>CM035153.1:7252914-8591456 GCA_020205615.1 Panax quinquefolius
GAAAACAAAGGGAATGGGTGATAGATAAGTTCATGCTTCTCATGGACTGTTTCCTTCCGATACCATCTCATGTTATTATTGTAAAGTCAGTTTCCATATTTATACTTTATCTTTGAGGTTTAGACCTTATCTCACCTGAATGCATGCTTGATTGACCAGGAATCATGGATAAAAGATACTTTGCTTGTCTTATTTCCAGACACGAGGGATAGTTCTCCATCTTTGGTAAAAGTTAGCAATATAGTAGGGTAACTGATAGTTCTTATTTCACTTATTAAAAGAAATAAAAAAAATTGATAATTCTTATTTGAAATTAAGAGAAGCCATATCTGAATGTCTTTGTAGGAAAACTTTTTTGTTGGTGAAAAGAAAGCTGGAAACAGGCAAAGTAAAAGAGCTCCACAAACCCCATCTAGTATAGGCCTCAGACCTCTTTCCCCTTCTCCATCTGATCGAAGAGCTTATGAGGAACCTAACTCTTGTACAAACACTTCTCGAAACCTTGGGACTGCTGTAAAGCAGTTAGCTGCGTCCAATTTACAAGGCCCTTCTGTTGCAGTCAAGGCTAACAGTGGAAGCAATGGTAGCTCACCATCTGTTCAATTGAAAAGAAATTTGGGTGCACATCGTTATAAAGTCTGGGACATTTGGTTTGAACGAATGGATGTTGGTGGAAATATAATAGTTCTTACAGCACTAGGATGCATATTATTTTTAACATTTAAACTAATGGGCATGCAATTAAGGAGGATGAAAATTACATCTGGATGTGCCTCGAAGAAACCAAAGATGGACACAAGTTCTCTTGCCTGGACTACAGATTCTTCTCTAGATCAGAGCTGGGGGCCTGCTTGCATCAAGGGAAACAGTATTGCCAGCAGGCTTAAGCAGCTGTTATCAACTCACAAGATGCAGCTCAGGAGCTGGTCAGAAGCTGATGCTTCGCAAAACTCTTCCCTCAATGGTAGTCATTTATCCTCGAAGACAGCAGTATACAAGAGGCCAATGCATGTGGAAGAAGCTGAAACTCTTGTTAAGCAATGGCAAACTATCAAGGCTGAAGCTCTCGGGCCTAATCATCAAGTCCATAGCCTCTTTGAAGTCCTTGATGAGCCAATGCTTGTTCAGGTGAACTGTATGGACCTTATTGGAATAACAAGTAATTTTATATTTATATAATCTGTAGCATAAGTATGTCGATTGAAGGATGGTTAATTTACACATCTGTGCAAATGAACATCCATCCTATGCATTTTACTTTGGAAATAGTATTCCATGTATATCTCATTCAGTTACTGGGCTATTTTCTTATACAAGTCACCATTAACTTGAATATGAATGAAGAATCCTTCCCTTGCACTATCAAATGTTCTTGATTTGGTGTTTATTAATTGCTTGCTGCTTACTACCTATAGACTGAAATTGTTCATCCTCTCTCCTGAAGTACCATCTATTTGCTCTATAGCATTTTGAGCAAGGAAAATAGTAAACATTTTATTTGTTTGGTTATAAATCAATGAAATTCTATGCAGTCATAGTTGGGGTGGCTCCAATTGACAGACTATCTATATTTGGTGTTTAAGAATTGCTTGCTGCATACTACCTATAGACTGGAATTGTTCATCCTCTCTACTGAAGTACCATCTATTTGCTCCAGCATTTTGAGCAGGGAAAACAGTAAACATTTTGTTTGTTTGGTTATAAATCAATGAAATTCTATGCAGTCATAGGTTGGGTGGCTCCGATTGACAGACTATCTATATTTGCCTAGTCATGGGTTATCTAAGCTTTAATTTTGATCTGTTACATGAAATATTGTTTGTTTTGTTTTTGTATTTATCTTGCACTAAAGAAACACATAATCTTCAGAAAGTTGCAATGTTGAAGAAGTTCCTATTGAGAGGAGAATTATTTAGGGATATAGTCAAACTTTTGAGTTATTTGAAAATATATACAAATGCTTGATAAGACCCTGAATTTTCTCCAACTGTGTTGAGGTGATTAGTTACCCTCGAATCTTTTCTACCCACGAGACTGAACAATTGCTCACTTTTAACATTCTATTGTCTACATATGTGATTGTTTACAGTGGCAAGCTTTGGCTGATGCAGCACAAACCAAGTCTTGTTTTTGGAGATTTGTTTTGCTGCAATTATCTATACTCAGAGCTGACATTTTATCAGATGAGATTGGCAATGAGATGGCAGAGATAGAAGCTCTCCTGGAGGAAGCAGCTGAACTTGTGGACGCATCACAGCCAAAGAACCCAAACTATTACAGGTAAAGGTAGTTAAAACAGTGAACATATGATTTTACCAATTCTATGTTTGTTGTTGGGCGAGGGGGAGGTCAACCTATGTACAACCAGAGTAGTGAGAAGGCTGCACAAACCTTAAAAAAATTCTTGCCTATTGTTATTATGTATAGGTTACTCATGTTACTGATCATGATTATATGTTCTGTTAGCATGATTAAATTTGCAATACTGCTATGGGAGGGGGATGAAATCTCGAATGAATTTGGATATAAAGATATTTAAGTGTATTGAAATTAAAAAAAAATTAACAAAGGAAGTTAGTGGTAAACTTTTTGTAATATTTCATTAGTAACCTGTGGATATAATGAAGTAAATGTCTGTCTCAAATCTCTCTTGAATCATTGTCTTCAATTGTATGAATGCTAGGGCTATTTATTTCTGGTTAAAGCTTGGTTGAGTACTGCCCTTGACATATGAATATGTACATAACAATGCTAAGTACCATCCTAAATGAATTTGGTTATGTGAGGTGCTGAATCTAAGTGTTAGTTTAGCCAATTCCCAATCTCGCACGGAGATTGGTACAATCAAAATACTCCTTACCTTCTAATATAATTTTTTCATTTACTGGCTTAGATGGAGTTCTTATGTAATATAGGGTGTGGAGAACCGCGTAATAGAAGAAACATAGTAGATGATTTATTTGACATGGTTGCTGGCTAACATATTCAGTCAGTCTTTTTAAACAAGGTCCTTATACTTGCCCATGTGGCCTGTTTATGTATATATAGAGAGAGAGATCGATGGCTCCTTCTTAATGCCAACTCCTTAATGCCAAAAGCAGAGCACACAACCCCCACCGTGCTAAACATAGATGCAAAGTGAAACAACTGTGTAGTATACGAATGTTCTCGGGTTAGGTCAGGTTGTCTGAGGTTATACCTCAGTCCTAAGGCAACCTTAGATAAGGCCTGGGTCTCAAGAAGCATAATTTTAAGTGAAAAACCTTGGTTCAGTATTGTAGTTGGGCATGTTCAACAGTTAGAGCTGCTTATTATGCGGCCGTTGTGTTTGATAGTTCTGTTGTTTGGTTAAATCCCGCTTCAGTAATCATTGATTTTTACGCTACATTCGATCTCTTCAATCCAAATTGGAGAATTATTGAGAAGACTCCTGGATTCCAGTTTCATGAGCATTTGTTTCTAAATATTTGTCTTTCTGCTTATCGTGCCCTTTACTTTTCTGGGGTGGATACATTTCTTAAGAATTTGTGCTTTACTGATTGCAGCACTTACACAATTCGGTACCTTCTTAAAAGGCAAGAAGATGGTTCATGGAGATTTTGTGAAGGCGATATTCAAACTCCATTGTGATATTTGATGCCAGAAGGATGATTATTTTTTTCTTTTCAAGTACAGACCAGACCAGGCAGGATTCCACTGCTACAGTTTCTAACATCCCCCTCGTGTAAGTGGGAACAACTAACGTAAAACTAGTGCTTGCAAAGTTGTTGAAATTGATATTCGTTCAACCAATTCTTTTAGCAAAGATAAATGTACAAACTATTGGTTTCCTTAACATGAAAGATGCTGTGTTCTTCTGTTCATATGCTGTTTGCTTCTTGCATAATTTTAGGCTGTGAAACTGTATCTCAGTAAATCCGAGTACGAGCAACTTGACTCATTAGTTAACCAGTTACTCGTGAACTCAAGCGAGTCGAGATTTGAGTCAAGGTACCGGTTGCATGTGAACTCAAGTTAGTCAAGCTCGAGTTGAAACTCAAGTGAGTTGAGATTTGAGTTGAGGTACGTACTCAAGTGAGTTGTCGATATTTGAGTTGAGGTACTCGAGTCGGTACAAGCATGAATTTGTTTCAAAAGTTGGCTGGGCTCGAGTGTTTCGTCGAGTTTTTACTTATAAATTAGAAATACAAATTTTCAAGTCATTTTTTGAATTTATTTGATTTAAATACAATAAATATAACTGTTGCACATTAGTTAAAAATACTGCTAAATGTAATATTCGTTGCATTTAAGGTTTAAATGATTTCATTTTAATTTTGAAATTTAGAATTTAACAAATTAATTTAAAAATTAAAATATATCTCTAATTTTAAAATTGAGGAGAATAATTTGCATGTTATAAGATACGTGTTGTTATAAGAATAATTTTTGACGGCTTATTTTTTCTCCTCACTCATCCAATATTTAATATATAAAGCCAGAGGACTCTGACTATAAACAATAAAAAGTGAATTTTTTTTTGCAATTTTGAAAATACCTTTCGACTTAAAAAATCATTTTTATTCCTTTTTAATTATTTTTGGTTTATTTTTTTATTTACTCATTTAAATTTTATAAAATTTATATTAGGTCTACATAATTTACATAACCGGAACTAGTAACTAAATAAATCCTCAACTTTCATATTTAATACTATCCATGAATAATTAATGAGGGGGAGCTAATACGGGTTGCATTCTTTTTTCTTTAATCAAGATTTTTTCCTATTGGGTTTTTTTTGATAAGGTTTTAATGAGACAATTTTCAATGTGTATGGCTTCACAATAGACATCCAAGGGGGAGCGTTATAAAATTATAACATATATATAGATGTCTAGATTCATTCCTCCTATCTTTAATTGTAATGATTTGAAAATTGTGTTTGTAATCTAATAATTTGAGCAAGTAATCTCGAAAACGTCAGGTTGCGAGTTGATAATAAACACACATGTGACCATCTTGTAGATGCATCTATTAAAATCATAAAATATCTAAATAGTCCACTTGGTAGGTGAATAGTGTGACGCCCCAAAATAGGTATACATCACTCATCTTGAGTCGCCAATACATGGTACAAAATTCAAATACAACTTAATTATACAACAAATGTAAAAGTACGACAAAATACATGCCATGAGTTTTAATACACATATTGCCTACTAGACAATATCCACTCCGGAATAAGTCCTCAATACATTTATTGTCACACTATTTAATGTAATAGTGAGGACTACTAGCTAACACTATCATCCGTAACATTACTCTGCTCCCCGACTGTCTCCCAAATTTCGCTCTCATTTCCCGAAGAGAATGAAAGAAAGGGTGAGCTCAACTAGCCAAAGAAGAAATATTATGACTAAGATAATGCGAATAAATTATCATTAGTCCTCAACAATGTAAAACCGATAAAATACAATAGACAACAAGTTTAATCTGCGGTGAACAAGCAATCCATTAAAAGAGTCAAGTAGAGAATAAAATCTATTATCTTTTATGTTTTAAAGGTTTTTCATCACTTTTATCACGGGACTCTTTAATAAATAATCCACATCATCCTCACTACGACCCAAAAGATATTCATTAGGTCACGACCACAAATTCCATGCACTACTGACCCGAAGGATATTTATGTATTCATCAATGGTCATGATCATGCCAACAATCATCCATCAATGCACTACGGCCAATGAGGACTTTACCACATCATTTGTAATATTACTAAGTCATGATTACAATGAATAATCCTCGGTCATAATCATACCAAGTCCATCCATGCTACTGAAATGTACAGATGACTTTCAAAAATATAAACATGAGGATGATGACAATGATATAAGAATTCATAAAAACAAGTTCAAGAATTAAGTTATTCAGAACTAATAACGTCCAAATTGTCAACAAGATATTGTTTTGTGGTGTAAAATTCAAGAATGCTCGGAAGAATATTTCCATAAAACGACATCTTTGGTTGAAGCCTTAAATATCAAGGATATTCCACTAATTTCATGGAGTATAGAAGTCAAAACTTTAACCATCCGAGTATAATAAAGAATGGAATAACAAAAGAAATCACCACGCATGCGGTGATTGGCATGACGGAGTTATTCCAACGAATAATAAATTACTTTAACCAGTCGTGAAATTCACACGCATGATTTTCCAACAGAATAATAAATAATTAAAAGCGGAACCAGTCCCATATATAAAGATGCAGGATATTCCAATGTAATGAATGAATAATTAAAAGCGGAACCAGTCCTGCAGATAAAGACAAAAGGGATATTCCAACAGAATGAATGAATAATTAAAAGCGGAACCAGTCCCAAGGCGTATAAAGATGTATGAGATGTTCCAACGGAATAGAAAAGATGTAATAATAGAAGAATGTCACCAAGTATAGGGTTGTTCATGCGTATCATGAGTTATTCCAACAGAATAATAAAGAAATGGAATAACATAACTTCTCTTCTTGAATACAAAAAGAATAATATTCCTTACCGTAAAAGAACGAATATAAGAGTAGTTAAGTAAATAGAAATCTTTTCTTCTTTCTATATAATTTTTCTCTATAGAGTTTCAAAGAATTCGTAAAAAAATAATGAAGGAATGAGCTTCTATTTATAGAAGAATGGATTGCGTAAGAATTAAATCATGAATTCATTCCATATTGATTTACTTTTAATCTGGACCATTCAATATTTAAAGCAAAATCTTTTAAATAAAATATAATATATATTATATATATATATATTATATTTATATAACATAATTCAATTAATTCAAACCACTAACAATATAATATATATATATATATATATATATATATATACATGCTAAATCAATATATATATATATATATATATAATATATCAACCACTTATTTTTTTTCTCCCCCATAACCAACATCAAACCCCCACACACCCAATAATCAAATTCACTACACTCTTACACATCACTATCAACTATCACTTTCACTTTCTTTTTTCCCCCACTATTTTCCACTCACACATATAATATATATATATATATACACATTATATACATATACAATAAATCCCTCCCTATACGTAAATTGATTTCAAAAATCAATTCTTCAACACATGTGGCCCCCACATGTGGGCCCCAACTTTAAATAATTTTCTACCGATTATTTTAAAAAATGGGTAAATAGGGGTCCACAAAATAAGCAAAACTTCATAAAAATCACCTTAATAATTTTAACAACATTTATCATCTTTATTATAATTCACAATATTAATCGACCGGATCGTTCCTGTGAAAGAGGGGCTTTCCAATAAGGATTTCTCCTATTGGTAGCCGCAATTAGGTGACCAAACCTCTCTCTGGCGTAACTTACAGACATCGTTAATATTGCAAATTATAATATTAATAACTCTGTCATTTCAATTATTGATTTAATAATATATAAAATATCGATAATAATTGAATCAAATAACGTGAGATACTATGCAACAATTACTATAGCAATAATTAAACAAAACTAAGTGACTTCTCACGTAAGCATCAATAATCAATACCATGTCTACTTACGCAACCACGCGTATTCATCGTACTTTTACTACCGAAAGTAGTTCAACAAAGATAATCGGAAAAACTTCCGCCGATTATTTTTAATAAAATATTTTTGTGCGTTTTCAATTCGATAATAATTACATTAGGGGTCCACCAATGATTGCGCGTAGTTGTATCTAATATTCCCTCGTTAAAACGAATATTCCCAGACCAATCGAATATAATATAAAAACTTGCATACTTTGCGAATTTATAAATACTACCACAACTATAACATTATATCAAATTATTCCATAATATTCAAAAATGATATTTATAGAAAATTTATTTTTATTCATAAAAGTTGGGGTCTTACATCAATAATTGAGATGAAAAAGTTATTCATATTATTAAATTGTAATATTTACAATGTCTAGAAGTTTTGTCAAGGAGAGGTTTGGTCACCTAATTGCGCGCCAATAGGGAGAAATCCTTATTAAATCCCCTCTTCCACGGAACAACCCTGTTTGCTAAATATTGTGAGTTATAATATTAATGATGAATAAGTTCGTGTTGATTAAAGATGAGTTACTATTCACGAGTTACTATTCATAAGTTACTATTTACGAGTTACTATTCACGAGTTACTATTCACCCGATTACTATTCACTCTAGTATTGTGCATTCGGGTATTTGGGTACAATATTATTCCATGAGGAGATGTGCTAATTTTTCAGACCGTTGGTTGAAGTTATATTAGTGAATCATTATGGACCGCTGGTGGAAAGTTATAATAGTGAATCAATATGGATCGCTAGTTTAAAGTTTTAATAGTAAATCAGTATGGACCGTTCTTTATAAGTTTTAATAGTAAATCGATCCTGACTGCTCGTTTAAAAGTAAATCGATCTGGACCGTTCATGAATTAGTTACTATTCAATCCATTCTTCTATAAATAAAGCTCATTCCTTCATTATTTCTTACGAATTCATTTGAAACTCTAGAGAGAGAAATTATAGAGAGAGAATAATAAAGAGTATTCTTCTACTTCACTACTTATATCCGGCTTTCTTTTTCTGGGTAAGGGTGTTATTCTTTCTTATTCATGAAGAGAACTTATTATTCCATTCTTTATTATTCTGCTGGAATAACTTTGTACGCTGTGACATACCCTATACTTGGTGAAATCCTTCATTATTCCATTCTTTATTATTTTGTTGGAATAACTTTGTATCTGTTCTTACCTATACATAACTTTGATCATGGCGTACCTATACTTGGTGAAATCCTCTGTTATTCCATTCTATATTATTATGTTGAAATAACTTTTGTTTATGCAAGTCAAGATACGTGGTGAAATTCTTCTATTATTCCGTCTTTTATTATTACGTCAATATCCTCGCTTTGTCTTAATTTCGCGCTTGATTTTAGTTTCATTATTTATTATTCCAGATTTATTATTCTCGCCGAATATCCCGTGCATCGCGTTTTCGTGGGGACACAGTTCCATTATTTATTATTCGCATTTATTATTCGTCGAAATATCATTCTGCATGCGTTTACGCGGGATCCGTTCCATATTTATTATTCATTGGAATAACTCGTATATGCTATCTATCACATATACGGTGATTTCTTTTGTTATTCCATTATTTATTATACTCGATTGGTTAAAGTTTTAACTTTTATACTCCATGAAATTAGTGGAATATCCTTGATATTTAAGGCTTCATCCAAATCTTTTCATGGAAATATTCTTCCGAGCATTCTTGAATTTTACTCTACATAGAAGTATCATGTTGACAATTTGACGTTATTAGTTCCTGAATTAATTAATTCGTGAACTTGTTTTATTAATTCTTATATCATTGTCATCATCCTTATGTTTATATTTTGAAAAGTCATCTCGTGGCCTGTAGTCGTAGATGGACTTCATTATGATTATGACCTGTGATTATTCGGTATAATCATGGCCGTAATGTTACAAATGATGTGATAAAAGTCCTCATTGGCTCGTGAGTACATTGATGGACGATTGTTGGCATGATTATGACCATCGATGAATACACGAATATCCTCGGCCGTAGTGCATCGATAATTTGTGGTCGTTACCTAATGAATATCCTTGGCCGTGCAGGGGATGATGTGGATTATTTATTGTTCGAGTCTCGGCGAAAAATTGATGAAAATGTTTTAAATCATAAAAGATAGTAGATTTTATTCTCTACTGAATTTTTTAATAATGGATTATTTATTCATTGCAGCTTAAACTTGATGACTATTATATTTTATCGGTTTAACATTGTTGAAGGCTAATGATAATTTATTCTCGCATTATTTTAGTCATAATATTTCTTCTCGGGCTAGTTGAGCTCTCCCTTTCTTTCAATCGCGCTCTTCGTGAAATGAGAATATAGGCCGGGCGAGTGGAAACCGGATTGATACCCGTATGATAGCATTAGTAGTTCTCACTATTCTGTTAAATAGTGTGATAATAAATGTAATGAGGACTGAATTTGAGTTTGTATACTGTATATGAGGACTCCATTGAGAGTAAATATTGTCTAGAAGGCAATATTTTTGTTTAAACTCTCAGTTTATGTTTTGTCGTATTTTAAACGACAGTTGTATAATTACTTTTTGGGACTTCAAATCAAGCAAACAAAGGAAGGGATCTATATTCATCAAACCAAATACACAAAAGAGCTTCTGAAAAGATTTGGTTTTTGTGAGACCCCAGATTTTATAAATAAAGATTTAAATTTCTAGAAATATTTTTTTTAATATTATGGTGTGGATTTGATATAATGTTATAGTTGTGGGTAGTATTTGAAAATTTTGGCAAAGTATGCAAGTTGTTATATAATATTCGTTTGGTGGGGAATATTCTTTTTATCGGAGAATATTCAAATGCGACGACATAATCATTAGTGGACCCCATTAATAAGCGGAAGCTTCACGTAAGTAGTTAAAACGACAAAAATATTTTATAAAAATAACGGCGGAGGTTTTACCAGATTAATCTTTGTTGAGCTACCCAGTAGTAAAAAGTACGATGTCTGGCGTTAGTTGCATAGTAACACCGATATTGATTATTGATGCTTACGTGATAAGTCACTCAGTTTTACTCAATTATTGCTACAGTAATTGCTGCATCATATCACTTATATTATTGATTCGATTATTGTCACAGTATCATCTACATAATATGTTATTTTATTAAATCAATAATTGAGACGAGAAAGTTATTCATATTATTAAATTGCAATATTTATAATGTCTAAAAGTACTGTCAAGGAGAGGTTAGGTAATTGCGCGCCAGTGAGGAGAAATCCTTATCGGAAGGCCCCCTCTTTCCTGGGAACGACCAAGTTGATAAATATTGTGAGTTATAATATTAATGGTGATTGTTAATTGAAGTTGTGTTCGGAGTTGAATTTGGAGACGCGGAAATTATAGTTGAGTCCGGAACGACGAAATTAGTAAAAATAGTCTATAAACACAAAATTTTCTGGAATTCACTATTTGGTCAAAAAGTCAACAGTTGACTTTTTCGGAAAAAGTCAAACTTCGAAATTTCAAAATTTATATTTTTGATAAAAATAGTTTCATTGTGTTGGAATTGTTTGTGTTAGTGAAAATCGACATTTATTTCGATGATAATTGATATCTGGGGGTTATATTGATAAATCGGGTAATTTATCGGATAAATGAGAAATTAATTGCTACTAATTCACATGTTTATAACTATTTGTTCACATGTGTGTACTATTGATTCACATTCTTGTTACTATTAGGGGAGTTGGTGCAAGATTGATAATACTTGCATTACTAAGTTAAAAATGGAGGTATAGATGAAGGTACTATAATGTAATTAGTTTTTCACATGATTTTACTATTGAGTCACATGAATAAACTATTAATTTACATGATTTACTATTAGGGGAGTTGGTGTAAGTTTGATAATACTTGGATGACTAAATTTAAAATAAAGAAAAAGAGGGAGGTATTGTACTATAATTTTTTGAGCCCCAAAATGTGCAATTATCGAAACTATGTTTTTCTATAAATAGAAGCTCATTCTTCTTCATTTCTCACCAATTCACTAAAGCTATAGAGCGGTTATTATAGAGAGAAATTGTAGGGAGAAATTTGTAGAGAGAAAATCTAAAGAAGAAGAGAAGTTTACTACCTCACTACTCTTTTATCCAGTTTCTTTTACGGTAAGGGGTGTTATTCTTTCTTATTCATGAAGAGAACTTCTGTTATTCCATCCTCTATTATTCAGTTGGAATAATATGTATACGCGACATACCCTATACATAACCTGTATAAGCGGCATACCCTTTACTTGGTGAAATCCTTATGTTATTCCATCATTTATTATTCTGTTGGAATAACCTGTATACGCGGCATACCCTATACATAACCTGTATAAGCGGCATACCCTTTACTTGGTGAAATCCTTATGTTATTCAATTCTTTATTATTCTGTTGGAATAACCTGTATACGCGGCATACCCTATACATAACCTGTAGAAGCGGTATACCCTATACTTGGTGAAATCTTTATGTTATTTCATTCTTTATTATTCTGTTGGAATAACATGTATACGCGGCATACCCTATACATGGTGAAGTCTTTATGTTATTCCATTCTTTATTATTCTGTCGGAATATCCTGTCGGTGTGAATTTCACCTGACCTAGTTCCATTATTTAATATTTCGTATTTAATATTCTGTTGGAATATCCCGTCGGTGTGAATTTCACCTGACCTGGTTCCATTATTTATTATTCCGTATTTAATATTACTCGTTTAATATCACAGCCGATTATGAATTTCACCGACTCGGTTCCAATATTTATTATTTCAGATTTATTATTCTCGCTGGAATAATTTGTCATCTGAAGTACCGTACGTAGTGATTTACATTGTTATTCCATTCTTTATTATTCTCATTGGAATAACCTATCTATGTGAAGTACCGCATGCATGGTAATTTCAGTTGTTATTCCATTCTTTATTATTCTGTTGGAATAACCTATTTATGCGAAGTGGTTTTACTAGAGGTAAAATAGATTCTACATTATTTATTAAGCATGAAAAACAAGAAATAATCATTGTTCAAATATATGTAGATGATATAATATTTGGTGCTACTAATGATTTTCTCTGTAAGTGGTTTTCAAAATTTATGCATAAGGAATTTGATACGAGCTTAATGGGAGAGCTAAATTAATTTTTGGGACTTCAAATCAAGCAAACAAAGGAAGGGATCTATATTCATCAAACCAAATACACAAAAGAGCTTCTTAAAAGATTTGGTTTTGAAGAAACCAATCCAAAAGCTACACCAATGAGCACTTCAATAAAGCTCACTTCAGATGATAAAGGTATAGATGTAGAGTTAATCAACTATCGAGGTATGATCGGTTCTTTACTATATTTAACTGCATCTAGACCTGACATAATGTACAGTGTATGTCTTTGTGCTCGATTTCAAGCAAAACCCAAAGAATCCCATTTACAAACAGTTAAAAGAATTTTTAAATATTTAAGTGGTACTATAAATTTAGGTTTATTTTATCCACTAAGTAATTATTTTGAACTAATAGGTTATTCAGATGCTGACTATGCAGGGTTTCAAGTTGATAGAAAAAGTACAAGTGGTGCTTTTACATTTTTGGGACAAAGTCTTGTTTCGTGGCATAGTAAAAAGCAAACTTCAGTTGCTTTATCAACTACTGAGGGTGAATATTTAGTTGCAGGGAGTTGTTGCTCTCAAATATTATGGATGAAACAAACTCTATGTGATTTTGACATTATCTGCAATAATGTGCCTATATATTGTGATAATTCTAGTGCTATTGACATATCAAAGAATCTTGTTTTGCATTCACGTACAAAACATATAGAGGTAAGACATCATTTTTTAAGGGATAATGTTTCAAAAGGGTTAGTCAAATTGATTTTTATTCCTATCGAAAAATAATTAGCTGATATTTTTACTAAACCCTTGAGTGAGGAAAGATTTTGTATGTTAAGAAGAGAACTTGGAATGTGCATGATATAATTATAATTTACATGCTTAAAAGTTTATGTCATGCAGGTTATATTTTTTTTTCTCATTTATTTTCTGCATGATATCTAATAAAATATATATCTGTTAGATATTCCTTATATGCTCAAATTATGTTATACTGGTTTCTTTTAAAATCGCCGGAGGTCATTGGAAAAAGTAAAGGTTTACGCCTTGAGAAACGGAACAGTAGCTGAACAGAATTTTTTTTTTTGAAAGATGAAAAGACACACGTCTTTCGGCCACAACATTCTATTTAATTTCATCTTTCCTTATCTGTTTAAATGACACACGATCATATTTATCGCCGGATATTGGGAGACGTAAAGACTTCAACCTTGGAACTTAAAACAATGTTTAATAGTTTATTTGAAAATTGAAAAGACGACGCGCTTTCAAAGGTGATGGACTTTTGATTAACTTTTATCTTATATCTTCAGCTTTCATTCTTATTCAGATCTTACGCTTTCATCCACAACCTTCTGTTTCACTCTTACAACATCCATTACACCACGAAAACCAGAGCTACCAATCGATCGTTTGGGAAATCAAACAAAGATGGATCGTCGCTGAAGCATCCTACGGGAACAAAAGTGAAATCCAAACGAGTATAGAAGAAATCCTCTGTTCATGAGTTATCCGATGCTACACTAATATCCGATGACTCGAATTCTAGTTTTTCTTTTTTAAAAACTTCAGACGTTGAACCTTCTCACAAGGGAAAGATGAAACAATCAGTGGATGACGAACAATTTTTCTCACAGCCAGAATCTCCCTCGAATCTGGTCAATCCGTTTTCATCCTCTTTTGATTTGCAAGAGAATTTCTTTAGAGGTCCTAGTTTTGAAACACGTTTTAAAAACTCCATTGCTACAAAACAATTTGTGTATGAAAAAACTTTGGATCTTTTTTATCTCAAACACTCTGTTTTGTAAAAACTATTCACTGAGTGCAACATTTTTTCTATGCTGTTTCCCCCTGCTATTGTCTATCCTCGGTTGGTCCAACAATTTTAAACCAATCTTGAGTGTAATGGATACTGTTTTACCACATTTGTCAAAGGTAAGTCTTTATTTTTTACCAGTATTGATTTTGGAAGTATTCTTGGTATTTCTTCTACTGGACCATGTCCTTTCACTCTCAAAGGAGTTGATAAAATTCCTTTTCATCCTTTAGAACAACTTCATATAGTGGCGAATGACTATTCTATTTCATCTCGCTTTCTTCCAAAACTCATCGATTATCATTCCTAATCGTGTGTATTACATAAGTTGGTTCGATATAATCATTTCCACGCCTTGGTGGGGAGCCGATTTTACTTACCAAGATTTGGTTGTTATAGCTATGATTCTCAAAGGAACGATTTTTAATTTTTCAAAAATGATGTTATCCCACATGCAAAGTTGCATTCGTCAAAGCAAGAAATGTCTTCTTTACAGTAAATTTCTAACAAAACTTTTTCAACACTTTAAGATCTCTTTTGATGATGAAATTTCTATTATAAATCATGAGCTTATTGACACTGCAAATTTGACAAAATCTCACATCACTTTTCATGCTGGTGAATTCGTACGTCTTCTACCTGATCCTCCTACTCCTCCTCCTCCTCCTCCTATTTCTCATACTCCTGAATCATCTTCTTCTTCTTTGCCAAATTCTAATGGATCTGATGTTATGACTATTTTGACTGATATTTTACAAAATCAAACTTCTTTGAAAGCTGAGTTGGTGGAAATCAGAAATCGTCTTGTGTGTCTTGAGAAAGGGAAGTTACCAATGGATGCCCCTAAGATTAATAAATTATATCATCGGGTTGAAGATGAATTTATTAATCTTCAGGCCGGTTTTGAGATTCAGACGATGGCCATGGTTGAAGCACTCAACGAAAAATTAATCTAACACGTATCGCTTAAGTCGAGAGGTGAAGTTTGTCGATTATCAACTCGGGGAGCTTGCGATTTTATGGCCACCGTGTTCAATGATATAGGCCAAAGGTTTCATGTTCCAAAGAATGTATTCTTCAATTCCGAATGGCGAATGAACAATTGGATGGCTGAATACAAGGGTGACTTTCTGGATATGGAACTTCCTCCTGCAACCTTTATTCCTAGACCACCTCGACTTGCCAATGATTATACCTTGTAAGAGCGATTACATCGTCTTCGTCATCGACCATACTTTACCAATCGTGCAGAACAGAGGGCCAATCTTGAAGATATTGATTAAAGACTTCTCTTTTTGCATGATGCCAAAGGGGGAGAAAATGTCAGATTATGTGATTCTATTTTAAATTTTTGCTTTAAAGACTATGGGTTTGATTTGGTTTTGATAGGCATGGTTGCCTAGATGTTAAAACTGTTGATAAATTTTTCTGCTGCATTTTTAAAACTGATTTTGTTGCAGGCATTTTAAGAATTGATGGTTGTAATTTTCATATTTAGTTTAATATGATACTAACATGCAGGTGTTACAAATTTCTCCTGAAATGTGCATGAATTTAGGGGAAGTTTTATTCATATATGTTGTCATCATCAAAAAGGGCGAGAATGTTGATTAATTCACGTTCTAGCCTAATGTTTTGATGATGATTTGATCATCGGTACTAAATTGTGATTTGAGGATTTCAGGAAACTATTTCAAGAAGTGTATGTTGGATTATTCAATAAGAATGAAGATGTTTTGTGTGACGCCCCCAAAATTAGGTATACGTCACCAATCTTAGGTAGCCACTTACATGGTACATAAATCAAATACAAACTAATTATACAGCTGTCGTGTAACATACGACAAAACATAGCTGTGAGTTTTGAAACGAATATTGTCTTCTAGATAGTATTCAAACACAATGGAGTCCTCATTACATTTATTATCACACTATTTCACAGAATAGTGAGGACTACTAATGCTATCATCTGGACTGTCACTCTGTTCCCCGACAAATCACAAACTCGTTCTCATTTCCTCAAGAGAACAAAGGAAAGAAAGGGTGAGCTCAACTAGCCCGAAGAAATATTATGACTAAGATAATGCAGGGATAAATTATCATTAGCCTTGAACAATGTTAAACCGATAAAATACAATAGACATCATGTTTAATCAAGCGGTGAACAAGCAATCCATTAAAAGAGTCAAGTAGAGAATAAAATCTACTATCTTTTATGATTTAAAGGTTTTTCATCATTTTTATCATTTGGACTCGACAATAAATAATCCACATCATCGAATCACCCCACGCACTTCTGACGAGGATATTCTTTAGTATCACGACCACAAATTATCCATGCACTATGGGCCAAGGATATTCGTGTATTCATCAATGGTCATGATCATGCCACATTCTCCATGCACTACGACTAAGGATATTCATTAGGGTCACGACCATAAATTATCCATGCACTACGGGCCAAGGATATTCGTGTATTCATCAATGGTCATGATCATGCCAACAACTGTCCATCAATGCACTACGGGCCAATGAGGACTTTTATCGCATCATTTGTAACATTACGGTCATGATTATACCGAATAATCACTGGTCATAATCATACCAAGTCCATCCATGCACTACAGGCCACAGATGACTTTCAACATAATATAAACATGAGTATGATGACAATGATATAAGAATTCAATAAAACAACTTCAAGAATTAATTTATCCAGGAACTAATAATGTCCAAATTGTCAACAAGATACTGTTTTGTGGTGTAAAATTCAAGAATGCTCGAAGAAGAATATTTCCATGAAACGATCTTCGATGAAGCGCAAATATCAAGGATATTCCACTAATTTCATGGAGTATAGAAGTCAAAACATTAACCAATCGAGTATAATAAAGAATGGAATAACAACAAATCACCATGCATGCGGTATTGGATGTATTAAAGTTATTCCAATGAATAATAAAGAATGGAATAACAACAGAAATCACCATGCATGCACTTGCCATGACAGCGAGTTATTCCAATGTAATAATAAATCTGAAATAATAAATAATGGAACCAATCGTGAAATTCACCGCATGCGATATTCCACGAGAATATTAAATGCGGAATAATAAATATTGGAACCAGTCGTGAAATTCACAATCGCAAGATATTTTGATGTAATATTAAATGCGAATAATAAATATTGGAAGCAGTCGTGAAATTCACATTCAAGCGGATATTCCGCTGAATATTAAATGATTTTAATAATATAAGGATTTTACTAAAGTGTGGTATCTGCCGCTATACAAGTTATATGATAGAGTATCTGGCGATACTGAGTTATTCAAATGTAATAATAAAGAATAGAATAACATAAGGATTTCACCAAGTAAAGGGTATGCCGCTTATACAGGTTATGTATAGGGTATGCCGCGTAAACAGGTTATTCCAACAGAATAATAAAGAATGGAATAACATAAGGATTTCACCAAGTAAAGGTATACCGCTTATACAGGTTATGTATAGGGTATGCCACGTATATAGGTTATTCCAACAGAATAATAAAGGATGGAATAACAGAAGTTCTCTTCATAAATAAGAAAGAATAACACCCCTTACCGTAAAAGAAACTGAAAATAGAAGTAGTGAAGTAGCAGAGTTTCTTCTTTCTCTCTATAATTTTCTCTCTTTAGAGTTTCAGTGAATTCGTAAGAAAATAATGAAGGAATGAGCTTCTATTTATAGAAGAATGGAATGAATAGTAACTAATTCATGAACGGTCCTGATTGATTTACTTTTAAACGAACGATCCAGATCGATTTACTATTAAAACTTAAAGCAACTGTCCATACTAATTTACTATTAAAACTTTTAAACCAGCGATCCATATTGATTCACTATTATAACTTTCCACCAGCGGTCCATATTGATTCATTCAACCAACGGTCTGAAAAATTAGAACATCTCTTCATGGAATAATATTGTACCTAAATACTCGAATGCACAATAATAGAGTGAATAGTAACTGGGTGAATAGTAACTCGTGAATAGTAACTCGTGAATAGTAACTCGTGAATAGTAACTCATGCATAGTAACTCATGAATAGTAACTTGTGAATAGTAACTCGTGAATAGTAACTCATGAATAGTAACTCGTGCATAGTAACTCGTGAATAGTAACTCCGACACAAAAAGTGTCCCAAATACTCTCCAGACATCAATTATTGATTTAATAATATAACAAATAATGCAGATTATACTGTGACAATAATCGAATCAATAATATGAGAGATATGATGCAACAATTACTGTAGCAATAATTGAGTATAACTGAGTGACTTATCACGTAAGCATCAATAATCAATATCGTGTGCTACTATGCAACCACGTGTATTACTGTACTTTTACTACCGGGTAATTCAACAGTATCAACGGTAAAACTTCCGCCGTTATTTTTATAAAAAGATAATTTTGTCATTTTCTCAATCCGACAATAATTTCGTTGTGGGGTCCACCAATGATTATGTCGTCGTACGAATATTCCCGACAAAAAGAATATTCCCCTACAAAAAGAATATTTTATAACAACTTGCATACTTTGCAAAATTTTCAAATACTACCCACAACTATAACATTATATCAAATCTACACCATAATATTAAAAAAAAATATTTCGAGAAATTTAAATCTTTATTTATAAAATCTGGGGTCTCACAATCTCCCCTCCTTATGGAATTTTGCCCTCGAAATTTACGTCATACCAGTATCTTAGAATGAGATGAGGACACTTAACCGATTCTAACTCTTGAGGTATAACCTTTAAGCGTAGAATATATTCCAAAGATTTTTAATAGTACATCTTCATACGTTAAATTATCCGCTTATCTCGTCCGGTTTCTAAATCAATAATGTGGTTCGAATTCGTCCACATATTTACGTAACATCGATCGTTAAAAAACGTTATGAACATGTGACATACTTAAGCGGTAAAAGCGAGTCTATATAGCTACGCTTCTACTCGATCGAGGATTTCAAATGGGCCAATTAAATCGAGGGTTGAGATTTCCTCTCTTGAATCTCTTGCTTTTAAAATAACGCCTCTTGAACCTTCTTCTTAGTATTCATCGACTCAAGATTCTAGCTTTTACGCGCTTTAACTTTATCGATTAAAGTTGATTCTACTCGTATATTCGTTATCTTCATGTGGGTCCCTCGAGTCTTTAACTCTATCTTCATCATTTGTAAGTTATACGAAATGGGTCTTTGTGTTAACAACATCACACTTGTAAACGCATACGATCTTCTACTCAACATGTCAGCTACCACGTTCGCTCTTCCACGATGATATTAAATGGTACTATCGTAATCTTCAACAGCTCGAGTCAACGTCTTTGGCACATTATACATCCGTTTTAAGTAAAGAAATATTTGAGGGTTTAAGAAATGGGTTTTGTATTGGGGTCAATACAAAATTCGATTTCACGCTCTAGGGGTAGGCTAGGAAGTCTTCAGGAATACGACAAGAAATTTACTAATAATAGAAATATCCTTCAAAACTGCGACCCTCATCCAAGACTTGGATAACACGTCACATTGATACCTATCAACTTGCCATCGTCATTCATGATGTCACCTATGGAAAGTCTGGCTTTGGTGCATTCCACACAAGGAAGTCAACAACGAAAGGATCGGGGCTTTTTACTTACAGCTTGATATGACAATGATTGTCTTTAGTGGCTTGGTTGCTTGAATTCGCATAACAGGCTGGTTATTAGGAATATGAAAGATAACAACCTTATGAAAAACATGATGAGTAGTTAACCAATCGTTTCCAAAAATCACATCAATGCAAGTATTTTCAAAGAGATAGGATCGACAGGTAACGTGAAAGTGTCGATTTGAATCAAACAAGATTTATAAACAGTGGAGGTAACGAAGGCTTCTACTAACGAAGTTTCAACCAATAAGTCAAAGTCTAACTTCTTCGGAGTCAAATTTAAACGTTGAACACAAGCAAGAGAGATAAAATAATGGGTAGAATCGGTATCTTATAAGGTATAGACTTCGCAATTTATAATTAACTAACCCATGCTAACTTCGTTCGGGTTACTCGCTTTTTGAGAAGTCGCAAAAAACGCTCTTCCTGAAACCACCGACTTTGTTTTGTCCATATCCGCCTTTGGTGCCACCGTCCCAGCTGGACTTGACTTTGGTGCACGACAAAATTGAGCTAAATGACCTTCTCTTCTTGAAATTTCCACTTCTATTATCTTGGCCATGATTACCACCGAAGTGGTTACCATTCTTAGCGTGATAATTTCCCCCATGATGGTTATCATTGTTCCGATGGCCGTTGCCACCGGTACGATTATTATCGTGTTGTTGCTCGTTACCTTTTGGTTGAGCTGACCTAACGGTCTCATGTGCTTCATTGTTTATCTCAATATTTTAAGATGTCGTTTGCAAACGCTATCACAAAACAAGGGTTAATTAACATATCACATATTATCCCTACACTCTGACCGACCAATTAAATACCAAATAAGCTTAGGTAGGTCATACTAGCGAAGGAATTCCCCGTCTCTCCTCTCCTAGTTCTTGTCTCACATCGCAAAATGTGGATCATATTCCTAAGCTTTGATACCAACTGTGACGCCCCCAAAATTAGGTATCGTCCACCCATCTTGGGTCGCCACTTATATGGTACATAAATCAAATACAAACTAATTATACAAATTGTTTGTCAGTATAACATACGACAAAACATAGTATGAGTTTTGAAACGAATCATCGCCTTCTAGGCGATGATTCAAACACAATGGAGTTCTCATTACATTTATTATCACACTATTTCACGCGAATAGTGAGGACTACTAATGCTATCATCCGGGACCGTCACTCCGCTTCCCCGACTAAATCACGCCTACGTTCTCATTTCACAAGAAACATAAAAGAAAGGGTGAGCTCAACTAGCCCATTAAGAAATATTATGACTAAGAAAATGCAGGATAAATTATCATTAGCCTTCAACAATGTTAAACTGATAAAATACAATAGACATCAAGTTTAACTGCAGCGGAACAAGCAATCCATTAAAAGAGTCAAGTAGAGAATAAAATCTACTATCTTTTATGACTTAAAAGGTTTTTCATCATTTTTATAAATTGGGACTCACAATAAATAATAATCCACATCATCGAATCACCCCTGCACTACTACGCCGAGGATATTCTTTAGTATCACGACCATAAATTATCCATGCACTACGGGCCAAGGATATTCGTGTATTCATCAATGGTCATGATCATGCCACATTCTCCATGCACTACGGCCAAGGATATTCATTAGGGTCACGGCCACAAATTGTCCATGCACTACGGGTCAAGGATATTCGTGTATTCATCAATGGTCATGATCATGCCAACAACTGTCCATCAATGCACTACGGGCCAATGAGGACTTTTATCGCATCATTTGTAACATTACGGTCATGATTATACCGAATAATCCCTGGTCTTAATCATACCAAGTCCATCCATGCACTACAGGCCACAGATGACTTTCTGTAAGACCCTAAATTATTAATAAATGAAATTTAATTTCCTCTATTTATTATTTTGAAATAGTAAGGGTTGATTTGATTAATGTGGATAGTTATGGGTAAAATACGCAAATATTCCAAATAAGCAAGTGGTTATAAAATATTCGTTTGATCGTGGAATATTCTTCGCTTGGGAATATTAAATGCGACGGACCAGCATGACCTTTGTGTGGGCCCCATAACGAAAAACGATTGGATGAAGAAAAATGACAAGTATAAGTTGTTTATAATGGCCAGGCGTGGTATTCACAATTATCTTGTTGAAATACTCGGTGGTTAAAACACGAGAAGATTACCAGTATTGCACCAATTAGTGATTCTTACGTGAAAGACACTACTCGATAATTGTTACATAATAAGCGCTCAATATTTTATTGATTCAATAATTGTTGTGTTGATATTTATTATTACCGTTGTTTGATAATTGTCACTACTGTGGTATTTTCCATTATCGAGCAATAATTATATTATTTGAATAATATTATTTGATAACATTATTGGCAATGTCTAGAAAATTCTGTGTAAGGAGAGGTTATTTAATTGCACGCCAGTAAGGAGAAATCTTTACCTAAGGCCCCTCTTTCACTTGAACTGCTTTTGGGTTGTCGATTTGTGATTCTGTAATATTATTTGTGAATAATTAATTATTAGTTTATATGATGAGGAAAATATTAATTTTATGTGGATATAGATGGAGAAAATTTTTAATGAGACAATTGTTGAAAATTGAAATTTTATCTTTTTCTGATAAAATAATTAATTTAAATATATTATTATATTTTAATAATATAATAATGGTGATATTTTTACAATGAATGTGGGATATATGAGTATCTGAGGAGAAAGAGTATTTTTGTTACAATAAATGTTTAAAACATGTTAAACATGCTTGTGGACCCCATTTATTGATCAAATTTGATTATAGCACATTAAATCGTCTGCTTTATGGATTTCTTGGTCAATTTCTACATTTTGAATTTGGAAAAACTTTCTTACGCAAAGTTGTAGAAATTGAATTTCCTATAAAATTCATGAGATTCAATTTTTCGATAAAAGATCTATTTATTATGAAGTATTGAAGTTCAAATAATTGATTTTTGAAAGTTTTATTAATTTTAATAACAAAAACATTTTTTTTTTTTGTCATTAGTGGTGGCTGATTTTAGATGGTCAAGAGTCGTAGGAAATTTTGATATATATATATATATTAATATTATATTAAATTTTACGCTTTGGTGTTCTAAGCATTTTTACATAAATAGGGTGCTTAGGTTAGAATTGAAAATTACAATCAAATCTTCAAGTTTTCTCTCTCTTTCTCTCAATATATTGAAAGCGTATTCTTGTGAGTATTTTAATACTTTGAGTGTTGCTTTATCTGGTCTGCAAAGTTCAAGTCATAGCCTATATCCAAAGTGTTTCAACTAGAAGTCTTATTCTTTCGAGGTAAGGGATGTTATTTTTTCTAGAATGATGTTATTCTTTCAATATCATTATCTCAAAATATCGATCTAAAGTTTTTATCAAATTTGGAACTTTTTGGTGTCGGGGTTACTATTCACGATACTCGACACTATTCATTCACGATCACGACATTAATTATTCAATTGAATATCTTTGACCTGTAGTGCATAGATGGTTGATTTTCTTATGAATATCTTTGGCCCATAATGCAAAGATGAACAGGTGTTGAGGTGAACATGACCAACTGATGAATATCTTTGGCCTGTAGTGCAAAGATGAATATTTGATTTAAGATGTATATTGATTGATGTTACAGGGATAAAATATTGATGATGAACTTTTAAATTCATAGATACTAGTAGATTTCATTCTCTACGTAACTCTTCTATGAATTATTAATTCCGCTGCGAATATTGATATGAAATTTGTTGTCTCTTATATTCTATTAGATTATTCCCTGTTGAGGACTAACGATAATTTTTTCTATATTATCTTAGTCATAATATTCTTTACTGGGCTAGTTGAGCTCACCCTTTTCCTTGTTGTTCCATTTTTCTTCTCAGGAGGCGAGAATGTAGCGAGTACGAGTCGGGGTGTGGAATGATGGTTCTAGAAAGTTGTCTTAGTAGTCCTCACCATTTTTGTAAAATAATGTATCAATAATTGTAATGAGGACTTAGTTGGGTATGAATATTGTCTAGATGACAATATTTGTATTTAAACTCACAGTTTTTATGTTGTATTAATAAAGTTGTAGTTGTTTCTGTACCATGTTATTGATGACTCAAAATGGGTGATGTATACCTATTTTGGGGGCGTCACACTTTCAACATAATATAAACATGAGTATGATGACAATGATATAAGAATTCAATAAAACAACTTCAAGAATTAATTTGTCCAGGAACTAATAATGTCCAAATTGTCAACGAGATACTGTTTTGTGGTGTAAAATTCAAGAATGCTCATAAGAATATTTCCATGAAGCGATCTTTGGATGAAGCGCTTAAATATCAAGGATATTCCACTAATTTCATGGAGTATAGAAGTCAAAACTTTAACCAACCGAGTATAATAAAGAATGGAATAACAATGAAATCACCATGCATGCAATTGCTTGATGATAGATAAAGTTATTCTAATGTAAATAATAAAGAATGGAATAACAATGAAATCACCACGCATGCAGTAATTTGGCATGTATGCGAGTTATTCCAACGTAATAATAAATCTGAAAATAATAAATAATGGAACCAGTCGTTGAAATTACACCGAAGCGTGATATTCCGGCGAGAATATTAAATGCGGAATAATAAATATTGGAACCAAAATCGGTGAAATTATTAATACAGCGGGATATTCCGCGTAATATTAAATGCGGAATAATAAATATTGGAACCAGGTCAGGTGAAATTCACACCGACAGGATATTCTGACAGAATATTAAATGACGGAATAATATAAGGATTTCACCAAGTAAAGGGTATGCCGCTTATACAGGTTATGTATAGGGTATGCCGCGTATATAGGTTATTCCAACAGAATAATAAAGAATGGAATAACATAAGGATTTCATCAAGTAAAGGTATACCGCTTATACAGGTTATGTATAGGGTATGCCGCGTATAAAGGTTATTCCAACAGAATAATAAAGGATGGAATAATAGAAGTTCTCTTCATGAATAAGAAAGAATAACACCCCTTACTGTAAAAGAAACTGAAAATAGAAGTAGTGAAGTAGCGAGTTTTCTTTCTCTCTATAATTTTCTCTCTAGAGTTTCAAAGTGAATTCGTAAGAAAATAATGAAGGAATGAGCTTATATTTATAGAAGAATGGAATGAATAATAATTAATTCAATAACGGTCCGGATCGATTTATTTTGAGTCCTAAAAAAATATATGTAAGGTCATTGCAAATATCTAATTTTTCAATTCAAGGCTCTAGGACATTTTATGTGTGCATTAAATATGATCTTGTGCATGTCTTTATAAAAAATATGTCATTCACTATTATAATTATTGCTATCCACTAATTAATGTTAGAAATGAGTTTGCATGCATTCATAAGAGTCTGAAATTAAATCTTTATTTATAAAATCTAGATTAAGTGTTACATATTTAAAGATAATTGATAGTAAAGAAAAGTTGTTTGTGTTTTATGTTAAAAGAAATATCATTATCTGTTAGTGGTAAATTGAATATGATGGTAGAGTGTTTAACTTATACCTTGAAAGTAGGAAATCATGGTTATCTTTGAAGAGTTGGAATTTGTTCCGTGACTTTATGATAAGTAATGGCTGCAGACTTTATGGAAAATATTCTAGAGTTACTCTTTTTGTTTGACTTAAACTCTATCTAGATTATTTTTGAAAGAGTCCTATATTTATCCAAAGGTTATTAGTTTAAGTATGTTTTTCAACCGAAATAACATTGGAACGTTGCTTTTCTTATTTTACAACGTAAACATTTTTGCAACGGTAATATGTTTGGGCTATAAAAAGCAGCTGAGATCAGTGATACAAATTACAACACTTACATCACTTGAATTAATTATTGCACTCATATACTTGAAAAGCTAATTCATTATTCTTGGTGCAATATTCCCAGTTGTTGTGCGATTATACTCAGATTATTTATCAGCTATTTACGTGAGCTTAATTTTGGTGATATCTCTTTCTTACTACTTGATCATTGCATTCACTAGTTGAGCCTTGCATTGTTAAATTGTTTATTTGCTTTGATCATTAGACCTCTATCATTGTAATCTTAAATTTGTTTTTTAGACTTAGTGTTGTCTAAGGGAATTTAATCCAGGTGGATTAAGGTTTGTTTACAAACAGGTTCAAGGAAGCATAGGTGCTTAAGGAGTGCATTGGTGCATAAGGGGCAAGAGTGCTCAAGTGAATTATTGTAATTCAATTTTTATAGAATCTGTGTTGTAACAAGAGTCTTTTAAAGAAATAAAAGTGAGTCTCCAATACTAGTTGGTATTGGACGTGGAGTAGGCTATTATTATAGAGGGTAATAGTCGAACCACGTAAAAATCTTGGTGTTATTTTCATTAATTGATTTTACTTAATTACACTCAAGTTAATTGATTTGCTAAATAAACAAAATTCGATCATAAGCATTTTTGTTATCATTAAATATTTCATTTAACTTATAAAATCACCAAGATAATTTTTTTTTAAAACACAAAGTCAATTCGGTAGACCATATTCATTCAGCAAGCTGCATTCATTTATATAGTTGACTACATTCAATAATTTGGTTAAAAGATTTTAACTGGTCATAGTTTGTATCAACACTTATTCAACCCCCTTTCTAAGTGTGCCTTATCTGAATTTCATTTGGTATCAGAGCTTGGCTCTACTTACTTGGTCTTAAAGGTGACTTGTAGGGAAAGATTCTGACATGGCACAGTTAGAAACAACAATCAAGAAGGTCAATCAACCAATAGACCTCCACTGCTGCATGGAACAGAAAACTACAATTTCTGGAAATTCCGAATGAGGATCTACCTTAAAAGAGATCCTTGGGAATGGTGGGTTGTGGAAAATGGACCGGTTATTCCAAGGAAAGATGACGGTACTCCAAAGACTTTGCTAGAGATGGATTCAACTGAAACCTTCATGGTTTCCTATGACTCAAGGGCAATGAATACTCTACTAAGCGGCATGGTACAATCGGAGATTGACAAAGTATCGTCATGTAACACAGCTAAGGAAATCTGGGACACTCTAGTGGTGAGTCACGAAGGAACATCAAAAGTTTGAGAAGTTAAACTAAGCATGCTTATGCATGATTATGAAATGTTCAAACTTGAGAAAGATGAAACTATAAAGATGGCTCAAGCAAGGTTTCTTGTTCTTCTGAACTCCTTAAAGCTACTAGATAAATCCATTCCGCAAAGTGAGATTAACCGTAAGTTACTTCGGGCTATGCCCAAGAGGTTTGCATCTAAAATTACTACTCTTCAAGATTCCTCTACTATATCTACTATGGATACACTAACTCTTTTTGGTGAACTTGAGGAATATGAACATCAGTTAAAGAGATATGACGATGAGGAGGAAACTCCTCGTAGAAAGGTTCTAGCTCTTAATGCAGGAAATGAAGAAGAGCTTGATGATGATTCTGACGATGAGATAGCTATGATGTCCCGGAGACTCAAAGGACTTCTACAACGAAAGAATATCTTCAACTCAAATAAAGGCAAAGGAAAGAAAACTGAAGAGACATGTTTTGAATGTGGACGTCCAGGGCACTTCAAGAAGGATTGTTTTCAACTGAAGAATAAAGGAAAAACAGGCTTTAAAGATAATAAGAAAAACAAGGCACTAGTCACTTGGAGTGATGAAGAAGAATCTGAAGTTGAAGTTGACGCCAAGGATGAGATAGCTCAAGTATGCTTCATGGGAATAGAAGGTGAATCAAATGAGGTATCTATTTTTGAAAATATTTCTTTGAAACAAGAAAATGAGAAATTAAAAGAAAAGAATGCATATTTGAAAGACTTAATTAACACATTAATGGGTGAAGTAGAATCTTTGATAGATGAAAAGAAAAATATTGAAAAGGAATCCATATGTAAAGAAGAAAAAGTTTTAATTGCTAAAAATAGTTTTCTTGAGAATTATAACAAAGTTCTTTTTAACAAAGTGACTTACTTGAACAATGAAGTTGAAAATTTGACTAATGAATTGAAGATGAGAGATGTATGTATTGATGTTTTTGGTAATGAATCTCAGTCTAAACCCATTCATGCAAATGAACTTCAAAAAGAAGTAGACTCATTAAAATATCTCTTTGCTAGATTTGTTCAAGGAGAAGAAAATCTGACCGTAATGTTAGGAAAGCAAAAACCTAGTTTTGATAGACAAGGAATAGGTTATAATCCCACTCATAAAACCCGTAATGTGAATATGCTTAGATCCAAGTCGCGTTTTAAATTGAATTATTGCTCTCCTTTCACTATGTGCAAAAAAGCTGTGGTATTAAAGGTCAACTTGGACATAAATTGTTTTAAGAAAAATAAGGTTAAAAGGTATGGGTTAAAAAGAATGATTTACTTGCAACTTAACATTAAAGGACCCAAAAGATGTGGGTACCAAAAGGATGAAATATTTTTTCTTGATAGGTATGTCTCAAGGCTAGGTTTCCTTCTCAAAAGTGGGTTCTTGATAGTGGGTGCTCCCATCACATGACCAGCGACAAATCAAAGTTCGTGGAACTAAAAATCAAGAAGAAAAATGGAGCGGTCACTTTGGAGACAATCGAACTTGTGAGATTGTTGGAAAAAAAAATTGGTAATGGTAAGGTTAACATCAATAATGTCCATCTTGTTAATGGTCTTGAGTTTAATCTTATTAGTATAAGTCAATTAATGGACAATGGACATCAAGTTAGTTTTGATAAAGAAAAATGCATTATTTCTCATGGTACTAACAATATTTCTTTAGTTGCACAAAGGGAAGGAAATATATATACTATTGACTTTGAGGAACAGGATGAAGAATTATGTCTTGCCTCGGTGCAAGATGAGGCTAATCTATGGCATAAAAGGATGGGACACGTTCACATGGATTTAATCAAGAAATTGTCCTCTAAAAACCTGGTCAAAGGATTGCCAAAGATAAAATTCGAAAAGAAAGGAGTATGTGTTCCTTGCCAACTTGGAAAACAAGTAAGAACATCATTCCGTGCAAAGAATATGGTATCAACCTCCACTCCTTTACAATTACTTCATCTTAATTTGTTTGGCCCAGAAAGGCATGCTAGTATTAATGGTAAGTTTTATGCATTTGTAATAGTTGATGATTTCTCTAGATATACATGGGTCTTATTTTTGAGAACCAAAGATGAAGCTTTTAAAGAGTTTGACAAGTTGATAAGAAATTTAGAGACTAAGTATAGTCTCAAACTTATAAAAATTCGGAGTGATCATGGTACGAAATTTCAAAAGGATTTTATAATATTTTGTGATCAAAAGGAATAAGCCATGAGTTTTCGACTCAAGAACTCCTCGTGAGAATGGAGTAGTGGAAAGGAAGAATAGAACATTACAAGAAAAAATGCTAGAACATTCTTTGAAGAGAGTAAGCTTCAAAAGAAATTTTGGGTAGAGGCGATAAGCACATCATGTTATGTTTTAAATAGAGTACTCATTCGTCCAATTATTTTGAAAACTCCTTATGAACTTTTGAATAATAAAATTCCTAATATAAGTTATTTCAAAATATTCGGATCTAAATGTTATATATTAAATACTAGTGATAACTTGGGAAAATTTGATGCCAAATCTTATGAAGGTATTTTCATTGGTTATTCTCAAAAAATGAAAAGCATATATCGTGTTTTTAATATTTACAAATTATGTGTTGAAGAATCAATTCATATAACTTTCAATGAGACTAACAATGATCTTCCAAAAGAAAGAGAAGATCTGCGAGGAAATTTGGAGATTTTCACAAATTCATAAAAAAAAAAGAACCATTCAATGAGATAAGAATGGACAAGCTCAACAAAATTTGGATTGAGCAGTCCACATGAAAATGAACATGATGACATGAGATCTTGAAGAGAATTTTCCTCAGCAAGAAGAGGTAATACACGATGTTCAATTGCCAAAGACAACAAAAGTATCTCGAGGATCATCCAATCGAAAATATTATTGGAGATATAAACAAAGGAGTTACTACACGAAAATCTATCTAAAAATCAATGTGCATTCTCTGCATTTCTATCACAAGTTGAGCCAAAGAATGCTAAAGAAGCTATACTTGATGAAAATTGGCTCATGGCAATGCAAGAGAAACTTCAACAATTTGAACGATGTCAAGTTTGGGAATTAATGCCTCCTCCTAAAGATAGTTCCGTCATTGGAACAAAATGGGTGTTCAAAAACAAGCTTGATGAGCATGGGACAATCACTTGAAACAAAGCAAGGCTAGTGGCTCAAGGATACAATCAACAAGAGGGGATCGACTACGAAGAAACTTATGCTCCAGTCGCAAGACTAGAGTCTATCCGTATCTTGTTAGCATTTGCTTGTTACAAGAAATTCAAGCTTTATCAAATGGATGTAAAGAGTGCGTTTCTCAATGGATACATCAATGAAGAAGTATATGTCAAGCAGCCTCCTGGATTCGAACATGAGAAATATCCAAGTCATGTTTTTAAGCTAAAGAAAGCTCTCTATGGTCTCAAACAAGCTCCCAGGGCTTGGTACGAGAGGTTGAGTAAGTATCTTCTTTCAAGTGGTTTTACTAGAGGTAAAATAGATTCTACATTATTTATTAAGCATGAAAAACAAGAAATAATCATTGTTCAAATATATGTAGATGATATAATATTTGGTGCTACTAATGATTTTCTCTGTGAGTGGTTTTCAAAATGTATGCATAAGGAATTTGATATGAGCTTAATGGGAGAGCTAAATTACTTTTGGGACTTCAAATCAAGCAAACAAAGGAAGGGATCTATATTCATCAAACCAAATACACAAAAAGCTTCTTAAAAGATTTGGTTTTGAAGAAACCAATCAAAAGCTACACCAATGAGCACTTGATAAAGCTCACTTCGGATGATAAAGGTATAGATGTAGAGTTAACCAAATATCGAGGTATGATCGGTTCTTTACTATATTTAAGCGCATCTAGACTTGACATAATGTCTGATGTATGTCTTTGTGCTCGATTTCAAAGCAAAACCCAAAGAATCCCATTTACAAGCGAGTTAAAAGAATTTTTAAATATTTAAGTGGTACTATAAATTTAGGTTTATTTTATCCACTAAGTAATCATTTTGAACTAATAGGTTATTGAGATCTTGACTATCTCTGGGGTTTTCAAGTTGATAGAAAAAGTACAAGTGGTGCTTGTACATTTTTTGGGACAAAGTCTTGTTTAGTGGCATAGTAAAAAGCAAACTTCAGTTGCTTTATCATCAACTCTTGAGGGTGAATATTTAGTTGCGAGGGTTGTTGCTCTCAAATATTATGGATGAAACAAACTCTATGTGATTTTGACATTATCTGCAATAATGTGCCTATATATTGTGATAATTCTAGTGCTATTAACATATCAAAGAATCTTGTTTTGCATTCACGTACAAAACATATAGAGGTAAGACATCATTTTTTAAGGGATAATGTTTCAAAAGGGTTAGTCAAATTGATTTTTATTCCTACCGAAAAATAATTAGCTGATATTTTTACTAAACCCTTGAGTGAGGAAAGATTTTGTATGTTAAGAAGAGAACTTGGAATGTGCATGATATAATTATAATTTACATGCTTAAAAGTTTATGTCATGCAGGTTATATATTTTTTTTTCTCATTTATTTTCTGCATGATATCTAATAAAATATATATTTGTTAGATATTCCTTATATGCTCAAATTATGTTATACTGGTTTCTGTTAAAATCGCCGGAGGTCATTGGAAAAAGTAAAGGTTTACACCTTGAGAAATGGAACAGTAGCTGAACAGAGTTTTTTTTTGAAAGATGAAAAGACACACGTCTTTCGGCGACAACATTCTAATTAATTTCCTCTTTCCTTATCTGTTTAAATGACACACGATCATATTTATCGTCGGATATTGGGAGACGTAAAGACTTCAACCTTGGAACTTAAAACAGCAGCCAAATAGTTTATTTTGAAAATTGAAAAGACGCATACTTTTCGGTGATGGACTTTTGATTAACTTTTATCTTATATCTTCAGCTTTCATTCTTATTCAGATCTTACGCTTTCATCCACAACCTTCTGTTTCACTCTTACAACATCCATTACACCATGAAAACCAGAGCTAGCAATCGATCGTTTGGGAAATCAAACAAAGATGGATCGTCGCTGAAGCATCCTACGGGAACAAAAGTGAAATCCAAACGAGTACAGAAGAAATCCTCTGTTCATGAGTTATCCGATGCTACACTAATATCCGATGACTCGGATTCTAGTTTTTCTTTTTTAAAAACTTCAGACGTTGAACCTTCTCACAAGGGAAAGATGAAACAATCAGTGGATGACGAACAATTTTTCTCACAGCCAGAATCTCCCTCGAATTTGGTAAATCCATTTTCATCCTCTTTTTATTTGCAAGAGAATTTCTTTAGAGGTCCTAGTTTCGAAACACGTTTTAAAAACTCCATTGCTACAAAACAATTTGTGTATGAAAAAACTTTGGATCTTTTTTATCTCAAACACTGTGTTTTGGAAAAACTATTCACCGAGTGCAACATTTTTTCTATGTTGTTTCTTCCTGCTATTGCCTATCCTCGGTTGGTCCAACAATTTTACACCAATCTTGAGTGTAATGGAGACTGTTTTACCACATTTGTCAAAGGTAAGTCTTTATTTTTTACCAGTATTGATTTTGGAAGTATTCTTGGTATTTCTTCTACTGGACCATGTCCTTTCACTCTCAAAGGAGTTGCTAACATTCCTTTTCATCCTTTAGAACAACTTCATATAGTCATGAATGACTATTCTATTTCATCTCTGTTTCTTCCAAAAACTGTCAGTGTATGTCCTAATGCGTGTGTATTACATAAGTTGGTTCGATATAATCTGTTTCCACGCCTTGGTGGGGGAGCTGATTTTACTTACCAAGATTTGGTTGTTATAGCTATGATTCTCAAAGGAACGATTTTTAATTTTTCAAAAATGATGTTATCCCACATGCAAAGTTGCATTCGTCAAAGCAAGAAATGTCTTCCTTACAGTAAATTTCTAACAAAACTTTTTCAACACTTTAAGATCTCTTTTGATGATGAAATTTCTGTTACAAATCATGAGCTTATTGACACTGCAAATTTGACAAAATCTCACATCACTTTTCATGCTGGTGAATTCGTACGTCTTCTACCTGATCCTCCTACTACTCCTCCTCCTCCTATTTCTCATACTCCTGAATCATCTTCTTCTTCTTTGCCAAATTCCAATGGATCTGATGTTATGAATGTTTTGACTGATATTTTACAAAATCAAACTTCTTTGAAAGCTGAGTTGGTGGAAATCAGAAATCGTCTTGTGTGTCTTGAGAAAGGGAAGTTACCAATGGATGCCCCTAAGATTAATAAATTATATCATCGGGTTGAAGATGAATTTATTGATCTTCAGGCGGGTTTTGAGATTCAGACGATGGCCATGGTTGAAGCACTCCAACGAAAAATTAATCGGAACACATGTCAGTTAAGTCAAGAGGTGAAGTTTGTCAGTTATCAACTCGGGGAGCTTGCAGATTTTATGGCCACCAGGTTCAATGATATAGGCCAAAGGTTTCATGTTCCAGCAATGTATTCTTCAATTCCCGAATGGCCAATGAATAATTGGATGGCTGAATACAAGGGTGACTTTCTGGATATGAAACTTCCTCCTGCAACCTTTATTCCTAGACCACCTCGACTTGCCAATGATTACACCTTGGAAGAGCGATTACGTCGTCTTCGTCATCGACCATACTTTACCAATCGTGAAGAACAGAGGGCCAATCTCGAAGATATTAATTAAAGACTTCTCTTTTTGCATGATGCCAAAGGGGGAGAAAATGTCAGATTCTATGATTATGTTTTAAATTTTTGCTTTAAAGACTATGGGTTTGATTTGGTTTTGATAGGCATGGTTGCCTAGATGTTAAGACTATTGATAAATTTTTCTGCTGCATTTTTAAAACTGATTTTGTTGCAGGCATTTTAAGAATTGATGGTTGTAATTTTCATATTTGGTTTAGTATGATACTAACATGCAGGTGTTACAAATTTCTCCTGAAATGTGCATGAATTTAGGGGGAGTTTTATTCATATATGTTGTCATCATCAAAAAAAGGGGAGATGTTGATTAATTCACATTCTAGCCTAATGTTTTGATGATGATTTGATCATCGGTACTAAATTGTGATTTGTGGATTTCAGGAAACTATTTCAAGAAGTGTATGTTGGATTATTCAAGAAGAATGAAGATGTTTTGAGTCCTAAGAAAAATATGTAAGGTCATTGCAAATATCTAATTTTTCAATTCAAGGCTCTAAGACATTTTATGTGTGCATTAAATATGATCTTGTGCATGTCTAAAAATATGTCATTCACTATTATTATACTGCTATTAAGAGAAATGAGTTTGCATGCATTCATGAAGAGTCCTAACCGATTAAGTGTTACATATTTAAAGATAATTGATAATATGAAAAGTTGTTTGTGTTGCTTTAAAGAAATTATCATTATCTCGTTAGTGGTAAATTGATATATGATGGTAGAGTGTTTAACTTATACCTTGAAAGTAGGAAATCATGGTTATCTTTGAAGAGTTGGAATTTGTTCCATGACTTTATGATAAGTAATGGTAAGCATACTAGAGACTTTATGGAAAATATTCTAGAGTTACTCTTTTTTGTTTGACTTAAACTCTATCTAGATTATTTTGAAAAGAGTCCTATATTTATCCAAAGGTTATTAGTTTAAGTATGTTTTTCAATAATAAATAACATTGGAACGTTGCTTTTCTTATTTTACACAACGTAAACATTTTTGCAATGAAAGATAATATGTTTTTGGCTATAAAAAGTAATTGAGATCGATGATACAAATTACAACACTTACATCACTTGAATTAATTATTGCACTCATATACTTGAAAAGCTAATTCATTATTCTTGGTGCAATATTCCCAGCTGTTGTGCGATTATACTCAGATTATTTATCAGCTATTTTCGTGAGCTTAATTTTGGTGATATCTCTTTCTTACTACTTGATCATTGCATTCACTAGTTGAGCCTTGCATTGTTAAATTGTTTATTTGCTTTGATCATTAGACCTCTATCATTGTAATCTTAAATTTATTTTTAGACTTAGTGTTGTCTAAGGAATTTAATCCGTGGATTAAGGTTTGTTTACAAACAGGTTCAAGGAAGCATAGGTGCTTAAGGAGTGCATTGGTGCATAAGGGGCAAGAGTGCTCAAGTGAATTATTGTAATTCAATTTTTATAAAATCTGTGTTGTAACAAGAGTTTTTTAAAGAAATAAAAGTGAGTCTCCAATACTAGTTGGTATTGGACGTGGAGTAAAGCTATTATTATAGAGGTAATAGTCGAACCACGTAAAAATCTTGGTGTTATTTTCATTAATTGATTTTACTTAATTACACTCAAGTTAATTGATTTGCTAAATAAACAAAATTCGATCATAAGCATTTTTGTTATCATTAAATATTTTTTTTTAAAACATTTAACTTATAAAATCACCAAGATATTTTTTTTTAAACATTCAACCCCTCCTTCTAAGTGTGCCTTTTATCTCGAATTTCAATGTATTCATTTTTTATATGTTCTTCTCATTTTCTTTCATTCATATATAAATTAACAAGATGTTTGACTACATTCGATGATGGCGTAAGAAAATCATGGTCTATGCCTTGTTTTGGCTAAATGTCATTACCATCTTTAATGGTGTCTCCAAGACCCATGGCATCAAGATGAATTTCGGTATCAAGGATTCATGACAAATAAATATTACCCGTAATATCAAGTGCCACGAACTCAAGTTTGACAAGATTTATCATTGTAACTTCATAAAAAAATATCAAAATATCAAAATTCATTAAAAATTTAATTTATTATAACTATTCACATGTGCATGAACATCTGGTTATAAAAATTATATAAGCATATAATATATGTTTAGTCATACAATATAAAGAATGTTGATGAATAACAAAATGAGAGAGCAATATATATGTGTGTTATATTGACGATATATATATATATATATATATATATATATATATATTATATATAATTTTTGTTTTGAACAATAGACAGCTGAATTTAATTTTTAAAAGAATATTTTTCCTACAGAACTTTTCAGTGCTTGGATGAAGATATTCATTTTGTAAAATATGTATCATCCAAACTAATGGAGTATACATGTAGCTTTTGTTATGAACATGTTTTCAGTATGCAAAATGTAGTTGCTCTCATAGTTATTATATTATTGTTGGCATGCAGTATGTTATGCTAAAAAAAAATTGCGTATCAATATATATATATATATATATATATATATAATAGATAAATATACATTCTTCTTCAAATTAAATATGATTATCTTCAAAACGAAAGTGATGAACAATTCGTGCTGATAACATATTATAAAAGAATACAAATATTAAGAACAATGACTAGTGAAAAGAGAGCATCCTTATATCATATAAGTTGTAGTATATTTGTATATCTCCCATTCTCTTTACAATGTTACTATTTATGGGTACACGAACATTAATACTTGGAGGTTTCAAAACTCAAAGGTCATGAGTTTAAAAACTTAAGAGACATGGGAGTTTCAAAAGATCAAGAATTATTACAATTAAAGATCGGAATAATGAATCTAGACATCCATATATATGTTATAATTTTATAACACTTATGATATTTTTAAATAAAAAGTATCGCTATAGATGTATACCGAGAGTAAAAATCGTCGCAATAGAATTTATAACGACAATTTCATGTAAAAATATAATTTTATATTATGAATTTATCAGTTTCTTACAATCAATCGTCAATTATTTTTAAAATTTCCTAAAATTTTTAAAATCTTATTAGCATTTTTATTTTGAGAAACTCGTATTCATGCCAGAAAGACCTTACGAAAGTATCATATTTCTATGTCAAAATAACGTTTTTCTAAAATCATGAAGCTAATTTTTGTGATAAATATAAATAGTTTTTTTTATTTAGTAAAATTAAAATATCTAGATATTTAATTGTTTTATAAAGTTTAAATTTTTCGTAAAACCCAAATACAAAACCCACGAGTCCAACAACCCCCACCAGTCAGCAGTGTACTCAATCTACTCTCCAAGATCAAACCTTTCTTCATCTTCTTCCTCAAAAAAACCCCATCAAAATCCATCGCGATGGGGACCAAATCCGACCCCTCAAACGGCGTCGTAAAACCAGATCTACCACCATCATCATCAACCATGACACCATCCTTCTTCTCACTGAAAACTCTAAAGCTGAAAACGAAGCAGCAAGAGCTCCTGATCCGGGTCACAATCCTCTGTCTGGTCTACATTTTAGCTTTCATCACTCGCCTCTTCAGTGTCCTCCGATATGAATCCATGATCCATGAATTTGACCCGTATTTCAACTACCGAACCACCCTTTATCTGACCCAGAAAGGATTTTACGATTTCTGGAACTGGTTTGATTCAGAGAGTTGGTACCCACTTGGTAGAATCATCGGTGGAACCCTCTACCCCGGATTAATGGTCACAGCTGCCATAATTTACTGGGTTTTGAGGTTCTTGAGTTTTGCTGTACACATCCGTGAGGTTTGTGTGTTAACAGCGCCGTTTTTTGCCTCCAATACGACCCTTGTTGCTTACTTTTTTGGTAAAGAATTGTGGGATTCCGGGGCCGGGCTAGTGGCAGCTGCGTTGATCGCCATTTGCCCTGGTTACATTTCGCGGTCTGTGGCCGGTTCTTATGATAATGAGGGTGTAGCTATATTTGCATTGTTGCTCACATTTTATATGTTTGTTAAGGCTGTGAATACGGGGTCACTTGCGTGGAGTTTGGCTTCTGCATTTGGGTATTTTTATATGGTTTCAGCTTGGGGTGGTTATGTGTTTATTATTAATTTAGTTCCGCTATATGTGTTGGTTTTGTTGATTATTGGGAGGTATTCGATGCGACTGTATGTTGCCTATAATTGTATGTATATATTGGGGATGTTGCTGGCAATGCAGATTCGGTTTGTGGGTTTTCAGCATGTGCAGTCAGGGGAACATATGGCTGCAATGGGTGTATTTTTCTTGATGCAGGTACAATTTTAACTTGTTTCCTCAATATATCATATTTATGTCTCTGATCAATTTGCATTGTTTTATATCAACATGTATTTATTGGACTACTTTTTGTATGAAACATGATAGTTTATAATAAAAAGGAAAGCCGTATCCCATTTTTAATTTTTAATCCCTTTAAAATTGCAATTATTGTTTTAGCAATTACCGAACTGAGATTAGATCTGAATGGATCATTTCATTAATGAAACAACTCGAGTCAAATTCCGAATCCGGAATAAATCTCGGGTCAAATCCCAAGTCCGAATCGAATCAAATCCATCCAAATAATGTTTTAAACCATTGGTCCAATAGTATCTTCTTGGGTCATCTTAGCCCGCCATAGGCTCACCCAAAAGGTCAATGACTTGAAGGTACTATTGTTAGTAATTTAATTTTTTATACAAATAATTTTTCTCATATCTTTCTATGTGGTTCGATGTGGTACTGGGGTGTTACAAACTCTCCCAGTTAAATTTCTGACGTCCCCGTCAGAACCGATCACACACGGTCCACATATCTTTCTCTCTAACCATTGATAATACCGGCTGACTTCGTGTCCCCACCTTTGGACCTCCCTCTCTTCATTGTGGATAATACCACCAGCCTTCGTGTCTCCACCTTCGATAACCCGATCGGATGTATTGACCCGAGCTTTCAAGAGTTGGCTCTGATACCATACTCTGTAAACACCCCTTTCCCCAAAGGAAAAATGGACAACACGCACAAAATATAATAAATACAAACCTCTAATAAACCTCAAAATGTTTTCAATTAAATTGAACACAAACTGTTGCATACGACAATTTAAATTGAAGAAACTCCACATTAACATAGTCTCTACTTTTAAGAATAAATGCCAAAATGGCTCAAACATCCATCTACAAAATATTAAAAAAAATCCAAGTATAATAATAGTCTCAAACCAATCTACTTATTTGGATCAAAGGTAGCTCTCATCCCATAAATCTTGATCACCCCTGATTACCTGCTGGGGAAAGAACACAACATGAGCCAATTGCTCAGTACGGATATAAAGATGAACATATGTATAACAATATATAATGTACCCAAAAAAGTGGAATGAACGAACAAATACAAACTACAAACCAATTATGAATATATCAAAATTAGTGAGACAATGTACAAATGATTAACACCGTAGAACTGAACTTTAGTCAAAAGAATCCAAAACAAAATAAAATTTGGATCAAATAGTTAATTAAATAGTTATAAGATAACAATTTCATATTGAGCTCAAATACAAATAGCCAAAGGCTAACAAAATAACAAATGCAAATCAAATAGAATAGTATGCACGATGATGTACTAATCCGCAAATCAAATAGGATAGTATACATCGACACTTACGTGGACTAATCACACCGCCTAATCAAATCAAAGCAAATCTTCGGTGTGGAGAGGAATGTATCTTGGTACAAATATGGTTAGCTTCAAGTATATCCAAAAGATTAAACTACAAAATGTAAGTCAAAAGAGGTTCTTATTCAGAGGAATGACTTATCCCCACGGTGATTATTCAAGTATCCAAATGACATCGAATTATCAAATACGGACATACTTAATTATCACAATATATCAATGATCAAAATAACTCCCGAATGTGAAAGAAAATATATGAAGAATGATTCAAACGAATGAAGTCTCAAAACACAATTTCCCAAATGACGAAATATTACATAATTGATATAGGGAATAAAGCACAATCAATAAACAAAGTACGAAATCTGTACTTGGAGTAAATAATGTAATACACAAAATTTATGCCAAATATAACACGTTTAGGCTCCTTCCGTTCGAACTAATTAAATAAAATAATAAATAAGTACAATTAGTGAATTATTATTATTATTATTTTATTTTTTTAATCAATTTATTCATCAATTCAAACTTGTGTATTATAGTATTATAAAATACTGTTAACATCAATTCGTATTAACAAGGAACAGGTCAGAAAACCAAATCAAAATCGTATATGTATAATGTGAATTTAATTTAATACATACTGCCACCAATTCCTGAACATACTAAATTTCACATATCTAATAGCAATATTTGATTATTTTATGCCAATTACTTTTACATGCTTGCCATGCTACTTATGATAAAACAAACTCCAAAAGCATATTATGCGAAACTTCTGAAATTCTCAAAACATACCTCCAATCACAATTACCGTACTTTGCTGCATCAAAACACACCCTAAATCCTTCTTGAAAGCATCATCAGAATCGATAACCTTACATCTCCAAACGATAATGTGAGTACTTTGGGCAAACCAAACCTCTTTTTAAGCACCTCAAAACTCTTCTCATGTTCCTCATTCCACATAAATTTTGTGCCCTTCCACATCAACTGAGTTAATGACAAAGCTAACAAAGAAAACCCTTCCACAAATCGCCTGTAGTACCTTGCCAAACCCAATAAACTCCTTACTTCAGTTATCATGGTGGGTCTTGGTCAATTAGTGAAGGATCCACCTTAATGCCTTCCGCAGATGCGACATGCCCCAAAATGCTACATGTTTTAGCCAAAACTCACATTTGGAGAACTTAACATATAATTTCTTCTTCTGTAGAACCCCCAAAATAGTACGAAGATGCTCTTCATGCTCCTCCTTAGACTTGGAATACACCAAAGTGTTATTAACGAAGACAATGACAAATTGGTCCAAGTACTTGCAAACAACCCGATTCATCAGATCCATGAACACTGCCGGAGCGTTAGTCAACCCAAATGACATCACCAAAAACTCATAGTGTCCATACCGAGTACGAAAAGCTGTTTTAGGAATGTCTTCATCCCTCACCCTCAACTGATGGTACCCCGACCTTAAATCTATCTTTGGAGCTGATAAAAAAGTCATCAATGCATCAATGCGTGACATTGGATATATGTTCCTGATTGTTCCGATTTAGCTCCCTATAATCTATACACAACCTCATAGATCAATCCTTCTTCACAAACAACACTGGAGCATCCCATGACGATACGCTCAGTCTAATGAATCCACGATCTAATAACTCCTGCAATTGTTTCTTCGACTCCTGTAACTCTAATGTAGCCATCCTATAGGGTACCTTAGAGATAGGTTCCGCCTCAGGAATGAGCTCAATGGTAAAGTCCACTTCCCTTGGCGGTGGCTATCCTGGCAGATCTTTAGGAAATTCTCGCACAACTGGATACTCTTCAAGTTGGAGCTCTTCCTTCGAGGTATCCTTCACATAAGCCAAATAACAATCACATCCTTTAGCAATCATTTTGCTCGCCTTCAAAGCTGAGATCAACTTAACAACGCCATTTGGCTTGGAACACTGAAACTCGAATTCTGGAGCCTTTAAAGTTCCAAAAATAACTTTCCTCACATAACAATCAATAGTAACTTGATGCTTACTCAGCCAATCCATACCAAAGATGATATTGAAATCATGCATCACCATCGGAAGTAAGTTAGCTGCGTACACCTTCCTCCCTAACTTCAATAGACAATTGTGAAATTGCTCAGAAATAATCACAGAATTCCCCATCGGGGTAGCAATAGATAAATGAGTATCTAATATGTGAGAAAACACTCCATGATGGCGAACAAATGAAAGTGCAACAATAGAATGTGTAGATCCTATATCAAATAAAACTGATGCCTCATGATTTCCTACAAGAAGGATGCCTGAGACAGTACTAGGTGCTTGAGCCACCTGATTAGCTGTTATTGCAAGTACTCTCCGAAATGGGTTCTTACGCTTGACGCCATTCGCCATGTCCGCCTCCCTCATTACCATCATGTATGTGTTAGGCGGTCCTTGCTTACTATGCCCCATTTGGCCACATAAGAAACACGCCCCCGTCTTTTTATAGCAAGCCCTGCCAGTATGATACTCACCACATGTAACACATGGACCAGGTGGAAGTGGCAAATGGTTCGGATTGCCCCCACTTGCTAGTCCTGGATACCGCTTGAATTAGACTCTGTTGGCGATGTTGACCCTGATTCTGCTGGAAACCCCTATTATGTTGAAGTCCCCTATTGCGATACTGTTCTCCAACTTGCCATTGACCTCCATGACTACCCTGCTGCATTGCAACGTCCCTTCGAGGATTAAATCGTTGACTTAATGGAGGCTCATTCCAACTATGTTGTCTTCTATTTTGCTTCTTGCCAAACTGCTCCATTCCTTGCCCTTGCTGATCATCTCTCTCTCTTTCAGCTCCCTTCTAATTTGGAAGCTCGAAAGTCATTATACTCTATTTCCACTCTTAGCTGCATTAGCCACCTGGGATACATATGTAAATATAGTGTGGATGATTGATCGCCTATATTCATATTTCAAAGCCCATTTGAACTTTTCTGCCTGCTGTGCAGCTGTCCTAGCTATTGAACCCGTAAAGCCAGCCAATCTAGTAAACCTCACCATGAAATCAGTAATAGTCTCATACTCCTTCTGCCGAATGGACACAAACTCCCTGGTGTATGCATCCTTATCAGCATTTGGGAAGTATGCTGATAGAAAATGTCAAAAAAATCACTCCATATGAGTGCATCCATGATTCATCTCCCTGTGCAGCCTTCAATGATTTCCACCATCGCTGAGCATCATCTTCTATCTTCTAGCTTATAAACTGCTAGTCTCACCTTCTGATTTTCTGAACACCCAATCGCATCAAAAATCTTCTTCAAGTGAGCGATCCAGTTCTCCGCATCAATCAGAGTTGGAGCTAAACGAAAAGATTTGGGTTTCTGCTTAATGAACCTCTCCAATAACACCTATAACGGCTGCACTGGCTGACCCAATCCTCAGGAGGATCATTCCGCTCATGTTGTGGTATCTCTGCATCACCCCCCATACCATTTGCACCCCATTTTCCCACCCCACATACCCCACCCCACCATGCATGATGATTTCCTTGCACATCGCCATGCATAGCATGTGCCACGCCTCTCGCCTCATTCACCATTTCTGCTACCATAATCGGGGTTATTGTTGCATTACCCCGAGTCCCAACGTTTCCACCCTGATTAACAAACTCAACCTGGGATTGCCCCTGACCCCTCCTACCATTATTACCCTGCCTCCCAACAATTCTCGAAGACTTACGAGCCATGTATGATACAAAATCAAATAAATAAGAACAAACAGATCAAAACAAATAATCAAAGCCAAAATTACGCAAAATGAAGATCAAACGCAACACACGTTATAATAAAATCTTATCAAGCCTAAAAGGCAATCTACAAGATCATATCCTAAGCTTTGATACCGTATGAAATAACCCGGGTCAAATCCTGAGTCCGGAACAAATCTCGAGTCAAATTCCAAGTCTGAATTGAATCAAATCCATCCAAATAAATTCTTAAACCACTGATCCAATAGTATCTTTTTGGGTCATCTTAGTCCATCACAGGCTCACCCAAAAGATCATGACTTGAAGGTACTATTGTTAGTAATTTAATTCCTTATACACACAAATTTTTCCCATATCTTTCGATGTGGGACTGAGGTGTTGCAATTAAGGTCAATTGAATACAGTCGAAGAAGATCAAATTAAAATTCCTGACCATGAGATATTAATTACTGCTTTTGTTTACTTTGCCTTTGTAGTCTATTTGATCTCTTTGAGTGAACTTAAGCAGTTTTCATATTTAATAGATGTCATTTTTCACCTCAAGTTCTCTTTCTAGTGAAAGCACATGGGGAGTTATAATTATTCACTTATGGTAGTTTCTTGGTCAGAGGAGGCCATTCATGATTTAGGGTTCGTATTTCGCTTTTCTTGTTTCCAAAATCACAGCACACAAATAATCTCTGTTTACTGTTGTTTTGAATTACGCTGTTATGACTCGTTGTGTAGCCCACTAACTTACTATTGGTTCAGGTATTTTACTTCTTGGATTGGGTTAAGCACCAGCTAAATGATATAAAGCTGTTTCAAGCCTTTTTGAGGATCACTGTAACAAGTGCAGTTGGTGTAGGAGCTGTTGCTCTGGGTCTTGGCACAGCATCTGGTTATATCTCCCCATGGACAGGTCGATTTTACTCTCTGCTGGATCCAACTTATGCTAAAGATCACATCCCCATAATTGCATCTGTATCTGAGCATCAGCCAACGGCATGGTCATCTTTCATGTTTGATTTCCATATCCTGCTTTTCCTTTTCCCGGCTGGTCTCTATTTTTGCTTCAAGCGACTGTCAGATGCCACAATATTTATAGTGATGTATGGTCTCACAAGCATGTATTTCGCTGGTGTCATGGTTCGATTAATTCTTGTTGCTACACCTGCTGTATGCCTTATTAGTGCTATTGCAGTCTCAGCCACCATTAAAAATTTAACTCAGCTGTTGAGGGCAAAGAGCAAGGTTGCTCATTCTGGTTCTGGTAAAGGAACAACTGGCACAAAGGCTTCTTCTAAGGTGAGATCCCAGTACTACAAACAAAATTTCAGCCATGGATGTCTGTTCTTTGTTTGTGTTATATAATGATCTACCAGCTTTAGTGGAGCCTTATCACGTGAGTGCTATATTGCTACTCCCAGTAGCCCAATACTGCTACTTGTGAATGATAATATTGTAACTTTGAAATGATGCTAGTATGTTTGATAGTATTCCACTGAGAATTTGTATTTTTTTGTTTGGATTTGGCTCTAATCTATTATCTCTGTTCATGAATGAAGTTGAGTATTATATATGTCTTGATGCTAACAGACTAATGTACTGATTATTATTATGATGGGTCCTCTTGGCCCAGTTTTTTAATTTTTTACTGATAATTTTTTATTTAGAAAATGAGATCTAGACTAAAATGTTTCAGTATTAACGATAATATGCTTCAGATGGAGCCCTAGTTAGATATACATTTTATCATTCAGTTCTTACAAAAGTAGTGGTAAATAATTTAGCTGAAAGTAAAGTGGGATATAGATGTCTTGACATATGGTTTAATACAATACTGTTTTTGGCATGTCGTAGTTACTGTACCTTTGCAGTTTGTGAATTCAATAAAGCTTTTTGTTATTTGATTCCTGGTTTAAGATTTAAATGCTTTTTGGCCTTGATTACTCTGCAAAATAGAGTTAATTACTATGATAACTGTGTTCTTCAATATAAACTTTTATTAATAACTCAATAGTGAGTTTATAAGCAGCCTATATCTCTTTAATATATACTTGGTATTGTTTATTGTGAATGAAAGAATACACATGTACAGATATATATATTAGTCATTAACATGCCTTTAGAGCTCTTATAAATATATAATTCAAGTTGCACAATTTCATAGAATTAGTTATATATTAAAATTCCATTTGGCATTGCAAGAACTTGATCCAGTGACTGTATAATAGAACAAATGAGTTATAATCATTAATCACCACTAGAACGCATAGGGTTAGATTTAGAGATTAACTTCATTTATCAAAAGGAGACTAAATTTTAAAACTTTTTTCTATTGGTTTTATTTTGAAACATGTTAATGTTGTAAAACATGCACATTATCATAATTTGCATCTTAAAATCATCTGGCCTGATACCATTTTTATTCTATTCCAATAAGCCATATAATTAATTTTAGTTTCTTGAATTGTGGATGTTCGGTTCGTTTATGACATAATTCCTGGGCTCTCTAATGTCTTGTGTCAGATACTAAGTCACATCGCTAGCATATAAGTTGTGCATGTCAATGGCTCAACATGGATATGCCTCATCAAGCATGTTTTGAAATGTTTATATACCAGGCAGTTGTACATTCAAGTCTTTTGATATGTTTTTATTTACACGTTAAGTGGTGAGAAGAGTATCTATGGTGGAGAATGTGTTATTTTAAAAACCATTTGCTCTAAGAAATAAACAAAGTATATATAAGTACATAGATTCTTTGATATTGTATGTTTTGTGCATGTTTGGTGACGGAACTTCTTATGTTGAACAACGTGTTAAATTGGTATTTTTGTATTGGGTTTCAGATTTAGTTAATCCAAAGGGTATATGCATATATCCACACCTGGGGTCCATATAGTTCCACATAAGGTAGCATTAGAATTTATTGAATTGTTTGATCATGGTAAACACGAGCATGATCTGTTGTGTGCAGATGGTTGCTAGTGTTTTTAATGCTATTGAACTTAACTGGATAGATTTGCGAATTGCGAAACACGTGTTTCTATACTTCTGGTTTGTGAAAGTTTATCTAAATGTTTACTTATCTTCCTGACTCTTTGACAAAAAAATTAGGAATTCTTACGCACATTTATTGCATGAACAGGGTTTGGTCGATCAATCTCTGCCTTTCCAGAGAAACGGGGCTATAGCATTGCTTGTGGGTGCTTTTTACTTGCTCAGTAGATATGTCACCCATTGTACCTGGGTCACTTCAGAGGCATATTCCTCTCCCTCAATTGTCTTGGCTGCAAGGGGTGCCTATGGCCAAAGGATTATTTTTGATGATTATCGCGAAGCATACTTTTGGCTGCGGCAGAATACTCCTCAAGATGCCAAGGTGATGTCTTGGTGGGATTATGGATATCAGATAACTGCCATGGGAAACAGAAGTGTGATTGTGGATAATAACACCTGGAACAATACCCACATAGCTACTGTTGGACGTGCGATGTCGTCTTATGAGGATGAAGCATATGAGATAATGAGATCACTGGACGTTGATTACGTGTTAGTTGTATTTGGAGGTGTGACTGGTTACTCATCTGATGATATTAACAAGTAAGAATTTAATAGTTTATAAAAATTGCTTTTTTTTTAATACCTTTAGATAAACTATAAAATAATTCACTTTTTAGGTAGACTAGGTTCGTCTATAGATGCCAAAAGTTTCTATTTATATAGTTCCCTTTATCCACATACTGGCGCTTTCCTTTTTTTATCACCTTATAAATTTGTCAGGGTATTGAATTTATATCTTGTAGGTGATTGTGTAGCTTTTATCAAAATATTAAGTCAGTCTGATAAAGCACAGTTCTGAAAATTTAATGGTCTCATGTATGATATACGTAATAAGATTCAATTTGCAACTAAAAATTACAGAGTAACCAACTCATATATATATATATATACATATGTATATTTACATGTATATCTTTTAAAGTTTGGTGATTCTTGTTACCATACATGTGCTTCCTTACTTGGCAGGACACTGATTCAAATGGGGTTTTAATTTATGTGGTATTAGTTTATGGAAGCAAGCTTCTGCTACCTCTTTTTACTTCTCAGACTTTCTGATTACATCACAACCAATTAGAAAATGCCTCCTGAATACATCTATCTACCTCTGGGTTTGTCATCAACATTATATCCTTCAGTGTTATTAGACAACTTTTCTCTGTTAGTCTTTGACTCTGTTCTTATATTCTCTCACTCACGTCTACCAAATATTTCTCTACCGCTTGAACTTTTATCCTAATAAAAGAAATTCAATTTTGCTAGATTTTTGTGGATGGTAAGAATTGGTGGTGGAGTCTTCCCTGTCATCAAGGAACCAGACTACCTTGTTAATGGCGAGTATCGAGTTGACAAAGGCGCAGCTCCAAAGATGTTAAACTGTCTAATGTAAGTTACCTATTACTTGGTTTGATATTATAGTTACATTTTTCCATATGTATAATATTTGGGTGAATGCTTCAATTTTTTTCAACTACAATTATCTACTAACTTGAAGTTCAGATTGCTGTTGCATCATGTCAGCAAATAATTTTCATAAATATAGCAGCATATGAATTTATTTTGACCAAAATTTTGAATTAGGTTTCTTTAATTTTTATAGCGAGCACAAGAGTATTAAGGATCTCTCTCTCCCCTCTCTCTCTCTCTCTCTCTCTTCTCTGTCTCTCTTTATTATATTGTAATTTTATCATTTGTAATGTGTCAATTGCTGCTCATTTATTCTTGTTGCTACTTGCTATATCTTTTGGGGTAGGTCAAGGATCTCCATGTTACTTATCTATTTAACTTACTCAGCCCTCTCCTTTTTATCTAATTTCCAATATGATTCTTTCATATCCATAGTGCTCTAGAAGGTAGTGTTGTATGGTCACTATGGTGAACGAATCATAGTGCAAGGCATAAGCCTCAAGGTTCAAGTATTTTGCCCCTCAACCGTTATTATCAATTTTACTGAACAAGGGAGTTTAACAGAAATGTACTGCAATTTCTGGACTTTGGATGTAATATACTTGTAATGGAATTTTAGACTCTCTCCCCTGCTGTCAGAACAGTAAAGATGTCGTGCAATACCCCCTCCTTTAGAATTTCACATTTTTATAATAGAGAGCTAATTTTCCTTTTTATATTTGGCTCGCAACGCCCCCTCCTCCTTTATCCTGACTTGGGGCAAGCTATATGCAACAATTATAGGCGGAGTTATGAAGTCAATTTATTACAACCTTAAAATGGTTTCAATCATTCTGTTTGCCATCCAGCATTTTTTGAAATTTTGTAGGACCTGGAAGTGGTTTTCCCTTACTCGCCATTTGCTAATTTCAACAACTTAGTCTGTCTATACGGTTAGAATTGCTTTGTTTATCATTTCATTTTTCCGAGTGCACTTAAGATGCACCTAATATGTTGTTCTTATTAAATTGTATTCCACCTTAGAAAGGTGCTGATTTTGTATGTTCTAAGAAAGTCCGAAGCGGTAGACTTATGGACTACCTTTAGAGGATGTTAAGCTTCTTTGTCTATCTGTAACTCTGATTTTTTCTTGTGCTATCATGTGGAAAAGAAAATATTTTGATGGTTTTAAAATTGGTGGTTAGGTACAAACTATGCTACTATCGCTTTGGAGAGTTGACTACTGAATATGGCAAACCTCCTGGGTAAGTTAAATGTTTATCTTTCTGTCCAACTTGATAACTTTATTCATTTACTTTTTAATTGTATTTTGGTGCTTGTAGAGTTTAAAGAAATCTCCTTACTCTTCTACATTACTCTTTGATTTTAATACTTTTGTTTTTGCTTTTAAATTATCTTCTATTTCTCAACTTCTGGAGGGGTTGGATATTTTTCGATTGTTGAAGGGGCTACTTAAAATCAGCAGTATTTCCTTCATGTTTAAGCTATTTATAATGCAAATTTTTATTCATAAAAATGTTATGATAGGCAGCAAGACCCTCGGTGGTTTGGATTGAAGAAGGGGGTAGTTAGAATCAATGGTAGTTCTGGCATGTGTAAAGCTATTTATAATGAAAAAATTATTCTTAAAAATGTGATGATGGGCAGTAAAATCCACAAAGTACATGACCGAAAAGTCTTAAACTGTACCAAACATGTGTTGTAAGATAATTAGAGAATTATTATTTACAAAGGAAAAAGAGAATTATAAAATTATAGACACAAAAATCATTAACTATGAAGTTATGGGTGGAATGGATAAAATGATTTTTTTTTGGGGGGGGGGGGGGGGGGGGGAGGGACAGGTGAGGCATAAGATATATACAGAAACAAAAATCCATTGCCTGTGAAGTTTTGACAGGAGTACTCTTATTTTCTAATTATTTTGGTGAGGTTTGAAGTTCCTTCAGAGCTCATTTGATTGAGTTATAGAAGAGAAGGGAGTGGATCAGTAGTATCGACTACAAATGGTACATTGTTCGTGAGAAATTAGCGGTGGGTATTAGTACAGAAGGTTCTGCAAGTACCAATATGAAGGTATTGTCACTACCTTAGGGGCTGGGGGCATACTGTCGGTAGTATTATGCCCACGATAGGTATATGCTACCAAAAAGTTTAATATACCTCTGATTTGTTGAAGGAAATGACGAAATGTCCTTGGTTTGTGAAAGTACAACATCTCCCCGGTTTGTTGAAGTCTCTGATGTAACCTCTGTTATTTCTTGTCACGATATGAACTGTCCTCAACCAAGCAGGTCTTTCTCCTACCACCAATACCAACTTGACCATCACCCTCAGTTCATCAAAGTCCCTTATGTCTCAACTAAAACACCACCATCTGAATCATATTTTTCCCAAACTATCAATCACACACATTAAAAACTAGACAAGGCATGGATCAAACACTAGGAAGGACCAACTATAAAATAAATAAACAGTATGGTTCGTCTCTTTCTTGCCTAAGGAAATCACAACCATTTTGTTCATCTGGTGTGCTTGTGTGTTGGTAGTTATGATATTTTCCTGTAAGTGGATGGCTGGGCTTTAAGTTACGAGTCAGATTGCGCTTCACGTGTATGCTCAATATGCATGACCATCATTCAAGTCTATAAGCTCTAATATATTTTAAAAACTCAAGTTTATAATGCGTGTATATTGGCTCGCACTAGATTGTTCTTTTTTTTTTTATTTCTTTTTGCTTCACACAATTTACTTGATAATATTGTGGCGGCAGGTATGACAGAGCCAGGGGGGTTGAAATAGGAAATAAAGACGTAAAGCTTGAACACTTGGAAGAGGCATTCACAACATCAAACTGGATAGTTAGGATTTATAAAGTCAAACCTCCAAATAATCGGTGGTGAAGAGGTGTTGGATATATTATGAGTGCTCCGAGTATTGGAAGGATATAGAGAGAGAACTATGTTCTGTTGTTTCGAGTTTCATTATGCAACATCCAAGAAACCTCTATTTTTGACCCCTTCAGAGTTCTTACAGATGTGGTGGTGCCTTTTTGACTCATCAATGGCAAGTCATTGATCAAGTGTTTCAGTTCAAGTAGTTGGCTGGATTCTAGGCTGTTTTTCTTATGGATTTTGGTGAAAAAAAATTCTAGAACTAACACGATGTAACTTAGAGCAATTCATAGTTTTGTTCCTATAATTTTTCTGACTTTTTTACTGTGGTGGTGATTTTTATATATTACTCGTGGATATGGAATATCATTTTGCTGTGCGTTTTTGTGGAGCAGTCGAGAGGTATAAACATTGCTAAAAACATGGCAACTTCTTGGATAAATAAAATTGGAAATTAAAATTGGCCATTTCCATACTTCGGGAAGAGGGGAGTGTATAACGGCCAAATTTTGGGTGATAATTTAACTTGTATAATAGTAGTGATTTCCTTAAAAAAAAAAAAAAAAAAAACTTGCACTCATAATAGTAGAGTAATTTTAATTTTTTAAAGTCGATTGGAAATATTTTAAATTGATATTATTCCTTTAAATTTGTTACTAGGGATTGTAGGTTTTTAATTTTGTCTGTGGCACGGATATATACAGACACTGTCCTCGTAAGGTTTGTTACTCTTTTAGAGGAAAAATGAAATGATAAAATTATCCATAATAATATATCAGCAAGAGTGACTTTCTAACTTTTTAATTCAAAATATTTTAATCACATAACTAATTATACTTATTAAATATGGAGAGAATTAGAATAAAAAAAATATGAAATATTTAATGCTACGGATATAATAAAAAAAAATATATAAAAGTTTAGTTATTAAAGAAAAGTGAACATTTAACATGAGACTACCCAAAATAATAATAAAGACTTTTATCATGAGACGGGGGGAGTATACATTTCAATGAAGTTTTCCAGTTAATAAAAACACAATTTTTCATGAGTCAATTTTCTCAAGTAAAATCATAATGATGTCATCTTATTTGCTATCATTATAGAACATACACCATTTATACCATTAAAAAACAAGAAAGAAAAGTAAGAATAAAACTAAGATTAGTGTTGACTAATATTAGTAGCGGATGACATGTATTTTTTTTTTACAAAATCCATAACAAATATATGTTATGAATCATTCTCCTATATATATATATAAGAAATTGTTAAATCTACAACAAAAAATATTATTTTCACAACAAAAATATCGTTATAGATACTACTATAACGACGGTTTTCACCGTCACTATACATCTACAGCAACACTTTTGTTGTGAAAATAACAAAAGTGTTGTAAATTTAACAATTCCCTATATATATATATATATATATATATATATATATAGTCATTCCAAACTTTTATAGATCAGGTAGAAATTACTAGTTCACCTTTGTGCCCAAATGACTTGGGCAGGCTCATCAATACAAGCAATTAATAGCCAAATATAAAGCCGATATGAAAGACTCGATCGATATGATAATAGTATGATGATAGAGACCCGGTCATATGACTGATGCACATGACTTCCATCATGAAAGCATAAAAAGAAATCAAAATTTTTAAAATCATTATTAAAACACTAAATTACATCTATGACTAATCTTCACTGTATAAGAAGATTTTCATTCTCGGACTGAACCATTTCAGTACTACTTCCCTGCCAAAGAAGAGAGGAAAAAAACATAAGAACTTACTGAAAAAAAATATGCAAAGATAATCACAGCCATTTTATAATTACTAAAACAGCCATCAGATCTGACGACGCTACCTATTTGCACAAACAGACATAGCTAAACCCCACCACACTACATACAGGTCCTATTGGTGGCCCATGCTAACTCAACATGAGGCCATTAATACCCTTCAGCAAAGACTCTATATCTGTTACCTTTTACAGTACAGCTCAATAACTAGGAAGATTGGCGCCGTCTTCCATTAAACTTGAGACAATATTAAGTGCTCTAGTCCAACATACTGAAAATTTTGAACTTTCTATTTTTATTTTAAGATAAAAGAAGAAAAAAAACTACTAGAATCAAAGAGAAATACAAAGCAAGTGGAGAATAAGATGCCCCTACAAAGTCCAAACAAAAAACTGGTGAAATTACAAGAATCCTCAATGAAGGAGAGCCAGTAATTAGTAAAGCCCAAAGCAAAGCATGGAATGAAGCACACTTCATTAACAAGGTAGGAAGCATATAACGATATGTAAAAATCCATGTGTTATTCCAAAGACCCGAAAAAAACTTACCACCAAAACTACATAGGTTAAAAAGAATGTTGAACTTGCTTGAAACTCTTTTCTTCCATACCCCAGAAACCCAAAATTCGATAAGAAGTTAACTGATTAGAAGAAGGACAATCCCAACTTTCTCCCACGACACCAAATAAGGAGCACCAAAACCGCTACACAATAGGAGTATAGGACAATGATCAAAAAGTTAAAATTAGTCTAATAATCCTGCTTGCACATCACATACATGTCCAGAATCCATAGTCCATACAAGGATCAGTAGGATAATCGCCTTTGATGCATGACATTAGTATTGATCCTTCCAAAACCAAAGACCTTCGCCTTCCAAATACAGAAACAAAGGAAAGAATGTCACTCTTAGTTCCATTAAGAAAATAAAAGAAAATCCTACAAGAGGACCATGAAGCATAATTCATGAAGCGTGAAATTGGGACATCATGTTGAAGCATGAAGCTCGAAATTCAGATACCATGCTGAAATTTCAACATTTTTAATTACATATCTAAAGTGCAACACTTGTTTAGTTATCATTTTACTTTTTTTATCAATTTCTGAATCACGTTTCTTTTAGTTCCATTCTTTATCAAGTGTGAAATTGGAAAAACAAACTTAATAATATAAACAGACAACAGAGGAATAAAAGAGGGTATAACAAACTTCAAGAATAATAAACTAAACAGAAAAAAAAAACTGATTAAGAAATAAAAAGGAGTCCAACTAGCACTTAACTAGAATTTACTCCCGACACCATAAAAAACAATCTTGATTAGAACATATGTCAAGCCAGATGCAGCATCTCCAGAAGAATAACACAGCTCTAAAAACAAGATGAATAAAATATAATGACAATCACTCCACCAGCACATTAAAATGCACACACACAGAGGGGGAGGGGGAGGGGGAGGGGGAGGAGAGGCAGTCTTGGTTCAGGGTTTACCATAAAATGTAGTCATAGAATATTATGAATTAACTCTTGTACCATAAAGTCAATAAAACTAATAGTAATGTCATTGAGAAAGGTCACATAGTGCAAACAATGATTTCTCAATGAAGATTTTTGAAAACAATTACAGAGTAGTATAATCTGACAAAGACCAACATGTACAGGATGCTGTCAAACACCAGTTTAATACTATAACAATCAGACGATTTTGTAATTAGCGAGATGGATTACAAATAAGCAAAAGTATGAAAAGATTTTTGAATAAAGCTTCACCAAAAAAAGTGTGAGAAAAATCAAGAAAATTAGTTTCTGAAATGGGCAAAATACATAACTTGACATATAAACTGACATTCTTCACTCGAACAGTTTTGAAACTCAAAACCTTTAAAACACTTTGCCAACAATTACTCTGGACATTCCTCCACTAAATGGATATTTATATCAGCTGTAACCATCAATAATTTGAAAAAGACCCAAAAATATTCCTAAAGAAATCTATATAGCATGCTAATGGCTAAAAAGTAGAAAAAAGGAAGAAAACATGGAACTCCAAGCTCTACAAATTTGAAATAACTCCAAGTAAAAGCTTCAAAGAAAATCAATAAAAACTATGGCCTTTTTGTTCGATCGAGGATATATGTTATGGTCCTGGGTGGAACTCGCTTACGGTCTGGCACCTAGGCCGGTCCACCTGAGTCATGAGCCTCAAGTTTAGAGCTTTGATATACCACATTCCACAGTAACAATAACCATGTCCAGGGTTCGAGTATCATAAAGCGGACTTCTAAAAAGGGCTACATACGCTGAAAAAGTTAAAGCTGGAGGAAAGACGACATAACTGGGAAAATGAGCCAATGTGGACATCAAGCCTAGAAGCCTAGTGGATTGTTATCATCATGGGTGGGAGTCCCATAGATTATGGGACCTACATGGGTTACTTGAGATAGGAATTCCATACTAGTACTCATCACAATCCCACACAAATGTCAGTTTTCATTCATTAATGTAGAGTTCGGTTAGCCAGCCCATTCTTGCCCGGCCTGAAATGAAGGTGAATTTGCTAGGAGTCTGTTACCAAATTGCCTTAAACATTATCCAATATATATTTGGCCTAGCATGCAGTAAATTATTTAAAAAACTAAAATTTAAATGATGAAATTATTAATTTAGTTAACTTTTAATTTATATAGTTTCAAAATTTAAATTTTTGAATTTCTTATAAAGTTCTATAAAATTTTAAATTTTTATTTCTAATACCCATGATATTTCATCCTTTCAGTCATTTTTTCATGCCACTCTTATTAAAGCTGATCAAGTAAACAAAATCATAGTTATGATACCAGACGATATAACAAGGCAACACAGATTTTGTAGAAAAACGGTACAAACACGTGTACACTAAAAGCAAGTACTTAAACTCACTCCAGATCCCAAAAAAAGGAAAAAGATCATGCACTTCAAAGGTAGCTTAGCAATACCAAATGTGTTGTGTTACAATACTTAATAAACATGTAGTGTGACATCTTAATAAGATTGGCTAAATAGGTGGTGTTTGGGTTGACTTTGGTATATTAACTGGCCAGACAAGATTATAAGCCACCTAAAACAAGTTCCCAATCCTGACCTCACCCTCCCTAAAACTTCATGTATGTCATCATCCATACTACATAAAGTATCAAAATGTAAAAGATGTAAATCAAGAGTAAGTAACAAGAGCTTAGCACTTGGTTGCAAAAACAAAAAGAGAGAGAGAGAGAGAGAGAGAGATTGTACTACCTCTATCCCTATAACTTTTATCACATTTTTTCCCTTGAAGACCCTTTAACATAATCCTATATGTCCATCTTGAAAATTCAGTCAATAGATTATCCCACTTAACCTGTTTAACATTGCATATCACAAGTTCTTACCTCAATGCCACTCATAAAAAAGGGCATATCTTATATATGTAATAAGTACTTTGAATGATTTTCTGACTATCCTAAAATAATGAGCAAAGATAAAGAAGATGATGTTTCATAAAGGAGATGATATAACTTCAACAAGCCTACAATGACATTTGTCTTCCTATTATTCCTTTAAACAGAGTTTTGGAACTCTTCCTCCTCTTGTTCTTAAGACTGAAAGGTGCTCCATTCCTAGTTCCCCTGTAGCTGGATCCTTTGGAACCACAAAGTTAGAATGGGATTCCAACTCAGCACCTTTTGAGTGAGATTTTGAGAGGAGTTGCTCTTTGGAGAGCACAGTACGATGAAGTTGTAATCCCAATTCAGGCAGTTTAAACCCTCATATTTAATCAAATCTTCCGTCATTAATTTCTTTTTCTATCTCTTAACACATCTTAGATTGATCATCCTAGCAGAATTTACTAGACATCCAATTTCCGAAAGACAAGGATATATTTATCATATATTCATGTATCATATTCCTAGATTCTCAACCTAAAATATGTGTAAAAATATCTTGCAATAAGTAGTCGAAGACATACAAAGCTCTCCCATAATAACTTCTCCAAACTTGAAAACTAAGAAGTCTTATGCCCTAGTATCTTCTACGCAAACAGGGACCAAGAGAGAGAAAGAGAGAATAACCTCGATTACACTGTCCTACACCTCGGCAGGTTACTCTGCTTACTTTTGGGGAACTGGGAATGACTCCATTTTGTGGTTTCTAGATAAATAATATGCAGACTGTTACAAAGGTATTTAAAATTTGTAATATAAGGGTTGTTTAGTAGGAGTGAGCAAAAAACGGATATAACCGAAATACCGAACCGAACCGAAATAATTTAACCGAAATTTTCTGATAATTTGGTTATTTATAACAATTCGGTTATATCCGAATTATATTACGGGTTTCGGTTAGTTTATACGGGTACTAATTTTAGACTATTCGGTTTAACCGAACACCGAACGGCGAACACATGTTTGTCTTCTTAAAAAAATATTATGACTTATTGTCTTCTTATTGACTTACTTAGTAGCCTCTCACTAACTCTCAATCTCATTCAGTCATTCTCATTCTCTCAAATTCCCAAATACCAAACACAGTCTACACAACACAGAGGCAAACCCTCATCGCCTCCCAGCCCTCCCTCGAGCAGTCATTCTCTGATCTCAAACCCTCATCGCCTCCCTCGAGCAGTCCAGCTCGACTCTCAGTCCCTCATCGCCATCGGCCATCGCCTCCCTTCGACCGACGGCAGTCACGGGCTCACGGCATCGCCTCCCTCGACCCTTTTGGCTTCTTTTGTTTCTGCATCGTAGTTGAATACTCAGTTGTCAACTTTTGGGTTCTTTTGGAAGATTTGGGCCATGTGTTATTGACTTTATTTCCCCTGTTATGCCTGTCATTGAAAACAGAGGAAGTCGAGGGAAATTATAAACTAAAAGTAGCTTTGATGGAGTTTGGCAATTGGCAGTGTCCATTTTTGTTGCCCAGGATTTTTTTTTTTTTCAGGGGTTTTTGGATGGAACTTGCCCTTCCCTATAGACAGATTGAGCCTTATCCAGTATAATGGGTTCCATAATTACTTTTTATACTGAGTTTGTGGAACGGTAAAGGAGAGTTTTTCTTGAGATTATATTTTAAATTCGGTTATTAACCGAATAACCGAATAACCAATTCGGTTAGTGTAAAATTCGGTTATTTGTTCGGATACATAAAACAGTGCTTTTTCGGGTTTCGGATATAACCGAAATTTAGATTCGGTTCGGTTATTAACCGAATGCTCACCCCTATTGTTTAGTGTTAAAAGGTATTCTCAACTCATACATGTGTGCCAACCCATCATGTGGGGTCCATGTCTGCCAACCTATCCTAGTTCCTTTCCATGTGTGTTCATGTATAATTTAATTTCTACTAATGCCTATAAATAGGCTTGAAAGTTTCATTGTAGAAATAATTCATAGTGAGAAGTATTAATGAAGAAACCCAAAATTAGTTTCTCTCTTTCTACATTTAGTATTAACCAGTGTTCTATAAATCGTTAGGCGGGCCTAGCGCCTAGGCGTTTTCCTAGGCGGACTTGGTGTTTCCTCAAGCAGTCTCATTTATTTATTTTCCCTACTATATTTTCCCTGCAATAGATGCATGTTATACTATACAAAACATATAATAGATGTAATTTTTTAAAATATTACATGAAACATTCTCAAAAATACAATTCTTTTAAGACTTAAAAAAATCATTTTAAGTATTGTAGAGCTTCAAAATAGAGGTATAATTCTGCCTACGCTGGGGCCAAGGTGCCCATCCAAATCGAGGGGGTAGAGGACTGCCTAGCGCCTAGGCGGGCTATTAATCGGACCTAGGTGGGAATTTTAAGAACACAAATATTAACAAAGATTCCCATTAAAAGAGTTAAATTTGAGGCACAAAATTAATATTGAGGTCCGACAACTTAAAGGTTTACATGTCGGCTTTCATGCAATTAGTGCACAATAAATTTTGTGGAACAAATGGATAAGTGGCGCCTATGAAATGAACAAGCCCCAATTTCCACGTGCTTTCTATGTTAGAATATCCTAAATTTCAAGTACTACACAAGATAAGTGTGATCTAAATAGCACAATAAAAAAGATTTGAGAACCAAACATATGGCAAGACAAGTTTGATCTAAATAGCACAATAAAAAAGATTTTGAGAAACAAACATATGGCATTCCTGACAAATCTAGATCTATTTTTCCTCTTCCTTGTTTCCTCTTTGACCCTAAAAGTTGAAAACATAGTTATCAAAATGGTAGTACGATACACGATACATATCCCTACGATACGATACAGAGACAATTTGATACGAAATGCATGGTGAATAAACAATGACAACGTATCATACGATTTAGTTACGATTCGATATGATTCTTACGATACAATGTACGAAACTTTTTAAAGTTAGCAAGTGACTTGAAAAAGTTTTTATGTATATCCAAAAGAGTAAAAACAAAACTTTTAGCATTCTGCCATTTTAAAGGAAGAGTGTTTTAAGCACAAATATATTCTATATGGCTTGATAAGCTTTTAATCATTTTAAAGTTTTATATCTTCTTCAGATCGTCGCACTATTTTTACTTTCCATAAGCAGATACATAAATCTCCATTTGTTAATTTGAATTATTCCCTTTTATTTTATAGTTTAAAGCTGAATCTGAATTTTTGTTTTCTCTATTTACTCAATAAAGATGACTAAAATAATATTTTATAAATCAAATTAAAGTATTCTGGCTACTATTTAACTTTAAAATTTATTTTTAGTCTATAATAATATTTACTTGACTACTTTTATATATAGTCAAGCTAATATATGCTTGATTGTCCAATAAATTGTGTTTTATGTTTAAATATATATTACTACATTTTTCATTTCGTTTATGTATTGTACGATACTATTCACGATATGATACTTGAAACACAATATAGGGGTTTCCAATACATGATACGATTCACGATTTGACATCTATGACTGATAGCCATATGGAAGTTCAAGCGACAAAGGTGAATAGTAAGACCATATGTCCAACTCAGAGTTGTCAAGTCGTAAAGTCGAGTCGAGTCATTGGCCGGGAGCTTAATCAACGAGTCGACTAGGCACCCGACTTGTCGCCCACAAGTCAACAAGTCATTTTCAATGTACAATTTAAACATGTAATTTTTTTTATATATATATATATATATATATATATACATATAACAATATTCAACATATCAGTTACTCTATTTTCCGATTTTAGCAACAAGCAGCCAAGCATAATAGATGCATGATTTTTTTCCCATGTTTATTAAACAAAATGAGTAGAATAAATTTTGTATTTATAAAAAGATATTGTTGAGAAAGTTCCATTAATAAAATAAAGATGTTAATCAGTTTATAAAATGATATTGTGCTCAGTAGAATAATTTTTGTATTTATATACATGTTTTATTAATGAGAAAGTTCCATTAATAAAATAAAGTTACAACTTAAAAACAATTGATAGCAGTAGGAGTCCAACATCAGTGATCCAAACCCCAACGGTCCACTAACTAGTGATTACCCACTCCACTCAAAAGTAGAAGCTCATCAAACATGTTCCAACAATCAAACGCATCAGTAGAAAAGACACAGCAAAGAAAAGAGAACGACTTGTCGCAACAAAAGAAGAACAGACGAACAGGGGAGTAGAGAAAAGAGATGAAGAAGTTGCAGCAAAAGAAGAGAAGACGAGAAGAAAAGGAGGAGGACTCACCAGAGAAGAAGCAGGAGGAGGAATCGCGTCGCAACAGCAGGAGTCGCGACTCAGAGCAGGGAGGTCTTTCTTCGATTCTTTCTAATTTTTGGTCACGATGTCAGGGCTGGGATTTTAGGGCTCATGGCTGATTGGGTTTCATCTCTCCTCCCTTTCTTTCTTTTAGTTTAATGGGTCAAACTCATGGCTGATTGGGCTTTTTTTTAAATGGACCTAGTTGCTAAGTCGAGCGACTTGGTAGCAAGGTGTCCAAGGTGTTGCCTTGGTGAGGACTTGTGACGCCTTGCTGTCAAGTTGCTCGACTTAGCAGCAGTCCCCAAGTCGACCCCTTGCCTTCGCCTTGTGATGCTTAGCACGCTTGAACGACTAGTCTACAACTTAACAACCATGATCCAACTAAGAAAGGAAATCAAACAATTAACGTCGTACCATGTGATGGTCATTCTTAAAAATCCTAAAACAAAGATCACACATATTAACCAACTACCAACAAAACAAAGATCACAAATATTAAACCAAGTACAACAAAACAAGGAACACAAGTACTAAACGAACTGCAGACAGTACCTACAAAATTAAGAAACTCTACCAACGAAGATAAAAAACTAGTAGAGGTAAACGTACTGGAACGAAGTTGATGCTACTATTAAAAATGTCCATTCTTGAAGGGAAAAACTAATGCCAAGAATGTGAGGGTTATATGAGAGTGTTTATATTTACGTTCATTTTCTACTCTCTTCAGAAGATTACTTGTTTACTTCCATAAATGTTAACCAGCCTACATTCTAGATTAATATAAAAAGAAGATTTATGACTTTCTATATATATTTTTTTACTTCTCCCTTACCAAATAAACACTTCCATTGTAAAGTGAATCAAAAAAATGATCAGATCAGATGTTTCAATTAACTAACAGACATGATAGATAAATCAAATAAATGATCAATTCAGATGTTTCCACATTCCATAAACTATCAGACTTGAAAATATAAATAAAACATAAAAGTGTAGTTTAAAGATGATTGTTATACCCACTATATATTACTTGAAAATATAAATAAAACATAAAAGTGTAGTTTAAAGATGATTGTTATACCCACTATATATTTAGTCAAGATCCTCTTCTCTAGCTTGACTACTGGAGTTGGAACCTCCTGCACTATTATTCCCAGTGTTGCTGTTTCCAGCTGTGCTATTGCTAGCTTCCCCCGTTGTTCTAAACGGCCACGGCAACTGTATCCTAAACCTCCTCTCCATAGTCCTAGGAGTGTCTGGATTCTCCTGAGATCCCCCAGCCCCAGTAGCAGCAGCTATTCCTCTTCCAATTGATTGTGTCCCATCACGAGTCCGATTCTCATAATCCGGATCATCAGTGGCCAGTTCATACCGACAAACTGGACAAGAATTATGCATCTCCAACCAAGGCATAATACAATCAGAATGATAAATATGTTTACAAGGCATCTGTTTAGCCTCCTCATCTAAGTTAAAACTGTCTTTACAAACAGCACACTGGGAAGAATCACAATCAAGCAATTCATTGGTGATTTTGATGGATGGAAGTGCTTGGACAGCGGATTTGGCAGCAGGGGGCGTGCCATACCGATTCGGATCGTTCTCCGCTAGCTGCTGGATCAATTGTTCGAGTCCTGGACCAATGAAATAGTCACCCAGATTGGTCGGGAGGCGAAACCCTGCATCGTCCATAGAATTATTGTTGTCCACAACGAACTGGATGTTGGCGCCACCGGCTCGAAGGGTATTTAGGTAATTCTGGAGGAATGTAAATGGGTTGAACTCCTCAGCTGAATGGAATCGGTTTGTACCACCACCAACCCCATAGAGAGCGGAGAGATCGGTGGGATCACCGCCGGCGCCGGAGGTGGAGAAGACAAAAGGAGAGCCGCCGAAGCCGGAGTGAAATGAAGAGAAAGGAGATAGATTGTCGGAGGAAAAGGCGAAGAAAGGGTGGGGGCTCGGGCTAGGGTTAGGATTAGGGCTAGGGTTTTCATATTCTTCTAAGAAGCCACCGTTGCAATTGGGGCAAGCGAGTTCGGAGGAGGTAGGTGAAGGTGTTATGCTGACCGTACGGTTGCATTGGTAGCAGAAGTATTGTTGAGGGGCGCCGGCACCGGCGCCACCTCCACCGTCACCGGGAGAAATTCCGTCGAAGGACATAATTTTTTAGAGAGAAGAAATGCAGCTAACGGATGTGTGACCTATATTACTACTACAACAAAAGGAAGATCTTCAAGTTTCGGTGTGCGCGCAAAGTTTAGTGTGTGAATGTAAGCGTAGAATTTCATGTGTTCCTCAAAATGGATAACAATGTGACGTGGCAAATGTTCACTTTGTCCTTGTGTGTAGTTTCTCAAAAGAAAATAAATACAACAGTCCTTGTGTGAAGATTTTCATATAAAAATACCGTCGTTATACATCTATAACGACACTTTTTATTTAAAAATATTAAAAAATGTCAATTTACTTTCTCAAACTGCATTATGAGGGTTTAAAAATAAATAAGTCTACTATACGTGTGGCATATATGAGTGTATATGAGCGGTTATATGCGATAGTAGACTTACTGTTTAAAAATTTAAAAACACTTAAAAATTTTAAAATTTTTATTTGTATAGTAGCAATATATTTAAGTATAAATACAATGTTTAGTTCTCAAATTCAACAAACCAAAATAATACAATGCTTTAACAGATCTAAACACCCAACACGTAAATGTGTATGGTTGGTGTATGTAGAAGTATATATATATATACATATATATATATATATATATATACTTGAAGATTTCATTAAACACTCAACAGTCAACAATATAATATACACGTGGTTAAAGGTTCACGATTTGGCTCGCAGTAACGATGTACTTTCCAGTTCGATTGGTTCGTTGGAGGAACGATTCGGTGTTTTCTAAGAGCGTATGAAGGTTATGGAAACTGGTGTGACTGAATTAGAAGGAGAAATGCAGAGGAATTTCAAATTGATGCTTACGCTTAATAAGACGACTGAAGCTGATGGAGCTCAAGGAGAGCTCGATGTTGGTAACCATGGCGTTCATGATATGGCTGAGCTACTGAAGAATTTTAAGGTCGAATTTCCTCAATTAACGGAACTGATCCTCGGTCACGGATTCGCAAGTGTGAGAAGTTCTTTAATGTTAATCCAATGTCCAGAGAAAGTAAGGTTTCTCTGGCGTAGATTTATATGGACGAAAAAGCTGATTCGTGGTTTCCAGGCAGCGATCCGACCTCTCGGTTGGAATAGATTCACGAAGGAAATTATTGCTGATATGATGTGGCTGATTGCGACTCCGTTGATGAATTTAAAAATCTGAAGCATACTACCACTGTAAGTGTTTATCAGAAAGAATTTGAAAATCTGCAATCTATTATGCTGGTGAAGAGTAAGCACTATACAGATGATTTTTTCCCCTCTAGTTTCATCAGTGGATTGAAATTTGAGATAAAATGCATGGTCAAATTGTTGAAACCTAGCTACTACTTTGAAGGATGCTATTAGTTTGGTAAAGATGCAAGAAAGATACTGTGCAAACTTTAGCCATTCACATAGTACCACCTGCTCCTGCTGCCATACCTAAACAACCAGCACTACTTTTGCCTTAACATAATTCTTCTGTTCAGTCCAATTGTCCAAACCATACATTATGGCACCAAACTCTTACAATCAAAAGCCACATACTATACCTTCTTTACAAAATAGAATTGCTTCATGACCAGGTAGTACTTCTAGACCTCAGTTTCCTATAAAAAGGTTGACTGCTGCTGAAATGCAACGGCGTAGGGATAAAGGTTTGTGCTACAATTGTGATGAAAAGAGTTTGTTCCTGGACATAGATGTAAAAAACAGATGTTATATCTCTGACGGTTAGATTCTACTGGGGAATTGGAAGAGGAGGTTTGTGAAGAGGGGATAGAGGATTTAAGAGGTTCCTAGTGATATGGAGATATCTTCCAGAGCTATAAATGGCAATGTTAATCACACAACTCTGAGGGTTAAAGGCATGGTTAAGAAGAAACCTCTCACAATTCTAATTAATAGTGGCAGCACACACAGTTTTCTGGAAAAATTCTTTGGGGTTTATAGGTCAACCTTTTGTTGTCACTGCAAAGGAGGTTGGGACTACTACAGTGGAAACAAGTGCTTCAGCAGCTAAAGTGGTAATAACTCCTTTACTGATTGAATTTAATGATGTGTTCCAAGACCCTAAGAAATTACCTCCCCATAGGACTCGTGATCATCATATTAAGTTGAAAGAAGAAACTGCAACTATTATTGCCAGGCCATATAGATATCCTTATGTGCAGAAAAATAAAGGCACAACACAAGCCCCTTTGCTTCTCTAGTTTTATTGGTAAAAAAAAGGATGAGATTAGGTGCTGACGTCTAATTGTCTCTTAATGGATTGCCTCTTATTCGCTAAGAGGCGTGATGTTATTTTTTGTTTTTTATTACTCCGAACGCTTCTTAATTCCAGCAGACATAAAATGAAATCTTAATAATTAAGATGTACCTTTTAATGAAATTTTTTGATAATTTTTTTTATATAAATATATTCAACAATATTATGCACTCATTTTTATTAAATTGAATATTTAAAATTATTAAATAAAATTTTACCCTTTAAAATGGTAAAATAGTGTTATTAAGAGACATCTTACTTTTTAGTTATCAAACATTTTTTTTAGATTCAGACCTCATATCCATTCAGATGATCTATTTTATTAAGACATCATAATCATTCAGATCTTAATTCCTAAGTTTATCAAACACAACCTTAGAGATTCTACCTTGACCATAGAGTTTAAATCAATTAACAAAACTATTGATAGAATATTTTGTTATTTTACTTATTGGGGTGTATTATTACTGTCTTTAGGGGTTCTGTAGCCTAATTGCAGCAGCATTCGGGCAGGATCCGGTGAAGATGCAAGTTGTTTCTCGACGGTTTTGGGGGTGAAGTTCTTAGGACCTAGGGGAACTTCGTGAAAGGGCCTCGGGAGAGTTAGGGGGAATCTAGCCGATCGACGGGAAAGGGCCCGGGGAGAGCTAGGGTGAGTATAGGGGACGTACCTATTTCCCTTGGTTAAACCTGTCATTTTTTTATTTCGTTCAGGAGTAAAATTGAACATGTGATCTTACTAGTAAAGGGAGATGCCTCTACCACTAGGTTGAATTCCAAATGTTTTTTTTTCTTTTTCTCTCATTTTTTAATTGGGACAATATTTCCATATGTATTTTTTTGTATTTTTTCAAAATTGTGTATAAATCACCCATCTTTGGCCGCCACTTACATACTAAGATGTAATTTAAATACAACTTATTAACATAATCACTGCAGTGCATAATACGACATAAATCATGAGTTATATACAAATATCGCTTACTAGATATTATACAAACTCAAACAAAAAGTCCTCATTACAGCTTATTATCACACTATTTTACGTAATAGTGAGGACTACTAATGCTATCTTCGTGACCATCACTGCTTCCCGACTCGTCCCAAATATATATTCTCATTTCTCAAGAATAAATGTGAAAGAAAGGGTGAAATTTCAACTAAATTTCAAAGAAGAAATATTATGACTAAGATAATGCGAATAAATTATCAATAGTCTTCAACAATGTTAAACCGATAAAATACAATGTAGACAACCAGCTTTAATCATAGATTTAAATATCAATCCATTAAAAGAGTCAAGTAGAAAATAAAGTCTACTATCTTTTAGGTTTTAAAAGGTTTTTCATCATCAAGTTATAAATTTGAGACTCAACTTTTAATAAATATTCCACATCATCGAATCACCCTCGACTACTACTACCAGGATATTATTCTTTAAGATCACGACCACAATTATTCATGCACTTCTGGCCAAGAATATTTGTGTATTCATTAATAATCGTGATCATCACGCCAACAATCGCCCACCAATGCACTACTACCATCGAGAGATTTTTATCACATCATTTGTAACATTACGGCCACGATTACAATCGAATAGTCTCAGTATAATCATACCAAGTCCATCTACGCACTACAAAAGCATGTATGACTTTCAACATAATATAAACATGAGGATGATGATGAATGATATAAGAATTCAATAAAACAAGTTCAAGAATTATTTTATCCAGTGAATTATTAACGTCCAAATTAGTAAAATTCAAGAATGATCGTAAGAATATTTCCATGAAAAGATATCTTTGGATGAAACGCAAATATCAAGGATATTCTACTAATTTCATGGAGTATAAAGTCAAAGTTTTAACCAACCCAGTATAATAAAGAATGGAATAACAAAAGAAATCACCACGACGCAGATTTGCAGATGACAAAGTTATTCCAATGTAATAATAATAACGGAACCAAAATCGTCGTGAAATTCACAATCGATAGATGTTCCAATGTAATAATAAAGATGGAACCAGATCCGGTAAAAAACACATGACAGGATATTCCAACAGAATGATAAAGATTTTAACCAGTCCTGTAAAAACACATGCATGTGATGTTCCAATGTAATAATAATAAAGATTTTAACCAGTCCCGCAAGTAAAAACATACGCATGTGATGTTCCAATGTAATAATAAAGAATGTCACTAAGTATAGGTAAATCATATCACAAGTTATTCCAATGTAATAATAAGCAATGGAATAACAACAGCTTCTCTTCGCTTAATAAGAAAGAATAACACCCCTTACTTTTGGTAGGAGATTGAATCTTTGCAAAGCGGTGTAGAACAAAATACTCTTCTTCTTTCTCTCTTATTCTTTTATACTTTCTCTCTATAGCTTGAATGAATTAAATGAAAATAATGAAGCCCTCAGCCTCTATTTATAGAAGATTTCTAGCTTAAAGACCGCCGTGTGAAAAGGCAAGTGGCTTTACATTAATGATGTGAAAAGAAAAGTGGTTTGACGCTCAGTAATGTGAAACGACAAGTGGTTCGATGCCTGTAATGTGAAACGACAAGTGGTTCGACGCCTAAGTAAAGGTAATTACTATTAACGGTAGGTAAATACTATCGACGAAGGTAAATACTATTCACAAGGGTAATTACTATCGACGAAGGTAAATACTATTCACAAGGGTAATTACTATCGACGAAGGTAAATACTATCGACGAAGGTAATTACTATTCACAAAGGTAATTACTATCGACGAAGAGACTCTTAGATGATGACATATAGAGCCCCCATAAAATAATCAAACTTACCACAAATCATAACACATATTTAATCTTTCAACAATTATTAATCATTTATAACTTGTCGCCTCAATTATTGATTTAATACTATAACATATTATATGATGATAATCTTGTGACAATAATTGAATCAATAATATAAGAGATATGATGCAAGTGATTATCGTAGCAATAATTGAAAGCATAAATTGAGTGACTTCTCACGTAAGCATCAATAATCAATACCGTGTGCTACTACTATGCAACCACGCGTATTCTCGTACTTTTACCACCGGTAGTTCAATGCTTTTAATTGTAACACCTCCGTAGTTATTTTTATAAAATATTTTTGTCGCTTTCTCAATCCGACAATAATAATTTCATTCATGGGGTCCACCAATGATTGAGTAGTTATACGAATATTCCTAAAAGAATATTCCCGACCAAACGAATATTTTATAACAACTTGCATACTTTTGCAAAATTTATAAATATTACCCACAACTATAACATTATATCAAATTTATTCCATAATATTCAAAAATAATATTTATAAAAAAATTCATCTTTATTTATAAAAGTTGGGGTCTTACATTTTTAATATTTATATATGTTCTTCTCTTGTGTGATTGTGGGGACCTAGTCTATTGTGTGAAATATAAAAAAAAAATCTAAAAATAGTGTTCCCTTTTTCAATTCTCTCTACCTTATTTTTTCTCTCAATTGTTTTCTCCCTCTTTTTTCCATCTCTTTCTTTTCTCTCTCCTTCTTGACTCCTCTCTCGATCTCTTCGATCTCATTTTTATCCCTCTCCTTTGAATATTAATAGATTAATGGAATTCTCGAAGAGTGTTCATAGAAATCTACTACAAAGATGTACAAGAAAATTCTTACTTGTTGCAAGTGTACAAACAACCATGCACATTCCAGTCTTCTTGGTTACATGCAATACTTATCATGTAAGCTATTCTTCATTTCAACATACATTGGCGATTGTGAGGATTCTCAGTTGATTATAAGGTTATTGTTTTATTGCTTATACAACTCCGAGGGTGTTTCACCAAGGTTAAGCTCAAGCTCTGATTACCTACGTTTCGCTTGCGGGGTGTATTAGAGAAATAACATAATATTGTTATTTATGATAGTTTTATATTTATCAAACAGTTAGTATATTGTTTTTAAATATCCATAATTATCTCTTGGAAATCTTTGATTATGTAATCCCTTTATTTTAGTATAGGTGATTTTGTAGTTATCCTATATTTATATAAATATAGGACAACTCTATTTATAAATGAAATAAGTTAATATAATACAAAAACTCAGTATAGTGACATTCTTCACAATAATAAGTTGAATGGAGTTGAGGCACTTCACAGTTCACAATTCACACATACTGAAAAATGGAAAATTGATTTCTTATAACATGTAATAAGGTGGGGAAGTTCAATATGAAGAAGCATATTATGTTGAACCTGTGCAATGCATGGTTCGCCTTATTAATAGGTGTGACCTGGTTCTCTTGTTCGAACCGTTTTAAATTTTTTGGTGAATTGGGGGGAAACCCGGTACTAAATGTACCGGTTATTACTACAATACTAATTGTGGACTGTTAGATCTTTTAAAATAGATCTGATGGTCACAATTATTTCCCCCAACCCTTACTTTACTTCCACTCCTGCTTCCCTGTTGCTTCAATTCAATCGAGGACTTTATGAGATTCCGATTTCCCTCAAAACCTAATTTGATCAACATTCAAATAATAATAATAAATTAAAAAAAAGGAAAGAAAAGAAAAAAAGAGAGGAGCAAATAAAAATTTTGGATGTGGGTATGCAAGAACTCAGAATGCAAAGGCCCACTACTACAAAACAGTAAATAGACAACGCAGAAAAAATATTGTGGTTTCAGTCAGAAAAACGTCGTGGTTAAGAGTGTTATCTATTTGACACCCTTACACAATATTTTTAAAACGTTGTAGTTAAGCACATTACACAACATTTTTTAAGAAAAAAACGTTGTAGATTTATTTTCTATAAATTAACAGATGCTTAAAAACGTTGTACAAAGTATGATTCCACAACGTTTTCTGGATAAAAATGTTGTAGTTTAATATATCAGACAACGTTTAGGCACATTTACACAACGTTTTTAAAATTTTGTAGATTAAAAAAAAAAAAAAATTTGTGGTTCACCTACATTACCAATACACCTGCAATATGCTAATGCCTGAAAAATTAACATATTGTAGCCTGAAAGATTAAAAGAGTTGTAACTTCAGTCATTTATCAAAGCAGAGTAACATGGGATGTATATACCTGCGAACAAACAGATCATTACTTCGAATTTTGACTGCCTAGGAAACGATGTAACATGGGATGTATCTAAACTAAATCACATAAAGCTGATCTATCCAAAAGCAGAGTGTAACCAATATTAATTCGACTACTAAGCCTTAAATGTCTCTATTTAATCCTTCGACTGATGCAGGTTGATGTCTGAAGAACTTTCTCTCAGGCTGGTGACATGGAACCTTTCATTTTCAAGTCACCACTATGAGATAGATGTTGTTCCTGTTGCTGCTGGTGTTATTGCTTAAGTGGTTGCTGCTGGAACTGATGCAGTTGATGCTGCTGGAATTGATGCTGTTGCTTCTGATTATAGATTTGGAGCTGTTGAAACTGCTGTGCAGTTAATATTGTGTGCATAGGCGGGTTGTTGGAATAAAATTGCTGATTGGTTCCGTATGATGGAGGATAATTCATCAAAGGTCCCCCGTTTGCAATGTTCTGCCCAGTTAGTAGTTTCAGATGCTGGATTTCTTCTTTCAGTGCATCATTCAATGCTACAAAGCCGAAACAGAAGCAGAGCACATAATTAGTAATTTAAAATATATAAATTACTGCAGAACATATTCTATTCAAAGGTCATCACACCACCCTCTTATTTTAAAGAAGTAGATATGCCATAGTTGGGACATGCTATTTTTCACATTTACAAGGTTAATGGCAAGAGTAGACCCAACACCTATTAACTTCTTCATTGTTTTCAGCAGACAGTCCATTTGTATCCCTCTGAATTAAAATATAAATAAATAAATAAAATTTCTATCATGTGCATGGCTTTGTCTATACACCAGTAAAATAATCAATATAAACAAAAATATAGAAGATTAGTAGAGGCAGCAAAATGCAGCCACATGAATAATTCAATTGAAGGATTAAATTATTAAGTAATATAACCAAGTCAGTAGATCTGTTTTCTTTAAAGTAGTATAAAATGAGGACATTACCTGCAACAGGGTCAATTGAGCAGACAAGGACATTTCAAACAGATTCAGAGATGGCAGAAGTATGAGCAGACAAGGACTTTCATTAATATTTTATGCGAAGACTACCAAGCAAGTAAAATAGAAGCATGGATTGGTGGTTAAAAAAGCGTGTGGCATACGTGTGCCTGTGTTCTTATAAATGGCAAAAGAAAGAAACAATGAATTTGTGAATTATCCTTGTTTTTAGCTAAAAATGAATCATACTTGTTATATGGCTTAAACTCATGGGAGGATGGGCTCTGAAAAGAAAAGTAGCACAATAATTTAATTTGGTGCACAATAGAAAACTTCAACGGGGCATTGACTGTAAAAGCCACTAACCTCTTGTCTGAAAGCAAGTATGACATCATCTGAATATTCTTGTTTAGAAAACACCTTAACAGCAACATCCTGCAACATTGATGTCAAAATATTACATATGACATTATTTGATCTGCAGGATTTTATATGGTCCTTCCCTTCTTGAATGTGATAAGTATTTCTTATTAGAAGTGAAGAAAGATGCTAATATAACATCATCTCAGTTAATCAAAATGACCATGTGCTGGTCCCTTTACAATGTGCATGCATAACCTTGTTCATGATTCAAGCAATTTCAGAGCTTTTGTTTATAATTCACGATGAGATGTTATCAGACATTTTGTTTAAAGCATAATTACTAAAGCTTTAAATCTAGCACAAGAAAAAACTGAATTCTTTTTTCCTATGCTGTACATATCTATTGATGAAATTAAGGATGGGATGAATGGAAATTTGATCTTGTGACTTCTCAGCTTTAACTTGAACTATTGAAGTGCTTTTATGCGTTCTTAAAAGGAAGAGCCAAGGAACATACTGATCCATACCACAGGGCATGATACACAGTCCCACAAGAACCTGCCAAAATGAATATAAAAAGGATAAAGCGCAAATAAATGTATACCTTAATATGCACCTGTATAAAAAACATTCTAAAACAAACACAAAGTGAAAAAATCTGCATAAAATATAGCATTACAATGAGCATTTTTGGATTTACTTTTATAGAATCTGTTATTGCTTTTTTTTTAATAACAAAAAGTGAACTTCAGACTTTTGGACTCACTTCTTTGGTCCAAATAATCATGTTTTGGCAAAACCTGAGAAGGCAAAGGAAGTTGCTTTTTCAAAATTTTCTGATTCAGATTATCTGGTTTCAGCTTTTTAGTACAGAAGTGATCAAAATAAGCAAATTCTAACATTTTAAGATTATTTCAACAATCTTAAAAATCAGAATATTTCAATAATCACATTAATTTCAAAAGAAGTAAGAAGGGAATCCAAACAGGCTCAAAGGCAATGGGTTATTCGTTTTCAAAATTCATTTAAACAGTTTACACCCATATTCAAGTAAATTATATTAGAAATGTTATATGATATGCAAACAGCAATATAATACTTAGAGATGGAATTTAGGCAATAAATTTTATCTACTGATGCCTGGGCCATACATTGTGGAAGCTTCGTTGGCATTAAGAGAGGAGAAGTAAATATGAAAAATGATACCTTGCCCAATCTGTTCTGCTATTGTCAAATCTTCCAACAAGATTTCATAGTCCAAGGAATCGGTATCCACATCCACTCTATTGACGGTACTACTATTGACGGTACTTACACTGTTTGTACTGTTAACATTTCACAGTTAGACTTGACATAACATACTCATACTTGTGGAATCACATAAAAATAAATGAGATTTTAAGACCAACGGCATATATAAATGAGAAAGCATACATTTTTCATTGAGAGCCTGGAGTCGCCGTCGGAACCGGTTGTCTGTCCACTCAACAAATCTAGAGTTCCTTTAGAAATCAAATTCGCTGGCAGAAACACATGCTTATCCGGCACATCGCTCGTCACCGACGCCCTGTCGAGCAAAATCGTCTCCTTCGGGGGACGATTGGACCAGTTAGGGTTCGAATCGTTAACTGGAGGTACTGATCGGGCCTCGTGTAGGAGGCGACGAGGTCGAAAAAGTCGGAGACGTCGATGGTAACGTGGAAGAGTGACTCGGGAGGCGGTGAGGGCGGGCTGGACGCCGGCGAGAGGGGCTTGGATCCAGAGGGTGGTGTCTTGGCGGACGGCTGCCGAGATCAGTCACTTGACATATTTAAGATGAAGAAGAAATCCAAAAATGCGACGCTCCCAAAATAACTATTTTGAGTCGTCAAATATATGATACAAAATACAAATATAACTTTATAATACAACAATGCGTGTAAAGATACGATAAAACATAATATAAGAAGTTTAATAAGAATATCATTATCTGTATAATATTCAAACTCAATGAAGTTCTCATTACATTTATTATCATACTATCTAATGTATAGTGAGGGGCGATCGCTAACGCTATCATCCTGACCGTCACCCGCTTTTCTCGACTAAATTCCTGCCACGCTCTCATTTTCCTACGAATAGTAATGCTTAAAGAAAAAGTGAACTTATCTAAATTTAATAAAAAATATTATTAATAAGATAATGCGAGAATAAATTATCCTTAAATTTCAACAATATAACAACCGATAAAATATAATAGATAAATGTTTTAATCATAATGAACAAAGAATCCATTAAAAGATTCAAGTAGAGAATAAAATCTACTATCTTTTATGATTTAAAACGCTTTTTCATTATTTTTATCATTTGAGACTCAAATTTTAATAAATAATCCACATTATCCCCAAGACTACTACCAAAGATATTCATTAGTGGGTACACGACCACAAATTATCCAATGCGACTACTGGTAGAACGATATTCGCAGTATTCATCAAATTACAACGATCATACCAACAACTCATTCATCAACGCACTACGCCAATTAGGATTTTTACCACATCATTTGTAGAATATTACTACCAAATGATTATACCGAATAATCCCCTCATTATAATCATACCAAAGTTCATCTACGCACTTCTGCGCCATGTATTTACTTTCAACATAATATAAATAACGGGATGATGATAATGATATATGAATTCATTAAAACAAGTTCGAGAATTAATTTGTTTGCAGAACTAATAACGCCCAAATTGTCAACAATGATCGCTTTTGTTTGTGAGGTAAAATTCAAGAATGAAAGCAAAAGAATATTTCCATTTAAAAGATATCTTGGATGAAGCCAAAAATATCAAATGATATTCCACTAATTTCATGGAGATATAAGCCAAAACTTTAACCAACCAAGATAATAAGGAATGAAATAACAAAAGAAATCACTGCGCACGCGATAGATCATCATGCGCAGCGTTATTCCAATGTAATAATAAATAATCTTAACTGCGTCCCAAGTAAAACGCATGCATGCGGATATTCCAATGTAATAATAAAGATTTTAATCTGCGTCCTCGCCAGAAACGCATGCATAAAAGATATTCTAACAGAATAATAAAGAAGGAACCAAGTCAATGCAGAAAGCGCAGATGCGATGTTCCAATGTAATAATAAAGATTTTAACAAGCGTCCGACGAAAACGCATTGTGATAAGATATTACAATGTAATAATAAAGAATGGAATAATGTAAAGAATTTCACCAAGTATGCAAAGATTTGATGTATGCGTTTATTCCAACATAATAATAAAGAATGGAATAATGTGTTTCTTCTACGTAATATAAAAAAAAATAATACCCTTTACTTCGGCTGAAAAAGCTGATATAGGAGAGTAGTGAGGTAGCGAACTTCTTCTTTTTATAGATTTTTTCTTTACAATTTCTCTCGATAATAATTGTTTCTATAAACTTTTAGTGAATTGGTGAGAAATGAAGGAAGAATGAAAATTTCTATTTATAGAAAAATATAGTTTCGATAATCAGACGTTTGTGGCTTCAAAAATTACAAAGAAAATACCTCCAACTTTTCCTTTATTTTTAATTTAGTCATACAAGTATTATCAAACTCGCACTACCTCTCCTAATAGTAAATAATGTGATTCAATAGTAAAAATCATGCGAATCAATAGTTCTAGACATGTGAAAATACGAATTACAAGATAAGACTCCATCTATACTCCATTTTTAACTTAGTCACGCAAGATTATCAATCTCGCACCAACTCCCTTAATAAGTAACAAGAATGTGAAACAATAGTACACACATGTGAATAAATAGTTATAATCATGTGAATTAATAGCAATCAATTTCTCATTTATCCGATTAAATATCCAATTGGTTAATATAACCTCTAGACATCAATTATTATCGAAATAAATGTCGATTTTCACTAACACAAATAATTCCAACACAATGAAACTATTTTTATCAACAATATAAATTTTGAAATTTCAAATTTTGACTTTTCCTGAAAAAGTCAACTGTTGACTTTTTGACCAAAAAGTTAATCCCGAAAATTTTTGTGTTTATAGACTATTTTTACTATTTTCATCGTTCCGGACTCAAATATCACATCCGCGTCTCCAAATTCAACTCCGAACACAACTTTAATTTTTAATAACATTCATCATTAATATTATAACTCACAATATTTATCAACCGCGCTCGCTCCTAAAGAAAGAGGGGCTTTCCAATAAGAATTTTTCCTATCGGCGCAATGATTAGGTGACCAAACCTCTTCTTGACGTAACTTCTGTATATCAGTAATTATTGCAATTTAATAATATGAATAACTTTGTCGCCTCAATTATTGATTTAATAAAATAACATATTATGCGGATGATACCGTGATAATAATCGAATCAATAATATGAGATATGATCGATCAATTCATCGTAGTAATAATTTAGTATAACCGAGTGACTTCACGTAAGCATCAATAATCAATACCGTGTACTACTTATGCAACCACGCCAGACATCAGATTTCTTTTACTAATGAGTAGTTCAACAAGATTAACTGTAAAACTTCTACCGTTATTTTCATAAAAATATTTTTTCGCTTTCTCAATCGACAATAATTACATTGTGGGGTCCATTAATGATTAACGCCATTATGATTTAATATTCCCCGCTAAAACGAATATTGTTCTAATTAATCAATATAATATAACAACTTGCATACTTTTACGTAATTTATAAATACTACCCACAACTATAACATTATAATAAATTCATTCCATAATATTCAAAATGATAATTATAGAAAATCATCTTTATTCATAAAAGTTGGGGTCTTACAACCTCCCTTCTTATGAAATTTCGCCCCTCGAAATTAGGGTACGATTTTGGTATGTCGAATAGGTGAGGATATCTTGACTTCATCTCGATTCTAACTCCCAAGTCATTTCTTCCACGTCGTGGTTTCTCCACAAAACTTTGACTTGAGGTATAACCTCGAGCGTAAAATATGTTCCTTCTTATCCAAGATTTGAACAGAACCTCTTCATACGTTAAATCTTCCGCTATTTCGTCCGGTTCTAACTCAATAATGTGGTTCGGGTCTTCCACATATTTACGTAATATGGATATGTGAAAAACGCTTATGAACACAAAAACATACTTGGCGAAAAGCGAGTCTATAGCCACGCCTCTACTGCTCGAGGATTAAAATGGGCCAATGAATCGAGGATTGAGCTTTCCTCTCTTTTCAAATCTTGTAACTCCTTTCCATGGAGCAACACGTAACAACACATGATCTCCAATATCGAATTTCATGTCCTTTCGATGAAGGTCAGCATAACTTTTTTGTCGATCTTGTGAGGTTTTTATACGTTGTCGGATCGTTTGAATCTTTTCCGTAGTCATACGTACCAACTCCGGTCCCAACAACGTTGCTTCACCTACCTCTTCCCAGCATACTGGAGAATGACACTTTCTTCCATACAACGCTTCGAATGGAGCCATGCCAATACTTACTTGATAACTATTGTTGTAGGAAAATTCCACCAATGGTAAGAACTTGTCCCAACTTCCCTTGAAGTCAAGAACACAGAGTCTTAATAAATCTTCCAGAGTCTGAATAGTCCTCTCTGATTGTCCGTCCGTCTAAGGATGATATGCTGAACTAAATCGTAAATTCGTGCCCATAGCTTTTTGCAAACTAACCCAAAATCGTGAAGTGAATCTTGGGTCTCGATCAGAAACTATGGATACTGGCATACCATGCAGTCTTACAACCTCGTTTATGTACATACGAGCAAGACGTTCAAGTGTATAAGTTTCGCGTATTGGTAAGAAATGAGCAGACTTGATTAATCTATCAACAATAACCCAAATTGCATCTATGCCTTGAGAAACCTTGGGAAGACCAGTAACGAAATCCATGGTAATGTGCTCCCACTTCCATTCTGGAATTTCAAGTGGTTGCAATGGACCTTTTGGTACTTGATATTCCGCCTTGACTCGTTGACAAGTTAGACACCTTGAGATAAACACCGCTATCTCTCTTTTTATATTGCCCCACCAAAATGTATGTCGAAGATCACGATACATTTTGGTACTCCTAGGATGGATTACAAACGGTGTGTTGTGCGCCTCCATCATGATTTTATACCTTAACTCATGGTCGTTAGTAACACAAAAGTCCGGAGTTGACTCAAGTATTCCTTCTTCATCGATTCTTGCTTCCTAAGATAAAGACCTTCTTGCACTTTTTTCCTCATACGCATCACCTCCAGTGTCCGTAGCTTGAGCAAATTTTTAACTTTATCAATTAAAGCTCGGTTCTACTCAGATATTCGCCATCATCACATGAGTCCCCGGAGTCTTTAACTCTATCTCCATCCTTTGCAAGTCACACAAAATGGGCCTCATATTGACAATATCGCACTCAGATTCGCATATACGATCTTCTACTCAATGCGTCGGCTACCACGCTCGCTTTTCGTGATGGTATTGATGGTATGATCATAATCTTTCAATAGCTTAAGCCAACGTCGTTGTCGCATGTTGAGTTCCTTTTGAGTGAAGAAATATTTGAGGCTTTTTATGATCCGTAAAGATCTCCACTTTCTCCCCATATAAGTAATGCCTCCAAATTTTAAGTGCAAAGACAACAACTGCCAACTTTAGATCATGAGTAGGATAATTCCTCTCATATTCTTTGAGTTGCCGAGAGGCATAGGTTATGACTTTCCCATGCTGCATGAGAACACATCCCAACCCTTTGCTCGAAGCATCACTGTAGATGAAAAATCCCTCCGAGCCAGATGGTATTGTCAGAACAGGTGCTGAAATGAGTCTCCTCTTGAGTTATTGAAAACTCTTCTCACATTCCTCATTCCAACTGAATTTTGTATCTTTTCGAGTTAGCTGAGTTAATGGAGTAGCGATTCGAGAAAACCCTTCTACGAATCTCCAATAATAACCAGCTAAGCCGAGAAAGCTACGTACTTCGGTCACTGATTTAGGTTGCTCCCAGCTTTGAATAGTTTCAATCTTTGCTGGGTCAACAGATATTCCATAACTTGATACCACGTGCCCAAGGAATGCTACTTCCTCAAGCCAGAGCTCACATTTCTTCAACTTGGCATAAAGCTTATATTCACGAAGCTTTTGGAATATCAGTCTCAAGTGTTGCTCATGATCTTCACGGCTTTTAGAATATATGAGGATGTCATCAATAAAGACGACCATAAAGTGATCCAAATATTCATTGAATACTCGGTTCATCATATCCATAAAGGCAGCAGGAGCATTAGTCAATCCAAAAGACATGACTAGGAATTCATAATGCCCGTATCGAGTTCTAAAAGCCGTCTTTGGAATGTCATCGGTTTTAATCTTCAATTGGTGATATCCGGAACGAAGATCAATCTTTGAAAAGAATTTGGCGCCTTGCAATTAGTCAAACAGGTCATCAATATGTGCCAATGGGTACCTATTTTTGATGGTGACATGATTCAACTCCCGATAATCAATACAAAGTCGCATACTCTCATCTTTCTTCTTCACGAATAGAACAGGAGCACCCCAAGGAGAAGTACTAGGACGAATAAAGCCAATGTCTAACAATTCCTACAGTTGGGTCTTTAACTCCTGAAGTTCAATAGGAGCCATTCGATATGGGGCTTTGGAAACGGAGTTTGTACCGGGTTCAAGGTCGATACAAAATTCAATTTCACGCTCTGGGGGTAGGCCAGGAAGTTCTTTGGGGAATACGTTAGGAAATTTATTAACAATAGAAATATCATTCAAAACTGATGTATTTTTGTTTAGATCCGTGACATGAGCTAAGAAAGCTTGACATTCGTTTTTCAATAAACGAATAGCTTTATGGCTTGAGATGACATTGATTGATTTTAATGGTTTGGTTGCTTGAATTCGCATAATAGGTTGGTTAGGAATATGAAAGCTAACAACCTTACGAAAATAATCAATTTTTGCATGATGAGTAGTTAACCAATCAATCCCTAGAATCACATCAAATGCAAGTATTTTCAAAGAAATAAGATCGACAGGTAACGTGCAGTTGCCGATTTGAACTAAACAAGACTTATAAACAGTGGATGTAATGAAGGTTTCTCCCAATGGAGTTTCAACATATAAGTCAAAGTCTAATTTCTTCGGAGTCAAATTTAAACGTTGAGCGCAAGTAGGAGAAATAAAAGAATGGATAGAACCGGTATCAAATAAGGTATAGACTTCGCTAGAGTTTATGATAAGCTTACCCGTGATGACCTCGTTCGGGTTCCTTTCTTTCTGGGAGGTCACAACAAACGCTCTCCCTTGAACTACCGGCTTTGACTTTTCTGGGACGGCCTTTGGTGCCTCCATCCTAGCTGAACTTGTCTTTGGTGAACGACAAAATCGGGCTAGGTGACCTTCTCTTCCACAATTATAACACGCTTGACTTTGAGATGACATCTGGCGCTTTGGACCGATGTGTCCTTCCCCTTCGCATTTGAAGCATATGATAGGTGGTCGTTCTCCTTCCTTAACAATGGGTGCTGGTGCTGACGTCTTTCCATCATTGTTGAATCTCCTCTTCTTGAAGTGTCTATTCTTATTGTTTTAGCCCTGATTACCACCGAAGTAGTTACCATTTCTGGCATGTTGATTCCTCCACGCTTATTGTCACCGCTCACGACCAATCATCACCGGTATTATCATTTACCACCTACCGCTTCTTTTTGGTTGGGTTGACTCATTATCGCGTTCCAATAATTGAGCCCTATTAACAACATCTGAATACAAACATAGTTTATGAGAGATAAGATATTGACGTATCTCGGGTTTCAAACCTCTTAGAAACATTCGCGTCATTCTCTCCTTATTATCAACTAAGTGGGACGCAAATCGGGACAACTCGACAAACTTGGCTTCGTACTGTGATACGGTCATGTTGTTTTGCTCCAGTTTAATGAACTCTACCACTTTTATGTGACGAATACTTTCGGAAAAGTACTTGTCGTTGAACAGTTCTTGGAACTTCTCCCAAGTCATCTTCAGTGCGGTAGGTTGAGTACGCTTTACAGATTCCCACCAGTAATCTGCCTCTCCTTGCAACATGAAGGTGGCAAAGGGAACCTTTTGTTCCTCGGAGCATTCCAAGACATCAAATATGTGACGCCCCCAAAATAGGTATACATCACCCATTCTGAGTTGTCAATACATGGTACAGAAACAACTACAACTTTATTATTACAACAGTAAAACTGTGAGTTTGAATACAAATATTATCTTCTAGACAATATCTATACTCAAATAAATCCTCATCACATTTATTGATACATTATTTTACAAAAATGGTGAGGACTACTAAACAATTCTTTCTAAAACCTTCATTCCATACCCCAGACTGTACTCGCTATATTCTCGCCTCCCGAGAAGAAAAATGGAACAAAAAGGAAAGGGTGAGCTCAACTAGCCCAAAGAAAGAATATTATGACTAAGATAATATACAACAAATTACCGTTAGTCTTCAACAGGGAATAATCTAATAGAATACAATAGACAACAAATTTTAAATCAATATTCGCAATGGAAATAATAATTCATTAGAAGAGTTAAGTAGAGAATGCAAACTACTATCTTCTATGTATGAATTTAAAAGTTCATCGCTCATCTTTTATCCCCTCAACATCAATCAATATACATCCGGAATCAAATATTCATCTTTGCACTACTGAGCCAAAGATATTCATCGATTAATCATGTTCATCTAAACACTGCTCATCTTTGCACTACTACCAAAGATATTCTTCAAAATCATTCATCTTTCTTTCTACAGTGCCAAAGATATTCAATAATATCATCATTTAAGACCGAGGATGATGAAAATATTTTTAAAGAAACGAATCCAATGAAACAAAATGACAAGGATTAAGGATTAAGGATTCGTACTTTGTTTTATCCATGTTCAAAAAAATACCTCAAAAAATAATCATAGTGGTGTAAAATTCAAGAATGATCAAAACACGGATACAATCAAAGCTAGTATCCGAGAATAGATATTTTGGACAAAAAGAAGAAATTTCATTTTTCTTGAATAGTCTGGTCAGATATCGTGAATAGTCTGTATACATGAATAAGTAACTCTCGACACCAAAAGATAGAAATTCCACAAAAAACATCTTCACGCTTCATGAATAGTACTCGTGAATAGTAACTCGTGAATAGTAACTCATGAATAAGAACTCATGAATAGTAACCCCGACATGAAAAAGTTCCAAATTTGATAAAAAGTTCCAACCAATATTTCAAAGATAATGATATTGAAGAAATAATATCATTTGAGAAGAAAATAACATCCCTTACCTCGAAAGATTAAGACTTCCAAATTGAATACCTGTATAATAGTCTTTGAAGGAACTTTGCACCGTCTAACAATACTCAAAGTATACTCAAAATACTCACAAGAATACGCCGATAATATAGAGAGAAAAAACTTGAGCTTAAATTGTGATTTTCAATTCTAACCCAAGCACCCTATTTATAGAAAATGCTTAGAACACCAAAGCAGAAAAATTTAATATAATATTAATATATATATTAAGATTTCTACGCCCACCTTCCTAGATCTGATCTCAGCTCATTATGCACATGTTGTAGCCCACAAAACAAACAAAAAACGCGTTTTATTATTTAAAATATTTTAAACTTCCAAAAATTAATTATTTGAGCTTGAACTTCAATAATTCATAATAAATAGCCCTTCTATCGTAAAATTCGAATCTCGTGTGTTTTATAGGAAATTCAATTCTCTACAACTTTGCGTAAGAAAGTTTTTCCAAATTCCAAATGAAATTGGCCAAAAATCCACAAACGGGGATTTTACAGTTATAATCAAATTTCAATCGATAAATGGGGTCCAATCGACATGTTTAACATGTTTTAAACATTTATTGCAACAAAATACTCTTTCTCTCGTCATACTCATATATCCCACATTCGTTGTAAAAATATCACCATTATTATATTATTAAAATATAATAATATATTTAAAAGAATTATTTTATCGTAAAAAGATAAAATTTCAATTTTCAACAATTGTCACATTAAAATTTTTCTCCATCTATATCCACATAAAATCAATATTTTCCTCATCATATGAATCAATAATTAATTATTCACAAATAATATTACGAATAATCACAATATCGACAACCGTGCGCCTTCCAAGAAAGAGGGCTTTCTAATAAGAATTTCTTCTTCTTACTGGCAAGCAATTAGGTGACCAAACCTCTCCTTAGATGTGAACTTTCTAGACATTGCCAATAATGTTATCTAATAATATTATTCGGATAATATGAATTATTGCTTCGATAATGAAAAATACCGTGTAATGACAATTATCAAACAACAAAGAATATAAAATATCAACGCAACAATTATTAACTCAATAAAATATTTGAACAAAGAATTATCAGAACCATTATTGAGTTGTGCCTTCTCACGTAAGAATCAACAATTGGTGCAATACCTTGTATATCGTGTGTTTTAACCAACGGGTATTTTAACAATAATACTTGATAAATAACTACGCCGTTATTTTTAAACCACTTATATTTGTCGTTTTCTTCATCCAATCGCTTTACATGGGGGCCCACACATGGTCATACCTGTCAGGTCAATATTTAATATTCCCGACAAGATTTAATATTCCACGACCAAACGAATATTCCCCGACAACAATGAATATTTTATAACCACTTGCTTATTTTGAAGTATTTGCATATTTTACCCTAACTATCCACATTAATCAAATCAACCCTTACTATTTCAAAATAATAAATAGAGAAAATTAAATTTCATTAATAATAAGTTGGGGTCTTACAACCTCCCTCCTTATGAAATTTCGTCCTCAAAATTGACGTGACGTGCACGGTGTTTCAAAAGGTGAGGATACCTCGCTTTCATTTCCGCTTTCCAATTCCTGTGTCATTTCCTTTATAAAGATGATTCCTCCACAAAACTTTAACTTGTGGTATGACCTTTCATAGCGTAGGACATGCTCCTTCCTATCTAAGATCTTGACAGTACCTCCTCATACGTTAAGTCTTCTACTATTTCGTCCTCGCTTCTAATTCTATAACGTGGTTCGGGTCTTTCACATATTTATTTAAGTATGATATGTGAAACATATTATGAACACAAGACATACTTGGAGGTAACGCAAGTCTATAGGCTACATTTCCTACTCGGTCAAGAATTTGAAATGGACCAATAAATCGTGGATTGAGCTTTCCTCTCTTCCCAAATCTTGTAACTCCCTTCCATGGAGCAATTCGCAATAATACATGATCCCCTACACTAAATTCCACGTCCTTTTTCGATGAAGATCCGCATAACTCTTTTGTCGATCTTGTGCTTGGTTTATATCGTTGTCGAATCATTTAGATCTTTTCGGTGATCATATACGTATTAACTCGGGTCCCAACAATGTTGCTTCACCCACCTCATCCCAACATATTGAAAGCGACACTTTCGTCCCATATAATGCTTCAAATGGAGCCACACCTATACTTGCTCGATAATCGCTTGTTGTTGTAGGAGAATTCCACCAATGGTAAATACTTATCCTAACCGCCTTTGAAGTCTAGGACACAGAGTCTTAATAAATCTTCAAGAGTTTGAATAGTCCTCTCTCGATTGTCCGTCTGCTTGGGGATGGTATGCGAACTAAATCGCAAACTGCGCTCATAGCTTTTTGCAAGCTAACCCAAAATCTTGAAGTGAATCTTGGGTCACGATCCGAAACTATGGATACAGTGCATGCCATGCAACCTCACAATCTCATTCACGTATATACTAGCAAGACGCTCAAGGGAATAAGTCTCCGTGATCGGCAAGAAATGAGCGAGACTTGGTTAATCTATCAACAATAACCCAAATAACATTGATGCCTTGAGAAACCGTAGGAAGACCCGTAAATTAAATCCATGGTAATGTGTTCCCACTTCCATTTCTAATCTCAAGTGGTTGCAACGGACCCTTAGGTACAAGATGCTCCGCCTTTACACGCCGACAAGTTAAACACATTGAGATAAACTTTGCAATCTCTCTCTTCATATTGTTCCACCAAAATGTATGTCAAGATCACGATACATTTTAGTACTTCCAGATGGATTGCAAATGGTGTATTGTGTGCCTCCATCATAATCTTGTACTTCAAATCGAGTCGTTAGAACACAAAGTCTAGAGTGGACTCAAGTATTCCTTCTTCATCAATTCTCGCTTAAATAGCTCCTTCTTGTACTTTTCTTCTTCATACGCATCGCCCCGGCCTGCGGTTTCAAGCAACCTTAACTTTTTCTATTAAAGTTGGCTCTATCGTATACTTGACATCATCGCACTCATTCCTCATATGATCTTCTACTCAACGCGTCAAAACCACGCTCACTTTTCCGTGATGGTATCAAATAGTGTGGTCGTAGTCTTTCAATAGCTCGAGCCAACGTCATTTGCAGCGATGTTGAGTTCTTTTTTGAGTGAAGAAATATTTAAGGCTTTTATGGTCTAAATATATCTCCACTTTCTCCCCATATAGATAGTGCCTCCATATCTTTAGCGGCAAACGATCACCGCTAACTCTAGATCATGAGTAGGATAATTCCTCTCATACTCTTTAAGTTGTCGCGAGGCATAAAGCTATGACTTTCCCACGTTGCATGAGAACACATCCTAACCCTTTGCACCGAAGCATCATTGTAGATAACAAATCCATCCGAACCAGGATGGTATTGTTGTAACAGAGCCAAATAAGTCTCCTCTTAAGCTCTTGGAAACTCTTCTCGCATTCTTCGCTCCAAACGAATTTTGTATCCTTCCGAGTTAAATGAGTTAATGGAGTAGCGATTCGAGAAAACCCTTCCATGAATCTCCGATAATAACCAAATAAGCCCAAAAACTACGTACTTCAATCACCGACTTCTTGCTGTTCCCAACTTTGTATTGCTTCAATCTTCGCTTGGATCAACAGATACTCCATGTTTCGACACCACGTGCCCAAGGAATGCTACTTCCTCGCCGAACTCGCATTTCTTCAATTTGGCATATAGTTTGTTTTCACGAAGCCTTTGAGTACCGAAATTTCAAATGGTGCTCATGATCTTCACGACTTTTGGAATATATGAGGATGTCATCAATAAAAACAACAACGAATCGATCCAAATATTCCTTGAATACTTTGGTTCATCATATCCATGAAAGTCAGCAGAGCATTAGTCATCCAAAAGACATGACTAAGAATTCATAATGCCCATACCGAAGTTCTAAAGGCGTCTTTGGAATATCCTCGGTTCTAATCTTTAGTGATGATATCCGAATCGAAGATCGATTTTGAAAAGAATTGTGCCCTTGCAATCGGGTCAAACAAGTCATCAATACGAGGTAGAGGATACCTATTCTTGATGGTGACATGGTTCAATTCCCGATAGTCAATACAAAGTCGCATACTCCCGCTTTTTCTTCTTTACGAATAAAACAGAGCACCCCAAGGAGATGTACTAGGGCGAATGAAATCGATGTCCAACAATTCCTCAGTAGTTGGACCTTTAACTCCTGAAGTTCAATAGGAGCCATTCGATATGGGGTTTTAGAAATGGGCTTTGTACTGTGTTTCAAGATCAATAAAGAATTCAACTTCACGCTCGGGGTAGACAGGAAGTTCTTCGAGAAATACGTCGAAAGTCAATAACAACAGAATATTATTCAAATTTGACGTGTCTTTATTCAAATCCATAACACGGGCTAAGAAAGCTTGACATCCGCTTTTCAATAAACGAATAGCTTTATGATTAGATATGACAAATTGATTGATTTTAATGGTTTAGTTGCTTGAATTGCATAACAACGTTGGTTAGAATATGAAAACTAACAACCTTACGAAAACAATCAATTTTGGCATGATGAGTAGTTAACCAATCAATCCCTAAAATCACATCAAAAACAAGTATCTTTAAAGAGATAAGGTCAACGGGTAAGGTAATGGTGCCAACTTGAATCAAACAAGATTTATAAACAAAGTGGATGTGATGAAAGTTTCTCCTAACTGAGTTTCCACAGATAGGTCAAAGTCTAATTTCTCCTGAGTCAAGTTTAAACGTTGAGCACATGCAGGATAGATAAATGAATGGGTAAGACCCAGATCAAGTAAGGTATAAACTTCGCAAGAATTTATAAATAGCTTACCCGTGATCACCTCGTTTGGGTTCCTCGCATTTGACCAACACAACAAACGCCTCTTCCGGAATCGCTTGACTTTTGCCTTTTCCGGGACAAATCTTTTGAGTCACCATCCTCATTGAACTAGGTTTCGCCTTCGCATAATCTCGAGCGATATGTCCTTCCTTTCCATAATTATAGCATACCTTGAATCTGTTGTGGACAGCTTTGACCGATATGTCCTCTTTTTCCGCATTTGTAGCATATGACCGGGTGGTCGTTTCTCCTCCCTTAGAACCGATTCTTCTTGCAAGACCGCTGTCTTCACATGGTCATTGTTAAATCTCCTCTTTTTAAAATCTCCTCCCGACTCGCTTCTTCTATTTTCATGGCCATGATTACCACCAGAGTGGTTACCATTTTGTCCGTCTGCTTTTTCTCTCCGTTGGTTATCATTATTCTCGCTGATCGCTATCTCCGTACGATCCTCGGTTGTGGTCCTCAAATTGACCGTACTCGTTATCTCGCTCTAATAATTGAGCCTGCATTTACAACATCCGAATAGAGAGAAAATTTATGAGAAATAAGATATCTTGATGTATCTTGGGTTTCAAACCTCTCGTAAACATCCGCGTCATACGCTCCTCATTCTCCACCAAATGAGGTGCAAACTCGATAACTCTGCAAACTTTGCCTCGTCTTGAGACACCGCCATGTTGTTTTGCTCTAATCGATGAACTCCACTTCCTTCATACGACGAACACACTTCGTGAAAGTATTTGTCATTAAATAGTTTCTGAAACGTTTCCCGTGACATCTTTGAGTGCGGTGGATGGGTACGCTTCACGAACTCCCACCAAGTCCGCCTCGCCACGGAACATAAAGGTGGCGAATGGAACCTTTGTTCTCTGTGCATCCCAAGACATCGAATATCTTGGTAATTTGTTGACCCATGTTTCCGCCATGATCGGATCTGCTTTCCCTTAAATTCGTGGTCCAAACTCTTTGAATCGCTTGGCCGTGACAACCCGTGAATTGCTATCATTTCCTCCTCAGATTTTAAACACGAGTCTCCTCGTCGATTTTGCATGAACTCGCAAAAAGCTTCTAAACATTCCCTCGTTCATCATCTCGCCGATGGTGTTGTTCATAGGAGGAACATTGCCCACTGTTGCACGCTCTCCCTCGTTGGTGAGTACAAAGCGTCTCCACTGGCCTCATTTCCATTGTTAATATTCTCGGTCGACATTCTCAAATACTATCATAAAACAAGGGTTAATTAAGGAAATCAATATATCACATAATATCCCTATATATCACCAACTAACAAATAAGCTTAGGTAGGACACACTAACGAATGATTTATTCGCTCTCCCTCCTAGTTCAATTCCCGATCTCCGCCAGAGATCATATCCCTAAGCTCGATACCAACCGTGATGCCCCCAAAATAGGTATACATCACCCATTCGAGTTGTCAATACATGGTACGTAAACAACTACAACTTTATTATTACAACAAGAAATCTGTGAGTTTGAATACAAATATTATCTTCTGATAATATCTATACTCAAATAAATCCTCATCACATTTATTGATACATTATTTTACAAAAATGGTGAGGACTACTAAACAATTCTTTCTAAAACCTTCATTCCATACCCTCGACTTCGTACTCGCTATATTCTCGCCTCCCGAGAAGAAAAAAATGGAACAAAAAGGAAAAGGGTGAGCTCAACTAGCCCAAAGAAAGAATATTATGACTAAGATAATATACAACAAATTACCGTTAGTCTTCAACAGGAATAATCTAATAGAATACAATAGATAACAAATTTTAAATCAATATTCGCAATGAAATAATAATTCATTAGAAGAGTTAAGTAGAGAATGCAAACTACTATCTTCTATGTATGAATTTAAAAGTTCATCGCTCTATCTTTTATCCTCGTAACATCAATCAATATACATCCGAATCAAATATTCATCTTTTACACTACAGCCAAAGATATTCATCATTAATTCATGTTCATCTAAACACTGCTTCATCTTTGCACTACTACCAAAGATATTCTTCAGAAATCATTCATCTTTGCTGACTACGTGCCAAAGATATTCAATAATATCATCATTTAAGATCGAGGATGATGAAAATATTTTTAAAGAAACGAATCCAAAGGAAATAAAATGACAAGGATTAAGGATTAAGGATTCGTACTTTGTTTTATCCATGTTCAAAAAATACCTCAAAAATAATCATAGTGGTGTAAAATTCAAGAATGATCAAAACATGGATAAAATCAAAGCTAGTATCCGAATAGATATTTTGGACAAAAGAAGAAATTTCATTTTTTCTAATTGAATAGTGTCAGATATCGTGAATAGTCTTGTATACGTGAATAATAACTCCGACACCAAAAGATAGAAATTCCACAAAAACATCTTCACGCTTCATGAATAGTACTCGTGAATAAGAACTCGTGAATAGTAACTCATGAATAAGTAACTCATGAATAGTAACCCGATATGAAAAAGTTCCAAATTTGATAAAAAGTTCCAACCAATATTTCAAAGATAATGATATTGAAGAAATAATATCATTTGAGAAGAAAATAACACCCTTTACCTCGAAAGATTAAGACTTCTAAATTTGGAATACTGGGTATAGTCTTTGAAGGGAACTTGCACCGCCTAACAATACTCAAAGTATACTCAAAATACTCACAAGAATACGCCGATAATATAGAGAGAAAAACTTCAGCTTACGGTGTGATTTTCAATTCTAACCTAAGCACCTATTTATAGGAAAATGCTTAACAACACCAAAGCGAAAAATTTAATATAATATTAATATATATATTAATATTTCTACGCCCACCTTCCTAGATCTGATCTCAGCTCATTATGCACATGTTGTAGCCCACAAAACAAACAAAAAACGCTTTTTATTATTTAAAATATTTTAAACTTCCAAAATTAATTATTTTGAGCTTGAACTTCAATAATTCATAATAAATAGCCCTTCTATCAGAAAATTCAATCTCGTGTGTTTTTATAGGAAATTCAATTCTCTACAACTTTGCGTAAGAAAGTTTTTCCAAATTCCAAATGTAAATTGACCAAATCCACAAACGGGGATTTTACAAAGTATAATCAAATTTCAAATAATAAATGGGGTCCAATTGACATGTTTAACATGTTTTAAACATTTATTGCAACAAAAATACTCTTTCTCCTCAGATACTCATATATCCCACATTCGTTGTAAAAATATCACCATTATTATATTATTAAAATATAATAATATATTTAAAAGAATTATTTTATCGTAAAAAGATAAAATTTCATTTTTCAACAATTGTCACATTAAAATTTTCTCCATCTATATCCACATAAAATCAATATTTTCCTCATCATATGAATCAATAATTAATTATTCACAAATAATATTACAGAATCACAATATTGATGACCAAAGTGCGCCCTGTGAGAAAGGGGGCTTTCTAATAAGAATTTCTTCTTCTTCTGGGCGCAATTAGGTGACCAAACCTCTCCTTAGATGTAACTTTCTAGACATTGCCAATAATGTTATCTAATAATATTATTCAGATAATATGAATTATTGCTTCGATAATGAAAAATACCGTAAATGACAATTATCAAAACAATGAAAGAATATAAAATATCAACGCAACAATTATTAACTCAATAAAATAATTGAGCAAGAATTATCGTAACCATTATTGAGTTGTGCCTTCTTACGTAAGAATCAACAATTGGTGCAATACCTTGTCTATTGTGTTTTAACCACCGGTATTTTTTAACAAAGATAATAAAGAATAACTACGCCGTTATTTTTAAACCACTTATATTTGTCGTTTTCTTCATTCAATCGCTTTCCGTTATGGGGCCCACACATGGCTGCGCCGTTGTACGAATATTCCCCGACAACAATGAATATTTTATAACCACTTGCTTATTTTGAAGTATTTGCATATTTTACCCCTAACTATCCACATTAATCAAATCAACCCTTACTATTTCAAAATAATAAATAGAGAAAATTAAATTTCATTAATAATAAGTTGGGATCTTACAAAATATCTTGGTAATCTGCTTTATCCACGTCTCCGCCTTAAGTGGTTTTGACTCTCCAATAAACTCCGATGGTCCCAGTTCCTTGAACTGCATAGCGGTGACCGTCCGAGAGTTGCCAGTGTTTTCACCTGTATTTTGGACAGGAGCCGCTCTTTCCTGATGTTGCGTGAATTGCATAAAGCCTCTGAATATTCCATCGTTCATCATTTGGTCAGTGTTGTTGTTTGCTTGAGGATTGTCGCCTTCCTGATGCACATTATCCTGATTATTGATCTGTGGAGACTTAACGGTCTCCTGTGCTCCATTGATATTCTCAACATTCTCGTTTGTCATTTTCAAATACTGCCACAAAACAAGGGTTAAATAACATATCACATATTATCTCTATACTCTGACCGACCAATTAAATACCAAATAAACTTAGTTAGGTCATACTAGCGAAAGAATTCCCCGTCTCTCCCCTCCTAGTTCTTATCCCACATTTCAGCCAGGGATCATATCCCTAAGCTTTGATACCAAATGTGACACCCCCAAAATAGGTATACATCACCTATTCTGAGTCGCCAAATACATGGTACAGAATACAAATACAACTTTATAATACAACAGTCGTGTAAGATACGACAAAACATAATATAAGAGTTTTAATAAGAATATTGTCATCTAGACAATATTCATACTCAATGAAGTCCTCATTACATTTATTGTCACACTATCTAACAGAATAGTGAGGACTACTAATGCTATCATCTGGACCGTCACTCCGTTCCCCTACTAGTCCCGGCTACATTCTCATTTCCTGAAGAGAACAGTTAAAGAAAGGGTGAGCTCATCTAGCCCAGTAAGAAATATTATGACTAAGATAATGCAGAATAAATTATCCTTAGCCTTCAACATTATAACAACTGATAGAATATAATAGACAACAAGTTTAACTGCAGCGGAACAAGCAATCCATCAAAAGAGTTAAGTAGAGAATAAAATCTACTATTGTCAAATCTTCCCACAAGATTTCATAGTCCAAGGAATCGGTATCCACATCCACTCTATCGACCAGGTACTACTATCGACTATCACGCTACTTACACTATTTGTACTATTAACATTTCACATTAGACTTGACATAACATACTCATACTTGTGGAATCACATAAAATAAATGAGATTTTAAGACCAACGGCATATATAAATGAGAAAGCATACATTTTCATCATCGAGAGCACAGAGTCGCTGGTCGAACCGGTTGTTCCGTCCACTCAACAAATCTAGAGTTCCTTTAGAAATCAAATTACCGGCGAAACACATGCTTATCCTAAGCACATCGTCAAATCACCGACGCTTGTCGAGCAAAATCGTCTCCTTCGGGGGACGATTGGACCGATTAGGGTTCGAATCGTTAACTGGAGGTACCGATCGGCCTCGTGTAGGAGGCGACGAGGTCGAAAAAAGTCGGAGACGCCGATGGTAACGTGGAAGAGTGACTCGGGAGGCGGTGAGGGCGGGCCGGACGCCCGCGAGAGGGCTTGGATCCAGAGGGTGGTGTCTTGGCGGACGGGCTGCGAGATCGACCACTTGACATATTTAAGATGAAGAAGAAATCCAAAAATGCGACGCTCCCAAAATAGCTATTTTGAGTCGTCAAATACATGATACAAAATACAAATATAACTTTATAATACAACAGTCGTGTAAGATACGATAAAACATAATATAAGAGTTTTAATAAGAATATTGTCATCTAGACAATATTCAAACTCAATGAAGTCCTCATTACATTTATTGTCACACTATCTAACAGAATAGTGAGGACTGCTAATGCTATCATCTGGACCGTCACTCCGTTTCTGACTAGTCCCGGCTACGTTCTCATTTTCTGAATAGAACAGTTAAAGAAAGGGTGAACTCATCTAGCCCAATAAAAAATATTATTAATAAGATAATGCAGAATAAATTATCCTTAGCCTTCAACAATATAACAACTGATAGAATATAATAGACAACAAGTTTAACTGCAGCGGAACAAGCAATCCATTAAAAGATTCAAGTAGAAAATAAAATCTACTATATTTTATGATTTAAAACTTTTTTCATCACTTTTATTCTTTGAGACTCGACAATAAATAATCCACATTATCCTCGCACTACTGACGAGGATATTCATTAGGGTCACGACCACAAATTATCCATGACTACGGGCCAATGATATTCGTGTATTCATCAATGGTCATGATCATACCAACAACTGTCCATCAATGCACTACGGGCCAATTAGGACTTTTACCACATCATTTGTAACATTACTGGTCATGATTATCTTGAATAATCCCACGGTCATAATCATACCAAGTCCATCTATGCACTACAGCCACGATGACTTTCAATAGAATATAAACATGTGGATGATGACAATGATATAAGAATTCAATAAAAAACGTTCAAGAATTAATTTGTCTAGGAACCAATAACTTCCAAATTGTCAACAAGGTACTGTTTTGTGGGGTAAAATTCAAGAATGATCAAAAAAATATTTCCATAAAAGATCTTTGGATGAAGCCTTGAATATCAAGGATATTCCACTAATTTCATGGAGTATAGAAGTCAAAACTTTAACCAACCGAGTATAATAAGGAATGGAATAACAAAAGAAATCATCGACATGCGATAGATCGCATGGCAAAAGTTATTCCAATGTAATAATAAATAACGGAACCAGTCCAAAGATAAAATGAATGCAGATAGGATATTCCAACAAAATAATAAAGATTTTAACCAGTCCTGCAGAAAAAGCGTCTGAGCAGGATGTGAGTCCCCAAATTTTATGAATAAAGATTTAAATTTCTCAAAATATTTTTTTTAAATATTATGGTGTGGATTTGAGATAATGTTATAGTTGTGGGTAGTATTTGAAAATTTTGCAAAGTATGTAAGTTGTTATAAATATTCGATTGGTCGGGAAATATTCTTTTTGTCGAGGAATATTCGTACGACGGCACAATCATTGGTGGACCCCACAACGGAAGTATTGTCGTAGTTAGAAAATGACAAAATTATTTTATGAAAATAATGGTTGAGGTTTTACCGTAAATACTGTTGAACTACCCGGTAATAAAAGTACAGTAATACGCGTGGTTGCATAGTAGCATACGGTATTGATTATTGATGCTTACGTGATAAGTCACTCGCTTATTATCTTTGCATTATTACTTTCTGATAATTCTTGCATTATATCTCTCATATTATTGATTCGATTATTGTCACAGCATTATCTGCATTATTTGTTATATTATTAAATCAATAATTGATGTCTGGAGGTTATTCGGGGCACTTTTTGTGTCAGAGTTACTATTCATGAGTTACTATTCACCGAAATTACTATTCACTCTAGTATTATTCACTCGAGTATTTGGGACACTTTTTGTGTCGGAGTTACTATTCACGGGTTACTATTCACCAAAATTACTATTTACTCTAGTATTGTTCACTCGAGTATTTGGGACACTTTTTGTGTCGAAGTTAATATTCACGAGTTACTATTCACTCGGTTACTATTCACTCTAGTATTGTGCATTCGGGTATTTAGGTACAATATTATTCCATGAGGAGATGTGCTAATTTTTTAGACCGTTGGTTGAATGAATCAATATAGACCGCTGGTGGAAAGTTATAATAGTGAATCAATATGGATCGCTGGTTTAAAAGTTAGAATAGTGAATCAGTATGGACCATTGCTTTAAGTTTTAATAGTAAATCGATCTGGACCGTCCATTTAAAAGTAAATCGATCTGGACCGTTCATGAATTAGTTACTATTCATTCCATTCTTCTATAAATAGAAGCTCATTCCTTCATTATTTTCTTACGAATTCACTGAAACTCTAGAGAGAGAAAATTATAGAGAGATAGAAGAAGAGTATTCTACTACTTCACTACTTCTACATCCAGTTTCTTTTACGGTAAGGGGTGTTATTCTTTCTTATTCATGAAGAGAACTTCAGTTATTCCATTCTTTATTATTCTGTTGAATAACTCAGATATGCATACCCTATACATAACCTTTATGTCTGTGATATCCTCACATTTGATGAAATCCTTATGTTATTCCATTCTTTATTATTCATTGGAATAACTCAGATACGAGGCATACCCTATACATAACTCAGTATACACGGCATACCTCAGATTGGGTGAAATCTTTATGTTATTCCATTCTTATTATTCTCATTGAATAACTCAGATACGCGACTTCCCTATACTTGGTGAAATCCTTATGTTATTACATTCTTTATTATTACATTTGGAATATCCTCGTCTGCATGTTTTACAATTCCACCTAGTTCCGCCTTTATTATTCCGCTCTTTATTATTCTCGTTGTAATATCCTCACATGCGTGTGTTTTATACTGGGACCGGTTCTATCTTTATTATTCTTTGGAATAACTTTGCCTATGCTGTACCGCATGCATGGTGATTTCCGTTGTTATTCCATTCTTTATTATTCTGTTTTAATATCCCGCTTCGTTTGCTTTACGCCGACCGTTCCATTATTTATTATTACATGTTGAATAAGATGTATACGCGATTACCGTATACCTGGTGAATTCTTTTGTTATTCCATTCCTTATTATACTCAGTTGGTTAAAGTTTTGGCTTTTATACTCCATGAAATTAGTGGAATATCCTTGATATTTGCGCTTCATCCAGTATCTTTTCATGGAAATATTCTTCTGAGCATTCTTGAATTTTACACCATAAAATAATATCTTGTTGACAATTTGGACGTTATTGGTTCCTAGATAAATTAATTCTTGAACTTGTTTTATTGAATTCATATATCATTGTCATCATCCTTCATGTTTATATTATGTTGAAAGTCATCTGTGGCCTGTAGTACATAGATGAACTTGGTATGATTATGACCAGGGATTATTCGGTATAATCATAACCATAATGTTACAAATGATGTAGTAAAAGTCCTCATTGGCCCGTAGTGCATTGATGGACAGTTGTTGGCATGATCATGACCATTGATGAATACACGAATATCCTTGGCCCGTAGTGCATGGATAATTTGTGGTCGTGATACTAAAGAATATCCTTGGCGTAGTGTGTGGGGTGATTCGATGATGTGGATTATTTATTAAGCCGAGTCCCAAATGATAAAATGATGAAAACCTTTTAAATCATAAAAGATAGTAGATTTTATTCTCTACTTGACTCTTTTAATGGATTGCTTGTTTCTCTGTAGTTAAACTTGATGTCTATTGTATTTTATCAGTTTAACATTGTTGAAGGCTAATGATAATTTATCCTGCATTATCTTAGTCATAATATTTCTTACTGGGCTAGTTGAGCTCACCCTTTCTTTCACCGTTTTCTTCAGGAAATGAGAACGTAGCAGGGACTAGTCGGGGAACGGAGTGATGGTCCAGATGATAGCATTAGTAGTCCTCACTATTCTGCGAAATGGGTGTGATAATAATTGTAATGAGGACTCCATTGTGTTTGAATACTGTCTAGAAGACAATATTCATTTCAAAATTCTCAGCTATGTTTTGTCGTATGTTACACGACCGTTGTATAATTTAGTTTGTATTTGTATTTTGTACCATGTATCTGGCGACTCAAGATGGGTGATGAATACCTAATTTTGGGAGCGTCACAGTTGGTATCAAAGCTTAGGGATATGATCCTTGGCTAAGATGTGAGACAAGAACTGGGAGGGGAGAGACGAGGAATTCCTTCGCTAGTATGACCTACCTAAGTTTATTTGTTATTTAATTGGTTGGTCAGAGTATAGGGATAATATGTGATATGTTAATTAACCCTTGTTTTGTTACAGTGTTTGAGAATGGCATCTGAAAATGCTGAGATAAGCAATAAAGTACATGAGAGCGTTGATTCAGCTCAAGCAAAAGGTAACAACCAACAACACGATAATAATCATACTGGTGGCAATGGCTATCGGAACAATGATAACCATCGTGGGGGAAATTATCATGCCAAGAATGGTAACCACTTCAGTGGTAATTATAGCCAAGATAATAGGAGTGAAAATTTCATGAAGAGAAGGTCATTTAGCTCGATTATGTCGTATAGTGAAGTCAAGTCTAGCTGGGACGGTGGCACCAAAGGCGGATACGGACAAAATAAAGTCAGTGGTTTTAGGAAGAGCATTTTTCATGACTTCTCAAAAAACGAGTAAAATGAAGTTAGCATGGGTTAGTTAATTATAAATTCTTGCGAAGTCTATACCTTATTCGATATCGGTTCTACTCATTCTTTTATCTCTCTTGCTTGCGTTCAACGTTTAAATTTGACTCCGAAGAAGTTAGACTATGACTTATTGGTTGAAACTTCGAGCCTTCGTTACCTCCAATGTTTATAAATCTTGTTGATTCAAATTGACATTTTCACGTTACCTGTCGATCTTATCTCTTTGAAAATATTTTCCTTTGATGTGATTTTAGGAATCGATTGGTTAACTAATCATCATGCTTTTCGTAAGGTTGTTAGTTTTTATATTCATAACCAACCTGTTATGCGAATTCAAGCAACCAAACCACTAAAGTCAATCACTGTCATATCAAGCCATAAGTAAAGAGCCCCAATCCTTTTGTTGTTGACTTCCTTGTGTGGAATGCACCGAAGCCAAACTTTCTGTAAGCAACCTCGTGAATGAAGAAGGCAAGTTGGTAGGTATCATTGTGAGGTGCTATCCAGGTTAAGGGATAGAAGTCACAGTTGGTATCAATGTGACGTACTATCCAAGTTTTGGATGAGGGTCACAGTTTTAAATAATATTTCTATCGTTAATAAATTTCCTGACGTATTCCTGAAGACTTCCTAGCCTACCCCTAGAGCGTGAAATCGAATTTTGTATTGACCCTAGTACAAAACCCATTTCTAAAACCCTCAAATATTTCTTCCACCGAAACGAACGTATAATGTGCCAAAGACGTTGGCTCAAGTTGTTGAAGGTTACGACCATTAAATATCATCGTGGAAGAGCGAATGTGGTAGCTGATGCGTTGAGTAGAAGATTGTATGCGTTTACGAGTGCGATGTTGTTAACACAAATACTCATTTCGTATAACTTACAAATGATGAAGATAGAGTTAAAGACTCTAGGGACCCACATGAAGATAACGAATATACGAGTAGAATCGACTTTAATCGATAAAGTTAAAGCCGCTTAAGCTACACACCCGAATTTGATGAATGTGAAGAAGAAGGTTCAAGAAGGCGTTATCTCAACCCTCGATTTAATTGGCCCATTTGAAATCCTCGATTGAGTAAGAACTCGCGCCTATGTACTTCGCTTTTACCGCAAAGTATATCAAGTGTTCATAACGACGATGTTACGTAAATATGTGGGCTTAATTCAACCACATTATTGATTTAGAACCGGACGAGATAACGGATGATTTAACGTATGAAAATGTACCTGTTAAAATCCTGGAATATATTCTACGCTTAAAGGTTATACCTAAAGAGTAGAATCTGACGAAGTGTCCTTATTTGTTCGGCATACCAGGTACGTACGTAAATGTCGAGGGCGAAATTTCATAAGGAGGGATGATTGTGAGACCCCAAATTTTATGAATAAAGATTTAAATTTCTCAAAATATTTTTTTTAAATATTATGGTGTGGATTTTAGATAATGTTATAGTTGTGGGTAGTATTTGAAAATTTTGCAAAGTATGTAAGTTGTTATAAATATTCGATTGGTCGGGGAATATTCTTTTTGTCAAGGAATATTCGTACGACGGCACAATCATTGGTGGACCCCACAACGGAAGTATTGTCGTAGTTAGAAAACGACAAAAATATTTTATGAAAATAACGGTTGAGGTTTTACCATTAATACTATTGAACTACCCGATAGTAAAAGTACAAGAATAATGTGTGGTTGCATAAGAGCACCGATTATTGATTATTGATGCTTATATGATAAGTCACTCGGTTATACCGCATTATTACTATGATAATTCTTTGCATTATATCTCTCATATTATTGATTCGATTATTGTCACAGTATCATCTGCATTATTTGTTATATTATTAAATCAATAATTGATGTCTGGAGGTTATTCAGGGCACTTTTTGATTCACGAGTTACTATTCACCGAAATTACTATTCACTCTAGTATTGTTCACTCGAGTATTTGGGACACTTTTTGTGTCGGAGTTACTATTCACGGGTTACTATTCACCAAAATTACTATTCACTCTAGTATTGTTCACTCGAGTATTTGGGACACTTTTTGTGTCGGAGTTACTATTCACGAGTTACTATTCACCCAGTTACTATTCACTCTAGTATTGTGCATTCGGGTATTTGGGTACAATATTATTCCATGAGGAGATGTGCTAATTTTTCAGACCGTTGGTTGAATGAATCAATATGGACCGTTGGTGGAAAGTTATAATAGTGAATTAATATGGATCACTGGTTTAAAAGTTAGAATAGTGAATCAGTATGGACCGTTGCTTTAAGTTTTAATAGTAAATCGATCTGGACCGTCTATTTAAAAGTAAATTGATCTGGACCGTTTATGAATTAGTTACTATTCATTCCATTCTTCTATAAATAGAAGCTCATTCCTTCATTATTTTCTTACGAATTCACTGAAACTCTAGAGAGAGAAAATTATAGAGAGATAGAAGAAGAGTATTCTGCTACTTCACTACTTCTATATCCAGCTTTTTACGGTGAGGGGTGTTATTCTTTCTTATTCATGAAGAGAACTTCAGCTTATTCCATTCTTTATTATTCATTGAATAACTTTGTATATCTGTGCATACCCTATACATAACCTCAGATACGCTGCATATCCTCAGATTGGTGAAATCCTTATGTTATTCCATTCTTTATTATTCTCGTTGAATAACTCAGATACTGAGGCATACCCTATACATAACTCAGATACGCCAGATACCTCAGATTGGTGAAATCCTTATGTTATTCCATTCTTATTATTCTCATTGAATAACTCAGTATACGCGAATTCCCTATACTTGGTGAAATCCTTATGTTATTACATTCTTTATTATTATGTTGAATATCCTCATGCATGTGTTTTTTACACCTGACCGGTTCCGCTTTTATTATTACATTGGAATAACTCGCTCTATGTGAAGTACCGCATGCATGGTGATTTCATTGTTATTCCATTCTTTATTATTCGTTTAATATCCTCGCTTGCCGGTGCGTTTACGCTGACCGTTCCATTATTTATTATTCTGTTGGAATAACCTGTATACGCGGATTACCGTATACCAAGTGAATTCTTTTGTTATTCCATTCCTTATTATACTCAGTTGGTTAAAGTTTTGGCTTTTATACTCAATGAAATTAGTGGAATATCCTTGATATTTGCGCTTCATCCAGTATCTTTTCATGTAAATATTCTTCTGAGCATTCTTGAATATTACACCACAAAACAGTATCCTGTTGACAATTTGGACGTTATTGGTTCCTAGATAAATTAATTCTTGAACTTGTTTTATTGAATTCATATATCATTGTCATCATCCCCATGTTTATATTATGTTGAAAGTCATCTGTGGCCTGTAGTGCATAGATGGACTTGGTATGATTATGACCATGGATTATTCGGTATAATCATGAATAGTAATGTTACAAATGATGTGGTAAAAGTCCTCATTGGCCCATAGTGCATTGATGGACAGTTGTTGACATGATCATGACCATTGATGAATACACGAATATCCTTGGCCCGTAGTGCATGGATAATTTGTGGTCGTGATACTAAAGAATATCCTTGGCCGTAGTGCAGGGGTGATTCGATGATGTGGATTATTTATTAAGCTGAGTCCCAGCGATAAAAATGATGAAAAACCTTTTAAATCATAAAAGATAGTAGATTTTATTCTCTACTTGACTCTTTTAATGGATTGCTTGTTCCGCTGCAGTTAAACTTGACGTCTATTGTATTTTATCAATTTAACATTGTTGAAGGCTAATGATAATTTATCCTACATTATCTTAGTCATAATATTTCTTACTGGGCTAGTTGAGCTCACCCTTTTTTTCACTGTTCTCTTCAGGAAATGAGAACGTAGTAGGGACTAGTCGGGGAACGGAGTGATGGTTCAGATGATAACATTAGTAGTCCTCACTATTCTGCGAAATAGTGTGATAATAATTGTAATGAGGACTCCATTGTGTTTGAATACTGTCTAGAAGACAATATTCGTTTCAAAATTCTCAACTATGTTTTGTCGTATGTTACATGACAGTTGTATAATTAAGTTTGTATTTGTATTTTGTACCATGTATTTGGCGACTCAATATGGGTGATGAATACCTAATTTTGGGGGCTTCACACAGGATATTCCAATGTAATAATAATGATCGAACCAAAGTTATGCGTAAAAACGCACGCATGTGATGTTCCAACGTAATAATAAAGATTTTAACCAGTCCCACAGAAAACGCATGCATGTGATATATTCAAATGTAATAATAAAGAATGGAATAATGTAAGAATTTCACCAAGTATGCAGATTGCTTATGATGACAAAGTTATTCCAACATAATAATAAAGAATGGAATAACAGAAGTTCTCTTCATGAATACAAAAAAAATAATACCCCTTACCTTTGAAAGAAACTGGATATAGGAGTAGTGAGGTAGCAGCTTCTCTTCTTCTATATATTTTTTCTCTACAATTTATCTCGATAATAATTGCTCTATAGCTTTAGTGAATTGGTGAGAAATGAAGGAAGAATGAGCTTCTATTTATATAAAAATACAGTTTTGATAATTGCACGTTTTGGGGCTCAAAAAATTATAGTGCAATACCTCCAACTTTTCCTTTATTTTTAATTTAAACATGCAAGTATTATCAAACTTGCACCACCTCTCCTAATAGTAAATAATGTGATTTAATAGTTCTAGACATGTGAAAATACGAATTACAGTATAGTACCTCCATCTATACTTCCATTTTTAACTTAGTCATGCAAGTATTATCAATCTTGCACCAACTCCCCTAATAGTAACAAGAATGTGAAATAATAGTACACACATGTGAACAAATAGTTATAATCCTGTGAATTAATAGCAATCAATTGCTCATTTATCCGGTTAAATACCCGATTGGTCAATATAACTTCCAGACATCAATTATTATCGAAATAAATGTCGATTTTCACTAACACAAATAATTCCAACACAATGAAACTATTTTTATCAACAATATAAATTTTGAAATTTCGAAGTTTGTCTTTTCCCGAAAAATTCAACTGTTGACTTTTTGACCAAAAAGTTAATCCCGAAAAATTTTGTGTTTATAGACTACTTTTACTAATTTCATCGTTCCGGACTCAAATATCACGTCCACATCTCCAAATTCAACTTCGAACACAACTTCAATTTTTAATAACATTCATCATTAATATTATAACTCACTATATTTATCAACCAGGTCATTCCCAGGAAAGAGGGGGCTTTTCAATAAGGATTTCTCCCTATTGGCACGCAATTAGGTGACCAAATCTCTCCTTGACAGAACTTCTAGACATTATAAATATTACAATTTAATAATATGAATAACTTTGTCTTCTCAATTATTGATTTAATAAAATAACATATTATGCAGATGATACTGTGATAATAATCGAATCAATAATATGAGAGATATGATGCATCAATTACTGTAGCAATAATTTAGTATAACTGAGTGACTTCTCATGTAAGCATCAATAATCAATACCGTGTGCTACTATGCAACTATGCATATTACTGTACTTTTACTACCGAGTAGTTCAACAATATTAACGGTAAAACTCGTTATTTTCATAAAAATATTTTTGTCGTTTTCTCAATCCGACAATAATTCTGTTGTGGGGTCCACTAATGATTACGCCGTTGTATGAATATTCCCTTCTAAAACGAATATTCTCCGACCAATCGAATATAATATAACAACTTGCATACTTTGCAGAATTTATAAATACTACCCATAACTATAACATTATAATAAATTCATTCCATAATATTCAAAATGATAATTATAGAAAAATCATCTTTATTCATAAAAGTTGGGGTCTTACAAAAGATATAAGAACTTACGATGAAAACCTAGCCTAAGAGAAGAAATAGTATCTTTTTAATTTTAAATTTTCACTTGAGCTCCTTTTTTTTGCTCCATGTTTTTGTAGATAGATAACGTTTTAAAAAAAAATGTTATCTAGTTTAAACTCAAAATATGCCCTTTTAAATAGATAACATTTTTTCATATATATCTACAACATTTTGTTAAAAAACGTTGTAAAAAAAATACCACAACGTTTTTTATAAAAACGTCGTGGTTTAAGTGTTGTGTATTTGGTACTTTGTACTAGTGGCCAAATTTGTTTTAAAAAATTTGGAGAGGAAGTGGAAGCCATCTTGGTGTCACTAAACATGGCAGAAGGCGGTGAATCTCTGCTGTTTTCTGGTGAATTATGTGAGACCCCAGATTTTATGAATAAAGATTTAAATTTCTCGAAATATTTTTTTAATATTATGGTGTGGATTTGATATAATGTTATAGTTGTTGGTAGTATTTATAAATTTTGCAAAGTATGCAAGTTGTTGTATTATATTCGATTTATCGGGGAATATTCGTTTTAATAGGGAATATTCTTTTTGTCGGGGATATCCGTACGACGGCACAATCATTGGTGGACCCCACAACGGAATTATTGTCGGATTGAAAAAAACGACAAAAATATTTTTATGAAATAACTATGAAGTTTTACCGTTAATCATGTTGAACTACTCTCTAAGTAGTAAAAGTACAAGATAATGCGTGGTTGCATAAGAAGCACACCAGATTGATTATTGATGCTTACGTGAGAAGTCACCGCTTTTGTTCAATTATTGCTATAAGAATTGTTGCATAAGTATCTCACGTTATTTGATTCAATTATTGTCGATATTTTATATATTATTAAATCAATAATTGAGACGACAAAGTTATTAATATTATTATTTGCAATATTAACGATGTCTAGAAGTTCTGTCAAGGAGAGGTTAGGTAATCAACGCTTAAGTGAGAGAAATCCTTACCTAAGGCCCCTTTATCCCGAAACGACTTCCTCGGTCGATTAATATTGTGAATTGTAATAAAGATGATAAATGTTGTTAAAATTATTAAGGTGATTTTTATGAAGTCTTCTTATTTTATGAATTCCTATTTACCCATTTTTCAAAATAATCGGTAGAAAATTATTTAAAGGTGGGGCCCACATGTGGGGCCACATGTGGGGCCCATATGTGTTGGAAAAATGATTTTGGATATGGAAGAGTATAAGTATGGAAGTATATGTATGTATTGAGTATATGGTGGGAGAAAATGATATGTGAAAGTGATAGGTGTGTGATGTGTGTGTGAGTGAAAAATGGTGGAAAAGTGGTAGTGTGATAGTGATGTGTAAGAGTGTAGTGGAAGTGATTATTAGGAGGGTGGGGGATTGATGTTGGATATGGGGGGATAAAAAAATCTAGTGGTATATATAATATTAATATATATAAATTGAAAACATGTGTTTATATGTGACGCCCCCAAAATTAGGTATACGTCACCCATCTTGGGTCGCCAAATACATGGTACAAAATACAAATACAACTTAATTATACAACAATCGTGTAACATACGACAATACATAAACTGAGAGTTCTAATAGGAATATTGTCATCTAGACAATATCCATACTCAAGGAGTCCTCATTACATTTATTGTCACACTATTTAACAGAATAGTGAGGACTACTAATGCTATCTTCTGGACCATCACTCCTTTCCCCGACTCGTCCCAGCTATATTCTCATTTCCTGAAGAGAACATTGAAAGAAAGGGTGAGCTCAACTAGCCCAGTAAGAAATATTATGACTAAGATAATGCATAATAAATTATCAATAGTCTTCAACAATGTTAAACTGATAAAATATAATAGACATCAAGTTTAACTGCAGCGGATCAAGAAATTCATTAGAAGAGTCAAGTAGAGAATAAAACCTACTACCTTCTATGATTTAAAAATGTTTTCATCAACTTTTATCGCTAAGACTCAGCTTAATAAATAAACCACATCATCGAATCATCCTTGCACTACGGGCCAAGAATATTCATTAAATCATCAACGGTCATGACTATACCGAATAATCCCTGGTCATAATCATATCAAAAACTGTCCATCAATGTATTACAGGCCACTGAGGACTTTTACCACATCACTTATAACATCATAGTTCATGATTATACCGAATGATCCATGAAAAGATACTGGATGAAGCGCAAATATCAAGGATATTCCACTAATTTCATGGAGTATAGAAGTCAAAACTCTAACCAACTGAGTATAATAAAGAATATATGAAACTGCAAATGGATTTTCACCGCCATGCAGTAATTCACGTATGCAGATCATTTCCACAATTTAATAAGGAATGAATACAAAGGATCATTCACCATGCATGCGATAAGAGACCGCACAGACATGTTATTCTCAACAGAATAATAAATGCGGAATAATAAATATGGAACCAGTCGTGAAATTTCACACCATGTGATATTCCGAACCAGAATAATAAATGCGAAATAATAAATATGGAACCAGTCGTGAAATTACATTCTACGTGATATTCCGACGTAATATTAAATGACGGAATAATATAAGGATTTCACTAAGTATGTGGTACGCCATTATACATGTTATGTATAGGGTATGTCACGATATCTGAGTTATTCCAATGTAATAATAAAGAATGGAATAACATAAGGATTTCACAAAAATCACGAGGTATCGCCGCTATATGAGTTATATATAGGGTATGTCAGCATATACAAAGTTATTCCAATGTAATAATAAAGAATGGAATAACATAAGGATTTCACCAAGTAAAGGGTATGCCGCTTATACAAAGTTATGTATAGGGTATCATGCAGCGTGATCTGAGTTATTCCAACGAATAATAAAGGATGGAATAATGTGTTCTCTTCATGAATAAGAAAGAATAATACCCCTTACCTTAAAAGAAACTGGATAAAGGAGTAGTGAGGTAGTAATCTTCTCTTTTTCTTTAGATTTTCTCTCTACAATTTCTCCCTACAATATCTCTCTATAATATCCGCTCTAAAGCTTTGGTGAATTGGTGAGAAATGAAGAGGAATGAGCTTCTATTTATAGAAAAATATAGTTTCGATAATTGCACGTTTTGGGGCTCGAAAAATTACAGTACAATACCTCCAACTTTTATTTCATTTTTAATTCAATCATCCAAGTATTATCAAACTTGCATCAACTCCCCTAATAGTAAATCATGTGAATCAATACTAAAATCATGTGACTCAATAGTAAATCATGTGATAAAAATAATTACAGTGTAGTACCTCCATCTATACCTCCATTTTTAACTTAGTCATGCAAGTATTATCAATCTTGCACCAACTCCCCTAATAGTAACAAGAATGTGAATCAATAGTATAACATGTGAACAAATAGTTATAATCATGTGAAATAATAGCAATCAATTGCTCATTTATCTGGTTAAATACCCGATTGGTCAATATAACCTCCAGACATTAATTTTTATCGAAATAAATGTCGATTTTCACTAACGCAAATAATTCCAACATAATGAAACTATTTTTATCAAAAATATAAATTTTGAAATTTTGAAGTTTGACTTTTCCCAAAAAAGTCAACTGTTGACTTTTTGACCAAATAGTGAATCTCAGAAAATTTTGTGTTTATATGCTATTTTTACTAATTTCATCGTTCCGGAATCAAATATCATGTCCGCGTCTCCAAATTCAACTCCGAACACAACTTCAATTGTTAATAACATTCATCATTAATATTATAACTCATGAATAGTAACTCGTGAATAGTACTCCGACACGAAAAGTGTCCCAAATACCCGAGTGAACAATACTAGAGTGAATAGTAATTTGGGTGAATAGTAACCCGTGAATAGTAATTTGTGAATAGTACTCTGACACGAAAAGTATCCCAAATACCCAAGTGAATAATACTAGAGTGAATAGTAACCGAGTATTTTATGACAACTTATCTACTTTTAAAAAAAATTTCAAATATGACCTTTAACTTTAAACTTTTATTAATTTAACTATTTATCAAAATAAAAAAATTGAATACTTTTATTTCATAAAATTCGGGGTCTCACATTATATATATGTATTATAGTTTAATTTTTGTTGAAATCTTATTGGTTAATGGTTTGACTTAATTGTAGTTGATTGAAGAAAATGATTTTGAAAAAATATTACGTTCATGAACAGTGCACTTCCATTCTCCTATAAATAGAAGCTCATTCCTTCATTATTTCTTACGAATTCACCGAAACTCCGTAGAGAAAAAATTATAGTAGAAACTATAGAAAAGTTTTCTCGCTACTTAACTACTCTTATATTCGGTTCATTTACTGTAAGGGGTGTTATTATTTCTTATTCATGAAGAGAACTGTTGTTTTTCCATTGCTTATTATTCTCGCTTTGGAATAACTCGTATACTCGATTCCATATACTTGGTGACATTCTTCTATTATTACGCCTCTTTATTATTACGTTGGAATATCCCGTCTGTCTATCTGTGGACTGGTTCCGCTTTTAATTATTCGGTTATTACATTGGAATATCTTGTCATGCTATACTGGGACTGGTTCCGCTTTTAATTATTTATTATTATGTTGGAACATCCTCCGGGTGTGAATTTCACCGACTTTGTTTTAGTTACTTATTATTCTTGGAATAATGCATACGCTGATACCGCATGCCCGGTGATTTCTTTTGTTATTCCATTCTTTATTATACTCAACTGGTTAAAGTTTTGACTTTCTATACTCCATGAAATTAGTAGAATATCCTTAATATTTGCGCTTCATCCAATATCTTTTCATGAAAATATTCTTCTGAGCATTCTTGAATTTTACACCACAAAACAATATCTTGTTGACAATTGGGATGTTATTGGTTCATGGACAAATTAATTCTTGAAGTTGTTTTATTGAATTCTTATATCATTGTCATCATCCACATGTTTATATTCTGTTGAAAGTCATCTGTGGCCTGTAATGCATAGATGGACTTGGTATGATTATGACCAGTGATTATTCGGTATAATTATGACCGTAATATTACAAATGATGTGGAAAAAGTCATCATTGGCCCGTAGTGCATTGATGGACAGTTTTTGGTATGATTATGGCTATGGATTCTTTTTGGACAAGGGAGCAAAGATGAATTGTTTTATGGCATGATCATAATCGTTGATGAAAACACGATTATCTTTGGCCCGTAGTGCATGGATAATTTGTGGTCGTGATACTAAAGAATATCCTTGGTCGTAGTGCAGGGGTGATTCGATGATGTGGATTATTTATTAAGCTGAGTCTCAGCGATAAAAGTGATGAAAAACCTTTTAATCATAAAAGATAGTAGATTTTATTCTCTACTTGACTCCTTTAATGGATTGCTTATTTTCGCTGCAGTTTTTGATCTAAAACTTGTTGTCTATTATATTCTATCAGTTGTTATGCTGTTGAAGGCTAAGGATAATTTATTCTGCATTATCTTAGTCATAATATTTCTTGATGGGCTAGTTGAGCTCACCCTTTCTTTCACTGTTCTCTTCAGGAAATGAGAACGTAGCCGGGACTAGTCGGGGAACGGAGTGACGGTCCTGATGATAGCATTAGTAGTCCTCACTATTCTGTTAGAAAGTGTGATAATAAATATATTGAGGACTTATTTGTGTTTGAATACTGTCTAGATGACAATATTCGAGTTAAAACTCATTGTATATATTTTGTCGTATCTAACACGACTGTTGTATAATTAGTTTGTATTTGTATTTATGTATCATGTATTTGGCGACTCAAGATGGGTGATGTATACCTATTTTGGGGGCGTCACAGTTGGTATCAAAGCTTAGGGATATGATCCCTAGCTAAGATGTGAGACAAGAACTAGGTGGGGAGAGACGGGGAATTCTTTCTCTAGTATGACCTGCCTAAGTTTATTTGGTATTTAATTGGTCGGTCAGAGTATAGAGATAATATGTGATATGTTATTTAACCCTTATTTTGTGATAGTATTTGAAAATGACAACCGAGAATGTTGAGAATATCAATGGAGCACAGGAGACCGTTGAGTCTCCACAGATCAATAATCAGGACAATGTGCAACATGATGGCGATAATCCTCCTATAAACAACAACACTGATCAATTGACGAACGACGGTACATTTAGGAGCTTTTTAGAATTCATGCAACATCAGGCGAAGGCGGCTCCTATTCATAATGCAGGTAAAAAGAATATCAACCCACGGTCGGTCACCGCTAAGCAATTCAAGGAGCTAGGACCACCGGAGTTTATTGGAGAGCCAAAACCACTTAAGGCAGAGATGTGGATAAAGCAGATTACCAAGATATTTGATGTCTTGGGATGCTCCGAGGAACAAAAGGTTCCCTTTGCCACCTCTATGTTGCGAGGAGAGGCAGATTACTGGTGGGAATCTGTAAAGCGTACTCAACCTGCTGCATTGAAGATGACTTGGGAGAAGTTCCAAGAACTGTTCAACGATAAGTACTTTCCCGAAAGTATTCGTCATATGAAAGAGGTAGAGTTCATCAAGCTGGAACAAAACAACATGACCAGTATCGCGAAGACGAAGCCAAGTTTGCGAAGTTATCCCGTTTATATCCCATTTGGTTGATAATGAGGAGAGAATGACGCGAATGTTTTTAAGAGGTTTGAAACCCGAGATACGTCAATATCTTATCTCTCATAAACCGTGTTTGTATTCAGATGTTAATATGGCTCAGTTATTGGAGCGCGATAATGAGTCAACCCAACCAAAGGAGAGCAGTCGGCAAAATAATAATACCAGTGATAGCAATCATCGGAGCGGTGATTATAAGCGTGGAGAGAATCAACATGCCAGAAATGGTAACCACTTCAGTGTTAATCATGGCCAAAACAATAATAATGGATATTTCAAGAAGAGGAGATTCAACAATGATGGAAAGACATCAGCACCATCACCCGTTGTTAAAGAAGGAGAACGACCACCTATCATATGCTTCAAATACGGAGGGGAGGGAAATATCAGTCCAAACTGCGCGATGCCGTCCAAAGCGTGTTACAATTGTGGAAGGGAAGGTCACCTAGCTCAATTTTGTCGTTCACCGAAGACAAGTCCAGCTGGAAAAGAGGCACCAAAGGCCGTCCCAGAAAAGTCAAAGCCGGTAGTGTAAGGGAGAGCGTTTTTCGTGACTCCTCAAAAAGCGAGTAAACCGAACGAAGTAAGCACGGGTTAGTTAATTATAAATTCTTGCGAAGTCTATACCTTATTAGATATCGGTTCTACCCATTCTTTTATCTCTCTTGCTTAAGCTCAACGCTTAAATTTGACTCGGAGAAGTTAGACTTTGACTTATTGGTTGAAACTTCGTTAGTAGGAGCCTTCGTTACCTCCACTGTTTATAAATCTTGTTGATTCAAATCGACACTTTCACGTTACCTGTCGATCTTATCTCTTTGAAAATACTTGCCTTTGATGTGATTTTAGAAATCGATTGGTTAACTACTCATCATGCTTTTCATAAGGTTGTTAGCTTTCATATTCCTAACCAACCTGTTATGCGAATTCAAGCAACCAAACCACTAAAGACAATCATTGTCATATCAAGCCATAAGTAAAGAGCCCCGATCCTTTCGTTGTTGACTTCCTTGTGTGGAATGCACCAAAGCCAGATTTTTTGTAGGCGACGTTGTGAATGACGATGGCAAGTTGATATGAATCAATATGACGTGTTATCCAAGTCTTGGAGGAGAGTCACAGTTTTGAATGATATTTCTATTGTTAATAAAATTCCTGACATATTCTTGAAGAATTCCTAGCCTACCCCTAGAGCGTGAAATCGAATTTTGTATTGACCCCAGTATAAAACGCATTCTTAAACCCTCAAATATTTCTTTACTTAAAACGAACGTATCATGCGCCAAAAACGTTGGCTCGAGCTATTGAAGATTACGATCGTACCATTCAAAATCATCGTGGAAAAGCGAACGTGGTAGCTGACATGTTGAGTAAAAGATCGTATGCGTTTACAAGTGCAAATATACGAACCCACGTGAAGATAACGAATATACGATTAGAATTGACTTTAATCGATAAAGTTAAAGCCGTGCAAGATACAGACCCGGAGCTGATAAATACTAAGAAGAAGGTTCAAGAGGACGTTATTTTAAAGGCAAGAGTTGCTGAAGAGAGGAAATCTCAACCCTCGATTTAATTGGCCCATTTGAAATCCTCGATCGAGTAGGAACTGTGGCTTATAGACTCGTTTTACTGCTAAGTTTGTCGTGTTTTCATAACGTTTTAACGTATCGATGTTACGTAAATATGTGTACGACCCAAACTGCATTATTGATTTAGAACCGTACGAGATAGCGGATGATTTAACGTATGAAGATGTACCTGTTAAAATCTTGGATAAGAAGGAGTATATTTTACGCTCAAAGATTATATCTCAAAGAGTTAGAATCGGACGAGGTATCCTCATCTATTTGGCATACCAGGTACGTACGTAAATTTCGAGGGCGAAATTCCATAAAGAGAGGAGATTGTGAGACCCCAGATTTTATGAATAAAGATTTAAATTTTTCGAAATATTTTTTTTAATATTATGGTGTGGATTTGATATAATGTTATAGTTGTGGGTAGTATTTATAAATTTTGAAAAGTATGTAAGTTGTTGTATTATATTCGATTTGTCAAGGAATATTCGTTTTAATAGGGAATATTCTTTTTGTCGGGGATATCCGTACGACGGCACAATCATTGGTGGACCCCACAATTGAATTATTGTCTGATTGAAAAAAAACGACAAAAATATTTTTATGAAATAACGATGGAAGTTTTACTGCTATTAATCTTGTTGAACTACTTTCGGTAGTAAAGTAAATACGATGTCTGGCGTGGTTGCATAATAGCACACGGTATTGATTATTGATGCTTACGTGAGAAGTCACTCTGTTTTGTTTAATTATTGCTATAGTAATTATTGCATAGTATCTCACGTTATTTGATTCAATTATTATTGATATTTAATATATTATTAAATCAATAATTGTGACGACAAAGTTATTAATATTATTATTTACAATATTAATGATGTCTAGAAGTTCTGTCAAGGAGAGGTTAGGTAATTGCGCGCTAGTGAGGAGAAATCCTTACCGGAAGGCCCCCTTTATCCTGGGAACGACCTGTTCGATTAATATTGTGAATTGTAATAAAGATGATAAATGTTGTTAAAATTATTAAGGTGATTTTTATGAAGTTCGCTTATTTTATGGATTTCTATTTACCCATTTTTCAAAATAATCGGTAGAAAATTATTTAAAGGTGGGGCCCATATGTGGGGGCCACATGTGGGGCCTATATGTGTTGGAAAAATGATTTTGGATATGGAAGAGTATAATTATGGAAGTATATGTATGTATTAAGTATATGATGGGAGAAAATGATATGTGAAAGTGATAGGTGTGTGATGTGTGTGTGAGTGGAAAATGGTGGAAAAGTGGTAGTGTGATAGTGATGTGTAAGAGTGTAGTGGAAGTAATTATTGGGAGGGTGGGGGATTGATGTTGGATATGGGGGGATAAAAAAATCTAGTGGTATATATAATATTGATATATATAAATTGAAAACATGTGTTTATATATATGTATTATAGTTTAATTTTTGTTAAAATCTTATTGGTTAATGGTTTGACTTAATTGTAGTTGATTGAAGAAAATGATTTTGAAAAATTATTACGTTCATGAACAGTGCACTTCCATTCTCCTATAAATAGAAGCTCATTCCTTCATTATTTCTTACGAATTCACTGAAACTCTAGAGAGAAAAATTATAGAGAAACTATAGAAAAGTTTTCTGCTACTTAACTACTCTTATATTTAGTTCTTTTACGGTAAGGGATGTTATTCTTTCTTATTCATGAAGAGAACTGTTGCTATTCCATTACTTATTATTCTGTTAGAATAACCTGTATACGCGGTCTACCCTATACTTGGTGACATTCTTCTATTATTCTGTCTTTATTATTCTGTTGGAATATCCTGTCTATGCTATACGCCGGACCTGGTTCCATTTTAATTATTCAGTTATTCTGTTGGAATATCTTGTCTGTGCTATACGCCGGACCTGGTTCCATTTTAATTATTCAGTTATTCTGTTGGAATATCCTGTCTGTGTTATACGCCGGACCTGGTTTTGTTTTAGTTATTTATTATTCTGTTGGAACATCCTGTCGGTGTGAATTTCACCTGATCTGGTTCCATTACTTATTATTCTGTTGGAATAATCTGTCTATGCGAAGTACCGCATGCCTGGTGATTTCTTTTGTTATTCCATTCTTTATTATACTCAGTTGGTTTAAGTTTTGACTTCTATACTCCATGAAATTAGTAGAATATCCTTAATATTTGCGCTTCATCCAATATCTTTTCATGAAAATATTCTTCTGAGCATTCTTGAATTTTACACCACAAAACAATATCTTGTTGACAATTGGGACGTTATTGGTTCCTGGACAAATTAATTCTTGAAGTTGTTTTATTGAATTCTTATATCATTGTCATCATCCTCATGTTATATTATGTTGAAAGTCATCTGTGGCCTGTAGTGCATAGATGGACTTGGTATGATTATGACCAGGGATTATACGGTATAATCATGACCGTAATGTTACAAATGATGTGAAAAAAGTCATCATTGGCCGTAGTGCATTCATGGACAGTTTTTGATATGATTATGGCTATGGATTCTCTTCGGCCAATGGAGAAAAGATGAATTGTTTTATGGCATGATCATAACCGTTGATGAAAACACGATTATCTTTGGCCCGTAGTGCATGGATAATTTGTGGTCGTGACCCTAAAGAATATCCTTGGTCGTAGTGCAGGGGTGATTCGATGATGTGGATTATTTATTAAGTTTGAGTCCCAAATGATAAAAGTGATGAAAAACCTTTTAAATCATAAAAGATAGTAGATTTTATTCTCTACTTGACTCTTTTAATGGATTGCTTATTTTCGCTGCAGTTTTTGATCTAAAACTTGTTGACTATTATATTTTATCAGTTGTTATACTGTTGAAGGCTAAGGATAATTTATTACGCATTATCTTAGTCATAATATTTCTTCTTTCGGGCTAGTTGAGCTCACCTTTTCTTTCACCGTTTCTCTTGAGAAATGAGAACGTAGCCGGGGCTAGTCGGGGAACGGAGTGACGGTCCAGATGATAGCATTAGTAGTCCTCACTATTCTGTTAGATAGTGTGATAATAAATGTATTGAGGACTTATTTGTGTTTGAATACTGTCTAGATGACAATATTCGAGTTAAAACTCATTGTATATATTTTGTCGTATCTAACACGACTGTTGTATAATTAGTTTGTATTTGTATTTATGTACCATGTATTTTGCGACTCAAGATGGGTGATGTATACTTATTTTGGGGGCGTCACAAATTATCGTACTCTTCTAGCTCATTTATAAACCAATTGATTCTGTCGTCCATGACCCTGCCAATGGCTGATGATTGTGATCCATCTTCCCAAGGCTGGAGCTAGCACTTAAAAGTGGTTATGAAGGAGAGAGAAAGAAGAAGAAGAAGAAGGAAAAAGAAGAAGAAATGATGTGTGGTGGAAGGAAAGTGGGGGTTGAGGGAAATAATTATAACCATTAGATTTGTTTTAAAAGATTTAACGGTCCACAATTAGTACTGTAGTAATGATCGGTACATGTTGTATCGGTTCTCCCCCCAATCCTTTTTTGGTACCTCTTCAAAGAGATGTTTGAAGTCTTATAAATACGACTAGGAATCATTCCATTTTAAATAATTCATTCTAAAGAAATGAATGCTCCATTATTATTTTAAAGAATTTTGTGTTTATTATTATTTTATCTCAAATTGTAGATTTGGATTAAATATTATTTTGCACATAGTATTTTATAAATATATAGTAATTTATAGGTTTGTCTTATCTTGGGAGACAAATTCATTGTAACCTATACAGTAGTATAGGCGGCCAATATTGTCTTAAGGAGATGTTGAACTTCCATCTGATTCAAGCGGCACTATTATTTTTTTTAAGGAACATCCAATAATGCAACAAAGGCACAATGGTCATTTTGCATACAATTTTAATGGCTAACTTGTCATTTGCCATAACCCTTAGGGTTTAACCCTTGGAGTTTGGACCCTTAGGGTTTGACCCACCCTAAGGTTTAAAAAAAACAAATAATTTTCTAGGATTTTCTAATTAGGTTTTAAAAAAATAGAAAATTAATATTTTTAAATTATAATTAGGGTTTCCTAATTATATCAAAATTTTCTAATCATATTAGGTCTTGTTAATTAGGACAATATTTCCTAATTAAAATTAAAATTACCTAATTACCAATTAGGGTTTCTAGCTAATTTACAAATTAGGCTTTCTAATTTACAAATTAGGGTTTCTAATTTAAAAATTAAGGTTTCTAATAATTAGGGTTTCTAATTTACAAATTAGGATTTCTAATAATTAGGATTTCTAATTAATCATTAGGGTTATCCCTAATTAGATTTGTAATTAATACACAAAATTCTTATACATAGCATTTAAATTCCCAAAATAGGGTTTTGATAATCCGAATTAGGGTTTCAAATTCCTAAAACTAAAATTAAGGTTTCTAGAACTGGTTTCTAGGGTTTCTTATCAGTCGTTAGGGTTTTCTAACTGAATGTCGAGGTTCTTAATATAAAATTAGGGTTTAACACTGATATAATTTATCTGGTCAACCCTTGACCCTTAACCACAAACTGTACACATGTATGACCATATACACAGAACATATACACTTATATCCTTAATCTTGAATACTTCACCAAAAGATTTTAAACCCACCAAAATCCTTCACAGAATTTTGAAATACTTAAAATTTCTTCTTAGAAATATCAAATCCATTCACTTATTTTCTGTCTAGGTTTATTATTCAACCTTTAATCCATCATTTAAGATTTATGTGACGCTCCCAAAACAGGTATACATCACCCGTCTTGGGTCGCCAGATACACGGTACAAAATACAAATACAAACTTAATTATACAACTGTCGTGTAACATACGACAAAACATAGCTGAGAATTTTGAAACGAATATTGTCTTCTAGACAGTATTCAAACACAAATAAGTCCTCATTGCATTTATTATCACACTATTTCACAGAATAGTGAGGACTACTAATGCTATCATCTGGACTGTCACTCCGTTCCCCGATTCGTCACAACTATATTCTCATTTCCTGAAGAGAACAGTGAAAGAAAGGGTGAGCTCAACTAGCCCAGTAAGAAATATTATGACTAAGATAATGCAGAATAAATTATCATTAGTCTTCAACAATGTTAAACTGATAAAATATAATAGACATCAAGTTTAACTACAGCGGAACAAGTAATCCATTAAAAGAGTCAAGTAGAGAATAAAATCTACTATCTTATATGATTTAAAAGGGTTTTCATCATTTTTATCGCTGGGACTCAGCTTAATAAATAATCCACATCATCGAATCACCCCTGCACTATGGCCAAGGATATTCTTTAGTATCACGACCAGAAATTATCCATGCACTACGGGCCAAAGATAATCGTGTTTTCATCAACGGTCCTGATCATGCCATAAAACAATTCATCTTTGCTCCAATGGCCGAAGAGAATCCATAGCCATGATCATACCAAAAATTGTCCATCAATGCATTACGGGCCAATGAGGACTTTTTCCACATCATTTGTAACATTACGGTTATGATTATACCGAATAATCCCTGGTCATAATCACACCAAGTTCATCTATGCACTACAGACCACAGATGACTTTTACCACATCATTTGTAACATTACGGTCATGATTATACCGAATAATCCCTGGTCATAATCATACCAAGTCCATCTATGCACTACAGGTCACAGATGACTTTCAACAAAATATAAACGTGAGGATGATGACAATGATATAATAATTCAATAAAACAACTTCAATAATTGATTTATCTAGGAACCAATAACGTCTAAATTGTCAACAAGATACTGTTTTGTGGTGTAAAATTCAAGAATGCTCAGAAGAATATTTTCATGAAACGACACTGGATGAAGCGCAAATATCAAGGATATTCCACTAATTTCATGGAGTATAGAAGTCAAAACTTTAACCAACTGAGTATAATAAAGAATGAAATAACAACAAAAATCACCATGCATACCGTATTGCTTCGCGTGTATGTGTTTTTCCAATGTAATAATAAATAATGGAACGGTCAAAGTAACGCATCGCCGTGATATTCCAATGAATAATAAAGAATGGAATAACAACGAAATCACCATGCATGCGGTGCTTGCGTATGACGAGGTTATTCCAATGTAATAATAAATACCAAATAATAAATAATGGAACCAGGTCAGGTGAAATTCACACCGATAGGATATTCTGACAGAATATTAAATGCAGAATAATAAATAATGGAACTAGGTCAGGTGAAATTCACACTGACAGGATATTCCGACAGAATATTAAATGCGGAATAATAAATAATGGAACCAGGTCAGGTGAAATTCACACCGACAGGATATTCCGACAAAATAAAAAAGACGGAATAATAATAGGATTTCACAAAGTATAAGGGATTTCACGTATACAGGTTATTCCAACAAAATAAATAAGAATGGAATAACATAAGGATTTCACTAAGTACATGGTATGTCGCTTATACATGTTATGTATAGGGTATGCCGCGTATACAAGTTATTCCAACAGAATAATAAAGAATGGAATAACCGAAGTTCTCTTCATGAATAAGAAAGAATAACACCCCTTACGGGTACAACAAATAATATCCCTTACCGTAAAAGAAACTGGATATAAGAGTAGGGAAGTAGCAGAATACTTTCCTTCTTTCTCTCTATAGTTTTCTCTCTCTAGAGTTTCAGTGAATTCGCAAGAAAATAATGAAGGAATGAGCTTCTATTTATAGAAAAATGGACTGCATAGTAACTAACTCATGAACGGTCTAGATTGATTTACTTTAATCTGACGGTTTTAAAGCAAATTTTTTTAACTAAAATATAATATATTCTATAGATTATAAAACGAATAACTTTATAAAAGATTTTATTATGCAAACACTATGCAGGCACTATGCAAACACTATGCATAATAAAATATAATATAATCTAATTATTGTCTAATAAAACGAATAACTTTATAAAAGTATTCTATTTTATATAAAAAGATTTTACTATTAGCCTAATAAAACGAATAACTTTATAAAAGTATTACATTTTATATAAAAAGCTTTTCCTGCTTTATTACACTAATAATACTAATAAAACAAAGCTTAAATATATAATATAACAATCGATAATAATTAAATCAAATAACGTGAGATACTATGCAACAACTACTGTAGCAATAATTAAACAAAACTGAGTGTTTTCTCACGTAAGCATCAATAATCAATACCGTGTAATCTTCTTATGCAACACGCCAGACATCATATTTTTACTACCGAGAAGTAGTTCAACAGTTTTAACGGAAAACTTCCGTCGTTATTTTCATAAAAATATTTTTGTCATTTTCTCAATCCGAAAATAATTTCGTTGTGGGGGGTCCACCAATGATTGTCTTGTCGTCACGGATATTCCCGACAAAAAGAATATTCCCCGACCAATCGAATATTATATAACAACTTGCTTACTTTGCAAAATTTATAAATATTACCCACAACTATAACATTATATCAAATCCACACCATAATATAAAAAAAATTATTTTGAGAAAATTAAATCTTTATTCATAAAATCTGTGGTTTCACAATCTCCCCTCCTTATAGAATTTTTCCCTTGAAATTTACGTACGTACCTGGTATGCCGAACAGGTGAGGATACATTGACTTCATTTCAGATTCTAACTCTTGAGGTATAACCTTTGAGTGTTGAATACGATTCTTCTTATCCAAGATTTTAACCTGTATCTCCTCTAAATCATCCGCTATCTCGTCCGGTTCTAAATTAATAATGTGGTTTGGGTCGTCCACATATTTACGTAACATCGATACGAAAAAAAATGTTATGAACATGCGACATTTTTGGCGGTAAAACGAGTCTATAAGCCACAGTTCCTACTCGATCGAGGATTTCAAATGGGCCAATTAAATCGAGGGTCGAGATTTCCTCTCTTCATCGATTCTTGCTTCTAGAATAACGCCCTATTGAACCTTCTCCTTCGTGTTCATCAGCTCCGGGTGCGTAGCTTGAGCGGCTTAACTTTATCGATTAAAGTCGATTCTAATCGTATATTCGTTATCTTCACGTGGGTCCCTAGAGTCTTTAACTCTATCTTCATCGTTTACAAGTTATACGAAATGGGTTTTTATGTTAACAACATCGCACTCGTAAATGCATACGATCTTCTACTCAACACGTCAGCTACCACGTTCGCTCTTCCACGATGATATTGAATGGCACGATCGTAATCTTCAACAGATCGAGCCAACGTCTTTGGCGTATGATACGTTCATTTTGGTTGAAGAAATATTTGAGGGTTTAAGAAATGAGTTTTGTACTGGGGTCAATACAAAATTCGATTTCACGCTCTAGGGGTAGGCTAAGAAATCTTCAAGAATACGTCAGGAAATTTGTTAACAATAGAAATACCCTTCAAAAGTGTGACCCTCATCCAAGACTTGGATAGTATGTTACATTGATTACTATCAACTTGACATCGTCATTCACGACGTCATCTATAGAAAGTCTGGCTTCGGTGCATTCCACACAATAAAGTCAACAACGAAAGGATCGGGGCTCTTTACTTATGACTTGATATGACAATGATTAACTTTAGTGGTTTGGTTGTTTGAATTCACATAACAGGTTGGTTAGGAATATGAAAGCTAACAACCTTATGGAATGCATGATGAGTAGTTAACCAATCGATTTCTAAAATCACATCAAGGGAAAGTATTTTCAAAGAGTAAGATCGACAGGTAACGTGAAAGTGTCGATTTGAATCAATAAGATTTTTAAATAGTGGAGGTAACGAAGGCTCCTATTAACGAAGTTTCAACCAATAAGTCAAAGTCTAAATTCTCCGGAGTCAAATTTAAACGTTGAACGCAAGCAAGAGAGATAAAAGAATGGGTAGAACCGGTATATAATAAGGTATAAACTTCGCATGAATTTATAATTAACTAACTCGTGCTAACTTCGTTCGGGTTACTCGCTTTTTGAGAAGTCAAGAAAAACGCTCTTCCTGAAACCACCGACTTTGTTTTGTCCGTATCCGCCTTAGGTGCCACCGTCCCAGCTGGACTTTACTTCACTATATGACAAAATCGAGCTAAATGACCTTCTCTTCTTGAAATTTCTACTTCTATTATCTTGGCCATGATTACCACCGAAGTGGTTACCATTCCTGGCATGATAATTTCTTTCACGATGGTTATCATTGTTCCGATGGCCGTTGCCACCGGTATGATTATTATCGTGTCATTGGTCGTTACCTTTTGCTTGAGCTGAATCAACGCTCTCATGTGCTTCATTGCTTATCTCAGCATTTTTAGATGCCATTCTCAAACACTGTCACAAAACAAGGGTTAAATAACATATCACATATTATCCCTATACTCTGACCGACCATTTAATTACCAAATAAACTTAGGTAGGTCATACTAGCGAAGGAACTCCCCGTCTCTCCCCTCCTAGTTCTTATCTCACATCTTAGCCAGGGATCATATCCCTAAGCTTTAATACCAACTGTGACGCCCCCAAAACAGGTATACATCACCCGTCTTGGGTCGCCAGATACACAGTACAAAATACAAATACAAACTTAATTATACAACTGTCGTGTAACATACGACAAAACATAGCTGAGAATTTTGAAACGAATATTGTCTTCTAGACTGTATTCAAACACAAATAAATCCTCATTACATTTATTATCACACTATTTCACAGAATAGTGAGGACTACTAATGCTATCATCCGGATCATCACTCCGCTCCCTCACTAAATCACATATATATTCTCATTTCACGAAGAAACAAAGAAAGAAAGGGTGAGCTCAACTAGCCAAGAAAGAAATATTATGACTAAGATAATGTAGAATAAATTATCATTAGTCTTCAACAATGTTAAACTGATAAAATATAATAGACATCAAGTTTAATCAAAAACCAAGAACGGAACAAGCAATCCATTAAAAGAGTCAAGTAGAGAATAAAATCTACTATCTTTTATGATTTAAAAGGTTTTTCATCATTTTTATCGCTAGGACTCGACAAATAAATAATCCACATCATCGAATCACCCCGCACTTTACTGGCTAAGGATATTCTTTAGTATCACGACCACAAATTATCCATGCACTACTACGCCAAAGATAATCGTGTTTTCATCAACCATCCCCGATCATGCCATAAAATAATTCATCTTTGCTCCAATGGTCAAGAGAATCCATAGCCATGATCATACCAAAAATTGTCCATCAATGCATTACGGGCCAATGAGGACTTTTTCCACGTCATTTATAACATTACTAAGCATGATTATACCAATAATCCACAGTCATAATCACACCAAGTCCATCTATGCACTACAGAGCCCACAGATGACTTTTTACCACATCATTTGTAACATTACTACCATGATTATATCGAATAATCCTCAATCATAATCATACCAAGTCCATCTATGCACTACAGGTCACAGATGACTTTCAACAAAATATAAACGTGAGGATGATGACAATGATATAATAATTCAATAAAACAACTTCAAGAATTAATTTATCTAGGAACCAATAATGTCCAAATTGTCAACAAGATATTGTTTTGTGGTGTAAAATTCAAGAATGCTCAAAAGAATATTTCCATGAAACGATACTGGATGAAGCGAAATTATCAAGGATATTCCACTAATTTCATGGAGTATAGAAGTCAAAACTTTAACCAACTGAGTATAATAAAGAGTGAAATAACAACTGAAATCACCATGCATGCGGTGATTGCGTGAGAGCAAAGTTATTCAACCGAATAATAAATAACGGAACCAGTCAAAGCGTAAATGCAAGCGGTATGTGATATTCCAATGTAATAATAAAGAATGGAATAACAATGAAATCACCATGCATGCGGTACTTCACATGTATAGCAAAGTTATTCCAATGTAATAATAAATACCAAATAATAAATAATGGAACCAAAATCGTGAAATTCACCGCACAAGATATTCGACGTAATATTAAATGCGAAATAATAAATAATGGAACCAAGATTAGTCGTGAAATTAATTATTGCAGGATATTCCGACAGAATATTAAATGCGAAATAATAAATAATGGAACCAGGTCGGGTGAAATTCACACCGACAGGATATTCCGACAGAATAATAAAGACAGAATAATATAAGGATTTCACCAAGTATAAGGGATTCCACGTATACAGGTTATTCTAACAAAATAAATAAGAATGGAATAACATAAGGATTTCACCAAGTACAGGGTATGTCGTTTATATAGGTTATGTATAGGGTATGCCGCGTATACAGGTTATTCCAACAGAATAATAAAGAATGGAATAACCGAAGTTCTCTTCATGAATAAGAAAGAATAACACCCCTTACGGGTACAACAAATAATATCCCTTACCGTAAAAGAAACTGGATATAAGAGTAGGGAAGTAGCAGAATACTTTTCTTCTTTCTCTCTATAGTTTTCTCTCTCTAGAGTTTCAGTGAATTCGTAAGAAAATAATGAAGGAATGAGCTTCTATTTATAGAAAAATGGACTGCATAGTAACTAACTCATGAACGGTCCAGATTGATTTACTTTAATTTGACGGTCCATATTTAAAGCAAAATCTTTTAAATAAAATATAATATATTCTATTTATAATCTAAAAAAACGAATAACTTTATAAAAGATTTTACTATACAAACACTATGCAGGCACTATACAAATACTATGCATAATAAAATATAATATAATCTAATTATTGTCTAATAAAACGAATAACTTTATAAAAGTATTCTATTTTATATAAAAAACTTTTCTGTTTTATTACACTAATAATACTAATAAAACAAAGCTTAAATATATAATATAACAATCGACAATAATTAAATCAAATAACGTGAGATACTATGCAACAACCATCAGAGTAATAATTAAACAAAACTGAGTGTTTTCTCACGTAAGCATCAATAATCAATACCGTGTGCTACTATGCAACCACGCGTATTACTGTACTTTTACTACCGAGTAGTTCAACAGTTTTAGCGGTAAAACTTCCGCCGTTATTTTCATAAAAATATTTTTATCGTTTTCTCAATCCGATAATAATTTCGTTGTGGGGTCCACCAATGATTGTACCGTCGTACGGATATTCCCCGACAAAAAGAATATTCCCTGACCAATCGAATATTATATAACAACTTGCTTACTTTGCAAAATTTATAAATATTACCCATAACTATAACATTATATCAAATCCACACCATAATACAAAAAAAATTATTTCGAGAAAATTAAATCTTTATTCATAAAATCTGGGGTTTCACAATTTAATTAGTTTTCTAAATTCCCGGGTCGTCACGGTTAAATACCAACTCCAAATGAAGGTGTTAGGTTTATATCCAACTTCCTTCTTTTAAGGAGATTGAGTTTGAGCCAAACTTAGGTAACTACCATGTTTAGGAGTCCTAATTAAATTCGAGAATCAGCTCTAAGGTGATGAGATCAGCTATAAATACAAGGCTAAACTTCAATTATCAGGTAATACGTATATTTGAGCATTAAATACTAAAGTCTCCATTGTTAAACCTTGGAGCTATCACCCGGCGGCCCAAGCCGTCAAGCTTCCTGTGTGATTTCGTTACTGTGCAGGTTTAAGCGCGTGGATTCGGTGATTAGACGCGCAGACGAAACTTGGCGTTAACACCTACAAAATACCAAATGAAATAAAACGCTTAGAAGGGATATAATGACTTTTTTTGATAAATTTGATGAAGAACAGGTAGCTAAAGATGCCGAGTTACCAATTCCTACTCCATCTTATAATATGGACGAATATACTGCTTCACAAAGAATAAAATTGTGACACCCCCGAAATAGGTATACGCCACCCATCTTGGGTCACCAAAAAATACATTACTGAGAACTTCATTTATACAATTGTCGTGCAAAATACGACGACACATATACTGTGAGTTTCAATACAAATATTGTTACGTATATAATACGATAATATTCATACTCAAATTATTACAATGCCATCTAAAGTACAGTAGCAAATATTTCAAGTCCCCAAAGGAACACGAGAAGATTTATGTCCTCCTCATTCTAATGGAGTGCATTTTTGACTCTTCCAAATTTGAGTTCGCCTCACCCTATTATTTTTCACCATAATTAAATATTAAATGATGTATAAAATATGTCACACACATTTTAACTTCTCAGTACAATTATTATGCCACACCATTTCATAATTTGATTAGGCTTGTGACTAATTCGTATCACCACTTTATACTCATGTTCTCTCTGCTAGTCCCAACTACACTTTTATTTCCTGAAAGGGATTGTGAAACAAAAGGGTTAGCACAAATAGCCCAGTAAAGAATATCACGACTTAAGATAATTACATTATCAATAGCCTTCATCAATATTAAATCAGAGATTTAGAACATATGGTAGATGATAAAAGTTTTCAACCATAATTGCAGCGGAATCAACAATCTATTAGTAGAGTCAAGTAGAACATAATGTCTACTATGCTCTCTAAATTAAAAGTCCATCATCAATATTTTATTATTGTAATACTCATCATCAGTTCTTTGTTGTACCCACGACAAATAGAACTCTCATCACCTGTCTTCACCTGAACCACTAAAGATTATTGTTAAATTCACAATTCATATTTATAATCATGTAAATCAACAGTTTCATCTTGCCACAAAGGATTAATAGAACGTTTACTCAATATCCTTACCCCAAAGGCTAAATATATTCAAATGTAATAACAATAATCATACCAATCAGTTGTCTATCTTTGCACTACAAGCCAAAGATATTCAACTATAAAACCAATGGTCAAGATCATGCCAATCAATTATCTATCAGTGCACTATGGCCAATGACATTCAACTGTATAACTAATGGTCATGATCCAGCCAATCACATCATCGAATTATCCATGCACTAAGGGCCAAGGATATTCGTTAGTATCACCAGTGGTCATGATCATGTCATACACCTGTCCAACTTTGCACTACGGGCCAAAGCTATCTATCAACAGTTCGTCTTTGCACATAAGCCAAAGATATATAACTGTAAAACCAATAATCAGTAGTCTATCTTTGCACTACGGGACAAAGATGACTTTCAACACAATATAAGCATGAAAATGATGACAATGATATATATAATGAATGAACATAAATAATCAGAACAATAAGATAAATAGATCTTATTGATTTTCAACTTAATTATCCAGAGTCTAAATTGCCAACATGATATTAGATGAAGCACAAACTATTGAGGATATTCTAATCATTTTAGGACCTTTCATCATTTAATGATAAGCTGAAGAAACGAATAATAACATCTTACAATAATATAGAGTATTAAAGAAAATGATATCACTTTACCATAAAAATGATACACTTTACCACAATAATGATATCCCTTACCTTAACATGTGACTTGATTATGCTTTCTGTGAAATTGATCAACTTAAACAATGCTTACATTCATTATCTACACTTGGAGTAACCTTCCACTCAACAGAAATACTCACAATATTATAATCACAATATTGTAGTAAAAGAATTTTATATTTTTAGTGTAGCGATGGTGTGTGTTTAGTTGCTCAATCGGGCAACCTATTTATATTGAAAATTGAGGAAACAATTAGCACACACGCTTTGACAAAATAACCAAATGAGGTATATAATAATAGTAGTGGAATTTATGGTCCTGCAGAGAAAATTAAACCAACTTGTACACGTTTTAAAAATAATTGAGTTGTGGTCCAGACTTCTTTAGAAAAAGTAGAGTATCGGCAAGTCCTGCCAAACTTACTTTTGTAAAAGAAAATAATTGAACAAACATTTGTATATCATACTTATCTAATTCATCATTGATTAATGTTAAATGTCATTATATTTAATAATGTTCATATTTTAAAACTTAGAACAATATCCTTTATCGTCGGAAACATTACACGTTGCATACATGCATGCCTGACGTCCTCTGATTGCCTCTGAATGCACAATAGTCCCTAAAATAGCCATTTTAGGCCTTGATAGTGACCTCAAATCTCAAAACATAAAGAATGAAAGTTTTAGGTCTACTCGTTGTCTTTCCGAATAATCCTGAATTATCTCAATCGGAGTTCGTATGAAAACGTTATGTCCAATTTACTAAAGGACGTTCGGACAGATTTGGGCTTAACACTTGACCAATGCCTAAGCGCCTAACTTTGGCCTTGGACAAGTGCCTAGGCGCCCAAGAACAGAGTCTAAGCGTCGAGCCTAGCGCCTAGGCACTCGACCCTTGACACTTAACTCCAATTTTCCAGATTTTGTAACTTTTGACGCACATACTTCAAATCTCCATAACTTCTTCATTTTAAGTCAGAATTAGTCCGTTTTCGAGGCCATGGAAAGATTGTAACATGCTCTACAAAACCCCCATAATTTCATAATTTTTTAGATTCATGAATTATTCCGTAATTTGGCTCAAAAGTCCCCCAAGACTGTTTTTCATCGTTTAACATGTTTTACGAAAACTTTCACCACTACTTTGATTTAAATCATTTTTAGTCCGTTCAAATTGAAATATTTCCATAACTTCTTAATATATAGATCATCCTCCATAGATATTACACATAAATCAACTATCAACACTTTTACAAGTTTCATTTAAGTCCTCAAAATAACTTTTATTCATCCTCAAACACATGCCTAACTTTTTGATCTTAAATATGATTATGAAATGGAATAAACATAAAATCATCATATACTTCATTATTACTTTGGATCCATCATGATTCCCTATAACCCAACCTTCAACAAATCAAACTCTTAGGAAAATTAAAGAGATGAAAAGTTTTGGTTTTACCTTTTGAGTTCTTATTCTTCCTTCATTGTTTCATAGTTTAATCTTCTTCTTTCTTCATTTCTTTCTTTCTTTCTCTATCCTTTCTATCTTCTCTCTTTTCTCTCTTTTCTTCTTCTGGACATGGCTACGGTGTGACGCCCCCAAAACAGGTCCACACGACCCATTCTGAGTCGCCAGATATCACATTATAAAAATCAAATACAAACTTTATTTATACAACTGTTGAACTATCGTATAGAATACGACCACAGATAACTGTGAGTTTTAATACAATATTGTCTCATAGACAGTATCCAAACTCAAATTATTACAATGCCATATAAAATACAGCAGAAAATATTTCGAGACCCCAAAGAAGAACGAGAAGATTACTATTTTGTTCATTCTAATGAGGTGCACTTTTGACGCTTTCAAAGTCGGGTTCTCATCACCCTATTGTTGTTCGCCAAAATCAATTATTAGGTGACGTATAAAATACGACACACACATCTTATGTCCTCTATAGAATTATCTGTTGCATGTCATGCCATTTTATAATGTATTGAGAAATTTCGACAGTCTCGGACCATCCCACTATTTCCCTGTTATCCCCACTCGACCCAGCTACACTCTTATTACCTGAAAGGAATTGTGAAGCAAAGGGTGAGCACAACTAGCCCAGTAAAGAATACCATGGCTAAGATATTTAATTTATCAACAGCCTTTATCAGAATAAATAAGAGATTTAGAATATATGGTAGATAATAAAACTTTTCAACCATAGTTGCAGCGGAACGAGCAATCCATTAGAAGAGTCAAGTAGAACATAATGTCTACTATCTCCTCTAGATTAAAATTCTATCGTTGATATTTTATTCTTGTAATACTCATCAACAGTTCTTTGTTATACTTAAGACAAATAGAACTTTCAACACTTGTCTTCACCTGAACCACCAAAGATATTAGTTAAATTCACAATTCATATTTATAATAATGTGAATTAACAGTTCCTTTTTGCCACAAAGACTTAATAGAATGTTTACTCAATATCCTTACCCCAAGGTTGAAGATATTCAAATGTAATAACAATGATCATACCAATCAGTTGTCTATCTTTGCACTACGGGCCAAAGATATTCAACTATAAAACCAATGGTCATGATCATACCAATCACATCATTGAATTATCCATGCACTACGGCCAAAGATATTCGTTAGTATCGCTAGTGGTCATGATCATGTCATACACCTGTCCATCTTCACACTACGGGTCAAAGCTATCAAATAACAGATCATCTTTGCACTACAGGCCAAAGATATACAACTGTAAAACCAATAACCAACAGTATAATAAAGAATAGAATAATAAAAGAATTTCACCATGTATGCAGTACTTCGCATAGACAGGTTATTCCAACATAATAATTAAGAATGGAATAACAGAAGAATTTCACCATGCGTGCATAATCCACACAGACAGGTTATTCCAACAGAATAATAAATAATGGAACCAGGTCATGCGTAAACGCATAGACAGGATATTCCAACAGAATAATAAAGAATGGAATAACAACAGAAATCACCAGGTATACGGTAATCCGCGTATACAGAGTTATTCCAACAGAATAATAAAGAATTGAATAACAACAGACTTCACCAGGTATACGGTAATCCGCGTATACAGGTTATTCCAACAGAATAATAAAGAATTGAATAACAACAGACTTCACCAGGTATACGGTAATCCGCGTATACAGGTTATTCCAACGGAATAATAAATAATTAACGGAATAGCAAAAGGATTTTACCAAGTATAGGGTATGCCGCTTATATAGGTTATGTATAGGGTATGCCGCGTATACAGGTTATTCCAATAGAATAATAAATAATGGAATAACCGAAGTTCTCTTCATGAATAAGAAAGAATAACACCCCTTACTATAATAATAATATCCCTTACCGTAAAAGAAACTAAAAATAGAAGTAGTGAAGTAGCAGAATCTATAATTTCTCTCTCTCTATAATTTCTCTCTCTAGAGTTTCAGTGAATTCGTAAGAAAATAATGAAGGAATGAGCTTCTATTTATAGAAGAATGGAATGAATAGTAACCAATCCATGAACGATCCAGATTGATTTACTTTAATCGGACGGTCCATATTTAAAGTAAAATATTTTAAATAAAATATAATATATTCTATTTATAATCTAATAAAATAAATAACTTTATAAAAGATTTTACTATGCAAACTGTGAGACCCCAGATTTTATAAATAAAGATTTAAATTTCTCGAAATATATTTTTTTGAATATTATGGTGTGGATTTGATATAATGTTATAGTTCTGGGTAATGTTTATAAATTTTGCAAAATATGCAAGTTGTCATATTATATTCGATTGGTCGGGGAATATTCTTTTTTGTCGGGGAATATCCGTATGACGGTATAATCATTGGTGGACCCCACAACGGAATTATTGTCGGATTGAGAAAATGACAAAAATATTTTTATTGAAAATAACGACGGAAGTTTTACCGTTAATACTGTTGAACTACTCGGTAGTAAAAGAAATGCGATAATATCGTTAGTTGCATAGTAGCACTTTACTAGTATTGATTATTGATGCTTACGTGAGAAGTCACTCGGTTTTGTTCAATTATTGCTACAATGATTTCACGCATAATATCTCACGTTATTTGATTCAATTATTGTCAATATTTCATATATTTTAAATCAATAATTGAGACGACAAAGTTAATTAATATTATTATTTACAATATTAACGATGTCTAGAAGTTCGCAAGGAGAGGTTAGGTAATTGCGGCGCCAGTGAGGAGAAATCCTTACCTGAAGGCCCCCTCTTTCCTGGGAACGACCTGGTCGATTAATATTGTGAATTGTAATAAAGATGATAAATGTTGTTAAAATTATTAAGTTTGCTTATTTTACGGATCCCGATTTATCCATTTTTCAAAATAATCGGTAGAAAATTATTTAAAGGTGGGGACAATATATGGGGGCCACATGTGGGGCCCATATGTGTTGGAAAAATAATTTTGGATATGGAAGAGTATAAGTATGAAAGTATATGTATGTATTGAGTATATGATGGGAGAAAGTGATATGTGAAAGTGATAGGTGTGTGATGTGTGTGTGAGTGGAAAATGGTGGAAAAGTGGTAGTGTGATAGTGATGTGTAATAGTATAGTGAAATTGATTATTGGGTGGGTGGGGGATTGATCTTGGTTATGGGGGAGAAAAATTAAGTGGTGTATATATAATATTGATATATATAAGTTAAAAATATGTGTTTATATATATGTATTATATTTTAATTTTTGTTGTAATATTATTGGTTAGTTAATTGACTTTTTGCATTGGTGATATCAAAACCTTGATACGTATATTTGCAAAATTAATTCATCCATGCATATTACCCTTCCATTCTCCTATAAATAGAAGCTCATTCCTTCATTATTTCTTACAAATTCACTGAAACTCTAGAGAGAGAAATTATAGAGAAACTATAGAAAAATATTCTGCTACTTCCCTACTCTTATATCCAGTTTCTTTTACGGTAAGGGGTGTTATTCTTTCTTATTCACGAAGAGAATTGTTGTTATTCCATTGCTTATTATTACATTGGAATAACTCATATCATGATCTACCCTATACTTGGTGACATTCTTCTATTATTATGTCTTTATTATTCTCATTGGAATATCCATGCATCTTTATACAATCAACTCCGGTTCCGCTTTTAATTATTCGATTTATTCTCATTGGAATATCATATACGTATCTTATCTGTAGGACTCGGTTCCATTTTAATTATTCAGTTATTCTGTTGGAATATCCTGTCTGTGCTATACGCCAGACCTGGTTCCGTTTTAATTATTTATTATTCTGTTGGAACATCCTGTCGGTGTGAATTTCACCTGACCTGGTTTTGTTATTATTATTCTGTTAGAATAACCTGTTTATGCGAAGTACCACGTGCATGGTGATTTGTTTTGTTATTTCATTCGTTATTATACTCAGTTGGTTAAAATTTTGACTTCTATACTCCTTGAAATTAGTGGAATATCCTTGATATTTGTGCTTCATCAAATATCTTTTCATGGAAATATTCTTCTGAGCATTCTTGAATTTTACACCACAAAACAATATCTTGTTGACAATTGGAACGTTATTGGTTCCTGGACAAATTAATTCTTGAACTTGTTTTATTGAATTCATATATCATTGTCATCATCCTCATGTTTATGTTATGTTGAAAGTCATCTGTGGCCTGTAGTGCATAGATGAACTTGGTATGATTATGATCAGGGATTATTCAGTATAATCATGACCGTAATATTACAAATGATGTGGTAAAAGTCCTCATTGGCCCGTAGTGCATTGATGGACAGTTGTTGGCATGATCATGACCATTGATGAATACACGAATATCCTTGGCCCGTAGTGCATGGATGATTTGTGGTCATGATACTTAAGAATATCCTTGGCCGTAGTGCAGGGGCGATTCGATGATGTGAATTATTTATTAAAATCGAGCCCAGCCGATAAAAAGTGATGAAAACTTTTAAATCATAAAAGATAGTAGATTTTATTCTCTACTTGACTCTTTTAATGGATTGCTTATTTTCGCTACAGTTTTTGATCTAAAACTTGTTGTCTATTATATTCTATCAGTTGTTATACTGTTGAAAGCTAAGGATAATTTATTCCACATTATCTTAGTCATAATATTTCTTACTGGGCTAGTTGAGCTCACCCTTTCTTTCACTGTTCTCTTCAGGAAATGAGAACGTAGCCGGGACTAGTCGGGGAACGGAGTGACGGTCCAGATGATAGCATTAATAGTCCTCACTATTCTGTTAGATAGTGTGACAATAAATGTATTGATGACTTATTTGTGTTTGAATACTGTCTAGATGACAATATTCGAGTTAAAACTCATTGTATATATTTTGTCGTATCTTACACGACTGTTGTATAATTAGTTTGTATTTGTATTTGTGTACCATGTATTTGTCAACTCAAGATGGGTGATGTATACCTAATTTTGGGGGTGTCACAGTTGGTATCAAAGCTTAGGGATATGATCCCTGGCTGAGATGTGAGACAAGAACTAGGAGGGGCTGAAAGTAGTATGCACACAAGCCAATCATGTTTGATGGTAAAGCATATACTTTGTAACAATCTTATTCATTTATTAATAAAAAAATATATTAATTTATTAAAGGCTTTTAATTATCTACATGATGCTGTTTTATAATATGTGATAAACCCATAGTTTTAAGCAATGCTTTTAGAATAATGATGATGATCATTCTAATGAGATCTAAATTCTTAGAAAGCTTAAAACTAAAATAGTTCCCAATCATTGGATTACTAAATTGGGGATTAGTGAAGCCGGATAGATTGGTACATACGTTGCTTGCTCATTGGATGAGGATGATTGATCTCATGATCATTTGTGTGGAGACACTAAAGCAAGTATGTAGGTGCTTATTAGAGAATAAGTTCAATTTGAACGTGGCTCGCTAAGGAATAATACCTAATGGAGTTTTACTTGCTGTCGTCATAGGAATTCTCGTAGTGATAGTAGTACAAGTGATCCTTGGACTTGAGATCATCATAGTATCTTGTGTATGATGAGTTATACTTTGACTTATTCCTTAAGACCCTTAGGGTATATCAAAGGGTATGCTTGGGTATAATAAGTTGTACATGGAGATAATGTATGATCAATAAAGAATCTACCACTTATTAAAGAAGAGAAATGTCCTATGTGATTCGATAAATGACAACCCAAAGAGTCCTTGGTTAAGGCGTAATGAAATTAGAAAGGAGTTTCTAATTTGCATTATTTGGAGTTGTGCGTTTAAGGATCGAAAATACATATAATTAAATAAAATAAGACTTGACAAAGTAATTTCATGTCTTATATTTAATTGGGACATTGTATGGTGGAAGGATTGAATTGTATTTTAGTAACTATTTACTCAAAGGTTCTTTTATGATTAATGTTGAAATCTATATTATCCGGAAAGTCGTTGATCGCTAGGGGAGGCTTATCCCTATTGTAGAATAAATATTATTTATTTAAATAAATTAATTGTTTAATTTATTTATTTAAATAAGATTAGAATTGTTCTAATTGATTTATTCACAACCTAGGTTTAATATGAATAACCTAAAGGGTCACACCATAAAAGGAAGAATAATTATTTAAGAAGTTAATGGCATAATCGTAATAATATAAGTAAGTATATTTAATTTAATCTATGGTGATAGAATAAATTAAATAGCTTAATATTTATTATTTAATATTTTAGAAATATTAAATATAAATTAATAAGAGGAGTCTTATTAATATTATTACAATTATTATTATTTTAATTTCTAAAAGAGTTTAGGAATTAATTTAATATAAGTACTCTCATTTATTCCTAATAGGATTAGGAGGTTAAATTAATTAAAGGAGTTTAATTAATTATCCATAATAAGATAAGGGAGCTTAATTAATTAAAGGATTTTAATTAATTAAAATAAAACCCAATTCCTTAATTGTTAAGGAGGGTTGCCCACATCTAAATAAGAGGAGTCTTATTATGGGTGTGAGTTAGTTGTTTATTTTTACAACATACGTAATTCCAATAGTTGGGAGAGTACGCCTTTTCTATAGAGATAGAAAAAACTAGGGTTTAGCCAAACACCCCATATTCTTGAATTCTTATTCTTCCTTGGTGGATCACCTCTAGAGGCCAAACACTTGGGTGGCTAACGTTGATCAAAGGAAGGAACAAAACCCGGTGGATTCAAGTTGAACGCAAAAAGGATTGGAGGTGAACTTGTACCTGAGGAAGCTCGATCTTCAAGGGTATGATTTTATTCTTTATCTTTTCGTTTAATTAATAATTGTGCATAAAGGGTGATCCGGGTATATGGTTTGTAAAAAATTTTAAACTCTAATTTTTCCACGTTTCCGCACTTTTATGCAATTTGATTGCGTTCTTGAATATTACAAACCTAATAGTGGCATCAGAGCCAAACTTTTATGCGAATTATTAATTGTTCAGATTTGATATGTATATTAATATGTATTTAGAATAATTTAATTGGGCATAATTTTGTTGTATAAAATCTATTTAATTAAAAAGAAAAAACGGCAATTTTTTTTCTCTGATTCACGGATTATCAAGGGTTATCATTGGTGGCCACGTAATATCATGTTACTTAACATGATTCAGCAACCTGCCACGTTTTTTGAAAATGTTACAGGAATTTTTTGGCCAACTTTTAGTTTATTAAAACCTGCCACGTTTTTTTTTAAATGGTTACAGGTGATACATAATTAAAGGGGATGCACGGTTTTTTTATAAATATATTAAGCAGGAATCCTACTTGAGTTCATAATCAGACTTCATGTTTCACGTGATTCCCAATTAAAGGGGATGCACGATTTTTTATATAATATATATATATATATATATATATATATATATATATATTGTTATTATATTATATATATATATAATAGTTATATATATATATATACTATTTATATATATATATATATTATTCTTAATTATTTTATAATTAAAATAAAATGTTTATTTTAATTTTAAAATAAAAGTTTATTTTAATATTAAAATATAAAAGTTTATTTTAATTTTAAAATTAGAATTTCATGCTAACTAATTAGAGTTGGAATTGGATTCCATGATAACTAATTGGAGTTGAAATTATATTCCATGTTTCCTTAAATAAAAGAGTTTATTTAGATATGAAATAAGATTTCATATTATTCAAAATAAAAGAGTTTATTTGTGAATAGGAAAGAGAATCCTAATTTTCTTAAATAAAGGAGTTTATTTAGATATGAAATATGATTTCATATTATTCAAAATAAAGGAGTTTATTTGTGAATAGGAAAGAGAATCCGTGTTTCCTATAATAAAGGAGTTTTTTTTTTTTACGGAATTGATTCCATAATTAATTAAAATAAAGGAGTTTATTTTGATTAAAGATTTTGATTAAAATAAAATAGTTTATTTTATTCAAAATTGGATAAATTAAAATAAAATAGTTTTATTTTGATTTAAATTTGGATTAAAATAAAGGAGTTTATTTTGATTCAAAATTAGATTTTTACTAACTAAATTTGCCCATTAAATGATATCAATATATATATTAAATGTTTATTATTCAAAAGATGAATGTTATTTATCGATGCGTATGATGATGTGTATGATAATAAATGGGATTGATTATGGACTATCAATTAATGTGATTGGATTTTTTTAGTTGGATGCATGAATGTATGGGTTTTATTAAATGGGGTCTCATGACTGCGTCTTCTTTAATTTTTTCTCGAATGTAAATTCTATCTCCTCCTATGTATTTCCCTCGATCACTTTGATCAAGGTTTCTATTTATTTTAAATAGTTTTGTAATAGGAATAGTTAGAATTAATTTTGAAAAAATTGGAGATCAAGGAGCAAGAAGCGCTTGAAGACCCGTTTGTAATGGAGCCCGGTTTAAATGTAATAGTTATATTTAAATATTATTTCTTGCACCCTAGGGTTTGACCTTTTGGTTCACTTGGTGGCTCTAGTGAACCAAACTAGAATAAAAGTCCATAATCAATTCGTAAAATATAGTATTCTATATGTGCATACTTATACTATATATATATATATTATGCAAACATGCTTCACATGTTCATTAATATGACGCGTATTTTATATATATATATGCATGCGCTACTAAACAAGATGAGACATTTAATAACAAACCCTCAATTTTTATATTAAGTCCTAAGCGCTCAAAGATATTTGGAATATCGAACGTCGCCTTCTAGCATGATAAAATTAATAGAGTATTAAATATTTAATATGAGTTTGTTGTGTCACCACAAGGCAAGTATTAAGTATTTAAGATGTTAATTTATCACATTTGATGCTTATAAAGAAAATTGAACAATATTATTTTGTTGTGTCACCACAAGGATGATATTTTTCTTTTTTGAATATATGGAGTGCTAGGTCGGACTTAACTTGGATAATTTTGATTCGGATATGCCACCACTTGATCAAAATAATCTAAGAGGCAAAAGAAAAGGAGTTGCATAGTTGATGTAATTGACAAAAGTTGTCTACCTATTTATTTATATATAGTTTGTTGTGTCACCACAAGGCTATATACATTTGAAATGGGATCCTTATTCTCACTAGCAAATCTTTAATTAGATTTTTTCTAACTATATAAGTGAGGTAATATAGTTTGAAGAAAATAGTGGGAGATACCAATTTAAAACAAGACCTAATTTATTTTGGTAATTAATAAAAGAATGTATGTTAAAATATTGTTAATTATAAATTCATTTACAGAATTTTAAAATGTCTAAAATTACTATCATCGCGAAGCATATTAGATGCTAAATTAACCTGATCAATTAAACTGATTGGTTAAGGAATTTGAGAATAGTTCTCATAGTCGAAAAGCTATCTTATGTCCTTAATATGCCTATCCTCGCAATGGTTGCGCATAATGCCTCTGAGGAAGAGATTGCTACTTTTAGAAAGTGGCAAGATGATGCACAGATTGGCTCAATGCATCATGCTCGCATCCACGAAAGTAACGAGCTTGAAATACAAGATGAAACTATGGATGCTCCTACTATATTCCCCGCACATCAAGTAGTTGATGGTGAGAGAAAGTAGGGCCGATAGATATCGAGATATCTAAGGAGCTCTTCCAATCTAGAATGGCCAATGGCACTATAAATGATGCATAAAAAAAATTCTTAACATAATCAATTTGATTGATCAATTAGGACAACAGGTTTTGTCATGGATGGAGAGTTGAGCCAAGATTTGATCTTGCCCTCACTCCCGGACTCCTTTCACAATTGTTGTGAATTTTTCATATGAACAAGCTAGATATCGCCTTCGTTGATTTTCTTAACATGTTGAAAAATGATGAGAGTCACTTTCCAACCAAGAAAGACCAAGTCTTACTGGTAGGGGCCAAAAGATCTTCTGAAAAGAAGAAAGATTCAAAGAAGGTAAATAGAAAGGAAAAATAAAGGATAATAAGAACAAAACTGATACGGATAACAAAGGAGTTTGCTTCCACTGCAATAAGCATGGACACTGGAAAGAAACTAAGAGAATCACCTTGCAGTGGCTAACCAAAGAAGCTTAATGAAGTTTCGGTTACAAATACAATTTTGTTCAAGATTTAAAATAAATTTTTCTTTAAGTCAAGGTTCTACTTGGATATTGGATATCGACTTTGGTTATCATAAATATAGATTTATGAATGGACCAAGAAGAAGTAGAAAGCTAAACAAAGATAAATAATCTTATGTGTGGGAAATGAAGCAAAGGTTGCTACATTAGACATAGAAACTTATAGTTTAGCAATGCCTACGGGAAAATCTATTAAGTCAATAAGTTGTTATTGTATTCCAGTTCTTGTTAAAAATATTATTTCCATTTTATTGTTGGACAATGAAATCTTTGGATTATAATTAAGAACAATTGTTGTTCTATTTATAATAATAATGTTTTGTATAGAACCGAATATTACTTAATAAATTTTGTATACTGACTTACATGAAAATAATTTTGCATATTGAACAAATTAGTATAAGAAAAGGAGATGATCATTCAAAGAGTTGAATGTGTGTATTTGCTGAAATACAAGTATAAATTATTTGAAAGGTTCAAAGAATTCAGAAGTGAAACAAATTGACAATGTATTAAGATTCTTTGATTAGATCAAGGAATAAATACTTGTGCAATAAGTTTCTAGATCATCTCAAATGGTTTTTCTCATAATGGACACCTCATGATACGTAATAATTGATTGATGTATCTGAAAGGAAAAATCGTACCTTGTTGGACATGGTGCGGTCCATAATGATTTTATCGACATTCCAAAGATTCTTCAGGTCATATGTCCTAGAAATGGTCAGTATATTTACTGGAAAAGGTAACCTCAAAATCCATTTCCCAAGACTCCATAAAAGTTATGGACAGGGAGGATTCCTAATCTTAAGTATGTTAAGTTAAGGGGTTGTCCAACTTATGTGAAAATGTTTCAAAGGATAAGCTTGGGACAAGATTTGACAAGTACAATTTATGGGACATCCTAAAGTAAGTTTAGGGTATATGTTCTATAATCCTACTTAGCAAAAAGTGTTTGTTGCGAAACACGCTGCCTTCTAAGATAAAGGTGTTTATTATTGAAGGGGCTAGTGGGAGGATAATAGATCTTGAAGAGTTCAAGAACCACAAAACACTATAAGTCAAATAAGAGGAACCTATAGATAGACCTATTGTACCAAATAGAATCAGTAAATCTGAATAGTACCAAGATACCTAGGAGGTATGGATTCATCATGGATGATGATTGTGGCGCCCCAAAATAGGTATACATCACCTATTCTCGAGTTGTCAATACATGGTACGTAAACAACTACAACTTTATTATTACAACAAGAAACTGTGAGTTTGAATACAAATATTATCTTCTAGACAATATCTATACTCAAATAAATCCTCATCACATTTATTGATACATTATTTTACAAAATGGTGAGGACTACTAAACAATCCTTTCTAAAACCTTCATTCCATACCCCGACTCGCACTCGCTATATTCTCGCCTCCCGAGAAAAATGGAACAAAAGGAAAAGGGTGAGCTCAACTAGCTCAAGAAGAATATTATGACTAAGATAATATACAACAAATTATCGTTAGTCTTCAACAGGAAAAATCTAATAGAATACAATAGACAACAAATTTTAAATCAATATTCGCAATGAAATAATAATTCATTAGAAGAGTTAAGTAGAGAATGCAAACTACTATCTTCTATGTATGAATTTAAAAGTTCATCGCTCATCTTTTATCCCCAGTAACATCAATCAATATACATCCGAATCAAATATTCATCTTTTGCACTACTGTGCCAAAGATATTCATCACTTAGTCATGTTCTTTTAAACACTGCTCATCTTTGCACTACGGGCCAAAGATATTCTTCAAATCATTCATCTTTGCACTACTGTGCCAAAGATATTCTTAAGAAATCATTCATCTTTGCACTACAGCCAAAGATATTCCATAATATCATCATTTAAGACCGAGGATGATGAAAATATTTTTTTTTTAAAGAAACGAATCCAAAGAAACAAAATGACAAGGATTAAGGATTAAGGATTCGTATTTGGTTTTATCCACGTCCAAAAATACCTCAAAAATAATCATGGTGGTGTAAAATTCAAGAATGATCAAAATATGGATACAATCAGAGTTAGTATCCGCAATAGATGTTTTGGACGAAAAGAAGAAATTTTATTTTTCTATGAATAGTAGACAGTATCGTGAATAGTGTCAGATATCGTGAATAGTGTCGATACGTGAATAGTAACTCACACCAAAAGATAGAAATTCCACAAAAAACATCTTCACGCTTCATGAATAGTACTCGTGAATAAGAACTCGTGAATAAGAAACTCATAATAGTAACTCGTGAATAAGAACTCATGAATAAGAACCCATGAATAAGAACTCCCGACATGAAAAAGTTCCAAATTTGATAAAAACTTCAGATCAACATTTCAAAGATAATGATATTGAAGAAATAATATCATTACAAAAAAAAAATAATATCCCTTACCTCGAAAGATCAAGATTTCTAAATAGAATAATGGGTATAGTCTTTGAAGGAACTTGCACCGCCTAGCAATACTAAGTATACTCAAAATACTCACAAGAATACGCCGATAATATAGAGAGAGAAAACTTCAGCTTACGTGTGATTTTCAATTCTAACCTAAGCACCCTATTTATAAGAAAATGCTTAGAACACCAAAGCGTAAAATTTAATAAAATAATAATATTTCTTAAAAATATTCAAGCCTACCTTAGAAATCTGATTTCAGATCATTTATAACACATGTGAGCCACTCAATTACAACAAAAAACGTTTTTCTTACAAAAATATTTTAAACTCCCAAAAATCAATTATTTTGAGCTTCTAACTTCAATAATTCATAATAAATAGCCCTTTCATCAGAAAATTCGAATCTCATGAGTTTTTATAGGAATTTCAATTCTCTACAACTTTGCAGAAGAAAGTTTTTCCAAATTCCAAATAGAAATTGACCGAAATCCACAAACGGGCGATTTTACAAAGCTATAATCAAATTTCACCAATAAATGGGGTCCACCGACATGTTTAACATGTTTTAAACATTTATTGCAACAAAAATACTCTTCCTCCTCAGATACTCATATATCCCACATTCAAGTATAAAAATATCACCGTTAATATATTATTAAAATAATATATTTAAATGAATTATTTTATCGTAAAAAGATAAAATATTAATTTTCAACAATTGTCATTTTAAAAATTTTCTCCATCTATATCCACATAAAATCAATATTTTCCTCATCATATAAATCAATAATTAATTATTCACAAATAATATTACGTAATCACAATATTGACAACCAGTGCGGCCTCAGAAAGAGGGGGCTTTCAATAAGAATTTCTTCATCATGCCGCAATTAGGTGACCAAACCTCTCCTTAGATGTAACTTTCTAGACATTGCCAATAATGTTATCTAATAATATTATTCGTATAATATGAATTATTGCTTCGATAATGAAAATACCGTGTAATGACAATTATCAAACAACAAAGAATATAAAATATCAACGCAAAGAATTATTAACTCAATAAAATATCGAAAGCGATAATTACTCAGAACCATTATTGAGTAGTGCCTTCTTATGTAAGAATCAATAATTGGTGCAATACTGCAGGTGCTACTTGTTCAACAACACGATTAGTGTGTTTTAACCACCGGGTATTCCAACAAGATAATCTGTGAATAACTACGCCGTTATTTAAAAACAACTTATATTTGTCGCTTTCTTCATCCAATCACTTTTCACATGGGCCCACACATGGTCGCTACCGTCGCATTTAATATTCCCACAAAGATTTAATATTCCACGACCAAACGAATATTCCCTAACGATAATGAATATTTTATAACCACTTGCTTATTTTGAAATATTTGCGTATTTAACCCTTAACTATCCACATTAATCAAATCAACCCTTACTATTTCAAAATAATAAATAAAGGAAATTCCTTTTATTTAAAAATTTCGGGTCTTACAACCTCCCTCCTTATGAAATTTCGTCCTCGAAATTGACGTACGCACTGGTGTGTTTCAAAAGGTGAGGATACCTCGCTTTCATTTCCGCTTTCCAATTCCCAAAAGTCATTTCCTCTATAAAGATGATTCCTCCACAAAACTTTAACTTGTAGTATGACCTTTCATGCCGTAGGACATGCTCCTTCCTATCCAAGATCTTGACAGTACCTCCTCATAGGTTAAGTCTTCACTATCTCGTCCCGCTCTAACTCAATAACGTGGTTTGGGTCTTTCACATATTTACGAAGTACGATATGTGAAACACATTATGAACACGAGACATACTCGAGGTAACGCAAGTCTATAGGCTACATTTCCTACTCGGTCAAGAATTTGAAATGGACCAATAAATCATGGATTGAGCTTTCCTCTCTTCCCAAATCTTGTAACTCCTTTCCATGGAGCAACTCGCAACAATACACGATCCCCACATTAAATTCCACGCCCTTTCGATGAAGATCCGCATAACTCTTTGTCGATCTTGTGCCGCTTTTATACGCTTGTCGAATCATTTGGATCTTTTCGGTAGTCATACGTACTAACTCGGGTCCCAACAATGTTGCTTCACCCACCTCATCCCAACATATTGGAGAACGACATTTTCGTCCATATAATGCTTCAAATGGAGCCACACCTATACTTGCCTGATAACTGTTGTTGTAGGAGAATTCCACCAATGGTAAATACTTATCCCAACTACCCTTGAAGTCTAGGACACAGAGTCTTAATAGATCTTCAAGAGTTTGAATAGTCCTCTCTGATTGTCCGTCCGTTTGGGGATGGTATGCCAACTAAATCGCAAATTGCGCTCCATAGCTTTTTGCAAGCTAACCCAAAATCTTGAAGTGAATCTTGGGTCACGATCCAAACTATGGATACAGGGCATGCCATGCAACCTCACAATCTTATTCACGTATACTAGCAAGACGCTCAAGGAATAAGTCTCCGTGATCGGCAAGAAATGAGCGGACTTGGTTAATCTATCAACAATAACCCAAATAGCATTGATGCCTTGAGAAACCGTAGAAAGACCCGTAAACGAAATCCATAGTAATGTGTTCCCACTTCCATTCCTAATCTCTAGTGGTTGCAATGGACCCTTAGGTACCGGATGCTCCGCCTTTACACGCTGGCAAGTTAAACACATCGAGATAAACTTTGCAATCTCTCTCTTCATATTGTTCCACCAAAATGTATGTCAAGATCACGATACATTTTAGTACTTCCAGATGGATTGCAAATGGCGTATTGTGCCTCCATCATAATCTTGTACTTCAAATAAGAGTCGTTAGAACACAAAGTCTAGAGTGGACTCAAGTATTCCTTCTTCATCAATTCTCGCTCGAATAGCTCCTTCTTGTACTTCTTCTTCATACGCATCACCTCCTGGTCGGGGCTTGAGCAACCTTAACTTTTTTCTATTAAAGTTGGCTCTATCGCGATATACTTGACATCATCGCTTTCGTTCCGCATATGATCTTCTACTCAATGCGCACCCTACCACGCTCGCTTTACCGTGATGGTATTGAATAGTGTGGTCGTAGTCTTTCAATAGCTCGAGCCAACGTCGCTGCCGCATGTTGAGTTCTTTTTGAGTGAAGAAATATTTAAGGCTTTTATGGTCTGAATATATCTCCACTTTCTCCCCATATAGATAGTGCCTCCATATTTTTAGCGTGAAAACGACTGCTGCTAACTCTAGATCATGAGTAGGATAATTCCTCTCATACTCTTTAAGTTGTCGCGAGGCATAGGCTATGACTTTCCCACGTTGCATGAGAACACATCCTAACCCTTTTCCTCGAAGCATCATCAGAGATAACAAATCCATCCGAACCAGATGGTATTGTTAGAACAGTGCCAAATAAGTCTCCTCTTAAGCTCTTGGAAACTCTTCTCGCATTCTTCGCTCCAAACTAATTTTGTATCCTTCCGAGTTAGTTTGAGTTATTGGAGAAGCGATTCGAGAAAACCTTCCACGAATCTCCGATAATAACCAAATAAGCCCAAAAGCTACGTATTTCTACCACCGACTTTTGACTTGGTTGCTCCCAACTTTGTATTGCTTCAATCTTCACGGATCAACAGATACTCCATGTTTACACACCACGTGCCCAAGGAATGCTACTTCTCGCCGTAACTCGCATTTCTTCAATTTGGCATATAGTTGGTTTTCACGAAGCCTTTGGAGTACCAAATTTCAAATGGTGCTCATGATCTTCACGGCTTTTGGAATATATGAGGATGTCATCAATAAAGACAACAACGAATTGATCCAAATATTCCTTGAATACTTTGCGGTTCATCATATCCATGAAAGCAGCAGAGAGCATTAGTTAGTCCGAAAGACATGACTAAGAATTCATAATGCCCATACCGAGTTCTCAAGGCTTTGGAATATCCTCGCCTAATCTTCACCGATGATATCCGTAAGCGAAGATCGATTTTTGAAAAGAATTGTGCCCCTTGAACCGGTCAAACAAGTCATCAATACGAGGTAGAGGATACCTATTCGTGATGGTGACATGGTTCAATTCCGATAGTCAATACAAAGTCGCATACTCCCGCCTTTTCTTCTTTACAAATAAAACAGAGCACCCCAAGGAGATGTACTAGGATTTAATGAAACCGATGTCCAACAATTCCTGTAGTTGGACCTTTAACTCCTGAAGTTCAATAGAGCCATTCGATATGGGGTTTTAGAAATGGGCTTTGTACCAGTTCAAGATCAATATAGAATTCAACTTCACGCTACGGGGTAGACCGGGAAGTTCTTCAGAAATACGCCGAAAGTCAATAACAATGAATATTATTCAAATTTGACGTGTCTTTATTCAAATCCATAACATGGGCTAGAAAAGCTTGACATCCGCTTTTTAATAAACGAATAGCTTTATGATTAGATATGATGCGGTGATCGATTTTAATGGTTTAGTTGCTTGAATTGCATAACAAAGTTGGTTAGGAATATGAAAACTAACAACCTTACGAAAACAATCAATTTTGGCATGATGAGTAGTTAACCAATCAATCCTTAAAATCACATCAAAAGCAAGTATCTTTAAAGAGATAAGGTCAATGTGTAAGGTAATGGTGCCAACTTTAATCAAACAAGATTTATAAACAAGGATGTGATGAAAGTTTCTCCTAACTGAGTTTCCACAGATAGGTCAAAGTCTAATTTTTACGAGTCAAGTTTAAACGTTGAGCACATGCAGGAGAGATAAATGAATGGGTAGCACCGTAGATCAAGTAAGGTATAAACTTTGCAAGAATTTATAAATAGCTTACCCGTGATCACCTCGTTTGGGTTCCTCGCATTATGACCAAATCCACAACAAACGCTTCTTCCCTAATCGCTGACTTTGACTTTTCTCGGGATGTTTTTTGAGTCACCGTCCCCATTGAACTAGGTTTCGCCATCTTGTATAATCTCAGCGATATGTCCTTCCTTTCCACAATTATAGCATACCTTGAATCTGTTGTGGGCGCTTGACCGATATGTCCCTCTTTTCCGTGATTTGTAGCATATATGACCGGTGGTCGTTTCCTCCCTTAGAACCGATTCTTTTAAAGACCGCCATCTTCATACATGGTCGCCATTAAATCTCCTCTTTTAAAATCTCCTCCCGACTCGCTTCTTCTATTTTCACGGCCATGATTACCACCAGAGTGGTTACCATTTCATCCGCCTCTATTTCTTTCTCCGCAGTTATCATTATTCTATTGATCGCTATCTCCGATCACGATCCTCGTTGTGGTCCTCGATTGATCGTACTCGTTATCTCGCTCTAATAATTGAGCCCTGCTTACAACATCCTAATAAAGAGAAAATTTATGAGAAATGAGATACCGACGTATGCTCGGCTTCAAACCTCTAAGAAACATCCGCCATACGCTCCTCATTCTCCACCAAATGAGGTGCAAACTCGATAACTCGCAAACTTTGCCTCGTCATCGAGACACCGTCATGTTGTTTTGTTCCAATCGATGAACTCCACTTCCTTCATATGACGAACACTTTCGTGAAAGTATTTGTCATTAAATAGCTTCAAACGCCTCCCAAGACATGCCGAAAGGCTACCGGATGGGTACACTTCACGCATCCCACCAATGAGTCTACCTCGCCACGGAACATAAAGGTGGCGAATGGAACCTTCTCTGTTCCTCCGCACCCCAAGACATCGAATATCTTGGTAATTTGCTTGACCCATGTTTCCGCCATGATCGGATCCGGCTTTCCTTAAATTCGTGGTCCCAACTCTTTGAACTGCTTGGCTTGTGACAACCCGTGAATTGCTATCATTTCTCCTCAGATTTTGAACACGAGTCTCCTCGTCGATTTTTTGCATGAACTCGCAAAAAACTTCTAAACATCCCCTCGCTCATCATCTCGCTTTCAATGGTGTTGTTCACAGGAGGAACATTGCCACCTGTTGCACGCTTCCTCGTTGGTGAGTACAGCATCTCCACTGGTCTCATTTCCATTGTTAATATTCTCACTGACATTCTCAAATACTCACATAAAACAAGGGTTAATTAAGGAAATCAATATATCACATAATATCCCTATATATCTCGACCAACTAACAAATAAGCTTAGGTAGGACACACTAGCTTTAGCGAAGGATTTACTCGCCTCTCCTCCTAGTTCTACTCCCCGATCTCCGCCAGAGATCATATCCCTAAGCTCGATACCAACCGTGACGCCCCAAAATAGGTATACATCACCTATTCTCGAGTTGTCACAATACATGGTACGAAAACAACTACAACTTTATTATTACAACAGTAAAACTGTGAGTTTGAATACAAATATTATCTTCTAGACAATATCTATACTCAAATAAATCCTCATCACATTTATTGATACATTATTTTAGAAAAATGGTGAGGACTACTAAACAATCCTTTCTAAAACCTTCATTCCATACCCCGACTCGTACTCGCTATATTCTCGCCTCCTGAGAAAAATGGAACAAAAGGAAAAGGGTGAGCTCAACTAGCTCAAGAAGAATATTATGACTAAGATAATATACAACAAATTATCGTTAGTCTTCAACAGGAAAAAAATCTAATAGAATACAATAGACAACAAATTTTAAATCAATATTCGCAGCTGAAATAATAATTCATTAGAAGAGTTAAGTAGAAATGCAAACTACTATCTTCTATGTATGAATTTAAAAGTTCATCGCTCATCTTTTATCCCCGTAACATCAATCAATATACATCCGAATCAAATATTCATCTTTGCACTACAGCCAAAGATATTCATCACTTAATCATGTTCTTTTAAACACTGCTCATCTTTGCACTACTAGCCAAAGATATTCTTCAAAATCATTCATCTTTGCACTACAAAGCCAAAGATATTCTTAAGAAATCATTCATCTTTGCACTACAGGGCCAAAGATATTCCATAATATCATCATTTAAGACCGAGGTGATGAAAAAATAATTTTTTTAAAGAAACGAATCCAAAGAAACAAAATGACAAGGATTAAGGATTAAGGATTCGTACTTGGTTTTATCCACGTCAAAAATACCTCAAAAATAATCATAGTGGTGTAAAATTCAAGAATGATCAAAACATGGATACAATCGAGTTAGTATCCGTATTAGATGTTTTGACGAAAAAGAAGAAATTTTATTTTTCTATGAATAGTACCAGATACGTGAATAGTGCCAGATATCGTGAATAGTGCCGAGATACGTGAATAGTAACTCCGACACCAAAAGATAGAAATTCCACAAAAACATCTTCACGCTTCATGAATAGTACTTTTGAATAAATAGTAATCTCGTGAATAAGAACTCATTAATAAGAATCGTGAATAAGAACTCATGAATAGTAACCCATGAATAGTAACCCCGATATGAAAAAAAGTTCTAAATTTGATAAAACTTCAGATCAATATTTCAAAGATAATGATATTGAAGAAATAATATCATTACGAAAAAAAAATATCCTTACCTCGAAAGATCAAGATTTAAAGCTAGAATACCTGTATATAGTCTTTGAAGGAACTTGCACCGCCTAGCAATACTCAAAGTATACTCAAAATACTCACAAGAATACGCCGATAATATAGAGAGAGAAACTTCAGATTTCGGTGTGATTTTCAATTCTAACCTAAGCACCTATTTATAGGAAAATGCTAAACACCAAAGCGTAAAATTTAATAAAATAATAATATTTCTTAAAAATATTCAAGCCCACCTTAGAAATCTGATTTCAGATCATTTATAACACATGTGAGCCACTCAATTACAACAAAAAACGTTTTTCTTACAAAAAATATTTTAAACTCCCAAAATCAATTATTTCTGAGCTTCTAACTTCAATAATTCATAATAAATAGCCCTTTCATCAGAAAATTCTGATCTCTCGAGTTTTTATAGGAATTTCAATTCTCTACAACTTTACAGAAGAAAGTTTTTCCAAATTCCAAATAGAAATTGACCGAAATCCACAAACGGGCGATTTTACGGTGCTATAATCAAATTTCACCAATAAATGGGGTCCAATTTAACATGTTTAACATGTTTTAAACATTTATTGCAACAAAAATACTCTTCCTCCTTGTATACTCATATATCCCACATTCGTTGTAAAAATATCACCGTTAATATATTATTAAAATAATATATTTAAATGAATTATTTTATCGTAAAAGATAAAATATTAATTTTCAACAATTGTCATTTTAAAATTTTTCTCCATCTATATCCACATAAAATCAATATTTTCCTCATCATATAAATCAATAATTAATTATTCACAAATAATATTACGTAATCACAATATTGACAACCGTGCGCTTCTGTGAAAGAGGGGCTTTCCAATAAGAATTTCTTCTTCTTGGCGCCGCAATTAGGTGACCAAACCTCTCCTGAGATGTAACTTTCTAGACATTGCCAATAATGTTATCTAATAATATTATTGTTAGATAATATGAATTATTGCTTCGATAATGAAAAATCTTGTGTAATGACAATTATCAAACAACAACAAAGAATATAAAATATCAACGCAAAGAATTATTAACTCAATAAAATAATCGAATAAGAATTATCAGAACCATTATTGAGTAGTGCCTTCTTACGTAAGAATCAATAATTGGTGCAATACCGCAGGTGCATCTGCTCAACAACGCGTAGACAGTGTGTTTTTAACCAATCGGGTATTCCAACAAGATAATCTGTAATAACTACGCCTGCTATTTAAAAACAACTTATATTTGTCGCTTTTCTTCATCCAATCGCTTTCCGTTATGGGGCCCATACACATGGTCATGCTTGGCCGTAGTCATTTAATATTCCCGACAAGCATTTAATATTCCACGACCAAACGAATATTCCCCAACGATAATGAATATTTTATAACCACTTGCTTATTTTGAAATATTTGCGTATTTAACCCTTAACTATCCACATTAATCAAATCAACCCTTACTATTTCAAAATAATAAATAAAGGAAATTCCTTTTATTTAAAAATTTCGGGTCTTTACAATGATGATGAGGTACGATCATAGAAGATGATGATCCGAGTTACATACGATGAGGTAAGAGTTCTAGTGTGTACAAAAGGGTCAAGGGAGCGTCGTGACATTCCTAATATTATATGTTGATATACTACGGATAAGGAATGACATACTAATGCTACAATCAAGAATGATAAAGTTGTTCAAACATTCCTCCATGAATGGTTTGGAAGAGTATCTTAATTGGGGATAAAATCTATATAGATGATACAAGAGGATGCTCAACTTAACCCAAGGAATGTATATTCATTTGATGCTAAAGTCGCTTTAGCATGGCAAACTCCAAGAGATGTCTCATGTCGATGAGCTATGGAGTGTATCTCTCTAATAGTCCCCACGCACTCGAAAAGAGAGGTCGCATGAGTGACAATCATGCATGCAATGAAATGTACGAGACCTGATGTTGATCGATCACCATATTATGGAGAAGTTCACTATGAGTCGTTGAAAACATCTTAAAGTGCTTAATGGGCACTAAGGATGTGATCATATTCATGGTGGGTCTTAATTAAAACTAGTGGGCTTAATGCACTCAAGTTTTTCGTATGCACCAAGACGACGTAAAAATCCACTTTAAGGTAAAGGGTTACCTTGAATAAAGGCAGCGTTGAATTGAAAGGTTCCAAACAAAGAAAGAGTTCTTTGTTTAGTGATAAAGACAAAGTTTATAGCTATAAATGAAGTCGCAAGTTGATTGTTTGGATTAAAAGTTCATTACGTAACTAGGAATAGTTCCTAAGTCTCATCTCGGATCTAAACATGTGTTGTGGCACTTTCATTTGATTATTAGAATCATTGAAAGATGGAAAATCACTATAGAGATAGTGGACTCTCATGAACAACATTACATATCCATTAACTAAAGCTTATCCAATGCCAGGATAATCATCACTTAGAGAAGAAGAGTATGAGATACCATGACGATTGGCTTTAATGCATGTGGGAGATTGAAAGTAGTATGCACACAAGCCAATCATGTTTGATGATAAAGCATATACTTTGTAACAATCTTATTCATTTATTAATAAAAAAAAATATTAATTTATTAAAGGCTTTTAATTATCTACATGATGCTGTTTTATAATATGTGATAAACCCATAGTTTTAAGCAATGCTTTTAGAATAATGATGATGATCATTCTAATGAGATCTAAATTCTTAGAAAGCTTAAAACTAAAATAGTTCACAATCATTGATTACTAAATTGGGGATTAGTGAAGCTTGATAGATTGGTACATACGCTTTGGCTCATCGGATGAGGATGATTGATCTCATGATCATTTGTGTGGAGACACTAAAGCAAGTATGTAGGTGCTTATTAGAGAATAAGTTCACTTTGAACGTGGCTCGCTAAGGAATACCTAATGGAGTTTTACTTGCATGTCGAATAGGAATTCTGTAGTGATAGTAGTACAAGTGATCCTTGGACTTGAGATCATCATAGTATCTTGTGTATGATGAGTTATACTTTGACTTATTCCTTAAGACCCTTAGGGTATATCAAAGGGTATGCTTGGGTATAATAAGTTGTATATGGAGATAATGTATGATCAATAAAGAATCTACCACTTATATTAAAAGAAGAGAAATGTCCTATGTGATTCGATAAATGACAACCCAAGAGTCCTTGGTTAAGGCGTAATGAAATTAGAAAGGAGTTTCTAATTTGCATTATTTGAGTTGTGCATTTAAGGATCGAAATACATATAATTAAATAAAATAAGACTCGACAAGAATTCCATGTCTTATATTTAATTGGGACATTGTATGGTGGAAGGATTGAATTGTACGGTAACTATTTACTCAAAGGTTCTTTTATGATTAATGTTGAAATCTATATTATCCGAAAGTCGCTTGATCGCTAGGGAGGCTTATCCCTATCAGAGAATAAATATTATTTATTTAAATAAATTAATTATTTAATTTATTTATTTAAATAAGATTAGAATTGTTCTAATTGATTTATTCACAACCTGGTTTAATATGGAGAACCTAAAGGGTCACACCATAAAAGGAAGAATAATTATTTAAGAAGTTAATGGCATAATCGTAATAATATAGTTAAGTATATTTAATTTAATCTATGGTGATAGAATAAATTAAATAGCTTAATATTTATTATTTAATATTTTAGAAATATTAAATATAAATTAATAAGAGGAGTCTTATTAATATTATTACAATTATTATTATTTTAATTTCTAAAAGAGTTTAGGAATTAATTTAATATAAGTACTCTCATTTATTCCTAATAGGATTAGGAGGTTAAATTAATTAAAGGAGTTTAATTAATTATCCCTAATAAGATAAGGGAGCTTAATTAATTAAAGGATTTTAATTAATTAAAATAAAACCCAATTCCTTAATTGTTAAGGAGGGTTGCCCACATCTAAATAAGAGGAGTCTTATTATGGGTGTGAGTTAGTTGTTTATTTTTACAACATACGTAATTCCAATAGTTGGGAGAGTACGCCTTTTCTATAGAGATAGAAAAAACTAGGGTTTAGCCAAACACCCCATCTTCTTGAATTCTTATTCTTCCTTGGTGGATCACCTCTAGAGGCCAAACACTTGGGTGGCTAACGTTGATCAAAGGAAGGAACCAAACTCGGTGGATTCAAGTTGAACGCGAAAAGGATTGAGGTGAACTTGTACTTTGAGGAAGCTCGATCTTCAAGGGTATGATTTTATTCTTTATCTTTTCGTTTAATTAATAATTGTGCATAAAGGGTGATCCGGGTATATGGTTTGTAAAAAATTTTAAACTCTGATTTTTCCACGTTTCCGCACTTTTATGCAATTTGATTGCGTTCTTGAATATTACAAACCTAACAGGGGCGAGATGGGAAATTCCTTCGCTAGTATGACCTACCTAAGTTTATTTGGAATTTAATTGGTCGGTCAGAGTATAGGGGTAATATGTGATATGTTATTTAACCCTTGTTTTGTGGCAGTATTTGAAAATGGCATCCGAGAATGTTGAGAATAACAATGGAGCACAGGAGACCGTTGAGTCTCCACAGATCAATAATAAAGACAATGTGCAACAGGATGGCGATAATCCTCCTGTAAACAACCACACTGATCAATTAACGAACGACGGTACGTTTAGGAGCTTTTTAGAATTCATTCAACATCAGGCGAAGAAGACGGCTCCTCGCTCATAATGCAAGTAAAATAATGGCAACCCACTATTGATTTACATCATAAGCAATTCAAGGAGCCGGGACCACTGTGGTTTTTGGGAAAGCGGAACCACTTAAAGGCGAGACGTGGTTAAAGCGGATCACCAAGATATTTGATGTCTTGGGATGCTCGGAGGAGCAAAAGGTTCCCTTTGCCACCTTTATGTTGCGTGAAGAGGCAGACATCGGTGGGAATCAGAAAACGTACTCCACTGATGCACTCAAGAATGTCTTGGGAGAAGTTCCAAGAGTCGTTCAATGACAAGTACTTTCTCGAGCATTCGTCACATGAAGGAGGTGGAATTTATCAATTTGGAGCAAAACAACATGACCGTGTCGGAGTACGAAGCCAAGTTTGCCGAGTTATCCCGGTTTGCATCCCATTTGGTAGATAATGAAGAGCAAATGACACGAATGTTTTTAAGAGGTTTGAAAGCCGATATACGTCAATACCTCATTTCTCATAAACTTTGTTTATATTCAGATGTTGTGAATAGGGCTCAGTTATTGGAGCGCGATAATGAGTCAGCACAACCAAAAGGTAACGACCAACAACACGATAATAATCATACCGGTGGCAACGATCATCGGAACAATGATAACCATCGTGGGGGAAATTATCATGCCAAGAATGGTAACCATTTCGGTGGTAATCATGTCCAAGATAATAGGAATAGAAATTTCAAGAAGAGAAGGTTCAACAATGACGTGAAGACGTCGGCACCAGCACCCATTTCAAAGGAAGGAGAACGACCGCCGGTCGAATGTTTCAAATGTGGATAGGAGGGACACATCCGTCCAAACTGTACGCAGCAATCTAAAGCATGTTTTAATTGTAGAAGAGAAGGTCACCTAACTCGATTTTGTCGTATGGTGAAGTCAAGTCCAGCAGGGATATTGATGCCAAAGGATGTCCCAGACAAGCCAAAGCCGGTAGTTTAAGAGAGAGCATTTTTTTTCGTGACGAGGAACTTGAATAAAATTATCATGGGTAAGTTAATCATCAACTCTTGCGAAGTCTATACCGTGTTAGATACCGGTTCTACTCACTCTTCTATTTCACCTAGTTTTGTTCAATGTTTGAAGTTAACTCCGGAGAAATTAGACTTTGATATATCTGTTTAAACTCAGTTGGGAGAAACCTTTGTTACCTCCACTATTTATATATCTTATTTGATTCAAATCGACACTTTCACGTTACCTGTCGATCTTGTCTCTTTGAAAATACTTGCCTTTGATGTAATTCTAGAAATCGATTGGTTAACTACTCATCATGCTAAAATTGATTATTTTCGTAAGGTTGTTAGCTTTCATATTCCTAACAAACCTTTTATGCGAATTCAAGCAACCAAACCACTAAAGTCAATCATTGTCATATCAAGCCATAAGTAAAGGGCCCCGATCCTTTCGTTGTTGACTTCCTTGTGTGGAATGCACCGAAGCCAGACTTTTCGTAGGCGACGTCATGAATGACGATGGCAAGTTGATATGTATCAATGTGACGTGCTATCCAAGTCTTGGATGAGGGTCACAACTTTGAAGGATATTTCTATTGTTAATAAATTTCTCGACGTATTCCTGAAGACTTCTTAGCCTACCCTAGAGCGTGAAATTGAATTTTGTATTGACCCCAGTACAAAACCCATTTCTTAAACCCTCAAATATTTCTTCAACTAAATGAACGTTTCATGCGCCAAAGACGTTGGCTCGAGCTGTTGAAGATTACGATCGTACCATTCAATATCATCGTGGAAGAGCGAACATGGTAGCTAACGTGTTGAGTAGAAGATCGTATGCGTTTACGAGTGCGATGTTAATAACACAAAGACTCATTTCGTATAACTTACAAATGATGAAGATAGAGTTAAAGACTCTAGGGACCCACGTGAAGATAACGAATATACGATTAGAATTGACTTTAATCGATAAAGTTAAAGCCGTACAAGATACAGACCCGGAGCTGATGAATATTAAGAAGAAGGTTCAAGAGAGCGTTATTTTAAAGGCAAAAGTTACTGAAGAGAGGAAATCTCAACCCTCAATTTAATTAGCCCATTTGAAATCCTCGATCGAGTAGGAACTGTGGCTTATAGACTCGTTTTACCGCCAATTTTGTCGCGTGTTCATAACGTTTTAACGTATCAATGTTACGTAAATATGTGGACGACCCAAACTGCATTATTGATTTAGAACCGTACGAGATAGCGAATGATTTAACGTATGAAGATGTACCTGTTAAAATCTTGGATAAGAAGGAGTATATTTTACGCTCAAAGATTATATCTCAAAGAGTTAGAATCGGACGAGGTATCCTCATCTGTTCGGCATACCAGGTACGTACGTAAATTTTGAGGGCGAAATTCCATAAGGAGGGGAGATTGTGAGACCCCAGATTTTATGAATAAAGATTTAAATTTCTCAAAATATTTTTTTTGAATATTATGGTGTGGATTTGATATAATGTTATAGTTGTGGGTAATATTTATAAATTTTGTAAAGTATGCAAGTTGTCATATTATATTCGATTGGTCGGGGAATATTCTTTTTTGTCGGGAAATATCCGTACGACGGTATAATCATTGGTGGACCCCACAACGGAATTATTGTCGGATTGAGAAAATGACAAAAATATTTTTATTGAAAATAACGGCAAAGTTTTACAGTTATTATCGCTTGAACTACTCTAGTAGTAAAAGTACAATGTCTACGCGCTGTAATAACCCCAAAATAGGTCCATTCCATCCAACCCATTCTCGAGTCGTCAAATACATGGTACGAAAAACAACTACAACTTTATTACAACAATTGTCGTGCAAAATACAACAACACATATGTCGTGAGTTTGGATACAAAATATATACCAACTGTAAGACGTCACAATGACACCTTACATAAAGGTATAGTCAAAACCTGCTTTTAGAAATTAGAATCTTTGGGAAGTGCTCAAGAAAACCTTCGTATATGGGAAGCCATGCTTTTAGGTTATGGTAGATATCATATGGCCACAAAATTATCCTTGGTTGACCCAATAGACCCCAAAGAAAAATGAGAAGATTACTATCATATTCTTCCCAATGGTGAGTCTTCTCTTGACATATCATTATCTCCACCGCCTCTAATTGGGTATTATACTCCAAACAAACACCAAGATTATATAGGTAGTGCTTGTAAATATACTCAAAGAAGTGGATGAGCACAACCATGTCTTATGATAACACGAGTTTGATGTCATTAGACATCTTGTATGATAGTGACAAAACACCTTCCAAGTTAAATTCACCTCACCTCAACATCTATAGACCACCACTCTATTCCTCGCTATCCCCGCCGACCCAAATTTACACTTTTTTTATTACACTCGAAGGAATTGTGAAACAAAAGGGTGAGCACAACTAGCTCAAGAAAAATATCATGACTAAAGATAAATAAATTATCAATAGTCTTCATCAAGAATAAATCGTAGATTTAGAACATATGGTAGATGATAAAACTTTTCAACCATAGTTGCAGCTGGAATGAGCAATCCATTAGAAGAGTCAAATAGACTATAAAGTCTATTGTCTTCCATGTTAAAAATCCACCAACAATGTTTTATCCTCGTAACATCAATCAACAATTCCTCGCCCACAATCACGTGTATAACTCATAATCGTAATTGTAGTTCTAAATTCCTTTCCTCATCCAAGACAAAGATAATTTTCATCACTTGTCTTTACATCAAACATCAAAGATCATGGTTATACCAAATCACGCCCTGCTCATAATCATACTAATAAATTCATCTTCGCACCACGGGTCAAAGATATTCATCAACAGCTTCATCTTTACACTACAAAGCAAAGATATTCAACAACAGTCATCTTTGCATTACGAGCCAAAGATATTCATCAATAATTCATTACAAAGCAAAGATATTCAACAACAGTCATCTTTGCATTACGAGCAAAAGATATTCATCAATAATTCATCTTTTTACTTACAAAGCAAAGATATTCAACAACAGTCATCTTTGCATTACGAGCCAAAGATATTCATCAATAATTCATCTTTGCACTACAAAGCAAAGATATTCAACAACAGTCATCTTTGCATTACGAGCCAAAGATATTCATCAATAATTCATCTTTGCACTACAAAGCAAAGATATTCAACAACAGTCATCTTTGCACAACGAGCCAAAGATATTCATATATCAAAGAAATACATAATCATTTCGTGGTTATATAACAATAATTATAACCATGTTGATCAATCCACCTTTGCACTTAAGCTAAAAATATTCAATTGTAAATTCAATGGTCATGATCATACCACCAACAATTCAACTTTTGCACTCATCGGCCAAAAGAGAACCTATGGTCACGATCATACCAATAATCTACCCATCTTTACACTCAAGTCAAAGAGAAATATCATCATTAGGGTTATAAGAATGTTATATAAAATAATATAATCAAAACATGGTTTTAATTTCAAGAGTAAGATTCATAAATCAACGATAATTTGGTCGAGAAGAAACCAATTTGTTGTGAATAAGACCTCGATTCGTGACATATAGTCCCGTGATAATGCGCATAAGAAACCTCGACACGAAAAGATAAAGTTTCATAATAAAATTCATATCCATATTTATAACACCTTAATCCAAATGTTATAAATCACTTAGAAATCTCATAATTTAATATTATTAATATTATAATAATATTTTAATCATTTCTCAAACTTATAAACAATTTAATTAAATTGTTTACACTTTACTAATTAATGCATTTAATCATCATAAAATGCCAAACTCATAAAATTTCATCACCAATAACTAAAACCCTCATCAAAAATCAGCATATACCTCATATATGATTCTCAAACCATAAAATCATATTTTCTAATTTTCTTACTTCACATAACATATTTAATTCATTTGCTCATAACTAGAACATTTTCATGAAAAATACCAAATCGCTTTCTAAAATATTTCTTTTTCGGATTTAGCATAAAATAGTCCCATATTGAATATATATTTTTCTCAAATTTTTAAAATTCATTTACTATTTTCATATGGCCAAAACCAATTTAATATTTAAACATTTATCATAAATTGTACTTTTATCCAAAAATTTCAAATTCACAGAGTACAATCGATATTATATAGATGTACTCTCAATAAAAATTTCATCAATTTTGGAGTTAACCGCAAGGAGTTATAAATAGTTACTTTTAAAATAGTCTTTTCTCATAAAATCCATAACTCCTAATCTATACATCCAAAAATACCTCAAAATAATCATAGTGGTGTAAAATTCAAGAATGATCAAAACATGGATACAATCAAAGCTAGTATCCAGAATAGATATTTTAGACGAAAAGAAAAATTTTTATTTTTCTGTGAATAGTGTCGTATTCGTGAATAGTGTCAGATACGTGAATAAAGGCCAGATACGTGAATAGTAACTCAGACACCAAAAGATAGAAATTCCACAAAAAAACATCTTCACGCTTCATGAATAGTACTGTGAATAGTAACTCGTGAATAGTAACTCATGAATAGTAACTCGTGAATAGTAACTCGTGAATAGTAACCCCGAACCATGAAAAAGTTCCAAATTTGATAAAAAGTTTCAACCAATATTTCAAAGATAATGATATTGAAGAAATAATATCATCCGAGAAGAAAATAACATCCCTTACCTCGAAAGACAAGATTTAGTTGAAACACCTGATATAGTCAAGGAACTTGCACCGCCTAACAATACCCAAAGTATACTCAAAATACTCACAAGAATACGCCGATAATATAGAGAGAGAAAGAGAAAAACTTGTTTCGTGTGTGTTTTCAATTCTAACTTAGCCCTCTATTTATAGGAAAATGTTAGCACGCCAAAGCAGACTTTAACTCAGCAACCTGATGGCTTTACTCGCTACTATTCCACCCACCAAAAATCAGCCATCTTCCCAACAAACCAAGAGTGGGGCCCACTCAATTCTAGAATTTTCCACCAAAATCATTTATAACCTAATTTCAATCAACACCTCTTAAAATTCATAATAAATTATACGCTTATTTTTAACGGTTCAAAATTTGTGGACATATACTCAACTTATATATGTATAACATATCCAAAAATTACAACGATCCAACTATTTGGATTAAAAATTATAACTCACGCAATATATCTCAAAAACACCGGGTTTAATTTTAATATCTTCATTCGGACAAAAATACCGATAAAATACCTCAACATTAATTCCTTCATTTATAACCACATAAATAAATCCATCATTTATATCCACATCAAATAAATATTTCCTTATCATATAAATCAATAACTAATTATTCACAAATAATATTACGTAATCACAATAATGACAACCAGTGCGGCCTCCGGAAAGAGGGGCTTTCCAATAAGAATTTCTCCTTATCAAGCGCAATTAATTAGGTGACCAAACCTCTCCTTAGATGTAACTTTCTAGACATTGCCAATAGTGCTATCTAATAATATTATTCAAATAATATGAATTATTGATCCGATAATGAGAAATATTGTGCGTTGATAATTATCAAAACAACAATAATATAAAATATCAACGCAAAGAATTATCAATCAATAAAATATTGAAAAGAATTACTTTAACAATTATTGAGTAGTGCCTTCTTACGTAAGGATTCAATAATTCAAAATACTGCAATAATACTGCAGTTGCTATCGTAACAACAACGCGATATTATCGTATTTTAACCACCGTGTATTCCAACAAAGGTTAATAAAGAATAACTACGCCGTTATTTATAAAAAACTCAAACTTGTCGCTTTCTTCATTCGACAGCTTATTTTGTTATGGGGCCCATAAATGATCGCTACTGGCAGTATTTAATATTCCCTACGTAAAGAATATTCCACGACCAAAACTAATATTCCCGACAACAATGAATATTTTATAACCACTTGTGTATTTTGAAAAAAAAATTCATATATCACCCTTAACTTTAACTTTTATCAATTTAACCATTTACCTTGAATAGTAATTATAAGAAAAATTGAATACTTTTATTTCATAAAATTCGGTCTTACAATCTCCCTCCTTATGAAATTTCGTCCCCTAAATTTACGTGCACTGTATTTCAAAGAGTTGAGAATACCTTGCTTTCATTTCGTATTTCATCTTTCCGCCATCATGATTTCTCCATTGCTCATCTCCTCGTATTTCGGATATCATTCTAGAATACAACTTCAAAACAAGGGTTAATTGAATAAATTAATATATCACATAATATCCCGATATTATGATTGACCAACAAATAAGCTTAGGTAGGACACACTAGCGAAGGATTTACTCATCTCTCCCCTCCTAGTTCTAATCCCGATCTCCGCCAGAGATCATATCCCTAAGCTCTGATACCAAATGTAACAACCCCAAAATAGGTCCATTCCATCCAACCCATTCTCGAAGTCAAAATACATGGTACATAAAAACAACTACAACTTTATTACAAACAATTGTCGTGCAAAATACAACAACACATATATCTTTGTGAGTTTGATACAAATATATACCAATCAGTAGTACGTCACAATGACACCTTACATAAAGGTATAGTCAAAACCTGCTTTTAGAAATTAGAATCTTTGGGAAGTGCTCAAGAAACCTTCGTATATACGGGAGGCCATGCTTTTAGGTTATGGTAGATATCATATGGCCACAAAATTATCCTCGGTCAATCTAATAGACCCCAAAAGAAAAACGAGAAGATTACTATCATATTCTTCCCAATGGTGAGTCTTCTCTTGACATATCATTATCTCCACTGCCTCTAATTGGGTATTATACTCCAAACAAACACCAAGATTATATAGGTAGTGCTTGTAAATATACTCAAAGAAGTGGATGAGCACAACCATGTCTTATGATAACACGAAGTTTCAGATGTCATTAGACATCTTGTATGATAGTGACAAAACACTCTTCCAAGTTAAATTCACCTCACCCTCAACATCTATGACCACCACTCTATTCCTCGCTATCCCCGCCGACCCAAATACACTTTTATTACCCGAAAGGAATTGTGAAACAAAAGGGTGAGCACAACTAGCTCAAGAAAAATATCATGACTAAAGATAAATAAATTATCAATAGTCTTCATCAAGAATAAATCGTAGATTTAGAACATATGGTAGATGATAAAACTTTTCAACCATAGTTGCAATGAAATGAGCAATCCATTAGAAGAGTCAAATAGACTATAAAGTCTATTGTCTTCCATGTTAAAAATCCACCAACAATGTTTTATCCTCGTAACATCAATCAACAATTCCTCGTCCACAATCACGTGTATAACTCATAATCGTAATTGTAGTTCTAAATTCCTTTCTCATCCAAGACAAAGATAATTTTCATCACTTGTCTTTACCCTCAAACATCAAAGATCATGGTTATACCAAATCACAGCCTGCTCATAATCATACTAATAAATTCATCTTTGCACCACGGGTCAAAGATATTCATCAACAGCCATCTTTACACTACAAAGCAAAAGATATTCAACAACAGTCATCTTCAGCATTACGAGCCAAAGATATTCATCAATAATTCATTACAAAGCTAAAGATATTCAACAACAGTCATCTTTGCATTACGAGCAAAAGATATTCATCAATAATTCATCTTTGCACTACAAAAGCAAAGATATTCAACAACAGTGTCATCTTTGCATTACGAGCCAAAGATATTCATCAATAATTCATCTTTGCACTACAAAGCAAAGATATTCAACAACAGTCATCTTTGCATTACGAGCCAAAGATATTCATCAATAATTCATCTTCTTTGCACTACAAAAAGCAAAGATATTCAACAATGTGTCATCTTTGCACAACGAGCCAAAGATATTCATATATCAAAGAAATACATAATCATTTCGTGGTTATATAACAATAATTATAACCATGTTGATCAATCCACCTTTGCACTTAAGCTAAAAATATTCAATTGTAAATTCAATGGTCATGATCATACTAAATCAACAATTCAACTTTTGCACCATCGGCCAAAGAGAACCTATGGTCACGATCATACCAATAATCTACCCATCTTTACACTCAAGTCAAAGAGAAATATCATCATTAGGGTTATAAGAATGTTATATAAAATAATATAATCAAAACATGGTTTTAATTTCAAGAGTAAGATTCATAAATCAACGATAATTTGGTCGGAAGAAACCAATTTGTTGTGAATAGTACCCGTATTCGTATTATAGTCCCGTATATATGCATATAAGTAACTCTCGACACTAAAAGATAAAGTTTCATAATAAAATTCATATCCATATTTATAACACCTTAATCCAAATGTTATAAATCACTTAGAAATCTCATAATTTAATATTATTAATATTATAATAATATTTTAATCATTTCTCAAACTTATAAACAATTTAATTAAATTGTTTACACTTTACTAATTAATGCATTTAATCATCATAAAATGCCAAACTCATAAAATTTCATCACCAATAACTAAAACCCTCATCAAAATCTGCATATATACCTCATATATGATTCTCAAACCATAAAATCATATTTTCTAATTTTCTTACTTCACATAACATATTTAATTCATTTGCTCATAACTAGAACATTTTCATGAAAAATACCAAATCGCTTCTAAAATATTTCTTTTCCGGGATTTAGCATAAAATAGTCCCATATTGAACATATATTTTTCTCGAAATTTTAAAAATTCATTTACTATTTTCATATGGCCAAAACCACCAATAATATTTAAACATTTATCATAAATTGTACTTTTATCCAAAATTTCGAAATTCACAGAGTACAATGATATTATATAGATGTACTCTCAATAAAATTTCATCAATTTTGGAGTTAACCGCAAGGAGTTATAAATAGTTACTTTTAAAATAGTCTTTTCTCATAAAATCCATAACTCCTAATCTATACATCCAAAAATACCTCAAAATAATCATAGTGGTGTAAAATTCAAGAATGATCAAAACATGGATACAATCAAAGCTAGTATCCGTAATAGATATTTTAGACTTAAAAGAAAAATTTTCATTTTTCTATGAATAAAGTCGTATTCGTGAATAGTGTCAGATATCGTGAATAAAGGCAGAGTATCGTGAATAAGTAATCTCACACACCAAAAGATAGAAATTCCACAAAAAAACATCTTCACGCTTCATGAATAGTAATAAGTACTGAATAGTAACTCGTGAATAAGTAACTCATGAATAGTAACTCGTGAATAGTAACTCCGACATGAAAAAAAAATTCCAAATTTGATAAAAGTTTCAACCAATATTTCAAAGATAATGATATTGAAGAAATAATATCATCCTCGAGAAGAAAATAACATCCCTTACCTCGAAAAATACAAGATTTCTAGTTGAAACACCTGGATATAGTGTCAAGGAACTTGCAACCGCCTAACAATACCCAAAGTATACTCAAAATACTCACAAGAATACGCCGATAATATAGAGAGAAAGAGAGAAAACTTGTTTCGGTGTGTTTTCAATTCTAACTTAGCCTCTATTTATAGGAAAATGTTAGCACGCCAAAGCGCACTTTAACTCCAAAACTCCATGGCTTTACCTGCTACTATTCCACCCACCAAAAATCAAATATCTTCCCCAACAACCAAGAGTGGGGCCCACTCAATTCTAGAATTTTCCACCAAAATCATTTATAACCTAATTTCAATCACCCCTCTTAAAATTCATAATAAATTATACGCTTATTTTTAACGGTTCAAAATTTGTGGACATATACTCAACTTATATATGTATAACATATCCAAAATTACAACGATCCAACGGTTTGATTAAAATTATAACTCACTTAATATATCTCAAAAACACCGGTTTAATTTTTTAATATCTTCATTCCGGCAAAAATATCTTGATAAAATACCTCAACATTAATTCCTTCATTTATAACCACATAAATAAATCCATCATTTATATCCACATCAAATAAATATTTCCTTATCATATAAATCAATAACTAATTATTCACAAATAATATTATAAATAATCATAATAATGACAACCAAAGCGCTTCCTGTGAAGAGGGGCTTTCAATAAGAATTTCTCCTCATCGGCGCAAGCAATTAGGTGACCAAACCTCTCCTTGTAGCGTAACTTTCTAGACATTGCCAATAGTGCTATCTAATAATATTATTCAAATAATATGAATTATTGATCCGATAATGAGAAATATTGTGCAATGATAATTATCAAACAACAATAATATAAAATATCAACGCAAAGAATTATTGAATCAATAAAATATTGAATAAAGAATTACTTTAACAATTATTGAGTAGTGCCTTCTTACGTAAGGATTCAATAATTCAAAATATCAGTGCAATACTGTGTGCTACTCGTGTAACAACGCATATTATCGTATTTTAACCACCGTATTCCAACAAAGGTTAATAAAGAATAACTACGCCGTTATTTATAAAAACTCAAACTTGTCGCTTTTCTTCATTCGGCAGCTTATTTTGTTATGGGGCCCACAAATGATCAAGCGCATGGTCATTTAATATTCCCCGACGTAAAAGAATATTCCACGACCAAACGAATATTCCCTTAACAACAATGAATATTTTATAACCACTTGTGTATTTTGAAAAAAAAAATTCATATATCACCCTTAACTTTAACTTTTATCAATTTAACCATTTACTGAATAGTAATTATAAGAAAAATTGAATACTTTTATTTCATAAAATTCGGGGTCTTACACGCGTGGTTGCATAGTAGCACACGGTATTGATTATTGATGCTTACGTGAGAAGTCACTCAGTTTTGTTCAATTATTGCTACAGTATTTGCTGCATAGTATCTCACGTTATTTGATTCAATTATTGTCAATATTTCATATATTTTAAATCAATAATTGAGACGACAAAGTTATTAATATTATTATTTGCAATATTAACGATGTCTAGAAGTTATGTCAAGGAGAGGTTAGGTAATTGCGCGCCAGTGAGGAGAAATCCTTACCGGAAGGCCCCCTATTTCTTGGGAACGACCTGGTGGATTAATATTGTGAATTGTAATAAAGATGATAAATGTTGTTAAAATTATTAAGTTTGATTTTTATGGATCCATTTTTCAAAATAATCAGTAAAAAATTATTTAAAGGTGGGGCCCATATGTGGGGGCCACATGTGGGGCCCATATGTGTTGGAAAAATGATTTTGGATATGGAAGAGTATAAGTATGAAAGTATATGTATGTATTGAGTATATGATGGGAGAAAGTGATATGTGAAAGTGATAGGCGTGTGATGTGTATGTGAGTGGAAAATGGTGGAAAAGTGGTAGTGTGATAGTGATGTGTAAGAGTATAGTGAAATTGATTATTGGGTGGGTGGGGGATTGATGTTGGTTATGGGGGAGAAAAATTAAGTGGTGTATATATAATATTGATATATATATATATATGTTGAAAACATGTGTTTATATATATGTATTATATTTTAATTTTTGTTGTAATATTATTGGTTAGTTAATTGACTTTTTGTATTGGTGATATCAAAACCTTGATACGTATATTTGCAAAATTAATTCATCCATGAATAGTACCCTTCCATTCTCCTATAAATAGAAGCTCATTCCTTCATTATTTCTTACAAATTCACTGAAACTCCAGAGAGAGAAATTATAGAGAAACTATAGAAAAATATTCTGCTACTTCCCTACTCTTATATCCAGTTTCATTTACGGTAAAGGGTGTTATTCTTTCTTATTCATGAAGAGAACTATTGTTATTCCATTGCTTATTATTCTGTTGGAATAACCTGTATACACGGTCTACCCTATACTTGGTGACATTCTTCTATTTTTCTGTCTTTATTATTCTGTTGGAATATCCTGTCTGTGCTATATGCCGGACCTGGTTCCCTTTTAATTATTTAGTTATTCTGTTGGAATATCCTTTCGGTTATATACTACCGACCGGTTCCGCTTTTAATTATTCGATTATTCTGCTGGAATATCCTCGTCTGTCAGCTATATACGTGGGACCGGTTCCGCTTTTAATTATTTATTATTCTGTTGAACATCCTGCTTGCGGTGAATTTCACCGACCGGTTCCGTTATTATTATTCTGTTGAATAACCTCGCCTACATCGAAGTCTGCCGCATGCATGGTGATTTCTTTTGTTATTCCATTCGTTATTATACTCAAATTGTTTAAAATTTTGACTTCTATACTCCATGAAATTAGTGGAATATCCTTGATATTTGCGCTTCATCCAATATCTTTTCATGGAAATATTCTTCTGAGCATTCTTGAATTTATACCACAAAACAATATCTTGTTGACAATTGGAACGTTATTGGTTCCTGGACAAATTAATTCTTGAACTTGTTTTATTGAATTCATATATCATTGTCATCATCCTCATGTTTATATTATGTTGAAAGTTATCTGTGGCCTGTAGTGCATAGATGGACTTGGTATGATTATGACCAGGGATTATTCGGTATAATCATGACCGTAATGTTACAAATAATGTGGTAAAAGTCCTCATTGGCCCGTAGTGTATTGATGGACAGTTATTGGCATGATCATAACCATTGATGAATCCACGAATATCCTTGGCCCGTAGTGCATGGATGATTTGTGGTCGTGATACTTAAGAATATCCTAGGCCATAGTGCAGGGGTTATTCGATGATGTGGATTATTTATTAAGCTGAGTCCCAGCGATAAAAGTGATAAAAAACTTTTTAAATCATAAGAGATAGTAGATTTTATTCTCTACTTGACTCTTTTAATGGATTGCTTATTTCCGCTGCAGTTTTTGATCTAAAACTTGTTGTTTATTATATTCTATCATTGTTATATCTTGTTGAAGGCTAAGGATAATTTATTCGCATTATCTTAGTCATAATATTACTTATTCGGGCTAGTTGAGCTCACCTTTCTTTCTTTCACTTCTCTCTCAGAAATGAGAACGTAGGACTAGTCGGGAAGAACGGAGTGATGGTCAAATGATAGCATTAGTAGTCCTCACTATTCTGTTAGATAGTGTGACAATAAATGTATTGAGGACTTATTTGTGTTTGAATACTGTCTAGATGACAATATTCGAGTTAAAACTCATTGTATATATTTTGTCGTATCTTACACGACTGTTGTATAATTAGTTTGTATTTGTATTTATGTACCATGTATTTGGCGACTCAAGATGGGTGATGTATACCTAATTTTGGGGGCGTCACACAAACACTATGCAGGCACTATGCAAATACTATGCATAATAAAATATAATATATCTAATTATTGTCTAATAAAACAAATAACTTTATAAAAGTATTCTTTTTTATATAAAAAGATTTTACTATTAGCCTAATAAAACGAATAACTTTATAAAAGTATTCTGTTTTATATAAAAAGTTTTTCTGTTTTATTACGTTAATAATACGAATAAAACAAAACTTCATCATCGCTTACTTTGAAAATTTTTCAAATGTCACCCTTAACTTTAAACTTTTATCAATTTAACTATTCACCAAAATAGAAAATTTTAATACTTTTATTTCATAAAATTCGGGGTCTCACAATCTCCCCTCCTTATGAAATTTCGCCCTCGAAATTTGCGTACGTACCTGGTATTTCGAAGAGATGAGAATACCTAATTTCTTTTCGGATTGTACCTTCCCGGTTATATCCTCTGTATCATGATTTTTCCATTGCTCATCTCCTGTATTTCAAATATCATTCTAGAACATAGCTTCAAAATAAAGGTTAATTGACATATCATAATTTGTCAACTTATCAAGTAAATAATTTCAGCTTAGGTAAGTCACACACTAGCGAAGTATATTACTCGTCTCTCCCCTCCTAGTTCTAGACTCATATCTCCGCCAGCGACCATATCCCTAAGCTCTGATACCAATTGTGACTGTAAGACCCCACTTGTTTGAATAAAAATGAATTTTCTATAATTATCATTTTTGAATATTATGGAGTAAATTTGATATAATGTTATAATTGTGGGTAATATTTATAAATTTTGCAAAGTATGTAAGTGGTTATATAATATTCGATTGGTCGGGGAATATTCGTTTTAACAGAGAATATTCATAACAACGTCAATCATTGGTGGACCCTACAACTAAATTATTGTTTGATTGAGAAAAAACGACAAAAAAATATTTTATGAAAATAACTACGGAAGTTTTTATCGTTAATAATTGTTGAACTACTTTCTAGTAAAAATACAAAGAATACGCGTGGTTGCATAGTAACACACGGTATTAATTATTGATGCTTACGTGAGAAGTCACTCAGTTTTGTTCAATTATTGCTATAGTGATTGTTGTAAATTTTGCTTATTTTATGGACCCCTACTTACCCATTTTTCAAAATAGTTGGTAGCAAATTATTTTATATTATATAAGGTGTGGCCACTAGTGGGGTTGATGTCTTGTGTGGGGGAGTAGGAATTTGGCTTTGTCAGGTGGGAAGTTATGTAAAATGGGTGGATGAATTATATAATTGCATGTGTATGATTATTATATATATATATATATAACATGTGAGTGGGTTGATATATATATATTTCTATATCTTGCAAGTTTCAAATAAGTGAGATGATTCGGATGAAAAGTTAAAAGTATTGGTTTTTTGTTAAAATTCAACATGTGTTATTATATATATATATATATATATATATATTTTATTAATTATTATATTATTAAGTTGAGAAAAGAAAAGAAAAGAAAAGGAAGCGTCAGACTTTTCTTGCCCGTAAATTGTTAGACGAATTGTTAAGCGCCCGTGAGTTTATATATATATATATATATATATATAATATATATAATATATAATATATATGATATTTTATTTAAAAGATTTTGCTTTAATTATGGACCGTCCGATTAAAGTAAATCAATCTGGACTGTTCAGGAATTAGTTACTATGCAATCCATTTTTCTATAAATAAAAGCTTTTTTCTTCATTATTTTCTTACGAATACACTGAAACTGTTGAGAGAAAATTATAGAGAGAAAGAAGAAGAGAAGTCTGCTACCTTTCTTTTCCTATATCTAATTTTTTTTACGGTAAGAAATATAATTCTTTTGTATTCAAGAAGAGAACTTCTGTTATTCCATTTCTTTATTATTCTATTGGAATAACCTGTATACGCGGGCAACCCTATACTTGGTGACATTCTTCTATTATTCTCTTTTACTATTCCGTTGGAACATCCTCGCTCATCTATATCATACGGACCTAGTTCCGCTTTTAATTATTCATTCATCCTGTTGAATATCCTGTCTCAGGCTATACGGGACCGGTTCCGCTTTTAATTATTCATTCATTCATTTGGAATATCCTGTCTGCGTATATACGCCAACCGGGTTCCGCTTTTAATTATTTATTATTCTGTTGAACATCCTGCTTGGTGTGAATTTCACGACCGGTTCCGCGATTATTAGTCTGTTGAATAACTCGATATGTCGCGGCACCGCATGCATGGTGATTTCTTTTGTTATTCCATTCGTTATTATACTCGATTTGCTTAAAATTTTGACTTATACTCCATGAAATTAGTGGAATATCCTTAATATTTGCGCTTCATCCAATATCTTTTCATGGAAATATTCTTCTGAGCATTCTTGAATTTTACACCACAAAACAATATCTTGCTGACAATTGGAACGTTATTGGTTCCTGGACAAATTAATTCTTGAACTTGTTTTATTGAATTCATATATCATTGTCATCATCCTCATATTTATATTATGTTGAAAGTCATCTGTGGCCTGTAGTGCATAGATGGACTTGGTATGATTATGACCATGGATTATTCGGTATAATCATGACCGTAATGTTACAAATGATGTGGTAAAAGTCCTCATTGGCCCGTAGTGCATTGATGGATAGTTGTTGGCATTATCATGACCATTGATGAATACACAAATATCCTTGACCCGTAGTGCATGGAATTTGTGGTCGTGACCCTAATGAATATCCTTGGCCTTAGTACAAGGATGATGTGGATTATTTATTTAGCAGAGTCTCAGCGATAAAAGTGATGAAAAACTTTTTAAATCATAAAAGATAGTAGATTTTATTCTCTACTTGACTCTTTTAATGGATTGCTTGTTCCGCTGCAGTTAAACTTGATGTCTATTGTATTTTATTAGTTTAACATTGTTGGAGACTAATGATAATTTATTCTGCATTATCTTAGTCATAATATTTCTTGCTGGGCTAGTTGAGCTCACCTTTTCTTTCACCGTTCTCTTCGTGAAATGAGAAACGTAATGGGACGAGTCGAGGAAATCTGTGTGTGATTATCCGGATGATAGTATTAGCTAGTAGTCCTCACTATTCTGTTAAATAGTGTGATAATAAATGTAATGAGGACTTATTTGTGTTTGAAAACTGTCTAGATGACAATATTCGATTTAAAACTCATTGTATATATTTTGTCGTATCTTACACGACTGTTGTATAATTAGTTTATATTTGTATTTAGTACCATGTAAGTGGCGACTCAAGATGGGTGATGTATACCTAATTTTGGGGGCGTCACAGTTGGTATCAAAGCTTAGGGATATGATCCCTGGCTAAGATGTGAGACAAGAACTAGGTGGGGAGAGACGGGGAATTCTTTCGCTAATATGACCCGCCTAAGTTTATTTGGTATTTAATTGGTCGGTCAGAGTATAGAGATAATATGTGATATGTTATTTAACCCTTGTTTTGTGGCAGTATTTGAAAATGACAACCGAGAATGTTGAGAATATCAATGGAGCACAGGAGATCGTTGAGTCTCCACAGATCAATAATCAGGATAATGTGCATCAGGAAGGCAACAATCCTCAGGCAAATAACAACACTGACCAAATGATGAATGATGGAATGTTCAGAGGCTTTATGCAATTCATGCAACATCAGGCAAGAGCGGCTCCTGTCCAAAATACTAGTGGAAACACTGCAACTCTTGACGGTCATCATTCAGCGATTCAAGGAACTGGGACCACCAGAGTTTATTGAGAGCCAAAACCACTTAAAGGCGAGACGTGATAAAACAAATTACCAAGATATTTGATGTCTTGGGATGCTCCGAGGAACAAAAGTTCCCTTTGCCACCTTCATGTTGCGAGGAGAAGCGATTCTCGGTGGGGAATCAGAAAGCGACTCAACTCCGCCGCAAAGATCAAGATGATTTGGGAGAAGTTCCAAGAACTGTTTCAACGACAAGTACTTTCCCGAAAGTATTCATAACATGAAAGAGGTAGAGTTCATCAAGCTGGAACAAAACAATATGACCGTATCACAGTACGAAGCTAAGTTTGCCGAGTTATCCCGGTTTGCGTCCCATTTGGTTGATAATGAGGAGAGAATGACGCGAATGTTTTTAAGAGGTTTAAAACCTGAGATACGTCAATATCTTATCTCTCATAAACTGTGTTTGTATTCAGATGTTGTTAATAGGGCTCAGTTATTGGAGCGTGATAACGAGTCAAGCCAACCAAAGAGAGCGGTAAATTGACAAAATGATAATACCAAAGGAGAATACGACCATCGAAGCGGTGACAACAAGCGTGGAGAAAATCAACAGGCCTGAAATGGTAACCACTTCGGTGGTAATCATGGCCAAAATAATAAGAATGGATATTTCAAGAAGAGGAGATTCAACAATGATGGAAAGACGTCAACATCAGCACATGTCGTTAAGGAAGGAGAACGACCACCTATCATATGCTTCAAGTGTGGAGGAGAGGGACACATCAGTCCCAACTGTGCGATGCCATCCAAAGTATGTTACAACTGTGGAAGAGAAGGTCACCTGGCCCGATTTTGTCGTGCACTGAAGACAAGTTTAACTAGGATGGAGGCACCAAAGGCCGTCCCAGAAAAGTCAAAGCCGGTAGTGCAAGGGAGAGCATTTGTTGTAACCTCCCAAAAAGCAAGGAACCCGAACGAGGTCATCACGGGTAAGCTTATCATAAACTTTAGCGAAGTCTATACCTTATTTGATACCGGTTCTACCCATTCTTTTATTTCTCCTACTTGCGCCAATGTTTAAATTTGACTCGAGAAATTAGACTTTGACTTTGTCTGTTGAAACTCCGCTTGAGAAACCTTCATTACATCCAATCGCTTATAAGTCTTGTTTGGTTCAAATCGGTACCCTCACATTACCTCGTCGATCTTATTTCATTGAAAATACTTGCATTTGATGTGATTCTAGGGATTGATTGGTTAACTACTCATCATGCAAAATTGATTGTTTTCGTAAGGTTGTTAGCTTTCATATTCCTAACCAACCTATTATGCGAATTCAAGCAACCAAACTATTAAAATCAATCACCGTCATCTCAAGCCATAAAGCTATTCGCTTATTAAAAATGGATGTCAAGCTTTCTTAGCTCATGTCACGAGCTAAACAAAAATACGTCCAATTTTGAATGATATTTCTATTGTTAATGAATTTCTCGACGTATTTCAAGAACTTCCCTACTACCCCGTAGTGTGAAATTGAATTTTGTATCGACCTTGAACCTGGTACAAAACCCATTTCCAAAGCCCCATATCAAATGGCTTGTAAGACCCCGAATTTTATGAAATAAAAGTATTCAATTTTTCTATTCAGTAATTGGTTAAATTGATAAAAGTTAAAGTTAAGGGTGATATATGAAATTTTTTTCAAAATAAGCAAGGGGTATAAAGTATTCATTATTGTTTGGGAATATTCGTTTGGTCGTGGAATATTCTTTCTGGCATCGGAATATTAAATGATTTACGCAAGCAGCCATGTATGGGCCCCATAACTGAAAGCGATTGGATGAAGAAAACGACAAATATAAGTTGGTTAAAAATAATCGGCATGTAGTTGTTACCAAGTTAAGACTCGCTTGGAATACCCGGTGGTTAAAATATACGAATACGCTGGCGTGGTTGCATAAAGAGCACACCAGATTGCACAATATTGTTGAATTATTGATCCTTACGTAAGAAGGCACTACTCAATAATTTTCACAAGAGTTATCGCTCAATATTTTATTTTATTGATTCAATAATTGCTTTGCGTTGATATTTTATATTATTGTTGTTCAATAATTGTCACTGCACATTATCTCCATTATCGATCAATAATTCATATTATTTGAATAATATTATTAGATAGCATTATTGGCAATGTCTAGAAAGTTCATCAAGGAGAGGTTTGGTCACCTAATATACCAAAGAAGGAGAAATCCTTATCTGAAAGCCCCTCTTTCCTGGAACTACCGTCATCATAAATGTGATTCTCAGAATATTATTTGTGAATAATTAATTATTGATTCATATGATAAGAAAATATTTATTTGATGTGGATATAAATGATGGATTTATTTATGTGGTTATAAGTGAAGGAATTAATGATGAGGTGTTTTATCAAGATTTGTCGAAATGGAGAACAAAATATGGGATTTTCGTAAAAATTAGTTTATTACTTGATTTTGTAAAATCCATAACTCTTTGTATAATGAGTTAAGAGATGAGCCATATATCAAAAGAAAGCCCTAGAAGTAAGCTAACTGTGAAATTTGAATCACCCAAAAAATTCTTTGTAGATATATCGTGGTGAAATTTTGAATGAAATCGGTCCAAGGACTAATAGTCCGAAAAATCGTTGTTCTTCACTATATTATGTGAGTTATAAATTTTGATCCGACCGTTGGATCGTTGTAATTTTTGGATATGTTATACATACATAAGTTGAGTATATGTCCACAAATTTTGAACCGTTAAAAATGAACGAATGATTTGTTATGAATTTTAAGAGGTGACTGATTCGGAAATTAGGTTTATAATTGATTTTGGTGGAAAATTCTAGAATTGAGTGGGCCCCACTTGTGGTTGGTGAAGAAATGTGCTGAATTTTATTTCAAATGTGGTGGGTGGCAATAGTAGCAAGTAAAGCCATCAGGTAGCAGGTCAAGTCTGCTTCGGCGTGCTAACATTTTCCTATAAATAGAGGGCTAAGTTAGAATTGAAAATCACACCAGAAACATAAGCTTTCTCTCTTCTCTCTAGATTATCGAGTGTATTTTGTGAGTATTTAGATACTTGATGAGTTGATATTCATCGCTGCAAGTTTCCTTCAAATCATATCCGATATCCCGTCGTAAGTCTTTTTTTTTGAGGTAAGGGATAGTAAGGGATGTTATTTTCTTCTCAAATGATATTAATTCTTCAATATCATTATCTTTGAAATATTGGTTGGTACTTTTTATCAAATTTGGAACTTTTTCGTAATATTCGGGTTACTATTCATGAGTTACTATTCACGAGTTACTATTCACGAGTTACTATTCACGAAGTACTATTCATAAGCGTGAAAATGTTTTTTTTGGAATTTCTATCTTTTGGTGTGAGTTACTTATTCACGATACTAAGACTATTCACGATACTGCACTATTCACGAATATTTAAGACTATTCAATCAAAAATAAAATTTTTCTTTTCGTCTAAAATATCTATTCGGATACTAGCTTTGATTGTATCCATGTTTTGATCATTCTTGAATTTTACACCACTATGATTATTTTTGGAGGTATTTTTGGACGTGGATAAAACCAATGCAAAGATGAATGATTTCAAGAATATCTTCGGCCCCGTAGTGTAAAAGATGAATGGTGTTTAAATGAACATGACTAATCGATGAATATCTTTAGCCAAAGAGTGCAAAGATGAATTATTGATGAATATCTTTTGCTCGTAGTGCAAAGACGACTTGTTGATGAATATCTTAGCACATTGTGAGCAAAAGATGAATTATCGATGAATATCTTTTGCTCAGTAATGCAAAGATGACTGTTGTTGAATATCTTTAGCCCGTAAGTGCAAAGATGAATTATTGATGAATATCTTTGGCTTGTAATGCAAAGATGACCCGTTGTTGAATATCTTTAGCTTTGTAGTGTAAAGATGAATCGTTGATGAATATCTTTGGCCCGTGGTGCAAAGATGAATTTATTAGTATGATTATGAGCAGAACCGTGATTTGGTATAACCATGATCTTTGATGTTTCGGTAAAGACAAGTGATGAAAATTATCTTTGTCTTGGATGAGGAAAGGAATTTAGAACTACAATTACGATTATGAGTTATATACGTGATTGTGGGCGTGAATTGTTGATTGATGTTACAGGATAAAACATTGTTGGTGGATTTTTAACATGGAGAAGACAATAGACTTTATAGTCTATTCGACTCTTCTAATGGATTGCTCATTCCACTTAACTATGGTTGAAAAGTTTTATCATCTACCATATGTTCTAAATCTCGATTTATTATCGATGAAGACTATTGATAATTTATTTATCTTTAGTCATAATATTCTTTATCGAGCTAGTTGTGCTCACCCTTTTTGTTTCACAATTCCTTTCGTGTAATAAAAGTGTAGCCGGGTCGAGCGGGATAAAGCGAGGGAATAGAGTGGTGGTCTATAGATGTTGAGGTGAAGTGAATTTAACTTGGAATGGTGTTTTGTCACTATCATACAAGATGTCTAATGACATACAACCTCGTGTTATCATAAGACATGGTTGTGCTCATCCACTTGTTTGAGTATATTTACAAGCACTACCTATATAATCTTGGTGTTTGTTTGGAGTATAATACCCAATTAGAGACAAATGAGATAATGATATGTCAAGAGAAGACTCACCATTGGGAAGAATATGATAGTAATCTTCTCGTTTTTCTTTAGGATTTATTGGGTTAACCAAGGATAATTACGCGGCCATATGATGTCTACCATAACCTAAAAGCATGGCCTCCCATGTACGAAGGTTTCTTGAGCACTTCCCAAAGATTCTAATTTCTAAAACAGCTTTTTGATACCTTTATGTAAGGTGTCATGGTGACGTGTTATCCAAGTTGGTGTCCGTAGAGTTACATTTGGTATATATTGGTATCCAAACTCACAAGATATGTGTTGTTGTATTTTGCACGACAATTGTTGTAATAAAGTTGTAGTTATTTCGTACCATGTATTTAACGACTCGTAATAGGTTGGATGGAATGGACCTATTTTGGGGTTGTTACATTTGGTATCGAGCTAGGGATATGATCTCCATGAGATCGGGAATAGAACTAGGAGGGAGAGATGAGTAAATCCTTCGCTAGTGTGTCCTACCTAAGCTTATTTGTTGGTCACCATAATATCGAGATATTATGTGATATGTTAATTTGCTCAATTAACCTTTGTTTTGAAGTCGTATTCTAGAATGATATCCTAAATACGTGAGATGAGCAATGGAGAAATCATGATGACGGGGAGATAGAATCGAAATGAAAACAAGGTATTCTCAACTCTTTGAAATACCAGTAACGTAAATTTGGGGACGAAATTTCATAAGGAGGGGAGATTGTAAGACCCCGAATTTTATGAAATAAAAGTATTCAATTTTTCTATTCAGTAATTGGTTAAATTGATAAAAGTTAAAGTTAAGGGTGATATATGAAATTTTTTTCAAAATAAGCAAGGGGGTATAAAGTATTCATTATTGTCGGGGAATATTCGTTTGGTCGTGGAATATTCTTTCTGTCTGGGAATATTCGTACTACGGCGCAGCCATGTGTGGGCCCCATAACGGAAAGCGATTGGATGAAGAAAACGACAAATATAAGTTGGTTAAAAATAACTACGTGAAGTTATTACTGCTAAGATGCGTTGGAATACCCTATTGGTTAAAATACAATGTCTAACGCTGCGTGGTTGCGCATAAAGAGCACACCAGATTGCACAATATTGTTTGAATTATTGATCCTTACGTAAGAAGGCACTACTCAATAATTTTCACAATGAGTTACCGCTCAATATTTTATTTTATTGATTCAATAATTGCTGCGTTGATATTTTATATTATTGTTGTTCAATAATTGTCACTTGCACATTATCACCATTATCGATCAATAATTCATATTATTTGAATAATATTATTAGATAGCATTATTGGCAATGTCTAGAAAGTTCTCACAAGGAGAGGTTTGGTCACCTAATTGCATACCAAGAAGGAGAAATCCTTATCTGAAAGCCCCTCTTTCCTGGAACTACTCGGGTCATTATAAATGTGATTCGTAATATTATTTGTGAATAATTAATTATTGATTCATATGATAAGAAAATATTTATTTGATGTGGATATAAATGATGGATTTATTTATGTGGTTATAAGTGAAGGAATTAATGATGAGGTGTTTTATCTCAGATTTGTCGAAATGGAGAACAAAATATGGGATTTTCGTAAAAATTAGTTTATTACTTGATTTTGTAAAATCCATAACTCTTTGTGTATAATGAGTTAAGAGATGAGACATATATCAAAAGAAAGCCCTAGAAGTAAGCTAATCAGAGAAATTTGAATCACCCAAAAAATTCTTTGTAGATATTTCGTGGTGAAATTTTGAATGAAATCGTCCAAAGGACTAATAGTCCAAAAATCGTTGTTCTTCACTATATTACGTGAGTTATAAATTTTGATCCGACCGTTGGATCGTTGTAATTTTGGATATGTTATACATACATAAGTTGTGTATATGTCCACAAATTTTGAACCGTTAAAATGAACGAATGATTTGTTATGAATTTTAAGAGGTGACTGATTCTTAAATTAGGTTTATAATTGATTTTGGTGGAAAATTCTAGAATTGAGTGGGCCCCCACTTGTGGTTGGTGAAGAAATGTGCTGAATTTTATTTCAAATGTGGTGGGTGGCAATAGTAGCAGTAAAGCCATCGTGTAGCAGTCAAGTCCGCTTTCTACGGCTAACATTTTCCTATAAATAGAGGGCTGTTAGAATTGAAAATCACACCGTAACATAAGCTTTCTCTTTCTCTCTCTAGATTATCGGGTGTATTTTGTGAGTATTTAGATACTTGATGAGTTGATATTCATCGCTGCAAAGTTTCCTTCAAAATATATCCGATATCCCGCCGTAAGTCTCGCTTTTTTGAGGTAAGGGATAGTAAGGGATGTTATTTTCTTCTCAAATGATATTAATTCTTCAATATCATTATGTGAAATATTGGTTGGTACTTTTTATCAAATTTGGAACTTTTTCATGCTCTGGGTTACTATTCATGAGTTACTATTCACGAAGTTACTATTACTATTCACGAGTTACTATTCACGAGTACTATTCATGAAGCGTGAAAATGTTTTTTTGTGGAATTTCTATCTTTTGGTGTTTGAGTTACTATTCACGATATCAAGACTATTCACGATATCTGGACTATTCATTTAATACGATTATTATTCATAGAAAAATAAAAATTTTTCTTTTCGCCTAAAATATCTATTCGGATACTAGCTTTGATTGTATCCATGTTTTGATCATTCTTGAATTTTACACCACTATGATTATTTTTGGAGGTATTTTTGGACGCGGATAAAACCAATGCAAAGATGAATGATTTACAAGAATATCTTTGGCTCAGAAAAAAAAGATGAACAGTGTTTAAATGAACATGACCAATCTGATGAATATCTTTAGCCAAATGGTGCAAAGATGAATTATTGATGAATATCTTTTGCTCAGTAGTGCAAAGATGACTTGTTGATGAATATCTTAGCACAGTAGTGCAAAAGATGAATTATTGATGAATATCTTTTGCTCGTAATGCAAAGATGACACTGTTGTTGAATATCTTTAGCTTTGTGAGTGCAAAGATGAATTATTGATGAATATCTTTGGCTTGTAATGCAAAGATGACCCGTTGTTGAATATCTTTAGCATGTAGTGTAAAGATGAACTGTTGATGAATATCTTTGGCCCGTGGTGCAAAGATGAATTTATTAGTATGATTATGAATAGGAACTGTGATTTGGTATAACCATGATCTTTGATGTTTCAGGTAAAGACAAGTGATGAAAATTATCTTTGTCTTGGATGAGGAAAGGAATTTAGAACTACAATTACGATTATGAGTTATACACGTGATTGTGGACAGGAATTGTTGATTGATGTTACATGGATAAAACATTGTTGGTGGATTTTTAACATGGAGAAGACAATAGACTTTATAGTCTATTTGACTCTTCTAATGGATTGCTCATTCCGCTGCAACTATGGTTGAAAAGTTTTATCATCTACCATATGTTCTAAATCTCTGATTTATTACTGATGAAGACTATTGATAATTTATTTATCTTTAGTCATAATATTCTTTACTGAGCTAGTTGTGCTCACCCTTTTGTTTCACAATTCCTTTCAGGTAATAAAAGTGTAGCTGGGTCGAGCGGGGGATAGCGAGGGAATAGAGTGGTGGTCTATAGATGTTGAGGGTGAAGTGAATTTAACTTGGAATGGTGTTTTGTCACTATCATACAAGATGTCTAATGACATACAACCTCGTGTTATCATAAGACATGGTTGTGCTCATCCACTTGCTGAGTATATTTACAAGCACTACCTATATAATCTTGGTGTTTGTTTGGAGTATAATACCCAATTAGAGACAGTGGAGATAATGATATGTCAAGAGAAGACTCACCATTGGGAAGAATATGATAGTAATCTTCTCGTTTTTCTTTGGGGTTTATTGGGTTAACCAAGGATAATTCTGTGGCCATATGATGTCTACCATAACCTAAAAGCATGGCCTCCCATGTACGAAGGTTTCCTTGAGCACTTCCCAAAGATTCTAATTTCTAAAAGCAGCTTTTGGTATGTACCTTTATGTAAGGTGTCATGGTGACGTGTTATCCAAGTTGGTGTCCAGAGTTACATTTGGTATATATTGGTATCCAAACTCACAAAGATATGTGTTGTTGTATTTTGCACGACAATTGTTGTAATAAAGTTGTAGTTATTTCGCATACCATGTATTTAACGACTCGAGAATAGGTTGGATGGAATGGACCTATTTTGGGGTTGTTACATTTAGTATCGTAGCTTAGGATATGATCTCTGGCGGAGATCGAGATCGAATAGAACTAGGAGGGAGAGATGAGTAAATCCTTCGCTAGTGTGTCCTACCTAAGCTTATTTGTTGGTCGGTCATAATATCGAGATATTATGTGATATGTTAATTTGCTCAATTAACCTTTGTTTTGAAGTCGTATTCTAGAATGATATCCAAATACGGAGATGAAAGCAATGGAGAAATCATGATGACGGGGAGATAGAATCTGAATGAAAACAAGGTATTCTCAACTCTTTGAAATACCAGGTACGTAAATTTCGGGGACGAAATTTCATAAGGAGGGGAGATTGTAAGACCCCGAATTTTATGAAATAAAAGTATTCAATTTTTCTATTCAGTAATTGGTTAAATTGATAAAAGTTAAAGTTAAGGGTGATATATGAAATTTTTTTCAAAATAAGCAAGGGGGTATAAAGTATTCATTATTGTCGGGGAATATTCGTTTGGTCGTGGAATATTCTTTCTGTCGGGAATATTAAATGCACTACAGGTAAATGCCGTGTGTGGGGCCCCATAACTGGAAAGCGATTGGATGAAGAAAACGACAAATATAAGTTGGTTAAAAATAACGGCGTAGTTATTACTCAAGTAAGATCATTGGAATACCGTTGGTTAAAATACGATGTCGGCGTGGTTGCATGCAAGAGCATACCGGTGACGCACAATATTGTTGAATTATTGATCCTTACGTAAGAAGGCACTTACTCAATAATTTTCACATGAAGCTTTCTTGCTCAATATTTTATTTTATTGATTCAATAATTCTTTGCGTTGATATTTTATATTATTGTTGTTCAATAATTGTCACCGCATTATTATCACCATTATCGGATCAATAATTCATATTATTTGAATAATATTATTAGATAGCATTATTGGCAATGTCTAGAAAGTTCACATCGAGGAGAGGTTTGGTCACCTAATTGCGGCGCCCAAGATGAGGAAAATCCTTATCTGAAAGCCCCTCTTTCCGGGAACTACCGGTTGTCATAAATGTGATTCGTAATATTATTTGTGAATAATTAATTATTGATATGGGCACGATTCTGATTTAGTTCGGCATATCATCCTCGCATCGGGACGAACAATCGAGAGACTATTCAAACTCTGAAAGATTTATTAAGACTCTGTGTCCTTGACTTCAAGGGAAGTTGGGATAAGTTCTTACCATTGGTGGAGTTTTCCTACAACAACAGTTATCAAACAAGTATTGGCATTGCTCCATTTGAGGCGTTGTATGGAAAAAAGTGTCGTTCTCCAGTATGCTGGGATGAGATTGGTGAAGCAACGTTATTGGGACCGGAGTTGGTACGTATGACTACGAAAAAGATTCAAACGATCAGACAATGTATAAAAACCTCACAAGATCGACAAAAGAGTTATGCTGATCTTCATCGAAAGGACGTGGAATTCGATATTGGAGATCATGTGTTGTTACGTGTTGCTCCATGGAAAGGAGTTACAACATTTGGAAAGAGAGGAAAGCTCAATCCTCGAATCGTTGGCCCATTTTTAATCCTCGATCGGATGGGTGTCTGTTGTAGTTTGATATGCTGTATAATAACGATTACTGTTTTCAATATGATAATCTAAAAGATTAAGCAAAGACACATAATAATCAACAGAAGAAATAATTAAACTTACAGGTGAGCCTTTTAGATATCTTCAAATTTAAAACTTTTATATATTAATTATTTAACAGGAGAATGGAGAGAGAGAGAGAGAATACAAAGAGAGAAAATCAAAAGAAAAGTTCTGCCTCAACATGGGTGAGGGCTTCCTAATTTATACGAGGAAGGAGATAAGGTAAGGACTGAAGCGTGTCCTAGGTTTGTCAATCCTTATATTTCTTCTTTAAATCTCAGCTATAGGAAGTGGACATGAGACAGATTGTCGGCTGAGTGGAGAATAATTGAGGACATCCGGTGTCGTCTTCTGATAATTGAGGACAGTTGGTGTCATCTTCTGATAATTGAGGACAGTTGATAGTTGACTTCTCTTTTTCTGATAGTGGAGACAACTGTTGTCTTCTTTTGATTATTGGGCATCTTTTCTGTAGTGGAGAATAACTTTAGGCTTTTCATTTTCCTTTTTTGTCTTGCTCCATTTTTTTGGAAATCATAGAGGTGAGAGAATCCCAGAAATCTCCCATAGTGAGTTCCGGTTCTTGGCTTTCCCCTACTAAGACGCTGAACTCATTGTCATCCTGGTCAGATACTTCATTACTGTTAATAGTTTTTATGGAAAAATCATCATGGACTAAGGATTGTAGGAATTGATTTTTCATATTATCCATAGTCTTAATAATTAATTATGTTTCATTTAAATCCAAAAACTTATGTTTTAAATCTGTTTATATTTTGACAAATGGATTTACTGGTTGTACTGGAAGGCTCTTAGGAATAGCATCCGGGCAGGCCTGAGTATGATTCTTAATGGCCTTGAGAAGTTCTAGTAGTGTAGGATTAAGTTCTTTATCCCACCATTTAGTAAAAAATACTCTTTTAAGGTAGGGGATCTTATTCTGATAGTCACATTGAAAATCCCATTTCTAGATCCAGGGGATTCCAAAACGGATAATGAAATGAGCAAGTAATTTAAGCATAGATAAATCTTTATTTACTGGTATGTGGGCATAGGCAACTTGTTCCTTCTTAAATGTTGTTTGGACTGATTCTGGTAAAGTTTCAATAGTAATACCGATTTTATCCCACCAAACGAAAAACTAATTTGGGAGTTCATTTTTAAGAACTTCGAGACATATACGGATAAACCAAGTATGGTTATGAATGTGATTATGGTAATAGAATACCTGCGTAAAGAAATCGATATAGTCCCAATAGCTATATTTTGTTTCTAAATGACTATTTTCAAAAGTACGGGTAGTATGAGGATTAATGCCCCAATTTGCAAGAGGCATAATGCTCTTGATAGTTGATTTACTGTATTGGATTGGACTTGTTGGTTTGGTAGGATCATGAAGCGTTTGCTTAATGTCCATTGATGATGTTTCAATGATAATCTGTTCATAAACAAGTCAATACTGGTTAAAATGAGGAGGAAATTGTTGAGTCGTTAAATAACGCCTCTTGATATCCCAAGGATCTGTCATCCATTTTTCATCATTCGGTTCAATAATCAATACCCTTTCTTCCACATCTTTTCTTCCACATGGAATAATAAAAGATGTTCTTCTTTTACCGGAACAGTACATCCCAAACAAATATGTGGAAGAAATAATATTAATTATTGAACCGAATGATGAAAAATGGATGACAGATCCTTGGGAAATCAAGAGGCATTATTTAAGAACTCAACAATTTCTTCATCGTTTTAACCAGTATCGATATGTTTATGAACAGATAATCATTGAAACATCATCAATGGACATTAAGCATACGCTTCATGAACCTACCAAACCAACTAGTCCAATCCAATACAGTAAAACAACTATCAAGAGAATTATGTCTCTTGCAAATTCGGGCATTATTCCCCATAGTACCCGTACTGTTGAAACTAGTCATACAGAAACAAAATAAAGCTATTGGAATTATATTGATTTCTTTATGCAGGTATTCTATTACCATAATCACTTTCATAATCATACTTGGTTTATCCGTATATGTCCCGAAGTTCTTAAAAATGAACTCCTAAATTGGTTTTTCATTTTGTGGGATATATTCGGTATTACTATTGAAACTTTTCCAGAATCAGTCCAAACAACATTTAAGGAGTGACAAGTTGCCTATGCCCACATACCAGTAAATAAAAATTTATCTGTGCTTAAATTACTTGCTCATTTCATATTCCATTTTGAAATCCCCTGGATCTGGAAATGGGATTTTCAATGTTACTATCAGAATAAGATCCCCCGCTTTAAAAGAGTATTTTTACTAAATGGTGGGATAAAGGACTTAATCCTACACTAATAGAACTTCTCAAGGCCATTAAGAATCATACTCAGGCCTGCCTGGATGCTATTCCTAATAGCCTTCCAGTACAACTAGTAAATTCATTTGTCAAAATACAAACAGATTTAAAATAGAAGTTTCCGGATTTAACTAAAACAAAATTAATTGTTAAGACTATGGATTATATGAAAAACCAATTCCTACAATACTTAGTCCAGGATGATTGTTCCATGAAAACTATTAGCAGTAATGAAGAATCTGACCACGATGACAATGAGTTCAACATCTTAGTAGGGGAGAGCCAAGACAGGGAACCCACAATGGGAGATTTCTGGGATTCTCTCACCTCTATGATTTTCAAAAAAATGGAGCAAGACAAAAAAGGAAAATGAAAAAGCCTAAAGTTATTCCCCACTACAGAAAAGATGCCCAATAATCAAAAAAATACAATAGTTGTCTCCACTATCAGAAAAAGAGAAGCCAGCTATCAACTGTCCTCAATTATCAGAAGACGACACCAATTGTCTTTAATTATCAGAAGATGACACTAACTGTCCGTAATTATTATCCACTTAGCCGACAATCTGTCTCATGCCAACTTCCTATGGATGAGATTTAAAGAAGAAAAATAAGGATTGACAAACCTAGGACACGCCTCGCCTTTTACCTTTATCTCCTTCCTCAGATAATTGGGAAGCCTCACCCATGCTGAGGCGTAACTTCTTTCGAAGTTTCTCTTTATATTCTCTCTCTCTCTCTCCATTCTCTCTGTTAAATACTTAATATATAAAATTTTAAAGTTTAAAGATATCTACAAGGCTCACCTGTAAGTTTAATTATTGCTTCGGTTGATTATTATGTGTCTTTGCTTAATCTTTTAGATTATCATATTGAAAATAGTAATCTTTATTATACAACATATCAAACTACAACAAACACCCATAATCATTCTTATTTTTTAGAAAAGTTTAATAAATCAAAACAATTAATTGTTTTAACTAAGAACGTTATAGGAAGAAACTTGTCGACTTATAGTTTTAGGTAGACCCGCAATTCAACAGTAAATTTATGAGATCATATATGTGATAATTTATGTGTCAATATATATTTGATATGCCTTTAAAATATTCATGCCTTTTTTATTAAATAAGATAGCATGGGGTTAATGTTTGATTAAGTGGAACGTCACTTAAGTCGCGTTTAGGACTTTGCATTTAGCCGTGTTATGGCATTGTGTCTTTTATCCTTTGTAAATCATTTACAAACGTGCTTGATCAACCCTATCCCAATCATGCCCTTATTTGGTTCTTTTTTGTATTTTTTTTGAGAACCTACTGGGGAAACTTAGGTCATGTTTGTTTATAAGGATTATAATCTTGAAACTACATTTTCATGTATTATAATCCCAAAACTATTAATTTTAGAATTAAATAGTTCTAGTCACATATTTTTTTATGAAATTATTCATGAGATAACTTAAAATTATCTCATCCTATATTTGTTTTATCCATGATTATTTAAAGGATTTGATAAAAACTTACTGTTTGAACTATCATATCCTTACTACTAATAACAAAGATATCATATTCTCATTAGTTTAAGTATAGATAGATAGAATAAGATACATCGGTCTTTTTAAACAAAGTTAAAAGTTAATTTTGTCCATAAATTTTTGGTCCCAAATGGTAGGGATTATAATACCCATTTGGAAATTGTATTAAATAATTCACCCCTTTTAAGTCATTTTATTATCCCGGGACTAATAGTCTTTAAGTCTATTTTTAAAAATAAATAATAGACTTAAGATTAATAGTCCAATCTTAAGTATAACCTTTGCAAGCTTTTGAAAAACATGATCTAGTGAAGTTTTTTAAGACCTAGAGGAGGGCTTGGGTGAAGTTTTTTAAGAGCTTGGGGAAATGGCCCCGGGAGAGCTTGGGGGAACTTAGCTTGGAGTTAGGAACTTTGGGGAAACTTACTTTTTTTATAGTGTCTTTGGTTAAAATTTTCACTTTTTTACTTTTGTTGAGATGGCTCTACCACTAGGATGTATATCAATATAGGATTCCAAATTAAATGTTTTGTTTTTCTTTTTGTTCTCCTTTTTTTTCAGTTGGGAAATGATATTTTCGCATATATTTTTAATATTTACATATGTTATCCTCTTACGTGATGGTAAAGAGTCATTAAAAATATTAAAAATACACAAGTTTATTAATCTGGGTAAATCACGAGTAAACATAAAAATAACTTATCATGTAATTCACTACAAGAAAATAGCCTAACAGCAATCAATGGTTTCAGCGAACGCACTATTCAGTCGTTGATATGACTAATAGCAGCCGCCTTTGGCAGCCGATATTGAATCTGGTCACTAGATGATATCCGGTCATTGTTCGGTCGCCGATATATTTTTGTCGCTGAAAAATTGGCGTAAAGTGTTGACGGGTTATTTTGTTACTACCTCTCAGAATTAGCGACCGCTAGTCATTAAAAAGTTAGCGACCGTATACGGTCTCTGATAGATGTCGCTGATCCTTTTTAATGTACTCAGCATCAGGCGCCTCAACATACCAGATAGAAAGAAAAAAGAGGGAAACTAGGAGAGAGTGAGGGGCAGAAGAGAAGAGGGAGACCTCCGCCACCGCCAACGTCACTTTAGTCACATTAGGTATATATTTCCTTTTTTATATACTAATAATTAATTATACAATAAATCTAATTAATTTGGGTAATGTATACATATATGAATTGATATGTTGCTATGAATATAAATATAGATATATACATGTTGCTATGATATTGATATGTTGATATGTTGTTATATATATATAAACAGTTTTATTGATAACTGAAATATGTACAAACGAAAAGAAATATAAAAAGACTTACAATTAACTCAAAACATTTAGAAAAGAAGAGAAGGAGGGGTTAAGTAGGCTAACAGTGGTAGAAACTAAAGATTAGTCTGAGAAGGAGCTCAGAGTCTTTTCAAGTTTCGAAGACTGCTTAGCCAAATGAGTTCGGTTGCCTTTTATAGATCAAGGAAAGAGAACTATTACCAAAATAACAGAGTAGAATAACAGAATAACAGAGTAGTGCATATAACACAATTAATTTACTAAATAAAAACAATTTTATTGATAACTAAAATATGTACAAACGAAAAGAAATATAAAAAGACTTAATGTAACGACCCCAAAATAGGTCCATTCCATCCAACCCATTCTGAGTCGCCAAATATATGGTACGAAAAACAACTACAACTTTATTACAACAATTGTCGTGCAAAATACAACAACACATATGCTGTGAGTTTGGATACAAATATATACCAATTGTAGCACGTCACAATGACACCTTACATAAAGGTATAGTCAAAAATCTGCTTTAGAAATTAGAATCTTTGGGAAGTGCTCAAGAAACCTTCGTATACGGGAGGCCATGCTTTTAGGTTATGGTAGATATCATATGGCCATAGAATTATCCTTGGTTGACCTAATAGACCCCAAAGAAAACAAGAAGATTACTATCGTATTCTTTCCAATGGCGAGTCTTCTCTTGACATATCATTATCTCCACCGTCTCTAATTTGGTATTATACTCCAAACAAACACCAAGATTATATAGGTAGTGCTTGTAAATATACTCAAAGAAGTGGATGAAAGCACAACCATGTCTTATGATAACACGAGTTTGTATGTCATTAGACATCTTGTATGATAGTGACAAAACACCCTTCCAAAGTCAGGTTCACCACCCTATTTAATTCACCAAAATAACTATTAAATGATGTATAAAATACAACACACTAAAGCCCTCAATAAAATTATTTTCATACTCTTTAGGGAGAACCTCAACAACTATAGACCACCGCTCTATTCCCTTGTTATCCCAAATTAACCCAAATACACTTTTATTACCCCGAAGGAATTGTGAAACAAAAGGGTGAGCACAACTAGCTCAAGAAAGAATATTATGACTAAAGATAAATAAATTATCAATAGTCTTCATCAAGAATGAATCGTAGATTTAGAACATATGGTAGATGATAAAACTTTTCAACCATAGTCATAGCAATGAACGAAGCAATCCATTAGAAGAGTCAAATAGACCATAAAATCTATTATCTTCTCCATGTTAAAAGTCCACCAACAATGTTTTATCCTCAGTAACATCAATCAACAATTCCTATCCACAATCACGTGTATAACTCATAATCGTAATTGTAGTTCTAAATTCTTTTCCTCATCCAAGACAAAGATAATTTTCATCACTTGTCTTTACCCTCAAACATCAAAGATCATGGTTATACCAAATCACGCCCTCGCTCATAATCATACTAATAAATTCATCTTTGCACCACGGCCAAAGATATTCATCAACAGCTTCATCTTTACACTACAAAGCAAAGATATTCAACAACGAGTCATCTTTGCATTACAAGCCAAAGATATTCATCAATAATTCATCTTTGCACTACAAAGCAAAGATATTCAACAACAGTCATCATCTTTGCACAACGAGCCAAAGATATTCATATATCAAATAAATACATAATCATTTCGTGGTTATATAACAATAATTATAACCATGTTGATCAATTCACCTTTGCACTTAAGCTAAAAATATTCAATTGTAAATTCAATGGTCATGATCATACCACCAACAATTCAACTTTTGCACCATCGCCAAAGAGAACCTATGGTCACGATCATACCAATAATCTACCCATCTTTACACTCAAGTCAAAGAGAAATATCATCATTAGGGTTATAAGAATATTATATAAAAATAATATAATCAAAACATGGTTTTAATTTCAAGAGTAAGATTCATAAATCAACGATAATTTGGTCAGAGAAGAAACCAATTTGTTGTGAATAGTACCCCGTATTAGTACATAGTCCCGTATACGCATATAGTAACCTCGATACCTAAAAGATAAAGTTTCATAATAAAATTCATATCCATATTTATAACACCTTAATCCAAATGTTATAAATCACTTAGAAATCTCATAATATAATATTATTAATATTATAATAATATTTTAATCATTTCTCAAACTTATAAACAATTTAATTAAATTGTTTACACTTTACTAATTAATGCATTTAATCATCATAAAATGCCAAACTCATAAAATTTCATCACCAATAACTAAAACCCTCATCAAAAATCAGATATACCTCATATATTATTCTCAAACCATAAAATCATATTTTCTAATTTTCTTACTTCACATAACATATTTAATTCATTTGCTCATAACTAGAACATTTTCATGAAAAATACCAAATCGCCTAAAATATTTCTTTTCTCGGGATTTAGCATAAAATAGTCCCATATTGAACATATATTTTTCTCGAAATTTTAAAATTCATTTACTATTTTTCATATGGCCAAAACCAATTTAATATTTAAACATTTATCATAAATTGTACTTTTATCCAAAAATTCAAATTCACAGAGTACAATCGATATTATATAGATGTACTCTCAATAAAAATTTCATCAATTTTGGAGTTAACCGCAAGGAGTTATAAATAGTTACTTTTAAAATAGTCTTTTCTCATAAAATCCATAACTCCTAATCTATACATCCAAAATACCTCAAAATAATCATAGTGGTGTAAAATTCAAGAATGATCAAAACATGGATACAATCAAAGCTAGTATTCGTAATAGATATTTTGGACTAAAAAGAAGAAATTTTATTTTTCTATGAATAAATAGTCTTTGATACGTGAATAGTGTCAGATACGTGAATAAAGGCCGATACGTGAATAAGTAACTCTACACCAAAAGATAGAAATTCCACAAAAAAAAACATCTTCACGCTTCATGAATAGTACTCGTGAATAGTAACTCGTGAATAAGAATCTCATGAATAGTAACTCGTGAATAGTAACTCGTGAATAATAATAACCCATGAATAGTAACCCCGACATGAAAAAGTTCCAAATTTGATAAAAACTTCAGATCAACATTTCAAAGATAATGATATCAAGAAATAATATCATTACAAAAAAATAATATCCCTTACCTCAAAGAATCAAGATTTCCTGACCGAATAACGCTAAACTAACTTGCACCGTATAGCAATACTCAAAATACTCACAAGAATACGCCAAAATATCGAGAGAGAAATAGAGAAAAACTTCAGTTTACGTGTGATTTTCAATTCTAACTTAGCCCTCTATTTATAGGAAAATTTTAGCAGACTTGACCTCGCAACTCCGATGACTTTTACTCTCGCTACTATTCCCACCCACCACATTTGAAATAAAATTCAGCACATTTCTTCACCAACCACAAGTGGGGCCCACTCAATTCTAGAATTTTCCACCAAAATGCTAAATTCGGATACTTCAACAATTTATGAACCATTCACCTCTTAAAATTCATAACAAATCATACGCTCATTTTTAACGGCTCAAAATTTGTGGACATATACTCAACTTATATATGTATAACATATCCAAAATTACAACGATCCAACTATTTGATTAAAAATTATAACTAACGCAATATATCTCAAAAACACCGGTTTAATTTTTAATACCTTCATTCCGACAAAAATACTAATAAAATACCTCAACATTAATTCCTTCATTTATAACCATATAAATAAATCCATCATTTATATTCACATCAAATAAATATTTTCTTATCATATAAATCAATAATTAATTATTCACAAATAATATTACATAATCACATTTATGACAACCAGTCGCTCCTCCGAGAGAAGAGGGGCTTTCAATAAGGATCTCTCTCATCGCCGCAATTAGGTGACCAAACCTCTCCTCGATGTAACTTTCTAGACATCGCTAATAATGCTATCTAATAATATTATTCAATAATATGAATTATTGATCCGATAATGGGAAATATCAAGCAAAGACAATTATCGAACAATAATAATATAAAATTTCAACGTAGCAATTATTGAATCAATAAATAAAAATATCAACAAGAATTACCGTAATAATTATTGAGTAAGTGCCTTCACGTAAGAATCAATAATTCAAAATACTGTAATACCGTGCTATCGCAAGCAACAACGCCAGACATTTTATTTTACCAACTGGGTATTCCAACAAAGGTTAATTCAGAACGATTACGTCGTTATTTATAAAAACTTAATTTTGTCGCTTTCTTCATCCGACAGCTTATTCTCATTATGGGGCCCATAAAATGATCGCTACTGGCCGCATGCGAATATTCCCCGATAGAAAGAATATTCCACGACCAAACGAATATTCCCCGACAACAATGAATATTTTATAACCACTTGTGTATTTTGAAAAAAAATTCATATATCACCCTTAACTTTAACTTTTATCAATTTAACCATTTACTGAATAGTAATTATAAGAAAAATTGAATACTTTTATTTCATAAAATTCGGGGTCTTACACTTACAATTAACTCAAAACATTTAGAGAAGAAGAGAAGGAGGGGTTAAGTAGGCTAACAGTGGTAGAAACTAAAGATTAGTCTGAGAAGGAGCTCAGAGTCTTTCCAAGTTTCGAAGACTGCTTAGCCAAATGAGTTCGGTTTTCTTTTATAGATCAAGGAAATAGAAATATTACATTAACTGGGGTAAAGTAAGAAACAAATTACTTAAGTGAAAAACATTTTACTTAAGTAAAAGCAAAAATAAAAGCAAAAGAAAAGTACAAACACATTACTATTAATGAATAGTGACTACTTTTACTATTGATGAACAGAGCTACAGTGCTGACTTTTTTTACTATTCATGGACGCTTTCGGCAACTTTTGACGAAGGGGCCGACAACTTTTGACTCAGCAGCTGCTTTCGGTGGAAAAGAAAGAGTATCTTTTGACTTTAAAGGCTGTTGGGGTAGGTGCGCATGACTAGAGCATCTTTTGGTGGAAAAACAGATTCTTTGATCGATTAATTTTGCTCGAAAGCAAGTCTTTGTCACGAAAGAGTCTTGATTGATTTATGGATTTCAAAGTAATAGATCCTGAGCATCCTGTAGATTGATGGTGCCATATGGATCATACTGACCATCATCATTTGTAAATTGGCTGACTGAATCACCCTGAGAAGAATGATTAGAAGCCTCCGCATGTAAGGCTTCATCAATTCTTTTGTTAAGTGCCTGGGCAATCTCTATTAATTCTTTACTGGAGCAATCTTTGAAATCTGAGACCTTACGGGAACAAGATGAACCTGTAGGACTGACTCTGGGTTCTTTTGACTTAGACTCTTTGGGTTTGGATTCTTTTGATTGACTGGAAGGTTCTTTAGAAGAAACTGGAAGAACCTTGAGAGGGGTTGTGGGAAATTCTAACTGAACTTGATTGACAATCTTGTTGACATCAACCTTATCCCACCACTTGATGAAAAAACGACGGGAAAGAAGAGGAAACGGATCAAAAGAGGGTGTGACTATATACTGAGGATCAGTTACTTTAGGAGGAGTATAAATATCATACTGCCACCTAAGAATCCAGGGGATTTTATATTTACTCACGAATAGAAGGACTGAGGGAAAACCTTCATATTTCGGATTGGGTTTACTGTGAATACAGAAGTGGTTAAATTGAACCTTTAGGAGATCTGGAAGGAGATCATAAGTGGAATCGAACCCGTGCCACTAATGAATGAACTAGAAAGGGAAATGACTCTTGAACTTGTGGTCGAACTGGACAAACCACGAATGACTGTTTGACTCATTTTTGTGAATAAAAACATGATGCCATGCATCAATATAATTATAATAACAATAAGAGTTATTTTGATTAGAGAGTTGTATGAGATCAGAGGGGTGAACTCCCCACTCTGCGAGTGAAATAAACTGTTTAATATACAAAGAATGATAAAGCATCTTGGACTTATCATTGTTTGCATAAATCGGTTTAATGAATATTGATTTTGTTTCAATAAGAATATCCTTATAATACACAAGGGATTTATAAGGAGCAAGAGGCTGGAAATGCCATCCAGGGGGAAAGAACTGGGCCGCCAAGCTGACTGGGTCAGTTCTATTTTTCATTATGGGTTCAATGTGAAATAAATGGGTTGTCCATTTGTGTATGTATTCAGAATGAGGATTACTAGGATTGGTAGCTGTGGGTTTTGACTGATCGACAAATGGATCAACTGGGATTGGTTGACTTGCTAACGCCGAACTGCATTTTACTTTTAGGCATGGTTCCTAGTGATGATGAATTTGTTACTTGGTTCAAGGATCTGGTTAATCGGGTGAGGAACTAGGGTTCCTCCGGGATGATTACTTACTGGGAAGGGCGACTTTATACCACGAGAGGACGACGCTCCTCTAAAACTCATAATGCTCGGACGGTACCTGTATTAATGAATTCCCGAGTGAGAAAATCAGGAATTGAATTGTTACTACCTTTAATGTATTCAATATCAAAATCAAAAATGCTTAACAAAGCTTGCCATCTAGCGAAGGAATGCTTAGAGGCTAGATTTTTAACATCTTTTTCTAATATATATTTTGTTGACTTGCAATCTATGCGAACTAGAAAATTCTGGTTCAATAAATCACTTTGAAATTTATTAATACATAATACTAATGAAAGTATTTCTTTTTTAATAGTACTGTAATTTAATTGTGTAATATTCCATGCACCGGAATGAAAACGAACAATTTGTTCTGGGGATTCTGGTGTTAACTTTTGTTTAAGGATGCCTCCGAACCCAATATCTGAGGCGTCAGTTTCAACAATTTTATACGCTGAATCATTGGAGATACCAAGACAGGGCAATACCTTGACGTATTTTTTAACTTGTTGGATGACAGAAGTATGAATGTCAGTCCAAGGTGGAGGATTGTCTTGGAAACGCTGGAAAAGAGGTTTGCAGATCTTCCTGAGATTCTTGTAAAACTTGCCAATATAATTAAGCGAGCCAAGAAATCTCTCGCATTTGGGTTTTATCGGTTATCTTATCGGAAACTTGTCAAATGAATTGAATAGCTCGCTCAATGGGCCGAACTTGTCCTCCAAGATATTAAGACCAAGAAACCTTATTCTGACCTGAAACAGGCTGTATTTGGAAGGTGAAAGAACAAGACCATTATCTTTAACTGTCTTGAAGGATGATTTCAAGTGTTTAATGTGTTCTTCAATTGTTATTCCGCCCCCAAATGGTATCAGAGCCAAGTTCTGTTGTTTCTAGTTGCCAGTAAGATTTTAGTAATATTTCATTTATACTATTTTCAAAACTTCTCCTTTATTTTTTTTTCTGAAATCACCTAACTTACTGTAGTCCACCCTTCATCGTGTCTACCCTTGTAAGTCTCTTGTGCGAGCAGTGTCGGGTATTTGGTTATGGGTATGAGTCTACTTCAGGTAAGAGGGTCTGTGTGGATGATAAAGAGTAAAAATTTGTTTTGAATCTGGTAAAATGAGTAGATTATTTAGATCTAACTCCTCAGCTAGTCACCGGTCAACTTTGCCACCACTACCAGACATAGTTAACCAAGAGGAACATAGTTTTGAAAATATTAGTCAAGCCTTACATAATTGGAACATACCTAGAGTTTCCCCTAAAGAAATTTATCAGTCAACCTTTTTAGATAATTTTAAAACCGATTATAATGTTAAAACAGTTGAAAAGGTTTATGCAATAAACAAAGAATATGAAACTTGTAGTCTTTTATCCTCAGATATTATTAAAAAACATATAAAAAAGGGTTACAACTTCATTCATATAGGATTAGTTCAAGTTGCAGTGAAACCTTTAAACATTAAGGGAATTAATTCATGTATCTATCTCTGTCTTAGAGATGCTAGGTTCTTGAATTATCACCCCAGTATGATAGGTGCAATGGAGTCAAGTCTGCACAATGGACCTGCCATTTTAATTGCTTTCCTGATTTCACTTTGAGCCTTAGTGATCAACATTTATTAAAAGCTTTAAAATTAAACATTAAAACTTCTGGTGAAATCACTCACATGATTGAGTGTTCGCAGCCCATTGCCTTAATTTACAGGATTTATTATAAGACCATGAAAACGAATCTAAACGTTCATGCTCTAAATAAAAGTCCTAAAGATTTAACAGTATTAATTCAAAGTTCTACTACAGATGCTAATATCCAAGTCCCGAGAACAATTCTCTGGAAGGATATTACACTTCCCAGTCAATGGACTTTACCAAATGAAATACCTCAACAGCCTATAGTTAACAATCAACTGAATATAGAAAATATTAGGCAATTTTCTGATGTAAAGGTCAAAATAAGTTTTGAACGTACCAGAAGACCTGTCATTATTGAAGATTTCACTAGTTCTTCAGCACCTTCATTTCATACTCGAAGAGATACTGAAGTACTTAGTAATCCTTCAATTAGAGATGTTAAATTAAAAGGTATCCTTAATCAAGGTCAAGCTAGTCATCCCTGTTATGCTCATAAAGATTTTGTAGAAGAAGAAGGTTCTTCTTCTCCCTCTTCTTCTAAGATGCCCACTCAGTCAGATTTTGATATTCCTATTAACAATCAATTAAGAGTTATTAAAAAAGAATTCATATTAGATTGGGACAATCTGGTAAGAGATTTTAATTCCAAATCTAATAAAGAAAAAAGACATTTATTTAGATCTAATCACCCCACAGAAAAGGAACGTGATAAGATAGTCAATAGATGGAAAAGATTTATTGTTAATGAAAGTATAAATATTACATTTTATGATTGGTATAAACAATATCAAAATAAGTGTAATGTAATTACCAAAACTCAATAGATTAAAGAAGATAGGTCGAAGGTCTCTTCAAGTCATCCCCCTTTAGAAACTGTCCTAATTTCAGTTAAGAATGCTTCAGTTGTTGCTAGCCCATTTAAGATTGCAGATGGCAATAATAATGATAAAAAAATTATAGAACAGTTAAACTTTAATAATCAATATCTAGCAACCGTTGGAAAACAGCTAGATAGGATCGAAGAAAAATTCGAAGAAAATATTATTAAAAAACCTGATTCAAAGATTGAACATCCTTTAATAAAATTACTAGAAAATAGAAATAAACTAGGTCTACCAACTAATGATGACTTTCTAGTTCGATCTATTGATAAGTTATTCAAAAAAGTAAAAAATGAACTCGGTACAAGTGGTACAATTGCCATTATTGATCAAGTAGAAACTGATATTGAAAGTAATAGTCAATCAGATAAATCTGATACTATTTCAATACCAGATTTCAATGATCAGTTAAACAAATTAACAGTTAAAAACACCAGTATAACCAGGAATTGGTATTCTAGACCTACTCCTCCGGATTTACAGTTCGAAGAGAGAAATCTAGATAAATAATTCTCAGTTTCATCTAATAAAATTTATGAGTGGAACATGGATGGTTTTAGTGAACAAGAAATTTTAAACAAATTAAATCACATGTCTATGGTAACAAATAGCTATATTACTAAATTCAATAATCATCTCAAATGATATTGTTGAATTAATAAATAGTGGATTCACCGGTATCCTTAGGTCTTGGTGGGAGAAACATCTCACTAAGATACTAGAATATCAATAATCCATGTCAGTCTGGCTAGATGAAGACTAAGAACCCAAAATCTTTGATGAAGAGGTTGGAGTTGGCCCGCCAGATGGAGTAAATACACTAATATTTACCATAATAAAACATTTTGTTAGCACCCCCAATGAATATTATTAGAGAGAATTCACGATCTTTTATAATCTCACTTGTCCCACTCTAAGTGACTTTAGATGGTACAAAGATGTTTTTACTTCTAGAGTTATGTTACAAGAACGACAAAGAATAAACCATTCTCGGAAGAGAAATTCATCAATGGTTTGCCTTCACCGTTTACAAGCATAAGGTTCGTGGAAGAATTGAGTAAAAACTTAGGATATATTGATTATGATAACCTAACTTACGGTGATATAATCAGTTATATTCAAAAGATTGGTTTAAAAATGTGCATTGATTTTAGGTTAGCCAAAAAAGCTAGTAAAGACAAGAAGAAAGCTAAATATGAGTTAGGTGCTTTCTGTAAACAATATGGTTTACCTCTGGTTGCTCCCTCTAGAAGGAAATACAGGTATAAACATGTTGATTCTCATAAAAGTAACAAACATCATAGGAGAAAATGCAGTCATCACAAAGATAAAAATCGAGACAGTTATTATAATAAACCCAAAACTACAAATAAAAATTATAATAAAAAATCTAAGTACAAAAAAATATGCTAAGAGTAAAATTGTTTGCCACAATTATGGGCAAAAGGGTCATTACAAAAATGAATGTAAAATAAAACAAAAATTAAATCAATTAAATGTCTCTAGTGAAGACACTGAACATATATTAGCGCTTATCAGAATTGAGAACGATGAGAACGATGTCAGTAATGATGAAGGTTCTAATATCTCTTATTCCTCTAATACTAACAGTAATGAAGAATCAAGCAGTGACGTTGAAGAAGTCACTATTTGTGCTGATAATTGCAATGAACATTATTGCAATAAAAGAGTTAATGTAATTAACGAAGATGATGAAGAAAGTTCGTTGTTAATTGACTTAATTAGTAAAATCACTGATCCTAAGCTAAAGGCTCAATACACTAAACAGTTAAAGGATTTATTAACCAAAGATATTAAGGATAATGACAAATTCATTAAAGCTAAAGAAAAACCAATTTTTAGTCTTAATAAAACATTGGAAAGATTTAAATCTCCAGTTAAAGAAATCACTCTTCCAGAATTAAATCAAGAAGTAAATAAAGTCAAAAAAGAAATTGCTAATTTAAAATTAGAAGTTTATAATCTGAGAAAAGATTTTGATGACAAAAGGTCAGATCTTCAGATCTAAGATTCCACGTCTAGTGATGAAAATCACTGGTGCTAAAGATGAACCAGATCTATTTGTACAAGGTCTTACACTTAAAAGAATTAAGGATACTACCATTCAGAAATTGTATGTCTCGGTTAACCTGGTTGTTGATAAAGGTTTCTCTATACAGCTTACTGCCCTAGTTGATACAGGTGTAGATTTAAACTGTATACAAGAAGGTTTAATCCCAACCAAATATTATAAGAAGACCAGTGAAAAACTTAATTCAGCTAATGGTAGTCAAATGGAAATAAAATATAAATTGCCTAAAGTTCATATCTGTCAAGATAATATGTGCTTTAAAACATCATTTGTTTTAATCCCCAATCTTACAGATAAATTAATTTTAGGGTTACCATTTGTATATTTACTCTATCCATTTACTACTAGTAATGAAGGCTTAAGTTGTAGACATTTAGGGAAGAAAATAACATTTAAATTTCTTATTAAACCCAAAGAGAGAGACTTAAGATTCATCCAAGAAGAATCCATTACAAAATCATTAAACTTATTAAATTGTAAATCAACCCACTTGAATTTCTTGAAAGAAGAAATTAAGTACAAAAGAGTTGAGGAACAGCTTCAAAATAATGAAATTCAGGTTAAAATTGAGGAATTAAAAACATATTTAAAAGATAACCTTTGTTCAGATTCCCCTAATGCCTTTTGGCATCGGAAGATGCATACTGTCAGGCTCCCTTACGCTATGGAATTTAAAGAGCATTTAATTCCTACTAAGGCCAGGCCTATTCAGATGAATCACGAACAAATGGAGTTATGTAAGAAGGAGATTAATGACCTTCTTAGAAAAGGTTTAATTAAACCCAGTAAATCCCCATGGTCTTGTCCTGCTTTTTATGTTAACAATGAAGCAGAGAAAGAGAGAGGTGTACCTCGTCTAGTCATCAATTACAAACCATTGAATAAGGTTTTAGAGTGGATTAGGTATCCCCTTCCCAACAAAGACGACCTTATTAATAGATTGAGTAATGCCACAATATTCAGTAAATTTGACCTTAAGTCCGGCTTCTGGCAAATTGCCATTCATCCTGATGATAGGTACAAAACAACATTCACCACTCCTTTCGGTCACTACGAATGGAATGTCCAGGCATTTGGCCTGAAAAATGCTCCCAGTGAATTCCAAAATTTCTTCAATGACATATTAAACCCTTTCAGTCATTTTATTGTTGTCTATATCGACGATATACTCATTTTTTCTAAGACCATTGAAGAACACATTAAACACTTGAAATCATTCTTCAAGACAGTTAAAGATAATGGTCTTGTTCTTTCACTTTCCAAATACAGCCTGTTTCAGGTCAGAATAAGGTTTCTTGGTCTTAATATCTTCAGAGGACAAGTTCAGCCCATTGAACGAGATATTCAATTCGCTGACAAGTTTCCCGATAAGATAACAAATAAAACCTAACTACAGAGATTTCTTGGCTCGCTTAATTATATTGGCAAGTTTTACAAGAATCTCAAGAAGATCTGTAAACATCTTTCCCAAATATTTGCAAGACATCCTCTTCCACCTTGACCGACATTCATACTTCACGTCCAACAAGTTAAAAAATACGTTAAGGCATTGCCCTGTCTTGGTATCTCCAATGATTCAGCGTATAAATTTGTTGAAACTGACGCCTCAGATATTGGGTTCGGAGGCATCCTTAAACAAAAGTTAACACCAGAATCCCCATAACAAATTGTTCATTTTCATTTCGGTGCATGGAATATTACACAGTTAAATTACAGTACTATTAAAAAAGAAATACTTTCATTAGTATTATGTATTAATAAATTTCAAAGTGATTTATTGAACCAGAAATTTTTAGTTCACATAGATTGCAAGTCAACAAAATATATATTAGAAAAAGATGTTGAAAATCTAGCCTCTAAGCATTCCTTCGCTAGATGGCAAGCTTTGTTAAGCATTTTTGATTTTGAAATTGAATAAATTAAAGGTAGTAATAATTCAATTCCTGATTTTCTCACTCGGGAATTCATTAATACAGGTACCGTCCGAGCATTATGAGTTTTAGAGGAGCATCGTCCTCTTGTGGTCCGGGTCGCCCTTCTGGCCTAAGTAATCATCCTAGAGGAACCCTAGTTCCTCACCCAGTTAACCTAGTCCTTCAAACCAGTAATAAATTCACTGTCCTAGGAACCATGCCTAGGCTGTACAGTTCGGCATTAAAAAGTCAACCAATCCCAGTTGATCCATTTGCCGATCAGTCAAAACCCACAGCTACCAATCCTATTAATCCTCATTCTAAATACATACACAAATGGACAACCCATTTATTTCACATTGAACCCACAATGAAAAATAGAACTGACCCAGTCAGCTTGGCCGTCCAGTTCTTTCCCCCTGGATGTCATTTCCAGCCTCTTGCTCCTTATAAATCCCTTGTGTATTATAAGGATATTCTTATTGAAATAGAATCAATATTCATTAAACCGATGTATGCAAACAATGATAAGTCCAAGATGCTTTATCATTCTTTGTATATTAAACAGTTTATTTCACTCGTAGAGTGGGGAGTTCACCCCTCTGATCTCATGCAACTCTCTAATCAAAATAACTCTTATTGTTATTATGATTATATTGATGCATGACATCATGTTTTTATTCACCAAAATGAGTCAAACAGTCATTCGTGGTTTGTCCAGTTCGACCACAAGTTCAAGAGTCATTTCCTTTTTTGGTTCGTTCATTGGTGGCACAGGTTCGGTTCCACTTATGATCTCCTTCCAGATCTCCTAAAGGTTCAATTTAACCACTTTTGTATTCATAGTAAACCCAATCCGAAATATGAAGGTTTTCCCTCAGTCCTTCTATTCGTGAGTAAATATAAAATCCCCTAGATTCTTAGGTGGCAGTATGATATTGATACTCCTCCTAAAGTAACTGATCCTCAGTATATAGTCACACTCTCTTTTGATCTGTTTCCTCTTCTTTCCCGTCGTTTTTTCATCAAGTGGTGGGATAAGTTTGATGTCAACAGGATTGTCAGTCAAGTTCAGTTAGAATTTCCCACAACCCCTCTCAAGGTTCTTCCAGTTTCTTCCAAAGAACCTTCCAGTCAATCAAAAGAATCCAAACCCAAAGAGTCTAAGTCAAAAGAACCCAAAGTCAGTCCTACAGGTTCATCTTGTTCCTGTAAGGTCTCAAATTTCAAAGACTGCTCCAGTAAAGAATTAATAGAGATTGCCCAGGCACTTAACAAAAGAATTGATGAAGCCTTACATGCGGAGGCTTCTAATCATTCTTCTCGTGGTGATTCAACAAATTAATTTGCGATGATGATGATGGTCAAGATGATCCATATGGCACCATCAATCTACAGGATGCTCAGATCCATTCACTTTGAAATCTACAAATAATCAAGACTCACCTCGACAAACCAAAGACTCGCCAGCAACTAATCAATCCAAAGAATCTGCTTTTCCACCAAAAGCACTCCGATAAAGACTCTACCCCAAAGAAATTTTTCAAAGTCAAAAGATACTCTTTCTTTTCCACCGCAGTATTCTTTGAGTCAAAAGTTATTTACCCTTCACAAAAGTTGCCGAAAGCATTCATGAATAGTAAAAAAATCAGCACTATAGCTCTGTTCATCAATAGTAAAAGTAGTCACTATTCATTAATAGTAATGTATTTGTACTTTTCTTTTGCTTTTACTTTTTCTTTTACTTAAGTAAAATGTTTTTCACTTAAGTAATTTGTTTCTTACTTTACCCCAGTTAATGTAATAGTTCTATTTCCTTAATCTATAAAAGAAAACCGAACTCATTTGGCTAAGCGCCTTGAAACTTGGAAAGACTCGAGCTCCTTCTCGATTAATCTTTAGTTTCTACCACCAAGTTAGCCTACTTAACCCTCCTTCTCTTCTTCTCTAAATGTTTTGAGTTAATTGTAAGTGTAAGACCCCGAATTTTATGAAATAAAAGTATTCAATTTTTCTTATAATTACTATTCAAGAAATGGTTAAATTGATAAATTGATAAAAGTTAAAGTTAAGGGTGATATATGAATTTTTTTTCAAAATACACAAGTGGTTATAAAATATTCATTGTTGTTTGTGAATATTCGTTTGGTCGTGGAATATTCTTTTCCGCGTTGGGAATATTCATGCATTTACTACCGATCATTATTCAGGGCCCATAATGTAATAAATCGTAGGATGAAGAAAACGACAAAATTAAGTTTTTATAAATAACGACGTAATCGTTCTCACTGCTAACACTGCTGGAATACCCTTGGTAAAATAAAGTAATACGCGTTGTTGCACATAAGAAGACACCAGATTACACATACACAAAGATTTTGAATTATTGATTCTTACGTAAGAAGGCACTACTCAATAATTATTACAGTAATTATCGCTCAATATTTTATTTATTGATTCAATAATTGCTACGTTGAAATTTTATATTATTATTGTTCAATAATTGTCACCGCATGATATTTCCCATTATCGGATCAATAATTCATATTATTCAATAATATTATTAGATAGCATTATTGGCAATGTCTAGAAAGTTCTCATCAAGGAGAGGTTTGGTCACCTAATCATTGCTGCCAAGAAGAGAGAGATTATTGTGTGTTCTAGATGCTATTTTTTTTCCTCCATATTATCTCCTTCGGAAGCAGATAATATGGAGGAAGAAGAATGTCGCATACAAGAACACACAGTTACTTACTAAAATAAAAATAGTTTTATTGATTATTGGAACTATGTACAAACAGAAATTAAAATAACTTACAAGATTAACTTACAAATTAAAACATTTAACTGAAGAAGTTGAAAAGAGGGGTTAAGTAGGCTAAACAGCGGTAGAAACCAAAGATTCGTCTAAGAGAGAGAGCTCAGAGTCTTTCTAAGTTTCAAAATCTGATTTGCCAAATGAGTTCGGTTTCTTTTTATAGATCAAGGAAAGGGAACTATTACATTAACTGGGGTAAAATAAGAAACATTTTACTTAAGTGAAAACATTTTACTTAAGTAAAAGGTATAAAAGTAAAAGTGCGTATACTTTATCGTTGATGAATAAGTGACTACTTTTGACTAAATACAAATGCTTTTGCCACTTTTGACTAAGTGGTCGACAAACTTTTGACTCATTGATGCTTTTGGTGGAAAAGAGAGCATCTTTTTGACTTATGGGGCGATTTACGTGTATCGGGCCGCTTTCGTGAAAAAAGATTCTTCTCGAATAATTGGGCACTGGAGCAGTCTTTGGTCGATCGTAGACTTCAAGCGAATGGATCCTCGAAGTCCCCAGTAGATTGATGGTGCCATATGGGTCATCATCATCTCTGAGGTTACTGTGAGAACCTTGACTGGAAGATGAAGAACATGAAGAGGCTTCTTCATGTAGTTCATCAATTCTTTTATTTAGTGCTTGAGCAATTAATTTCAATTCTTTACTGGAACAATCTTTAAAATCAGAAATTTCACGGGAACAAGCTGAACCAGTGGGACTGACTCTAGACTCTTTTGACTTGGATTTTGACTCTTTTGGAACAGACTCTTTTTCTTTACTAGCCGGAGGAATGGCTATGACTGGAAGAGGAGAAATTAGAGCAACAGGAAATTCCTGCTGAACCTGACCAACTATCCTGTTAATGTCGAATTTATCCCACCACTTGATATAAAAGAGGCAAGACATCCGAGGGAGTGGATCTGATGGAATGGAATTGACTGGAGTAGTGGGAGGTGGAATCCCATACTGCCATTTAAGAATCCAGGGGATTTTATATTTACTAACAAATAAAAGAGTGAGGGGAACACCGTCATTCTTTGGATCTGTTTTACTATAATTGCTGAAGTGACTCAATTGAACCTTGAAAAGGTGAGGAAGAAAGTCATAGGTAGAACCTAACCTATACCACCAGAGAACGAACCAATAAGGGATTGGACTTTTGAATTTATGGTCAAATTGAATGAACCATGAATGACTATGTGACTCGTTTTGGTAAAGGAGAACCTTATACCAAGCTTCAATATAGTCGTAATAACAGAATGAGTTATCTTGACTAGAGAGATTCATAAGATCGGAGGGGTTTTTTCCCCAATCAGACATCTGAACAAACTGTTTAATATACAAAGAATGATAGAGGACTTTAGCCTTATCATTATTAGCGTAAATAGGTTTAATGTTTACTGATTCTGTTTCCAAAAGAATGTTCTTATAATGCACAAGATATTTATAAGGAGCAAAGGGATGGAAATGCCATCCAGGGGGAAAGAAATGAGCAGCAAGCTTAATGGGGTCATCTTTTAGTTTCATGTAGGGTTCAATATGAAATAGGTAATTTTCCCATCTAAGCATATACTCAGAAGGAGGATGACTAGGAGCTGAGGATAAAGCCTTAGCTGGATCACTAAAAGGGTCAATTGGTTCAGGCTTACTGGTTAAAGCTGAACTATAGGGTTTAGGAATTGTCCCAAGGACTATAAATTTATTTGACTGATAAACTGGGGTGACTGGGTGAGGAATCAGAGTTCCTCTGGGTTGATTACTTGGGCTAGTAGGACGACCTGGACCTCTTGAGGAAGATGATCCTTTAATGCTCATGACTGAATAATACCTGTATTGATAAATTCCTGAGTGAGAAAATCAGGAATTGAATTTTTACTACCTTCAATGTATTCAATTTCAAAATCAAAAATGCTTAACAAAGCTTGCCATTTAGCGAAGGAATGGTTAGAGGCAAGATTTTCAACATCTTTTTCTAATATATGTTTTGCTGACTTGCAATCAATGCGAACCTAGAAATTTCTGGTTCAATAAATCACTTTGAAACTTATTAATACATAATACTAATGAAAGTATTTCCTTTTTAATGGTACTATAATTTAACTTTGTATTATTCCATGCGCCGGAATGAAAACAAATAATTTGTTCTGGGGATACTGGTGTTAACTTTTGTTTAAGAATGCCTCCGAATCCAATATCTCGAAGGCCGCCTTCAACAATTTTATATGTCAATCATTGAAATACCAAGACAGTGGCAATGCCTTGACGATTTTTTTTTGACTTATTGACGGACGTAAGTATGAATGTCACCCAAGGTGGAGGGTCATCTTGCAAACGCCGAAAAAGAGGTTTCAGATCTTCTTGAGATTCTTGTAAAACTTGCCAATATAATTGAGCTAGCCAAGAAATCTCCGCAGTTGGGTTTTATTGGTTATCTTATCGGGAAACTTGTCGGCGAATTGAATAGCTCTTTCAATGGGCTGAACTTGTCCTCTGAAGATATTAAGACCAAGAAACCTTATTCTGACCTGAAACAGGCTGCATTTGGAAGGTGGAAGAACAAGTCCATTATCTTTAACTGTCTTGAAGAATGATTTCAAATGTTTAATGTGTTCTTCAATGGACTTGGAAAAAATGAGTATATCGTCGATATAAACAACTCATATTTGGCTTTCTAACTCATATTTGGCTTTCTTTTTGTCTTTACTAGCTTGTTTAGCTAACTTAAAACCAATACACATTTTTAATCCAATATTTTGAATATAACTGATTATGTCACTGTAAGTGAGATTATCATAATCAATATATCCTAAGTTTTTACTCAATTCTTCACGAACTTTATGTGCAAACAATGAAGGTAAACCATTAACAAATTTTTCTTTCCAGAATGGTTTGTTACTGTCATTGCGCATCATAACTCTGGAAGTAAAAACATCTTTGTACCATCTAAAGTCACTTAGAGTGGGACAAATGAGATTACTTAGCTAGTCGTGAATCCTTTCTGTAATATTACTGGGGGTTCCTACAAAATGTTTTATTATGGTAAATATTAATGTATTAACTCCATCAGGCGGACCAACACCTACATCTTCATCAAAGATGGGGTTGCCGTCTGCATCCAGCTGGACAACATGGATAATAGATAACCTAGTGTCTTCTGTGAGATGTTTTTCCCACCAAGATCTAAGTATACCTGTGAATCCACTAGCTAATAACTCAACAATTTCTGACTAAATCAGATTGTTGAACTTAGTTAAATAGTTATTTGCTACCATGGACATGTGATTCAATTTATTTAGAATCTCTTGTTCACTAAAACCATCAATGTTCCATTCATAAATTTTATTAGATGAAAAAGAGAACTGTTTATCTAGATTTCTTTCCTCAAACTGTAAGTCTGGAGGAGTAGGTCTAGAATACCAATTTCTGGTCATACTAGTGTTTTTAACTGTAAATTTATTTAACTAATCATTAAATTCTTGAACTGAAACAGTGTTTGCCTGATCAGACTGACTATTGCTCTCATTATCAGATTCAATCTGGTCAATGATTGCTATAATACCGCTTGACTCGGGTTTAGTTTTTAGTTTTTTAAATAACTTATCGATTGTTCTGGTAAGTTCACAATCATTATTAGGTAAACCTAATTTACTTCTATTTTCTGGTAATTTTAACAGTGGTTGATCAATTTTTGAATCGGGTTTTTTAATCATATTTTCTTCAAATTTTTCTTCAATACGATCTAACTGTTTTCCTATAGTTGCAAGATATTGATTATTAAAATTCAACTGTTCAATAATTTTTTTATCATCTTTATTACTATCTGAAATTTTAAAAGGACTAGCAACGACGGATGTATTTTTAACTGAAATTAGGATAGTTTCTAAAAGGGGATGACTAGAAGAGACCTTAGATTTATCTTCTTTAATCCACTGTGCTTTAGTTATAACATTACACTTACTTTGATATTGCTCATACCAATCGTAAAACGTAATGTTTAATTTTTCATTAACAATAAATCTTTTCCATCTATTTACTATCTTATCACCTTCATTTTCTGTGGGGTGATTAGATCTGAATAAATGTCTTTTTTCTTTATTAGACTTGGAATTGAAATCTTGTACAAGATTGTCCCAATCTAATACGAATTCTTTTTTAATAACTCTTAATTGACTATTAATGGGAATATCAAAATCTGACTGAGTCGGAAGATCAGAAGGAGTTGGAGAGGAAGAACTTTCTTCTTCAACTGGGTAATTCTGAGTGTAACAAGGATGACTCGCCTGACCTTGATTTAATATTCCTTTCATTTTGATATCTCTAATAGAAGGGTTACTTAGAACTTCTACATCCCGTCGGGTCTGAACCACTGAAGAGGCTGAAGAACTAGAGTAATCTTCTATAATGACTGGTCTTCTCGAACGTTCAAAGCTTACTTTGACAGTTCCATCAGAAAATTGCCTAACATTTTCTATGTTCATTAAGTTATTAACTACAGGTTGTTGTGGTATTTCACTGGGTAAAGTCCATTGACTAAATAACGTAATATCCTTCGAGAGGATGGTTCTCGGGATCTGGATATTAGCATCACTAGTTGAACTTTGAATTAAGACTGTTTGATCTTTAGGGCTTTTATTCAGAGCATGAACATTTAAGTTAGTTTTCATGGTCTTATAATAAATCCTATAAATCAAAGCAATAGGTTGAAAGCTTTCAATCATTTGTGTAATTTCTCCTGCTGTTTTAATGTTTAATATTAAAGCTTTTAACAGATGTTGGTCACTAAGGCTAAGTGTGAAGTCAGGAAAGAAATTGAAATGGATCGGTCCATTATGCAAACTTGACTCCATAGCACCAATCATGCTAGGATAGTAATTCAAAAATCTAGCATCTCTGAGACAGAGGTAGATACTTGAATTAATTCCTTTAATGTTCAATGGCTTGACTGCAACTTGAACTAAACCTATATGAATAAAATTATAACCCTTTTTTCTACGTTTTTAATAACATCTGGGGATAAAAGGCTACAATTTTCATATTCTTTATTAATTGCATAAACTTTTTCAACTATTTTAACATTGTAATCAGTTTTAAAATTATCTAAAAATGTTGAATGATAAATTTCTTTAGGGGAGACTCTGGGAATATTCCAATTATGTAACACTTGACTGATGTTCTCATAACTATGTTCTTCCTGGTTAACTATGTCTGGTACTGGTGGCAAAGTTGACCGGTGACTAGCTGAGGAGTTAGATCAAAATAATCTACTCATTTTTACTAAATTCAAAACAAATTTTAACTCTTTATCTTCCATACAGACCCTCTTACCTGAAGTAGACTCATACCCATAATCTAATACCCGACACTGCTCGCACAAGAGACTTACAAGGGTAGACACGATGAAGGGTGGACTACAATAAGTTAGGTGACTTCAGATTAAGAATAAAGAAGAAGTTTTGAAAATAGTGTAAATAAAAGATTATTAAAATCTTACTGGCAACTAGAAACAACTAAACAACTTGGCTTTGATACCATTTAGGGCGGAAGCAGATAATATGGAGGAAGAATGGCGCATACAAGAACACACAGTTACTTACTAAAATAAAAATAGTTTTATTGATTACTGGAACTATGTACAAACGGAAATTAAAATAACTTACAAGATTAACTTACAAATTAAAACATTTAACTGAAGAAGTAGAGAAAAGGGGTTAAGTAGGCTAAACAGCGGTAGAAACCAAAGATTCGTCTGAGAGAGAGAGCTCATAGTCTTTCTAAGTTTCGAAATCTCTTTCTTGAGTTTATTAACCTCTTGATTTACATACCATTTAACAGCAGATAAGTTTTATATGTAAACTTAAACAAAAAGAAGAAACTTAAAGAAGATGACCGGTGAATCGGTAAAGTAATCTCTTTCTTTTATTTATAAACATTTGAGGAAGGGATTACGTATAACCTAGATAAATTGTAAATGGAAGAGAGAAGTATGAAGAATTTCTTCTTCATCTTACTAGAAGAATGAAGCAATAAGCTTCTTCTTTGGTAACTAGAGAGAAGGCAGAGAGAAGGACCTCAGGTGAGGTTTTCTTACAAAAGAAAAGCCCGAGTAACTCTAAACACTTCGATTTACTTAAATAAAAAACTGAAAAGAAAATTACTGTTGAATCACGCAGGATTCACTGTTACATTTACTGAAGTAAAAGTACAAAGTAAAAGTAATTTACTAAAGTAAAAGTAAAAGTAAGAAACATTTTACATTTATATTTACTAAGGTAAAACTAAAAACATTTTACTTAAAGTAAAAGCAGAAGTAAAAGTAAAAGTATTTTCTTTTATTTTACTTTTGGCTGATTGACTGGGGGACAACAATGATGCTGTTGTTGACTATTTTCTACTTTTTGCTGAAAGCTGATGATGACTTGTGGCCATCTCTATTGACTGACTGGTCCGTCTCCTGTCGGTGCCAGAGGGTACTGTTGATCATCTTCTCAGATGGATCACCATCCCTATACTCTTCAGCCCCAAAATTTTTATCCAGGATTTTCCCTTCACCCCCAAAAATTAGGTTTATAAAGAGAGGAGAAAAAAATTTCACCGAACAAGTGGTCACCACCTTCAAAATTTCATTAATTTTGTGAAAATTTTTGTTTAAAAACAAATCAGACTGCGTCTGACACAAAGGATCCCTCGATTGGCCTTAATCTATCAGTGAACTCGATCTTAATAGTTTACTTCGTTTTAATTGAGTATTCAAAAATTTGTTCTTTTGGCATTCCGCTTAACTCAAACCCTTGTTGCCTTATGTAAACACATACCTTTAGATCTAAGGGTTCCCTTAGCCTACACTGCTCCCACACTAGAGACTTACAACGGCATAACGGGACTTATGGCGCCCTAAACTTAAACTTTCTGTTTAAGTTTTCATATAAAACTTATCTGCTGTTAAATGGTATCAGAGCCACATGGTTGGTTCTTTGTTCTGTTGGTGGTATCCGGTCCAAAACAGTTAGCCTAGCTTCTAAATGTTTATTCAAACCTTTGTTAATTTACTAAAAGTAAAGTAGAGTAAAAGTACAAAGTAAAAGTAATTTACTAAAGTAAAAGTAAAAGTAAGAAACATTTTACATTTACATTTACTAGGGTAAAAGTAAAAACATTTTACTTAAAGTAAAAGCGAGTATAGTAAAGTATTTTCTTTTACTTTACTTTTGGCCGATTCTTGGGACAAGATGATGTTGTTGTTGATTACTTTTTTGCTTTTCTTTGAAAGTCGATGATGATCGGGGCCATCTTTGTTGTTGATTGTCGTCTCTCACAGTCGGTCTTAGGAGGTCTTTGTTGATCATCTTCTCGATGGATCACCATCCCTATACTCTCGGATGGACCAACAAGAGTATAGGGATGGTGATCCATTTGAGAAGATGATCAACAAGACTCTCCAAAGACCGACAGAGAGAGACGGACCACCGGTCCAACGAGATGGCCATAAGTCATCATCGACTTTTCAAAGAAAAGCGTAAAGCAAACAACAACATCATCATCATTCATCCCCAGCTTAATCACCAAAAGTAAAGTAAAAGAAAATTCTGTTTGTACATAATTCCAGTAATCAATAAAACTATTTTTATTTTAGTAAATTAGTGACCGAAGAAAAAGTAAGATTTTAATAATCTTTCATTTACACTATTTTCAAAACGTCTTCTTTATTCTTAATCTACAGTCACCTAACTTACTGTAGTCCACCCTTCATCGTGTCTACCCTTGTAAGTCTCTTATGCGAGCAATGTCGGGTATTAGATTATGGGTATGAGTCTACTTCAGGTAAGAGGGTCTGTATGGAAGATAAAGAGTGAAAATTTGTTTTGAATTTAGTAAAAATGAGTAGATTATTTAGATCTAACTCCTGAGCTAGTCACCGGTCAACTTTGCCACCAGTACCAGACATAGTTAACCAGGAAGAACATAGTTATGAGAACATCAGTCAAGTGTTACACAACAGGAATATTCCCAGAGTCTCCCCTAAAGAAATTTATCATTCAACATTTTTAGATAATTTTAAAACTGATTACAATGTTAAAACAGTTGAAAAAGTTTATTCAATTAATAAAGAATATGAAAATTGTAGCCTTTTATCCTCAGATGTTATTAAAAAACATAGAAAAAAGGGTTATAATTTTATTCATATAGGTTTAGTTCAAGTTGCAGTCAAGCCATTGAACATTAAAGGAATTAATTCAAGTATCTACTTCTGTCTCTGAGATGCTAGATTTTTGAATTACTATCCTAGCATGATTGGTGTTATGGAGTCAAGTTTGCACAATGGACCGATCCATTTCAATTGCTTTCCTGACTTCACACTTAGCCTTTGTGACCAACATCTATTAAAAGCTTTAGCATTAAATATTAAAATAGGAGGAGAAATTACACTAATGATTGAAGGCTCTCAACCTATTTCTTTGATTTATAGGATTTATTATAAGACCATGAAAACTAACTAAAATGTTCATGCTCTGAATAAAAGCCCTAAAGATCAAACAGTCTTAATTCAAAGTTCAACTAGTGATGCTAATATCCAGTTAAATGAAAAGTAAAGTAAAGTAAAAATTAAACTTGCTAATATACAATTAGAAGTTTATAATTTAAGAAAAGATTTTGATGACAAAAAGTGTGATCTTCAAATCAATGATTCCACGTCTAGTGATGAAGATCACGATTTACCGGAATCATCTGGTGCTAAAGATGATCCAGATCTATTTGTACAAGGTCTTTCACTTAAAAGAATTAAAGATATTACCATTCAGAAATGGTATGTCTCTATTAACCAGGTTGTTGATAAAAACTTCTCTATACAGCTTCCTGCCTTGGTGGATACAGGTGCAGATTTAAACTGTATACAAGAAGGATTAATCCCAACCAAATATTATAAGAAAACTAGTGAAAAACTTAATTCAGCTAATGGTAGTCAAATGGAAATAAAATATAAATTGCCTAAAGTTCATATCTGTCAAAATAGTATGTGTTTTAAAACATCATTTGTTTTAATCCGCAATCTTACAGACAAAATAATTTTAGGATTACCATTTATATATTTATTATACCCATTTACTACTAGTAATGAAGGTTTAAGCTGTAGACATTTAGGAAATAAGATAACATTCAAATTTTTTATTAAATCAAAAGAAAGAGATTTAAAATTTATTCAAGAGGAGTCTATCTCCAAGTCATTAAACTTATTAGATTGTAAATCCTCCCATTTAAAATTTTTAAAGGAAGAAATTAAATATAAAAGAATTGAGGAACAGCTTCAGAATGAAGGTGTTCAGAATAAAATTGAAGAATTAAAATCTTATTTAAAGGATAACCTTTGTTTAGATTCTCCTAATGCCTTTTGGCATCAGAAAAAACATGTGGTTAGGCTTCCTTATGATAAGGAATTTAAAGAACATTTAATTCCTACTAAGGCCAGGCTTATTCAGATGAATCATGAACAAATGGAATTGTGTAAAAAGGAAATTAATGATCTCCTTAGTAAAGCTTTAATTAAACGCAGTAAATCCTCTTGGTCTTGTCCTGCTTTCTATGTTAACAATGAAGCAGAGAAAAGAAGAGGTGTGCCTCGTCTAGTCATTAATTACAAACCATTGAATAAGGTTCTAGAGTGGATTAGGTATCCCCTTCCCAACAAAAAAGACCTTATCAATAGATTGAGTAATGCCACAATATTCAATAAATTTGATCTTAAGTCCGGTTTCTGGCAAACTACCATTCATCCTGATGATAGGTACAAAACAACATTCACCACTCCTTTCGGTCACTACGAATGGAATGTCCAGGCATTCGGCCTGAAAAATGCTCCCAGTGAATTCCAGAATATTCTCAATGACATATTAAACCCTTTCAGTCATTTTATTGTTGTTTATATCGACGATATACTCATTTTTTCCAAGTCCATTGAAGAACACATTAAACATTTGAAATCATTCTTCAAGACAGTTAAAGACAATGGACTTTTTCTTTCACCTTCCAAATGCAGCCTGTTTCAGGTCAGAATAAGGTTTCTTGGTCTTAATATCTTCAGAGGACAAGTTCACCCCATTGAAAGAGCTATTCAATTCGCTGACAAGTTTCCCGATAAGATAACCAATAAAACCCAACTGCAGAGATTTCTTGGCTCGCTCAATTATATTTGCAAGATTTACAAGAATCTCAGGAAGATCTGCAAACCTCTTTTTCAGCGTTTGCAAGACAATCCTCCACCTTGGACTGACATTCATACTTACGTCAGTCAACAAGTCAAAAAATACATCAAGGCATTGCCCTGTCTTGGTATTTCCAATGATTCAGCATATAAAATTGTTGAAACTGACGCCTTAGATATTTGATTCGGAGGCATTCTTAAACAAAAGTTAACACCAGAATCCCCAGAAAATATTGTTCGTTTTCATTTCGGCGCATGGAATAATACACAGTTAAATTATTGTGCCATTAAAAAGGAAATACTTTCATTAGTATTATGTATTAATAAGTTTCAAAGTGATTTATTGAACCAAAAATTTCTAGTTCACATTGATTGCAAGTCAGCAAAATATATATTAGAAAAAGATGTTGAAAATCTTGCCTCTAAGCATTCCTTCGCTAGATGGAAAGCTTTGTTAAGCATTTTTGATTTTGAAATTGAATACATTAAAGGAAGTAACAATTCAATTCCTGATTTTCTCACTCGGGAATTTATCATTACAGGTATTATTCAGTCATGAGCATTAGAGGATCATCTTCCTCAAAGGGTCCGGGTCGTCTTACTGGCCCAAGTAATCAACCCAGAGGAACTCTGATTCCTCACCCAGTCACCCTAACTTATCAGTCAAACAAATTCATAGTCCTTGGGACAATTCCCAAACCCTATAGTTCAGCTTTAACCAGTAAGCCTGAACCAATTGACCCTTTTAGTGATCCAGCTAAGGCTTCATCCTCAGCTCCTAGTCATCTTCCTTCTGAGTATATGCTTAGATGGGAAATTTACCTATTTCATATTGAACCCTACATGAAACCAAAAGATGACCCCATTAAGCTTTCCGCTCAGTTCTTTCCCCTTGGATGGCATTTCCAGCCCTTTGCTCCTTATAAATCTCTTGTGTATTATAAAGACATTCTTCTGGAAATAGAATTAGTAAACATTAATCCTATTTACGCTAATAATGATTAGACTAAAGTCCTCTATCATTCTTTGTATATTAAACAGTTTGTTCAGATGTCTGATTGGGGGAAGAACCCCTCCAATCTTATGAATCTCTCTAGTCAAGATAACTCATTCTGTTATTACGATTATATTGAAGCTTGGTATAAGGTTCTCCTTCACCAAAACGAGTCACATAGTCATTCATGGTTCATTCAATTGACCATAAATTCAAAAGTCCAATCCCTTATTGGTTCGTTCTCTGGTGGTATAGGTTAGGTTCTACCTATGAATTTCTTCCTGACCTTTTGAAGGTTCAATTGAGTCACTTCAGCAATCATAGTAAAATAGATCCAAAGAATGACGGTGTTCCCCTCACTCTTTTATTTGTTAGTAAATATAAAATCCCCTGAATTCTTAAATGGCAGTATGGGATTCCACCTCCCACTATTCCATTCAATTCCATTCCGTCAGATCCACTCCCTCGAGTTTCTCGCCTCTTTTATATCAAGTGGTGGGATAAATTCGACATTAACAGGATAGTTGGTCAGGTTCAGCAGGAATTTCCTGTTGCTCTGATTTCTCCTCTTTTAGTCACAGCCATTCCTTCGGCTAGTAAAGAATAAGAGTATGTTCCAAAAGAGTCAAAATCCAAGTCAAAAGAGTCTAGAGTCAGTCCCACTGGTTCAACTTGTTCCCGTGACATTTCTGATTTCAAAGACTATTCTAGTAAAGAATTGAAATTAATTGCTCAAGCACTAAATAAAAGAATTGATGAACTACATGAAGACGCCTCTGCATGTTCTTCATCTTCCAGTCAAGGTTCTCACAGTAACCTCAGAGATGATGATGACCCATATGGCACCATAAATTTACAGAGCGCTTTCGGATCCATTCGCTTGAAGTCTACGATACCAAAGACACACTTCCCAAAGACCCAATTATTCAAAGAATCGCTTTTCAATGAAAGCAAAATTTCACTATACGTATCGTCATTTCCCATAAGTCAAAAGATGCTCTCTTTTCCACCAAAAGCATCAATGAGTCAAAAGCTGTCGACCGCTTAGTCAAAAGTAGCCAAAAGCATTTGTATTTAGTCAAAAGTAGTCACTATTCATCAACAGTAAAGTGTTTGTACTTTTACTTTTACTTTTGCTTTTACTTTTGCTTTTACTTAAGTAAAATGTTTTCACTTAAGTAAAATGTTTCTTACTTTACCCTAGTTAATGTAATAGTTCCCTTTCCTTGATCTATAAAAGTAAACCGAACTCATTTGGCAAATTAGATTTCGAAACTTAGAAAGACTCTGAGCTCTCTCTCTCTCAGACAAATCTTTGGTTTCTACCGCTGTTTAGCCTACTTAACCCCTCTTCTCTACTTCTTCAGTTAAATGTTTTAATTTGTAAGTTAATCTTGAAAGTTATTTTAATTTCTATTTGTACATAGTTACAGTAATCAATAAAACTATTTTTATTTTAGTAAGTAACTGTGTGTTCTTGTATGTGCCATTCTTCTTCCTCCATATTATCTACTTCCGCCCTAAATGTTATCCGAGCCAAGTTGTTTAGTTATTTCTAGTTGCCAGTAAGATTTTAAAAATCTTTCATTTACACTATTTTCAAAACGTCTTCTTTATTCTTAATCTGCAGTCACCTAACTTACTGTAGTCTACCCTTCATCGTGTCTACCCTTATAAGTCTCTTATGCGAGCAGTGTCGGGTATTAGATTATGGGTATGAGTCTACTTCAGGTAAGAGGGTCTGTATGGAAGATAAAGAGTGAAAATTTGTTTTGAATTTAGTAAAAATGAGTAGATTATTTAGATCTAACTCCTCAGCTAGTCACCGGTCAACTTTGCCACCAGTACTAGACATAGTTAACTAGGAAGAACATAGTTATGAGAACATCAGTCAAGTGTTACACAACTGGAATATTCCCAGAGTCTCCCCTAATGAAATTTATCATTCAACATTTTTAGATAATTTTAAAACTGATTACAATGTTAAAACAGTTGAAAAAGTTTATGCAATTAATAAAGAATATGAAAATTATAGCCTTTTATCCCCGGATGTTATTAAAAAACATAGAAAAAAGGGTTATAATTTTATTCATATAGGTTTAGTTCAAGTTGCAGTCAAGCCATTGAACATTAAAGGAATTAATTCAAGTATCTACCTCTGTCTCAGAGATGCTAGATTTTTGAATTACTATCCTAGCATGATTGGTGCTATGGAGTCAAGTTTGCACAATGGACCGATCCATTTCAATTGCTTTCCTGACTTCACACTTAGCCTTAGTGACCAACATCTGTTAAAAGCTTTAACATTAAACATTAAAACACCAGGAGAAATTACACAAATGATTGAAGGCTCTCAACCTATTGCTTTGATTTATAGGATTTATTATAAGACCATTAAAACTAACTTAAATGTTCATACTTTGAATAAAAGCCTTAAAGATCAAACAGTCTTAATTCAAAGTTCAACAAGTGATGCTATTATCCAGATCCCGAGAACCATCCTCTGGAAGGAATTACGTTACCTAGTCAATGGACTTTCCCCAGTGAAATACCACAACAACCTGTAGTTAATAACTTAATGAACATAGAAAATATTAGGCAATTTTCTGATGGAACTGTCAAAGTAAGCTTTGAACGTTCGAGAAGACCAGTCATTATAGAAGATTACTCTAGTTCTTCAGCCCCTTCAGTGGTTCGTAGACTGACGGGATGCAGAAGTTCTAAGTAACCCTTCTATTAGAGATATCAAAATGAAAGGAATATTAAATCAAGGTCAGGCGAGTCATCCTTGTTACACTCAGAATTACCCAGTTGAAGAAGAAGGTTCTTCCTTTCCAACTCCTTCTGAGCTCCCGACTCAGTCAGATTTTGATATTCCCATTAATAGTCAATTAAGAGTTATTAAAAAAGAATTCGAATTAGATTGGGACAATCTTGTACAAGATTTCAATTCCAAGTCTAATAAAGAAAAAAGACATTTATTCAGATCTAATCACCCCATAGAAAAGGAACGTGATAAGATAGTAAATAGATGGAAAAGATTTATTGTTAATGAAAAATTAAACATTACGTTTTACGATTAGTATGAGCAATATCAAAGTAAGTGTAATGTTATAACTAAAGCACAGTGGATTAAAGAAGATAAATCTAAGGTCTCTTCTAGTCATCCCCCTTTAGAAACTATCCTAATTTCAGTTAAAAATACATCCATTATTGCTAGTCTGTTTAAAATTTCAGATAGTAATAAAGATGATAAAAAAAATTATTGAACAGTTGAATTTTAGTAATCAATATCTTGCAACTGTAGGAAAACAGTTATATCATATTGAAGAAAAATTTGAAGAAAATATGATTAAAAAACCCGATTCAAAAATTGATCAAACACTGTTAAAATTACCAGAAAATAGAAGTATATTAGGTTTACCTAATAATGATAGTGAACTTACCAGAACAATCGATAAGTTATTTAAAAAACTAAAAACTGAACCTGAGTCAAGCGGTACTATAGCAATCATTCACCAGATTGAATCTGATAATGAGAGCAATAGTCAATCTGATCAGTCAGACACTATTTTAGTTCAAGAATTTAATGATCAGTTAAATAAATTAATAGTTAAAACACCAGTATGACCAGAAATTGGTATTCTAGACCTACTTCTCCAAACTTACAGTTTGAGGAAAGAAATCTAGATAAACAGTTCTCTTTTTCATCTAATAAAATTTATGAATGGAACATTGATGGTTTTAATGAACAAGAGATTCTAAATAAATTGAATCACATGTCCATGGTAACAAATAGCTATATAACTAAGTTCAACAATCTGACTCAGCCAGACATTGTTGAGTTATTAACTAGTGGATACACATGTATACTTAGATTTTGGTGGGAAAAACATCTCACAGAAGACACTAGGTTATCTATTATCCATGTTGTCCAGCTGGATGCAGACGGCAACCCCATCTTTGATGAAGATGTAGATGTTGGTCCGCCTGATGGAGTTAATACATTAATATTTACCATAATAAAATATTTTGTAGGAACCTCCAGTAATATTACAGAAGGATTCACGACCAGCTAAGTAATCTCACTTGTCCCACTCTAAGTGACTTTAGATGGTACAAAGATGTTTTTACTTCCAGAGTTATGATGCGCAATGATAGTAACAAACCATTCTGGAAAGAAAAATTTGTTAATGGTTTACCTTCATTGTTTGCACATAAAGTTCGTGAAGAATTGAGTAAAAACTTAGGATATATTGATTATGATAATCTCACTTACGGTGACATAATCAGTTATATTCAAAAGATTGGATTAAAAATGTGTATTGATTTTAAGTTAGCTAAACAAGCTAGTAAAGACAAAAAGAAAGCCAAATATGAGTTAGGAACATTCTGTGAACAATATGGTTTACCTCCTGTTGCTCCCTCTAGAAGAAAGCACAGACATAAACATATTGATTCTCATAAAAGTCACAGACATCACGGGAAAAAACGAAGTCACCACAAAGATAAAAATCAAGATAGTTATTATAATAAACTCAAAACTACAAATAAAAATTATAATAAAAAATCTAAATCTAAAAAATATGATAAGAGTAAAATTGTTTGCCACAATTGTGGGCAGAAAGGTCATTATAAAAATGAATGTAAAATAAAACAAAAATTATCTCAATTAAATGTTTCTAGTGAAGACACTGAACATGTATTAGAGTTAATGAGAATTGAGAACGAAGTCAGCAATGACGATGATTCTGATATTCCTTATTCCTCTAAAGGCTCAGTACACAAAACAGTTAAAAGATTTATTAACCAAAGATAATAAAGATAGTGACAGGTTTCACTGTTATGATAGGTAAAATCATTGATGTCATACGTTCCTCATTCTCCACCAAATGAGGTGCAAACCTGGATAACTGTGCAAACTTTGCCTCGTACTGGGACACCGTCATGTTATTTTGTTCCAGTCTAATGAACTCCACTTCCTTCATATGACGAATACTTTCAGGAAAGTACTTATCATTGAAAAGTTTCTGAAACGTCTCCCAAGACATGCTGAGTGCGGCTGGATGGGTACGCTTCACAGATTCGCACCAGTAATCTGCCTCGTTACGGAACATAAAGGTGGCGAATGGAACCTTCTGTTCCTCCGTGCATCCCAAGACATCGAATATCTTGGTAATTTGTTTGACCAACGTCTCCGCCTTAATTGGATCTAGCTGTCCCCAAAATTCTGGTGGTCCCAACTCTTTGAACTGTTTGGCTGTGACAACCCGTGAATTGCTATCATTTCCTCCTGTATTTTGAACACGAGTCTCCCTCGTCTGAATTTTGCATGAACTGCAAAAAGCTTCTAAACATCCCGTCGTTCATCATCTGCTCAGTGGCATTGTTCACAAGAGGAACATTGCCAGCCTGTTGCACGTTCTCCTCGTTGGTAAGTACAGGCGTCTCCACGGTCTCATTTACTCCACTGTTAACATTCTCAGTTGCCATTCTTAAATACTGCCATAAAACAAGGGTTAATTAAAGAAATCAACATATCACATAATATCCCTATATACTGACCAACTAACAAATAAGCTTAGGTAGGACACACTAGCGAAGGATTTACTCGTCTCTCCCCTCCTAGTTCTATTCCCCGATCTCCGCTAGAGATCATATCCCTAAGCTCTGATGCCAACTATGACGCCCCCAAAATTGGTATACATCACCCATTCTGAGTTGTCAATACATGGTACAGAAACAACTACAACTTTATTAATACAACCATAAAACTGTGAGTTTAAATACAAATATTATCTTCTGGACAATATCTATACCGAAATAAATCCTCATCACATTTATTGATACATTATTTTACAAAAATGGTGATGACTACTAAACAACTCTCTCTTAGAACCTTCATTCCATACCCCGACTAGTACTCGCTACATTCTCGCCTCCTGAGAAAAAAAATGGGACAAAAAGGATAAGGGTGAGCTCAACTAGCCCAGTAAAGAATATTATGACTAAGATAATATACAACAAATTATCGTTAGTCTTCAACAGGAAAAAATCTGAGAGAATATAATAAACAACAAGTTTTAGATCAATATTCGTAGCGGAAATAATAATTCATAGAAGAGTTACGTAGAGGATGAAATCTACTAATGTCTATGAATTTAACAGTCCATTATCATTATTTTATCCCTATAACATCAATCTATGTACATCTTGAATCATATATTCATCCTTGCACTACAAGCCAAGGATATTCATCAGTTGGTCATGTTCATCTCAACACTTGTACATCTTTGCACTACGGGCCAAAGATATTCATAATAAAATCAACCATCTTTTCACTACAGGCCAAAGATATTCAATAACACCATCATTTAGGACTGAGGATGATGAAAAATATTTTAAAGGAAACGAATCCAGTGAAACAAAAGAATAAATGTTAAGGAATCGTATTTCAGCTATTTCATGTCCAAAAATACTTCATAAATAATCATAGTGAAGTAAAATTCAAGAATAATCAAAACATAGATACAATCAATGCTAGTATCCATAATAGATATTTTAGACAAAAAGGAAAAATTTTATTTTTTGATGAATAGTGCTGTATTCGTGAATAGTGCCGTATACGTGAATAGTAACCCCGACACAAAAAGTTTTAAATTTGATTAAAAGTTTAGATCAATAATTCGGCATAATGATATTGGAAGAAATAATATCATTTTAAAAAAAATAATATCCCTTACCTCGAAAGAATAGTACTTCTAGTTGAAACAATGGATATAGGCTATGACTTGAACTTGTACCGTATAGCAACACTCAAAGTATTAAAATACTCACAAGAATATGCTCAATATATCAAGAGAGAAAGAGAGAGAAAACTTCAGTTTCTGGTGTAATTTTCAATAATAACCTAAGCACCCTATTTATAGGAAAATGCTTAGAACACAAAAGTAGAAAATTTAATAAATTAATAATATATTTATATAAATTTCCTACGCACACCTAGCATCTGAAATCAGCAATCCTAACACATGTTAAATGAGTCCCAAAAATGAAAAAAACATTTTTCTTATTAAAATTAATTAAAACTTCAAAAATTAATTATTTCGGAGCTTCGGAACTTCAATAATTCATAATAAATAGCCCCTTTGTCAGAAAAATTTGAACCATATCTCTTTTCCATAGGAAATTCCATTCTCTACAACTTTACAGAAGAAAATTTTTCCAAATTCCAAACAAAAATTGACTGAAATCCACAAACGGGCGATTTTACATGCTATAATCAAATTTCAGTAACGAAATGGGGTCCACCGACATGAAAAACATGTTTCAAACATTTATTGCAACAAAAATACTCTTTCTCCTCGTATACTCATATATCCCACATTCATTGTAAAAATATCACCATTATTATATTATTAAAATATAATAATATATTTAAATGAATTATTTTATCAGAAAAAGATAAAATTTCAATTTTCAACAATTGTCACATTAAAAATTTTCTCCATCTATATCCATATAAAATCAATATTTTCCTTATCATATAAATCAATAATTAATTATTCACGAATAATATTACGAATCACAATCATCGACAACCAAGTTCCCTCAGATAGAGGGGCTTTCCAATAAGGATTTCTCCTTCTTGGCGCAAATTAGGTGACCAAACCTCTCCTTAAATGGACTTTCTAGACATTGCAAATAATGTTATCCAATAATATTATTTAGATAATATGAATTATTGTCTCGATAATGGAAAATATCTTGTGTAATGACAATTATTGAAACAACAAAACAATATAAAATATCAATGCGTGAATTATTGAATCAATAAAATAAAATAATTGAATAAAGAATTACTATAACAATTATTTAGTAGTGCCTTCTTACGTAAGAATCAATAATTGGTGCAATACTGCAATCTACTTGTGTTTTAAACCAATTTAGTATTTTAACAAGATAATCTGAATAACTACTGTAGCTATTTATAAATAACTTATACTTGTCATTTTCTTCATCTAATCGTTTTCTGTTATGGGGCCCACACAAGGCTGCGCCGTCGTATGAATATTCCCCGACAACAATGAATATTTTATAACCACTTGTTTATTTGAAATATTTACGCATTTTTACCCATAACTAACCACATTAATCAAATCAACCCTTACTATTTCAAAATAATAAATAGAGGAATTTAAATTTCATTTATTAATAATTTGGGGTCTTACAACCTCCCCTCCTTATGAAATTTCGTCCTCAAAATTGACGTACGTACCTGGTGTTTCGAAAAGGTGAGGATACCTCGCTTTCATTTCCGTTTCCAACTCCCAGGTCATTTCCTCTATAGCATAGTTCCTCCAAAAAACTTTAACTTGTGGTATGACCTTCGTGCGTAGGACATGCTCCTTTCTATACAAGATCTTGACAGGTACCTCCTCGTACGTTAAGTCTTCAGCTATCTCATCCGGTTCTAACTCAATAACGTGGTTCGGGTCGTCCACATATTTACGTAACATCGGTACGTAAAAAATGTTATAAACACGCGACATACTTGGCTGTAAAACGAGACTATAGGCCACAGTTCCTATTCGATTGAGAATTTCAAATGGATTAATAAATCGAAGGTTTGAGCTTTCCTCACATCACCGATTCTCGCTTTTGAAATAACAACTTCTTGCACCTCCTTCTTCAAATTCATCAGCTCTGGTGTGTAGATTGAACAACTTTAACTTTATCGATTAAAGTCGATTATACTCATATATCATCACGTGGGTACCTAGAGTTTTCATCTCCATCTCTATTATTCGTAAGTTATACGAAATGAGTCTTTGACAATATCGTACTCGTACTCGTATACGATCTTCTACTCAACACGTCAGCTACCACGTTCGCTTTTCCAGGATGGTATGGTCAAAACATGTGCCGAAATGAGTCTCCTTTTGAGTTCTTCGAAGCTCTTCCCACATTCCTTGCTCCATTCGAATTTTGTATCTCTACGAGTCAGCTGAGTTAATGGAGTAGCGATTTGAGAAAATCTTTCCATGAATCTCCGATAATAACCAACTAAGCCTAGAAAGTTACGTATTTTGATTACTGACTTAGGTTGCTCTCAACTGTGACTCATATCCCAATCTTGGATAGCATGTCACAATGGCACCTATCAATTTACTACCTCACGAATATGGCGTCCCCTACAGGGAGTTTGGCTTTGGTGCATTCCATAAAGGAAGTCACCAGTTAGAGGCTCGGGTTTCAACTTCTACAGTTGGGTTTTTAACTCCTGAAGTTCAATAGGAGCCATTCGATATGAGATTTTAGAAATGGATTCTGTATTGGATTTAAAGTCGATACAAATTCAATATCACGCTCTGGGAGTAGGCCAAGAAATTCTTCAGGAAATACGTCAGGAAATTCACTAACAACAGAAATATCATTCAAATCTGACGTATTTTTGTTCAAGTCCATGACATGGCTAAGAAAGCTTGACATCCGTTTTTCTATAAATAAATGGCTTTATGGCTTGATATGAAAGAGTTTGACTTCAATGGTTTGGTTGCTTGAATTTGAATAACAGGTTGCTTAGGAATATAAAAACTAACAACCTTACGAAAGCAATCAATTTTGGCATGATGAGTAGTTAACCAATCAATCCCTAAAATCACATCAAAAGCAAGTATCTTTAAAGAGATAAGGTCAATAGGTAATGTGATGGTGCTAACTTGGATCAAACAAAATTTATAAATAGTGGATGTAACGAAAGTTTCTCCTAACGGAGTCTCCATAGATAAGTCAAAGTCTAATTTCTCCGTAGTCAAGTTCAAACGTTGAGCGCAAGCAAGAGAGATAAAAGAATGGGTAGAACTGGTATCTAGTAAGGTATAAACTTCGCAAGAATTTATAATTAACTAACCTGCTAAACTTCGTTCGTTTTCTCGATTTTGACCACCACAACAAACGCTCTTCCAAGAATCGTTGACTTTGACTTTTCTGGGACATCCTTTTGAGTCACCATCCCCGCTGGACTGGATTTTGCTACCGTACAATCTCGAGCGATATGTCCTTCCATTCCACAATTATAACATACCTTAAACTATTGTGGGCAGTTTGGACTGATATGTCCCTCTTTCCCGCATTTGTAGCATGTGACCGGTGGTCGTTCTCCTCCCTTAAAATCAGTTGCTGCTGGTGCTGACGTCTTCACATAGTCATTGTTGAATCTCCTCTTTTTAAAATCTCCTCCCGACTCGCTTCTTCTATTCTCATGGTCATGATTACCACTAGAGTGGTCACCATTTTTGTCCGTCTTTTTCTTTCTCCGCTGGTTATCGTTGTTCTGTTGACTACTATCTCTGGTATGATCCTGGTTGTGGTCCCTTGGTTGAACGTACTCGTTATCTCGCTCTAACAATTGAGCCCTGTTTATAACATTTGAATAGAGAGAAAATTTATGAGAAATGAGATACTGACGTATGCCGGGTTTCAAACCTCTAAGAAACATCCGCGTCATACGTTCGTCATTCTCCACCAAATGAGGTGCAAACCTGGATAACTCTGCAAACTTTTGCTCATACTGGGACACCGTCATGTTATTTTGTTCCAGTCTAATGAACTCCACTTCCTTCATATGACGAATACTTTCAGGAAAGTACTTGTCATTGACAAGTTTCTGAAACGTCTCCCAAGACATACTGAGTGCAGCTGGATGGGTACGCTTCACAGATTCCCACCAATAATCTGCCTCATTACGGAACATAATGGTGGCGAATGGAACCTTCTGTTCCTCCGTGCATCCCAAGACATCGAATATCTTGGTAATTTGTTTGACCCACGTCTCCGCCTTAATCGGATTCGGGCTTGTCCCTGCACTCGTGGTCCCAACTCTTTGAATCGGCTTGGTCAGTGACAACCCGTGAATTGTTATCATTTTCTCTTGTATTTTGAACACGAGTCTCCTCGTCTCGATTTTGCATGAACTGCAAAAAGCTTCTAAACATCCCGTCGTTCATCATCTACTCGATTGGCGTTGTTTCACAAGAGGAACATTGCCACTGCTGTTGACGTTCTCCCTCGTTGGTTAAGACAAGCGTCTCAACGGTCTCATTTACTCCATTTATTAATATTCTCGGGTTGCCATTCTTAAATATCCCATAAAACAAGGGTTAATTAAAGAAATCAACATATCACATAATATCCCTATATATCGACTAACTAACAAATAAGCTTAGGTAGGACACACTAGCGAAGGATTTACTCGCCTCTCCCTCCTAGTTCTATTCCCGATCTCCGCCAGAGATCACATCCCTAAGCTCTGATGCCAACTGTGACGCCCCCAAAATAGGTATACATCACCCATTCTGAGTTGTCAATACATGGTACAGAAACAACTACAACTTTATTAATACAACCATAAAACTGTGAGTTTAAATACAAATATTATCTTCTAGACAATATCTATACCCAAATAAATCTTCATCATATTTATTGATAACTTATTTTACAAAAATGGTGAGGACTACTAAACAACTCTCTCTTAGAACCTTCATTCCATACCCCGACTAGTACTCGCTACATTCTCTCCTCCTGAAAAGAAAAATGTAACAAAAAGGAAAAGGGTGAGCTCAACTAGCCCAGTAAAGAATATTATGACTAAGATAATATACAACAAATTATCGTTAGTCTTCAACAGGAAAAAATCTGAGAGAATATGAAATCTAGAAGAGTTACGTAGCGAAAATAATAATTCATAGAAGAGTTGCGTAGAGGATGAAATCTACTAATGTCTATGAATTTAATAGTCCATCATCTTTATTTTATCCCTGTAACATCAATCTATGCACATCTTGAATCATATATTCATCCTTGCACTACAGGCTAAGGATATTCATCAGTTGGTCATGTTCATCTCAACACCTGTACATCTTTGCACTACGGGCCAAAGATACTCATAATAAAATCAACCATCTTTGCACTACAGGCCAAAGATATTCAATAACACCATCATTTAGGACTGAGGATGATGAAAAATATTTTAAAGGAAACGAATCCAGTGAAACAAAAGAATAAACGTTAAGGATATTTCGGCTATTTCATGTCCAAAAATACTTTATAAATAATCATAGTGAAGTAAAATTCAAGAATGATCAAAACATGGATACAATCAAAGCTAGTATCCATAATAGATATTTTAGACGAAAAGGAAAATTTTTATTTTTCGATGAATAGTGTCGTATTCGTGAATAAAATAGTAGATATCGTGAATAAGAACCCCGACACAAAAAGTTCTAAATTTGATTAAAAGTTCAGATCAATACTTCGGCATAATGATATTGGAAGAAATAATATCATTTTAAAATAAATAATATCCTTTACCTCGAAAGAATAGTACTTCTAGTTGAAACACTAGATATAGGCTATGACTTGAACTTGTACCGTATAGCAACACTCAAAATATTAAAATACTCACAAGAATACGCTCAATATATCGAGAGAGAAAGAGAGAGAAAACTTCAGTTTCTGGTGTAATTTTCAATTCTAACCTAAGCACCCTATTTATAGGAAAATACTTATAACACAAAAGCAGAAAATTTAATAAATTAATAATATATTTATATAAATTTCCTACGCACACCTAGCATTTGAAATCAGCAATCCTAACACATGTTAAATGAGTCCCAAAAATGAAAAAAAAAACATTTTTCTTATTAAAAATAATTAAAACTTCAAAAATTAATTATTTCGGAGCTTCGAAACTTCAATAATTCATAATAAATAGCCCCTTTGTCAGAAAAATTCGAACCACGTGTCTTTTCCATAGGAAATTCCATTCTCTACAACTTTGCAGAAGAAATTTTTTCCAAATTCCAAACAAAAATTGACTGAAATCCACAAACCAAGCGATTTTACATGCTATAATCAAATTTCATGAATTAAAATGGGGTCCACCGACATGAAAAAATGTTTCAAACATTTATTGCAAACAAAATACTCTTTCTCCTCAGTATACTCATATATCCCACATTCATTGTAAAAATATTACCATTATTATATTATTAAAATATAATAATATATTTAAATGAATTATTTTATCAGAAAAAGATAAAATTTCAATTTTCAACAATTGTCACATTAAAAATTTTCTCCATCTATATCCACATAAAATCAATATTTTCCTTATCATATAAATTAAAAATTAATTATTCACGAATAATATTACAGAATCACAATACTGACAACCAGGAAGTTTCCAGGATAGATGGGGCTTTCCAATAAGGATTTCTCCTTACTGGCGCACAATTAGGTGACCAAACCTCTCCTTAGACAGGACTTTCTAGACATTGCCAATAATGTTATCCAATAATATTATTCAAATAATATGAATTATTCCTCCGATAATGGAAAATACTGTGTAATGACAATTATTGAAACAACATCAATATAAAATATCAATGCAGCAATTATTGAATCAATAAAATAAAATCTTTGAGCGATAATTACTATAACAATTATTTTAGTGTGCCTTCTTACGTAAGAATCAATAATTGGTGCAATACCGCTGCTATCTTCTTGTGTTTTAACCACCGAGTATTTTAACAAAGATTATTAATGGTAACAACTACGCCGTTATTTATAAATAACTTATACTTGTCGTTTTCTTCATCCAATCGTTTTTTGTTATGGGGCCCACACAAAGGTCATGGCAAATCAGACAAATATTCCCAAAGCGGTAAGAATATTCCACGACCAACAATGAATATTTTATAACCACTTGCTTATTTGAAATATTTACGCATTTTTACCCATAACTAACCACATTAATCAAATCAACCCTTACTATTTCAAAATAATAAATAGAGGAATTTAAATTTCATTTATTAATAATTTGGGGTCTTACATTTTCTCTAAAATATTATTTTTGAATATTATGGGGTGGATTTGATATAATATTATAGCTGTGGGTAATATTTATAAATTTTGCAAAGTAAGCAAGTTGTTATAAAATATTTGTTTAGTCGAAGAATATTCTTTTTGTTGGGGAATATTCGTACAATGACACAATCATTGGTGGACCCCTCAACAGAATTATTGTCGGAGTTAGAAAATGACAAAATTATCTTTTTATAAAAATAACGGCGAAAGTTTTACCGTTAACTGTTGATATACCCGGTAATAAAAGTACAGTAATACGTGTGGTTGCATAGTAGCACACGATATTAATTATTGATACTTACGTAAGAAGTCACTCAGTTATACTCAATTATTGCTACAGTAATTGCTGCATCATATCTCTTATATTATTGATTCAATTATTGTCACAATATATTTATTCAATCCTTGATGTAAATAAGAAGTCTATTATGAGACGTTTGTGGAAAGTTTGGTTTATTCTATGGAGGCCCATATGTCATCATCTAAGAGTCTCTTTCACAAATAGTAATTGTCTTTACCAGACGTCAAACCACTTGCCGTTTCATATTACAGGCGTCGAACCAATTGTCGTTTCACATTACAGGCACCGAACCAATTGTCGTTTCATATTACAGGCGTCGAACCAATTGTCGTTTCACATTACAGGCGTCAAACCACTTGGTGTTTCACATTACAGGCGTCAAACCACTTTTCTTTTCAAATCACCCTTTGTCAAGCCACTTGCTTTTTCACATTGCAAGGGCTAAGCTAGAAATCTTCTATAAATAGAGGCCTAGTTATTCATTATTTTTCACGAATTCATTCAAGCTTTAGAGAGAAAAAGTATAGAGAGAAAGAAGAAGAGTATTCAATTACTACACTACTGCAGTTTTCAATCTCCTACTAAGGTAAGGGGTATTATTTCTTTCTTTCATCTTCATGAAGAGAACTTCTGTTATTCCGTTCTTTATTATTATGTTGGAATAACCTGTCTATGCGAAGTACCGCATACATGGTGAAATTATTCTATTTTTCTATTCTTTATTATTCTGTGGGAACATCCTGCATCAGGCTTTTACGGGACTGGTTCCGCCTTTTATTATTCATTGGAACATCTTGTTCATCGTTTTCGGCGGACATGGTTCCGTCTTTATTATTCTGTTGGAATATCCTGTTTGTGCGTTTTACGCCGAACCTGGTTCCGTTAATCATTATTCTGTTGGAATAACCTGCTTGTGCGGTCTATCGCATGCCTGGTGATTTTTTTTGTTATTCCATTCCTTATTATACTTAGTTGGTTAAAGTTTTGACTTCTATACTCCATGAAATTAGTAGAATATCCTTGATATTTGCGCTTCATCCAGTATCTTTTCATGGAAATATTCTTCTGAGCATTCTTGAATTTTACTCTACAAAGAAGTATCATGTTGACAATTTGGACTTTATTGGTTCCTAGATAAATTAATTCTTAAACTTGTTTTATTGAATTCTTATATCATTGTCATCATCCTCATGCTTATATTGTAATAAAAGTCATCTTTGGCTTACGTGCATAGATGGACTTGGTATGATTATGACCAGGGATTATTCGGTATAATCATGACCGTAATGTAATGAATGATGTCGTAAAAATCCTCATTGGCCCGTAGTGCATTGATGGACAGTTGTTGAGATAAACATAACCAACTGGTGATAATAATGAATATCTTTGGCTCGTAGTGCATGGATAATTCAGTGATGTGGTTTATTTATTAAGCTGAGTCTCAACGATAAAAGTAATGAAAAACCTTTTAAATCATAAAAGATAGTAGATTTTATTCTCTACTTGACTCTTTTAATGGATTGCTTGTTCCGCTGCAGTTAAACTTGTTGTCTATTGTATTTTATCAGTTTAACATTGTTGAAGACTAGTGATAATTTATTCTGCATTATCTTAGTCATAATATTTCTTACTGGGCTAGTCGAGCTCACCCCTTTGTTTTCATTGTTCTCTTCAGTAAATGAAAATATAGTTGGGACTAGTCGGGGAACGGAGTGACGGTCCAGATGGGTGTCTTAGTAGTCCTCACTATTTTATGAAATAGTGTAATAATAATTGTAATAAGATTGAATTTGAGTATGGATATTGTCTAGAAGACAATATTTGTATTTAAACTCTCAGCTTATATTTTGTCGTATTTACACGACAGTTGTATTAATTAAGTTGTATTTGAATTCTGTACCATGTATTTGGCAACTCAGAATGGGTGATGTATACCTATTTTGGGGGCGTCACAATATGTCTCTATTAATCTTTCATTTACACTATTTTCAAAACGTCTTCTTTATTCTTAATCTACAGTCACCTAACTTACTGTAGTCCACCCTTCATCATGTCTACCCTTGTAAGTCTCTTATGCGAGCAGTGTCGGGTATTAGATTATGGGTATGAGTCTACTTCAGGTAAGAGGGTCTGTATGGAAGATAAAGAGTGAAAATTTATTTTGAATTTAGTAAAAATGAGTAGATTATTTAGATCTAACTCCTCAGCTAGTCACCGGTCAACTTTGCCACCAGTACCAGACATAGTTAACCAGGAAGAACATAGTTATGAGAACATCAGTCAAGTGTTACACAACCGAATATTCCCGAGTCTCTCCCTAAAAGAAATGTATCATTCAACATTTTAGATAATTTTAAAACCGATTACAATGTTAAAACAGGTTGAAAAAGTTTATGCAATTAATAAAGAATATGAAAATTGTAGCCTTTTATCCTCAGATGTTATTAAAAAACATAGAAAAAAGGGTTATAATTATATTCATATAGGTTTAGTTCAAGTTGCAGTCAAGCCATTGAACATTAAAGGAATTAATTCAAGTATCTACCTCTGTCTCAGAGATGCTAGATTTTTGAATTACTATCCTAGCATGATTGGTGCTATGGAGTCAAGTTTTCACAATGGACCGATCCATTTCAATTGATTTCCTGACTTCACACTTAGCCTTTGTGACCAACATCTGTTAAAAGCTTTAGCATTAAACATTAAAATAGCAGGAGAAATTACACAAATGATTGAAGGCTCTCAACATATTTCTTTGATTTATAGGATTTATTATAAGACCATGAAAACTAACTAAAATGTTCATGCTCTGAATAAAAGCCCTAAAGATCAAACAGTCTTAATTCAAAGTTCAACTAGTGATGCTAATATCCAGTTAAATGAAAAGTAAAGTAAAGTAAAAATTAAACTTGCTAATATACAATTAGAAGTTTATAATTTAAGAAAAGATTTTGATGACAAAAAGTGTGATCTTCAAATCAATGATTCCACGTCTAGTGATGAAGATTACGATTTACCGGAATCATCTGGTGCTAAAGATGATCCAGATCTATTTGTACAAGGTCTTTCACTTAAAAGAATTAAAGATATTACCATTCAGAAATGGTATGTCTCTATTAACCAGGTTGTTGATAAAAACTTCTCTATACAGCTTCCTGCCTTGGTGGATACAGGTGCAGATTTAAACTGTATACAAGAAGGATTAATCCCAACCAAATATTATAAGAAAACTAGTGAAAAACTTAATTCAGCTAATGGTAGTCAAATGGAAATAAAATATAAATTGCCTAAAGTTCATATCTCATCAAAATAGTATGTGTTTTAAAACATCATTTGTTTTAATCCGCAATCTTACGATAAAATTAATTTTAGGATTACCATTTATATATTTATTATACCCATTTACTACTAGTAATGAAATGAAGGTTTAAGTTTGTGAGACATTTAGGAAATAAGATAACATTCAAATTTTTTATTAAATCAAAAGAAAGAGATTTAAAATTTATTCAAGAGAGAGTCTATCTCCAAGTCATTAAACTTATTAGATTGTAAATCCTCCCATTTAAAATTTTTAAAGGAAGAAATTAAATATAAAAGAATTGAGAGCGACTTGAATGAAGGTGTTCGTAATAAAATTGAAGAATTAAAATCTTATTTAAAGGATAACCTTTGTTTAGATTCTCCTAATGCCTTTTGGCATCAGAAAAAACATGTGGTTAGGCTTCCTTATGATAAGGAATTTAAAGAACATTTAATTCCTACTAAGGCCAGGCCTATTCAGATGAATCATGAACAAATGGAATTGTGTAAAAAGGAAATTAATGATCTCCTTAGTAAAGGTTTAATTAAACGCAGTAAATCCCCTTGGTCTTGTCCTGCTTTCTATGTTAACAATGAAGCAGAGAAAGGAAGAGGTGTACCTCGTCTAGTCATTAATTATAAACCATTGAATAAGGTTCTAGAGTGGATTAGGTATCCCCTTCCCAACAAAGACGACCTTATCAATAGATTGAGTAATGCCACAATATTCAATAAATTTGACCTTAAGTCCGGTTTCTGGCAAACTGCCATTCATCCTGATGATAGGTACAAAACAGCATTCACCACTCCTTTCGTTCACTACGAATGGAATGTCCATGCATTCGGCCTGAAAAATGCTCCCAGTGAATTCCAGAATATTCTCAATGACATATTAAATCCTTTCAGTCATTTTATTGTTGTTTATATCGACGATATACTCATTTTTTCCAAGTCCATTGAAGAACACATTAAACATTTGAAATCATTCTTCAAGACAGTTAAAGACAATGGACTTTTTCTTTCACCTTCCAAATGCAGCCTGTTTCAGGTCAGAATAAGGTTTCTTGGTCTTAATATCTTCAGAGGACAAGTTCACCCCATTGAAAGAGCTATTCAATTCGCTGACAAGTTTCCCGAGAAGATAACCAATAAAACCCAACTGCAGAGATTTCTTGGCTCGCTCAATTATATTTGCAAGATTTATAAGAATCTCAGGAAGATCTGCAAACCTCTTTTTCAGCGTTTGCAAGACAATCCTCCACCTTGGACTGACATTCATACTTCTGTCGTCCAACAAGTCAAAAAATACATCAAGGCATTGCCCTGTCTTGGTATTTCCAATGATTCAGCATATAAAATTGTTGAAACTGACGCCTCAGATATTTGATTCGGAGGCATTCTTAAACAAAAGTTAACACCAGAATCCCCAGAAAATATTGTTCGTTTTCATTTCAAATAAGATGGAATAATACATGCGTTAAATTCTTCGTGCCATTAAAAAGGAAATACTTTCATTAGTATTATGTATTAATAAGTTTCAAAAACGTGGCAGCAACTTTTTCATAATTTTCAATTTCCGCCTCCTTTGCTAAAATCAGTCCACACGAAAATCTACAACACCTTTTTCAGTGATTCCACTTGGATTAGTTAGGTAACTCATAGATCTAACTCTAGGACTTGACCACACTCAAAAATTCAAAATATAATAGGAGATATGGTCAATTGAATTTCGTGTTACGTTTTTACCAAAATCTGATTTTTCAACCCTTTGTGATTTCTAAAAAACTTTCATATTTTCTCATAATAACCAACATAACTCATCATGACACTTACTAATACTTCATATATCCATGATTTTCATCAATCCAATGCTTTTATTATGACTCTCATCATAATCAACGTAAACAGATCCTTTTAGTTGAAGAAATATTTGAGGGTTTCAAAAATGGGTTTTGTACCGGGGTCAATACAAAATTCGATTTCATGCTCTAGGGATAGTTTAAGAAGACTTCAAGAATACGTCAGAAAATTTATTAACAATAAGAATATCATTCAAAACTGTGACTCTCATCCAAGACTTGGATAGCATATGAAATGAAGGTTTCTCCTAACGGAGTTTCAACCGATAGGTCAAAGTCTAACTTCTCTAGAGTCAAATTTAAACGTTGAACACAAGCAAGAGAGATAAAAGAATGGGTAGAACCGATATCTAATAAAGTATAGACTTCGCAAGAATTTATAATTAACTAACCCGTGCTAACTTCGTTCGGTTTACTCGCTTTTTGAGAAGTCATGAAAAACGCTCTTCCTAAAACCAACGACTTTGTTTTGTCCGTATCCACCTTTGGTGCCACCGTCCCAGCTGGACTTGACTTTGGTGCACGACAAAAGTGAGCTAAATGACCTTCTCTTCTTGCAATTTCCACTTCTATTATCTTTGCCAAGATTACTACCGAAGTGGTTACCATTCTTGGCATGATAATTTCCCCCACGATGGTTATCATTGTTCCGATAGCCGTTGCCACCAGTATGATTATTATCGTGTTGTTGGTCGTTACCTTTTGCTTGAGCTGAATCAACACTCTCATGTGCTTCATTGCTTATCTCAGCATTTTCCGATGTCATTCTCAAACACTATCACAAAATAAGGGTTAATTAACATATCACATTTTATCCCTATACTCTGACCGACCAATTAAATACCAAATAAACTTAGGTAGGTCATACTAGCGAAGGAATTCCCCGTCTCTCCCCTCCTAGTTCTTATCTCACATCCCAGCCAGGGATCATATCCCTAAGCTTTGATACCAACTGTGACGCCCCCAAAATTAGGTATTCATCACCCATTCTGAGTCGCCAAATACATTGTACAAAATATAAATACAAACTTAATTATACAACTATCGTGTAACATACGACAATACATAAACTGAGAGTTCTAATAGGAATATTGTCATCTAGACAATATCCATACTCAAGGAGTCCTCATTACATTTATTGTCACACTATTTAACAGAATAATGAGGACTACTAATGCTATCTTCAGGACCATCACTCTTTTCCCCGACTTGTCCCAGCTATATTCTCATTTTCTGAAGAGAACAGTGAAAGAAAGGGTGAGCTCAACTAGCCCAGTAAGAAATATTATGACTAAGATAATACAGAATAAATTACAATAGTCTTCAACAATGTTAAACCGATAAAATACAATAGACAACCAGTTTAAACTGCAGCGGAATATACAATCCATTAAAAGAGTCAAGTAGAGAATAAAGTCTACTATCTTTTAGGTTTTAAAAGGTTTTCATCAATTTTTATCGCTGAGACTTAGCTTAATAAATAAACCACCACATCTAATCATCCGTGTACCTCGGTCAAGGATTTTCATTAAATCATCAATGGTCATGACTATACCGAATAAACCCTGGTCATAATCATACCAAAAACTATTCATCAATGCATTACAAGCCACTGAGGACTTTTATCACATCATTTATAATAGGTCATGATTATACCGAATGATCCCTGGTCATAATCATACTAAGTCCATCTATGCATGTAGGCCAAAGATGACTTTCAACATAATATAACATGAGGATGATGTCAATGACATAATAATTCAATAAACAAGTTCAAGAATTAATTTATCCAAGAACCAATAACGTCCAAATTGTCAACATGATACTTCTTTATAGAGTAAAATTCAAAAATGCTCAGAAGAATATTTCTATGAAAATATACTGGATGAAGCGCAAATATCAAGGATATTCCACTAATTTCATGGAGTATAGAAGTCAAAATTTTAATCAAATGAGTATAATACCGAATGGAATAACAAAAGATATCACCATGCATGCGGTACTTTGCATAGACAGGTTATCCCAACAGAATAATAATAACGGAACCAGGTCAGGTGAAAATCACACCGACAGGATGTTCCAACAGAATAATAAATACGGAATAATAAATGATGGAACCGGTCCCAAGATAAGATGAGACGGGATATTCTACGAGAATAATAAAGACGGAATAATAAAATGGAATCGAGTCCTAAGTATATAGCTTGATGCGAGATATTCCGATAGAATATTAAAGACGGAATAATAAAATGGAACCAGGTCCCGCGTATAGCACAGACAGGATATTCTGACAGAATATTAAAGACAGAATAATAAAATGGAACCAGGTCCCGCGTATAGCACATGCATGATATTCCAACAGAATATTAAAGACGGAATAATAAAATTGAACCAGGTCCGGCGTATAGCACAGACAGGATATTCCGATAAAATATTAAAGACGGAATAATAAAATGGAACCAGGTCCGGTGTATAGCACAGACGAGATATTTCTACAGAATATTAAAGACAGAATAATAGAAGAATGTCACCAAGTATAGGGTATTCCGCGTATACAGGTTATTCCAACAGAATAATAAGAAATGGAATAACAACAGTTCTCTTCATGAATATAAAAGAATAATATCCCTTACCGTTTTAAAGAAAAACTGAAATAAAGAAGTATTAATAAAGTATTCTGTTTTATATAAAAAGATGTTTCTGTTTTATTACGTTAATAATACGAATAAAACAAAACCTCATTATCGCTAAATAATTCATATTATTAATTGACAATAATTGAATCAAACTGTGTGACTTCTCACATAAGTATTAATAATCAATACAGTAATGTCTTCTATGCAACCACACGTATTCTTCGTACTTTTACTACTAGAGTAGTTCAACAAATATCAACAGTAAAACTTCCGTCGTTATTTTCAATAAAATATTTTTGTCGTTTTCTCGATCCAAAAATAATTACATTGTGGGGTCCACCAATGATTGCGCCGTTGTACGAATATTCCCTGATAAAATGAATATTCCCCGACCAATCGAATATAATATGACAACTTGCATACTTTGCAAAATTTATAACTACTACCCACAACTATAACATTATATCATAATATTAAAAAATGATAACTATAGAAAATTCATCTTTATTCAAAAAGTTGGGGTCTTACATCTACAGTCAGCCAGCACCTGCTACAGCAGCCAATTATTCAGAAGAATCTGCTTTTCACCGAAAGTAGCCCCAGTCACATGCGTCTGCCCCATTAGTCAAAAGATGCTCTCTTTTCCACCAAAAGCATCAATGAGTCAAAAGCTGTCGACCGCTTAGTCAAAAGTAGCCAAAATCATTTGTATTTAGTCAAAAGTAGTCACTATTCATCAACAGTAAAGTGTCTGTACTTTTACTTTTACTTTTGCTTTTACTTAAGTAAAATGTTTTCACTTAAGTAAAATGTTTCTTACTTTACCCTAGTTAATGTAATAGTTCCCTTTCCTTGATACATAAAAGGAAACCGAACTCATTTGGCAAATCAGATTTCGAAACTTAGAAAGACTCTGAGCTCTCTCTCTCAAACGAATCTTTGGTTTCTACCGCTGTTTAGCCTACTTAACCCCTCTTCTCTACTTCTTCATTTAAATGTTTTAATTTGTAAGTTAATCTTGTAAGTTATTTTAATTTCTATTTGTACATAGTTCTAGTAATCCATAAAACTATTTTATTTAAGTAAGTAACTGTGTGTTCTTGTATGCGCCATTCTTCTTCCTCTATATTATATGCTTCCGCCCTAAATGGTGTGAGACCCCAGATTTTATGAATAAATATTTATTTTTTTTGAAATATTTTTTTTACTATTATGGTGTGGATTTGATATATTGTTATAGTTGTGGGTAGTATTTAAAAATTTTGCAAAGTATGCAAGTTGTTATATAATATTCGTTTGGCCGGGGAATATTCTTTTTGTTAGGGAATATTTGTACGACAGCAAAATCATTGGTGGACCCCACAACGGAAGTACTGTCGTAGTTAGAAAACGACAAAAATATTTTATGAAAATAACGACGGAAGTTTTATCGTTATCTTGTTGAACTACTCTTGGTAGTAAAAAATGCGATGTCTGGCGTGGTTGCATAGTAGCACACCAGTATTGATTATTGATGCTTACGTGATAAGTCACTCAGATATACTCAATTATTGCTGCAATAATTGTTGCATCGTATCTCTCATATTATTGATTCAATTATTGTCACAGTATCATCTGCATAAAATGTTATTTTATTAAATCAATAATTGAGATGACAAAGTTATTCATATTATAAATTGCAATATTTACAATGTCTAGAAGTTACATCGAGGAGAGGTTTGGTCACCTAATTAACGGCATGATAGGGATAAATCCTTATTGAAAGCCCCTCTTCCTGAGGAACGACACGGTTGATAAATATTGTGAGTTATAATATTAATGATGAATGTTGTTCGGAGTTGAATTTGGAGACGCGGACGTGATATTTGAGTCCAGAACGTCAAAATTAGTAAAAAAAGTCTATAAACACAAAATTTTCTGGAATTCACTATTTGGTCAAAAAGTCAACAGTTGACTTTTTTGAGAAAAGTCAAACTTCAAAATTTCAAAATATATTTTTGATAAAAATGGTTTCATTACGTTGAAATTGTTTGTGTTAGTGAAAATCGACATTTATTTCGATAATAATTGATGTTTGGAGGTTATATTGACCAATCGGGTATTTAACCGGATAAATGAGCAATTGATTGCTATTATTTCGCATGATTATAACTATTTTTTCACATATGTGTACTATTGATTTACATTCTTGCTACTATTAGGGGATTTGGTGCAAGATTCATAATACATACATGACTAAGTTAAAAATAAAGGTATAGATGGAGGTACTATATTGTAATTCGTATTTTCACAAGTCTAGAACTATTGATTCACATGATTTACTATTGAATCACATTGTTTACTATTAGGGGAGTTGGTGCAAGATTGATAATACTTGCAGGACTAAATTAAAAAGGAAGAAAAAGTTGGAGGTAATGTACTATAATTTTTCGAGCCCCAAAACGTGCAATTATCAAAACTATATTTTTCTATAAATAGAAGCTCATTCTTCTTCATTTCTCACCAATTCACTAAAGCTCTAGAGCATTTATTATAGAGAGAAATTATAGAGAAATTGTAGAGAGAAAATCTATAGAAGAAAAGAAGCCTGCTATGTGACGCCCCCAAAATAGGTATACATCACCCATTCTGAGTTGTCAATACATGGTACAGAAACAACTACAACTTTATTATTACAACAAGAAAGCGTGAGTTTGAATACAAATATTATCTTCTAGACAATATCTATACTCAAATAAATCCTCATCACATTTATTGATACATTATTTTACAAAAATGGTGAGGACTACTAAACAACTCTCTCTAGAACTTTCATTCTATACCCCAGGCTTCGTACTCGCTTATATTCTCGCCTCCCGAGAAGAAAAATGGAACAAAAAGGAAAAGGGTGAGCTCAACTAGCCCAATAAAGAATATTATGACTAAGATAATATACAACAAATTATCGTTAGTCTTGAATAGAAAAAATCTAATAGAATACAATAGACAACAAATTTTAAATCAATATTCGCAATGGAAATAATAATTCATTAGAAGAGTTAAGTAGAGAATGCAAACTACTATCTTCTATGTATGAATTTAAAAGTTCATCGCTCTATCTTTTATCCCCGTGTAACATCAATCAATATATATCTAGAATCAAATATTCATCTTTGCACTACTGGGCCAAAGATATTCATTAGTTAATCATGTTCATCTAAACACTGCTCATCTTTGAACTACGGGACAAAGATATTCTTGAAATCATTCATCTTTGCACTACGGGCCAAAGATATTCCATAATATCATCATTTAAGACCAAGATGATGAAAATATTTTTAAAGAAACGAATCCAAAGTTGAAACAAAATGACAAAGATTAAGGATTAAGGATTAGTACTTTGTTTTATCCACGTCCAAAAATTACCTCAAAAATAATCATAGTGGTGTAAAATTCAAGAATGATCAAAATGTGAAAACAATCAAAGCTAGTATCCAGAATAGATATTTTGGACGAAAAAGAAAATTTTTCATTTTTCGATGAATAGTCTTAGTATTAAATGAATAGTCTTGATCATCGTGAATAGTCTTGATATATCGTGAATAAGAACTCAAGACACCAAAAGTTCCAAATTTGATAATAAAAAAACTTCAAATCAATATTTCAACATAATGATATTGAAGAAATAATATCATTACTGAAAAAATAATATCCCTTACATCGAAAAGCAAGACTTTCTAGTTGAAACAGGATATAGGTTATGAGTTGAACTTGCACCAGTATAGCAATACTCAAAGTATACTCAAAATACTCACAAGAATACGCTCGATAATATAGAGAGAAAACTTGAGTTTACGGTGTGATTTTCAATTCTAACCTAAGCACCCTATTTATAGAAATTGCTTAGAACACCAAAGCGAAAATTTAATATAATAATATTATATATATTACAAATTATCTACGCACACTAAGCATCCGAAATCAGACAATCTTAACACATGTTAAATGAGTCCCAACAATGTAAAAAACGTTTTGTAATTAAAAATATTTTAAACTTCCAAAATTAATTATTTGAAGCTTGAACTTCAATAATTCATAATAAATAGCCCTTTATCGAAAAATTCAATCTCGCAATTTTTATAGGAAATTCAATTCTCTACAACTTTACGTAAGAAAGTTTTTCAAATTCCAAACAAAATTGACCAAATCTAAAATCCAAGCGATTTTACAAGCTATAATCAAATTTCAATCGATAAATGGGGTCCAATGACATGTTTAACATGTTTTAAACATTTATTGCAACAAAAATACTCTTCCTCCTCGTATACTCATATATCCCACATTCGTTGTAAAATATCACCATTATTATATTATTAAAATATAATAATACATTTAAATAAATTATCTTATCGAGAAAAGATAAAATTTCAATTTTCAACAATTATCACATTAAAATTTTTCTCCATCTATATCCACATAAAATCAATATTTTCCTCATCATATGAATCAATAATTAATTATTCACAAATAATATTATAGAATCACAATATTGACACGAGCGATTCCTGGAAAGAGGGGGCTTTCAATAAGAATTTCTCCTTCTTGGCGCCGCAATTAGGTGACCAAACCTCTCCTTAGATGAACTTTCTAGACATTACCAATAATTTTATCTAATAATATTATTCAGGATAATATGAATTATTGCATCGATAATGAAAAATATTGTGTAATGACAATTATTGAAACAACAAAGAATATAAAATATCAACGCAAAGAATTATTAAATCAATAAAATAATTGAGCGATAATTATCGTAACCATTATTAAGTAGTGTCTTCTTACGTAAGAATCAATAATTGGTGCAATACTGGTGTCTTCTTGTGTTTTAACCAATTTAGTATTTTAACAAAGATTAATTAGTAATAACTACGCCGTTATTTTTAAACCACTTATATTTGTCGTTTTCTTTATCCAATCGCTTTTTAGTTATGGGGCCCACAAAATACTTTCGCTACCGTCAATATTTAATATTCCCAACAGCAAGAATATTCCACGACCAAACGAATATTCCCCGACAATAATGAATATTTTATAACCACTTGCTTATTTTGAAATATTTATGTATTTTATCCATAACTATTCACATTAATCAAATCAACCCTTACTATTTCAAAATAATAAATAGAAAATTAAATTTCATTAATAATAAGTTGGGGTCTTACAACCTCCCTCCTTATGAAATTTCGTCCTCGAAATTGACGTGCGTGCACTGTGTTTGAAAAGGTGAGGATACCTCGCTTTCATTTCCGCTTTCCAATTCCCGGTCATTTCCTCTATAAAGCATGATTCCTCCACAAAACTTTAACTTGTGGTATGACCTTTGCACGTAGGGACATGCTCCTTCCTATCCAAGATCTTGACAGTACCTCCTCATATGTTAAGTCTTCGCTTTCTCGTCCCGGTTCTAACTCTATAACGTGGTTCGGTCTTTCACATATTTACTGAAGTATAGATATGTGAAACACATTATGAACACGAGACATACTCGAGAGGTAACGCGAGTCTATAGGCTACATTTCCTACTCGGTCAAGAATTTGAAATGGACCAATAAATCGTGGATTGAGCTTTCCTCTCTTCCCAAATCTTGTAACTCCTTTCCATGGAGCAACTCACAACAATACATGATCCCCTATACTAAATTCCATGTCCTTTCGATGAAGATCCGCATAACTCTTTTGTCGATCTTGTGCCGTTTTGTATACGTTGTCGAATCATTTGGATCTTTTCGGTGAGTCATACGTATTAACTTTCGGGTCCCAACAATGTTGCTTCACCCACCTCATCCCAACATATTGGAAGCGACACTTTCGTCCCATATAATGCTTCAAATGGAGCCACACCTATACTTGCTCGATAACTTGTTGTTGTAGGAGAATTCCACCAATGGTAAATACTTATCCCAACCGCCTTGAAGTCTAGGACACGAGTCTTAATAGATCTTCAAGAGTTTGAATAGTCCTCTCGATTGTCCGTCCATTTGGGGATGGTATGCGAACTAAATCGCAAATCCGCGCCCATAGCTTTTTGTAAGCTAACCCAAAATCTTGAAGTGAATCTTGGGTCACGATCCAAACTATGGATACTGGCATGCCATGTAACCTCACAATCTCATTCACGCATATACTAGCAAGACGTTGAAGGAATAAGTCTCCGTGTCGGCAAGAAATGAGCGGACTTGGTTAATCTATCAATAATAACCCAAATAGCATTGATTCCTTGAGAAACCGTAGGAAGACCCGTAATGAAATCCATGGTAATGTGTTCCCACTTCCATTTCGAATCTCAAGTGGTTGCAACGGACCCTTAGGTACTAGATGCTCGCCTTTACACGTTGACAAGTTAAACACATTGAGATAAACTTTGCAATCTCTCTCTTCATATTGTTCCACCAAAATGTATGTCAAGATCACAATACATTTTAGTACTTCCGAGGATGGATTGCAAATGGTGTATTATGTGCCTCCATCATAATCTTGTACTTCAAATCGAGTCGTTAGGGATACAAAAGTCCGGAGTGGACTCAAGTATTCCTTCTTCATCAATTCTCGCTTTGGAATAGCTCCTTCTTGTACTTTCTTCTTCATACGCATCATTTCCGGGTGGGTGGCTTGAGCAACCTTAACTTTTTCTATTAAAGTTGGCTCTATCATTATACTTGACATCATCGCACTCATTCCCAAGATATGATCTTCTACTCAACGTGTCGCCTACCACGTTCGCTTTTCGAGGATGGTATTGAATAGTGTGGTCGTAGTCTTTCAATAGCTCGAGCCAACGTCATTTGCCGCGCGTGTTGAGTTCTTTTTGAGTGAAGAAATATTTAAGGCTTTTTATGGTCGAATATATCTCCACTTTCTCCCCATATAGATAGTGCCTCCATATCTTTAAGCAAGAAAACGATCGGGCCGCTAACTCTAGATCATGAGTAGGATAATTCCTCTCATACTCTTTAAGTTGTCATGAGGCATAGGCTATGACTTTCCCACGTTGCATGAGAACACATCCTAACCCTTTGCACGAAGCATCGTCAGAGATAACAAATCCATCCGAACCAGATGGTATTGTTAGAACAGTGCCGAAATAAGTCTCCTCTTAAGCTCTTGGAAACTCCTCTCGCATTCTTCACTCCAAACGAATTTTGTATCCTTCCGAGTTAGCTGGGTTAATGGAGTAGTGATTCGAGAAAACCTTCCACGAATCTCCGATAATAACCAACTAGACCCGACAGCTACGTGCTTGATCACCAGACTTGGTTGCTCCCAACTTTGTATTGCTTCAATCTTAAATCGGTCCACGGGTACTCCATATTTTGACACCGATGCCCAAGAAATGCTACTTCCTCAAGCGAAACTCGCATTTCTTTAATTTGGCATATAGTTTGTTTTCACGAAGCCTTTGGAGTACCAAATTTTTCAAATGGTGCTCATGATCTTCACGACTTTTGGAATATATGAGGATGTCATCAATAAAGACAACAACAAAGCGATCCAAATATTCCTTGAATACTCGGTTCATCATATCCGAAAGTTGCAGGAGCATTAGTCAATCCGAAAGACATGACTAAGAATTCATAATGCCGTCATCGAAGTTCTAAAGGCGGTCTTTGGAATATCCTCGCCTCTAATCTTCAAATGATGATGATATCCGTAATCGAAGATCGATTTTTGAAAAGAATTGTGCCCTTTGCAAATCGGTCAAACAAGTCATCAATACGAGGTAGAGGATACCTATTCTTGATGGTGACTTGGTTCAATTCCCGATAGTCAATACAAAAATCGCATACTCCCATCTTTCGTCTTTACTGAATAAAGCAGAGCACCCCAAGGAGATGTACTAGGGGCGAATGAAACCGATGTCCAACAATTCCTCAGTAGTTGGACCTTTAACTCTGAAGTTCAATAGAGAGCCATTCGATATGGGGTTTTAGAAATGGGCTTTGTACCGTGTTCAAGATCAATAAAGAATTCAACTTCACGTTACGGGGTAGGCCGGGAAGTTCTTCGTGAAATACGTCGGAAAGTCAATAACAACAGAATATTATTCAAATTTGACGTGTCTTTATTCAAATCCATAACATGGGCTAAGAAAGCTTGACATCCATTTTTAATAAACGAATAGCTTTATGATTAGATATGATGGTGATTGATTTTAATGGTTTAGTTGCTTGAATTAAATAAACAAAGTTGGTTAGAATATGAAAACTAACAACCTTACAAAATAATCAATTTTGGCATGATGAGTAGTTAACCAATTAATCCTAAAATCACATCAAAAGCAAGTATCTTTAAAGAGATAAGGTCAACAATAAGGTGATGGTGCCAACTTGAATCAAACAAGATTTATAAACAATGGATGTGATGAAAGTTTCTCCTAACGGAGTTTCCACAGATAGGTCAAAGTCTAATTTCTCCTAATCAAGTTTAAACGTTGAGCACATGCGGGAGAGATAAAAGAATGGGTATACACGGTGTCATCAAGTAAGGTATAAACTTCGCAAGAATTTATAAATAGCTTACCCGTGATCACCTCATTTGGGTTCTCGCATTTTGACCACCACAACAAACGCTCTTCCGGGCAACCGTTGACTTTGACTTTTCCGGGATGATCTTTTGAGTCACCGTCCCCTCATTGAACTAGGTTTTGCTACTGCATACAATCTCGAGTGATATGTCCTTCCTTTCCACAATTATAGCATACCTTGAATTGTTGTGGGCGCTTGACCGATATGTCCCTTTTTACGCATTTGTAGCATATGATGGGTGGTCGTTCTCTCCTTAGAACCGATTACTTCTGCAAGACCGCTCGTCTTCACATGGACGTTGTTAAATCTCCTCTTTTAAAATCTCCTCCCGACTTTCGCTTCTTCTATTTTCATGGCCATGATTACCACCGAGTGGTTACCATTTTTGTCCGTCTGTTTTTCTCCGATGGTTATCATTATTACATTGATCTTATCTCAGTACGATCCTCGGTTATAGTCCTCGATTGAACATACTCGTTATCTCGCTCTAACAATTGAGCCCTGTTATCAACATCTCGAATAGAGAGAAAATTTATGAGAAATGAGATATTGTGCGTATCTTGGGTTTCAAACCTCTCGAAACATCCGCGTCGGGACGTTCCTCATTCTCCACCAAATGAGGTGCAAACACGGATAACTCTGCAAACTTTGCCTCGTCTTTGAGACACCGCCATGTTGTTTTGTTCTAATCGATGAACTCCACTTCCTTCATATGACGAACACTTTCGGAAAAGTATTTGTCATTAAATAGTTTCTGAAACGTCTCCCAAGACATCTTTGAGTGCGCCGGATGGATGAGTGCGCTTCACGAGACTCCCCACCAATGAATGCGCTTTACATTCCTCCGTGCATCCCAAGACATCGAATATCTTGGTAATTTGCTTGACCCATGTTTCCGCCATGATCGGATCTGGCTTTCCCTTAAATTACGGTGGTCCCAACTCTTTGAATCTTGCTTGCATTGTGACAACTTGGTGAATTGCTATCATTTCCTCTGTATTTTGAACACGAGTCTCCCTCGTCGATTTTGCATGAACTCGCAAAAAGCTTCTAAACATCCCTCGTTCATCATCTCGCTTTCGCAGGTGTTGTTCACGGAGGAAACATTGCCAACTGCTGCGCGTTCTCCTCGTTGGTGAGTACTGAGCGTCTCCACGTCTCATTTCCATTGTTAATATTCTCGATCGACATTCTCAAATCATCATATAAAACAAGGGTTAATTAAGAAATCAATATATCACATAATATCCTTATATACTAACCAACTAACAAATAAGCTTAGGTAGGACACACTAGCGAAGGATTTACTCGCTCTCCCTCCTAATTCTATTCCCCGTCTGCGCCAGAGATCATATCCCTAAGCTCGATACCAACCGTGGCGCCCCCAAAATAGGTATACATCACCCATTCCGAGTTGTCAATACATGAGTGCGAAACAACTACAACTTTATTATTACAACAAGAAAAGCGTGAGTTTGAATACAAATATTATCTTCTAGACAATATCTATACTCAAATAAATCCTCATCACATTTATTGATACATTATTTTACAAAAATGGTGAGGGACTACTAAACAACTCTCTCTAGAACTTTCATTCCATACCCGACTGCATCGCTCGCTATATTCTCGCCTCACGAGAAGAAAAAATGGAACAAAAGGAAAAGGGTGAGCTCAACTAGCCCAAAGAAGAATATTATGACTAAGATAATATACAACAAATTATCGTTAGTCTTCAACAGGAAAAATCTAATAGAATACAATAGATAACAAATTTTAAATCAATATTCGCAATGAAATAATAATTCATTAGAAGAGTTAAGTAGATAATGCAAACTACTATCTTCTATGTATGAATTTAAAAGTTCATCGCTCTATCTTTTATCCTGTAACATCAATCAATATATATCTCGAATCAAATATTCATCTTTTGCACTACAGAGGCCAAAGATATTCATCGATTAGTCATGTTCATCTAAACACTGTTCATCTTTGCACTACTGGGCCAAAGATATTCTTCGAAATCATTCATCTTTGCACTACAGGCCAAAGATATTCCATAATATCATCATTTAAGGCGAAGATGATGAAAATATTTTTAAAGAAACGAATCCAAAGGAAACAAAATGACAAGGATTAAGGATTAAGGATTCAGTACTTTGTTTTATCCACGTCCAAAAATTACCTCAAAAATAATCATAGTGGTGTAAAATTCAAGAATGATCAAAACATGGATACAATCAAAGCTAGTATCCAGAATAGATATTTTGGATTAAAAGAAAATTTTTCATTTTTCGATGAATAGTCTTGAGTATTCGTGAATAATCATGAGTATCGTGAATAATTATCAGTATACGTGAATAGTAACTCCGACACCAAAAGTTCCAAATTTGATAAAAAAAACTTCAGATCAATATTTCAACATAATGATATTGAAGAAATAATATCATTACGAAAAAAATAATATCCCTTACATCGAAAGACAGTACTTCTAGTTGAAACACCGGATATAGGTTATGAGTTGAACTTGCACCGTATAGCAATACTCAAAGTATACTCAAAATACTCACAAGAATACGCTCGATAATATAGAGAGAGAAAACTTCAGTTTCTGGTGTGATTTTCAATTCTAACCTAAGCACCCTATTTATAGGAAATTGCTTAGAACACCAAAGCAGAAAATTTAATATAATAATATTATATATATTACAAATTCTCTACGCACACTTAGCATCTAAAATCAGCAATCTTAACACATGTTAAATGAGTCCCAACAATGTAAAAAACGTTTTTGTAATTAAAAATATTTTAAACTTCTAAAAATTAATTATTTCGGAGCTTTAAAACTTCAATAATTCATAATAAATAGCCCTTTTATCGTAAAATTCGAATCTCGCTTAATTTTTATAGGAAATTCAATTCTCTACAACTTTACGTAAGAAAGTTTTCCAAATTCCAAACATAAATTTACCAAATCCACAAACAGGCGATTTTACAAGCTATAATCAAATTTCGATCAATAAATGGGGTCCAATTTAGACATGTTTAACATGTTTTAAACATTTATTGCAAACAAAAAATACTTTCCTCCTCAGATACTCATATATCCCACATTCGTTGTAAAAATATCACCATTATTATATTATTAAAATATAATAATACATTTAAATGAATTATCTTATCAGAAAAAGATAAAATTTCAATTTTCAACAATTGTCACATTAAAATTTTTCTCCATCTATATCCACATAAAATCAATATTTTTCTCATCATATGAATCAATAATTAATTATTCACAAATAATATTACGTAATCACAATATTGATAACCGTGCGCTCCTTCCAAGAAAAGGGGTTTTTCAATAAGAATTTCTCCTCTTCGCCGCAATTAGGTGACCAAACCTCTCCTTAGACAGAACTTTCTAGACATTGCCAATAATGTTATCTAATAATATTATTCAGATAATATGAATTATTGCATCGATAATGAAAAATACTGTGTAATGACAATTATTGAAACAACAGCAATATAAAATATCAACGCAAAGAATTATTAAATCAATAAAATAATTGAATAAAGAATTATCGTAACCATTATTAAGTAGTGCCTTCTTACGTAAGAATCAATAATTGGTTCAATCTGGTATCTTCTCGTGTTTTAACCACCGAGTATTTTTAACAATGATAATTGAAGTACAACTACGCCGTTATTTTTAAACCACTTATATTTGTCGTTTTCTTCATCCAATCGCTTTTACATTATGGGGCCACAAAATCTTTAGCAGTGAAGTCGCATTTAATATTCCCCGACAAAGAAGAATATTCCACGACCAAACGAATATTCCCCGAAACAACAATGAATATTTTATAACCACTTGCTTATTTTGAAATATTTGCGTATTTTACCTATAACTATTCACATTAATCAAATCAACCCTTACTATTTCAAAATAATAAATAGAGAAAATTAAATTTCATTAATAATAAGTTGGGGTCTTTAATGCTACCTCACTACTCTTTTATCCAGTTTCTTTCAAAGGTAAGGGGTATTATTTCTTTCTTATTCATGAAGAGAACTTCTGTTATTCCATTCTATATTATTATGTTGGAATAACCTTTTTATGAAAAGTACCGCATACATGGTGAAATTCTTCTATTATTCCATTCTATATTATTATGTTGGAATAACCTATTTATGCGAAGTACCGCATACATGGTGAAATTCTCCTATTATTCCATTCTTTACTATTCTGTCGAAATATCATGTCGGTGTGATTTTCAGGGGAGTTGGTGCAAGACTAATAATACTTGCAAGACTAAATTAAAAAGGAAGAAAAAGTTGGAGGTATTGTACTATAATTTTTCGAGCCCCAAAACGTGCAATTATTGAAACTATATTTTTCTATAAATAGAAGCTCATTCTTCTTCATTTCTCACCAATTCACTAAAGCTCTAGAGCATTTATTATAGAGAGAAATTATAGAGAAATTGTAGAGAGAAAATCTATAGAAGAAGAGAAGCCTGTTACCTCACTACTCTTTTTTCCAGTTTCTTTCAAAGGTAAGGGGTATTATTTCTTTCTTATTCATGAAGAGAACTTCTGTTATTCCATTCTATATTATTATATTGGAATAACCTGTTTATGCAAAGTACCGCATACATGGTGAAATTCTTCTATTATTCCATTCTATATTATTATGTTGGAATAACCTGTTTATGCGAAGTACCGCATACATGGTGAAATTCTCCTATTATTCCATTCTTTACTAATCTGTCGGAATATCCTGTCGGTGTGATTTTCAGGGGAGTTGGTGCAAGACTGATAATACTTGCAAGACTGAATTAAAAAGGTAGAAAAAGTTGGAGGTATTGTACTATAATTTTTCGAGCCCCAAAACGTGCAATTATCGAAACTATATTTTTCTATAAATAGAAGCTCATTCTTCTTCATTTCTCACCAATTCACTAAAGCTCTAGAGCATTTATTATAGAGAGAAATTATAGAGAAATTGTAGAGAGAAAATCTATAGAAGAAGAGAAGCCTGTTACCTCATTACTCTTTTATCCAGTTTCTTTCAAAGGTAAGGGGTATTATTTCTTTCTTATTCATGAAGAGAACTTCTGTTATTCCATTCTATATTATTATATTGGAATAATCTGTTTATGCAAAGTACCGCATACATGGTGAAATTCTTCTATTATTCCATTTTATATTATTATGTTGGAATAACCTGTTTATGCGAAGTACCGCATACATGGTGAAATTCTCCTATTATTCCATTCTTTACTATTCTATCTAAATATCCTGCTTGTGTGATTTTCACCCTGATTGTTCCATTACTTATTATTCTGCATTTAATATTACGTTTGAATATCCTCGCATCATACTTTTATGCCTCTAACTCGGTTCCATTACTTATTATTCAAAGATTTAATATTCTCGTAGGAATATCCTCATGCATGCTTTTACGCTGCTAACTCCGGTTCCATTACTTATTATTCGCATTTAATATTACGTCGGAATATCCTCGTACATGCTTTTACTTTCTGGGGACTGGTTCCATCATTTACTATTCCGTATTTATTATTACATTTGGAACATCTTGTGCTTGTGATTTTCACCGACTTCGTTCCGTTATTATTATTCGCTGAATAAAATGTCTATGCGAAGTCTGACATGCGTGGTGATTTTTTTGTTATTCCATTCTTTATTATACTCGATTGATTAAGTTTTGACTTCTATACTCCATGAAATTAGTGGAATATCCTTGATATTTGTGCTTCATCCAGTATCTTTTCATGGAAATATTCTTCTGAGCATTCTTGAATTTTACTCTATAAAGAAGTATCATTTTGACAATTTGGACGTGATTGAATCCTGGTTAAATTAATTCGTGAACTTGTTTTATTGAATTATTATGTCATTGTCATCATCCTCATGCATATATTATGATTTAAAGTCATCTTTGGCTTACGTGCATAAATGGACTTAGTATGATTATGACCAGGGATCATTCGGTTTAATCATGAACTGTGATGTTATAAATGATATGGTAAAAGTCCTCAGTGGTCTGTAATGCATTGATGGACAGCTTTTGGTATGATTATGACCAGGGATTTTTCGGTATAGTCATGACCATTGATGAATACACGAATGTCCTTGGCCCGTAGTTCATGGATAATTTGTGGTCGTGATACTAAAGAATATCCTTGGTCGTAGTGTAGGGGTGATTCGATGATGTGGATTATTTATTAAGCTGAGTCCCAGCGATAAAAATGATGAAAAACCTTTTAAATCATAAAAGATAGTAGATTTTATTCTCTACTTGACTCTTTTAATGGATTGCTTGTTCCGTTGAAGTTAAACTTGATGTCTATTATATTTTATCAGTTTAACATTGTTGAAGACTATTGATAATTTATTCTGTATTATCTTAGTCATGGTATTTCTTACTGGGCTAGTTGAGCTCACCCTTTCTTTCACTGTTCTCTTCAGGAAATGAGAATATAGCTGGTACGAGTCGGGGAAAGGAGTGATGGTCCAGAAGATATCATTAGTAGTCCTCACTATTCTGTTAAATAGTGCGACAATAAATGTAACGAGGACTGAATTTGAGTTGTATACTGTCTATGAGGACTCCATTGAGAATGGATATTGTCTAGAAGGCAGTATTGTTATTTAAACTCTCAGTTTATATTTTGTCGTATTTTACACGATAGCTGTATAGTTAAATTTGTATTTGTATTGTGTACCATGTATTCGGTGACTCAAGGTTGGTAATGAATACCTAATTTTGGGGGCGTCACAAATGGTATCAGAGCCAAGTTGTTTAGTTGTTTCTAGTTGCCAGTAAGATTTTAATAATCTTTCATTTAAACTATTTTCAAAACTTCTTCTTTATTCTTAATTTGAAGTCACCTAACTTACTGTAGTCCACCCTTCATCGTGTCTACCCTTGTAAGTCTCTTATGCGAGCAGTGTCGGGTATTATATTATGGGTATGAGTCTACTTCAGGTAAGAGGGTCTGTATGGAAGATAAAGAGTGAAAATTTGTTTTGAATTTAGTAAAAATGAGTAGATTATTTAGATCTAACTCCTCAGCTAGTCACCAGTCAATTTTGCCACCAGTACCAGACATAGTTAACCAGGAAGAACATAGTTATGAGAACATCAGTCAAGTGTTACACAACTGGAATATTCCCAGAGTCTCCCCTAAAGAAATTTATCATTCAACATTTTTAGATAATTTTAAAACTGATTACAATGTTAAAACAGTTGAAAAAGTTTATGCAATTAATAAAGAATATGAAAATTGTAGCCTTTTATCCCCAGATGTTATTAAAAACATTGAAAAAAGGGTTATAATTTTATTCATATAGGTTTAGTTCAAGTTGCAGTCAAGCCATTGAACATTAAAGGAATTAATTCAAGAATCTACCTCTGTCTCAGAGATGCTAGATTTTTGAATTACTATCCTAGCATGATTGGTGCTATGGAGTCAAGTTTGCACAATGGACCGATCCATTTCAATTACTTTCCTGACTTCACACTTAGCCTTAGTGACCAACATCTGTTAAAAGCTTTAACATTAAACATTAAAACAGCAGGAGAAATTACACAAATGATTGAAGGCTCTCAACCTATTGCTTTGATTTATAGGATTTATTATAAGACCATGAAAACTAACTTAAATGTTCATGCTCTGAATAAAAGCCCTAAAGATCAAACAGTCTTAATTCAAAGTTCAACTAGTGATGCTAATATCCAGATCCCGAGAACCATCCTCTGGAAGGATATTACGTTACCTAGTCAATGGACTTTACCAAGTGAAATACCACAACAAGCTGTAGTTAATAACTTAATGAACATAGAAAACGTTAGGCAATTTTTTGATGGAACTGTCAAAGTAAGCTTTGAACGTTCGAGAAGACCAGTCATTATAGAAGATTACTCTAGTTCTTCAGCCCCTTCAGTGGTTCAGACCCGACGGGATGCAGAAGTTCTAAGTAACCCTTCTATTAGAGATATCAAAATGAAAGGAATATTAAATCAAGGTCAGGTGAGTCATCCTTGTTACACTCAGAATTATGCAGTTGAAGAATAAGGTTCTTCCTCTCCAACTCCTTCTGAGCTCCCCGACTCAGTCAGATTTTGATATACCCATTAATAGTCAATTAAGAGTTATTAAAAAAGAATTCGTATTAGATTGGGACAATCTTGTACAAGATTTCAATTCCAAGTCTAATGAAGAAAAAAGACATTTATTCAAATCTAATCACCCCACAGAAAAGGAACGTGATAAGATAGTAAATAGATGGAAATGATTTATTGTTAATAAAAAATTAAACATTACGTTTTACGATTGGTATGAGCAATATCAAAGTAAGTGTAATGTTATAACTAAAGCACAGTGGATTAAAGAAGATAAATCTAAGGTCTCTTCTAGTCATCCCCCTTTAGAAACTATCCTAATTTCAGTTAAAAATACATCCGTTGTTGCTAGTCCATTTAAAATTTCAGATGGTAATAAAGATGATAAAAAAATTATTGAACAGTTGAATTTTAGTAATCAATATCTTGCAACTGTAGGAAAACAGATAGATCGTATTGAAGAAAACATGATTAAAAAACCTAATTCAAAAATTGATCAACCACTATTAAAATTACCAGAAAATAGAAGTAAATTAGGTTTACCTAATAATGATAGTGAACTTACCAGAACAATCGATAAGTTATTTAAAAAACTAAAAACTGAACCCGAGTCAAGTGGTACTATAGCAATCATTAACCAGATTGAATCTGATAATGAGAGCAATAGTCAATCTGATCAGTCAGACACTGTTTTAGTTCAAGAATTTAATAATCAGTTAAATAAATTAACAGTTAAAAATACCAGTATGACCAGAAATTGGTATTCTAGACCTACTCCTCCAGACTTACAGTTTGAGGAAAGAAATCTAGATAAACAGTTCTCTGTTTCATCTAATAAAATTTATGAATGGAACATTGATGGTTTTATTGAATAAGAGATTCTAAATAAATTGAATCACATGTCCATGGTAGCATATAGCTATATAAATAAGTTCAACAATCTGACTCAGCCAGACATTTGGTGGGAAAAACATCTCACAGAAGACACTAGGTTATTTATTATCCATGTTGTCCAGCTGGATGCAGATGGCAACCCCATCTTTGATGAAGATGTAGGTGTTGTCGCCTGATGGAGTTAATGCATTAATATTTACCATAATAAAATATTTTGTAGGAACCCCCAGTAATATTACAGAAAGGATTCACGACCAGCTAAGTAATCTCACTTGTCCCACTCTAAGTGACTTTAGATGGTACAAAGATGTTTTTACTTCCAGAGTTATGATGCTGTGATAGCGATAATAAACCATTACGGAAAGAAAAATTTGTTAATGGTTTACCTTCATTGTTTGCACATAAAGTTCGTGAAGAATTGAGTAAAAACTTAGGATATATTGATTATGATAATCTCACTTACGGTGACATAATCAATTATATTCAAAAGATTGGATTAAAAATGTGTATTGATTTTAAGTTAGCTACACAAGCTAGTAAAGACAAAAAGAAAGCCAAATATGAGTTAGGAACATTCTGTGAACAATATGGTTTACCTCCTGTTGCTCCCTCTAGAAGAAAGCACAGACATAAACATATTGATTCTCATAAAAGTCACAGACATCACAGGAAAAACGAAGTCACCACAAATATAAAAATCAAGATAGTTATTATAATAAACCCAAAACTACGAATAAAAATTATAATAAAAAATCTAAATCTAAAAAATATGATAAGAGTAAAATTGTTTGCCACAATTGTGGGCAGAAAGGTCATTATAAAAATGAATGTAAAATAAAACAAAAATTATCTCAATTAAATGTTTCTAGTGAAGACACTGAACATATAATAGAGTTAATGAGAATTGAGAACGAAGTCAGCAATGACGATGATTCTGATATTCCTTATTCCTCTAATAATAACTATAGTAGTAATGAATCAAGCAGTGACACTGAAGAAGTCACTATTTGTGCAGATAATTGCAATGAAAATTGTTGCAATAAAAGAGTTAATGTGATTAACAAAGATGATGAAGAAAGTTCTTTGTTAAGAAAGTTCTTTGTTAATTGACCTAATTAATAAAATTACTGATCCTAAGCTAAAGGCTCAGTACACAAAACAATTAAAAGATTTATTAACCAAAGATAATAAAAATAGTGACAATTTTTACTAAAAGATTTAAATCCAATTTTTAGTCTTAATAAAACCCTAAAAGATTTAAATCCCCAGTTAAAGAAGTTACTCTTCCAGAATTAAATCAAGAGGTTAATAAACTCAAGTAAGAGATTGCTAATTTAAAATTAAAAGTTTATAATTTAAGAAAAGATTTTGATGACAAAAAGTCTGATCTTCAAATCAATGATTCCACGTCTAGTGATGAAGATCACGATTTACCGGAATCATCTGGTGCTAAAGATGATCCAGATCTATTTGTACAAGGTCTTTCACTTAAAAGAATTAAAGATATTACCATTCAGAAATGGTATGTCTCTATTAACCTGGTTGTTGATAAAAACTTCTCTATACAGCTTCCTGCCTTGGTGGATACAGGTGCAGATTTAAACTATATATAAGAAGGATTAATCCCAACCAAATATTATAAGAAAACTAGTGAAAAACTTAATTCAGCTAATGGTAGTCAAATGGAAATAAAATATAAATTGCCTAAAGTTCATATCTGTCAAAATAGTATGTGTTTTAAAACATCATTTGTTTTAATCCGCAATCTTACAGATAAATTAATTTTAGGATTACCATTTATATATTTATTATACCCATTTACTACTAGTAATGAAGGTTTAAGCTGTAGACATTTAGGAAATAAGATAACATATAAATTTCTTATTAAACCAAAAGAAAGAGATTTAAAATTTATTCAAGAGGAGTCTATCTTCAAGTCATTAAACTTATTAGATTGTAAATCCTCCCATTTAAAATTTTTAAAGGAAGAAATTAAATATAAAAGAATTGAGGAACAGCTTCAGAATGAAGGTGTTCAGAATAAAATTGAAGAATTAAAATCTTATTTAAAGGATAACCTTTGTTCAGATTCTCCTAATGCCTTTTGGCATAAAAAAAACATGTGGTTAGGCTTCCTTATGCTAAGGAATTTAAAGAACATTTAATTCCTACTAAGGCCAGGCCTATTCAGATGAATCATGAACAAATGGAATTGTGTAAAAAGGAAATTAATGATCTCCTTAGTAAAGGTTTAATTAAACACAGTAAATCCCCTTGGTCTTATCCTGTTTTCTATGTTAACAATGAAGCAGAGAAAGGAAGAGGTGTACCTCGTCTAGTCATTAATTACAAACCATTGAATAAGGTTCTAGAGTGGATTAGGTATCCCCTTCCCAACAAAGACGACCTTATCAATAGATTGAGTAATGCCACAATATTCAATAAATTTGACCTTAAGTCCGGTTTCTGGCAAACTGCCATTCATCCTGATGATAGGTACAAAACAGCATTCACCACTCCTTTCGTTCACTGCGAATGGAATGTCCAGGCATTCGGCCTGAAAAATTCTCCCAGTGAATTCCAGAATATTCTCAATGACATATTAAACCCTTTCAGTCATTTTATTGTTGTTTATATCAACGATATACTCATTTTTTCCAAGTCCATTTGAAGAACACATTAAACATTTGAAATCATTCTTCAAGACAGTTAAAGACAATGGACTTTTTCTTTCACCTTCCAAATGCAGCCTGTTTCAGGTCAGAATAAGGTTTCTTGGTCTTAATATCTTCAGAGGACAAGTTCACCCCATTGAAAGAGCTATTCAATTCGCTGACAAGTTTCCCGATAAGATAACCAATAAAACCCAACCGAAGAGATTTCTTGGCTCGCTCAATTATATTTGCAAGATTTACAAGAATCTCAGGAAGATCTGCAAACCTCTTTTTCAGCGTTTGCAAGACAATCCTCCACCTTGGACTGACATTCATACTTTTGTCATCCAACAAGTCAAAAAATACATCAAGGCATTGCCCTGTCTTGGTATTTCCAATGATTCAACATATAAAATTGTTAAAACTGACGCCTCAGATATTTGATTCGGAGGCATTCTTAAACAAAAGTTAACACCAGAATCCCCAGAAAATATTGTTCGTTTTCATTTCGGCGCATGGAATACACAGTTAAATTACTGTGCCATTAAAAAGGAAATACTTTCATTACTATTATGTATTAATAAGTTTCAAAGTGATTTATTGAACCAAAAATTTCTAGTTCACATTGATTGCAAGTCAGCAAAATATATATTAGAAAAAGATATTGAAAATCTTGCCTCTAAGCATTCCTTCGCTAGATGGAAAGCTTTGTTAAGCATTTTTTATTTTGAAATTGAATACATTAAAGGTAGTAACAATTCAATTCCTGATTTTCTCACTCGGGAATTTATCATTACAGGTATTATTCAGTCATGAGCATTAGAGAATCATCTTCCTCAAAGGGTCCGGGTCGTCTTACTGGCCCAAGTAATCAACCTAGAGGAACTCTGATTCCTCACCCAGTCTCCCTAATTTATCAGTCAAACAAATTCATAGTCCTTGGGACAATTCCCAAACCCTATAGTTCAGCTTTAACCAGTAAGCCTGAACCAATTGACCCTTTTAGTGATCCAGCTAAGGCTTCATCCTCAGCTCCTAGTCATTTTCCTTCTGAGTATATGCTTAGATGGAAAAATTACCTATTTCATATTAAACCCTACATGAAACCAAAAGATGACCCCGTTAAGCTTGCCGCTCAGTTCTTTCCCCCTGGATGGCATTTCCAGCCCTTTGCTCCTTATAAATCTCTTGTGTATTATAAGGACATTCTTCTGGAAATAGAATCAATAAACATTAAACCTATTTACGCTAATAATGATAAGACTAAAGTCCTCTATCATTCTTTGTATATTAAACAGTTTGTTCAGATGTCTGATTGGGGGAAAAATCCCTCCGATCTTATGAATCTCTCTAGTCAAGTTCTGTTATTATGACTATATTAAAGCTTGGTATAAGGTTCTCCTTCACCAAAATGAGTCACATAGTCAATCATGGTTCATTCAATTTGACCATAAATTCAAAAGTCCAATCCCTTATTGGTTCGTTCTCTGGTGGTATAGGTTAGGTTCTACCTATGACTTTCTTCCAAACCTTTTGAAGGTTCAATTGAGTCACTTCAGCAATTATAGTAAAACAGATCCAAAGAATGACGGTGTTCCCCTCACTCTTTTATTTGTTAGTAAATATAAAATCCCCTAGATTCTTAAATGGCAGTATAGGATTCCACCTCCCACTACTCCAGTCAATTCCATTCCGTTAGATCCACTCCCTTAGGTGTCTCACTTCTTTTATATCAAGTGGTAGGATAAATTCGACATTAACATGATAGTTGGTCAGGTTCAGCAGGAATTTCCTATTGCTCCAATTTCTCCTCTTCCAATCACAGCTATTCCTACGGCTAGTAAAGAAAAAGAGTCTGTTCCAAAAGAGTCAAAATCCAAGTCAAAAGAGTCTAGAGTCAGTCCCATTGGTTCAGCTTGTTCCCATGAAATTTCTGATTTCAAAGACTGTTCTAGTAAAGAATTGAAATTAATTTCTCAAGCACTAAATAAAAGAATTGATGAACTACATGAAAAAGCCTCTACATGTTCTTCATCTTCCAGTAAAGGTTCTCACAGTAACCTCAGAGATGATGATGACCCATATGACACCATCAATCTACAGGACGCTCAGGATCCATTCGCCTGAAGTCTACAGTCAGCCAGCACCTGCTCCAGCAGCCAATTATTCAGAAGAATCTGCTTTTCACCGAAAGTAGCCCCAGTCACATGCGTCTGCTCCATTAGTCAAAATATGCTCTCTTTTCCACCAAAAGCATCAATGAGTCAAAAGATGTCGACCACTTAGTCAAAAGTAGCCTAAAGCATTTGTATTTAGTCAAAAGTAGTCACTATTCATCAACAGTAAAGTGTCTGTACTTTTACTTTTTACTTTTGCTTTTACTTCTGCTTTTACTTAAGTAAAATGTTTTCACTTATGTAATAGTTCCCTTTCCTTGATCTATAAAAGGAAACCAAACTTATTTGGCAAATTAGATTTTGAAACTTAGAAAGACTCTGAGCTCTCTTTCTCAAACGAATCTTTGGTTTCTACCGCTGTTTAGCCTACTTAACCCCTCTTCTCTACTTGAGTTTATTAACCTCTTGACTTAATTCTGGAAGAGTAACTTCTTTAACTGGGGATTTATGTGATGCCCCCAAAATAGGTATACATCACCCATTCTAAGTCGCCAAATACATGGTACAGAATTCAAATACAACTTAATTAATACAATTGTCGTGTAAATACGAAAAAATATAAGCTGAGAGTTTAAATACAAATAATGTCTTCTAGACAATATCCATACTCAAATTCAATCTTAGTACAATTATTATTACACTATTTCATAAAATAGTGAGGACTACTAAGACACCCATCTGGACTGTCACTCCGTTCCCCGACTAGTCCCAGCTATATTTTCATTTCCTGAAGAGAACAATGAAAGCAAAGGGGTGAGTTCAACTAGCCCAGTAAGAAATATTATGACTAAGATAATGCAGAATAAATTATCATTAGTCTTCAACAATGTTAAACTGATAAAATACAATGAGAAATGGGTTTAATCTGCAATGAACAAGCAATCCATTAAAAGAGCCAAGTAGAGAATAAAATCTACTATCTTTTATGATTTAAAAGGTTTTTTATCACTTTTATCGCTGAGACTCAGCTTAATAAATAAACCACATCACTGAATTATCCACGCACTACGAGCCAATGATATTCATTATTATCACCAGTTGGTCATGTTCATCTCAATAACTGTCCATCAATGCACTACGGGCCAATGAGGATTTTTACCACATCATTAATTATATTACGGTCATGAATATACCGAATAATTTCTGGTCATAATCATACCAAGTCCATCTATGCACGTAAGCCAAAGATGACTTTCATTACAATATAAGCATGAGGATGATGACAATGATATAAGAATTTAATAAAAACAAGTTCAAGAATTAATTTATCTAGGAACCAATAACGTCCAAATTGTCAACATGATATTTCTTTGTAGAGTAAAATTCAAGAATTCTCAGAAGAATATTTCCATGAAAAGATACTGGATGAAGCACAAATATCAAGGATATTCTACTAATTTCATGGAGTATAGAAGTTAAAACTTTAACCAACTAAGTATAATAAGGAATGGAATAACAAAAGAAATCATCAGGCATGCGATAGACCGCACAAGCAGGTTATTCCAACAGAATAATAATTAACGGAACCAGGTCTGGCATAAAAAGCACAAACAGGATATTCCAACAGAATAATAAAGACGGAACTAGGTCCAACAGAAAACGCACATGCACGAGATGTTCCAACAGAATAATAAAGAGCGGAACCAGTCCCAGCGTAAAAGCATGCATGTGATATTCCCACAGAATAATAGAGATGGAACCAGGTCCGGCGTAAAGCACAGACAGGATGTTCTAACAGAATAATAAAGAATGGAATAACAGAAGAATTTCACCATGTATGCGGTACTTCCAAAGACAGGTTATTCCAACATAATAATAAAGAACGGAATAACAGAAGTTCTCTTCATGAAGACGAAAGAAAAAAATAATACCCCTTACCTTAGTAGGAGATTGAAAACTGCAGTAGTGTAGTAACAGAATACTCTTCTTCTTTCTCTCTTATTCTCTCTATACTTTTTCTCTCTAAAGCTTGAATGAATTCGTGAAAAATAATGAATAACCAGACCTCTATTTATAGAAGATTTCTAGCTTAGCCCTTGAAATGTGAAAAGGCAAGTGGCTTGACGATTGGTGATGTAAAAAGAAAAGTGGTTTGACGTCTGTAATGTGAAACACCAAGTGGTTTGACGCTTGTAATGTGAAACGACAATTGGTTCGACGCTTGTAATGTGAAACAACAATTGGTTCGACGCCTGTAATATGAAACGGCAAGTGGTTTGACGCCTGGTAAAGACAATTACTATTTGTGAAAGAGACTCTTAGATGATGACATATGGGCCCCCATAGAATAAACCAAATTTATCACAAACGTCTCATAATAGAATTCTTATTTACATCAATGATTGCATAAATATACTGTGACAATAATTGAATCAATAAAATAAGAGATATGATGCAGCAATTACTATAGCAATAATTGAGTATAACTGAGTGACTTCTTACGTAAGCATCAATAATTAATATCGGGTGCTACTATGCAACCACACGTATTACTGTACTTTTATTACCGGGTATATCAACAGTTAACGGTAAAACTTTTGCCGTTATTTTTATAAAAAGATAATTTTGTCCTTTTTTAACTCCGACAATAATTCTGTTGTGGGGTCCACCAATGATTGTGTCGTCGTACGAATATTCCCCGACAAAAAGAATATTCTCCGAGCAAACGAATATTTTATAACAACTTGCTTACTTTGCAAAATTTATATATATTACCCACGGCTATAACATTATATCAAATCCACACCATAATATTCAAAAATAATATTTTAGAGAAAATAATCTTTATTCATAAAAGTTGGGGTCTTACAACCTCCACTTCTTATAAAATTTCATCCTCGAAATTAGGGTACATACCTGGTATGACGAAAAGGTGAGGATACCTTTATTTCATTTCAGATTCTAACTCCCAAGTCATTTCCTCAACATCGTGGTTTCTCCACAAAATTTTGACTTAAGGTATAACTTTGGAGCATATAATATGTTCCTTCTTATCCAAGATTTTAACAGGTACATCTTCATACATTAAATCTTCCGCTATTTTGTCCGGTTTTAACTCAATAATATGTTTCGGGTCCTCCACATATTTACGTAACATGGATATATGAAAAACGTTATGAACATGAGACATACTTGGCGGTAAAGCGAGTCTATAGGCTACAGTTCCTACTCGGTCAAGGATTTCAAATGGGCCAATGAATCGAGGATTAAGCATTCCTCTCTTTCCAAATCTTGTAACTCCTTTCCATGGAGCAACACGTAACAACACATGTTCACCAACATTGAATTCCACGTCCTTTCGACGAAGATCAGCATAACTCTTTTGTGTATCTTGTGAGGTTTTTATACGTTGGTGGATCATTTGAATCTTCTCCGTAGTCATGCGTACTAATTCCGGTCCCAACAATGTTGCTTCACCCACCTCATCCCAGCATACTGGAGAACGACACTTTCTTCCATACAACGCCTCAAATGGAGCCATGCCGATACTTGTTTGATAACTGTTGTTGTAGGAGAATTCCACTAATGGCAAAAACTTGTCCCAACTTCCTTTGAAGTCAAGGACACAGAGTCTTAATAGATCTTCAAGAGTTTGAATAGTCCTCTCTAATTGTCCGTCCGTTTGAGGATGATATGCCGAACTAAATCGTAAATCCGTACCCATAGCTTTTTGTAAACTAACCCAAAATCGTGAAGTAAATCTCGGGTCTCGATCAGAAACTATGGATACTGGCATACCATGCAGTCTTAAAATCTCATTTATGTAAATACGAGCAAGACGTTCAAGTGTATAAGTTTCTCGTATATGTAAGAAATGAGCAGACTTGGTCAATCTGTCAACAATGACCCAAATCGCATCATTGCCTTGAGAAACCTTAGGAAGACTAGTAACGAAATCCATGGTAATGTGCTCCCACTTCCATTCTAGAATTTCAAGTGGTTGCAATAGACCTTTTGGCACTTGATGCTCCGCCTTGACTCGTTGACAAGTTAGACACCTTGAGATGAACTCCGCTATCTCTCTCTTCATATTGCTCCACCAAAATGTATGTCGAAGATCACAATACATTTTGGTACTACCAGGATGGATTGCTAATGGTGTGTTGTGCGCCTCCAACATGATCTTATACTTCAAATCAGAGTCGTTAGGAAGACAAAGTCTGGAGTTGACTCTAAGTATTCTTTCTTCATCGATTCTTGCTTTCGGAATAGCACCTTCTTGCACTTTCTTCTTCATGGGCATCAGCTCCAGGTCTGTAGCTTGAGCATCTTTAACTTTATCGATTAAAGTCGGTTCCACTAGTATATTTGTCATCATCACGTGGATCCCTGGAGTCTTCATCTCTATCTCCATCCTTTGCAAGTCATAGAAAATGGGCCTTTGCGTTGACAATACTGGACTCGTACCCGCATATGATCTTCTACTCAATGCGTCAGCTACCACGTTCGCTTTTCCAGGATGTTATTGAATGGTATGATCATAATCTTTCAACAGTTCAAGCCAACGTCGTTGCAGCATATTGAGTTCCTTTTGGGTGAAGAAATATTTAAGGCTTTTATGATCCGTAAAGATCTCCACCTTCTCCCCATACAGGTAATGTGTGAGAAACCAGATTTTATGAATAAATATTTAATTTTCTTGAAATATATTTTTAAATATTATGGTGTGGATATAATATAATGTTATAGTTGTGGGTTATATTTGAAAATTTTGCAAAGTATGCAAGTTGTTATATAATATTCGATTGGTCGGGGAATATTCTTTTTGTCGGGGAATATTCGTACGACGGCATAATCATTGGTGGACCCCACAACAAAAGAACTGTCGTAGTTAGAAAACGACAAAAATATTTTATGAAAATAACGGCGGAGGTTTTACCGGTTGATCTTTGTTGAACTACCCGTAGAGTAAAAGTACAAAGATATATGCGTGGTTGTATAGTAGCACACCAGTATTGATTATTGATTCTTACGTAAGAAGTCACTCGCTTATACTCAATTATTGCTACAATGAATCTTTGCATCATATCTCTCTATTATTGATTCGATTATTGTCACAAGATCATCTCGTGATAATATGATATATTATTAGATCAATAATTGAGATGACAAAGTTGTTCATATTATTAAATTGCAATATTTACAATGTCTAGAAGTTCTGTCAAGGAGAGGTTTGGTCACCTAATTGCGCGCCAATAGGGATAAATCCTTATTGGAAAGCCCCCTCTTTCCTGGAAATGACCTAGTTGTTAAATATTGTGATTTGTGATATTAATGATGAATGTTATTGAAATTGAAGTTATGTTCGGAGTTGAATTTGGAGACGCAGATGTGATATTTGAGTCCAGAACGTCGAAATTAGTAAAAATAGTCTATAAACACAAAATTTTCCGGAATTCACTATTTGGTAAAAAAGTCAACAGTTGACTTTTTTGGGAAAAGTCAAACTTCAAAATTTCAAAATTTATATTTTTGATAAAAATGGTTTCATTATGTTAGAATGGTTTGTGTTAGTGAAAATCGACATTTATTTCGATAAAAAATTTATGTCTGGAGGTTATATTGAGCAATCGGGTATTTAACCGAATAAATGAGCAATTGATTGCTATTATTTCACATGATTATAACAATTTGTTCACATGTGATACTATTGATTCACATTCTTGTTACTATTAGGGGAGTTGGTGCAAGATTGATAATACTTGCATGACTAAGTTAAAAATAGAGGTATAGATGGAAGTACTATACTGTAATTAATTTTATCACATGATTTACTATTGAGTCACATGATTTTGCTATTGATTCACATGATTTACTATTAGGGGAGTTGGTGCAAGTTTGATAATACTTGGATGACTGAATTAAAAATGAAAGAAAAGATGAAGGTATTGTACTGTAATATTTCGAGCCCCAAAACGTGCAATTATCGAAACTATGTTTTTCTATAAATAGAAGCTCATTCTTCTTCATTTCTCACCAATTCACCAAAGCTTTAGATCCATTATTACATAGAGAAACTATAGAAAGAAAATCTATAGAGAGAAAGAAGAAGAGAAGTCTGCTTCCTTTCTATTCCAATATCCATTTTCTTCTAAGGTAAGGGGTGTTATTCTTTCTTATTCATGAAGAGAACTTCTGTTATTCCATTCTTTATTATTCTATTGGAATAACCTGTAAAAGTGGCATACCTTATACATAACCTGTATACGCGGCATACCCTATACTTGATGAAATCCTTATGTTATTCCATTCTTTATTATTCTGTTAGAATAACTTGTATACGTGGTTTACCCTATACTTGGTGGAATGACCTGTATATGCGGTTTACCCAATACTTGGTGATCTTCTTCTGTTATTCCATTCTTTATTATTATGTTGGAATAACCTGTTTATGCGAAGTACCGCATACTTGCTAAAATTCATTTATTATTCCGTTCTTTATTATTCTGTCGGAATATTCTGTCGGTGTGAATTTCACCTGACCTGGTTCCATATTTATTATTATGTATTTAATATTCTATCGGAATATCCTGTCTGTGCTTTACGCCTGACCTGGTTCCATTACTTATTATTTCGTTCTTTATTATTTTGTCGAAATATCCTGTCGGTGTGAATTTCACCTGACCTGGTTCCATATTTATTATTCCGCATTTAATATTCTCGGCTTAATATCATGTACTGCTTTTACGCCTACGGACTGGTTCCATTACTTATTATTCTCGCATTTATTATTACGTGGGAATATCCATAATTGTGAATTTCACCCTTTGACCGTTCCATATTTATTATTCTCGTATTTATTATTCTCATTGGGAATAACTCGTTGTATGCATGCGGTCTCTATCGCATGCATGGTGAATCCTTCTGTTATTCCATTCTTTATTATTCTGTTGGGAATAACCTGTTTATGTGGATTGCCACATGCATGGTGAATGATCCTTTGTATTCATTCCTTATTAAATTGTGAAAATGATCTGTATACGTGGATTATCGCATGGCGGGTGAAAATCTATTTGCAGTTTCATATATTCTTTATTATACTCAGTTGGTTAAAGTTTTGATTTCTATACTCCATGAAATTAGTGGAATATCTTTGATATTTGCGTTTCATCCAAATATCTTTCATGGAAACATTCTTCCGAGCATTCTTTCAATTTTACTCTACAAAAGTAAGTATCATGTCGACAATTTGGACATTATTGAGTTCGTGGATAAATTAACTTATAAACCTTTAAAATTTATTCTTGAACTTGTTTTATTAAGTTATATGTCATTGTTATGATGAATTATGTTGGTTATTATGTGAAAACATGAATGTTTCTTAGAAATCACAAAGGGTTGAAAAATCAGATTTTGGTAAAAACAGAACATGAAATTCAATTGACCATATCTCCTATTTTATTTCGAATTTTTGAGTGTGGTCAAGTCCTAGAGTTAGTCTATGAGTTACCTAACTAATCCAAGTGGAATCACTGGAAAAGATGTTGTAGATTTTTGTGTGGACTGATTTTAGTAAAGGATGTAAAAGTTGGAAATTGCCAAAAAGTTGCTGTCCAAAATTTGAAGGGACTGTTTCGGCCACTTAAATTGTGAGAAAAATTCTGACCTTTTGGGACATGAAAGTATATGGTATAAAGAACCTCATGTCCAAAAATGAGCTTATTTCGACTTAAAATGAGCGAGTTATGACCATTTCAATATTAAAATTTTTCTGACGAAAAACGCTATAACCGGAGTTCTACAACTTCGATGACCATGAAATTTAAACTGGAGGATCAAATTAACATGTGTAAGGTCCTGCCAAGATTTGGGGATTTTTGGAGTTAAACTTGAGGTAGCTAATTTCTTAAGGAATTAATTAGAAATTAATTTTTGAAAAATAGTAAATGAATTTTAAAAATTCCCAGAAAAAATATATTTTCATTATGGGATTATATTATGCTAAATCCCAGAAAAGAAATATTTTTGGGACTGATTTGGTATTTTTCATGAAAATGGTTTAGTTACGAATATATGAGTTAAATATGTTATGTGAAGTAACAAAGTTGGAAAATAGGATTTTATGGCCTGGAAATCCTATATAAGGTATATGCATATTGTTGATTAGGAATTTGATCATTGGTGATGAAATCTTATGAGTATGACATTCTTGAATGATTAAATGCATTAATTGGTAAAGTGTAAATAATTGAAATAAATTGTTTATAAGTTTAAGAAGTTATTAAAACATTGTTATTATATTAACAATAGTAGATTATGAATTTATTATGTGATTGATAATATTTGGATAAATTTAAAGTCTTTAATATTTATCCTTGTTTTCAGTTGATTAATGTTTATATCATTGTCATCATCCTCATGCTTATATGGTGATAAAAGTTATCTTTGGCTTACGTGCGAAGATGGACTGATGATTATTGAATTGTATATCTTTGGCTTACGTGCAAAGATGGGTGTTGATTATTGGTTTTATTGTTGTATATCTTTGGCTTACGTGCAGAGATGAACTGGGTATGATTATGATCAGGGATTATTCGATATAGACATGATCATTGATGATTTAATGAATATCCTTGGCCCATAGTGCAGGGATGATTCAATGATGCGGTTCATTTATTTTGATAACAGTGATGAAAAACTTTTTAAATCATAGAAGATAGTAGATTTTATTCTCTACTTGACTCTTCTAATGGATTGCTTATTCCGCTGCAGTTAAACTTGATGTCTATTGTATCAGTTTAACATTGTTAGAGACTAATGATAATTTATTTTGCATTATCTTAGTCATAATATTTCTTACTGGGCAAGTTGAGCTCACCCTTTCTTTCATTGTTCTTTTCAGGAAATGAGATTATAGCTGGGACGAGTCGAGGAAAGGTCCAAATGATAGCATTAGTAGTCCTCACTATTCTGTTAAATAGTGTGACAATAAATGTAACGAGGAATGAATTTGAGTTTGTATACTGTCTATGAGGACTTCATTGAGAATGGATATTGTCTAGAAGGCAGTATTCTTGTTTGAACTCTCAGCTTATGTTTTGTCGTATTTTACACGACAGCTGTATAGTTAAATTTGTATTTGTATTGTGTACCATGTATTTGGCGACTCAAAATGGGTGATGAATATCTATTTTGGGGGCATTACAGTTGGTATCAAAGCTTAGGAATATGATCCCTGGCTGAGATGTGAGATAAGAACTAGGAGAGGAGAGACGGGGAATTCCTTCGCTAGTATAACCTACCTAAGTTTATTTGGTATTTAATTGGTTGGTCAGAGTATAGGGATAATATGTGATATGATAATTAACCCTTGTTTTGTGACAGTGTTTGAAAATAGCATCTAAAAATATTGAGATAAGAAATGGAGGAAAATAATATGACTATATTGCAGTACGAGGCTAAGCTTGAGGAGTTATCTCGGTTTGCATCCCATTTGGTCGATAATGAGGAGCGAATGATGCGAATGTTTCTAAGAGGTTTGAAACCCTATATACGTCAATACCTCATCCTCATGTTTATATTATGTTGAAAGTCATCTTTGGCCTATAGTGCATAGATGGACTTGGTATGATTATGACCAGGGATTATTCGGTATAATTATGACCGTAATGTTATAAATGATGTGGTAAAAGTCATCTTTGGCCGTAGTGCATAGATGGACTTGGGATGATTATGACTAGGGATTATTCGGTATAATCATGACCGTAATGGAAAACACGAATATCCTTAGCCTATAGTGCATGGATAATTCGTGGTCGTGATACTATTAAGCTGAGTCTCAGAATTATTGGTTTTACAGTTGTATATCTTTGGCTTGTAGTGCAAAGATGAACTGTTAATTATTGGTTATACAGTTAGTATCAAAGCCATAGAAAAGAGCCCCGAGCCTTTTGCTGGTGATTTCCAAGTCTTGGGATGCACCGAAGCCAGATTTTCCGTAGGGGACGCCGTGAGTAACAGTGGCAAGTTGATAGGTATCATTGTGAGGTGCTATCCAGGTTAAGGGATAGAAGTCACAGTTGGTATAACCATGATTTTTGATGTTTTAGGTAAAGATAAGTGATGTAAATTATCTTATTCCTGGGTGCAAAAAGGAATTCAGAATCACATTTATGATTATGAGTTATTCATATGATTGTGAACAGGAATTGTTGATTGATGTTATATGGATATGGTCACTGGCGGAGATATTAGTCTTGAACTAGGAGGAGAGAGACAAGTAATATACTTCGCTAGGGTATGACTTACCTAAGCCAAAATGTTTACTTGATAAGTTGACAATTTGTGATATGTCAATTAACCTTTGTTTTGAAGGTATATTTTAGAATGATATTTGAAATATAGGAGATGAGCAATATGATACAGAGGATATAACCGGGAAGGTACAATCCAAAAAGAAAGCAAGGTATTCTCATCTTTTCAAACTATCAAGTACGTACGTAAATTTCGAGGGCTAAATTCCATAAGGAGGGGAGATTGTGAGAACCCAGATTTTATGAATAAATATTTAATTTTCTTGAAATATATTTTTAAATATTATGGTGTGGATATAATATAATGTTATAGTTGTGGGTTATATTTGAAAATTTTGCAAAGTATGCAAGTTGTTATATAATATTCGATTGGTGGGGAATATTCTTTTTGTGGGGAATATTAAATGCGATGGCATAATCATTAGTGGACCCCACAATGTAAGAACTGTATGTCGTAGTTAGAAAATGACAAAATATTTTATAAAACTAACTACGGAGGTTTTACTGTTAATCTTTGTTGAACTACCCTAGTAAAAAAAATGCAATGTACTGGCGTGGTTGCATAAGAGCACACCAGTATTGATTATTGATTCTTACGTAAGAAGTCACTCAGGTTATACTCAATTATTTCTCTGATGGCTAGATCATATCTCTCATATTATTGATTCGATTATACAGTATCATCTGCATAATATGATATATTATTAGATCAATAATTGAGACGGCAAAGTTGTTCATATTATTAAATTACAATATTTATAATGTCTAGAAGTTCTGTCAAGGAGAGGTTTGGTCACCTAATTGCGCGCCAATAGGGAGAAATCCTTATTGAAAAGCCCCCTCTTTCCTGGGAATAATCTGGTTGTTAAATATTGTGAGTTATGATATTAATGATGAATGTTATTGAAATTGAAGTTGTGTTCGGAGTTGAATTTGGAGACGGTGACGTGATATTTGAGTCCGAAACGTCAAAATAAGTAAAAATAGTCTATAAACACAAAATTTTTCGGAATTTACTATTTGGTAAAAAAGTCAACAGTTGACTTTTTCGGGAAAAGTCAAACTTCGAAATTTCAAAATTTATATTTTTGATAAAAATGGTTTCATTATGTTGGAATGATTTGTGTTAGTGAAAATCGACATTTATTTCGATAAAAAATTTATGTCTGGAGGTTATATTGAGCAATCGGGTATTTAACCGAATAAATGAGCAATTGATTGCTATTATTTCACATGATTATAACTATTTGTTCACATGTGATACTATTGATTCACATTCTTGTTACTATTAGGGGAGTTGGTGCAAGATTGATAATACTTGCATGACTAAGTTAAAAATAGAGGTATAGATGGAGGTACTATACTGTAATTAATTTTATCACATGATTTACTATTGAGTCACATGATTTTGCTATTGATTCACATGATTTACTATTAGGGGAGTTGGTGCAAGTTTGATAATACTTGAATGAGTGAATTAAAAATGAAAGAAAAGATGAAGGTATTGTACTGTAATATTTCGAGCCCCAAAACGTGCAATATCGAAACTATGTTTTTCTATAAATAGAAGCTCATTCTTCTTCATTTCTCACCAATTCACCAAAGCTTTAGAGCCATTATTATAGAGAAAAGCTATAGAGGGAAAATTTATAGAGAGAAAGAAGAAGAGAAGTCTATTTCCTTTCTATTCCAATATCCATTTTCTTCTAAGGTAAGGGGTGTTATTCTTTCTTATTCATGAAGAGAACTTCTGTTATTCCATTCTTTATTATTCTGTTGGAATAACTTGTAAAAGTGGCATACCCTATACATAACCTGTAAATGCGGCATACCCTATACTTGGTGAAATCCTTATGTTATTCCATTCTTTATTATTCTGTTAGAATAACCTGTATGCATGGTTTACCCTATACTTGGTGGAATGACCTGTATATGCGGTCTACCCAATACTTGGTGATCTTCTTCTGTTATTTCATTCTTTATTATTATGTTGGAATAACCTGTTTATTCGAAGTACCGCATACTTGGTGAAATTCTTTTAGTATTCCGTTCTTTATTATTCTATCGGAATATCCTGTCGGTGTGAATTTCACCTGACCTGGTTCCATATTTATTATTCCGCATTTAATATCCTGTCCGAATATCCTGTCTGTGCTTTACGCCGTACCAGGTTCCATTACTTATTACTTCGTTCTTTATTATTCTGTCGGAATATCCTGTCGATGTGAATTTCACCTGACCTAGTTCCATATTTATTATTCCGCATTTAATATTCTGTCGGAATATCTTGTCCGTGCTTTACGCCGGACCTGGTTCCATTACTTATTATTCTTCATTTATTATTCTATCGGAATATCCTGTCGGTGTGAATTTCACCTGACCTGGTTCCATATTTATTATTCAAAGATTTATTATTACATTGGGAATAACCCCATGCGTGCGGGTCTCTATCGCATGCATGGTGAATCCTTCTGTTATTCCATTATTTATTATTCTGTTGGGAATAACCTGTCTATGTGGATTGCCACATTCATGGTGAATGATCCTTTGTATTCATTCCTTATTAAATTGTGAAAATGATCTGTATACGTGGATTACCGCATAGCGGGTGAAAATCCATTTGCAATTTCATATATTCTTTATTATACTTAGTTGGTTACAGTTTTGATTTCTATACTCCATGAAATTAGTGGAATATCTTTGATATTTGCGCTTCATCCAGTATCTTTTCATGAAAACATTCTTCCTAACATTCTTCAATTTTACTCTACAAAGAAGTATCATGTTGACAATTTGGACATTATTGAGTTCAGGATAAATTAACTTATAAACCTTTAAAATTTATTCTTGAACTTTTTTTATTAAGTTATATGTCATTGTCATGATGAATTATGTTGGTTATTATGTGAAAACATGAAAGTTTCTTAGAAATCACAAAGGGTTAAAAAAATCAGATTTTGGTGAAAACGGAACATGAAATTCAATTGACTATTATATTTTGAATTTGTTAGTGTGGTCAAGTCCTAGATTTAGATCTATGAGTTACCTAACTAATCCAAGTGGAATCACTGGAAAAGATGTTGTAGATTTTTGTGTGGACTGATTTTAGTAAAGGATGTAAAAGCTGGAAATTGCCAAAAAGTTGCTGTCCAAAATTTGAAGGGGCTGTTTCGGCCACTTAAATTGTGAGAAAAATTCTGGCCTTTTGGGACATGAAATTATATGGTATAAGGTAACTCCTGTCCAAAAATGAGCTCATTCCGACTTAAAATGAGCGAGTTATGACCATTTCAATATTTAGATTTTTCTGACGAAAAATGCTATAACCGGAGTTCTACAACTCCGATGACCATGAAATTTAAACTGGAGGCTCACATACACATGTGTAAGGTCCTGCCAAGATTTGGGGATTTTTGGAGCTAAACTTGAGGTAGCTAATTTCTTAAGGAATTAATTAGAAATTGATTTTTGAAAAATAGTAAATGAATTTTAAAAATTCCGAAAAAAATATATTTTTATTATGGGACTATATTATGCTAAATCTCAGAAAAGAAATATTTTTGGGACTGATTTGATATTTTTCATGAAAATAGTTTAGTTACGAATATATGAGTTAAATATGTTATGTGAAGTAACAAAGTTGGAAAATAGGATTTGTGAGACCCCAGATTTTATAAATAAAGATTTAAATTTCTCAAAATATTTTTTTTTCTATTATGGTGTGGATTTAATATAATGTTATAGTTGGGGGTAATAATTATAAATTTTGCAAAGTATGCAAGTTGTTATATAATATTTGATTGGTCGGGGAATATTCGTTTTAAACAAAAAATATTCGTACGACGGCACAATCATTGGTGGACCCCATAATGAAATTATTGTCGGATTGAGAAAACGACAAAAATATTTTATTGAAAATAACGGCGGAAGTTTTACCGTTGATACTATTGCACTACTCGGTAATAAAGAAAAGCAGATGTCTACGCATTTGTTGCAAGAGTAGCGCTTAGCGGTATTGATTATTGATATTTATGTGAGAAGTCACTCAATTTTGTTCAATTATTTCTACAATAGTTCTTTGCGTAGTATCTCACATTATTTGATTCAATTATTATTGATTTAGAAGTTTTGTTTTATTAAGTATTATTAACGTAATAAAATGAAACATCTTTTATATAAAATGAATACTTTATTAAAGTTATTCTATAAATATAATATATTCTATTCTATTATGCATAGTGTTTTGCATAGTAAAATCTTTTTATATAAAATGTAATACTTTATTAAAGTTATTCTATAAATAGAATATATTATATTTTATTATGCATAGTGTTTGCATATTGCCCGCATAGTGTTTGCATAGTAAAAATCTTTTTATATAAATAGAATATATTATATTTTATTTAAAAGATTTTACTTTAATCATGGACCGTTAGATTAAAGTATATCAATCTGAACTGTTCATAGATTAGTTACTATGCATTCCGTTTTCCTATAAATAGGAAGCTTAGTTAGAATGGAAATCACACCAGAAGTTCAGAGAATTCTCCTTCTATAATCTTGAGCGTATTTCCTTAAGAGTTTTAAGAAACTTTGAGCGAAGAACATAGTATAAGTTTTCTTTAAGAAAATCCTCACCCTATCAGTCGAAATATTCTTCTTTTACGGTAAGGGATGTTATTCTTTCTTATTCATGAAGAGAACTGTTGTTATTCCATTTCTTATTATTCTGTTGGAATAACCTGTATACGCGGAATACCCTATACCTGGTGACAATCTTCTATTATTCTGTCTTTATTATTCTGTCGAATATCACATGTCTGTGCTATCGCCGCACACGGTTCCATTTTATTATTCCGTCTTTATTATTCGCATCGTAATATCACATGCATGTATCTGGGGACTGGTTCCATTTTATTATTCCGTCATTTATTATTCGTTTAATATCACATCGATGTAAATTTCACCTGACCTGGTTCCATCATTTATTATTTTGTATTTACGATTCTGTCGGAATATCCTGTCGGTGTGAATTTCACCTGACTTGGTTCCATCATTTATTATTCTATATTTACGATTACGTTTAATATCACCGCTTGGTGTAATTTCACCGACACGGTTCCATATTTATTATTCCGCATTTATTATTCTGTTGGGAATAACATGTCTGTGCGGTCTCTATCGCATGCATGGTGAATCCTTCTGTTATTCCATTCTTTATTATTCTGTTGGAATAACCTGTTTATGTGGATTGCCACATGCATGGTGAATGATCCATTGTATTCATTCCTTATTAAATTGTGGAAATGATCTGTATACGTGGATTACCGCATGGCGGGTGAAAATCCATTTACAGTTTCATATATTCTTTATTATACTCAGTTGGTTAAAGTTTTAATTTCTATACTCCATGAAATTAGTGGAAGATCTTTGATATTTGCGCTTCATCCAGTATATTTTCATGGAAATATTCTTCTGAGCATTCTTCAATTTTACTCTACAAAGAAGTATCATGTTGACAATTTGGACATTATTGAGTTCAGGATGAATTAACTTATAAACCTTTAAAATTTATTCTTGAACTTGTTTCATTAAGTTATATGTCATTGTCATGATGAGTTATGTTGGTTATTATGTGAAAACATGAAAGTTTCTTAGAAATCACAAAGGGTTGAAAAAATCAGATTTTGGTGAAAACGGAACATGAAATTCAATTGATCATATCTCCTAATATATTTCGAATTTTTGAGTGTGGTCAAGTCCTAGAGTTAGATCTATGAGTTACCTAACTTATCCAAGTGGAATCACTGGAATAGATGTTGTATATTTTTGTGTGGACTGATTTTAGTAAAAGATGTAAAAGCTGTAAAAACCGAAAAAGCTACTGTCTAGATTTTTAAAAGTGCATTTTCGTCCATTTAATTTATGAGAAAAATTCTGGCCTTTTGGGAAATGAAAGTATATGGTATAAGGTAACTCCTGTCCAAAAATGAGCTCATTCCGACTTAAAATGAGCAAGTTATGACCATTTCAATATTTAAGTTTTTTCGACGAAAAACGCTATAACCGGAGTTCTACAACTCCGATTACCATGAAATTTAAACTAGAGGCTCACATTAACATGTGTAAGGTCCTGCCAAGATTTGGGAATTTTTGGAGTTAAAATTGAGGTAGCTAATTTCTTAAGGAATTAATTGGAAATTGATTTTTGAAAAATAGTAAATAAATTTTAAAAATTCCGAGAAAAATATATTTTCATTATGGGACTATATTATATTGGATCCCAGAAAAGAAATATTTTTGGGACTGATTTGGTATTTTTCATGAAAATGGTTTAGTTACTAATATATGAGTTAAATATGTTATATGAAGTAACAAAGTTGGAAAATAGGATTTTATGGCTTGGAAATCCTATATAAAATATATGCATATTGTTGATAAGGGATTTGATCATTGGTAATGAAATCTTATGAGGATGGCTTTTATTGAATGATTAAATGCATTATTTGGTAAAGGGTAAACAATTGAAATAAATTGTTTATAAGTTAAAAAGTGATTAAAATATTGTTATGATGTTAATGATATTGGATTATGAATTTATTATGTGAATGATAATTTTTGGATAAATTTAAAGTCTTTAATATTTATTCTTATTTTCAGTTGATTAATGTTTATATCATTGTCATCATCCTCATGCTTATATGGTGATGAAAGTTATCTTTGGCTTACGTGCGAAGATGGACTGTTGATTATTGAATTGTATATCTTTGGCTTACGTGCGAAGATGGACTGTTGATTATTGAATTGTATATCTTTGGCTTACGTGCAAAGATGGATTGTTGATTATTAGTTTTATTGTTGTATATCTTTGGTTTACGTGCAGAGATGGACTGGGAATGATTGTGATCAGGGATTATTCGGTATAAGTTATGACCATTGATGATTTAATAAATATTCTTGGCCCGTAGTGCAGGGATGATTCGATGATGTGGTTCAATTACAGGGATAAAACATTATTGGTGGACTTTTAACATGGAGAAAATAATAGACCTGATGGTCTATTTGACTCTTTTAATGGATTGCTCGTTCCGCTGCAACTATGGTTAAAAAGATTTATCATCTACCATATGTTCTAAATATCTGAGTTATTATTAATGAAAACTATTGATAATGTAATTATCTTTAGTCATGATATTCTTTACTGGGCTAGTTGTGCTCACCCTTTCTTTCACTGTTCTCTTCAGGAAATGAGAATATAGCTGGGACGAGTCGAGGAATGGAGTGACGGTCCAGATGATTGCAATAGTAGTCCTCACTATTCTGTTAAATAGGGTGACAATAAATGTAACGAGGACTGAATTTGAGTTTGTATATTGTCTATGAGGACTCCATTGAGAATGGATATTGTCTAGCATGCAGTCGAGGTACCATGAGAGTTAAATACGTTGTATTAAAACTCATAGTTAACTGTGGTCGTATTCTACACGATAGTTCAACAGTTGTATAATTAAGTTTGTATTTGTATTATGTACCATGTATTTGGCGACTCAAGATGGGTGATGAATACCTAATTTTGGGGGCGTCACAGTTGGTATAAAAGCTTAGGGATATGATCCCTGGCTGAGATGTGAGATAAGAACTAGGAGGGGAGAGACGGGGAATTCCTTCGCTAGTATGACCTACCTAAGTTTATTTGGTATTTAATTGGTCGGTCAGAGTATAGGGATAATATGTGATATGATAATTAACCCTTGTTTTGTGATAGTGTTTGAAAATGGCATCTAAAAATGTTGAGATAAGAAATGGAGCAAAATAATATGACCATATCACAGTACGAGGCTAAGCTTGAGGAGTTATCTCAGTTTGCATCCCATTTGGTCGATAAAGAGGAGCGAATAACGCGAATGTTTCTAAGAGGTTCGAAACCCTATATATGTCAATACCTCATCCTCATGTTTATATTATGTTGAAAGTCATCTGTGGCTTACATGCATAGATGGACTTGGTATGATTATAACCAGGGATTATTCGGTATAATCATGACCGTAATGTTATAAATGATGTAGTAAAAGTCATCTGTGGCTTACGTGCATAGATGGACTTGGTATGATTATGACCAGGGATTGTTCGGTATAATCATAACCGTAATTGAAAACACGATTATCTTTGGCACGTAGTGCATGGATAATTCGTGGTCGTGATACTATTAAGCTGAGTCTCAGCATTATTGATTTTACAGTTGTATATCTTTAGCCTGTAGTTCAAAGATGAACTGTTGATTATTGGTTATACAGTTGGCATGTAGTGAAAAAAAAATGAATTGTTAATAAATATCTTTGGCCATATTGCAAAGATGAATTTAATGTTTTCAACGATAAAGGTATTCAAGGTATCCTCACCTCTTCATCATACCAGGTACGTACGTAAATTTCGAGGGTGAAATTTCATAAGGAGGAGAGATTGTGAGACCCCAGATTTTATAAATAAAGATTTAAATTTCTCAAAATATTTTTTTTTATATTATGGTGTGGATTTAATATAATGTTATAGTTGGGGGTGATAATTATAAAATTTTCAAAGTATGCAAGTTGTTATATAATATTCGATTGGTCGGAGAATATTCGTTTTAAACAGAAAATATTCGTACGACGGTACAATCATTGGTGGACCCCACAATGAAATTATTATCGGATTGAGAAAACGACAAAAATATTTTATTAAAATAATTGGCGGAAGTTTTACTGGTTGATACTTATTGCACTACTACGGTAATAAAAAGAAATGCGAATGTCTGGCGTTGTTGCATAGTAGCACCCAGGTATTGATTATTGATATTTATATGAGAAGTCACTCGGTTTTATTCAATTATTACTACAATAGTTCTTTGCATAGTATCTCACATTATTTGATTCAATTATTATTGATTTAGAAGTTTTGTTTTATTAAGTATTATTAACGTAATAAAATAGAAACATCTTTTATATAAAACATAATACTTTATTAAAGTTATTCTATAAATAGAATATATTATATTCTATTATGCATAGTATTTTGCATAGTAAAATCTTTTTATATAAAAAGCGAAATACTTTATTAAAGTTATTCTATAAATAGAATATATTATATTTTATTATGCATAGTGTTTGCCTAGTGCCCGCATAGTAAAAATCTTTTTATATAAATAGAATATATTTTATTTTATTTAAAAGATTTTTCTTTAATCATGGACCGTCAGATTAAAGTAAATCAATCTGAACCGTTCAAGGATTAGTTACTATGCATTCCATTTTCCTATAAATAGGAAGCATAGTAAGAATGGAAATCACACCAGAAGTTCAGAGAATTCTCCTTCTATAATCTTGAGCGTATTTCCTTAAGAGTTTTAAAAAACTTTGAGCGAAGAACATAGTATAAGTTTTCTTTAAGAAAATCCTCACCCTATCGATCGAGAATATTCTTCTTTTTACGGTGAAGGGTGTTATTCTTTCTTATTCATGAAGAGAAGCTGTTGTTATTCCATTTCTTATTATTACATTGGAATAACTTTGTATCTGCTGAATACCCTATACCCGGTGACATTCTTCTATTATTACTGTCTTTATTATTACGTCGAGAATATCCTGTTTGTGCTATCACGCCGAACGGGTTCCATTTTATTATTCCGTCTTTATTATTACTCGCCGAATATCCTCATATGCATCTTATCTGTGGGACTGGTTCCATTTTATTATTCCGTCATTTATTATTCCGTTTAATATCACATCTTGTTAATTTCACGACTGGTTCCATCATTTATTATACGTATTTACGATTACGTTTAATATCCTGCATCGGTGTAATTTCACCGACTTCGGTTTCATCATTTATTATTACGTATTTACGATTACGTTTAATATCATATGGGTGTGAATTTCACCGACTTTGGTTCCATATTTATTATTCCGCATTTATTATTACATTTGGGAATAACATGTCTGTGCGGTCTCTATCGCATGCATGGTGAATCCTTCTGTTATTCCATTCTTTATTATTCTGTTGGAATAACCTGTCTATGTGGATTGCCACATGCATGGTGAATGATCCTTTGTATTCATTCCTTATTAAATTGTGGAAATGATCTGTATACGTGGATTACCGCATGGCGGGTGAAAATCCATTTACAGTTTCATATATTCTTTATTATACTCAGTTGGTTAAAGTTTTAATTTCTATACTCCATGAAATTAGTGGAATATCTTTGATATTTGCGCTTCATCCAATATCTTTTCATGGAAACATTCTTCTGAGCATTCTTCAATTTTACTCTACAAAGAAGTATCATGTTGACAATTTGGACATTATTGAGTTCAGGATAAATTAACTTATAAACCTTTAAATTTTATTCTTGAACTTGTTTTATTAAGTTATATGTCATTGTCATGATGAGTTATGTTGGTTATTATGTGAAAACATGAAAGTTTCTTAGAAATCACAAAGGGTTGAAAAAATCAGATTTTGGTGAAAACGGAACATGAAATTCAATTGACTATATCTCCTAATATATTTCAAATTTTTGAATGTGGTCAAGTCCTAGAGTTAGATCTATGAGTTACCTAACTTATCCAAGTGGAATCACTGGAAAAGATGTTGTAGATTTTTGTGTGGACTGAATTTAATAAAAGATGTAAAAGCTGTAAAAACCAAAAAAGTTACTGTCCATATTTTTAAAAGGGAATTTTCGTTTATTTAATTTATGAGAAAAATTATGTCCTTTTGGAAAATGAAAGTATATGGTATAAGGTAACTCCTGTCCAAAAATGAGCTCATTCCGACTTAAAATGAGCAAGTTATGACCATTTCAATATTTAGGTTTTTCCGATGAAAAACGCTATAACCGGAGTTCTACAACTCCGATGACTATGAAATTTAAACTGGAAGCTCACATTAACATGTGTAAGGTCCTGCCAAGATTTGGGAATTTTTGGAGTTAAACTTGAGGTAACTAATTTCTTAAGGAATTAATTGGAAATTGATTTTTGAAAAATAGTAAATAAATTTTAAAAATTCCGAGAAAAATATATTTTCATTATGGGACTATATTATTTTGAATCCTAGAAAAGAAATATTTTTGGGACTGATTTGGTATTTTTCATGAAAATAGTTTAGTTACGAATATATGAGTTAAATATGTTATGTGAAGTAACAAAGTTAGAAAATAGGATTTTATGGCTTGGAAATCCTATATAAGGTATATGCATATTATTGATAAGAGATTTGATCATTGGTAATGAAATCTTTTTAGGATGGCTTTTATTGAATGATTAAATGCATTATTTGGTAAAGGGTAAACAATTGAAGTAAATTGTTTATAAGTTAAAAAGTGATTAAAATATTGTTATGATGTTAATGATATTGGATTATGAATTTATTATGTGAATGATAATATTTGGATAAATTTAAAGTCTTTAATATTTATTCTTATTTTCAGTTGATTAAAGTTTATATCATTGTCATCATCTTCATGATTATATGGTGATGAAAGTTATCTTTGGTTTACGTGCGAAGATGGACTGTTGATTATTGAATTGTATATCTTTGGCTTACGTGCGAAGATGGACTGTTGATTATTGAATTGTATATCTTTGGCTTACGTGCAAAGATGGATTGTTGATTATTAGTTTTATTGTTGTATATCTTTGGCTTACGTGCAGAGATGGACTGGGAATGATAGCGATCAGGGATTATTCAGTATAAGTTATGACCATTGATGATTTAATGAATATCCTTGGCCCGTAGTGCAGGGATGATTCGATGATGTGGTTCAATTACAGGGATAAAACATTATTGGTGGACTTTTAACATGGAGAAAATAATAGACACGATGGTCTATTTGACTCTTTAATGGATTGCTTTCGTTCATTTACTTAACTATGGTTGAAAAGTTTTATCATCTACCATATATTCTAAATCTCTGAGTTATTATTAATGAAAACTATTGATAATGTAATTATCTTTAGTCATGATATTCTTTACTGGGCTAGTTGTGCTCACCCTTTCTTTCACTGTTCTCTTCAGGAAATGAGAATATAGCTGGGACGAGTCGGGGAATGGAGTGACGGTCCAAATGATTGCAATAGTAGTCCTCATTATTCTGTTAAATAGTGTGACAATAAATGTAACGAGGACTGAATTTGAGTTTGTATATTGTCTATGAGGACTCCATTGAGAATGAATATTGTCTAGCAGGTAGTCGAGGTACCATGAGAGTTACATACGTTGTATTAAAACTCATAGTTAACTGTGGTCATATTCTACACGACAGTTCAACAGTTGTATAATTAAGTTTGTATTTGTATTATGTACCATGTATTTGGCGACTCAAGATGGGTGATGAATACCTAATTTTGGGTGCGTCACAGGATTTTATGGCTTGGAAATCCTATATAAGGTATATGCATATTGTTGATGAGGAATTTGATCATTGGTGATGAAATCTTATGAGTATGACATTCTTGAATGATTAAATGCATTAATTGGTAAAGTGTAAACAATTGAAATAAATTGTTTTTAAGTTTAAGAAGTTATTAAAACATTGTTATGATATTAACAATAGTAGATTATGAATTTATTATGTGATTGATAATATTTGGATAAATTTAAAGTCTTTAATATTTATCATTGTTTCCAGTTGATTAATGTTTATATCATTGTCATCATCCTCATGCTTTTATGGTGATAAAAGTTATCTTTGGCTTACGTGCGAAGATGGACTGATGATTATTGAATTGTATATCTTTGGCTTACGTGCAAAGATGGGTTGTTGATTATTGGTTTTATTGTTTCATATCTTTGTCTTACGTGCAGAGATGAACTGGGTATGATTATGACCAGGGATTATTTGATATAGACATGACCATTGATGATTTAATGAATGTCCTTGGCCCATAGTGCAGGGATGATTCGATGATGCGATTCATTTATTTTGATAACAGTGATGAAATTTTTTTTAAATCATTGAAGATAGTAGATTTTATTCTCTACTTGACTCTTCTAATGGATTGCTTATTCCGCTGCAGTTAAACTTGATGTCTATTGTATCAGTTTAACATTGTTAGAGACTAATGATAATTTATTTTGCATTATCTTAGTCATAATATTTCTTACCGGGCTAGTTGAGCTCACCCTTTCTTTCACGGTTCTCTTCAGGAAGTGAGATTATAGTTGGGACGAGTCGGGGAACGGAATGAAGGTCCAGATGATAGCATTAGTAGTCCTCACTATTCTGTTAAATAGTGTGACAATAAATGTAACGAGGAATGAATTTGAGTTTGTATACTGTCTATGAGGAGTCCGTTGAGAATGGATATTGTCTAGAAGGAAGTATTCTTGTTTAAACTCTCAGCTTATGTTTTGTCGTATTTTACACGACAGCTGTATAGTTAAATTTGTATTTTTATTGTGTACCATATATTTGGCGACTCAAGATGGGTAATGAACACCTAATTTTGGGGGCGTCACATAATGCCTCCAGATTTTAAGTGCGAAAACGACAGCTGCCAACTCTAGATCATGAGTAGGATAATTCCTCTTATATTCTTTGAGTTTTCATGAGGCATAGGCTATGACTTTCCCATGTTGCATGAGAACACATCCTAAACCTTTGCCTAAAGCATCACTGTAGATGACAAATCCTTCCGATCCAGATGGTATTTCCAGAACAGGTGCCAAAATGAGTCTCCTCTTGAGTTCTTGAAAACTCTTCTCACATTCCTCGGTCCAACCGAATTTTGTATCTTTCCGAGTCAGCTGAGTTAATGGAGTAGCGATCCGACAAAACCCTTCTACGAATCTCCGATAATAACCAACTAAGCCGAGAAAGCTACGTATTTCGGTCACTGATTTAGGTTACTCCCAGCTTTGTATTGCTTCAATCTTTGCTGGGTCAACAGATACTCCATATTTTGACACCACGTGCCCAAGGAATGCTTCAATCTTTGCATTTCTTCAGCTTGGCATATAGCTTGTTTTTACGAAGCCTTTCAAGTATCAGCTTCAAATGGTGCTCATGATCTTCATGACTTTTGGAATAGATGAGGATGTCATCAATAAAGACAACAACGAACTGATCCAAATATTCCTTGAATACTCGATTCATCATATCCATGAAAGCAGCAGGAGCATTAGTCAATCCAAAAGACATGACTAAAAATTCATAATGCCCAGACGAGTTACGAAGGCGGTCTTGGAATATCCTCGCTTTTAATCTTCAAATTGATGATATCCCGAACGAAGATCGATCTTTGAAAAGAATTGTGTTCCTTGCAACTGGTCGAACAGGTCATCAATGCGAGGTAACGGATACCTATTCTTGATGGTGACATGATTTAACTCCCGGTAATCAATACAAAGTCGCATACTTCCATCTTTCTTTTTCACAAACAAAACAGGAGCACCCCATGGAGACGTACTAGGACGAATGAAACTGATGTCTAACAATTCCTATAGATGAGTTTTTAACTCCTGAAGTTCAATAGGAGCCATTTAATATGGGGCTTTGGAAATGGATTTTGTACCAGGTTCAAGGTCAATAAAAAACTCGATTTCACGCTCTGGGGGTAGGCCAGGAAGTTCTTCAGGGAATACGTCAGGAAATTTATTAACAATAGAAATATCATTCAAGACTGACGTATTTTTTTTTTAATCCGTGACATGAGCTAAAAAAGCTTGACATCCATTTTTTAATAAACGAATAGCTTTATGGCTTGATATGACAGTGATTGACTTTAATGGTTTGGTTGCTTGAATTCGCATAATAGGTTGGTTAGGAATATGAAAGTTGTAAGGCTCCGAATTTTATGAAATAAAAGTATTCAATTTTTCTTATAATTACTATTCAGTAAATGGTTAAATTGATAAAAGTTAAAGTTAAGGGTGATATATATAATTTTTTCAAAATAAGCAAGTGGTTATAAAATATTCATTATTGTCAGAAATATTCATTTGGTCATGGAATATTCTTTTACATTGGGGAATATTAAATGCGGACGGCCGCAGATCTTTTGTGGGCCCCATAACGGAAAGCGATTGGATGAAGAAAACGACAAATATAAGTTGTTTATAAATAACGGCGTAGTTATTACTAGATTATCTTGTTGGAATACCCGGTGGTTAAAACACACTAATCTGCTGTTGTTGAACAAGAAGATTACTGCAGATTGCACCAATTATTGATTCTTACGTGAAAGCACTTTCAATAATTGTTACGATGAATTACTATTCAATATTATATTTTATTGATTCAATAATTGCTGCGTTGATATTTTATATTACTGTTGTTTTAAGAATTGTCATTACACAGTATTTTCTATTATCGAAGCAATAATTCATATTATTTGAATAATATTATTGGATAACATTATTGGCAATGTCTAAAAAGTTCTGTCTAAGGAGAGGTTTGGTCACCTAATTGTGCGCCAGTAAGGAGAGATCCTTATTGGAAAGCCCCCTCTTTCTTAGGAACTGCCTGGTTGTCAATATTGTGATTATGTAATATTATTTGTGAATAATTAATTATTAATTTTTATGATGAGGAAAATATTTATTTTATGTGGATATAGATGGAGAAAATTTTTAATGTGGCAATTGTTGAAAATTAATATTTTATCTTTTTCTGATAAAATAATTCATTTAAATATATTATTATATTTTAATAATATAATAATGGTGATATTTTACAATGAATATGGGATATATGAGTATACGAGGAAAAAAGTATTTTTTTGTTGCAATAAATATAAAAAAGCATTTTTGTGTGTCGGTGAGACCCATTTCTTAACCGAAATTTGATTATAGGCGTAAAATCGCCTGGTTTGTGGATTTCTTTAATTTACTTTAGAATTTGGAAAAACTTTCTTCCGCAAAGTTGTAGAGAATTGAATTTCTATAAAAAACTCTGAGATTCAATTTTCCGACAAAAGGGCTATTTATTATGAATTATTGAAGTCTTGGAGTTCCAAAATAATTGATTTTTGGAAGTTTTAAATATTTATATTAACAAAAACGTTTTTTCAATGTGTGGGCCTCATTTTGCATGTGTGCAATTGCTGAATTCTGGATTCAAAAGTATGCATAGAGAATTTATAATATATATTATTATTTTAATAAATTTTCTACTTTGGTGTTCTTAGCATTTTCCTATAAATAGGGTGCTTAGGTTAGAATTGAAAATCACACCAGAAATTGAAGTTTTTTCTCTTTATATTATCGAGCATATTCTTGTGAGTATTTTGAGTATACTTTGAGTATTGCTATACGGTGCAAGTTCGTTCAGCATTATATCTGACATTCCAGTACTGCTCTTTTGAGGTAAGGGATAGTAAGGGATTTTAAAGGGTGATTATGTTTTTCAGTTTTGTATTTTTTCAGAACTTCAAAAATTCTGGAAAAATTTGAAATGATAATTTGATAAGTTTTGTTGATTGTGTCCAAAAATGGTGATTTTTGGATGTATAGATTAGGAGTTATGGATTTTATGAGAAAATACTATTTTAAAAGTAACTGCTTATAACTCCTTGTGGTTAATTCCAAAATTGATGAAATTTTTATTGGGAGTACATCTATATAATATCAGTATACCGTATTAATTTCGGAATTTTTGGACAAAAGTATAATTTATGATAAATGTCTAACTATTCGGTAGTTTTGGCCGTATGGAAAATAGTAAATGAATTTTAAAATTAAGAGAAAATATATATTCAATATGGGACTATATTCTTCTAAATCCCGAAAAATAAATATTTTTGGAACTGATTTGGTATTTTCATGAAAATGTTCTAGTTATGAGTAAATGAATTAAATATGTTATGTGAAGTAAGAAAATTGGAAAATATGATTTATTGGCTTGAGAATCATATATGAGGTATATCAGATTTTTATGAGGGTTTTGGTTAATGATGATGAAATCTTATGAGTTTGGCATTTTAGATGATTAAATGCATTAATTATTAAAGTGTAAATAATTGGATTAAATTATTTATAAGTTTAAGAAATGATTAAAATATTATTATAATATTAATAATATTAGATTATGAGATTTCTAAGTGATTTATAACATTTGGATTAAGGTGTTATAAATATGGATATGAATTTTATTATGAAACTTTATCTTTTCGTGTCGAGATTACTATACACATATACGGTACTATGTACGAATATGAGGTACTATTCACGACAAATTGGTTTCTTCTCTGACTAAATTATCGTTGATTTATGAATCTTACTCTTGAAATTAAAACCATATTTTGATTATATTATTTTTATATAACATTCTTATAACCCTAATGATGATATTTCTCTTTGACTTGAGTGTAAAGATGGGTAGATTATTGGTATGATCGTGACCATAGGTTTCTCTTTTGCGATGGTGCAAAAGTTGAATTGTTGAATTGGTATGATCATGACCATTGAATTTACAATTGAATATTTTTAGCTTAAGTGCAAAGGTGAATTGATCAACATGGTTATAATTATTGTTATATAACTTCTGAAATGATTATGTATTTCTTTGATATATGAATATCTTTAGCTTGTAGTGCAAAGATGAATTATTGATGAATATCTTTGGCCCGTAGTCAAAAGATGACACATTCTTTATATATCTTTGGCCCGTAGTGCAAAGATGACTTGTTGTTGAATATCTTTGGCTCGTAGTGCAAAGATGACTTGTTGTTGAATATCTTTGGCATGTAGTGCAAAGATGAACTGTTGATGAATATCTTTGGTAGTGGTCTTTAAGATGAATTTATTAGTATGATTATGAGCAGAACCGTGATTTGGTATAACCATGATCTTTGATGTTTCGGTAAAGATGATGATGAAATTATCTTCGTCACGGATAAGAAGAGGAATTTAGAACTACAATTATGATTATGAGTTATACATGTGATTGTGGGCGAAATTGTTGATTGATGTTACTGAGGATAAAACATTGTTGGTGGACTTTTAACATGGAGAAGATAATAGATTTTATGGTCTATTTGACTCTTCTAATGGATTGCTCATTCCGCTGCAACTATGGTTGAAAAGTTTTATCATCTACCATATGTTCTAAATCTCTGATTTATTACTAACGAAGGCTATTGATAATTTAATTATCTTTAGTCATGATATTCTTTACTGGGCTATTTGTGCTCACCCTTCTGCTTCACAATTCCTTTCAGGTAATAAAAGTGTAGCTGGGTCGAGCGGGGGATAGCGAGGGAATAGAATGGTGGTCTATAGATGTTGAGGGTGAGGTGAATTTAACTTGGAAGGGTGTTTTGCCACTATCATACAATATGTCTAATGACATACAACCTCGTGTCATCATAACACATGGTTGTGCTCATCCACTTGCTGAGTATATTTACAAGCACTACCTATATAATCTTGGTATTTGTTTGGAGTATAATACCCAATTAAAGACAGTGGAGATAATGATATGCCAAGAGAAGACTCACCATTGGGAAGAATATGATAGTAATCTTCTCGTTTTTCTTTAGGGGTCTATTAGATCAACCAAGGATAATTACGTGGCCATATGATATCTACCATAACCTAAAAGCATGGCCTCCCATGTACAAAGGTTTCCTTAAGCACTTCCCAAAGATTCTAATTTCTAAAATGCTTTTTGACTATACCTTTATGTAAGGTGTCATTGTGACGTCTTTCTGAGTTGGTATATATTTGTATCCAAACTCACAAATATATGTTTGTTGTATTTTGCACGACAATTGTTGAAATAAAGTTGTAGTTGTTTTCCGTACCATATATTTGGCGACTCAGAATGGGTTGGATGGAATGGACCTATTTTGGGGTCGTTACAAAAGCTAACAACCTTACGAAAATAGTCAATTTTTGCATGATGAGTAGTTAACCAATCAATCCCTAGAATCACATCAAATGCAAGTATTTTTAATGAAATAAGATCGACAGGTAACGTGTGGGTGCCGATGTGAATCAAACAAGACTTATAAACCGTGGATATATTGAAGGTTTCTCCCAACAGAGTTTCAACAGATAAGTCAAAGTCTAGTTTCTCCGGAGTCAAATTTAAACGTTGAGCACAAGTAGGTGAAATAAAAGAATGGGTAGAACTGGTATCAAATAAGGTATAAACTTCACTAGAGTTTATGATTAGCTTACCCGTGATCACCTCATTCGGATTCCTCGCTTTTTGGGAGGTTACAACAAACGCTCTCCCTTGAACTACCGGTTTTGTCTTGTCTGGGATTGCCTTTGATGCCTCCATCCCAACTGGACTTGATTTTGGTGCAAGACAAAATTGGGCTAGGTGACCTTCTTTTCCACAATTGTAACATGTTTTGGACTGCTGCATACAGTGTGGACTGATGTGTCCCTCCTGTCCGCATTTGAAACATACGACCAGTGGTCGTTCTCCTTCTTTAACAACAGGTGCTGGTGCTGACGTCTTTCCATCATTATTAAATCTCCTCTTCTTGAAATTTCCACTTCTATTATCTTGGCCATGATTACCACCGAAGTGGTTACCATTTCTGGCCTGTTGATTTCCTCCACGTTTGTTGTCACTGCTTCGATGACTACTACCACTGGTATTATCGACTTGTCGGCTGCTCTCTCTTGGTTGGGTTAACTCATTATCGCGCTCCAATAATTGAGCCCTATTTACAACATAAGAATACAAACACAGTTTGTGAGAGATAAGGTATTGACGTATCTCAGGTTTCAAACCCCTTAGAAACATCCGCGTCATTCTCTCCTCGTTATCAACAAAGTGAGACACAAACCGGGATAACTCGGCAAACTTCGCTTCGTACTGCGACACGGTCATGTTGTTTTGTTCCAGTTTAATGAACTCTACCTCTTTCATGTGACGAATACTTTTGGGAAAGTACTTGTCGTTGAACAATTCTTGGAACTTATCCCAAGTCATCTTCAAATCAGGCGAGTTGAGTACGCTTTCTGATTCCCACCAATGTCTCGCCTCGCCTCGCAACATGAAGGTGGCAAAGGGAACCTTTTGCTCCTCGGAGCATCCCAAGACATCAAATATCTTGGTGATTTGCTTTATCCACGTCTCTGCCTTAAGTGGTTATGGCTCTCCAATAAACTCTGATGGTCCCAACTCCTTAAACTGCTTAGCGGTGACCGTCCGAGAGTTGTCAGTGTTTCCACCTACATTTTGGATAGGAGCCGCTCTCGCTTGATGTTGCATGAATTGCATAAAGCTTCTGAACATCCCATCGTTCGTCATTTGATCGGTATTATTGTTTATCTGAGGATTATGGCCTTCTTGATGCACATTATCCTGGGTATTGATCATTGGTGACTCAACGGTTTCATGTGCACCATTGTTTATCTCAACATTCTCGGATGTCATTTTCAAATACTGCCACAAAACAAAGGTTAATTGACATGCCACAAATTATCCCTATACTCGAATTTCGCCAATTAAATATCAAATAAACTTAAGTAGGTCATACTAGCGAAAAGAATTCCCGCTCTCCCCTCCTAGTTCTTATCTCACATCTTAGCCAGGATCATATCCTAAGCTTTGATACTGTTGTGGCGCCCCAAAATAGGTATACATCACCCATTCTGAGTCGCCAAATACATGGTACAAAATTCAAATACAACTTAATTAATACAATTGTCGTATAAATACGACAAAATATAAGCTGAGAGTTTAAATACAAATATTGTCTTCTAGACAATATCCATACTCAAATTCAATCTTATTACAATTATTATTACACTATTTCATAAAATAGTGAGGACTACTAAGACACCCATCTGGACCGCCACTACGTTCCCCGACTAGTCCCAGCTATATTTTCATTTCCTAAAGAGAATAATGAAAGCAAAGGGGTGAGCTCAACTAGCCCAGTAAGAAATATTATGACTAAGATAATGCAGAATAAATTATCATTAATCTTCAATAATGTTAAACTGATAAAATATAATAGACAACAAGTTTAACTGCAGCGGAACAAATAATCCATTAAAAGAGTCAAGTAGAGAATAAAATCTACTATCTTTTATGATTTAAAAGGTTTTTAATCACTTTTATCGCTGAGACTCAGCTTAATAAATAAACCACATCACTAAATTATCCATGCACTACTGAGCCAAGGATATTCTTTATTATCACCAGTTGGTCATGTTCATCTCAACAACCGTGGCGCCCCAAAATAGGTATACATCACCCATTCGAGTCGCCAAATACATGATGCGAAACAACTACAACTTTATTATCACAACAAGAAAAGCGTGAGTTTAAATACAAATATTATCTTCTAGACAATATCTATACTCAAATAAATCCTCATCACATTTATTGATACATTATTTTACAAAATGGTGAGGACTACTAAACAATCCTTTCTAAAACCTTCATTCCATACCCCAGGCTAAGTACTTTTATATTCTAGCCTCCACGAGAAGAATGGAACAAAAAAGAAAAGGGTGAGCTCAACTAGCTCGATAAAGAATACTATGACTAAGATAATATACAACAAATTATCGTTAGTCTCCAACAGGAAAAATCGATAGAATCTGATAGACAACAAGTTTTGAGATCAATATTATGAAATAAATAATAATTCATAGAAGAGTTACGTAGGAATGAAATCTACTATAATCTATGAATTTAACGGTCCATCATCAATATTTTATCCACTGTAACATCAATCAATATTCATCTCAAATCAAATATTCATCTTTGCACTTTCTGAGCCAAAGATATTCATCAATCGGTCATGTTCATCTCAACACTGTTCATCTTTGCACTCTGAGGCCAAAGATATTCTTCAGAAATCATTCATCTTTGCACTACTGGGCCAAAGATATTCAATAATATCATCATTTAAGGCGAGGATGATGAAAATATTTTTTAAAGAACGAATCCAAAGTGAAACAAAATGACAAGGATTAAGGATTAAGGATTAGTACTTTGTTTTATCCATGTCCAACAATACCTCAAAAATAATCATAGTGGTGTAAAATTCAAGAATGATCAAAACATGGATACAATCAAAGTTAGTATCCGAATAGATATTTTGAGACGAAAAGAAGAAATTTTATTTTTCGATGAATAGTCAGTATATCGTGAATAGTCTCAGAGTATCGTGAATAGTCTTATATCGTGAATAGTAACTCAGACACCAAAAGATAGAAATTCCACAAAAAAACATTTTCACGCTTCGTGAATAGTACTCGTGAATAGTAACTTCGTGAATAGTAACTCATGAATAGTAACTTCGTGAATAGTAACTCATGAATAGTAACCCCAGAGCATGAAAAAGTTCCAAATTTGATAAAACTTCAGATCAACATTTCAAAGATAATGATATTGAAGAAATAATATCATTCTGAAAAAAATAATATCCCTTACCTCGGAGAATCGATTGCTTGGAAGGAAAGGTCGGAAGTGATCTTTGAATGAAACTTGTCTTGAACAACAACTCTCAAAGTATCTAAATACTCACAAAATACGCTCGATAATATAGAGAGAGAAAGAGAAAACTTTGTTTACGGTGTGATTTTCAATTAAACTTAGCCCTCTATTTATAGGAAAATGTTAGCATAAAAGCAGACTTAACTCTGCTGACTTTGATGGCTTTACTCGCTACTATTCCCACCCACCACATTTGAAAATTCAATTGAGCACATTTCTCACCAACCAAAAGTGGGGCCCACCAATTCTAGAATTTTCCACCAAAATCATTTATAACCTAATTTCTGAATCATTCACCTCTTAAAATTCATAATAAATTATACGCTCATTTTTAACGGTTCAAAATTTGTGGACATATACTCAACTTATATATGTATAACATATCCAAAAATTACAACGATCCAACGGTCGGATTAAATATTATAACTCACACAATAAAGCTGTAATAACACCAATTTGATCTTTTAATACCTCCAATCCGAAAAAATACAAATAAAACATCTCAGCATTAATTCCTTCATTAATAACCACATAAATAAATCCATCATTTATATTCATATAAAATAAATATTTCCTTATCATATGAATCAATAATTAATTATTCACAAATAATATTACGAGAATCACATTTATAATGACGAGTACATTTCCCGGAAAGAGGGGCTTTCCAATAAGGATCTCTCCTTATTTGGCGCGCAATTAGGTGACCAAACCTCTCCTTGAAGCGAACTTTCTAGACATTGCCAATAATGTTATCTAATAATATTATTCAAATAATATGAATTATTGATCGATAATGGGAAATCTTGTGCGATGACAATTATTGAAACAATAATAATATAAAATATCAACGCAACAATTATTGAATCAATAAAATAAAATATTGAGCGATAACTCTTGTGAAAATTATTGAGTAGTGCCTTCTTACGTAAGGATCAATAATTCAACAATCTTGTGTAATAATATCGTGCTATCGCTTGTGCGACCACAGCGTATTCTTGTATTTTAACCAAGGGTATTCAACGATCTTAATTGAGTAACAACTATGCTGTAGTTATTTATAACTACCCAAACTTTGTCGTTTTCTCATCCAATCGCTTTTAGTTATGGGGCCCACACATGGGCTGCATTGGTAAATACGAATATTCCCACAAAGCGATCTGAATATTCCACGACCAAACGAATATTCCCAGACAAAAATGAATATTTTATAACCACTTGCTTATTTTGAAATATTTGCGTATTTAACCCTTAACTATCCACATTAATCAAATCAACCCTTACTATTTCAAAATAATAAATAAAGGAAATTCCTTTTTATTTAAAAAATTTTGGGGTCTTCAACCTCCCTCCTTATGAAATTTAGTCCTCGAAATTGGCGTGACGCGTACTGGTGTTTGAAAAGGTGAGGATACCTCGCTTTCATTTCCGTTTCCAATTCCCGGTCATTTCCTCTATAGCATGATTCCTCCACAAAAACTTTTACTTGTGATATGACCTTTCTTGGCGTAGGACATGCTCCTTCCTATCCAAGATCTTGGCAATTACCTCCTCATACGTTAAGTCTTGGCTATCTCGTCCCGGTTCTAACTTCGATAAACGTGGTTCGGGTCTTTCACATATTTCTGAAATACGAGATATGTGAAACACATTATGAACACGAGACATACTTGGAGGTAACGTAAGTCTATAGGCTACATTTCCTACTCGGTCAAGAATTTGAAATGGACCAATAAATCGTGGATTTGAGCTTTCCTCTCTTCCCAAATCTTGTAACTCCCTTCCATGGAAACAACTTCGTAATAATACATGATCCCCTACACTAAATTCCACGTCCTTTCGATGAAGATCCGCATAACTCTTTTGTCGATCTTGTCTTGGTTTTGTATACGTTGTCGAATCATTTGGATCTTTTCGGTGAGTCATACGTCTTAACTTTCGGGTCCCAACAATGTTGCTTCACCCACCTCATCCCAACATATTGGAGAATGACATTTTCGTCCATATAATGCTTGAATGGAGCCACACCTATACTTGCACGATAAATGTTGTTGTAGGAGAATTCCACCAATGGTAAATACTTATCCCAACTACCCTTGAAGTCTAGGACACGAGTCTTAATATATCTTCAAGAGTTTGAATAGTCCTCTCTCGATTGTCCGTCCGGTTTGGGGATGGTATCTTGAACTAAATCGCAAATCCGTGCCCATAGCTTTTTGCAAGCTAACCCAAAATCTTGAAGTGAATCTTGGGTCACGATCCGAAACTATGGATACAGAGCATGCCATGCAACCTCACAATCTCATTCACGTACATACTAGCAAGGCGTTCAAGTGAATAAGTCTCCGTGTCGGCAAGAAATGAGAAGACTTGGTTAATCTATCAACAATAACCCAAATAGCATTGATGCCTTGAGAAACCGTAGGGAAGACCCGTATTGAAATCCATGGTAATATGTTCCCCACTTCCATTTCGAATCTCAAGTGGTTGCAGCGGACCCTTAGGTACTAGATGCTCACGCTTTACGTTAGCAAGTTAAACACATCGAGATAAACTTTGCAATCTCTCTCTTCATATTGTTCCACCAAAATGTATGTCGAAGATCACGATACATTTTAGTACTTCCAGAATGGATTGCAAATGGTGTATTGTGTGCCTCCATCATAATCTTGTACTTCAAATCAGAGTCGTTAGGAACACAAAGTCTAGAGTGGACTCGAAGTATTCCTTCTTCATCAATTCTCGCTTCCGGAATAGCTCCTTCTTGTACTTTCTTCTTCATACATACGCGCCGGCTTGAATTGGTGGCTTGAGCGCGGCTTTAACTTTATCGATTAAAGTCGATTATACTCGTATATCATCACGTGGGTACCTAGAGTTTTCATCTCCATCTCTATTATTTGTAAATTATACGAAATTAGTCTTTGACAATATCGTACTCGTTCGTATATCGATCTTCTTCTACTCAACACGTCGGCTACCACGTTAAGCTTTTCGAGGATGGCATGGTCGAACATGTCTTTGAAATGAGTCTCCTCTTGAGTTCTTGAAGCTCTTCCCACATTCCTTGCTCCATTCGAATTTTGTATCTCTACGAGTCGAAATTGCGATAATGGAATAGCGATTCGAGAATATCCTTCAACGAATCTCAGATAATAACCAACTAAGCCTGAAAGCTACGTATTTCGATTCTTGACTTAGGTTGCTCTCAAGCGTGACTCATATCCCAATCTTGGATATACGTCGCACAATGACACCTATCGATTTACTATCGCATCGAATATGGCGTCCCCTATGAGAGTGCGGCTTAGGTAAATTCCACACAAAGGAAGTCACAAGATAAAGGCTCGGTACCAAATTCTATAGTTGAATTTTTAACTCACGAAGTTCAATAGGAGCCATTCGATATGAGATTTTAGAAATGAGTTTTGTCTGGGGTTCAAAGTCGATACAAAATTTAATATCGAGATTTGGGAGTAAGCGAAATTCTTCGAAAATACGTCGGGAAAAATCAATAACAACAAGAATATTATTCAAATCGGCGTGTCTTTATTCAAATCCATAACATGGACTAAGAAAACTTGACATCCGTAATAAGCGAATGACTTCATGGCTTGATATGAAAATGTTTGACTACAATGGTTTGATTGCTTGAGTTGAATAACGAGTTGCTTAGGAATATGAAAACTAACAACCTTACAAAAGCAATCAATTTGGCATGATGAGTAGTTAACCAATCAATCCCTAAAATCACATCAAAAGCAAATATCTCAATAGAAATAAGGTTAACGAGTAATGTGATAGTGCCAACTGAATCAAGCAAGATTTTTAAACAACGGATGTAATGAAAGTTTCTCTAACGGAGTCTCCATAAATAAGTCAAAGTCTAATTTCTCCGTAGTCAAGTTCAAGCGTTGGCGCTTAATGAAGAGATAAAAGAATGGGTAGAAATAGAATTATCTAGTAAGGTATAAACTTCACAAGAATTTATAATTAACTAACCTGTGCTAACCGTTCGGGTTCCTCGTATTTTGACCGGGTCACGACAAACGCTCTTCCAAGAACCGTTGACTTTGACTTTTACGGGACATCCTTTTGAGTCACCATTCATTTGGATGGGTTTCGATATCGTCTGAATCTCGGCGATATGTCCTTCTTTTCCACAATTATAGCATACCTTAAAGCTGTTGTGGGCGGTTTGGTGATATATCCCTCTTTCCGCATTTGTAACATATCTGACCGGGTGGTCGTTCTCCTCCCTTAAAACTAGTTCTTCTCAAGGCGGACGTCTTGAAATGGTGGTTGTTGAATCTCCTCTTTTAAAATCTCCTCCCGACTCGCTTCTTACATTTTCATGGCCACGATTACCACGGAGTGGTTCTAGCCTTTGTCCGTATTCTTCTTTCTCCGTTTGGTTATCGTTATTACGATGATTGCTATCTTGATATGATCCTCGGTTATGGTCCCTCGATTGAGCGTTACTCGTTATCTCGCTCTAACAATCCGAGCCTGTTGACAACATCTCGAATAGAGAAAATTTATGAGAAATGAGATCTTGGACGTATCTGGGGTTTCAAACCTCTAAGAAACATCCGCGTCATCGTTCCTCATTCTCCACCAAATGAGGTCTGAACACGGATAACTCCACGAACTTAAGCCTCGTCTTTGGGACACCGTCATGTTATTACTCGCTCTAGTCTAATAAACTCCACTTCCTTCGTATGGCGAATACTTTCGGGGAAGTACTTGTCATTGAATCTGTTTCTGAAATGTCTCCCATGACATCTTTGAGTCTTGTTGGATGGAGTGCGCTTCACGACTCCCACCGATGATCTGCCTCACCACGGAACATAAAAAGTAGCGAATGGAACCTTCGTTCCTCCGTGCATCCCAAGACATCGAATATCTTGGTAATTTGCTTGACCCATGTTTCATGGCGTGATCGGATCGGCTTTCCCTTAAATTCGGTGGTCCCAACTCTTTGAAGCGCTTGGTGTGACAACTTGTGTGAATTGATATCATTTCTCTCAGATTTTGAACACGAGTCTCCTCGTCGATTTTGCATGAGCTGCAAAAAAATTCTAAACATCCCTCGTTCTCATCTCTTTCGGTGGTGTTGTTCATGGGAGGAACATTGCCACTTGTTTACCGTTCTCCTCGTTGGTGAAATCTGAGGCATCTCCACGGTCTCATTTACTCCACTATTAATATTCTCGATCGACATTCTCAAATCTTTGTAATAAAATAAGGGTTAATTAAAAATCAATATATCACATAATATCCCTATATCTTGACCAACTAACAAATAAGCTTAGGTAGGACACACTTTAGCGAAGGATTTACTCGTCTCTCCCTCTAGTTCTATTCCCCGATCTCGCCAGAGATCATATCCTAAGCTCGATACCAAGCTGTAACTCTGGACACCAACTTGTGTCAAGACTCACATTGATACCTATCGGTTTGCCACCATGAGCAGCGTCCCCCTACGGAGAGTGCGGCCGGTGCATCCCCCATCAACAGAAGTCACCGGCGAGAGGCTCGGGGCTCTTTTTACTTATAGCTCGATACCAACCGTGGCGCCCCCAAAATAGGTATACATCACCCATTCTCGAGAGTCGCCAAATACATGATGCAAAAGCAACTACAACTTTATTATCACAACAAGTAAAAAGCTGTGAGTTTAAATACAAATATTATCTTCTAGACAATATCTATACTCAAATAAATCCTCATCACATTTATTGATACATTATTTTACAAAAATGGTGAGGACTACTAAACAATCCTTTCTAAAACCTTCATTCCATTACCCCAGGCTAAAATACTTGCTATATTCTCACCTCCACGAGAAGAATGGAACAAAAGGAAAAGGGTGAGCTCAACTAGCTCGATAAAGAATACTATGACTAAGATAATATACAACAAATTATCGTTAGTCTCCAACGAGAAAAATCGATAGAATACTGATAGACAACAAGTTTCGGATCAATATTACGTGAAAAATAATAATTCATAGAAGAGTTACGTAGGGAATGAAATCTACTATAATCTATGAATTTAACGATCCATCATCAATATTTTATCCTGTAACATCAATCATATATTCATCTCAAATCAAATATTCATCTTTGCTCTACGAGCCAAAGATATTCATCAATCGGTCGTGTTCATCTCAACACTGTTCATCTTTGCACTAAAGGCCAAAGATATTCATCGATCGGTCGTATTCATTTAAACACTGTTCATCTTTGCACTACATGCCAAAGATATTCTTGAAAATCATTCATCTTTGCACTACAGGGCCAAAGATATTCAATAATATCATCATTTAAGGCGAGGATGATGAAAAATATTTTTAAAGAACGAATCCGATTGAAACAAAATGACAAGAGATTAAGGATTAAGGATTAGTACTTTGTTTTATCCATGTCCAACAATACCTCAAAAATAATCATAGTGGTGTAAAATTCAAGAATGATCAAAACATTGATACTGATCAAAGCTAGTATCCGAATAGATATTTTGGACGAAAAGAAGAAATTTTATTTTTCGATGAATAGTCTTGATATCGTGAATAGTCTTGCAGTATCGTGAATGAATAAGTAACTCAAACACCAAAAGATAGAAATTCCACAAAAAACATTTTCACGCTTACGTGAATAGTACTCGTGAATAGTAACTTTCGTGAATAGTAACTCATGAATAGTAACTTTCGTGAATAGTAACTCATGAATAGTAACCCCAGAGCATGAAAAAGTTCCAAATTTGATAAAAACTTGAGATCGACATTTCAAAGATAATGATATTGAAGAAATAATATCATTCTGAAAAAATAATATCCCTTACCTCGAGAATCGATTACTTGGAAGGAAAGGTCGGAAGTGATCTTTGAATGAAACTTATCTTGAGCGACAACTCTCAAAGTATCTAAATACTCACAAAATACGCTCGATAATATAGAGAGAAAGAAAGACTTTATTTACGGTGTGATTTTCAATTCTAACTTAGCCTCTATTTATAGGAAAATGTTAGCCTTGTAGAAGCGCACTTTTAACTCAACTTTGATGGCTTTACTCCTTTACTATTCCCACCCACCACATTTGAAAATTCAATTGAGCACATTTCTCACCAACCAAAAGTGGGGCCCACCAATTCTAGAATTTTCCACCAAAATCATTTATAACCTAATTTTTGAATCGATCACCTCTTAAAATTCATAATAAATTATACGCTCATTTTTAACGGTTCACAATTTGTGGACATATACTCAACTTATATATGTATAACATATCCAAAAATTACAACGATCCAACGGTCGATTAAATATTATAACTCACACAATAAAAGTCATAATAACACCAATTTGATCTTTTAATACCTCGATCGACAAAATACAAATAAAACATCTCAAAGATTAATTCCTTCATTAATAACCACATAAATAAATCCATCATTTATATTCATATAAAATAAATATTTCCTTATCATATGAATCAATAATTAATTATTCACAAATAATATTACGAGAATCACATTTATAATGACCAAGTCATTCCCGGAAGAGGGGCTTTCCAATAAGGATCTCTCCTTCTTGGCGGCGCAATTAGGTGACCAAACCTCTCCTTAGAGCGAACTTTCTAGACATTGCCAATAATGTTATCTAATAATATTATTCAAATAATATGAATTATTGATCGATAATGGGAAATCTTGTGCGGTGACAATTATTGAAACAATAATAATATAAAATATCAACGCAACAATTATTGAATCAATAAAATAAAATATTGAGCGATAACTTCTTGTGAAAATTATTGAGTAGTGCCTTCTTACGTAAGGATCAATAATTCAACAATACATGTAATATCGTGTGCTTCTTTATGCGACCACGCGCGTATTCAGATATTTTAACCATAAAGGTATTCCAACGATCTTAATTGGTAACAACTATGCCGTTATTTATAACCACCCAAACTTTGTCATTTTCCTCATCCAATCGCTTTCCGTTATGGGGCCCACACATGGTCATTTGCGTGAGTCAATGCGAATATTCCCAACGATCTGAATATTCCACGACCAAACGAATATTCCCAAGCAAAAATGAATATTTTATAACCACTTGCTTATTTTGAAATATTTGCGTATTTAACCCTTAAACTATCCACATTAATCAAATCAACCCTTACTATTTCAAAATAATAAATAAAGGAAATTCCTTTTTATTTAAAAAATTTCGGTCTTCTGACAAATCTGTCCCATCAATGCACTACGGGCGATGAGGATTTTTACCACATCATTCATTACATTACTATTAATGATTATATTTGAATAATCCTTGTCATAATCATACCAAGTCCATCTATGCACGTAAGCCAAAGATGACTTTCATTACAATATAAGCATGAGGATGATGACAATGATATAAGAATTCAATAAAACAAGTTCAAGAATTAATTTATCTAGGAACCAATAACGTCCAAATTATCAACATGATACTTCTTTGTGAGTAAAATTCAAGAATGCTCGAAAGAATATTTCCATGAAAAGATACTGGATGAAGCACAAATATCAAGGATATTCTACTAATTTCATGGAGTATAGAAGTCAAAACTTTAACCAACTAAGTATAATAAGGAATGGAATAACAAAAGAAATCACCGAGGCATACGATGAATCGCCTTACAGTAGGTCATTCCAATGAGAATAATAATTAACGGAACCGGTCGGCGTAAAATGCACAAAACAGGATATTCAGCAAGAATAATAAAAAGCGGAACTAGGTCCACGAAACGTAAAAGCATATGAACATGATGTTCCAATGAAATAATAAAAGACGGAACCAAGTCCTGCAAGCGTAAATCACGAACAAAGATGTTCCCACGAGAATAATAAAAGATTTTAACCCGTCCTGGCGTAAAAGCCTGAAACGAGGATGTTCCAATAGAATAATAAAGAATGGAATAACAGAAGAATTTCACCATGTATGCGGTACTTCGAATAGACAGGTTATTCCAACATAATAATAAAGAACGGAATAACAGAAGTTCTCTTCATGAAGACGAAAGAAAGAAATAATACCCCTTACCTTAGTAGGAGATTGAAAACTGCAGTAGTGTAGTAACAGAATACTCTTCTTCTTTCTCTCTTATTCTCTCTATACTTTTTCTCTCTAAAGCTTGAATGAATTTGTGAAAAATAATGAATAACCAGGCCTCTATTTATAGAAGATTTCTATCTTAGCCCTTACAATGTGAAAAGGCAAGTGGCTTGACGACTGGTGATGTGAAAAGAAAAGTGGTTTGACGCCTGTAATGTGAAACACCAAGTGGTTTGACGCCTGCAATATGAAACACCAAGTGGTTTGACGCCTGTAATGTGAAACAACAATTGGTTCGACACTTGTAATGTGAAACGACAATTGGTTCGACGCCTGTAATGTGAAACGACAATTGGTTCGACGCTTGTAATATGAAATGGCAAGTGGTTTGACGTCTGGTAAAGACAATTACTATTTGTGAAAGAGACTCACATATGGGCCCCCCATAGAATAAATCAAACTTACCACAAACGTCTCATAATAGACTTCTTATTTACATCAAGGATTGAATAAATATACTATAACAATAATTGAATTAATAATATAAGAGATATGATGTAGCAATTACTGTAGCAATAATTGAGTATAACTGAGTGACTTCTTACGTAAGCATCAATAATTAATATAGGTACTACTATGCAACCACGCCATTCATCTTTGTACTTTTATTACAAGGTATATCAACAGTTAACGGTAAAACTTCCGTATTATTTTTATAAAAGATAATTTTGTCATTTCTAACTTTCGATAATAATTCTTTTGGGGTCCACTTATGATTGTGTTGTCGTCATTTAATATTCCCAACAAAAAAGAATATTCTCCTAATGAAACGAATATTTTATAATGACTTGATTACTTTGCAAAATTATAAATATTACCCATGTATAACATTATATCAAATCCACACATAATATTCAAAATAATATTTTGAGAAAATAATCTTTATTCATAAAAGTTGGGATCTTACACAATTAAACTAAGTAACAACATTTACTTTGTTTCTCATACTAAATTTAGTAACATTTAATAATTGACATATAATATATATTAAATATGATTAAATATATAATTAGATTAAAATATAATATCATATAAATATAATAAAATAGAATATTAAACTTAAATAATATAAAATATATTATTAAAATATAATATAATATATCACTGCTAAAAGACATTAATGATCAAAAAAAATATCATACTCTTATGTTAAAGAACACACAGTAATCAATAAAACTATTTTTATTTTAGTAAGTAACTGTGTGTTCTTGTATGCGCCATTCTTTAATGTAATAGTTCACTTTCCTTGATCTATATATAAAAGAAAACCGAACTCATTTGGCAAAAAAGATTTCGAAACTTAGAAAGACTCTGAGCTCTTTCTCTCAGACGAATTTTTGGTTTCTACCGCTGTTTAGCCTACTTAACCCCTCTTCTCTACTTCTTCAGTTAAATGTTTAATTTTAATTTGTAAGTTAATCTTGTAAGTTATTTTAATTTCTGTTTGTACATAGTTCCAGTAATCAATAAAACTATTTTTATTTTAGTAAGTAACTGTGTGTTCTTGTATGCGCCATTCTTCTTCCTCCATATTATCTGACGGCAACCCCATCTTTGATGAAGATGTAGGTGTTGGTCCGCCTGATGGAGTTAATATATATATATATATATATATATATATATATATATATATATATAGTAAGGATCAAGAGCATTCTCCTTAAATAGCATTCCGCCTTAAATAACATTCTTTTATCAAAACGACGAAGTTTTAGAGGGATGCAGTGGCATTTTTGTAAATACGCGGTGGCTTGTATTTACAAAAATGCCACCGTGTCCCTCCAAAACGACGTAGTTTTGATAAAAGAATGTTATTTAAGGTGGAATGCTATTTAAGGAGAATGCTCTTGATCTCATATATATATATATATATATATATATATATATATACACACACACACACACACACATATACATACATTAATTTGATTAATTTGGGTAATGTATACTCTATGTTTAAGAACCCTTAATTAGGTTTAATTTGGGTAATGTATAACATATATTTAAGAACCCTTAATTAAGAATCCTATATGTTACTAATGTATACTATATATTTAGGAACCCTTAATTAGGTTTAAGTGAGACTTTGTTTTATATCCCAAATACCCCAACAAAGTAAAGAAACAATAAGTTATACATATATAAGTTAGTAGAGATTTTAAATTCTTTATAACATTACTAAGTTATCATTTACATAGTTTTCAACTAATAAATAAAAAATTAAAATAAAATAACATGATATAATATAACAATTAAACTAAGTAACAACATTTACTTAGTTTCTCATACTAAATTTAGTAACATTTAATATTTGACATATAATATATATTAAATATGATTAAATATATAATTAGATTAAAATATAATATCATATAAATATAATAAAATAGAATATTAAACTTAAATAATATAAAATATATTATTAAAATATAATATAATATATCACTGCTAAAAGACATTAATGATCAAAAAAAATATCATACTCTTATGTTAAAGAACTAATAGATAATTGCTCTAATCAAGAGTAAGTTATTTAGCTCATGTGTAAAGTAAAGAAAGAAGATTACAAAAAAGAAAGCGCGAGTTTGGTCTAAAGTAAACTCTGAATTTTTATACTCATGAACTTTTTACTGCTTTAATTTGCATTCATTCGTTATTGTTTTGGTTTTATTATATTGGAAATTTCTATATTTCTCTTGGGTTCTGTCTTGGGTGCCTAGAAATGGCCATATATGCATGCCGTCGTGCATGTGGATAGTCCGTATTATAGGGGAGACTCTGAAAAAAAAAATGTTGGTCGGGTAACTTATGTAATGAGAACATGGAGTATTTACTAATGTTGTTTCTAAATAGTAAATAAAATAAAATAAATAAACAAAATAAGAGACTTTTTTTTAATAGTAGTTGCAAGCATTTATAATACTTACCTTTTTAGAGAAAAAAGATAGAGAATACAATTGGACAACCAATAAGTCTATATACAACTGTCGCTTGTGCTTTGAATTTGAAATTCTATGAACCCTAAAGATGATTAATATAGACCCGTTCTCTCTTTTCCTGTTAATTAGGTTTCCAACTAATTTAAACCTTCCCTATATATGATTATTGATCCCAATCTTTTCCTCTTCTTTTCTTTCTTTTTTTTTGGTTTTGACTTGTTTTGTTCCAAGTTCGAGTTGCACAACATGAATGAATCTTATCGTGATAACGAATCTTAGCATATTAAGAGACATCTAGTTAAGTCAGATTGCTAACCCTTAAACTCGACTCGATTCGCGATTCAACTTATCCAAGTCGAGCGATTTTAACAGCTATGGTTACATGTTAGAATCATTGATCCATATGAATGAGAGAGTCATCTAGTCAAGTCATATGTATAACCCTAAACTCAGCTTGAATTATGAGTCAACTCATCCAGAAGCAAGTGCATTGAAGAACTGTGGTTACATACTTACATGTTACCCATAACTATACAAAAGATGCTAAGTAATATGTTTACAAGTATGCTCAAGTCATATGCTTACAAGTATACTAAATTCATATGCTTATAACAAGTATGCTCAAGTCATATGCTTACAAAGTATGCTTAAATTTTAATAAGATTCTAACAAGTATACTCAAGTCATATGCTTATAAAGTATGCTTAAATGTTAATCATATGCCTAAAAGTATGCTCAGGTCATATGCTTATAAGTATGATTAGAGAGTCTGACTATGCTATACATTAATAAGCTCATGTTGTCTGTAGTAGGTACCGTGGTTGTGACACCCCCAAAAACAGGTATACATCACCCATCTTGAGTCGCCAGATACATGGTACATAAATTCAAATATAACTTAATTATACAACAGTTGTGTAAAATACGACAAAACATAGTTAAGAGTTTAAACAATAATATTGCCTTCTAGACAATATCCACTCTCAATGGAGTCCTCATTATATTTATTATCACACTATTTCACAGAATAGTGAGGACTACTAATGCTATCATCTGGATCGTCACTCCGTTCCCCGACTAGTCCCACCTATATTCTCATTTCCTGAAGAGAACAATGAAAGAAAGGGTGAGCTCAACTAGCCCAGTAAGAAATATTATGACTAAGATAATGCAGGATAAATTATCATTAGCCTTCAACAATGTTAAACTGATAAAATACAATAGACATCAAGTTTAACTGCAGCGGAACAAGCAATCCATTAGAAAAGTCAAGTAAAGAATAAAATCTACTATCTTCTATGATTTAAAATGTTTTCATCCATTTTTATCACTGAGACTCAGCTTAATAAATAAAATTGAATCATCCCTGCATCACGGTCAAGGATATTCATGTAATCATCAATGGTCATGACACAGTTTGTGAGAAATTAGGTATTGACGTATCTCGGGTTTCAAACCACTTAGAAACATCCGCGTCATTCTCTCCTCATTATCAACTAAGTGGGACGCAAACCGGGATAACTCGGTAAACTTAGCTTCGTATTGCGCCACGATCATATTGTTTTGCTCAAGCTTGATGAACTCTACCTCTTTCATGTGACGAATACTTTCAGGAAAGTACTTGTCATTGAACTGCTCTTGGAACTTCTACCAAGATATTTTGAGTGTGGCAGGTTGAGTATGCTTTACAGATTCCCACCAGCAATCTGCCTCTACTCACAACATGAAGGTGGTAAAGGGAACCTTTTGCTCCTCGGAGCATCCCAAGACATCAAATATCTTGTTGATCTGCTTTATCCACGTCTCCGCCTTAAGTGGTTTTGGCTCTCCAAAAAACTCCGGTGGTCCCAACTCCTTAAACTGCTTAGCGGTGACCGTCCGAGAGTTGTCAGTGTTTCCATCTGCATTTTGGACAAGAGCCGCCCTCGCCTGATGTTGCATGAATTGCATAAAGCCTCTGAACGTCCCATCGTTCATCATTTGATCATTGTTGTTTACTTGAGGATTATTATCCTTCTGTTGCACATTATCCTGGGTATTAATCTGTGCTGACTCCACGGTCTCATGTGCATCATTGCTTATCTCCACATTTTTGGATGCCATTTTCAAATACTACCACAAAATAAGGGTTAATTGACATGTCACATATTATCCTTATACTTTGACCAACCAATTAAATACCAAATAAACTTAGGTAGGTCATACTAGCGAAGGAATTCTCCGTTTCTCCCCTCCTAGTTCTAGCCAGGGATCATATCCCTAAGCCTTGATACCAACTATGACGCCCCCAAAATAGGTATACATCACCCATCTTGAGTCGCCAAGTACATGGTACTAAATTCAAATACAACTTTATTATACAGCAGTCGTGTAAGATACGACAAAACATAATATAAGAGTTTTAATAAGAATATTGTCATCTAGATAATATCCACACTCAATGGAGTCCTCATTACATTTATTATCACACTATTTAACAGAATAGTGAGGACTACTAATGCTATCATCTGGACCGTCACTCCATTCCCCGACTAGTCCTAGTTATATTCTCATTTCCTGAAGAGAACAATGAAAGCAAAGGGTGAGCTCAACTAGCCCAGTAAGAAATATTATGACTAAGATAATGTAGAATAAATTATCGTTAGCCTTCAACAGTGTTAAACTGATAAAATATAACAAACATCAAGTTTAACTGCAGCGGAACAAGCAATCCATTAGAAGAGTCAAGTAGAGAATAAAATCTACTATCTTCTACGATTTAAAAGGTTTTTCATCACTTTTATCGCTGAGACTCAACTTAATAAATAAACCACATCATCCCTGCAATACGGCCAAGGATATTCATGTAATCATCAATGGTCATGATTATACCGAATAATCCCTGGTCATAATCATACCAACAACTGTCCACCAATGAATTACAGGCCAATGAGGACGTTTACCACATCATTCATCACATTACGGTCATGATTATACCGAATAATCCATGGTTATAATCATACCAAGTCCATCTATGCACGTAAGCCAAAGATGACTTTAATCATAATATAAGCATGAGGATGATGACAATGACATAATAATTCAATAAAACAAGTTCAAGGATAAATTTTAAAGATTTATAATTTAATTTATCCAGAAGTCAATAACGTCCAAATTGTCAACATGATACTGCTTTGTAGAGTAAAATTTAAGAATGCTTAGAAGAATATTTTCATGAAAAGATACTGGATGAAGCGAAAATATCAAGGATATTCCACTAATTTCATGGAGTATAGAAGTCAAAGCTTTAACCAACTGAGTATAAGAGAATATATGAAACTACAAATGGATTTTACGCGCCATGCGGTAATCCACGTGAATGCATCATTTCTACAATTTAATAAGGAATGGATACAAAGGATCATTCACCATGCATGTGGTAATCCACATGAGCGAGTTATTCAACGAATAATAAAGAATAGAATAACAGAAGAATTCTCCATGCATGCGATAGACCGCACAGACAGGTTATTCCAATAGAATAATAAAGAATGGAACCAGGTCATGCGTAATATGCACAGACAGGATATTCCAATAGAATAATAAAGAACGAAACCAGGTCATGCGTAATCCGCACAGACTAGATTTTCCAACAGAATAATAAAAAACGGAACCAGGTCATGCGTAAACGCACAAACAAGATATTCCAACAGAATAATAAATAATGGAATAATAGAAGAATTTCATTATGTATGCAGTACTTCGCATAGACAGGTTATAACAACATAATAATAAAGAATGGAACCAGGTCATGCGTAAACGCACAGACAGGATATTCCAACAGAATAATAAATAATGGAATAATAGAAGAATTTCACCATGTATGTAGTTGTGAGATCCCGAATTTTATGAAATAAAAGTATTCAATTTTTCTATTTTGGTAAATAATTAAATTGATAAAAGTTTAAAGTTAAGGGTGATATGTTAAATTTTTTTCAAAGTAAGCAAGTTGTAATAAAATACCCGGTAGTAAAAGTACAGTAATACGCGCGGTTGGATAGTAGCACACGGTATTGATTATTGATGCTTACGTGATAAGTCACTCAGTTTTGTCTTATTAGTATTATTAATGTAATAAAACAGAAAAAAAAAAATTTATATAAAATAGAATGCTTTTATAAAGTTATTCGTTTTATTAGACTATAAATAGAATATATAATATTCTATTATGCATAGTAAAATCTTTTTATATAAAACATAATACTTTTATAAAGTTATTTGTTTTATTAGATTATAAATAGAATATATTATATTTTATTATGCATAGTGTTGCATAGTATTTTGCGTAGTAAAATCTTTTTATATAAAAATGTAATACTTTTATAAATTTATTAGTTTTATTAGATTATAAATAGAATATATTATATTTTATTTAAAAGATTTTGTTTTATTAGAATATTTTATTAAATCAATATGGATAGTCCAGATTAAAAGTAAATCAATACGACCGTTTCATGAATTAATTACTATTCAATCCATTCTCCTATAAATAGAAGTTCATTCTTTCATTATTTCTTATGAATTCACTGAAACTCTAAAGAGATAAACTATAGAGAGAGTTCTTCTTCTTCTGTAATCTCGAGCGTATTTCTTTAGAGTTTAAGAAAGCTTTGAGCGTAGAAGATAGTGCAAGTTTTCTTTAAGTATATTCCATACTACCAAATTGAATACTCTTCTTTCAAAGGTAAGGGATATTATTTGTTGTACCTGTAAGGGGTATTATTTCTTTTGTATTCATGAAAAGAACTTCTGTTATTCCATTCTTTATTATTATGTTGGAATAACCTGTTTATGCGAAGTACCGCATACTTGGTGAAATTTTTCTGATATTTCATTCTTTATTATTATGTTGGAATAACCTGTTTATGCGAAGTACCGCATACATGGTGAAATTCTTCTACTATTTTGTTCTTTATTATTCTGTCAGAATATCCTTTCTGTGCAAAATTCGCCTGACCTAGTTCTATTATTTATTATTCTATTGGAATAACCTGTCTGTGCGGTCTATCGCATGCATGATGATTTCTGTTGTTATTCCATTGTTTATTATTCTGTTGGAATATCCTGTCGGTGTGAATTTTGCCTGACCTGGTTCCATTATTTATTATTCTGTTGGAATAACCTATCTGTGCAGTCTATCGTATGCATGGTGATTTCTGTTGTTATTCCATTCTTTATTATTCTGTTAGAATATCCTATCGATGCGTATTACGCCTGACCTGGTTCCATTATTTATTATCCTGTTGGAATAACCTGTCTATGTGGATTACCATATGCATGGTGAATGATCATTCGTATTCATTTCTTATTAAATTATGGAAATGATCTGTCTACGTGGATTATCGCATGTCGGATGAAAATCCATTGCAGTTTCATACATTCTGTTATACTAATTTGATTAAAGTTTTGGCTTCTATACTCCATGAAATTAGTGAAATATCCTTGATATTTGCGTTTCATCCAGTATCTTTTCATGGGAATATTCTTCTGAGCATTCTTGAATTTTACTCTACAAAGCAGTATCATGTTGACAAATTGGACGTTATTGGTTCTTGGATAAATTAATTCTTGAACTTGTTTTATTAAATTATTATGTCATTGTCATCATCCTCATGTTTATATTATGTTGAAAGTCATCTGTGGCCTATAGTGCATAGTTGGACTTGGTATGATTATGATCAGGGATTATTCGGTATAATCATGACCATAATGTTACAAATGATGTGAAAAAAGTACTCATTGTCCCGTAGTGCATTGATGGACAGTTTTTGGTATGATTATGGCTATGGATTCTCTTTGGCCAAGGGTGCAAAGATGATCTGTTGTTAGATAGCTTTGACCCGTAGTGCTAAGATGGACAGGTGTATGACATGATCATGACCACCAGTGATGCTAACGAATATCCTTGGCCGTAGTGCTTGGATAATTCAATGATGTGATTGGCAGGATCATGACCATTAGTTAACAGTTGAATGTGTTTGGCCGTAGTGCACTGACAGGCAATTGATTGGTATGATCATGACTATTGGTTTTATAGTTGAATATCTTTGGCCTGTAGTGCAAAGATAGACAACTGGTTGGTATGATCATTTTTATTACATTTGAATATCTTCAGCCTTTGGGATAAAGATATTGAGTAAACGTTCTATTAAGCCTTTGTGGCAAGAAGGAACTGTTAATTCACATTATTATAAATATGAATTGTGAATTTAACTAACATCTTTGGTGGTTCAGGTGAAGATAAGTGATGAAAGTTCTATTTGTCTTAAGTATAACAAAGAACTGTTGATGAGTATTACAGGAATGAAATATTAACAATGGGCTCTTAATCTAGAGTATATAGTAGACATTATGTTCTACTTGACTCTTCTAATGGATTGTTGATTCCGCTGCTATTATGGTTGAAAAGTTTTATTATCTACCATATGTTTTAAATCTCTGATTTATTCTGATAAAGACTGTTGATAAATGAATTATCTTAGCCATGAGATTATTTACTGGGTTAGTTGTGCTCACCCTTTTGCTTCACAATTCCTTTCAGGTAATAAGAGTGTAGCTGGGTTGAGCAGGAATAATAGAGGAATAGTGTGATGGTCCAAGACTGTCGAAGTTTTTCAATACATTATAAAATGACATGACATGCAATATATAATTGTATTGAAGACCAAAGATGGGTGTGTCGTATGTTATACGTCACTTAATAATTGATTTTGGTGAACAAAAATAGGGTGATGAGAACCCGACTTTAAAAGCGTCAAAAGTGCACCCCATTAGAATGAACAAGATAGTTATCTTCTCGTTCTTCTTTAGGGTCTTGAAACATTTAATGCTATATTTTATATGGCATTATAATAATTTGAATTTGGATACTATCTACGAGACAATATTGTATTAAAACTCACAGTTAACTGTGGTCGTATTCTGCACGACAGTTCAACAGTTGTATAAATAAAGTTTGTATTTTATTTTTATAGTGTGATATCTGGCGACTCAGAATGGGTCGTGTATACCTATTTTGGGGACGTCACAATTGGTATCAGAGCTTAGAGATATGATCCCTGGCTGAGAGGTGAGACAAGAACTAGGAGGGGAGAGACGGGGAATTCCTTCGCTAGTATGACCTACCTAAGTTTATTTTGTATTTAATTGGTCAGTCAGAGTATAAGGATAATATGTGGCATGTCAATTAACCCTTATTTTGAAACTATATTCTAGAATGATATCTGAAATACAGGAGATAAGCAATGAGAAAATCATGATACAGAGGAAATAACCGGGAAGGTATAGTCCGAATAGAAAGCAAGGTATTCTCATCTTTTCGAACTACCAGGTACGTAAATTTCGAGGGCGAAATTTCATAAGGAGAGGAGATTGTGAGATCCCGAATTTTATGAAATAAAAGTATTCAATTTTTTTATTTTGGTAAATAGTTAAATTGATAAAAGTTTAAAGTTAAGGGTGATATGTTAAATTTTTTTCAAAGTAAGCAAGTTGTCATAAAATACCCAGTAGTAAAAAAATGCGATGTCTGGCGTGGTTGCGTAAGAACATACGGTATTGATTATTGATGCTTAAGTGATAAGTCACTCGGTTTTGTTTTATTAGTATTATTAATGTAATAAAACGTAAAAGCTTTTTATATAAAATAGAATACTTTTTATAAAGTTATTCGTTTTATTAGACTATAAATAGAATATATAATATTCAATTATCATAGTATTTTGTATAGTAAAATCTTTTATATAAAATAGAATACTTTTATAAAGTTATTTTTTATTAGATTATAAATAAAATATATTATATTTTATTATGCATAGTATTGTATAGTGCCTGTATAGTGTTTTGCATAGTAAATTTTTTTTATATAAAACAGAATACTTTTATAAAGTTATTCATTTTATTATATTATAAATAGAATATATTATATTTTATTTAAAAGATTTTGTTTTATTAGAATATTTTATTAAATCAATATAGACCGTCCGATTAAAAGTAAATCAATCTGGACCGTTCATGAATTAGTTACTATTCAGTCCATTCTCCTATAAATAGAAGCTCATTCCTTTATTAATTTTTACGAATTCACTGAAACTCTAGAGAGATAAACTATAGAAAGAGTTCTTCTTCTGTAATCTCAAGCGTATTTTTTTAGAGTTTAAGAAAGATTTGAGCGTAGAAGATAGTGCAAGTTTTCTTCAAGTATATTTTCGCCCTACCAGTCGGAATACTCTTCTTTCAAAGGTAAGTGATATTATTTGTTGTACCTGTAAGGGGTATTATTTCTTTTGTATTCATGAAGAGAACTTCTGTTATTCCATTCTTTATTATTATGTTGGAATAACCTGTTTATGCGAAGTACCACATACTTGGTGAAATTCTTCTGATATTCCATTCTTCATTATTATGTTGGAATAACTTGTTTATTTGAAGTACCGCATACATAGAGAAATTCTTCTATTATTCCGTTCTTTATTATTACATACATTCAAATTTACGCTGTCTGGTTCCATTATTTATTATTACGTTGGAATAACTCGTGTCATGCGATCTATCGCATGCATGGTGATTTTTGTTGTTATTCCATTCTTTATTATTACATTAGAATATCATATGGGTGTGAATTTTGCCTGACCTAGTTCCATTGTTTATTATTCTGTTGGAATAACCTATCTGTGCGATCCTATCGCATGCATGGTGATTTCATTGTTATTCCATTCTTTATTATTCATTGGAATATCCCGCTTGGTCGTATACACGCTGACACAGTTCCATTATTTATTATTCTGTTGGAATAACCTGTCTATGTGGATTACCACATGCATGGTGAATGATCCTTTGTATTCTTTTCTTATTAAATTGTGGAAATGATCTGTCTACGTGGATTACCGCATAGCGGATGAAAATCCATTACAGTTTCTGTAACGCCCCCAAAATTAGATATACATCACCCATCTTGAGTCGCCAAATACATGGTACAAAATACAAATACAAACTTAATTATACAAATGTCGTGTAACATACGAAAATACATAAACTGAGAGTTCTAATAGAAATATTGTCATCTAGACAATATCCATACTCAAGGAGTCCTCATTACATTTATTGTCACGCTTATTTAATGTAATAGTGAGGACTACTAATGCTATCTTCCGGACCATCACTCCTTTCCCCGACTAAATCCCGAAATTTATATTCTCATTTCACGAAGAGAACATTGAAAGAAAGGGTGGGCTCAACTAGCCCAGTAAGAAATATTATGACTAAGATAATGCAGAATAAATTATCAATAATCTTCAACAATGTTAAACCGATAAAATACAATAGACATCAAGTTTAACTGCGGTGAATAAGCAATCCATTAGAAGAGTCAAGTAGAGAATAAAACCTACTATCTTACATGATTTAAAATATTTTCATCAACTTTTATCATTTGAGACTCGACTTTAATAAATAAACCACGTCTTCTAATCATCCTGTACTACGAGCCAAGGATATTCATTAAATCATCCACTACCATGACTATACCGAATAATCCTCGGTCATAATCATACCAAAAATCGTCCCATCAATGCATTACGGGCGCCACCGAGGACTTTTACCACATCACGCTTCATGATTATCTGCGAATGATCCTCGGTCATAATCATACTAAGTCCATCTATGCACGTAAGCCAAAGATGACTTTCAACATAATATAAACATGAGGATGATGACAATGTTATAGGAATTCAATTAAACAAGTTCAAGAATTAATTTATCCGAGAACTAATAATATCCAAATTGTCAACATGATACTTCTTTGTAAAGTAAAAGTCAAGAATGCTCGTAAGAATATTTCCATGAAAAGATACTAGATGAAGCCTTGAAATATCAAGGATATTCCACTAATTTCATGGAGTATAGAAGTCAAAACTTTAACCAATTGAGTATAATAAAGAATATATGAAACTATGAATGGATTTTCACCTCCATTCGGTAATCCACGTGATACGGATCATTTCCACAATTTAATAAGGAATGAATACAAAGGATCATTCACCATGCATGTGACAATCCACATAGACAGGTTATTCCAACAGAATAATAAAGAATGGAATAATGAAAGGATTCACCATGCATGCGATAGAGACCGCATGCACGGTTTATTCCCAATGGAATAATAAATGCGGAATAATAAATATGGAACCAGGTCAGGTGAAATTCACACCGACGGGATATTCCGACAGAATAATAAATGCGAAATAATAAATATGGAACCAGGTCAGGTGAAATTCACACCGACAGGATATTCCGACAAAATAATAAATATGGAACCAGGTCAGGTGAAATTCACACCGACAGGATATTCCGACAGAATAATAAATGCGGAATAATAAAAGAAGATCACCAATTATTAGGTAAATCGCATATACAGGTCATTCCACCAAGTATAGGGTAAACCGCGCATACAGGTTATTCCAACAGAATAATAAAGAATTTAATAACAAAAGAAGATCACCATGTATAGGGTATGCCACGTATACAGGTTATTCCAACAGAATAATAAAGAATGAAATAATAGAAGTTCTCTTCATGAATAAGAAAGAATAACACCCCTTACCGTAAAAGAAGAATATTCCGACTGATAGGGTGAGGATTTTCTTAAAGAAAACTTATACTATGTTCTTCGCTCAAAGTTTCTTAAAACTCTTAAGGAAATACGCTCAAGATTATAGAACTAGAATTCTCTAAACTTCTGGTGTGATTTCAATTCTAACTAAGCTTCCTATTTATAGGAAAATGGACTGCATAGTAACCAATCCATGAACGGTCCAGATTGATTTACTTTAATCTGACGGTCCATATTTAAAGCAAAATCTTTTAAATAAAATATAATATATTCTAATTATTGCCTAATAAAACAAACAACTTTATAAAAGTATTTTCTTTTATAAAAAGATTTTACTATGTAAAACACTATGCAACACTATGCATAATAAAATATAATATATTCTATTTATATAATAACTTTAATAAAGTATTCTATTTTATATAAAAAAAATTTACTATGCAAAAAACTATGCACAATAGAATATAATATATTCTATTTATAGAATAACTTTAATAAAGTATTACATTTTATATAAAACGATATTTACTTTTTATTACGTTAATAATACTAATAAAATAAAACTTCATCATCACTTACTTTGAAAATTTTTCAAATATCACCCTTAACTTTAAACTTTTATCAATTTAACTATTCACCAAAATAGAAAAATTGAACACTTTTATTTCATAAAATTCGGGGTCTCACAATTTCATACATTATGTTATACTCATTTGATTAAAGTTTTGGCTTCTATACTCTATGAAATTAGTGGAATATCCTTAATATTTGCGCTTCATCCAGTATCTTTTCATGGGAGTATTCTTCTGAGCATTCTTGAATTTTACTCTACAAAGCAGTATCATGTTGACAAATTGGACGTTATTGGTTCTTGGATAAATTAATTCTTGAACTTATTTTATTAAATTATTATGTCATTGTCATCATCCTCATCCTTATGTTTATATTATGTTGAAAGTCATCTATGGCCTGTAGTGCATAGATGGACTTGGTATGATTATGACCAGGGATTATTCGGTATAATCATGACCGTAATGTTACAAATGATGTGGAAAAAGTCCTCATTGGCCCATAGTGCATTGATGGACAGTTTTTGGTATGATTATGACTATGGATTCTCTTCGACCAAGGGTGCAAAGATGATATGTTGTTTAATAGCTTTGACCCGTAGTGCGAAGATGGTTAGGTGTATGACATGATCATGACCACTAGTGATACTAACGAATATCCTTGGCCGTAGTGCATGGATAATTCAATGATGTGATTGGCAAGATCATGACCATTAGTTAACAGTTGAATATCTTTGGCCATAGTGCACTGACAGGCAATTGATTGGTATGATCATGACCATTGGTTTTATAGTTGACTATCTTTGGCCCGTAGTGCAAAGGTAGACAACTGATTGGTATGATCATTGTTATTATATTTGAATATCTTCAGCCTTTGGGGTAAGGATATTGAGTAAACGTTCTATAAAGCCTTTGTGGCAAGAAGGAACTGTTAATTCACATTATTATAAATATGAATTATGAATTTAACTAACATCTTTGGTGGTTCAAGTGAAGACAAGTGATGAAAGTTCTATTTGTCTTAAGTATAAAAAAGAACTGTTGATGAGTATTACAGGAATGAAATATTAACGATGGACTCTTAATCTAGAGGATATAGTAGACATTATGTTCTACTTGACTCTTCTAATGGATTGTTGATTCCGCTGCTATTATGGTTGAAAAGTTTTATTATCTACCATATGTTTTAAATCTCTGATTTATTCTGATGAAGACTGTTGATAAATGAATTATCTTAGCCATTATATTCTTTACAGGGCTAGTTGTGCTCATCCTTTTGCTTCACAATTCCTTTCAGGTAATAAGAGTGTAGCTGGGTCGAGCGGAGATAATAGAGGAATAGTGTGATGGTCCGAGACTGTCGAAATTTTTCAATACATTATAAAACGACATGACATGCAATATATAATTGTATTGAGGACCTAAGATGGGTGTGTCGTATATTATACGTCACTTAATAATTGATTTTAGTGAACAACAGTAGGGTGATGAGAACCCGACTTTGAAAGCGTCAAAAGTGCACCCCATTAGAATGAACAGGATAGTTATCTTCTCGTTCTTCTTTAGGGTCTTGAAATATTTGATGTTGTATTTTATATGGCATTATAATAATTTGAGTTTGGATACTGTCTACGAGACAATATTGTATTAAAACTCACGATTAATCTATAATTAAGATTCTACGCATTTAAAGTTCAACAGTTGTATAAATGAAGTTTGTATTTGATTTTTATAGTGTGATATCTGGCGACTCAGAATGGGTCGTGTATACTTATTTTGGGGGCGTCACAGCAGTACTTCGCATAGACAGGTTATTCCAACATAATAATAAAGAATGGAATAACAGAAGATTTTTACCAAGTATAGGGTAGTCCTCGTATACAGGTTATTCCAACAGAATAATAAAGAATGGAATAACAGAAGTTCTCTTCATGAATACGAAAGAAATAATACCCCTTACCTTAGAAAGAAGCTGGATACTAGAGTAGAGAGGTATCAGACTTCTCTTCTTCTTTCTCTCTATAATTTCTCTCTATAATAATTGCTCTATAGCTTTAGTGAATTGGTGAAAAATAATGAAGGAATGTGCCTCTATTTATAGAAAAATTATAGTTTCGATAATTGCACGTTTTGGGCTCGAAATATTACAGTATAATACCTTCCTCTTTTCCTTCATTTTTAATTTAGTCCTGCAAGTATTATCAAACTTGCATCACCTCCCCTAACAGTAAATAATGTGAATCAATAGTTCTAGACATGTGAAAATACGAATTACAGTATAGTACCTCCATCTATACCTCCATTTTTAACTTAGTCATACAAGTATTATCATTCTTGCACCGACTCCCCTAATAGTAAATGAATGTGAATCAATAGTACACACATGTGAACAAATAGTTATAATCATGTGAATTAATAGCAATTAATTGCTCATTTATCCGATTAATTATCCGATTGGTCAATATTGTGACGCCCCCAAAATTAGGTATACATCACCCATCTTGAGTCGCCAAATACATGGTACAAAATTCAAATACAAACTAATAATACAGCAGTCGTATAAAATACGACAAAACATATGCTGTGAGTTTAAATACAAATATGGTCATCTAGACAATATCCATACCCAATGGAGTCTTCATTACATTTATTGTCACACTATTTAACAGAATAGTGAGGACTACTAATGCTATCATCTGGACCGTCACTCCGTTCCCCGACTCATCCCAGCTATATTCTCATTTCCTGAAGAGAACAGTGAAAGAAAGGGTGAGCTCAACTAGCCCAGTAAGAAATATTATGACTAAGATAATGCAAAACAAATTATCAATAGTCTTCAACAATGTTAAACTGATAAAATACAATAGACATCAAGTTTAACTGCAGCAGAATAAGCAATCCATTAGAAGAGTCAAGTAGAGAATAAAACCTACTATCTTCTATGATTTAAAAATGTTTTTATCAACTTTTATCGCTGAGACTCGGCTCAATAAATAAACCACATCTTCTAATCATCCCTATACTACGAGCCAAGGATATTTATTAAATCATCCACGGTCATGACTATACCGAACAATCCCTGGTCATAATCATACCAAAAACTGTCCATCAATGCACTACGGCCAAAGATATACAACAATAAAACCAATAATCAACAATCCATCTTTGCACGTAAGCCAAAGATATACAATTCAATAATCAACAGTCCATCTTCGCACGTAAGCCAAAGATAACTTTTATCACCATATAAGCATGAGGATGATGACAATGATATAAACATTAATTAACTGAAAACAAAGATAAATATTAAAGACTTTAAATTTATCCAAATATTATCAATCACATAATAATTTCATAATCTAATATTGTTAATATCATAACAATGTTTTAATCACTTCTTAAACTTATAAACAATTTATTTCAATTGTTTACACTTTACTAAATAATGAACTTAATCATTCAAGAATGCTATACTCATAAGATTTTATCACCAATGATCAAATCCCTCATCAACATTATGCATATACCTTATATAGAATTTCCAAGCCATAAAAACATATTTTTCCAACTTTGTTACTTCACATATCATATTTAACTCATATATTTGTAACTAAACTATTTTTATGAAAAATACCAAATCAATCCCAAAAATATTTCTTTTCTGGGATTTAACATAATATAGTCCCATAATGAAAATATATTTTTCTCGGAATTTTTAAAATTCATTTACTATTTTTCAAAAATCAATTTCCAATTAATTTCTTAAGAAATTAGCTACCTCAAGTTTAACTCCAAAAATTCTCAAATCTTGGCAGGACCTTACACATGCTAATGTGAGCCTCCAGTTTAAATTTCATGGTCATCAGAGTTGTAGAACTCCGGTTATAACATTTTTCGCCAGAAAAACTTAAATATTGAAATGGTCATAACTTGCTCATTTTAAATCAGAATGAGCTCATTTTTGGACAGGAGGTTCTTCATACCATATACTTTCATTTTCCAAACGGCCTGAATTTTTCTCACAAATTAAGTGGCCGAAACAGCCCCTACAAATTTTGGACAGCAAACTTTTTGCAATTTCCAACTTTTACATCCTTTACTAAAATCAGTCCACACAAAAATCTACAACATCTTTTCTAGTGATTCCACTTGGATAAGTTAGGTAACTCATAGATCTAACTCTAGGACTTGACCACACTCAAAAATTCGAAATATAATAGGAGATATGGTCAATTGAATTTCATGATCCGTTTTCACCAAAATCTGATTTTTCAAACCTTTGTGATTTCTAAGAAACTTTCATGTTTTCACATAATAACCAACATAACTCATCATGACAATGACATATAACTTAATAAAACAAGTTCAAGAATAAATTTTATAGGTTTATAAGTTAATTTATCCTGAACTCAATAATATCCAAATTGTCAACATGATACTTCTTTGTAGAGTAAAATTGAAGAATGCTCAGAAGAATATTTCCATGAAAAGATACTGGATGAAGCGTAAATATCAAAGATATTCCAATAATTTTATGGAGTATAGAAATCAAAACTTTAACCAAGTGAGTATAATAAAGAATATATGAAACTGTAAATGGATTTTCATCCGCCATGCGGTAATCCACGTATACAGATCATTTCCACATTTTAATAAGGAATGAATACAAATGATCATTCACCATGCATGTGGCAATCCACATAGACAGGTTATTCCAACAGAATAATAAAGAATGGAATAACAGAAGGATTCTCCATGCATGCGATAGAGACCGCACAGACAGGTTATTCCCAACAGAATAATAAATACGGAATAATAAATATGGAACCAAGTCCCGTAGATAAAGATGCATGGATATTCCAACGTAAATAATAAAGACGGAATAATAAATGGAACCAGTCCCAGATATAGATGCATACAGATATTCCGGCGAAATAATAAAGACGGAATAATAAAATGGAACCAGTCCGCGTAGATACGAGCGAGATATTAATATTCCGAGAATAATAAAAATGGAACCAGTCCCACGTATAAGCACGATGGATATTCTCGATGAATAATAAAGACTTTAATAATAAAATGGAACCAAGTCCCGCGTATAAAGACGAATGAGGATATTCCGGCTGAATAATAATAAAAGCAGAATAATAAATGGAACCCGTGTCCTGTAAAAAACACAAAATGGGATATTCGAATGTAATAATAAAGATGAAAAAATAGAAGAATGTCACCAAGTATAGGGTATTCCGCGTATACAGGTTATTCCAACAGAATAATAAGAAATGGAATAACAACAGTTCTCTTCATGAATATAAAAGAATAATATCTCTTACCGTAAAAGAAGAATATTCCGACTGCTAGGGTGAGGATTTAAAGAAATCTTATACTATGTTCTTCGCTCAAAGTTTCTTAAAACTCTTAAGAAAATACGCTCAAGATTATAGAAGGAGAATTCTCTGAACTTCTGGTGTGATTTCAATTCTAACTAAGCTTCCTATTTATAGGAAAATGGAATGCATGGTAACTAATTCATGAACGGTTCAGATTGATTTACTTTAATCTAGCGGTCCATGTTTAAAGCAAAATCTTTTAAATAAAATATAATATATTCTATTTATATAAAAAGATTTTTACTATGCAAACACTATTCGGGCACTATGCAAACTCTATGCATAATAACATATAATATATTCTATTTATAGAATAACTTTAATAAAGTATTCTGTTTTATATAAAAAGATTTTACTATCAAAAAACACTATACTGCAGACTATTTATCTGACACTATGCATAATAAAATATAATATATTCTATTTATAGAATAACTTTAATAAAGTATTACATTTTATATAAAAGATGTTTCGCATTTTATTACGTTAATAATACTGAATAAAACAAAACTTCTAAATCAATAATAATTGAATCAAATAATGTGGGATACTACGTCAAGAACTATCAGTAGCAATAATTGAACAAAAGCGAAAGTGACTTCTCATATAAATATCAATAATCAATATAGTGTGCTACTATTCAACAACGCGTATTCATCAGACTTTTACTACCAAGTAGTTCAACAGTATCAACAGTAAAACTTCCGCCGTTATTTTCAATAAAATATTTTTGTCGTTTTCTCAATCCGATAATAATTCTGTTGTGGGGTCCACCAATGATTGTATCGTCGTACGGATATTTCCCGACAAAAAGAATATTCCCCAACCAATTGAATATAATAAGACAACTTGCATACTTTGCAAAATTTATAAATACTACCCACAACTATAACATTATCTCAAATTCACACCATAATAAAAAAAATTATTTCGAGAAAATTAATTCTTTATTCATAAAATCTGGGTTCTCACAATCTCCCCTTCTTATGGAATTTCGCCCTCGAAATTTACGTACGTACCTGATAATTTGAAGAGATGAGAACACCTTACTTTCTTTTCGGATTGTACCTTTCCGGTTATATCCTCTGTATCATATTTTTCATCTCCTGTATTTCAGATATCATTTCTAAAATATAACTTCAAAACAAAAGTTAATTGACATATCACAAATTGTCAACTTACTAAGTAAAAATTTCGGCTTAGGTAAGTCACACCTAGCGAAATATATTACTTGTCTCTTCCTCCTAGTTCTAGACTAATATCTCCGCCAAATCGACTACCATATCCTATAACATCAATCAACAATTTCATCCACAATCATATGAATAACTCATAATCATAATTGTGATTACGAATTCCTTTTGCACCTGGGAATAAGATAATTTACATCACCTATCTTTACCTGAAACATCAAAAATCATGGTTATACCAACTGTGACTTTTATCCCTTAACCTGGATAGCACCTCACAATGATACCTATCAACTTGTCACCGTTACTCACGGCGTCCCCTACGGAAAGTCTGGCTTCGGTGCATCCCAAGACTTGGAAGTCACCAGTAAAAGGCTCAGGGCTCTTTTCAATGGCATTGATATCAACTGTATAACCAATAATTAACAGTTCATCTTTGCACTACAGGCCAAAGATATACAACTGTAAAACCAATAATGCTGAGACTCAGCTTAATAGTATCACGACCGCGAATTATCCATGCATTATAGGCTAAGGATATTCGTGTTTTCCATTACGGTCATGATTATACCGAATAATCCCTGGTCATAATCATACCAAGTCCATCTATGCACTACAGCCAAAGATGACTTTTACCACATCATTTATAACATTACGGTCATGATTATACCGAATAATCCCTGGTCATAATCATACCAAGTCCATCTATGCACTACAGGCCACAGATGACTTTCAATAAATAAAAACATGAAGATGAGGTATTGACGTATATAGGGTTTCAAACCTCTTAGAAACATTCGCGTCATTCGCTCCTCATTATCGACCAAATTGGATGCAAACCGAGATAACTCCTCAAGCTTAGCCTCGTACTGCGATATGGTCATATTATTTTGCTCCATTTCTTATCTTAACATTTTTAGATGCCATTTTCAAACACTGTCACAAAACAAAGGTTAATTATCATATCACATATTATTCCTATACTCTGACCGACCAATTAAATACCAAATAAACTTAGGTAGGTCATACTAGCGAAGGAATTCCCCGTCTCTCCCCTCCTAGTTCTTATCTCACATCTTAGCCAGGGATCATATCCCTAAGCTTTGATACCAACTGTGACGCCCCCAAAATTAGGTATACATCACCCATCTTGAGTCGCCAAATACATGGTACAAAATTCAAATAGAAACTAATATCACAAAGAAATGTATAAAAATACGACAAAACATATGTTGTGAGTTTAAATACAAATATGGTCATCTAGACAATATCCATACCCAATGGAGTCTTCATTACATTTATTGTCACACTATTTAACAGAATAGTGAGGACTACTAATGCTATCATCTGGACCATCACTCCGTTCCCCGACTCGTCCCAGCTATATTCTCATTTCCTGAAGAGAACAGTGAAAGAAAGGGTGAGCTCAACTAGCCCAGTAAGAAATATTATGACTAAGTTTCCTATTTATAGGAAGGAGAATTCTCTGAACTTCTGGTGTGATTTCAATTCTAACTAAGCTTCCTATTTATAGGAAAATGGAATGCATAAGAATTCAATCCATGAATCAGTTCAGATTGATTTACTTTAATCGACGGTCCATGTTTAAAAGCAAAATCTTTTAAATAAAATATAATATATTCTATTTATATAAAAAGATTTTTACTATGCAAACACTATCTTGAGCACTATGCAAACACTATGCGATAATAAAATATAATATATTCTATTTATAGAATAACTTTAATAAAGTATTTTATTTTATATAAAAATATTTTACTATCGCAAAACACTATCTTGGTACTTATCGAACTTCTAAATCAATAATAATTGAATCAAATAATGTGAGATACTACGCAAAGAACTATTGTAGCAATAATTGAACAAAACTGGGTGACTTCTCATATAAATATCAATAATCAATACTGGTATTACTATTGTACGACAACGCCAGATTCTTCGTACTTTTACTACCGAGTAGTTCATCAAGATCAACATAAAACTTCCGTAGTTATTTTCAATAAAATATTTTTGTCGTTTCGATCAATCCGATAATAATTTCGCTAGGGGGTCCACCAATGATTGTATCATCGTATGATATTTCCGACAAAAAAGAATATTCCCCAACCAATCGAATATAATAAGACAACTTGCATACTTTGCAAAATTTATAAATACTACCCACAACTATAACATTATCTCAAATTCACACCATAATAAAATAAAATTATTTCGAGAAAATTAATTCTTTATTCATAAAATCTGGGTTCTCACAAATATAACCTCCAGACATTAATTATTATCGAAATAAATGTCGATTTTCACTAACACTAATAATTCCAACACAATGGAACAAACAATTTCATCTTTAATCAACACGAACTTATTCATCATTAATATCATAACTCGCAATATTTAACAATCAGGTCGTTCCCAGAAAAGATGGGGCTTTCCGATAAGGATTTCTCCCTATTGGCGCGCAATTAGATTATCTAACCTCTCCTTGACAGAACTTCTAGACATTATAAATATTATAATTTAATAATATATCATATTATGCAGATGATACTGTGACAATAATCGAATCAATAATATTAGAGATATGATGCAGCAATTACTGTAGCAATAATTGAGTATAACTGAGTGACTTCTCACGTAAGCATGCTACTATGCAACCACGTGTATTACTGTACTTTTACTACCGAGTAGTTCAACAGTTTTAACGATAACACTTCCGCCGTTATTTTTATAAAAAGATAATTCTGTCGTTTTACGACAATACTTCCGTTATGGCCTACTAACGATTATGTCGTCGTCATTTAATATTCCTTGTTAAAACGAATATTCCCCGACCAATCGAATATAATATAACAACTTGCATACTTTACAGAATTTATAAATACTACCCACAACTATAACATTATAATAAATTCATTCCATAATATTCAAAATAATAATTATAGAAAAATCATCTTTATTCAGAAAAGTTGGATTCTTACATATATTATGATTCCTTGAGACTGTTCTAAAATCCTTGTCGGTATAGCAAAGCAAACACTTGATTATGTCCTCCAGTTATTTAAAAGCCTCAATTATGAGGCCCTTAGAATGAAAGAAAATCTTGTATACTAATAATTAGTTACAAACACACACAAGAGAGAGAATAATAGGGAGAAATGTTATCGACACATTTCAGCCAAGATCATATGCTGAGGTTCTTAGATGAATTGAACAAAACAGGCCAGCTGAGTCTCAGAGATGATATTGAAAAAACACCCCAAAATCATGTGCGGAGGCTCAGAGATGAGTTTTACAATTTACCTATTATTATGTGCAGTATGTGTGGTGACGAGATCGTCGAGAAGGTATTTTTTTCTTTCTATTCTCGCCCATGCTTTTATACCTACACATATCATGCTCAGAATTACCCCAAGTCATAACACACATTTTCCACCCTCAGCACCCTCTAATCCAAACCGACATTAGTTCTCATTCACGCAAAAGACACATGCTAAGCATATTTGTTTACAGCTGTGACACTTGTTATTTTAGTTTGGACGTCAAGCGTGCTACGCTCGTCCCCGTGGAAGATCTGATTATTAGAAACAAAAAACTAAGTCATCCACACCCCTTGATTGTCTGTAAACAAACCCAAAATTTTGAGATTGAGTGCAGTGGGTGTAAGCAATCATTAGACAAGAGAGAGGAATGGGATCATATTCCCTCTCCCATTTATGCTTGTAGGGAATGTGATCTCTTACTGGATGAATCATGCGCTGATCTGCTGCAGCAGATAACACATCCCTTCCACCCTCAACACCCTCTAGATCTCTTTTGTTCCAAGTACTGGGATACGTATGGCCATGGTTTGATTTGCTCTGCTTGCGGACAAGGAACACGCTTCGGCTACAAATGCTCCGACTCTGAGTGTAACTTTCAGTTGGATGCTCCCTGCGCTTCCTTGATGCACACCCTCCTTTCAGTTTCAGCAGCAGGTGATGATCATCAGCAGGATGTATACCAAAATATCCGTCGCCATCCACATCCCTTGATAATCTGCGACATTCGCCGTGCGAAGAATTTTGGTCGTTCTCGTTCTTGCTTCGGATGCCAACTGCCGTTGATAAACTATGCCCTTTTTTGCGGTACTTGCAAGGTACTATTTCACGAAACATGTACCAAATTGCCCTATCAGATCCAACACCCCTCCCACCCTCTACATCCTCTCACCCTCCAAGATTCTGTGGATTATATTCGAGGGAGATTTTTAAGTCCTTTCACTTGCAATTTATTTATGTCGAGCTCCTGCAAATGTTTTACCTACCGATGCCAACCTTGTGACTTCGACATAGAATTGAGATGTGCTTTGCGGTCAACAGCGTACCCCATGATAAAGTCTCAACTCCATGACCACTCCCTCGTTTACTCCAATTGTACACCTAGTGGACGTGAGTACATAAGATGCACCAAGTGTTCTGTTAAATTTGAATATCCTTTCTTTCATTGCTACCAGTGTCAATTCGGTCTCCACGCCCATTGTCTCTCAGACTCAGATTTACCACCAATCATCAAACATAAATGCCACTTACATCCCCTTACTCTCACCTACTCTCTCATCAAAGACCGCCCCGAGGAAGATGAAAATGTTGAACTATACTGTGATGTGTGTGAGGAGCAACGACTTCTGCGCGATCCAACTTATTACTGCCAAGAATGTCACTACGTTGCTCATATTCATTGCTTGATCTTCGAGGTATATATCGTATATCTTCCTTCCTACATTTGTTATACAGTTTTTTGTTGGAATTGATGACTCGTACTTCTGCTGGTTCGACGAATAACCACTACGACATGGTAGTCAGGGACAAGCCAAATTGGTGAACCTAGGTATATCACGTGTTCTTACTTTTCCGTCTTTCATATAATATATGTGTGATCGTAATATTATTCGTTATTAAATTCTAACAGTTTTCTATAATCATGTTCCATATATAGTTTTCCTAGTAGTTTGGTCTTGTCATTATATTCAAGTTCTCCAATCATTAAGCTTTTGGGACAAAATCAAAATAACTAAATTAAGTAAAACATTTACTCGATTACTTCAATTGCTTGTAGGTAATTAGTTATATACAAGAAAGGGAGACGGCAGCTAAGGAGCTTAACAAGTTCAAGTTGGACGCATTAGCCACAAATGATGTATGTGCAGCTAGTGAAAAAGTTGATGAAGTTGGGGATGGAAAGGTTGATGAACAGATAGTAACACAAGATTCTGATTCAGTACTACTAGCAAAAGTTGAAGATGAGATTGCAGCATTAACAACAAATATTGCAACATTATCAACAGAAGTTGCAACTTTATCCACAAAATTAAGTGATGCCAAGGAGAAACGTGCTCAACTGATTGCATCACAAACACTAGGAGCAAGTGATTTGAGGACTTTAACTGAAAATTGTGGCAGAGGCTCGGATTGGAGACAGAGGAAAAGATTGCAACAATAATTAACAACAAAGTTTAGTAGAGACTTTGTGTAAGGGATATGAGAGATTTAGCTGAAAACTAGTTGGAATATCTGGGCAGGCATGCAATGGTTGTTGGGGTTTATGTTAAGTTTATAAATAGTTATTTTTTATGTTTTCTTTCTGTTTTTGGGATAATATTACAAATTTAATTTTTAGGGGGAGTGTAAATTAACAACTCCAATGAATTTAAGATATGGTTGGAGTACTATTCCACGTACTGAATTTTGTCTTTACCTGTACTGTAGTTTGATAAAAGACAACGGTTAAGTAGTGTATTTTTCTCTGCATGCATGTTGTATATAACACGTACTGGGGATGAGCAATGGTGGACACAACTACCAAGCCCCTCGTGACTTAATAGTAAAAAAAATTACTCGTAAAAGGTTTTATGATCCATTCTTGCTAAAAGTAAAAATGTTAAATTTCGTCTAATATAACAAAAACAAATACATGGTGGACACAACTAAGGATTCTTAAATGAAAATCTTTTAATCATAAAATTAACATTGACAACTTAACCTAAGCAAACACACAATTATTCGTATGCCTTGAGTTTTTTTTTTTTTTTGTTACATTGACAAACACACCCCACACACACCCTACTTGCTGTCATCAAAGATCGAACTCTCGATCTCATGAATACCGTTAGGCGAGTCGTACCATTGGGTCAAATAACATGTGGTAACCCTGATAAAATTCTTGTGTCCAGCATTGGCATTGAGATGACTTGAGGGTGAAGAGGAACAAGCATCGACTTGTTCTTATCTCTGTCTATAAGGGATTCCAAATGTTCTTTTTTCTTGATCTCTTCTCTTTTTCTCTCCCTTCTCATTTCTGTCCTTTGCTTCCTTAATTTACACTTGTATTTTTATAAGAGTATTTTTCTTCAGCGTCATTCCTTTTCCTCTTTTTAAACATATTTCTACTAATATCTTAAATTATCATATGAATCTGATATGCAAACCTAAATACTAGTAAAGCAAAAGAGATAACAGAAGAATAAAATTCTTTCTTCTGGAAGGAGGCAGCCTTCACTTCCCTTCATATATAGTCATAGCTCCAAAGTCTTGTATTTATGCCAATAAAGAGGAGATAGAAGAGAGAGAGATAAATTTAGAGAAAAAAAGAAACGAGAGAATGAGGTTAATGGAGAATCAGTGAAAGAGGGAGAGAAAAAAGAAGACAAAGAAAAAAAAAAAAAAAAAAGAACATTTGATATCCTTAAGCCTGACAAAATATGGTTATGGGTTGGTTTTAGTTTTTAAAATATGGTTATGTTTCCATTTAAGAACTAAAATCATATTAACCATTTTTAATATGGGTTGTGTGGAGTTGGGCTATATATTATGGTTATGCTCAAAACCATATTAACCGTTTTTAGGATGTTTTGACTTTTAAAATGAACTTTTGAAAAAATAAAATTGTGATCAATCACAATTAAATTAATTAAGTAATAATATGATATAAAAATTATTAATATAAATAATAAAATGCTAAAAACTATACTAATAAAATTTTAAATTGAAATTATTAATACCCTTCCATATTTAAATAATTTTTTTCAATTTGGATTATATATATATATATAAAGTTGTGAGGGGCATGAATTATTAAAAATTAAAAGGAAAAAATCACTTGATCATATAAGCTGATCTAAATTATCCTTTTCCCATATATTTCAAGCAAATAAAATCTTAATTTTATTGAAATTATTTAACAATATTAGTTGTCATGTCTTTTTTCTGGATCATTTTGTTTTTGTGTAGATATATAATATAGCTTTCATGGGAAGAGGTTAATTGTATATAGAGCTAGCATCACTCATATTTTATCAACTTCCAATTATCATGTGGTTGTAGCACTGGCACATCAGAGGCACTCAAAAGATAGAACATGGCATCTGTTGATTCTATGGATCACCAGGAATAATAATCCGTGACTATCTTCACTAGACCTGATGTTTGGTTATAATACCTCAGACATCTAACTATTATAAAACATTATATTTGTTTTATAGAATTTTTCGATTTGGATCGGAATGGAATATGGATTGAAAAATAGTTAATCGGTTCAGAATTATATTTGTTTTAAAAAATATGAGTCCAAACTTTAACCAACCTGAGTAAATAAAAATGGTTAACCAACCCATTTAGTTCCAGTTAATATAGTTTGACCCAACAGTTAACTAACTATATTGTCAGGTCTAGATATTCTATATAGACATAGTATTCAAAAGCACAAAAAATGAAACTTAACAGCATTAAAGAAAATTGTATCGCTAATTTTAGAAATGAAGGAAATAAACCAGATTTATGAAATTGGTCCGCTCAGATATCATGTTAAATTTATGAAATGAGCTCAAATTTAGCACATAAAGATATTAAACTCTCTAATTAATTCAAAAATCAATTGACAGTTAGAAGAGAATTGATTCTAGTCATTATATATTAGAAATATTTTTTTAAAATATTCGATATAGTACAAGATATTGTAAAGAATATTAATATTAAGAACAATGATTAGTAAAAAAAGAGAGCATTCTTATTATATTTTTATGTGTCTCATTCTCTTTACAATACATCTATTTATAGGTATATCAACATCAATATTTGGAGGTTTCAAAACTCAAAAGTCATGAGTTTCAAAACTTAAAAAATATGGGAGTTTCAAAAGATTAAAGATCATTACAATAAAGATGAGAGGAATGAATCTAGACATTATATATATCTATATATATATATATATATATATATATAATTTTATAACACTCCCCCTTGGATGTCTATTGTATAGCCATACGCATTGAAAGTTACCTCATTAAAAACCTTACCAGGAAAAATCCAATAAGAAAAAATATTGGTTAAGGAAAAAAGAGTGCAGCGCGTATTAGCTCCCCCTCATAAATGTATCCTTAAGTCTTTCAGCTGTCACATTTCAATATTGCGACGCAATCGTTCAAACGTTGCAATTGATAATGTTTTGGTGAATAAATCTGCTAGATTATCTTTAGAGCGAATTAATTTGCTGAGCATCAATGTCACCACACTTTTCAAGGTCATGTGTGGAAAAAAATTCGGCGAAATGTGTTTTGTTCTACCTCCTTTAATGTATCCTCCTTTTAATTGAGCTATACATGCAGCATTGTCTTCATACAGAATGGTTGGAGTTCCTTTGTTGGATGATAAACCACATGTTTCACGAATATGTTGAGTCATTGATCTCAACCATACACATTCTCGACTTGCTTAATGGATTCACTACCAAAAAATGGTCATTTGTGATGGCCAAAATCTATCACAAAAAGTAGAAAAACCATCACGAAAGGTTTATGTGATGACTTTAAGACAATGGTCGTCTTGTATACACCCATCATGAAAGGTTTTACGTGATGGTTTTGGCAATCACGCAAACACTTATTGCTTTTGTGATGATTAATACAATCACATTAACACGTAATCTATTGTGATTGTCAAAGTCATCACAAAAAAATAAGACTTTAGAGATCCAATGTAAGAACGTGAATCTCTATTTATGTATAATTTATTTCATTGTATTAATTGTATCTATATTAATTGTATCAAATGATACTTGTAGGATCCAAACCCTCTCCCATTTGTAAACTAAATAACGAGTATTACCACTACACCAAAGTTCAGATCATGATTATAATTTTAAAACAAAATATAAAAGGAAACATATGTGAGTTGACTTACTAAACAAAATTGCTTACACATAAGATTTGATGATTGCAATGACAGTCACAAATACTCTATGATGATGGTAAAATTAGTCATCACTAAGAGTCATCATATATTTTATTATTTTGTGATGGCTTGAAAATTTCATCACAAAATACATTCTTTTTGTAATTGCAAATAAAAGTCGTCACAAAAATCTATCTTTTTTAATGATTGTCACGACCGTCATAAAATATTGTTTTGATTATTTCTTACATCAAAATATTAGTGATAGCTTAAATGCAATCACGAAAAGTGTATATCTATAAGTGATGACTTAGTGCGTCACAAAAAGAAAATTTATTTTGCATGAAAAAATTGGTATGATTGACATGACCATCACAATTATAATACATTGATGGCAAGATTAGTCATTACTAAGAGCCATCATATACTATTATTTTGTGATTGCTTAAAAAGTCCATCACAAATTACTATCTTTTGCGATTGTTTTTAAAAACTGTCACAAAATTCCGTCACGTATTCTTGTTTTTCTAGTAGTGATTGCAAGTATTTCAGCATGATTAGATGAAGTGGCAACTAATGTTTGCTTTGTAGGTCTCTATAATATAGCATTATCACCACACATAAAGAGATAACCTGTTTGAGATCGACCTTTATGTGGATCAGATAAATATCATGTATCAGTATATTCAACTAATTTATGATTATCATTATTTGAATAAAATAAGCCCATATCCATAGTTTCTCGTAGATAACAAAAAATATGTTTAACCTCATTCCAATGTCTCTGGGTAGGAGAAGAACTATATCTTGCTAACAAATTCATATATAATGTTATATCAGGTCGTGTATTATTAGCAAGATACATTAACGCACCAATTGCAATAAGGTATGGTACTTCGATCAGGACCAAATAATTCTTCATTATCTTCACGAGGTATAAAAAGGTCCTTTTTCACATCAAGTGATTTAACAACCATTGGGGTACTCAATGGATGTGCTTTATCCATATAAAATCTTTAGGACCTTCTCTGGGTAAGTTGACTGACGAATGAGAATTCCATCTGCTAAATGCTCGATTTGCAGGCCGAGACAAATTTTTATTTTTCCCAAATCTTTCATCTCAAATTATTTCTTTAAATAATTCGTTGTCTTTGGTATTTGTCCATGAGTTCCAATAATATTTAAATCATCAACATACACAACAATGATGGCAAAACCAGATTCTGACTTCTTTATAAAAACACATGGGCATATAGGGTTATTATTATACCATTCTTTCAATAAATATTCACTAAGACGATTGTACCACATGCGTCCTGATTGTTTTAACCCATATAAGGACCTTTGCAACTTAATTGAGTAAATTTTTCAGGGATTTGACTTATATGCTTTCAGGCATTTTAAATCCTTCAGGAATTTTTATATAAACATCATTATCAATTGACCCATATAAATAGGTTGTAACAACATCCATTAGACACATATCTAGTTTTTCATGAGTTGTCAAGCTAATAAGATACCGCAATATAATTGCATTTACCACAGGAGAATATGTTTCATCATAATCAATGTCAGGTCTTCGTGAAAACCCTTGTGCCACAAGTCGTGTCTTACATCGTGCGATTTCATTTTTTTCATTTCTTTTTCGCATTTGTGTCCAACTGGCTTTACTTCTTTGGGTGTTTGGACTATAGGTCAAAAAAAATTCCATTTTGTAAGTGAATTTAATTCTTCCTGGATTGCTTCTTTCTATTTTGGTCAATCATTTCTGCGTCTATATTCTTCGAAAGAATTAGGCTCAAAATCCTCGTTTTTATTAATGATATCAAGCGATATATTATATGAAAAAATGTTGTCAACAACTATTTCACTTCAGTTCCATCTTTTCTTTGTAGAGATATAACTTATCGAGATCTTATCATTTTTATTGTTTTCAGGTACCTGAACCTCTTCTGGGGTTTTATGATTAGTTATGTTCATATCCTCATGAATATTTTCCTCCTCAATAATGCCAACTTGTTTATTTACTTTTTTTTTTTTGAGAATTTTTGTCTTTCGAACCGATTGGTCTTTATCTAGCTGTTTAATTTCTCCCCCTAATGCTGGGAACATAGTCTCATCAAAATAACAGTCGGCAAATCGTGCCGTAAATGAATTACCTGTTAAGGGTTCAAGATATTTAATTATTGATGGGGACTCAAACCCAATATATATTCCCAGCCTCCTATGAGGACCCATCTTTGTACGTTGTGGAGGATAAATTGGAACATATACCGCAAAACCAAATATTCTTAGATAGAAAATATCTGGCTCATGACCAAAAACCAATTGTAATGGAAAGAATTTGTGATATGATGTTGGCCTACTGCGAATAAGTGTTAATGCATGTAAAATAGCATGCCCCCAAACAGAGACGGGTAGTTTTGTTCTCATGAGCAATGGTCTTGCAATTAACTGGAGGCGTTTAATAAATGATTAAGTAAGATCACATGGGCAACAAGATGTTCATTATTTATCACAAGTGACATTCAATAATCATTAAATGTTTGAAATGTGAATTCACCAGCATTTTCAAAACAAATAGTCTTGATTGTATGATCCGAAAATTGTGCTCGTAATCTAATAATTTGAGCAAGTAATGTCACAAACGCCAAGTTGCGAGTTGATAATAAACACACATGTGACCATCTTGTAGATGTGTCTCTATTAAAACCATAAAATATCTAAATGGTCCACTTGGTGGGTGAATAGACCCCAAATATCTCCTTGAATACATTCGAGAAATCTTGGGGATTCAAACCCCCAACTTTAACTGGTGATGGTCTAATGGCCAATTTTCCTTGAGAACAAACAGCACACGAAAATTCTTTAAATTGAAAATGTTCTGATTCTTTAATGGATGGCCATGTGAATTCTCAATAATTCTTCGCATTATTATTGATCTAGGATAACCCAACCAGTCAGGTCAAATAATAAAATTATTTGATTCATTGAACTTCTGGTTCATTATTGCATTGACTTCAATTGTACTAATACTTGTATATTACAAACGTGAAGATAAAACGGATAATTTTTTCAATATTTGTTTTCTAGTAGAGAAATTTGATACGATGTAAAGATATATGTTAAATTTATAAATAGTTATTTTTTATTTATTTTCTTCTTCTTTTTTGGATAATATTACAAATTTAATTTTTAGGGGGTGTGTAAATTAATAACTCCAGTGAAAGGGTAGAGTTTTGTGATTCACGTACTGTATTTTGTATTCCTGTAGATTGGTAAAAGACGATGAAGTAGCATATTTTTTTTCTGCCTGCCTGCATGCTATATATAACACGTACTGAGGATGAGCAATGGTGGACGCAACTAAGATTTTGGGATCCATTCTTATAAAAGATAAAAATATTAAATTTCAATCGAATATAATAAAAATAAAAATAAAAATAAAAATTATGATAAAAATGAATTCATATTTTTTGGACAAATTATACCTTCTAGTTGTCTAATCGAAATGTCAGACCTTTAAAGGTAAATAACTCTGACTTTTTCTTTTTAAATGTTATATGTTGTGTTTAATTTTCTTTATGTTATTAAATGTATGAATTCATATTCCATTCCACGAAATGTATTAATTTTATATATTAGTTTATTTGTCTTAGATAATTTGTATTGGATAATTTGATTGTATTCACTCAAGACTTGAGTTTAATAGTATTGTTTTTAAATTTTATAGAAAAATATTATTGTTAAAATGACTCAGCATTCTTATTACTATTCTCACAATGAGTATACATACTTATTATATACATCTGCAGTAAACTTATAAATATAATATATAATTCTTTTATATTACATACATACCCATTTAATCATATATTATACATTCTGTACATAACGCATAATATATTATGTAAATTATTTATACATAATATTTTATCACATATTAAATACTATACCAAAAACTTTTCTATAAAAATTGGAAGCTATACATTAAATAAAATTATTTATTTAATGTAATAAATTTATTTTATTAAAATAATTTAATACCATAAATTATTTTAATCCACTTTAATGTATACAAAAATTGTGTATACCATAATTATATTATAACTTATATTCCTCCTCATTATATGTATAATATATTACATATTACACACATACAAATATTTTTCATAATATTTTCTATGAAAATCATACATTAAATATTACATTTAATGCAATATTTCCTCGTCTTTAAAAAAATTCTCTTACAATTTATTTTAAAACCCAGTATAAAATAAATTATTTTTCCCCACAATTTATTTTCAACTAATAGATATATAATAATATATCCAATCTTTTTCCTGTAATAAATTGTTCATTCACAATTTATTTTTGACTAATCAAATAATATATTTGACTATTTTTCTTTTCCCCTTTTTTATAAATTATTTTCAATAATTTATTTACACATAATAATATATTTATTATTACGACATTGCACAACATACTCACTTATAGAGTACAATTCACAGTCATTAGACTCACAACTCAAATGTTGACAAAGGTTGGAATAGGATGTTTAAAAATACTATAATTGGGTAAAATGAATTTGAAAAAAGCACTCCAAGTGTCCATAAATAATTTTTTTTAGTGATGGATTTTGACCCCCTCTAAAAATGTTTTGATTCTGTCACTGTATGCACTAGCTTTTTTCAATAATTTCTAAGTTATGAGTCACAAATAAGTCCCAACATGTTTGAATTTTTTGCTTACTCTTCAGAAAGATGTTTGAAGTCCTATAATTCCATTTTAAAAAATTCATTCTAAAGAAATGAATACTCCATTTTTCTTTTAAGGTATTTTGAAAGAATAGTGTGAGATAATTTGAAAGAATCTTTTTTAAAAAATATTGATAAATAATTTGAAAGAATCTTTTAAAAAATTATCGATCAATTGATAATAAATATAGTTAAAAAGAATCACTTAATTAATTAGCATAACATACACATTAAAAAGACAAAATATAATCAATAGGTGCACATTTATTAACTATCAAAGAAATATAACCCAAATCATCAAAGCAGCAATACTCAGCAAAAGAAAAGAAATATAATCAATAGGTGCACATTTATTAACATTTATAAACTCTTTAATCAAGACATTTAAAGAGTTTATAAAAGTTTATTAATATTCAATTACAATTTTTATAATGTCTTTAAAAGTTAAGTGATATTAATTTGAGACTTTTACAAAGTCTATAAAAGTATTTTTGATATTCAAAAAGTCATAGATTTTTAATATTTCTATGAAATGGTAGAATTTGACCGATTTTAGAAGAAGAGATACTCATATCCAAAGTCTCATCTCTAAAGATTTTTAAAGACTTCTAAATATTTGAGAAAGGAAGAAGATGAACAAATAAGAAAGAGATAGAGGAGATCAAACAAAGAAGAGAGAAAACAAAATATATATGTATCATTCTCACTTTCTCTCTCTCTCTACCTCAGTTCTCTCAAAATAAAAACTCCAAAAAGAAATAGAATTATTATAGCAGGTGAGGAGAGAGAAAAAGGAAGAAGGGTTTAAAAGAGAGACTAGCGTTAAGGGTTCCAAATAGTACCATATCATTGGAAATAACAAATATTTTAATATTATTTTATATTTTTTCTCTTCCATAAAAAAAATCGCATTTATTATATTTGTAAGCATTAAAGATGTATTTTGTTTTATGTTTATTTTTAAAATTAATAAATTTGATTAATATTGTTATTCGTTGGAAATTATAAATTGTTGGTTTAGTAATAATGACTTGAGAGGAAAATGACAATGAACAATTTTAAAATCGAAATTATTATTTATATTATTGTTAGTAGAAAATGACTTTTTATGAAATATAAAAATTATGAAATATGACATTTTCTTGTAATAAATCGGTATGATCTAATAATTCAACTTCAACAATGTCTTTTATTTCAAATTAGGTTGTGACATTGTCAATATATTTTAATATTATTTAATATCGTACTCATTTCATCTAAAATATAAGATTTTTGTTGATTTTTTAACAATTAATATATCTTTGCAAGATATATTAGAAGTAGTATACAAAAGTCTATCAAATTCTTGGTAAAAATCTATAAAATCTATCAAATAATATATGCTGTTTTTTCTTTTTCTTTTTCTATTTTTTATTAAAAAAATGAGAATTTTTTGAGGTAAATTTAAATATAATTTGTTCTTCATCATCCGCGGTCTTTATGTACTTTAATTCAATACAAATAGTATATATTTTTGAGTAAAAAGTTTTTTTACGAGAATAAAAATTTATTTTGAAAACACATTTACATTTACCATTAAATATCATTTATTTTTCTTTAAATAATTTTTTCATGACGAGCTTCATCATAACTGTCTCTCGGTATGTACGTACAGTTTATAAATTATAATTTAAAATATGTTATTATTGGTAAAAGTATAATAGTTTAAACTTGTAAAAAACAAACCTAACCTGGAATTATTTTAAGTTATTTTATAAATAACTCATAAAAACAAATGTGACTAAGGACTATTTAATCCTAGGACTTGGATTATAATCCAAAATTATAATCCTTACAAATAAATAAAGTTTTAACATTCATCTGCAAATTGAAGGCTTTCTGGTGTGAGATTTAGCAGCCTATATTTAAGATTTTACGTAGAACCTTGAGCTGAAAATCTGAAACTTTCTGTTATTGGAGGCGGAGATTTTCACAAAGATTTTGTTTTACAAATCCAAATTTAAAGGAAGTTTGATACGCTGAGATTCTACACTTGCTGATTGATTTGATTTGTTCCGGAAGCTCTATGAGTGCGTAAATTGAAAAGAACAAAAAAAGAGTGATTCTATTTGAACAAGTTTTTCTTGTGATTTTTGTAACATCACAAGCACTTTCATCCTCTTTTGAAGCTGAACCTGAGCCTTGGCGGCTCTTACAGGGAGAGCAGAGAGATGTCTAGACATTTCAGTCATGAGCATAATCAGCTGAAACTCACGGATCAAGCGGGAACAATTAGAGGAGCTTTGTGCGAGATTTGTGGAGAGGAAGTCTATGCTAATGAGGTGCATTTTTCTTGCGGTTACAGCTGGTCAGATTTTGGCACAACATGCAAGTTCGTTTTGCACAAAACATGCAAGGATTTCCCTCGAGTACTGACACACTCCTTCCACCCGGAGCACTCTCTAACTCTTACACACACCCCTAAAAGGTCTACCGAATTCCCGCGATGCAATGCTTGCGGAAATTTCATCAACAGCACTTACAGCTACCGCTGTTTCGACTGTGACAACTTTTTTATGTTGGACTTGAAGTGTGCCACTCTGGTGCCCCTTGATTCATCTTCTTCTTCTTCTTTGTCGAGTAATCAGATTTCTAGGCATCAACACCCCTTGATTCTCTGTGAACAAAGCATCAATTTTGAGTTTCAGTGTGGTGGGTGTGAGCTTTCATTTGATAATCGGGGTTTCTCTTCCTCCCCCATTTATGTCTGTTTAACATGCAAACGCTTGCTTCATGAATCATGCGCCAGTCTACCCCGAAATATAATAAATCATCCGTTTCACCCTCAACACAGCCCTCTCACTCAACTCAACACTCTCAAGATTTCCGGTCAGCCCGTACTGAATTGGAATTTTCCGTGCTCTGCCTGTCATGAATCTAGAACTGGTTTTGCCTTTGCATGCTCCAAGTGTCCCTTTATGCTAGACATTCTCTGTGCTACCATAATGCTAACCAATTCAAAAGCTGGTGATAATCATACGATCTCTCAAATTCTCCGTTACTACCCACGCGTACAACCACATCCATTGATATGTTGTGAAGTTCGTGATAAAAGTTTTGGTCATTCTCGTCCCTGTTTCGCGTGCCACCTGCCGTTGAAAGATTCGATCTCCTTCTGCGTTAGTTGCGAGATATTCTTACACAAATCGTGTACTCAGTTGCCTCAGCAGATCCAACACATCATCCACCCTCTACATCCTCTCACCCTCCACGATTCAGCGGATCATATTCGAAGGAGCCAACCTTTCTCTTGTAAGTTATGTCTAGAGAAATGCAGCAACTGTTTTTCCTACCAATGCGATTCTTGTGATTTCAAAATAGAAGCGCGATGTGCGTTGCAACCAATAATGTCCCCCATGGTTAAGTCTGAGCTCCACAACCACCCCCTTGTTTTCTCCAATTCTAGACCTCGTCCTAAACTCGATACGGAAAGGATCAAATGCATAAAATGTTATCAAAAATTCGAGTACCCCTTCTTACATTGCCACGGCTGTCATTTCTATATCCATGCCCATTGTTTGTCCCGGAAGTCAGATTTACCGCGTACCGTCAAACACAAGTGTCACTTGCATCCCCTCAGTCTCACGTACTCTCCCATCACAGACTTCCCCGAGGAAGACGGAAATGCTGAACTATACTGTGATGCGCGTGAGGAGAGATGACATCTCCTTCATCCAACTTATTACTGCCAAGAATGTCACTTTGTTTCTCATGTTCATTGCGTGATCTCCGAGGTACGTACGTATATTTATAAGTTTATATATATTATGATCTTCACTGTTATATTGGTATCATGTTTATTCAAAAAAGAGTTTCATTTGCAAAAATTATATATATTAATATCTTTTGCTTTCATGTATATCTCAGAAATAGCAAGTTATTAGAATAGAATAGTGATATGATAACGAAATTATAATGTTAAATTTGAGAATATAGTGTCGTCATTTTTATAATAGTACTATTAAAACGTAGAATCTGCATGTTTGTGAAAAAAAAACAAAAATAAATTGGACTTCTTTTTTGTGAAAGGAAAGGATTATTATGTAGCTCATGAATTATGCCATTTCAGGTAAGTAGATATATACGAGAAAAGGAGATTGCTGTCGGATATGCAAATCATGTGCTGATGAAAGTGAGGTTGGCCTTGGAGAAGTTGATGAAGAGATAATAACACGTACAAAAACTATTTGCTGATGCAATCAAGCAAATGAAGAGATTGCATGCAGCATTAACAGAACAAATTGCATCTGATGGCATCCAAACTTGCACGGTAAAACCCCCACGGAAAAGGAGGGTGTGTGTGGGGTTTGTATATATATAGGCAGGCATGTATATTAGTAGTTGTATATATTAGCCCAATTGCCGCAACATTTGATACCGGTAGTTTCATTTTTTTTTTATCTATTAAATTGTTTCCTATTTCCCTCCCTTTTTTATTTTTGGATAATGATATTTCTACACGTATTTTCAATATTAAAAAATATACATTCAAAAATAGTGCTCCCTTTTGAACTCTCTCTATCTGATTTTTTTGTAAATTATATTTACAAAAAATTTATTACAACATATATATAAATAAAATTCAGTGGGATCAAATTAATACAATATTCAAAAAAATTATTATATCATATACATATATATATATATATATATATATATATATAAATCAGTTGAATCAAATTATTAAATTATAATCACAAAAATATATTATATTATATATATATATATATATATATATATAAAATTTAGTGTGATCAATTGACCCCACACCGTAACCAAAAGTTTCCTTGGAACTGCAAAGAATTAACAAAACAAGGGTATGAATTGAGTTTTTTTTTTTTTAGTTCCAACAGTGATTAGAGAGAAGAATAGATAATAATTTTTCTTTCATTCGCTTTGCCACCAAGAGTATTACAAGAATAGATAATAATTTTTTGATTGTCAAATTGATCATTTATAAATTAATAAATTTTAAAAATAATCAAAATATATGCCGAGTAATTATGATCAAAATAAATTACAGAGAATTTACTAGTGTCAAGTTTCATAAATTGAAAATTCTATATAAATATTTTTAATTAATAATTTTAAAATAATTAAAATATATGCCCGAGTGATTATGATCAAAATAAATTACAGAGAATTTATTACTAGTATTAAGTTTCATAAATTAAAAATTCTAGATAAATATTTTTAATTAATAATTTTAAAATAATTTAATTTGATGATGAAAGTCAAATAAAAACTTTTTATTATGGACGGAGAGGAGTACTAATTTTACCTAGATTTTTAGAAGTGGAGATATAATTTTAGAAATAAAAGTGTTTTTTTATATAAATTAGGAACATCACTATACTTTTATGATAAAAATATATTTTTAATTTTAAAATGGAGCTGGTACCATTAACGAGTGGTTGGTTGGAATATTTTTTGCAGCAGCATCTCTTGGTTGTTGCATGGTAAAGATTTGTATCCTAATCCTAATCTTAATCAAAGAATATATATATATATATATATATATATATATATATATATATATATATATATATATATTAGAATAATTAATGATAGTGGTTATATTTAATTAACCTTCTTTCAATTTCAGATCTTGAGGAGAATATTCTCATGAAATTATTGTATTTCTCGTGCTCTTGAATGGATCTCAAAGAATTCATTAAAATAAAAATAGATGTGATTGAACATGATGTCACCAGTTTCATCCTCCCATGCAGAAAATAATTTCCTCATCTTTGTAATGTAAAGTATTATTATAGCAAATTCAGTGGACTTGGTTTTTCTGGGCCCGAGTTGTTGGCAGTGGGCCTAGTTAGGAAGGGACTAATGGGAGCATGCATGGGCCCCCACCACCCCTCACCCCCAACCCCCAACCCCAACCCCCACTCCAATCCCCACCCCTTTCAGACTCACTCCCAAGCCCTCCCCACTATATATTTAAACAATATATTATTGTCTTTACTAATTAGCATCCTCCTCTTTCAGTATATGAGTATAAATCAATTCAACTGAATATTGAGTTGTTCAGATTTAATTCATAAAATTTATTGAGTATAAAATAAAATTTGATTGAGATTCGTTTAACTATCAAGTCGAACACTATTTTGAATCGAACTCGAGCAGTTTGAATTTTTCAAACGAATATGATCCGAGATTTGAAAAGATTCAAGTAATTTATCGAATTTTAAAATTTACTCATATTTAAATCATTTATATTTTGATCTGAGTTCGAATTGAACTTTTTAGTGCAATAAAAACGAATTGAGCCCAAACTATTTGCTCATTTTACACCCTTACTTATATTCCTCCCTTGTCTCTCATGTTTTGGTATTTAGTGACTTTATAGGAATAATATAATAGACTTTTTGGTCACTATACTAGAGCCTGATTTTTATTGCGGTTAAAGGGATAATAGACTTTTTATATTTATTAAACCAACAAATATAGTTTTAAATCTTCACAACAGAAAGCATGATCCTTCATTTAAGAAGCCTTTTTCATTAATATTACCCTTCTAAAATAGTTTTAAATCTCAATATTACCTTTCTAAAATTAATTAGAAAAGTTAAAAGAAAAACAAATTGTGTTTAATATAGGGATGGTATAATGAAAAATTAAGTCATTAAGATTTTCTTGAAATCTATAAACGACAAATAAAAAAGACAAATTTTACTCCCTAAAACGACAAGTAATTAAAAAAGAACTGAGGGGGTATATTTTAAGACCAGAAGGAATCATGGACATGGACCAAATTTTTTGTACCATTCACTTATCTTTGTGCTCAAAATTATGGCCAATGTACAAGTGTAATTGATGCTACATGTATGCATGTGTCTGTGCGTGTATATAAGAGAAAGACCTACGATTAACTGAAGAATAATGCTACAATGAATGGCTCGTCTGTAATATATAGCTACCAGCCTACCAACATCAGTCCATAAATAAAAATTAATAAGGATAATTGCATGTGCAAGCAATCCACAATCACATGCAAAAATTCAAATTACTTGGCAAAGAAACAATTAAACCTAATATTCAAAAAGTCGATAAAAGGTATTTCATTTAAACTATATATATATATATATATATATATATATATATATATATATATATATAGTTCATGGAGATTCTTAATATGCATTAGCTAATTAAAACTCCCAATTGAGTTTTCATGTTGCTTTGACTATTAAGAAGGAAACGAACAAGGACATAAGCATGCATTACACTAAACAAAAATAATCTTATAAAAAATAACAAATAAGTCGATAAATAAATAAAAATTGTTCATTTAAATGCAGTTGAGCTACCCAGATATGATTACTAAATGTTAATTTTATTTTTTGTAATTTTGGTTGTAATATGCACAATCCTGTTAGGCTGTTCCTGATTCCATGGAATCTTTTCGTATGAAGTATACTTAATAAAAACTATTCACTTACAGATTAAGTTTATTTTGCTGTAAATACTACTTCAAGAAACTACTAAAATACCCTATTCCAAAAGAATACTCCTGATGAAATAAATCTCCAAGTTTTTTATGTATAGATAATTAAGTTGAGAATACCGTTTTGTTAAAAGAGAAACATTATTGATTTTAAAATTAAAATTAATGAAATTTATAAAAAATAATAATAAGAAAATAGTAACTAATAATATTTTTAGATCATTTATATTACTTATTTATATCGAGTGAAATTAAATAATTTTTATAAACTTTGATTTAATTCTACACTTTTATTTGGAACGGATACAGTATTATTTTAACACTTTGGTACATTTTCAATTAAGTCCCCGTGTAAATTACGTTGATCAACACGTGTTTAATACTAATAACTAGCTAAACAGCCCGTGCAAATCACAGGATCAATAATATTTTTGTACTGTAAGCTATATTTATAAATTATCTACAATTTTTATATACTTTATATTTTGCTAACAATGATAGAACAAGTTTTCGATACTTGATAACATAATTCACAATACACAAATTTCAAGTATTCACATCCCAAAGCAGCATCATGGTCAATTAAGGTATGTACCATAAAAAATTAATTAAATAATAAACGTTCCACATAGTATACTTTTGTATTACAAACCCAACGATATAATTTTGACAAAAAATTAACACCAAATTCTTTTATATACTTATTTGAAATACATTAAAAGATAAATAATAATAATTCTTTTAATAAATCAATAAATTTTTTTGAAATGAATGAGTGACAATGTTTAATAACACACTCGAAAACCATTTTCTTTCAATATGAAAATAAAACTTGGATAAAAGTGCAAAGTTTAACTTAGATGACAGACTTCTAAAAGAGAATAGAACTTAGATATGAGTGAAGTTAGTTTCAGAAGATTGAATTATACAGGTAGCACATAGTCCAGTTAAACAGTTCACAGTATGGCTATTTTACTTGCAAAACATTCTTTATCATGCATTACTGATTATCTATTCAGTTCTATGTGAGCCAACTATTCTCTATTTTTTATTTAATATTGGACTGTCTAACTGGTATGTGCTAGCTATCGGTATAAATTGAATCTTCCGAAACTAACTTCACTCGTATCAAAGTCCTATTCTCTTTTCCAAGCCTTTCATCTAAGTTTAACTTAGTTTCATCCAAGTCTTAATTTCGTATTGCATGCTTTGTGTCTTTGTTTTAAACATGGAAAGCACTTCTTCTGTCAAACGTAAAAGGTCTGCATTACTTTCTGAAGTACATCCTGATATTTGCATGCCTCCTTTATTCACTCCTCGTGCACAATCTAAATATAAGCTTATGAGACACAGTCTCTGCCTTGGTGTGGGAATTACTTTTAATAGCTTTCCAAATCTTCTTGAAAAATTCATTAGCATTGGATGGGAGTCATTATAGTATTTAATGATAGAAATATTACCTTGGAATAATTGCTGAGTTTTACTGTCACATGACTATCAATAGGGATGAAACTGGTTTTGTTGTTAGTATTACTACATGCATTCAAGGCACTTAAGTATACAATTGATGAGCAACTGCTTATCAATGCATTGCATCTAAGACAAACAATACTTCATCTTTAAGGAATTAATGATCTCTTACTAGGAAATCAAAAAGCGTCTACCCCTCCCTATCACTTCACTTCCGATACCAGTTCAACTCCAGTGGAGCTCAAGGAACAATCTCATTCAGATGTTCTTCTACCCATCGCTGGACTTTCGTTTTCTCCTATTAATTTAGGAGATTTCTAATTATTTGGGCATGTAATACATATATATTATTTCTTACTAACTATTTGAGGATGATTGTAATTAATAACATACTAACAACACTAACTATGCAGGTATTTATCACAATAATCTTTCTGCCAAATACAGAATATTCACCTAACTTTTTTACACGATAAATTTTAAGGTTTTTCTTTTTCTTCATTTATACTTTCATTAGCTATAATTAAATTTGAATTTTCTATTTCAAGATCCTTTTTATTTTTCTTAATTTTTCTAATTCTTTTAATAATAAATTATTCATTTAAACTTTCATTATCTAGGAGTAGGGTGGATCCTACCTTAATGTGAGAGGAATATATATAAAAATATTAAAATTACATGTAAAAATATCATCTCTCTAAAAATTATTACCTACTTACCTTTTGTTTGAGTTTATATTTTCCCCTTATTGGGTGAGTCCATATTTTCCCTTTACTGGGTGAGTATATATTTTCCCTTCATTTGAAACCCATTTTCAGCCCCTTTATACCTCAGAGGTTTTCTAAGTTTTTCAACAAGAATTAAGAAAAATAAAATAAACCTTAAATTGTTGCGCGACATTATGTACTTGAGAAATCAGTCAATAGAAAGTTATGTACTCTCTCTTCCAAAATTAAAGATATTTTTTAATTTTTTAGAGTCAATCAGTTAAACTTTTAATATAAATAAATATAATAATTATAAATTAACTATAAAACATTACTCCTAATTATTATATTTGTTATTTTCAAAACTTGAATAAAATTATAATAATTTTGACTTTTAAAATTCCGTGAATTGACTCTACAAAGTCAAAATATATTTTTAATTTTGGGACGGAAGGAGTATAAAATAAGAAAAAGGTTTATGGAAAATTATTATGAAGACTTCACTATAGAGTTTGGAACAAAAGTCACCCCCTGATTCGCTATATCCACCAAGGGGGAGAGCATAAATATCCACTTCCCATATTAAGGCAATCAGATATGGACTAAGATCCTCCCCATTTCAAATAAAATAAAAAATCTCCATTCTTTATATATTTTTTATTATCATCTTTCTCTTATCATTATGATGTCACATTCCAACACATTTTAATTCCAACACATTTTAAATCTAGTTCATGAAATAAAGACTCTTCAGTAAATTTGAAATGGAGACTCTCCAGTTCATTTGAATCCATTTCAAATGGAGAAAATTCTAATTCATTAGATGTACCAGTAGTCACTAAGGCCAAGAATGAAACAAGATACAGACAAAAGCAGGAGATTCTCCTGCAAGAGCGAGCGTAGGAAGTGCACCCTTCAACTAGTAAGAAATGTGAGCCTGTGCAAATGACTTCAGGCACTCCAGAAATGTACCACTATGATAAGCATTAGGATGTTTTGCCCTTGTCAACTCCCATTCTTTTAAAATCCTTTATGTTATTTTGGTCCTGACTGATCTCCATTCAGCTAATCCAACTAGAACCAGGCCTTTTCTTCACATCCCTACTTTCCATTAGTTTTCTCAACATCCCCACAGCATCCCAATTGCTTGTACCGGCAAACATGTTACTTAACAATACATAAGTTGAAGGGTCATTCTTGTCTAGATTTAAAGCATGCTCTGCCGCACGGGTTGCAGTACTCATATCCCCATGAAGTTGACAAGCCCCCAGCAAAGTTTGCCATACCAGCACTCCCGGTTGACGAGGCATTTTTAGGATTAGTTCCTCAGCTTCTTTTGTGCGTCCAGCTAGACCAAGGAGATTTACCATACATGCATAATGATCCTCTCCAGGTAAGATTCCATAGTCATCAGTCATGGAGGAAAGATACATCTGAGCTTCATCGATGAATCCTCCTAGACTGCATGCATAAAGTACACATATGAAGGTAATATAATTAGGTTCGGGACCCTCCACCCTCATCTCACTGAAGATATTTAAAGCTTCCCTGGCATGTCCATTTTGTGCATAGCCCATTATCATTGTGGTCCACGAAACAACAGTTCTGTCTTCCATTGAATGGAAAACACCCAATGCTCCATCCATCAATCCACATTTTACATACATGTCCAACAAAGCATTATCCACACACACGTCAACCTCATCGTCAAGTTTAATTCTCCACCCATGAATTTTCTTTCCCTCGTCTAAAGACACCAAATTGGCACAGGCACTAAAGGCAGTAGCAAGAGTGAATTTGTTTGGTTTTACACCCATCTCTCTCATTTCTTCAATAATCTCTAGTGCCTTGCTAGGTTCACCACAATTTAGACACCCAGCAGCCACTTGAGTCCAGGAGTGCACATCTTTGGAAGGCATTTCCTCAAATGCTTTAAAACCATCCACCAAGTTTTGATTTTTCAAGTACATGTCTACCAAAGAATTCCCTATGCACATCTCACTTCCATGACCAGACTTAACAAGCCTTGCGTGAACTTGCAAGCCCAATTCAAGATCAGAAAGAGCAGCCAACCCGGTCAGAACACTAGCAAAAGTATATTTATCCGGCATCACCCCCTCCCGATTCAACCTAAACCAAAAACCCGGAACATCCGAATAAGAATACTGCAAATAACCAGCCAACATGGCATTCCAAGTCACAATATCCCTATCTAAACACTTCTCAAAAACATCCAAAGCCTCTCCAAATTCTTTATGGCGCAATAATGAAGTCAAAAAAGCATTCACCAAATAAATATTTGATTCGAACCCAAACCGAACAATCATCCCATAAACTTGGTACGCAGGCATCAAGCTATTGGAGAAAGAACACGCTTGGAGAACGCTAACAAAGGTAAACCCATTAGGCTGACTTCCACTCTTGTGCATCCGGGAGAACAAAGAAAGAGCTTCCAAAGAACCACCATGCTGAACAAAACCCGCAATAACAGCAGTCCAGGACACTACATTTCTTTTGGGCATTTCTTCAAACACCTGGAGACCATCCACAAAATCCCCACATTTCACATACATGTTAACCAGATGATTCTGTAAATATACCGAAGGGTGAATCGCAGTTTTGATAAATTTCGCATGGATTGCTTTGCCATGGTGTAAGCTTGATGATTCGGCGCATTTTCGCAACAAGCGGGAGTATTTCTCATCTTCATCTTCAATTTCAGTGACCCAACAATTATCGGAGCAATTTGAAAAAGATGCACTAAAAAGGGAGCTATTACAACGGAGAACTGGGGGAAATGAAGACGGCAGCTTTTTCAGTTGGAGAAGAAGAAAGGCTGGAAAAAGCATCTGGTAAATGGCTTCATCCTACTTTGGCATTGCCAATAAAGAAGGAATTTACAACAATGTTAGTGTGGAACAATTTTCCAAAAAATAACTGAATACTACTTTGCAAATTTTTGACTGATTTTATTTTTTCTGACAAAATCTCTCTAAAACTATGTTTCTGAGTATAAATTAGCATAAAAAGAAAACGATATGAGACTTGTAATTCGTACATTTAGATTATAAATTTATTTATATATTATTTTTGTTGTGTTTGTAACGTGAATGTTATAATAAAAATTATATATAATTTATTTATGTTATTTAATTTTTCATTCAAATCTGTTCATTTCAAGACGAAAATTTTTACAAGAAAAGGACAAACATAGCCATTTTAATAAACATATCCCTAGCCCTAGTGTTTTTAATATCTCCACCTTGCTAGCAGTCTCTCATGGGAACCTTGTGAAAATATAAACATCTCCTGTGGAAATAAAACTTGCTTTTCTTCATACGAATTGTGCAAAGCAAAACATGCCACAAAGATCCCAACAAAATAGCAAGCCCTTCCCGAGAAAATCATTCAGTGGCAGGCACAGTCCTAATAACCCCAATTGGCAAAAAAGAGTTGAGGAGACCTAAATGCAAAATAAGGCTCTTCATCCTTGAGAGATTTGCTAAGAAAGAAGTAAATTTAGTACATATATATATGGACATGAGCCGGAACAGGTTGAGAAGGCAGAAATACAATCTCCATTAGACTGTCTACGCAGCCTCCTGTACATTCTTTCAAAAAAGAACCATATATGCCTGGATGGAGAAGCTTTCCATCGAATCCATCTGCCAACGGGAGTATAATTAGGTACTGAAGGGATAGAAATAGCAAATACGGTTAATGAGTAGTGAAAAGACATTACCTTTGATGGAGAAAACAGAAAAGTCTATTTACCATTTGGAGTATCATTAAGCACCAAACTGAAAATAGCAAATTCGTCTATTGAGCAGTGAAAAGTCGCAGCCTTCAATCGAGAAGATTAGAAGAAAACTCCATAATGCCCAACCTTTTTACTTACATATGTTGAAGTGAGATTGCACTGCAGGTAGCAATATAATTACGATGCAGCCATATTTTCAAACGGAAGCAGCAAGGAATGATCACATACAAAGAAAGTTATTGTATTAGCATGAAATGAAACCATAACATGCTTAGTTATATCATCAAAAATAGATGTGCAAACTCGAGATAAGAAGTTATACTTCATACAATATGGCGTATACATACAAACACCAGTACTTCTACTCTCGTGTGTGCTTGGTTCCACCATCAACCATTTAGAACATTAAATTTGATGATCAAACCATTTTGATCAACAGAAATAAGCACACGAATCAGACGAATGGATGACTACCCAATAACTAAAATGATGGACATCTCATTGGCAATGTGAAGATACATGCTCCTCTGCCTCACCTGAGAACTGCAGAATAAAAATAAAAACAAAAATTTATCTGCTTCGATTCTTATTTTTATAAGTTATATCTGCCTCTGTTCATTTGCGAAGAGATATTATTATGGCAGGATACTCAAACCCCATAAGAAATTATCTCAAAGCGATTACATAGGCAATTTGTGAACAAGGATGAGATCAAATCACTTGTTAAACAGCAATATTCCAAAAATCCAAGATATAATGATCCATAAAAATATCTGAGTTCAATTTCAGGAACTAAATGACATGGACATACTTGTGGGAGAAAATAAGAATCAAGTGGTGGTATTGCACTCATAGCTCAGTTCATACTTCATAGGTCACGACTAGTGAATCCAACTTGGAAGAACATATGAAGACTCAATTCGTACATTCACATAATAAACTTGGTGGTTTATCTGGTCCACACCATTCACCCTTTAGAGTAGTGGCTGGCAGGTTCCACCGTATACAAAAACCCAAAAAAAGGAAGAAGAAAATGTGAGCATCCATATCCATAAAAGAGAGGAGCAACAGGGATTACAAAGCCACAAAATACATATATAAAAAAAGGGGGTTGAAGAAGGGTTTCCTAAAATGTGAATTTCATGGATGAAATATAGCGCTAGCAGCTATGCAGAAATGAGTGCTGCAGCCTCTTTTCCATATGTTTGTATTAAGTTTGAGGAATTCATACTGCTTTCTAATTTGTGGAAAGATCTTATGCCTATGTGATGGGTTATTCTCCGACACCCTTTAATTTTATTGCCTCTGTACATCTTAGAGAAACTTTCCTAACCTAGAAATGCATACAGCAAAAGACTTAACCTACTCAATAGTGTCCAAAGTATACCAAATATATAACTAATATGAAGATCTGGAGCACTTTGTTATCAAGCCGAAAGAAAGAGGACTTACTTGTATCCAGTATCCATATTGCTCAAAGGACAATGCATTAATCATTGGCACTGAATACTGATAGCAAGATTAAGCCACAACTTACCATCAAAACCAGAAAGAAGAGTAACTGCTTGCAAGCTCTGCAGTAAATACCTGACATGTGACAAGAAGACCAATACTTAATAGCATCAGAATTACAGAATGAACAAGAACCAACGTAAAGCTAAAATTTTACTAAACACAACTTTGGTACTCATGCCACCACCAAGGTTTCCAATACTTTTCAGTATAGGAGAGCTTCCAACCCTAGGTTACAAACTTAGAATGTCACATCAGGATGGTAAGGAATCAACTTGTATAGTCTCTGTTATGCCGAGGATCTACACCTGATCTGGTACCTAAGCCAAACCAATCTCAGGCAAACAATTTTGCATGAACGCTAAACCCCTATTCCCATTATGATCCAGTCCTTGCTTTTTCCTCACAGCTTTTTGAAGAAAAATCAATCAGATTCTTGCTCAAGTTCCGAACTTCTGTTACAAATTACTTGCAATTTCTTTAAGTGTTTGGTAGCAATCTTGAATAACACAAATACCACAATTGTGAAGTCAGGCAGTCATACAATCTTAAAGAAAATTATCCTTGAAACTAACGAAAATATTCAATAAAGCTATACTTCTTGCACTAGATGCTACAACAGCTTCAGCATTTAAATTCTACAACAAATTTGCTGTGAGACCTAATCTCTTGACATATCTTACAGGAAGGTGGCATATGCAAACTGAACAAAATTCCTACCACCATGGTTGCAAAAACCATAAATTGGTTAACAAAATGATCCTTCTCCACCGAGGCAACATGGAATGAATGAACAGATCAACAGGCATGAGACCAGTAGCACTGGGTTGAGATGCCAAATGGGGCAGTCTAGCACAATCACTGGCATAGTCTCTCACAAAGGTAATGACAAAAGCAAAAAAAGCACATGCCCTAGGAGTTTGCATCATTCCAAATTCGACAATAATCAAGTAACACCCATCAGAAATAGTGTTCTTCAGCAATCCATGGTTACATACTTGCTCATGAAATAGGTTTATTCATTTCATGAAGCATCTGGATGGAATATTGTGCTTTGACCGAGAGAATTGCTCTGGTGCCTCCACTGTCTGAGAAGCATTTGCCACTTAATTTTGAGTGACTGAACAATATTAGTAAGAGAGCTTTTAGACAAATAACTATCAATTCACTGCAATTAAACAAAATCACTGAATTTCATTCAGAAGTGTTCAGCAACTGAAATCCTTGGAAAACAAAGCTGAGACAATCTTCTCATGGATGATGACAGCGAAGTCTAGAGGGTTTCTTTTAGCAGCTTGTATATGCAGACTACATCCCTCAAACAGATGATTAATCAAATAATTTTTGAAATCTTACAAATTGGAGGAAGAGGTCTTATTTTTTATTTGTTGATGAATTGCTTCAGTGAAAGTTTCAAATAGACTAACTGGATACTGGTCAGATTTCAAATTGGTACTCAATTTACGATCATCCGGACATAAGTATATTCCCTCTTGTTTTAATATCTTTTAGGCCCTCACTTTTCTTAATTTCTATCAAGAACCTTCAATATCATTTCTTAATTCATCAATACAACCAAGCTAGGAATTAAATCTTCAAGACATGCTAATAGGATCAACAACCTCAAATCAGCTTTTAATATGGAACATCTTAACTTATAAAAGATGGATAAAAGAAATTGTGTACTAACTTCTTATCTTATAAAAGATGGATAAAAATTAGCATGAAAAGAGAGACTGTACAAGGACGGAGAAGCGTTCATCAAATTAGCAGCCTAGACACCCAAAGAGATCTTAGACAGAAAAACACATGAAAAGAGAAATTAATAACTAATGCAGATGCAAGGAATGGCCAAGCCAGAAAGGCAGAAACTATAATTATAAAGACTTCAAAAGTATTATCACGGAAAACTTGTAGTCAAAGTGTAGAAACAACATACTAACAGATGAAATCATTTGTTGTTCATCAAATAGAAATCCAAGTTCAATGCCAGTTAAGCTTAATATATAATGTTAACTAGAGTACACACTTGGTCAGAAATATTTGCTCCCCATTATAACAGATTCTATCAACAACACAAGTTTATAAGAAACTATGGGAGTAAATATGTAAAAAATTCAAAAGTAAAGAGGAACATACAAGCACAACAATCCATGACAAAATGGATAAGTTAGCAGCACAGTTATAAAAAGTTGTATTCTATGTAGATCACCAAATGGGCTCTCAAAATCAATAATTAGGCTTTCTGCATACTCCAGAATCAAAATTCAAGCTTTCTGCATAACCCTTTGTCAATGTTCCTAAATTTCCTTGTGGCCTTCATCGGAGCACCAGGACAGGTTTCAGCAACACCACTGAGACGTGCTTCACAAGTAAGGGTCTTAAATTCAGAAGGGGTCTTAAATTCATCAGGAACCGGATACATCATTGAAATCTCAGGAATAGAAGTCTCAGTCTGTACTGAAACAGCCTGTGATGAGACGATTACTTCCAATAGATCAACATATACCGTTTCCAGTAACAACTCTTCGTCTGAGATTGTTTCAGCATCACTTTCAGACTTTTCATCTCCCACAAACTTCACAGAGGAATTGAAATTAAGGCGCCGAGCAGCACTGCTCCTCGGTTCTTGCAGGTATTTCCTACAAAGTGGAGCCAGCATGAACTTGTCAGCACCAGGAGCAAAAGGATCAAAGTAACCCTCCTTTGGGGTGCAGGGGCTATCTTCATTACGATAACATGTGTCATAGTAATGCCGATGAGACTCTAAGCATGTTGTTTCTGGAGGTGAAGTGAGCACCGTATTTGGCGATGTAAAATCAGGAGGTAAGCCTCCACTCTCTGCGTCTAAATCAGGAGAAACAGGCATCCCTGATGGCAGTGAAAGCTTAACAGCATCCTTAGCTTCTATACTTGCACAATTATCATCCAATTTCTTAAGGACAATTTCAACATTATTTAATTGATTTGTACTAGCTTCAGTTTCCATAGTTGCCATAATGGAAAACAAGCAATCAAAACTGTCATACAAAACAATTGAGAGAAAGTTTTAGATTATAGTAATTCCTTCCTCCAAAGACCAATCCAACAAATTAGCACAACTAAAATGTTAAGCTTATAAAACCCCAACTCAACCCCACAAACTGGAAAAATAGAAATGCTACAGTGCAGTTAATTTAACCTTATTACACCGTATGAAAACCCACCAAAAGGTGGGGGGAATCAACAACAAAAACAAACCAAACAGAATTACCCAAATCTGAAAGAAAAAAAAAATCACCCTAGAAATCATCAAATTTTTACCCTAGACAGAAATTTCCTAATTCTTGGCAGAAAAATGCGATAAAAAATCTGCATTTTTGAATCGAAAACCCTATCAATGACATAAACAAACAAAAGAATCCTAAAATTTCAAAAAAAAATTGTTAGGATGTAGAATCAAAAAATGAAATTGATACCTTTTAATAATATGAGATGAGAAGATCTGCAGCAGAAAGATGAAGAAACAGTTAGCACCAACGCATAGAGAGATTATTGCAGCTTCAGCGGCTTCAATGGAGACTGGAGAGTATCTAGGCTTCGTATCGAGGGTCGGGTGTTTTAGTTTAACTTCGCTGCTAAGTCAGAGTAGTTGAGTTGGCCCTAAATTTTTAAGTTGTGTTCTGTCTGCAGTGTTCCCGATGACAAGGGGCAAGCAGGAAAATAGAAATTGCATACTATATTATTCCAAGAATTATTAATCCCAAGCCTATATTTATTTATAAGAATTTATTAAAAAATAACATTATGTCTTTTGATTGTAATTAATTATTTTTCTCATAAATTAAAAAAAATATATTTATCAAAGATGTAAAATTTATTTAAAATTTGGAATATTTGGTCCCTGTATATGAAGTTGAAAACTATTAATCAGATTTACTAAATGAGATTAAAAGTAGTGCGATATAGGAAAATAAAACGAATTTATTATCGTGAAAGTTATAAAACGTCATTTATTTAGAATGAAAATTTTTAATTTAAAACGATAATCTTTTTTGTTTGGAAGAATTATAATTACAATTATAATTATAATCCCAAAATTATCAAGTTATTTTATAGATTATAATCTAAAGATTATTAAGTTTGTTATAATTTCTATACTAATAATCTCAAGTCATATCCCCAAGTATAATCTTTGCAAACAAACATACTCCAAGTGTCTTATTTGTTTTCAAATTTAAACTTGGGATTATTAGTCAATAATATAAAATGACTTAATAATCTTAAAATTGTAATTATAATCTTGGGATTATAATCCTAAGATTAATAGTCTTGAATCGTAGAATTAATAGTCTTGGAATTATAATTCCATAGATTATAATCCCGATATTATAATCATTGTAAACAAACATAGCCCAAGTGTCTTATTTGTTTTCAAATTTAGATTTGCGACTATTAATCCTGTTATTATAAAATGACTTAATACTCTTGACATTATAATTATAATCCCGGGATTATAATCCTAAGATTAATAGTCTTGGGATTATAATCCATGGGATTATAATACCAGAATTATAATTCTTGCAAACAAACATAGTCTTAGGATAAACATGTAATTAAAATAAATATTCCAAATTATGAATTTGCCTTAAAACTTTTGAAGTTCTTGCGGCTGGGTCCTTCAACCAAAAATTGTGTTGACTCATTAATTTTTATTTTTTTTAAAAATGATTTAATATTTTTTTAATTGTTGTCTGAAAAATTATGTAAGAAATTTTATTTTTTATTTTTTTACATATTGGGATTGATCAATAACTAGCTATGGACATTATTCTATTTAATACATCTGTAATTATTTATAGTAAAGATATACGGCCAAGATTATTAAAAAAAATAAATTACATTTCATGCCCTAAAGGTCTAAAAATTCATATTCGAAAGGTACTCTGGCAGGTATTAGTCCGGGAAGGTTAAAATTAAAATAAAAAAAGGAGGGAATTTATATTTATTTTTTATGAAACTCATTTCTATTAAAAGAATAGAGGAAAAATTGAGGAAGATAAGAGGAAGACGTTACGAAGAAAATAAATAAATTAACCCATTGCCTTCCGGGCCTCTGATCCCCAGAAAGCTATAATTTTTTAAAAAATTTGTCCATTGAGATGCGAGAGTTTGTAGAATTGAGCTTAGATCATTTATCAAATGATGATAACTTTAAAAATATAAAGTAATTTTAATTTTCACTCTTATAACCATATGGATTATTTAAAGGGTCCTTAACACTAATATACAACAATTATAAAGTATTTACAAAAATAAAACACAAACAACATAATTACAAAAATAAAACAACACAATATAAAGTTGCTAAAATCAGTCCTACATTCAAGTAATCGAGCGAACACACGCTCCTACATTCAAGCAATTGAACAAAACACGCAACTTTGATATCAGAGAAATCCAAATCTTCTGGCGCGACACACCACTAAAATCGCAGAAGACGAAAATTTTTGTCGCGACTGACGACGACGAGATCGACAAAGAACTCGAGATCGGAGAAGAAAATATCAACGACGTATCTCAGGGAGAAGATGAAATCTCTTGTCGCGACCTGAACTCGAGATCGGAGAAGAACATAAAAGAACGACAACAACTTCAAGATCTCAGAACTTGAAAACTTCTCATGCTAATCGCGATTGTTGATCGTATTACCTTGATTGTTGATTCGTTACAAATTTGTATACCAAGGTATTTGAGTTTCCAATTTATATGCATAGTGTTACCCCGTGTGTTTACTACGTGTTAAATACATTAGTTACCTTTCTCAAATTTTTTGCTCTTTAAATGGTCACAAAGTCAAAATAATAAATGTTTTGAATGCAAAATGTATTTTAAAATATGTTTTATACTCTGGTTACTAAATACATATAAATTGGTTACTGTTTATTATTGATTTGGTTGTTGTATAATGTTTATATGCTTGCTTTATAATTTTAAAGATTATTTTACTGATGTTTTTTATATTAATGATTACTTATTAAATACATTGGTTACCTTCCTGCAACATTTGTTAGTTCTTGTCTAATCTGGATTTGGTTAGTATATAATCTTTGACTTGATTCTTGTGTAAAATTGCAATAGTTCTTTGCATAATATTAACCCCGCCATGTTACAGTTACTAACATTATGTAGTTTGGTTACTGTCTGACATTGAGTTGGTTACTTTACAGACCATAAGCTAACAATAATATTACCATGGTTACTGTGTAATATTACCATGGTTACTGCATTATATTATTGTGTTTTATACTGATTTTTTTATATTGATGGTTACTGATTAACTATATTGGTTACCTTCATACATATGTTAGTCTTTAATTTGTAACAAAGTCATTACTGATGGTTTTGGTTGTAAAATGAATGTAAAAATATTTTTTATAATCTTGGTTACTAATTACATATATATTGGTTACTAATTACATATATATTGGTTACTGTCTAATATGTATTTAGATATTTGATAATTTCTGTCGAGTTTGGAGTGTCGTATTTTGGCATTTTCGGAGCCTAATTTCATTGGAAACGGGCCAACGATCAAAAGTCACCAGCTTCGTTTGTGATGTGCATGATTTTTTTGGTCAAATTCTATCATTTAGGCCTTCAAAATGGCATGTAAAAATGTTGTATATGTTTTGGTTACTAAGATTATGCAGTTCGGTTACTGTCTAATATTGATTTGGTTACTTTATAATGTTTATATAGTTGTTAGACTATGGAGATGATTCCAGTTGTGCTTTACTTTATTAATGGTTACTTGTTAGCCAAATTGATTACATTCTTACAAAAGTCTGCCTTTAGTTGGTAACAAATAAATTATACTGGTTGTTTTTTATTGTAAAATGTAAGGAAACCCCTATTTTCTTGGTTGTTTTTGTTTCTTGATTAATCTTTGATTCTACATTCTTGTGTAACATTATATGGTTCTTGAATATTCTTGAGTTGGTTCTTTGTGTAAAATTATAATGGTTACTCGATAGTCTTGACTTTGATTCTTGTGTAAAATTATAATGTTATATTCTTTTATAATTGTTTCATTTATATTGGATGTTACTTATTGACTACATTGTATTGGTTACATGGACTAATAATAACCAATACACCAAATTTGATGTTTGGACTAATAGTAACCAATACACCTTTAAGTACATATTGATATTTTTATATTATTTGTTTTTTACGTAAAATCTTTGTCAAATATGTTTTATGTTATGGATACTAAGTAAATATATGCCGATTCTTGTCTAATCTGGATTTGGTTAGTTTATAATCTTTGACTTGTTTATTGTGTAATATTACCATGGTTACTACATAATATTACCGTATTTTATCTTGATTTTTTATATTGATGGTTATTGATTAACTACATTAGTTACCTTTATCGCTTTATTAGTCTTTAATTTGTAACAAAGTCATTCTTGATTATTTTGGTTGTAAAATGAATGTAAAAATATTTTTTATAATCTTGGCTACTAATTACATATATCTTGGTTCTTGTATAATATGTATTTAGATCTTTGAAAGGTGTTTATTTGGTTACTCTATAATGTTATTGAGTTTTATAATTGTTTATTTTATATTGGTAGTTACTTATTGACTACATTGGTTACCTTCATACAACCGTTAAATATTGGTTGTTGTATACTATTTAATTGATTCTGATATAATGTTTATTTGGTTGCGGTGACAATTTGGCAATTTTACATCAAGTTTGAGAGTGTCCGGATTTTGCGTTTTGAGCCTAATTTCATTGAAAACGAATCAACGATCAAAAAGTCACCGACTTTCTTTGAGTGAACTATGATGTTTTTGGTCAAATTCTATCATTTAGGCCTTCAAAATTGCATGTAAAGATGTGGTTTATATTCTGGTTACTACGATTATGTAATTTGGTTACTTTCTAATATTGATTTGGTTACTTTACAATGTTTATTCAGTTGTTAGACAATGGCTATTGACAGTAACCAATACAACAAATTTAATTGTTTACAGGAATATATAATTGTTTACTGCTAGTAACTATTTACCACATGGTTGGTAACATTTTTGATGGTGTCTGATAACAAAATTGATGTTGATTAATATTTTAATTTTTGATTCCATCATGAGTTATCAATATAAAGTAAACATATACATTGAACAATTGGTAACTGTTCTGAAATATTTTTATGTAAATTTGGTTACCCATCTAAAATAAAATGCTTACCTCTATATTCATATTTAGTTACCAACTGGCATAGACCACTTCCAAATAACTTTTATAACTATGTAATTTAAAAGTATCCATCAGCTAGATAAATGGGAACCCTCACATGTACATTAAGCACTTGATAACTGTTCTGATATAAGTTTTTAATTATTTGGTTACTAACAAAAACTAAAATGGTTACCCTTATATGCATGTTTGGATACCAACTGCACCTCTCAAACTATTTTTATTTTAATATGAGATCTATAAGTAACCATATATATAAATGAAAACTCTCACATGTACATTTAACAATTGATGTTTGTCCTGATACAAGCTTGTAACTATCTGGTTACTAATAACAGTAACCATAATGTAACATAATAAAACAGTAACCACATAATTATATGACAGTAACCATAATCTAACATAATAAAACAGTAACTGTGACGACCCAAAAAAGGTCCATTCCATCCAACCCATTCTGAGTCGCCAAATATATGGTACGAAAAACAACTACAACTTTATTACAACAATTGTCGTGCAAAATACAACAACACATATGCTGTGAGTTTGAATACAATTAAATATATACCAACTGTAACTCTGGACACCAACTTTAGATAGCACGTCACAATGACACCTTACATAAAGGTATAGTCAAAAACTGTTTTAGAAATTAGAATCTTTGGGAAGTGCTCAAGGAAACCTTCGTACATGGGAGGCCATGCTTTTTAGGTTATGGTAGATATCATATAGCCCACGAAATTATCCTTGGTTGACCCGATAGACCCCAAAGAAAAGCGAGAAGATTACTATCATATTCTTCCCAATGGTGAGTCTTCTCTTGATATATCATTATCTCCACTGTCTCTAATTGGGTATTATACTCCAAACAAACACCAAGATTATATAGGTAGTGCTTGTAAATATACTCAGCAAGTGGATGAGCACAACCATGTCTTATGATAACACGAGTTTGTATGTCATTAGACATCTTGTATGATAGTGACAAAACACCCTTCCAAAGTTGGGTTCGCCTCACCCTATTTAATTCGATGTATAAAATACAACACACTAAAGTCCCCAATAAAATTATTTCCATACTCTTTAGGGAGAACCTCAACAACTATAGACCACCGTTCTATTCCCTTGTTATCCCCGCTCAACCCAAATACACTTTTATTACACGAAAGGAATTGTGAAACAAAAGGGTGAGCACAACTAGCTCGATAAAGAATATTATAACTAAAGATACATAAATTATCAATAGTCTTCATCAATAATAAATCGAGATTTAGAACATATGGTAGATGATAAAACTTTTCAACCATAGTTGCAAATGTAGACGAGCGATCCATTAAAAGAGTCAAATAGACTATAAAGTCTATTGTCTTCTCCACGTTAAAAGTCCACCAACAATATTTTATCCCTCAGAACATCAATCAACAGTTCCTTTCCACAATCATATGAATAACTTCATAATCATAATTGTGATTCTAAATTCCTCTTCTCATCCGGAATGAAGATAATTTTCATCACTTTGTCTTTACACAAACATCAAATATCATGGTTATACCAAATCACGGTTCTGCTCATAATCATACTAATAAATTCATCTTTGCACCACGGGCCAAAGATATTCATCAACAGTTCATCTTTACACTACAAAGCAAAAGATATTCAACAACAAAGTCATCTTTGCATTACGAGCCAAAGATATTCATCAATAATTCATCTTTGCCTTACTGACTAAAAATATTCAACAATGGTCATCTTTGCATTCTGAGCAAAAGATATTCATCAATAATTCATCTTTGCACTACAAAGTTAAGATATTCATCAACAAGTCATCTTTGCACTACTGAGCGAAGATATTCATATCTCAAATAAATACATAATCATTTCGAAGTTATATAACAATAATTATAACCATGTTGATCAATTCACCTTTGCACTTAAGCTAAAAATATTCAATTGTAAATTCAATGGTCATGATCATACCGGTCGACAATTCAACTTTTGCACTCTTGGCCAAAGAGAACCTATAGTCACGATCATACCAATAATCTACTCATCTTTACACTCGAGTCGAAGAAAATATCATCATTAGGGTTATAAGAATGTTATATAAAAACAATATAATCAAAATATGGTTTTAATTTCAAGAGTAAGATTCATAAATCAACGATAATTTGGTCGAGAAGAAACCAATTTGTAAATGAATAGTACCCGTATTTGTACATAATCTCCGTATCGTGCGTATAGTAACCTCGACACGAAAAGATAAAGTTTCATAATAAAATTCATATCCATATTTATAACACCTTAATCCAAATGTTATAAATCACTTAGAAATCTCATAATCTAATATTATTAATATTACAATAATATTTTAATCATTTCTAAAACTTATAAACAATTTAATTAAATTGTTTACACTTTACTAATTAATGCATTTAATCATCATAAAATGCCAAACTCATAAGATTTCATCACCAATAACCAAAACCCTCATCAAAAATCTGCATATACCTCATATATATGATTCTCAAGCCATAAAATCATATTTTCTAATTTTCTTACTTCACATAACATATTTAATTCATTTACTCATAACTAGAATATTTTCATGAAAAATACCAAATCAGTTCCAAAAATATTTCTTTTCTGGGATTTAGCATAACATAGTCCCATATTGAACTTATATTTTCTCTCTAAATTTTAAAATTCATTTACTATTTTTCATATGGCCAAAACCACGAATATTTAAACATTTATCATAAATTATACTTTTATCCAAAAATTCTGAAATTTACACGGTATACTGATATTATATAGATGTACTCCCAATAAAAATTTCATCAATTTTGGAGTTAATCACAAGAGAGTTATAAATAGTTACTTTTAAAATAGTCTTTTCTCATAAAATCCATAACTCTAATCTATACATCCAAAAATCGCCATTTTGGACACACTCTAAAACTCATCAAAATATCATTTCAAATTTTTCCAGAATTTTTGAAGGTCCGGAAAAATACAAAACTGAAAAACATAATCACCCTTAAAAATCCCTTTACTATCCCTTACCTCAAAAAGAAGCGATCTTTGGAATGTCGGATATAACGACGAATCGAACTTGCACCGTATAGCAATACTCAAAGTATACTCAAAATACTCACAAGAATACGCTCGATAATATAGAGAGAAAACTTGATTTACGGTGTGATTTTCAATTCTAACCTAAGCACCCTATTTATAGGAAATTGTTTAGAACACCAAAGCAGAAAATTGAATATAATAATAATATTATTATCAAATTTCAAGCCCACCTCTAGACATTTGAAATCAGCTGATTTTGCACATGTTTAATGAGGCCACAAAATATAAAAAACGTTTTTATTAATAAAAATAAATAAAACTTCCAAAAATCAATTATTTCGGAACTTCAGAACTTCAATAATTCATAATAAATAGCCCTTTTATCAGAAAATTCAAATCTCGCGAGTTTTTATAGGAAATTCAATTCTCTACAACTTTTCAGAAGAAAGTTTTTCCAAATTCCAAACAGAAATTGACCGAAATCCACAAACGGACGATTTTACAGTCTATAATCAAATTTCAGTCAATAAATGGGGTCCACCGACATGTTTAACATGTTTTAAACATTTATTGTAACAAAAATATTCTTCCTCCTCGTATACTCATATATCCCACATTCGTTGTAAAAATATCACCATTATTATATTACTAAAATATAATAATATATTTAAATAATTATTTTATCGAGAAAAGATAAAATTTCAATTTTCAACAATTGTCACTTTAAAAATTTTCTCCATCTATATCCACATAAAATAAATATTTTTCTCATCATAAAAATCAATAATTAATTATTCACAAATAATATTACATAATCACAATATTAACAACCAGGCAGTTCCCAGGAAAGAAGGGGCTTTCCGATAAGAATTTTTCTTCTTGGCGGCCTTGATTAGGTGACCAAACCTCTCCTTGAGCGTAACTTTCTAGACATTGCCAATAATGTTATCTAATAATATTATTCAGGATAATATGAATTATTGCTCAGATAATGGAAAATCTTTGTCTTGTGACAATTATTGAAACAACAATAATATAAAATATCAACGTAGCAATTATTGAATCAATAAAATATAATATTGAACAGTAATTACTCTAACAATTATTGAGTAATGCCTTCTTACGAAAAAAAAAATTATCATGCTTCATGAATAGTACTTTCGTGAATAGTAACTCGTGAATAGTAACTCATGAATAGTAACTTTCGTGAATAGTAACTCATGAATAGTAACTCGTGAATAGTAACTTTCATGAATAGTAACTCGTGAATAAGAACTCATGAATAGTAACTCATGAATAGTAATTATAAAAATTGAATACTTTTATTTCATAAAATTCGGGGTCTTACAGTAACCACATAATTATATGATAGTAACCAGAACATGTTTTAATGGTAACCAATACATAAATATCATGTAATGAAACCCAGTTTAGGCAATCTATGTATACTAAACAATGACATATTAACCAGAATAAAAATAACAGTAACCAAAATCCCACATTGAGGGCACAATAATAGTAGTCAAACCATAAGGTAACAGTAACCAAAACATAATAAAGAAGTAACCAAATAGTTATATGAAAGTAACCAAAACATGTTTTAATGGTAACCAAAATAGAAACAACCTGTATATCCAAACAAGTTTAGACAACCCATGTATACTCTCACATGTACATTTAATCATAACTTTTCCAATGAATTTTCTAGAAGAGCATAACCCTTGTAGAATATATTTGAAGGAATTTACAAAAATAATACATCAATGTGTACTAAACAAATACATGGTTTATTATGACTTGGGTTTATTATTTACAGAAATAATACATCCACAAACTAATGATACCTTAAACTTCACCAGCTGACTTGGGTTCAATTTCTTGGTAATAATGCTTGGGACTTCCATGTCACACCAATATATAACTTTTCTAATGAATTTTCTGTTGCATTCTTCATAGTAAAGATCCCATAACTGCAAATAAATAAAATCAGATTTATACAGTCATTAGTAACCAGATATAAACAATATTTATAACATAAACAGTTACGTAGTGACAAACAAATAAGAGCATACTAACCAAAACATAATATAACAATTACACAGTAGTAAAAATAGACTATAACAAATAACAACATCCCACATTGATACGCATGATAATAGTTATCATATCATAATATAACATTAACCATACCATAATAAAGTAGTAACCAAAAAATTATATTATATAATCTAATGGTAACCAAAATATAAACAACATGTAGTAAAGACCATTTTATGTAGTAAACAAACAGTTATATATAATATTAACTAAAACATAATTTAAAGGTCACCAAAACAAAAATATGTATACCAAAAAAATATACTAAAGAAGTAACCAAACACTTATACGATAGTAACCAAACCATGTTTTAATGGTAACCAACACATAAACAACATGTATACCAAACCCAGTTTAGTCAACCAATGTATACTAAGCAAATACATTGGAACCAAAACACCATATAAAAAGTAACCAAAATCCTAATTGAGGGAAAAAGAATGGTATCCAAATCATAAGCCAACAGTAACAAAAAATATACTAATGAAGTAGCCAAACAGTTATATGTTAGTAACCAAAACATATATTAATGGTAACCAATACATAAACAACATATATCTATATATACTAAGCAAATATATGGTACCCAGAACAACCAAAAACAGTAACCAAAATCCTAACTCAAGGAAACAAAAATAGAATTCAAATCAGAAACTAACAGAACTTAATCCGCCCTAAAAAGAAATGAATGAATTAAATGATTCAAAATCTTCAAATAACCTTAAAAGAGCTTCTTCTTCTTTTTTTAAGTAGTTTCGCTTTTTACTCTTTTTTGCAAAAGAATGAGAAATGAGAAAAAGGAACAAACGTCCTGATCCAAATGATAAGGAAATAAGCATATTTACAAAGAAATGTGATTACATAATAACATATTCAATTAGGGTACCTTAAGGACCACCATAGGCTGAAAGATGGCAACGAACTGTGGCGGCTCTTTCCCTTGAAATATACGATCCTGCAAAAGCATACATTAAAATATACTCAATCACCCATATGATTGAGAAAAAAAAATAAATGGAAGATAAGAAGTCAGAAAGGTTTTTAAAATATACTCTCATATTTTTACTTGAGCATAAGATTAACAGCATCTCGATTAGTATGCGGATCAAAGTTATTATGTTCTTCCGATTAATGGTGGTACACAAGATCGGAGGAGAGAAAATCAGAGCATCTCAGATCTGGATAGAAAAATAGATGGGCGGTTATTAAACGTTTCAAAAAAAACCAACCTGATTATAAGATAGACACTAATTTGCCATGTCAGCCCATTAATATTAATCCTTTAAATTAAGGACTTTTAATTGAATTAGTATTGTAAATAAAAATGATGAAGTGTAATATTTTTGTAATTATTTTTTAGGTGTATCATTATTGTAATTATTTTTAAAAATGTACTGATATATGTAATTTTTCCTTATTTAAATTCTTATGTGTATTGTTGGGCCCTGATATTTTATATACATATTGGGTCGGGTCATTTGGGTTAAATCATTTGGTTTATATCTATTGGGTCTTAAAAGTCTTGAGCCGGATCGTTGGGGCGACCCATTGGATGACTAATATCTTAACTTGAGCTTTCACCGGTGATGATGACAAAGATAATGGCTGACTGTTATCCTGCAAGGCATTAACGAGGATTGGACAGAATCGGCCGATAGTAGACAAAGGTGATGGGATCAGCAGGTAAGCTACCTGCAGTGGGTGGTGTCAGGGGGAGTCGGTTGCACGCAAAATCAAAGTTTGGAGTATATGATAGAAAGATAACACACAAGGAAGGTAACCGATATTTTTTTCTCTCGAGATACTAGATATTATTATTCCTCCATTGTTAATCTTGTGATTGCCTGTACTGACTCTCACGCCGGAGCTATCTCCCGACGGTCCAAGCCGTCAAGCTTCTGGTATTGATGTGTTTACTGTGCAGGATAGGACGTGCCTTACGTGATTGGGGTACATGAAAAGATCTTGGCGTTAACATTGGCGCTAGAAGGAGGGCGTTATCTAGTGTTCTTGAATTTCAATCACAAAGATCGACAGTTTTACGTCGGAAGTTATGGTGAATAGCAGTGCTGCTACTATTGAAGGATGAGCGGTGGCTACCAGCTCATCTGCTCCGAGAGTATCGGTTAAAGATCGGTTGGGTCCTTCTAAGAGTGCTCATGATAGCACTGCTTCCAAAGATGTTTCAGGAGACTCTCATCCAAGAGTTCAAGGCGAGGCTAGGAGAAGGTTGGTTTTCTCTGCTTATAAAGGACCTGATCATGGTCGGAAATGGGTAGAAGGCACACCACCTAGAACCCAACATCGAGGTGGTCAGGAGGATAAAGCTTCCAAGTTGGCCAAGATGGCAGATGAAGCGGACAAAGCCTTAGAGGTTCTTCTGAAACAAAGGGAAGAGATTGCTGAACAGATGCTTCGTATGGCGGAGATGAAGGGCGAAGCGTCAAGTTATGCTCAGTCCGAAGAGCATGTCAGGTCCACAAAGAGACGAGTGCGAAAAGGGAAGGAGCCTGTTTACTCTGGTCATGTGTCTCAAGGCCGATCCCTAGGTCGAAGGAGGTCGAGAAGCCATACTCCTGAAAGACAGAGGAGGGCACTCTACCCTATCGGTTCTCGGGATCATGGTAAAAGTAGATAAAGAAGCAGATCCAGGGAGCACACACCTGACAGTACAAAGAAGGCACTCCGCCTTAAGTATTCTCATCACAGTGATAGAATTCCACACCGAGGTAGAGCCAGAAGTCGAACTCCCGAGAAACATACGAGGACACACCAACCTGTGGACATTCGTCATCGAAGAATTCCTTCTAAAGCTACGAGTTCGGATGGTAAAGGTCAGTCTACTCGTATGAAGAAGGAGGAGCCGACAAAAGAAGTTTTTTCACAACCGGAAGGAGTGGAGTTTTTTGTAAAAGAGTTGAAGGAGCTTCGGAAACAGCTGGTCGAAGTCCAACAAGTAAAGGATACTTTGGGAATAAAGGCGTCTCCTTTTTCTTCGGATATTCTTAAGGAAAAGGCTGATCCCACTAAGAAACTTCCTCATATAGAGAGTTATGATGGATCCAGAGATCCCTTTGACCATAGTCAGGCATATGATAGGCTGATGGATTATTATGACTTTACTGATGCGGCCAAATGTCAGACGTTCGTGATGACGCTCAGGAAAGATGCAAGACAATGGATGGGTACTTTGCCTTCAGATTCAGTATCATCTTGGGCAGAGTTGTGTGGCAAATTTTATGCTCGATTTGGGAGCAACAAGAGGAGAAGAAAGCCTACGGGTTCTTTGGCTCAGGTTCGACAGTATTCGAATGAATCCTTAAGTCAGTATATGAAGCGGTTTAGAGAAACATTCAGCCAAGTAACTGATCATAACGATCTTCAGGCTGTTGGGTTGTTTCAGAATGGTCTGGTCTTGGTAAAGTTAAAGAAATTGGTGAAAAGTTGATGTTCCACCATCCGAAGAGTTTAGCCGAAGCCTTCGATAAGGCAGAAGGTTATATTGTGGTAGAAGAAGTTATGAATAGCTTAAAATGTCCTTCTTCGGACAGGTTGAAGGATACAGACAAGGATAAAACCGATAATAGTTAGAAGAAGAACGGAGGGAACAATGATAGGTCAGAAGGGGGTTCTAAGAGGTACAATAATAATTGGGGTCAGGGGGGAGGTCGACCGCCTAACCCAGACCATAAGGTGAACATGACGTATACTCAATTGAATATGGATAGGGCTGCTATTCTGGAGCAGATAAAGAATCAACCCTACTTCGAACCACCTCGTGACAACATTAAACCCGGGGCTGGTAATTCTCGTAAGTATTGTAATTACTATCAAGCTTCGGGTCACGGTACCAATGATTGTTACAGTTTAAAGGACTTTATTGAAAGGAAGGTTCAAGGTGGGGCATTGGTACAGTATGTGGCAGGAAGAGCTCCTCCACAAGATCATTAGAGAAGGGAAGGACACATTAGGGTTGCTCGGTAGGATTCGACTGCGTTACCGACTCTGATCGACCAATGAGAGGCATGTGGTCGATGTTATCACTGGAGGAACTGTTGGCAAAATTATTGGGAATAAGCGTCGAGGATACTTGGATTCGGTTATGTCAGTGGCGGGTACACTCCCGAAGACTGACAGACCATATCCAAGAACTGTAATCTCCTATACTGATGAAGATTACCCTTCAGAACCCATCGAACCCCATGAAGGAGCATTGGTAATTACTGCACAGGTGGGCTCGGTAGATATGAGGCGGATGATGATTGACAATGGGACTTCTGTTGATATCCTATATGTCCATGCTTATCAGAGGATGCACTTGGATGGACGAAAGATGGAGGTCGGACAGGAAGCTCCTTTGTATGACTTCAGCAATGATCCAGTCAAAGTGGCAGGAACTATTGAGCTACCAGTTATCTTCGGTACAGCTCCACAACACGTAGAAATAATGTGTAAATTTTATGTTGTGCGTGTAGATTCGGCCTACAACACTATATTGGGAAGACCTACTTTGACTGCTCTTTAAGCAGTGACATCGATTCCTCACTTTAAAATCAAATTCCCAACGACACATGTGTAAGACCCCAAATTATATGAAATAAAAGTATCCAATTTTCTTATAATTATTATTCTATTTTATAAATGGTTAAATTGATAAGAGGTTAAAGTTAAGGGTGATATTTGAAAATTTTACAAAGTAAGCAAGTTGATATAAAATATTCGTTGTGTCGGGGAATATTCGATTGGTCGGGGAATATTCATTTTAACAAAGAATATTCGTACTGTGACGCCCCCAAAATAGGTCCATTCCATCCAACCCATTCTGAGTCGCCAAATACATGGTACAGAAATAACTACAACTTTATTATTACAACATATAAAGCGTGAGTTTAAATACGAGATATTGCCATCTAGACAATATCCACACGCAAATAAATCCCCATCATAATTATTGATACATTATTTTACAAAATGGTGAGGACTACTAAACAACTCTCTCTAGAACCTTTATTCCATACCCCACTAAAGTACTACTTTCATTCATTCTAGCCTCTAAGAAGAAAAATGGAACAACAAAGAAAAGGGTGAGCTCAACTAGCCCAATAAAAGAATATTATGACTATCTGATAAATTATCGTTAGTCTTCAACGGAAAAAATCTAATAGAATACAATAAACAACCGGTTTAAATCAACAATGCAATGCGGTGAAAACAACAATTCATTAGAAGAGTTAAGTAGAGAATGCAAACTACTATCTTCTATATATGAATTTAAAAGTTCATCATCGATATTTTATCCTGTAACATCAATCAATATATATCTAGAATCAAATATTCATCTTTGCACTCTTGACCAAAGATATTCATCAGGTTGGTCATGTTCATCTAAACACTGTTCATCTTTGCACTATATGGCCAAAGATATTAATCGATCGGTCGTATTCATCTCGACACTGTTCATCTTTGCACTACTGGGCCAAAGATATTCATCAAGAAATCATTCATCTTTGCACTCTACGGGCCAAAGATATTCAATAATATCATCATTTAAGGCGAGGATGATGAAAATATTTCAAAGAAAACGAATCCAATGAAACAAAAGAACAAATATTAAGGATTAAGTATTTTAAACAATCTAAGTTCAAAAATACTTCATAAGTAATCAGAGTGGAGTAAAATTCAAGAAGGATCAAAACATGGATACAATCAAAGCTAGTATCCATAATAGATATTTTGAACAAAAGAAGAAATTTCATTTTTCTATGAATAATGGTAATGTGATAAGTGAATAAATGTCGATATCGTGAATAGTCTTGAGTATCGTGAATAGTAACTCCGACACCAAAAGATAGAAATATCATAAAAAAATATCTTCACGCTTCGTGAATAGTACTCGTGAATAGTAACTCATGAATAGTAACTCATGAATAGTAACTCGTGAATAGTAACTCATGAATAGTAACTCGTGAATAGTAACTCATGAATAGTAACCCCGACATGAAAAAATTCCAAATTTGATAAAAATTTCCAACCAATATTTTGGCATAATGATATTGAAGAAATAATATCATTTTCGAATAAAATAACATCCCTTACCTCGAAGACAAGTACTTACAGTTGAAACAGGATATAGGCTATGACTTGAACTTGCACAGAGTATAGCAATACTCAAAGTATACTCAAAATACTCAAAAGAATATACTCGATAATATAGAGAGAAAACTTGATTTAAATGTGATTTTCAATCCTAACCTAAGCACCCTATTTATAGGAAAATGCTTAGAACACCAAAGTAGAAAATTTAATATAATAATATTATATATATTACAAATTCTCTATGCATATTTTGACAACTGATTTCAGCTTATCTTGCACATGCTAGGGCTGCCCACAAAACAAAAAAACGTTTTTCCTATTTTAAATTTTTTAAACTTCCAAAAATTAATTATTTCGGAGCTTCGGAACTTCAATAATTCATAATAAATAGCCCTTTTATCAGAAAATTCGAATCTCGCAAATTTTTATAGGAAATTCAATTCTCTACAACTTTGCGAAGAAAGTTTTTCCAAATTTAAAAGAAAATTGACCAAATCCACAAATAAGCGCGATTTACAAAGTATAATCAAATTTTAGTCGAGAAATGGGGTCCATCGACACAAAAACATGTGTTAATCATTTAATGCAACAAGAATACTCTTCCTCCTCATATACTCATATATCCCACATTCATTGTAAAAATATCACCATTATTATATTATTAAAATATAATAATATATTTAAATGAATTATTTTATCGAAAAAGATAAAATTTCAATTTTCAACAATTGTCACTTTAAAAATTTTCTCCATCTATATCCACATAAAATAAATATTTTCCTCATCATATAAATCAATAATTAATTATTCACAAATAATATTACGTGAATCACAAGATCTTGTGACCAGTATGTTCTTGGGAAAGAGGGGCTTTCCAATAAGGATCTCTCACTTCTTGGTGCGCAATTAGGTGACCAAACCTCTCCTTGAAGCGAACTTTCTAGATATTGCCAATAATGTTATCCAATAATATTATTAGGATAATATGAATTATTGCCCAGATAATGGAAAATACTATGTAATGACAATTTATTGAAACAACGGTAATATAAAATATCAATGCGTGAATTATTGAATCAATAAAATAAAATCTTGAACAATAATTCTTCAGAACAATTATTGAGTAGTGCCTTCTTACGTAAAAATCAATAATTGGTGCAATACTGCAATATTCTTGTTCAACAACGCGTATTAGTGTGTTTTAACCACCGGTATTCCAATTAAGATAATACTTGAACGCCTGCTTATTTATAAACAACTTATATTTGTCGTTTTCTTCATCCAATCACTTTTCTTTATGGGGCCCACAAAAGATCGTGTCAAATGCGAATATTCCCAAGCGGTAGGAATATTCCACGACCAAACGAATATTCCCAACAATAATGAATATTTTATAACCACTTGCTTATTCAAATATTTGCGTATTTTACCCATAACTATCCACATTAATCAAATCAACCCTTACTATTTTAAAATAACAAATAGAGAAAAAAATTTCATTTATTAATAATTTGGGGTCTTCTGACCTCCCTCCTTATGAAATTTAAGTCCTCGAAATTGGCGTGCGATACACAGTGTTTGAAAAGATGAGAATACCTCGCTTTCATTTCCGTTTCAACTCCTAGGTCATTTTCTCAATAGCATGGTTTCTCCACAAAACTTTAACTTGTGGTATAACCTCAGTACATAGGACATGTTCTTTCCTATCCAAGATCTTGTGGTACCTCCCTCGTCGTTAAGTCTTTGGCTATCTCGTCCGGTTCTAACTTCGATGGCGTGGTTGGTCATCCACATATTTATGTAACATCGATCGTGAAAAAGCGTTATGAACACGCGTCATACTTGGCGGTAAAAGCGAGTCTATAGGCCCACGCTCCTATTCTATCGAGAATTTCAAATGGATTAATAAATCGAAGGTTTGAGCTTTCCTCTCCCTCACCGATTCTTGCTTTTGAAATAACAACTTCTTGCACCTCCTTCTTCAAATTCATCATTCAAGGTGTGTAGCTTGAGCGACTTTAACTTTATCGATTAAAATCGATTATACTCATTATATCATCACGTGGGTACCTAGAGTTTTCATCTCCATCTCTATTATTTGTAAATTATCTGAAATGAGTCTTTGACAATATCGTTTTCGTACTTGTATCGATCTTCTACTCAACACGTCGGCTACCACGTTAAACTTTTCCGGGATGGCATGGTCGAACATGTCTTTGAAATGGGTCTCCTCTTGAGTTCTTGAAGCTCTTCCCACATTCCTTGCTCCATTCGAATTTTGTATCTCTACGAGTCAATTGCGTTAATGGAATAACGATTAGAGAATATCCTTCAACGAATCTCGATAATAACCAACTAAGCCTATAAAGCTACGTATTTTGATTCTGAAGCTTAGGTTGTTCTCAACTGTGACTCATATCCCAACCTTGGATAAGACGTTACAATGACACCTATCGGTTTACTATCGCATGCGAATATGGTGTCCCTACGAGAGTCGGCTTCGGTGCATTCCACAAAGGAAGTCACCGATAAAGGCTCAGTACCAAATTCTATAGTTGAATTTTTAACTCTGAAGTTCAATAGGAGCCATTCGATATGAGATTTTAGAAATGAGTTTTGTCTTTGGGTTCAAAGTCGATACAAAATTTAATATCGGTCTTTGGGAGTAAACCAAGAAATTCTTGAAATACGTCGGGAAAAATCAATAACAACAGGAATATTATTCAAATCGGCGTGTCTTTATTCAAATCCATAACATGGACTAAGTAAACTTGACATCCGTAATAAGCGAATGACTTCATGGCTTGATATGAAAATGTTTGACTACAATGGTTTGATTGCTTGAATTGAATAACGAGGTTGCTTAGGAATATAAAAACTAACAACTTCTGAAAGTAATTAATTTTGGCATGATGAGTAGTTAACCTTAAAATCACATCAAAAGCAAATATCTCTATAGAAATAAGGTTAACGGGTAATGTGATAGTGCCAACTGAATTAAGCAAGATTTCTAAACAACGGATGTAATGAAAGTTTCTCTAACGAGTCTCCATAAATAGGTCAAAGTCTAATTTCTCCGTAGTCAGTTTCAAGCGTTGGCCGCAAGTAAGAGAGATAAAGAATGGGTAGAACAGGGATTCTAGTAAGGTATAAACTTCGCAAGAATTTATAATTAACTAACCCATGATAACCGTTCGAGTTCCTCGCATTTTGGTAGTCACGACAACGCTCTTCCGAGAATCGTTGACTTGACTTTTACGGGACGATCTTTTGAGTCACCATTTCCATCGGATTTGGGTTTCGATATCGTCTGATCTCTCGAAGCGATATGTCCTTCTTTTCCATAATTATAGCATACCTTAAACTGCTATTATGGGTAGTTTGGGGTGATATGCCCTCTTTCCGCATTTGTAACATGTCGACCCGGTGGTGCTTTCTCCTCCCTTGGAACCGGTTACTCTTTTGGCGGCGACGTCTTCACATGGTTGTTGTTGAATCTCCTCTTTTTAAATCTCCTCCAGCTTGCTTCTTCTATTTTCATGGCCACGATTACCACGGAGTGGTTACTAGCCTTTGTCAGTATTCTTCTTTCTCCGTTTGGTTATCGTTATTACGATACTTCGCTATCTTGATATGATCTTGGTTATGGTCCCTCGGTTGAGCGTACTCGTTATCTCACTCTAACAATCGAGAGCCTGTTGACAACATCTCCCGAATAGAGAAAAATTTATGAGAAATGAGATCTTGGCGTATCTTGGGGTTTCAAACCTCTCAAAACATCCGCGTCATCGTTCCTCATTCTCCACCAAATGAGGTGCAAACTGGATAACTCCACGAACTTACGCCTCATCTTTGGGACACACCGTCATGTTATTCTTTCTGATCCTAATAAACTCCACTTCCTTCATATGATGAATACTTTCGGGGAAGTACTTGTCATTGAACTATTTCAAACGTCTCACATGACATCTTGAGTGCGGTTTGGATGGATGCGCTTCACGATTCCCACCAATGAATCTGTCTCATTACGAACATAAAAAGTAGCGAATGGAACTTTACATTTCTCGTGCATCCCAAGACATCGAATATCTTGGTAATTTTTTGACCCACGTCTCACTTTTAATCGGATCCGGCTTTCCCTAGAATTACGGTGGTCCCAACTCTTTGAACTGCTTGGTTTGTGACCACCCGTGAATTGCTATCATTTCCTCCTGTATTTTGAACACGAGTCTCCTCGTTGCGATTTTGCATGAATCGCAAAAGTTTCTAAACATCCCTCATTCATCATCTCGCTTTCAATTGGTGTTGTTCACGGGAGGTACATTGCCAAACTGTTGCACGTTCTCCTCGTTGGTGAATCTGAGCATCTCCATGGTCTCATTTACTCCATTGTTAATATTCTCGATCGACATTCTCAAATCTTGTCGCCATAAAACAAAGGTTAATTAAGGAAATCAATATATCACATAATATCCCTATATACTAACTAACTAACAAATAAGCTTAGGTAGGACAAACTAGCGAAGGATTTACTCGTCTCTCCCCTCCTAGTTCTATTCCCCGATCTCCGCCAGAGATCATATCCCTAAGCTCCGATACCAACCGTGGCGCCCCCAAAATAGGTCCATTCCATCCAACCCATTCTGAAATGCGCCAAATACATGGTACGAAATAACTACAACTTTATTATTACAACATATAAATCGTGAGTTTAAATACGAGATATTGCCATCTAGACAATATCCACACACAAATAAATCCCCATCATAATTATTGATACATTATTTTACAAAAATGGTGAGGACTACTAAACAACTCTCTCTAGAACCTTCATTCTATACCCCAATTAGTACTCGTTACATTCTCGCCTCCTGAGAAGAAAAATGGAACAACAAGGAAAAGGGTGAGCTCAACTAGCCCAATAAAGAATATTATGACTATACAACAAATTATCGTTAGTCTTCAACAGGGAAAAATCTAATAGAATACAATAGACAACCAGTTTTAAATCAACAACTGCAGCGAAAACAACAATTCATTAGAAGAGTTAAGTAGAGAATGCAAACTACTATCTTCTATATATGAATTTAAAAGTTCATCGTCGATATTTTATCCCTGTAACATCAATCAATATATATCTAGAATCAAATATTCATCTTTGCACTATCGACGAAAGATATTCATCGATTTAGTCATGTTCATCTAAACACTGTTCATCTTTGCACTATGGGCCAAAGATATTAATCGATCGATCGTATTCATCTCAACACTGCTCATCTTTGCACTACAAAGCCAAAGATATTCATCAAGAAATCATTCATCTTTGCACTACAGGCCAAAGATATTCAATAATATCATCATTTAAGACCGAGGATGATGAAAAATATTTCAAAATGAATGAATCCAAAGAAACAAAAGAACAAATATTAAGGATTAAGTATTTTAATCAATCTAAGTTCAAAAATACTTCATAAAGTAATCGAGTGGAGTAAAATTCAAGAATGATCAAAACATGGATCTGATCAAAGCTAGTATCCATAATAGATATTTTGGACAAAAGAAGAAATTTCATTTTTAATTGAATAATGCCAGTATTAAATGAATCAGTCCGTAGTATCGTGAATAAGACTCAAGCACCAAAAGATAGAAATTCCATAAAAAAACATCTTCACGCTTCGTGAATAGTAACTCGTGAATAGTAACTCATGAATAGTAACTCGTGAATAGTAACTCATAAATAGTAACCCCGACATGAAAAAGTTCCAAATTTGATAAAAATTTCCAACTAATATTTCGGCATAATGATATTGAAGAAATAATATCATTTTCGAATAAAATAACATCCCTTACCTCGAAAGAGCAGACTTTTAGTTGAAACACCTGGGATATAGGCTATGACTTGAACTTGCACCGTATAGCAATACTCAAAGTATACTCAAAATACTCAAAAGAATACGCTCGATAATATAGAGAGAGAAAACTTCAGTTTCTGGTGTGATTTTCAATCCTAACCTAAGCACCCTATTTATAGGAAAATGCTTAGAACACCAAAGTAGAAAATTTAATATAATAATATTATATATATTACAAATTCTCTACGCATATTTTGACAACTGATTTCAGCTTATCTTGCACATGCTAGGGCTGCCCACAAAACAAAAAAACGTTTTTTCTATTTTAAATTTTTTAAACTTCCAAAAATCAATTATTTCGGAGCTTCGGAACTTAAATAATTCATAATAAATAGCCCTTTTATCAGAAAATTCAAATCTCGCAAATTTTTATAGGAAATTCAATTCTCTACAACTTTGCAGAAGAAAGTTTTTCCAAATTTCAAACAGAAATTGACCGAAATCCACAAATAGTCGATTTTACAGGCTATAATCAAATTTTAGTCAAGAAATGGGGTCCACCGACACACAAAACATGTGTTAATCATTTAATGCAACAAGAATACTCTTCCTCCTCATATACTCATATATCCCACATTCATTGTAAAAATATCACCATTATTATATTATTAAAATATAATAATATATTTAAATGAATTATTTTATCAAAAAAAGATAAAATTTCAATTTTCAACAATTTTCACTTTAAAAATTTTCTCCATCTATATCCACATAAAATAAATATTTTCCTCATCATATAAATCAATAATTAATTATTCACAAATAATATTACGAGAATCACGGAGGCTGGCGGCCGGTAGTTCTGAAAGAGGGGCTTTCCAATAAGGATCTCTCCTTCTTCGTAGATGCAATTAGGTGACCAAACCTCTCCTTGAGCGTAACTTTCTAGATATAGCCAATAATGTTATCCAATAATATTATTCGGATAATATGAATTATTGCTCAGATAATGGAAAATCTTTGTGTAATGACAATTTATTGAAACAACGATAATATAAAATATCAACGATCGTGATTATTAAATCAATAAAATAAAATCTTTGAGCAATAATTATTTGTAAAAATTATTGAGTAGTGCCTTCTTTACGTAAAATCAATAATTGGTGCAATCTGATGTCTTCTTATTCAACAACGGCGTATTAGTGTGTTTTAACCATTGGTTATTCAACAATGATATTAATGAATTGCTTGTTATTTATAAACAACTTATATTTGTCATTTTCTTCATCCAATCGCTTTTCCAGTTATGGGGCCCCCAAAGATCACATACGTAAATGCGAATATTCCCACAAACGATCTAATATTCCACGACCAAACGAATATTCCCAACAATAATTAATATTTTATAACCACTTGCTTATTCGAAATATTTGCGTATTTTACCCATAACTATCCACATTAATCAAATCAACCCTTACTATTTCAAAATAACAAATAGAGAAAAATAAATTTCATTTATTAATAATTTGGGGTCTTACACGTACGATGACACAATCATTGGTGGACCCCACAACGGAAGTATTGTCGGAGTTAGAAAACGACAGAAATATCTTTTAATAAAAATAACGGCAAAAGTTTTACCGTTAAAACTATTGAGATACCCGGTGGTAAAAATACGATGTCGTGTGGTTACATAAGTAAGACACTACCAGTATTGATTATTGATCTTTACGTGAAAGCCACTCGGTTTACTCAATTATTGCTACAGTGTTGTTGCATAGTATCTCACGTTATTTGATTCAATTATTGTCACAGTATCATCTGCATAATATTTTATATTATTAAATTAATAATTGAGACAACAAAGTTATTCATATTATTATTTGCAATATTGACAATGTTTAGAAATTCTGTCAAGGAGAGGTTAGATAATCTAATTGTGCACCAATAAGGAGAAATCTTTATCGGAAAGCCCCCCTCTTTCCTGGGAACGATCTGGTTGTTAAATATTATGAGTTATAATATTAATGATGAATAATTGTTGAAGTATTTAGAATGTGTTTATTGAAGATAAGTGAATTACAAAAGTTAGAGGGGAATAATGCAAACTTGAAAAACTTTAGGGTACCAAAGTGTAATAAGTTAAATCAACCTGGACCATTGGTGGTGGTTTTAATAGTAAATCAATCTGGACCGTCGATGGTGATTTTAATAGTAAATCAATCTGGACCGTCGATGGTGATTTTAAAAGTAATCAATCTGGACCATCGGTGGTGGTTTTAAAAGTAATCAGTCTAGACCGTCGGTGGTGGTTTTAAAAGTAAATCAATCTGGACCGTCGGTTGTGGTTTTAATAGTAATCAATATAGACCGTCTATTCTAATAGTAAATCAATCTGGACCATTCATGAAGTAGTTACTATTTAGTCCATTCTCCTATAAATAGAAGCTTAATTTTTCTTTCATTCTCACCAATTCATTGAGATTCACAAGAGACACTATAGAGAGAGAAACTATAGAGATCAAGAAGAAGAGTATTCTGCTACTTCACTATTGCAGTATCCAGCTTTCTACCAAGGTAAGGGGTATTATTTCTTTCGTATTCATAAGGAATACTATTTTTCATATTCATCCTTTAATATGTCGGAATAACCTGTCTACGCGAATTCCATACCGTATGACAGGTGAAAATCTATTTGCAGTTTCGCATGTTATTTCTTTTCATATTTTTAAATCTAAACTTACTATGGTAAGTATTGCTTCTATAATTCTTGAAATTAGCGGAATATCCTTGAGTTTTGCGCTTTATCCAGTATCATTTTATTGGAATATTGATCTAAACTTTTTTTATTAAATATCAATATTTTCACCCGGGGTATTATTCACGGGTTACTATTCACCCGGTTACTATTCACTATAATATTATTCACTCGGGTATTCTAGGCACTTTTTATGTCGGGGTACTATTCACGAGTTATGTGACGCCACCAAAATAGGTATACATACGACCCATTCTGAGTCGCCAGATATCACATTATAAAAATCAAATACAAACTTTATTTATACAACTGTTGAACTGTCGTATAGAATACGACCACAGTTAATTGTGAGTTTTAATACAATATTGTCTCATAGACAGTATCCAAACTCAAATTATTACAATGCCATATAAAATACAGCAGCAAATATTTCAAGACCCCAAAGAAGAACGAGAAGATTACTATTTTGTTCATTCTAATGAGGTGCACTTTTTATGCTTCCAAAGTCGGGTTCTCATCACCCTATTGTTGTTCGCCAAAATTAATTATTAAGTGACGTATAAAATACGACACCCACATCTTAGGTCCTCAATACAATTATATATTGTACATCATGTCGTTTTATAATGTATTGATAAACTCTGACAGTTTCGGACCATCACACTATTTCCCTGTTATCCCCGCTCGACCCAGCTACACTCTTATTACCTGAAAGGAGTTGTGAAGCAAAAAGGGTGAGCACAAATAGCCCAGTAAAGAATATCATGGCTAAGATAATTAATTTATCAACAACATTTATCAGAATAAATCAGAGATTTAGAACATATGGTAGATAATAAAAGTTTTCAACCATAGTTGCAGTGGAACGAGCAATCCATTAGAAGAGTCAAGTAGAACATAATGTCTACTATCTCCTCTAGATTAAAAGTCTATCGTTGATATTTTATTCCTGTAATACTCATCAACAGTTCTTTGTTATACTTAAGACAAATAGAACTTTCAACACTTGTCTTCACCTGAACCACCAAAGATATTAGTTAAATTCACAATTCATATTTATAATAATGTGAATTAATAGTTTCTTCTTGCCACAAAGACTTAATAGAACGTTTACTCAATATCCTTACCCCAAGGTTGAAGATATTCAAATGTAATAACAATGATCATACCAATCAGTTGTCTATCTTTGCACTACGGGCCAAAGATATTCAACTATAAAACCAATGGTCATGATCATACCAATCACATAATTGAATTATCCATGCACTACGGCCAAGGATATTCGTTAGTATCACTAGTGGTCATGATCATGTCATACACTGTCCATCTTACGCATTACTGGTCAAAGCTATCAAATAACGGATCATCTTTGCTACGGGCCAAAGATATTCAACAACATATAATCTTTTGCACTATAGGCCAAAGATATACAATTGTAAAATCAATAACCAACAAAGATAATAAAGAATAGAATAATAAAAGAATTTCACCATGTATGCGATTTTGGCATAGGCGAGTTATTCAAACATAATAATAAAGAATGGAATAACGAAAGAATTTCACCATCGTGCGTCAATCCGCATGACGAGTTATTCAACGAAATAATAAATAATGGAACCGGTCATGCGTAATAACGCGCATAGACGGGATATTCAACCGAGAATAATAAAGAATGGAATAACAAAAGAAATCACCGGTGTCTACGGTAGAATCGCGTATCTGAGTTTTTCCAATGAAATAATAAAGAATTGAATAACAACAGACTTCACCGGTGTATACTAAATCCAGCGTATACAGTTATTCCAACAGAATAATAAATAATGGAAGAACAACAGACTTCACCGTATATCACCCAGCGTATAAGTTATTCAACGAATAATAAGTAATTAACGGAATAACAAAAGGATTTCACCAAGTATAGAAGTCAGATATATCTGAAAGTTATTCCATCGAATAATAAAAGCGGAATAATATAAGGATTTCACCAAGTATAGGGTATGCCAGCGTATACAAAAGTTATGTATAGGGTATCTTGTCAGATATACTGAGTTATTCCAATGAAATAATAAAGAATGGAATAACAAAGTTCTCTTCATAAATAAGAAAGAATAACACCCCTTACTATAATAATACTATCCTTTACTATAAAAAAAACCTTTACTGAAAATAGAAGTTGTAGAAGTAGGAGAATATATCTTCTTCTTTCTCTCTAAAATTTCTCTCTCTAGAGTTTCAATGAATTAAAAGAAATAATGAAGGAATGAGCTTACATTTATAGAAGAATGGAATGCATAATAACCAATCCATGAGCAGTTCGATTGATTTACTTTAATCTGATGTCCATATTTAAAGCAAAATCTTTTAAATAAAATATAATATATTCTATTTATAATCTAATAAAAGCGAAATAACTTTATAAAATATTTTACTATCTGAAAACACTATGCGAGCACTTTATCTGAAACCCTATGTATAATAAAATATAATATATTCTAATTATTGTCTAATAAAACGAATAACTTTATAAAAGTATTTTTATTTTATATAAAAGATTTTACTATTAGCCTAATAAAATGAATAACTTTATAAAAGTATTCTGTTTTATATAAAAAGTTTTTCTGTTTTATTACGTTAATAATACGAATAAAACAAAAATTCATCATCACTTACTTTGAAAAATTTTCAAATGTCACCCTTAACTTTAAACTTTTATCAATTTAATTATTTACCAAAATAAAAAAATTGATTACTTTTATTTCATAAAATTCGGGGTCTCACAATCTCCCCTCCTTATGAAATTTCGCCCTCGAAATTTACGTACGTACCTGATATTCGAAGAGATGAGAATACCTTGCTTTCTTTTCGAATTGTACCTTCCCTGTTATTTCATCATATCATCATAATTTTAGTATTGCTCATCTCCATGTGTTTCGGTATCATTCTAGAATATACTTCAAAACAAGGTTAATTGACATATCATAATTTGTCACTTATCAGTAAATAATTTCACTTAGGTAAGTCACACACTAGCGAAGTATATAACCTCGCCTCTCCCCTCCTAGTTCTAGACTCATATCTCCGCCAAACGACCATATCCCTAAGCTCGATACCAATTATGACGCCCCCCAAAATAGGTCCACATCACCCATTCTCGAGTCGCCAGATATCACATTATAAAAATCAAATACAAACTTTATTTATACAAATTGTTGAATCGTCGTATAGAATACGACCACGATTAAACTTGAGTTTTAATACAATATTGTCTCGTAGGCAGATATCCAAACTCAAATTATTACAATGCCATATAAAATACAAAGACAAATATTTCAAAGACCCCAAAGAAGAAACGAGAAGATTACTATTTTGTTCATTCTAATGAGGTGCACTTTTTATGCTTCCAAAGTCGGGTTCTCATCACCCTATTGTTGTTCGCCAAAATTAATTATTAAGTGACGTATAAAATACGACACCCACATCTTAGGTCCTCAATACAATTATATATTGTACATCATGTCGTTTTATAATGTATTGATAAACTCTGACAGTTTCGGACCATCACACTATTTCCCTGTTATCCCCGCTCGACCCAAATACACTCTTATTACACGAAAGGAGTTGTGAAAGCAAAAAGGTGAGCACAAATAGCCCAAATAAAGAATATCATAACTAAGATAATTAATTTATCAACAACATTTATCAATAATAAATCGTAGATTTAGAACATATGGTAGATAATAAAAGTTTTCAACCATAGTTGCAGTGGAACGAGCAATCCATTAGAAGAGTCAAGTAGAACATAATGTCTACTATCTCCTCTAGATTAAAAGTCTATCGTTGATATTTTATTCATGTAATACTCATCAACAGTTCTTTGTTATACTTAAGACAAATAGAACTTTCAACACTTGTCTTCACCTGAACCACCAAAGATATTAGTTAAATTCACAATTCATATTTATAATAATGTGAATTAATAGTTCCTTCTTGCCACAAAGACTTAATAGAACGTTTACTCAATATCCTTACCCCAAGGTTGAAGATATTCAAATGTAATAACAATGATCATACCAATCAGTTGTCTATCTTTGCACTACGGGCCAAAGATATTCAACTATAAAACCAATGGTCATGATCATACCAATCACATAATTGAATTATCCATGCACTACGGCCAAGGATATTCGTTAGTATCACTAGTGGTCATGATCATGTCATACACCTGTCCATCTTCGCACTACGGGTCAAAGCTATCAAATAACAGATCATCTTTGCACTACAGGCCAAAGATATTCAACAACATATAATCTTTGCACTATAGGCCAAAGATATACAATTGTAAAATCAATAACCAACAGTATAATAAAGAATAGAATAATAAAAGAATTTCACCATGTATGCGATTGCTTAGCATGAGCAAAAGTTATTCAAACATAATAATAAAGAATGGAATAATAAAAGAATTTCACCATGCGTAATCCGCGCGAGACAGTTATTCAACGAATAATAATAAATAATGGAACATCAATAATAAAGTATCGAGGATATTCAACGAGAATAATAAAGAATGGAATAACAAAAGAAATCACCGGTGTATACCATAATCCGCGTATCTGAGTTTTTCCAATGTAATAATAAAAATTGAATAACAACAGACTTCACTGTATATCGGTAATCCGCGTATACAGGTTATTCCAACAGAATAATAAATAATGGAAGAACAACAGACTTCACCAGGTATACTGTAATCAGCGTATACAAGTTATTCCAACAGAATAATAAGTAATTAACGGAATAACAAAAGGATTTCACCAGTATAGGAGTCAGTATATCTGAGTTATTCCAACGTAATAATAAAAAATAAAATAATATAAGGATTTCACCAAGTATAGGGTATCGCCGCTTATACGGAGTTATGTATAGGGTATCTTGCATATCTGAGTTATTCCAATGAAATAATAAAGAATGGAATAACCAAGTTCTCTTCATAAATAAGAAAGAATAACACCCCTTACTAATAATATTATCCTACTATAATAATAATATCCTTACAGTAAAAGAAATCGAAAATAGAAGTTGTGAAGTAGGAGAATACTCTTCTTCTATCTCTCTAAAATTTTCTCTCTCTAGAGTTTCAGTGAATTCGTAAGAAATAATGAAGGAATGAGCTTCTATTTATAGAAGAATGGAATGCATAGTAACCAATCCATGAACGGTTCAGATTGATTTACTTTAATCGGACGGTCCATATTTAAAGCAAAATCTTTTAAATAAAATATAATATATTCTATTTATAATCTAATAAAACGAAATAACTTTATAAAATATTTTACTATGCAAACACTATGCAGGCACTATGCAAACCCTATGTATAATAAAATATAATATATTCTAATTATTGTCTAATAAAACGAATAACTTTATAAAAGTATTTTATTTTATATAAAAAGATTTTACTATTAGCCTAATAAAATGAATAACTTTATAAAAGTATTCTGTTTTATATAAAAAGTTTTTCTGTTTTATTACGTTAATAATACGAATAAAACAAAAATTCATCATCACTTACTTTGAAAAATTTTCAAATGTCACCCTTTAACTTTAAACTTTTATCAATTTAATTATTTACCAAAATAAAAAAATTGATTACTTTTATTTCATAAAATTCGGGGTCTCACAATCTCCCCTCCTTATGAAATTTCGCCCTCGAAATTTACGTACGTGCGCACTGATATTTCAAGAGATGAGAATACCTTGCTTTCATTTCAAATTGTACCTTCCGGTTATTTCATCTCAGATCATAATTTTAGTATTGCTCATCTCCTGTGTTTAAGATATCATTCTAAAATATACTTCAAAACAAAGGTTAATTGACATATCATAATTTGTCAACTTATCAAGTAAATAATTTCAGCTTAGGTAAGTCACACACTAGCGAAGTATATAACTCGTCTCTCCCCTCCTAGTTCTAGACTCTTATCTCCGCCAGCGACCATATCCCTAAGCTCTGATACCAATTATGACGCCCCCAAAATAGGTCCACACGACCCATTCTGAGTCGCCAGATATCACATTATAAAAATCAAATACAAACTTCATTTATTTATAATTGTTGAATCATCATAGAATACGACCATAGTTAACTGTGAGTTTTAATACAATATTGTCTCATAGACAGTATCCAAACTCAAATTATTACAATGCCATATAAAATACAGCAGCAAATATTTCAAGACCCCAAAGAAGAACGAGAAGATTACTATTTTGTTCATTCTAATGAGGTGCACTTTTTATGCTTCCAAAGTCGGGTTCTCATCACCCTATTGTTGTTCGCCAAAATTAATTATTAAGTGACGTATAAAATACGACACCCACATCTTAGGTCCTCAATACAATTATATATTGTACGTCATGTCGTTTTATAATGTATTGATAAACTCTGACAGTTTCGGACCATCACACTATTTCCCCATTATCCCCGCTTCGACCAAACCTACACTCTTATTACACGAAAGGAGTTGTGAAGCAAAAGGGTGAGCACAAATAGCCCAAAGAAAAGAATATCATAACTAAGATAATTAATTTATCAACAACATTTATCGATAATAAATCGAGATTTAGAACATATGGTAGATAATAAAAGTTTTCAACCATAGTTGCAGTGGAACGAGCAATCCATTAGAAGAGTCAAGTAGAACATAATGTCTACTATCTCCTCTAGATTAAAAGTCTATCGTTGATATTTTATTCCTGTAATACTTATCAACAGTTCTTTGTTATACTTAAGACAAATAGAACTTTCAACACTTGTCTTCACCTGAACCACCAAAGATGTTAGTTAAATTCACAATTCATATTTATAATAATGTGAATTAACAGTTCCTTCTTGCCACAAAGACTTAATAGAACGTTTACTCAATATCCTTACCCCAAGGTTGAAGATATTCAAATGTAATAACAATGATCATACCAATCAGTTGTCTATCTTTGCACTACGGGCCAAAGATATTCAACTATAAAACCAATGGTCATTATCATACCAATCACATCATTGAATTATCCATGCACTACGACCAAGGATATTCGTTAGTATCACTAGTGGTCATGATCATGTCATACACCTGTCCATCTTCGACTACTGGTCAAAGCTATCAAATAACAGATCATCTTTGCACTACAGGCCAAAGATATTCAACAACATATAATCTTTGCACTATAGGCCAAAGATATACAATTGTAAAATCAATAACCAACAGTATAATAAAGAATAGAATAATAAAAGAATTTCACCATATATGCGATACTTGCATGTATGGCGGAGTTATTCAACATAATAATAAAGAATGGAATAACGAATAATTTCACCAATTTAATGTCATGCCAACGAGTTATTCAACGAATAATAAATAATGGAACGGTCGTACGTTAGATAAGATATTCCAATGAATAATAATAAAGAATGGAATAACAACAGAAATACCGGTATACTGTAATCCGCATACGAGTTTTCCAAAAGAATAATAAAGAATTGAATAACAACAGACTTCACTAGGTATACTAGAATCCACAGATACAAAAGTTATTCCAACGAGAATAATAAATAATGGAAGAACAACAGACTTCACCGTATACTTAATCCAATATCAAAGTTATTCAAATGAATAATAAATAATTAACGAAATAACAAAAGGATTTCACCAAGTATAGAAAGTTAGTATATCAAAAGTTATTCCAATAATAATAAAGATAAAATAATATAAGGATTTCACCAAGTATAGGGTATCTGCTTATACAGTTATGTATAGGTATGTCACAGCGTATCTGAGTTATTCCAATAGAATAATAAAGAATGGAATAACAAAGTTCTCTTCATAAATAAGAAAAGAATAACACCCTTACTATAATAATACTATCCCTTACTATAATAATACTATCCCTTACCGTAAAAGAAACTGAAAATAGAAGTTGTGAAGTAGGAGAATACTCTTCTTCTATCTCTCTAAAATTTTCTCTCTCTAGAGTTTCAGTGAATTCGTAAGAAATAATGAAGGAATGAGCTTCTATTTATAGAAGAATGGAATGCATAGTAACCAATCCATGAACGGTTCAGATTGATTTACTTTAATCGGACGGTCCATATTTAAAGCAAAATCTTTTAAATAAAATATAATATATTCTATTTATAATCTAATAAAACGAAATAACTTTATAAAATATTTTACTATGAAAATACTACTATCGCGGCACTATGCAAACACTATGCGTAATAAAATGTAATATATTCTAATTATTGTCTAATAAAACGAATAACTTTATAAAAGTATTTTATTTTATATAAAAAGATTTTACTATTAGCCTAATAAAATGAATAACTTTATAAAAGTATTACATTTTTATATAAAAAGTTTTTCTGTTTTTATTACGTTAATAATCTGAATAAAACAAAACTTCATCATCACTTACTTTGAAAAATTTTCAAATGTCACCCTTAACTTTAAACTTTTATCAATTTAATTATTTACCAAAATAAAAAAATTGATTACTTTTATTTCATAAAATTTGGGGTCTCACAATCTCCCTCCTTATGAAATTTAAGCCTCAAAATTTACTTCACGTTACTGATATTCAAGAGATGAGAATACCTTGCTTTTTTTCAAATTGTACCTTCCGGTTATTTCATCTCATATCATAATTTTAGTATTGCTCATCTCCTCATGTTTAAGTATCATTCTAGAATATACTTCAAAACAAGGTTAATTGACATATCATAATTTGTCAACTTATCAAGTAAATAATTTCAACTTAGTAAGTCACATCTAGCGAAGTATATAACTCGTCTCTCCCTCCTAGTTCTAGACTCATATCTCCGCCAACGACCATATCCCTAAGCTCGATACCAATTATGGCGCCCCAAAATAGGTCCACATCACCCATTCTCGAGTCGCCAGATATCACATTATAAAAATCAAATACAAACTTTATTTATACAAACTATTGAATCGTCGTATGTAGTAGAATACGACCATAGTTAATCGTGAGTTTTAATACAATATTGTCTCATAGATGATATCAAAACTCAAATTATTACAATGCCATATAAAATACAATGACAAATATTTCAAGACCCCGAAGAAGAATGAGAAGATTACTATTTTGTTCATTCTAATGAGGTGCACTTTTGATGCTTCCAAAGTCGGGTTCTCATCACCCTATTGTTGTTCGCCAAAATTAATTATTAAGTGACGTATAAAATACGACACACACATCTTAGGTCCTCAATACAATTATATATTTATGCGTCATGTCGCTTTTATAATGTATTGATAAACTTCTACAACGATTTTGGACCATCACACTATTTCCATGTTATCCCCGCTCGACCCAGCTACACTCTTATTACCTAAAAGGAGTTGTGAAGCAAAAAGGGTGAGCACAAATAGCCCAGTAAAGAATATTATGGCTAAGATAATTAATTTATCAACAACATTTATCAGAATAAATCAGAGATTTAGAACATATGGTAGATAATAAAAGTTTTCAACCATAGTTGCAATGGGAACGAGCAATCCATTAGAAGAGTCAAGTAGAACATAATGTCTACTATCTCCTCTAGATTAAAAGTCTATCGTTGATATTTTATTCATGTAATACTCATTAACAGTTCTTTGTTATACTTAAGACAAATAGAACTTTCAACACTTGTCTTCACCTGAACCACCAAAGATATTAGTTAAATTCACAATTCATATTTATAATAATGTGAATTAATAGTTCCTTCTTGCCACAAAGACTTAATAGAACGTTTACTCAATATCCTTACCCCAAGGTTGAAGATATTCAAATGTAATAACAATGATCATACCAATCATTGTCTATCTTTCTGCACCTACGGGCCAAAGATATTCAACTATAAAACCAATGGTCATGATCATACCAATCACATCATTGAATTATCCATGCACTACGGCCAAGGATATTCGTTAGTATCACTAGTGATCATGATCATGTCATACACCTGTCCATCTTCGCACTACGGGTCAAAGCTATCAAATAACAGATCATCTTTGGACTACAGGCCAAAGATATTCAACAACATATCATCTTTGCACTACAGGCCAAAGATATACAACTGTTAAACCAATAACCAACAGTATAATAAAGAATAGAATAATAAAAGAATTTCACCATGTATGCGATTACTTGCATGACAAAGTTATTCAACATAATAATAAAGAATGGAATAACAAAAGAATTTCACCATGCGTGCGTAATCCGCATGAGACGAGGTTATTCAACCAAATAATAATAAATAATGGAACCGAATCATGCGTAAACGCAGTAGACAGAGATATTCAACAGAATAATAAAGAATGGAATAACAACGAAATACGGTGTCTGATAATCCATATCTGAGTTTTTCCAACAGAATAATAAAGAATTGAATAACAACAGACTTCACCAGGTATACGGTAATCTGCGTATACAGGTTATTCCAATAGAATAATAAATAATGGAAGAACAACAGACTTCACCAGGTATACGGTAATCCGCGTATACAGGTTATTCCAACAGAATAATAAATAATTAACGAAATAACAAAAGGATTTCACCAAGTATAGGAATTCCAGTATATACGAGTTATTCCAACGAATAATAAAAAATAAAAATAATATAAGGATTTCACCAAGTATAGGGTATGCCGCGTATACAGGTTATGTATAGGGTATGCCGCATATACAGGTTATTCCAACAGAATAATAAAGAATGGAATAACCGAAGTTCTCTTCATAAATAAGAAAGAATAACACCCCTTACTATAATAATACTATCCCTTACCGTAAAAGAAACTGAAAATAGAAGTTGTGAAGTAGGAGAATACTCTTCTTCTATCTCTCTAAAATTTTCTCTCTCTAGAGTTTCAGTGAATTCGTAAGAAATAATGAAGGAATGAGCTTCTATTTATAGAAGAATGGAATGCATAGTAACCAATCATTAGCTAGTCCAGATTGATTTACTTTAATCGGACGGTCCATATTTAAAGAAAAATCTTTTAAATAAAATATAATATATTCTATTTATAATCTAATAAAACGAAATAACTTTATAAAAGATTTTACTATGCAAACACTATGCAGGCACTATGCAAACCCTATGCATAATAAAATATAATATATTATAATTATTGTCTAATAAAACGAATAACTTTATAAAAGTATTTTATTTTATATAAAAAGATTTTACTATTAGCCTAATAAAATGAATAACTTTATAAAAGTATTCTGTTTTATATAAAAAGCTTTTCTGTTTTATTACGTTAATAATACGAATAAAATAAAAATTCATCATCACTTATTTTGAAAAATTTTCAAATGTCACCCTTAACTTTAAACTTTTATCAATTTAATTATTTATCAAAATAAAAAAATTGAATACTTTTATTTCATAAAATTCGGGGTCTCACAATCTCCCCTCCTTATGAAATTTCGCCCTCGAAATTTACGTACGTACCTGATATTCGAAGAGATGAGAATACCTTGCTTTCATTTCGAATTGTACCTTCCCGGTTATTTCATCTGTATCATAATTTTAATATTGCTCATCTCCTGTGTTTCAGGTATCATTCTAGAATATACTTCAAAACAAGGTTAATTGACATATCATAATTTGTCAACTTATCAAGTAAATAATTTCAGCTTAGGTAAGTCACACACTAGCGAAGTATATAACTCGTCTCTCCCCTCCTAGTTCTAGACTCATATCTCCGCCAGCGACCATATCCCTAAGCTCTGATACCAATTATGACGCCCCCAAAATAGGTCCACACGACCCATTCTGAGTCGCCAGATATCACATTATAAAAATCAAATACAAACTTTATTTATACAACTGTTGAACTGTCGTATAGAATACGACCACAGTTAACTGTGAGTTTTAATACAATATTGTCTCATAGACAGTATCAAAACTCAAATTATTACAATGCCATATAAAATACAGCAATAAATATTTCAAGACCCGAAAGAAGAACGAGAAGATTACTATTTTGTTCATTCCAATGAGATGCACTTTTGATGCTTCCAAAGTCGGGTTCTCATCACCCTATTGTTGTTCGCCAAAATTAATTATTAAGTGACGTATAAAATACGACACCCACATCTTAGGTCCTCAATACAATTATATATTGTACGTCATGTCGTTTTATAATGTATTGATAAACTCTGACAGTTTTGGACCATCACACTATTTTCATGTTATCCCCGCTCGACCCAGCTACACTCTTATTACCTAAAAGGAGTTGTGAAGCAAAAAGGGTGAGCACAAATAGCCCAGTAAAGAATATTATGGCTAAGATAATTAATTTATCAACAACATTTATCAGAATAAATCAGAGATTTAGAACATATGGTAGATAATAAAAGTTTTCAACCATAGTTGCAGCGGAACGAGCAATCCATTAGAAGAGTCAAGTAGAACATAATGTCTACTATCTCCTCTAGATTAAAAGTCTATCGTTGATATTTTATTCATGTAATACTCATTAACAGTTCTTTGTTATACTTAAGACAAATAGAACTTTCAACACTTGTCTTCACCTGAACCACCAAAGATATTAGTTAAATTCACAATTCATATTAATAATAATGTGAATTAACAGTTCCTTCTTGCCACAAAGACTTAATAGAATTTTTACTCAATATCCTTACCCCAAGGTTGAAGATATTCAAATGTAATAACAATGATCATACCAATCGATTTGTCTCATCTTTTTACTACGGGCCAAAGATATTCAACTATAAAACCAATGGTCATGATCATACCAATCACATCATTGAATTATCCATGCACTACGGCCAAGGATATTCGTTAGTATCACTAGTGGTCATGATCATGTCATACACCATCCATCTTACACTACGAATTGGCTATCAAATAACAGATCATCTTTGGACTACAGGCCAAAGATATTCAACAACATATCATCTTTGCACTACAGGCCAAAGATATACAACTGTTAAACCAATAACCAACAGTATAATAAAGAATAGAATAATAAAAGAATTTCACCATGTTTGCAGTACTTCGCATAGACAGGTTATTCCAACATAATAATAAAGAATGGAATAACAAAAGAATTTCACCATGCGTGCGTAATCTGCACAGACAGGTTATTCCAACAGAATAATAAATAATGGAACCGAGTGCGTGCTACGCGTAGACAAGATATTCAACGAGAATAATAAAGAATGGAATAACAACGAAATACCGGTATCACAGTAATCCGCGTATCTGAGTTTTTCCAACAGAATAATAAAGAATTGAATAACAACAGACTTCACCAGGTATACGGTAATCCGCGTATACAGGTTATTCCAACAGAATAATAAATAATGGAAGAACAACAGACTTCACCGGTATACGGTGTCCGTATCTGAGTTATTCCAACGAATAATAAATAATTAACGAAATAACAAAAGGATTTCACCAAGTATAGGGAGTCCAGTCCGTATATATCTGAGTTATTCAACGAATAATAAAAGAGACGGAATAATATAAGGATTTCACCAAGTATAGGGTATCTGGCGTATCACAAAGAGTTATGTATAGGGTATCTGGCATATATCTGAGTTATTCAACGAATAATAAAAGAATGGAATAACAAAGTTCTCTTCATAAATAAGAAAGAATAACACCCCTTACTATAATAATACTATCCCTTACCGTAAAAGAAACTGAAAATAGAAGTTGTGAAGTAGGAGAATACTCTTCTTCTATCTCTCTAAAATTTTCTCTCTCTCTAGAGTTTCGAATTGAATTAAAAGAAATAATGAAGGAATGAGCTTCTATTTATAGAAGAATGGAATGCATAGTAACCAATCCATGAACGGTTCAGATTGATTTACTTTAATCGGACGGTCCATATTTAAAGCAAAATCTTTTAAATAAAATATAATATATTCTATTTATAATCTAATAAAAGCGAAATAACTTTATAAAAGATTTTACTATGCAAACACTATCAGAGCACTATGCAAATACTATACATAATAAAATATAATATATTCTAATTATTGTCTAATAAAATGAATAACTTTATAAAAGTATTTTGTTTTATATAAAAAGATTTTACTATTAGCTTAATAAAACGAATAACTTTATAAAATTATTCTGTTTTATATAAAAATCTTTTCTGTTTTATTACGTTAATAATACGAATAAAACAAAACTTCATCATCACTTACTTTGAAAAATTTTCAAATGTCACCCTTAACTTTAAACTTTTATCAATTTAATTATTTATCAAAATAAAAAAATTGAATACTTTTATTTCATAAAATTCGGGGTCTCACAAGTTACTATTCACCCGATTACTATTCACTCAAATATTACTCACTCGGGTATTTGGGACACTTTTCATGTCGGCGTACTATTTACGGGGTACTATTCCCGAAGTACTATTCATGGGGTACTATTCACCGAAAAACTTATTTCTTTTCTGTACAAATTATTTTGATACATGGATATTATTCTTGAATGTTACTCCATAAAGTAGTATCATGTTGACTATTTGGTCATTATTGAATTCTGGATAAATTAAATTATAAATCTTTAAAAATTTATCCTTTGCCTTCTTTTAATTGAATTCTTATATCATTGTCATCATCCTCATGCTTATATTGTGATGAAAGTCATCTTTAGCTTACGTGCATAGATGGACTGTTGATTGGTATGTTTATGACCAAGGATAATTCGGTATGATCATGACCATTGATGATTACACGAATATTCATGGCCCGCAGTGAAAGAATAATTTGTGGAGGTGATACTAATGAATATCCTTGACCCGTAGTGCAGGGATGATTCGATGATGTGATTTATTTATTAAGCTGAGTCCCAACGATAAAGTTAATGATAAACTTTTTAAATCATAGAAGATAGTAGATATCATGCTCTACTTGACTCTTCTAATGGATTGTCTATTCCGCTACAGTTAAACTTGTTGTCTATTATATTCTATCGGTTTAACATTGTTGAAGGCTAATGATAACTTATTCTGCATTATCTTAGTCATAATATTTCTTACTGGGCTAGTTGAGCTCACCCTTTTGTTTTCATTGTTCTCTTCAGGAAATGAGAACATAGCCGGGACTAGTCGTGGAACGAAGTGATGGTCCGAGATGGTGCATTTTTAGTCGTCTCTATTTGGGAAATAGTGTGATAATGATTGTAATAAGGACTCCATTGAGTGTGAATATTGTCTAGAAGACAATATTCGTTTTAAAATTCTCAGCTTAGTTATGTCGTATGTTACACGACATTTGTATAATTAAGTTGTATTTTAATTTTGTATTATGTATTTGGCGACCCAAGATGGGTGATGTATACCTATTTTGGGGGCGTCACAGTTGGTATCAAAGCTTAGGGATATGATCCCTGGCTGAGATGTGAGACAAGAACTAGGAGGGGAGAGACGGGGAATTCCTTCGCTAGTATGACCTACCTAAGTTTATTTAGTATTTAATTGGTCAGTCAGAGTATAGGGATAATATGTGACATGTCAATTAACCCTTGCTTTGTGGCAGTGTTTGAAAATGGCATCTGAAAATGTTGAGATCAATAATGAAGCACATGAGACCGTTGAGTCACCAACGATCAATACCCAGGATAATGTGCAACAGGAAGATAATAATCCTCAGGTAAACAACAACACCGATCAAATGATAAACGATGGGATGTTCAGAGGCTTTATGCAATTCATGAAACATCAGGAGAGAGCGGCCCGTGTTCAAAATGCAGGTGGAAACACTGGCAACTCACAGATGGTCACCGCTAAGCAATTCAAGGAGCTGGGACCGTCGTAGTTTTGGGGAAAGCCAGAACCACTTAAGGCGAAGACGTGGATAAAGCAGATCACCAAGATATTCGAAGTCTTGGGATGCTCCGAGGAGCAAAAGGTTCCCTTTGCCACCTTCATGTTGAGAGAAGAAGCAGATTACTGGTGGGAATCAGTAAAGCGTACTTAGCCCGCCGCACTCAAAATATCTTGGGAAAAGTTTCAAGAACTATTCAACGACAAGTACTTTTTCGAAAGTATTCATCCCATGAAGGAGGTGGAGTTTATCAAGTTAGAGCAAAACAATATGATTGTGTCACAGTACGAGGCCAAGTTTGCCGAGTTGTCCCGGTATACATCCCATTTGGTTGATAATGCGGAGAGAATGACGCGAATGTTTTTGCGAGGTTTGAGACCCGAAATACGTCAATATCTCATTTCTCACAAATTGTGGTTGTATTCAGATGTTGTGAATAGGGCTCAGTTATTGGAGCACGATAATGAGTTAATCCAACCAAGAGAGAGCAGCCGGCAAAATGATAATACCAGTGGTAGCAGTCGTCGAAGCAGTGACAATAAACGTGGAGGGAATCAACATGCCAGAAATGGTAACCACTTCGGTGGTAATCATGACCAAGATAATAGGAGTGAAAATTTCAAGAAGAGGAGGTTCAATAATGATGGAAAGACGTCAGCACCAACAACCGTTGTTAAGGAAGGAGATCGACCACCGATCGTATGTTACAAATCTTGGAGAGGAGGACACATCGGTCAAACTATGCACGCAGCGATCAAAAGCATGTTAAATTGTGGAAGAAAGGTCACTAGCCCAATTTTGTGCGTGCACCAAAGTCAAATCCAGGCTGGATGGAGGCATCAAAGGCGCCCCTAGACAAGACAAAACCCGATGAGTTCAAGGAGAGTGTTTGTCGTAACCTCCTGAAAGCGAGGAATCCGAACGAGGTGATCACGGGTAAGCTAATCATAAACTCTAGCGAAGTCTATACCTTATTTGATACCGGTTCTACCCATTCTTTTATTTCTCCTACTTGCGCTCAACGTTTAAATTTGACTCCGAAGAAATTAGACTTCGACTTATCTGTTGAAACTCCGTTGGGAGAAACCGTCATAACATCTACTATTTATAAGTCTTGTTTGGTTCAAATCGGTACCCTCACATTAACTGTCGATCTTATTTCCTTAAAAATACTTGCGTTTGATGTGATTTTAAGGATTGGCTGGTTAACTACTCATCATGCAAAAATTGATTATTTTCGTAAGGTTGTTAGCTTTCATATTCCTAACCAACTTATTATGAGAATTCAAGTGACCAAACCACTAAAGTCAATCACTGTCATCTCAAGCCATAAAGTTATTCGTTTATTGAAAAACGGATGTTAAGCCTTTTTAGCCCATGTCACATATTTAAATAAAAATACGCCAGATTTGAATGATATTTCCATTGTTAATAAATTTTCGGGCGTATTCCCTGAAGAACTTCCTGGCCTACCCCCAAAGCATGAAATTGAATTTTGTATCGACCTTGAATCCGGTACAAAAGCCCATTTCCAAAGCACCATATCGAATGGCTCATGTTAAACTTCAGGAGTTAAAGACCCAACTGCAAGAATTGTTAGACATCGATTTCATTCGTCCTAGTACGTCTCCTTGGGGTGCTCCTGTTCTATTCGTAAAGAAGAAAGATTGGAGTATGCGACTTTGTATTGATTATCGGGAGTTGAATCATGTCACCATTAAAAATAGGTACCCATTGCCTCGCATTGATGACCTGTTTGACCAGTTGCAAGGCGCCAAATTCTTTTCAAAGATCTATCTTCGTTCCGGATATCATCAGTTAAAGATTAAAGCTGATGACATTCCAAAGACTGCTTTCAGAACTCGGTACGGGCATTATGAATTCTTAGTCATGTCTTTTGGATTGACTAATGCTCCTGATGCCTTCATGGATATGATGAACCGAGTATTTAAGAAATATTTAGATCATTATGCAGTCGTATTTATTGATGACATTCTTATATATTCCAAAAGCCGTTAAGATTATGAGGAACACTTGAGGCTGATACTCCAAAAGCTTTGTGAAAACAAGTTATATACCAAGTTAAAGAAATGTGAGTTTTGGCTTGAGAAAGTGGCATTCTTGGGGCACGTGATATCAAATCACGAAATATCTGTTGACCCAGCAAAGATTGAAGCAATTCAAAGCTGGGAGCAACCCAAGTCGATGTAAGAAATGCGTAGCTTTTTGGCTTAATGGTTATTATCGGAGATTCGTGGAAGGATTTTCTCGAATCGCTACTCCATTAACTCAGCTGACTAGAAAAGATACAAAATTCGATTGGAGTGAAGAATGTGAGAAGAGTTTTCAAGAACTCAAGAGGAGGCTCATTTCAACACCTGTTCTAACAATACCATTTGGTTCGAAATTTGTCATATACAACGATGCTTCAGGCAAAGGTTTAGGATGCGTTCTCATGCAACATGGGAAAGTCATAGCTTATGCCTCTCGACAACTCAAAGAATATGAGAGGAATTATCCCACTCATGATCTAGAGTTAGCAGCTGCTGTCTTCGCACTTAAAATTTGGAGGCATTACCTGTATGGGGAGAAAGTGGAGATCTATACGGATCATAAGAGTCTCAAATATTTCTTCACTCAAAAGGAACTCATTATGCGGCAACGACGTTGGCTTGAACTGTTGAAAGATTATGATCATACCATTCAATACCATCCTGAAAAAACAAACGTGATAGCTGACGCATTGAGTAGAAGATCATATGCGGGTATGAGTGCGATATTGTCAACGCAAAGGCCCATTTTGTATGACTTACAAAGGGTGGAGATAGATTTAAAGACTCCAGGGACCCATGTAATGATGGCGAATATACGAGTAGAACTGACTTTAATTAATAAAGTTAAAACTGCTCAAGCTACAGACCTGGACCTGATGCGTATGAAGAAAAAAGTACAAGAAGGTGCTGTTCCGGAAGTAAGAATTGATGAAGAAGGAATACTTCGAGTCAACTCCAGACTTTATGTTCCAAACGACCCTGATTTAAAGTATAAGATCATGATGGAGGCGCACAACACACCGTTTGCAATCCATCCTGGGAGTACCAAAATGTATCGTGATCTTCGACATACATTTTGGTGGAGCAATATGAAGAGAGAGATAGCATAGTTTATTTCAAGGTGTCTAACTTGTCAATGAGTCAAGGCGGAGCATCAAGTTCCAAAAGGTCCATTGCAACCACTTGAAATTCCAGAATGAAAATGGGAGCACATTACCATGGATTTCGTTACTGGTCTTCCCAAGGTTTCTCAAGGCATAGATGCGATTTGGGTCATTGTTGATAGATTGACCAAGTCTGCTCATTTCTTACCTATACGAGAAACTTATTCATTTGAACGTCTGGCTCGTATGTACATAAATGAGATTGTAAGACTGCATGGTATGCCAGTATCCATAGTTTCTGATCGAGACCCAAGATTCACTTCTCGATTTTGGATTAGTTTACAGAAAGCTATGGGTACGGATTTACGATTCAGTTCGGCATACCATCCTCAAATGGATGGACAATCAGAGAGGACTATTCAAACTCTTGAGGATTTATTAAAATTCTGTGTCCTTGATTTCAAAGGAAGTTGGGACAAGTTTTTGGCATTAGTGGAATTCTCCTACAACAATAGTTATCAAGCAAGTATTGGCATGACTCCATTTGAGGTGTTGTATGGACTCAAGTGTCGTTCTCCAGTATGCTGGGACGAGGTGGGTGAAGCAACGTTGTTGGGATCAGAGTTGGTACGTATGACTACAAAAAAGATTCAAATGATCCGACAACGTATATAAATGTCACAAGATTGACAAAAGAGTTATGATGATCTTCATCGAAAGGATGTGGAATTCAATGTTGGAGGTCATGTGTTGTTACGTGTTGCTCCATGGAAAGGAGTCACAAGATTTGGAAAGAGAGGAAAGCTCAATCCTCGATTCATTGGGCCATTTGAAATCCTCGATCGAGTAGGAACTGTGGCTTATAGACTCGCCTTACCGCCAAGTATGTCTCGTGTTCATAACGTTTTTCACATATCTATGTTACGTAAATATGTGGAAGACTCGCACCACTTTATTGAATTAGAATCAGACGAAATAGCGAAAGATTTAACGTATGAAGAGGTACCTGTTAAAATCTTGGATAAGAAGGAGCATATTCTACGCTTCAAGGTTATACCTCAGGTCAAGGTTTTATGGAGAAACCACGATGTTGAGGAAATGAAATCAAAGTATCCTCACATCTTCGTCATACCAGGTACGTACACTAATTTTGAGGATGAAATTTCATAAGGAGAGGAGGCTGTAAGACCCCGAATTATATGAAATAAAAGTATCCAATTTTTTTATAATTATTATTCTATTTTATAAATGGTTAAATTGATAAAAGGTTAAAATTAAGGTTGATATTTGAAAGTTTTGCAAAGTAAGCAAGTTGATATAAAATATTTGTTGTGTCGGGGAATATTCGTTTTAACAAGGAATATTCGTACGATGACACAATCATTGTTGGACCCCACAACGGAAGTATTGGCGGAGTTAGAAAACGACAGAAATATTTTTTATAAAAATAACGGCGAAAGTTTTACCGTTAAAACTGTTGAGATACCCGGTGGTAAAAATACAGTAATACGCGTGGTTGCATAGTAGTACACGGTATTGATTATTGATGCTTACATAAGAAGCCACTCAGTTTACTCAATTATTGCTACAGTAAAGTATCCCACGTTATTTGATTCAATTATCGTCACAATATCATCTGCGTAATATTTTAAATTATTAAATCAATAATTGAGACAACAAAGTTATTCATATTATTATTTGCAATATTGACAATGTCTAGAAGTTCTGTCAATGAGAGGTTAGATAATCTAATTGCGCACCAATAGGGAGAAATCCTTATTGGAAAGCCCCTTCTTTCCTGGGAACGACCTGGTTGTTAAATATTGTGAGTTATAGTATTAATGATGAATAATTGTTGAAGTATTAAGAATGTGTTTATTGAAGATAAGTTGTGAAACCCCAGATTTTATGAATAAAGATTTAATTTTCTCAAAATAATTTTTTTTATATTATGGTGTGAATTTGATATAATGTTATAGTTGTGGGTAATATTTATAAATTTTGCAAAGTATGCAAGTTGTCATATTATATTCGATTGGTTGGGAAAATATTCTTTTATCGGGGAATATCCGTGCACGATTTTAATCATTGGTGGACCCCACAATGAAATTATTGTCGGATGGAGAAAAGCACAAAAATATTTTATTAAAAATAACGGCGGAAGTTTTACCGATTAATCTTGTTGAACTACTCTTAGTAGTAAAATACGATGTACGTTGGTTACATACGTAGTAGCGATATTGATTATTGATGCTTATGTGATAAGTCACTCGGTTTTGTTTTATTAGTATTATTAATGTAATAAAATGCGAAAAACTTTTATATAAAAGCAGAATACTTTTATAAAGTTATTCATTTTATTAGACAATAATTAGAATATATTATATTTTATTATGCATAGTATTTGCATAGTGCATGCATAGTGTTTTGCATAGTAAAATCTTTTATAAAGTTATTCATTTTATTAGATTATAAATAGAATATATTATATTTTATTTAAAAATTTTGCTTTAAATATGGACCGAGTCGAGATTAAAGTAAATCAATCTGGACCGTTCATGAGTTAGTTACTATGCAGTCCATTTTTCTATAAATAGAAGCTCATTCTTTTATTATTTTCTTACGAATTTACTGAAACTCTAGAGAGAGAAATTATAGAGAGAAAGAAGAAGAGTATTCTGCTACTTCACTACTCCGATATCAAGTTTCTTTTATGGTAAGGGATATTATTTGTTGTACCCGTAAGGGGTATTATTTATTTTGTATTCGTAAAGAGAACTTCTGTTATTCCATTCTTTATTATTCTGTTGGAATAACCTGTATACGCGGGCTACCCTATACTTGGTGAAATTCTTTTGTTATTCCATTTTTTTTATTATTCTGTTGGAATAACCTGTATACGCGGACTACGATACATTTTGGTAGTCCCAGGATAGATTGCAAACGGTGTGTTGTGCACCTCCATCATAATTTTATACTTTAAATCAGGGTCGTTAGGAACACAAAGTCTGGAGTTGACTCAAAGTATTCCTTCTTCATCGATTCCTTCTTCCGGTATAGAACTTTCTTGCACTTTCTTCTTCATACGCATCAGCTCCAGGTCTGTAGTTTGAGCAGCTTTAACTTTATCAATTAAAGTCGGTTCTACTCGTATATTCGCCATCATCACATGGGTTCCTGGAGTCTTTAACTCTATCTCCATCCTTTGCAAGTCACACAAAATAGGCCTTTGCGTTGACAATATCGCACTCGTACTTGCATATGATCTTACACTCAATCGTCACCACTACATTCGCTTTTCCAAAATGGTATTGGATGGTATGATCATAATCTTTCAACAGTTCAAGCCAACGTCGTTTTCGCATGTTGAGTTCCTTTTGAGTGAAGAAATATTTGAGGCTTTTATGATTCGTAATGATCTCCACTTTCTCCCCATACAAGTAATGCCTCCCAATTTTAAGTGCGAAGACAATAGCTGCCAACTCTAGATCATGAGTAGGATAATTCCTCTCATATTCTTTGAGTTTCACACAAGAAGGAATAAATAATAATATTCAATTAATCAATTACTTGTAACAAGGATTCACCTCCCTTTAGAACTGATTAAAAAAACTAGCTTGACATGCTCTTGAGTCTGCACTCCAATAGATGATAGTTGATTGTTGAATTAATAAAACCTTGACTCTCATCCTCTATTTATAGTGCTAGACAAAGTCCTAAATCCTATAGGAAGTAGAAATCCAAATCCTAAAAGGAATTACAAATCATAACTAGTTTCCATAAATAAATAGAATTTAATTTGGAAATAAATCTTAGTCTAAAGGAAATCCTAAAGCTAATAGAAATATCAATCTAATTCCATGTAGAAGTCTGCCAAAATCTACATTTAGAAACTTTTCAAAAATCCAAGATTTCTCAATTTTCCCGCTCAAATTCGCTGGGGCGAATTTCCATTTTTTGTTGTGATGTCCTTTGGTAAAACGAGCATAATTTTTGATCTGGGAGGAGTTACGAGGCTTGCTACCTATCAAAATGAAGATATGGACGAGATCTACAACTTTCATTATTTGAGAATCGACATAATCTTTCTGCATCAAGGTCGATATTGGGCTCCAAGTGACTGCAGTGTAAATTACAACTTTCAAACTTTGAGGTTCAACGTCTATTTAGTAAAAATATCATAACTTTTTCAAATGAACTTTGATTGGGACGATTCAAGATGATCAGGAAGCTAAAGAAGAGCTCTACAATAAAATTTAAGTCCCAAGCCAAGAACATGCATCCAACTAAATGCTAAAAATCCTGCAATTTTTTCTTTTTCCTCATTTCAGCTCCAATTCTTCCTGAAATCATTAAACACCTTAATAAGCTCATATACACATGAAACATATAATAAAACTAAATATAATGGAATCAAAATAAATGAATAATATGCACTCATCAAATTCCCCCACACTTAGCCTTTTACACGTCCTCGTGTAAACCAAAAGTTTGATTTCCATAAAAATTCTATTCAACCATCATGGCAAAAGATTTCAATGTACAAATAATGATTATCAACACTAAATTTGCAAAAATCTTAATCAATGTCTTATCAGTTAACTCATAATTACCAACCTTACCATTTCACCAATGAATTTCATTAAATCAAACCGTAGCCACATAAGTAACTTTCTCAAAATCTACATACTTACTCAACTTAGTTACCATGGAGCAAAAACAGTGCACACTGACTCACAACCAAGAACAAATTTTTCTTGCTTTTTAAGTTTTTTTTTTCATAGAACCTTCTTTTTAGCACAGATGAATGTATTTTCATGTTTTTCTCAATTTTTTTTCTTGACATGTGCAATGTCTCCTTTTCTTAGGATTTTCAGAGCTACCCATTAGCGAACTTTCCACCAACGACTCCCAAACCAGATGATCTTAGGGCGCTAGGTGTAGAGACACCCCTAAGCCTTACTTATTTAAATAACAAAGGCCACAAAAGTCGACTAGTTAAGCTGCTTTTATTCATCGCACTTTTCAGCGTGAATATCGATGCTTCCCGAGGCTTAGATACCCAGTTATTTCGCACAATGGACATTGAAGCAGATTTTTTATTTTCAATTTTTTCCTTCTCTTTTTTTTCTTTTTCTTTTTTTTCATTCATCATTTTTTTCACATGGTTCTGCAACAACATAAACAAGTTAAACAGTTCTAAGTCATGAAATCAGTGCACAAAGACAACTCCACAAATAATTTAGCCAAATAAACATGCTTCTCATATTCAAGTACTCATGTATCACAAATTCAATTCAAATCAATTACTATGGATCATTGCTTAGTTGTTATCATTCATTAACAAAATAAGCATCAACCAGATTATGAATTTTAGCATCAATTTTCAATCTTTGACTTTAACCTTCGAACACATAAGCAAATAAAACCATGGAACCCAAGTTTTCAGGGTTTTTTTTTCAATTTTTTTTTTCAACTTCCCATCAAAATTGGATATTTTATTCCTACATAAAATAAAACCTAAATCCCCCCCCCCCCACACACAAACTCAAACCGTACATTGTCCCCAATGTAAGAAAATCATACAAAAAAGAAAATACTACTAGCTAACATGCAATAAAAAAAATAAAAGTAAAAAGTAAAGGGATAGAAAAATCAAATCTGAGATCTTGGGTTGCCTCCCAAGCAGCTGCCCATGTTTATTGTCATTGGCTTGACATCATCCTTCTCATCTTTTGTAATTGGACTTGTGTACTTCAAGTGGACTGGTAACAACTTTAATTCTTTATTAGAAGCATCCTTCATATTCTGATTTTTCTTCATTCCAACCATCAAATCTTTTTTGTATATTTGCTCAAGAGATTTCTGCACTTTGGTTAGATTACTAGTAATAATTACAGGTAAAGTGACATTAGTCCCCAAATATGCATATTTCAAATGAGCAGATAATTGTTTCAATTCTAGAGTTGGGGCTTGTACAACAGAAGGTAATAACTTTTGATGAGGAGTAGGAAATTGAATAGAATGTTTTGCTAACTTATCTGAGAATTTCGACAATGAGTGTAGTGCAACCACAATTTCCTTCAATTCCTGAGTTTGCTTAATTTCATCTTCCTTGTCCATATCCATACAGTTGGAGATAGCTACCTCCAAACTATCCCGATGCATTTGTTCAAAGGCTCTATGTACTAAAGAGTCTCTCACATCGATAGCAAAACACATCTATATCACTAGGGTACCTCATGGCATCATAGATGTTAAACTGAATCTTCTCGCCATCAAACTCCATTGTCAAGGTCCCATTGTGCACATCAATCATGGTTCTTGCTGTTTTCAGGAATGGTCTTCCTAACAAGATGTGAGAAAGGTTTGGTGATGTATCATCTTCCATATCCACAATGTAAAAATCTGCAGGAAAGATTAGTTCGTTCACTTGCACTAAGACATCTTCAATTACCCCTCAGGGGTAAAAATCACACCAGTATTTTTCAAAGGACCTAGATTTAAGGAAGCATAAATAGATAAAGGCATAACATTAATTAAAGCTCCTAAATCTAGCATGGCTTTGTCAAATTTTGTGTTTCCTATTTTGCACGGGATTGTAAACATTCCTGGATGTTTACATTTAGGAGGCATTTTTCTTTGAAGAACAGCAGATACATTTTCCCCGACTGTGACTTTTTCATTATTTTGCAATTTTCTTTTATTAGTGCATAATTCTTTCAAAACTTTGCATCTGGTGGCACTTGTTTAATTGCATCAAGGAGAGGTATGTTCACTTACTTTCCTAAAAGTTTCCGAATTTCTTTTTCTTGTTCATCTTTCTTTATAGTTTTAGAATTTCTAGGGAAAGGGTAGAGGAATGTTTTTAAACTTACAAGAGAGAGTGAGATTGTACCTTGGATTTTTAGTTTCCTCCTTAGTTGCTTCCTTTTCAAACTCAATGTTGGTAGATGGTGTATCCATTTGTTTTCCACCCATGAAGTTATGGCACTTGCATTCTCCTTGGGTTGAATCTTTGTTTGAGATGGTAATTTTCACGAGCCTCTGGATTCCAATATCCATCGCAACGGCGCAAAAAATTTGGGGAGTCATCCCATAAATGCTTTGAACATATCCTCCAATGATGTTCCAGAGTAGGTGCGAGGCGCTTGCTTGATTGATATTGAGGTTGGGGTTTGGTTGGGCCCAGCTACCGCTTTAGGTGGAAATGTAGGTGGTGCCGCTTGCTTGCTCCCATAACTCAGATTTGGATGATCCCTCCATCCTGGGTTATACGTGTTTGAGTATGGATCATACTTTCTCTGAGGTGGTGGCTGATAATTTCCCATTGCATTAGCTTGTTGCACAACCTCGTCATCTTGTAATGTTGGACATTCATATTTATTGTGATTTGGTTGTAGACATATTCCACAAACCTTTGCAACTGGCAGTTGACCTGTAGCTAATTGTCTAACCATAGCAGTTAATACAGAAATTTGTTGACCATAATCACAAGTGCTTACCTCGCTTACCCTTACTGGTGCATGATTTGTTCTAGTGCAATATTATTGCGAGTTTACTGCCATGTTTGCAATTAAATTCCTTGCAACCTCTAGGGTCTTATCAACTAGTGCTCTTCCGCTAGCTGCATCGATCATGCTTCTATCCATCGGTACCAACCCTTTGTAAAAATACTGGATCAGGTGTTGTTCATCTATTTGATGCGGTGGACAGCTGGAACAAAGCTTTTTGAATCTTTCCCAATACTCGTATAGTGTCTCCCCACTGAATTGTCTAATCCCACAGATCTCCTTCCTTATGTTGGCTACTCTTGAGGCTGGAAAGTATCTCTCCAAGAACAATTGCTTCATATCATTCCAAGACTGTATTAATCCTAAGGGTAGGTAGTACAACCAATCATTTGCCAAATCTGTTAAGGAGAATGGGAATGCTCTCAACTTAATTTTCTCTTCGGTGATTCCGCGTGGTTTCATAGTGGAGCATACCACATGAAATTCCTTCAGAAGTTTGTACGGATCCTCACCTGCAAGACCACAAAAAGTAGGCAGTAAATGGATTAGTCTGGATTTAAGTTCAAATGCAGCATCTAAATTAGGATATTCAATGCACAATGGTTGTTGATTTAAATTAGGAGTTGCCCACTCCCTGAGAGTTCTATTGTTGTTTTGAATCACCATCTCTTCTTCTTTATCGAATTCGGTGCATGATTCGTTGGATAATAATTCCAAAGCTAAGTTGAGGCCTGGTGATGATGCAGAAGCCTCGTTTATATCTGTAAAAGACTGTTGAACTTTAAGTTTTTCCTTCCTTAGCCTCCTTGCAGTTTTCTCAATCTCTGGATCAAAATCTAATATAGTAGCCTGAGAAGATCGAGTCATAAAACAAGAACAAAACAAATAATAGAATACAAACAAAACACCAAATTACTCCCCGGCAAAGGCGCCAAAATTTGGGAGCTATCGTTTACACTCCTAAATTAACCTCACTTTCACTTCACAATTTATAATAATTAGCACAGTAGTAAGTAAGGATCGGTCCCATAGAGAGTAAAGTTGTTTTATAATTATTATTCTATTTCAACAGAAAAGAAAGATGGGGGTTTTTGAAAATTGTTTTTAAACTAAAAGAACAAAAAATAATGATTTAATTAACCAAATATTTAAAAACTTCAGTTCTGCAGTTCAGTTTCACCAAGTACAGTAATCAATTAATTAAGTAATTATTATTACCAATTTGCTACTTATGATGAAGACAGATATCAATTACACGTAATACCAATCTTAATCTAACATATGATAATGATCAAACTAACTCAATTGGCCATATTAAATCAATTAGATCAATTAACATGCAATCAATGAAAACAAATTATCAGAAGAAATTTCACACAAGAATGAATAAATAATAATATTCAATTAATCAATTACTTGTAACAAGGATTCACCTCCCTTTAGAACTGATTAAAAAAACTAGCCTGACATGCTCTTGAGTCTGCACTCCAATAGATGATAGTTGATTGTTGAATTAATAAAACTTTGACTCTCATCCTCTATTTATAGTGCTAGACAAAGTCCTAAATCTTATAGGAAGTAGAAATCCAAATCCTAAAAGAAATTACAAATCATAACTAGTTTCCATAAAGAAATAGAATTCAATTTGGAAATAAATCTTAGTTTAAAGGAAATCATAAAGCTAATAGAAATATCAATCTAATTCCATGTAGAAGTCTGCCAAAATCTGCATTTAGAAACTTTCCAAAAATCCAAGATTTTCCAATTTTCCCGCTCAAATTTGCTGGGGCGAATTTCCATTTTCTGATGCGACGTTCTTTAGTAAAACGAGCATAACTTTTGATTCGGGAGGAGTTACGAGGCCTGCTACCTATCAAAACGAAGATATGGACGAGATATACAACTTTCATTCTTTGAGAATCAACATAACCTTTCTGAATCAAGGTTGAAATCGGGCTCCAAGTGACTGCTGTGTAAATTACAACTTCCAAACTTTGAGGTTCAACGTCCGTTTAGTAAAAATATCATAACTTTTTCATATGAACTCCGATCCAGAAAGATAAAGAAGAGCTCTACAATAAAATTCAAGTCCCAAGCCAAGAACATGCATCCAACTTATTGCTAAAAATCTTGCAATTTTCTCTTTTTCCTCATTTCAGCTCCAATTCTTCCTTAAATCATTAAACACCTTAATAAGCTCATATACACATGAAACATGCAATAAAACTAAATATAATGGAATCAAAATAAATGAATAATATGCACTCATCATCACTTCAACCGAATTTTGTATATTTTCGAGTCAGCTGAGTTAGTGGACTAGCGATTCGAGAAAATCCTTCCACGAATCTCCGATAATAACCAGCTAAACCGAGAAAGCTACGTACTTCGGTCACTGATTTAGGTTCCTCCCAGCTTTGAATTGCTTCAATCTTTGTTGGGTCAACAGATATTCTATGACTTGATACTACGTGCCCAAGGAATGATACTTCCTCAAGCCAGATTTCGCATTTCTTCAACTTGTCATAAAGCTTGTTTTCACGAAGCTTTTGGAGTATCAGCCTCAAGTGTTGCTCATGATCTTCATGGCTTTAGGAATATATGAGGATGTCATCAATAAAGACGACCACAAAGTGATCCAAATATTCTTTGAATACTCGGTTCATCATATCCATGAAGGCAGCAGGAGCATTAGTCAATCCAAAAGATATGACTAGGAATTCATAATGCCCGTATCGAGTTCTGAAAGCCATCTTTGGAATGTCATCGGTTCTAATCTTCAATTGGTGATATTCGAAACGAAGATCAATCTTTGAAAAGAATTTGGCGCCTTGCAACTGGTCAAACAAGTCATCAATGCGAGGCAATGGATATCTATTTTTGATAGTGACATGGTTCAACTCCCGATAATCAATACAAAGTCGCATACTCCCATCTTTTGTAAGACCCCAACTTTTTATAAATAAAATCGAATTTCCTCTAATTATTATTCTTAATTAATAAGGTGGTAATTTGATATAATGCTTTGGTTATGGGTGAAATGTTCAAATTTTGCAAAATAAGCAAGTGGTTATAAAATAATCATTGTTGTCGGGGAATATTCGTTTGGTCGTGGAATATTCTTTTTGTCGGGAATATCCGTCTGCAACCAGTAGCGATCATTTATGGGCCCCATAACGAAAACGGTTGGATGAAAGAAAACAACAAAAGATTGAGTTTTATAAATAACGGCGTAGTTATTCACAATTAACACTTGTTGGATTACACGGTGGTTAAAATATATAGTAATACGTGATCATTGTTGCAAGATGGTACTACGGTATTGCAGCAGATTGTTGAATTATTGATTCGTAAGTAAGAAGGCACTACTCAATAATTGCTACAGGAGTTACTGTTCAATATTTTATTTTATTGATTCAATAATTGTTGCGTTGTTAGTTTATATTATTATTGTTTCAATAATTGTCACTTTGCCAAAGATTTTTTCCATTATCAGATCAATAATTTATATTATTTGAATAATATTATTAGATAAAATTATTGGTAATGTCTAGAAAGTTCATTCAAGGAGAGGTTAGGTCATCTAATTGCGCGCCAGTAAGGAGAAATTTTTATTGAAAGCCCTCTTTCTGAGCTACTGGTTGTCATAATTGTGATTCTGTAATATTATTTAAGAATAATTAATTATTGATTCATATGATAAGGAAATATTTATTTGATGTGGATATAATTGATGGATATATTTATTTTATGTAGATATAAATGAAGAAATTAATGTTGAGGTGTTTTATCGAATTTTGTCGAATTTGATTGTTCTTAAAACTTTATTAAATGAAATTTATAATTTTAATCCGACCGTTGGATCGTTGTGATTTTTGGATATGTTATACATATATGAGTTGAGTATATGTCCACAAATTTTGAACCGTTGAAAATTAACGCATGATTTGTTATGAATTTTAAAAGGTATTGAAATGGTGTTTAAAATCATCCGTTTGTGGATTTTAGATATTTTCTGTCTGGAATTTGGAAAAATTTTCTTCTGTAAAGTTGTAGAGAATTCGATTTCATGTGAAATGGACATAAAATTTATATTTTTCTGATCAACGGGCTATTTTCTACGAATTGTTGAAGTTTCAGAAAATAAAATAATTTTTATTAAATTTATGGGTGGGACCCACTTTGGTTGGTGTGATTAAACACATGGGCTGCTGGAATTTTCAGCATTGAGGGGCTGGTCTTGGTCTATTTTGCATGCGTAGAAAGTTTGGTTAATAATATTAATATTTTATTATTTTAGTCTCCTATGGCGTTCTAACATTTTCCTATAAATAGAAGGCTAAGTTAGAATTGAAAATCACACCAGAAACAAGTTTTCTTTCTCTCTAGATTATCGAGCTTATTTTTGTGAGTATTTATATACTTTGAGAGTTGTTGTTCAGTACAAACTTCCGTTGGCTTTATATCCGAAATACAGTCAGAAGTACGGTTATTTTGAGGTAAGGGGTGTTATTTCTTTCGCAAATGATATTATTTTCTTCAATATCATTATGCCAAAATATTGGTTGAACTTTTTATCAAATTTGGAACTTGTGTTGGGGTTACTATTCACGTATACGGCACTATTCACGAATACGACACTATTCACCAAAAAATAAAATTTTTCCGTTTTATCCAAAATATATATTATGGGTACTATCTTTGATTGTATCCATGTTTTGGTCTTTATTTTTGGAATTCTGCTTCATATTTGGTTATTATGGAGTATTATTGAATTTGGATTTACTGAAATACGAATCCCTAATATTTGTCCTTTTGTTTCACTGGATTCGTTTCTTTTAAAATATTTTTCATCATCCTCAGTCCTAAATGATGATACTACTGAATATCTTTGGCCTGTAGTGCAAAGATGAATGATTAACTGATGAATATCTTTGGCCCGTAGTGTAAAGATGAACAGGTGTTGAGATGGACATGACCGACTAGTGATATAAATGAATATCTTTGGCCTGTAGTGCAAAGATGAATATTGATTGTTGTTACAGGGATAAAATAATGATGACGGACTTTTAAATGTTAGAAGATAGTAGAACCCATTCTCTACGTTACTCTTCTAATGGATTGTTGTTTCCGCTGCATTTGCTGATCTAAACCTGTTGTTTATTATATTCTATCAGATTTTTCCCTGTTGAGGACTAATGATAATTTGTTGTATATTATCTTAGTCATAATATTCTTTACTGGGCTAGTTGAGCTCACCTTTTTCCTTGTTGTTCCATTTTTCTTCTCAGGAGGTGAGAATATAGCAGGGACTAGCTGGCGTATGGAGTGATGATTCAAGATAGTTATTTTAGTAGTCCTCACTATTTTGTAAAATAGTGTATTAATAAATGTATTGAGGACTTATTTGGTTGTGGATATTGTCTAGAAGACAATAGTTTTATTTAAACTCACAGTATGTGTTGTCGTATTTTGCACGACAATTGTAATAGTGAAGTTGTAGTTTTCTTTCTGTACCATGTATTATGGCGACTCAGAATGGGTGTTGTATACCTATTTTGGGGGCGTCACATCTTTTTTCTTCATGAATAGAACAGGAGCACCCCAAGGAGAAGTAATAGGACGAATAAAGCCAATGTCTAACAATTCCTGCAGTTAGGTCTTTAACTCCTGAAGTTCAATAGGAGCCATTTGATATGGGGATTTGGAAATGGGTTTTGTACCGAGTTCAAGGTCGATACAAAATTTAATTTCACGCTCTGGGGGTAGGCCATGAAGTTCTTCGTGAATACGTCGAAATTTATTAACAATAGAAATATCATTCAAAAGCGGCGTATTTTTTGTTTAGATCCGTGACATGAGCTAAGAAAGCTTGACATCCGTTTTTCAATAAACGAATAGCTTTATGGCTTGAGATGACAGTGATTGATTTTAATGGTTTGGTTGCTTGAATTCGTATAATAGGTTGGTTAGGAATATGAAAGCTAACAACCTTACGAAAATAATCAATTTTTGCATGATGAGTAGCTAACCAATCAATCCCTAGAATCACATCAAATGCAAGTATTTTCAAAGAAATAAGATCGACAGGTAACGTGCAGTTGCCGATTTGAACTAAATAAGACTTATAAACAGTGGATGTAATAAAGGTTTCTCCCAACGGAGTTTCAATAGATAAGTCAAAGTCTAATTCCTCCGAAGTCAAATTTAAACGTTGAGCGCAAGTAGGAGAAATAGAAGAATGGGTAGAACCGGTATCAAATAAAGTATAAACTTCGCTAGAGTTTATGATTAGCTTACCCGTGATAACTTCATTTGGGTTCCTCACTTATTGGGAAGTCATGACAACCGCTCTCCTTTGAACTACCCGACTTTGACTTGTCTGGGTAGCATTTGTGTCATCACTATCGTTGGAATTGACTTTTCTATAGGGCATATTCCACCCTCAACTGCTTCATCGTACTCCTGATTCATGATCTGAATCATCAATCTTTGATCCATATCGAATTGAGGTTGACTGCTCTGTACAGGGTAATTCAAAACTCGATGTTGGGTTCTCCCAATTGCTGTCTAAAAAGAGAAATGTATATCATCTATTTTAGCCTTTTTGGATCGGACGTCTCTACAATATCAACACGTCATGCGGCTTTTACCTATGCATCCTTCATTCTCACTCGTTCAGTTGTTTCTTCTATCAGCTGACCCTTGATATTTGAATTCTCAGATTTCAACTTTAATATTTTACACTCTGCCAAAGAGTGCTTCTGTTCAAGCATCACATATCGGGTAACACAATTTTGAATTGTTGTATTCCTTTGTTCCACGACCGCTTGTCGTTCTTCAATCTGTTCTTCTAACTCACGAATACAATCTTGCAGTTCTACATTTCGATAAAAAAATTCTTCTAATAAATTCTCCTCAGGTTCCTCTTCTTCTTCACTTTCAGCTGCTACCTCTGCGACTAGCTCGGGTGCAACTATTAATTCTTCCCTCACCACATGGATATCTCTAATTCCTTCTTCGCCTGACATTAAATGTGACGCCCCCAAAATAAGGTATACATCACCCATCTTGAGTCGCCAAATACATGGTACATAAATACAAATACAAACTAATTATACAACAGTCGTGTGAGATACGACAAAATATATACAATGAGTTTTAACTTGAATATTGTCATCTGAGCGGATTCAAACACAAATAAGTCCTCAATACATTTATTGTCACACTATCTAATGAAATATTAAGGACTACTAATGCTATCATCCGAATTTGTCATTACTGTTCCCCAGGCTAAAATCCCGCTACGTTCTCATTTCCTGAAGAGAACAATGAAAGAAAGGTTGAGCTCAACTAGCCCAGCAATAAATATTATGACTAAGATAATGCAGAATAAATTATCATTAGTCTCCAACAATGTTAAACTGATAAAATACAATAGACATCAAGTTTAACTGCAGCGGAACAAGCAATCCATTAAAAGAGTCAAGTAGAGAATAAAATCTACTATCTTTTAAGATTTAAAAGGTTTTTCATCACTTTTATCATTGAGACTCAATTAAATAAATAATCCACATCATCCTCGCCTTTACTGACCAAGGATATTCATTAGGGTCACGACCACAAATTCCATGCACTACGGGTCAAGGATATTTGTGTATTCATCAATGGTCATAATCATGCCAACAACTGTCCATCAATGCACTACGGGCCATTGAGGACTTTTACCACAGTATTTGTAACATTACGGTTATAATTATACCGAATAATCCCTGGTCATAATCATACCAAGTGCATCTATGCACTACAGGCCACAGATGACTTTTAATAGAATATAAACATGAGGATGATGACAATGATATACGATTTCAATAAAATAAGTTCAAGAATTAATTTTTCCAGGAACCAATAACGTTCCAATTGTCAACAAGATATTGTTTTGTGGTGTAAAATTCAAGAATGCTCAGAAGAATATTTCCATGAAAAGATATTGGATGAAGCGCAAATATCAAGGATATTCCACTAATTTCATGGAGTATAGATGTGACGACCCCAAAATAGGTCCATTCCATCCAACCCATTCTGAGTCGCCAAATACATGGTACAGAAACAACTACAACTTTATTATCACAACAATAAAACTGTGAGTTTAAATACAAATATTATCTTCTAGACAATATTTATACTCAAATAAATCCTCATCACATTTATTGATACATTATTTTACAATAATGGTGAGGACTACTAAACAACTCTCTCTAACCTTCATTCCATACCCCCACTAGTACTTTCATACATTCTCGCCTCCCGAGAAGAAAAATGGAACAACAAGGAAAAGGGTGAGCTCAACTAGCCCGATAAAAGAATGTTATGACTAAGATAATATACAACAAATTATCGTTAGTCTCCAACGAGGAAAAAATCGATAGAATACAATAGGCAACAAGTTTCGATCAATATTCATGGTGAAATAATAATTCATAGAAGAGTTACGTAGAATGAAATCTCTACTATAATCTATGAATTTAATAGGTCCATCATCAATATTTTATCCTGTAACATCAATCAATATTCATCTCAAATCAAATATTCATCTTTGCACCATACGGCCAAAGATATTCATCGATGAAATTCATGTTCATTTAAACACTGCTCATCTTTTGCACTATAGGCCAAAGATATTCATCGATCGATCATGTTCATTTAAACACACTGCTCATCTTTTTTCTCTCTGAGGCCAAAGATATTCAATAATATCATCATTTAAGGCCGAGGATGATGAAAAATATTTTTAAAGAAAACGAATCCATTGAAACAAAAGAACAAGTATTATGGATTCGTACTTTAAACAATCCGGAGTTCACAAATACTTCATAAATAATCATAGTGAAGTAAAATTCAAGAATGATCAAAACATGGATACAATCAAAGCTAGTATCCGAATAGATATTTTAGACGAAAAGAAAAATTTTCATTTTTATTGAATAGTCTTATTCGTGAATAGTCTCAGTATCGTGAATAGTCTTTAGTATATCGTGAATAGTAACTCAACACCAAAAAAGATAGAAATTCCACAAAAAAACATTGTCACGCTTCATGAATAGTACTCGTGAATAGTAACTTCGTGAATAGTAACTCATGAATAGTAACTCGTGAATAGTAACTTTCGTGAATAGTAACTCATGAATAGTAACTCATGAATAAGTAACCCCAGACATGAAAAAAGTTCCAAATTTGATAAAAGTACCAACCAATATTTCAAAGATAATGATATTGAAGAATTAATATCATTTGAGAAGAAAATAACATCCTTACCTCGAAAGAATCGATGCTTGGAAGGAAAGGTCGGAGTGATCTTTGAATGAAACTTGTTACGACAAAGAACTCTCAAAGTATCTAAATACTCACAAAATACGCTCAATAATATAGAGAGAAAGAGAAAACTTTGTTTACGGTGTGATTTTCAATTCTAACTTAGCCCTCTATTTATATAGGAAAATGTTAGCCCATAGAAGCGGACTTGACTTGCTTCTTTGATGGCTTTACCTACTACTTATGCCACCCCCACATTTGAAATAAAATTCAGCACATTTTTCACCAACCACAAGTGGGGCCCACTCAATTCTAGAATTTTCCACCAAAATCAATTATAACCCTAATTTCCAGAATCGGACACCTCTTAAAATTCATAACAAATCATTCGTGCATTTTAACGGTTCAAAATTTGTGGACATATACTCAACTTATGTATGTATAACATACCCAAAAATTACCACAATCCAACGGTGGGATTAAAAATTATAATCCCATGATATATCTCAAAACCCCGATTTAATTTTTAATACCTCCAATCTGGTAAAATCTTGATAAAACACCTCAACAATAATTTCTTCATTTATAACCACATAAATAAATCCATCATTTATATCCACATAAAATAAATATTTCTTTATCATATGAATCAATAATTAATTATTCACAAATAATATTACGAATCACAATTATGACAACCAGTTCAGAGAAGGGGCTTTCCGATAAGGATTTCTCCTTCTTGGCGCGCAATTAGGTGACCAAACCTCTCCTTGTGAACTTTCTAGACATATTGCCAATAATGCTATCTAATAATATTATTTAAATAATATGAATTATTGATCCGATAATGGAGATAATGTGCGGTGACATTTATTGAACAACAATAATATAAAATATCAACGCAGACGATTATTGAATCAATAAAATAAAATATTGAGCAATAACTCACTGTAAAAATTATTGAGTAGTGCCTTTTACGTAAGGATCAATAATTCAACAATCTTTGTACAATCTGGTGTCTTCTTTGTGCAACCACGTATTCACGTATTTTTAACCACCGGGTATTCCAATGATCTTAATTGGTAACAACTACTGTAGTTATTTTTAACCAACTTATATTTGTCGTTTTCTTCATCCAATCGCTTTTCACATGGGGCCCACACATGGTCTGCTTGTGGTCGCATGAATATTTCCCGAAGCGATCTGAATATTCCACGACCAAACGAATATTCCCAAACAAAATGAATATTTTATAACCACTTGCTTATTTTGAAATATTTGCGTATTTAACCCTTAACTATCCACATTAATCAAATCAACCCTTACTATTTCAAAATAATAAATAAAGGAAATTCCTTTTATTTAAAAAATTTCGGTCTTACAACCTCCCTCCTTATGAAATTTAAGTCCTCGAAATTGGCCTTGACGATACTGGTGTTTGAAAAGATGAGGCTACCTCGCTTTCATTTCCGTTTCCAATTCCCGTCATTTCCTCTATAGCATGATTCCTCCACAAAACTTTTAACTTGTGGTATGACCTTTCTTGGCGTAGGACATGCTCCTTCCTATCCAAAATCTTGGCGGTTACCTCCTCATCGTTAGGTCTTGGCTATCTCGTCCCTGGTTCTAATTCTATAACGTGATTCGGTTCTTTCACATATTTACTGAAGTACGGATATGTGAAACACATTATGAACACGAGACATACTTGGAGGTAACGCAAGTCTATAGGCTACATTTCCTACTCGGTCAAGAATTTGAAATGGACCAATAAATCGTGGATTGAGCTTTCCTCTCTTCCCAAATCTTGTAACTCCCTTCCATGGAGCAACTCGCAACAATACATGATCCCTACATTAAATTCCACGTCCTTTTCGATGAAGATCCGCATAACTCTTTTGTCGATCTTGAGCCGTTTGTATCGTTGTCGAATTATTTGGATCTTTTAGGTGAGTCATACGTCTTAACTTCGGGTCCCAACAATGTTGCTTCACCCACCTCATCCCAACATATTGGAGAACGACATTTTCGTCCATATAATGCTTCAAATGGAGCTACACCTATACTTGCCTGATAACTGTTGTTGTAGGAGAATTCCACCAATGGTAAATACTTATCCCAACTACCCTTGAAGTCTAGGACACAGAGTCTTAATATATCTTCAAGAGTTTGAATAGTCCTCTCGATTATTCATCTGGTTTGGGGATGGTATGCCGAACTAAATCGCAAATTCGTGCCCATAGCTTTTTGCAAGCTAACCCAAAATCTTGAAGTGAATCTTGGGTCACGATCCGAAACTATGGATACAGGTATGCCATGCAACCTCACGATCTCATTTACGTACATACTAGCAAGACGTTCAAAGGAATAAGTCTCCCGTATCGGCAAGAAATGAGCAGATTTGGTTAATCTATCAACAATAACCCAAATAGCATTGATGTCTTGAGAAACCGTAGGAAGACCCGTAACGAAATCCATGGTAATGTGTTCCCACTTCCATTCCGGAATCTCAAGTGGTTGCAACGGACCCTTAGGTACTAGATGCTCTGCCTTTACACGTTGACAAGTTAAACACATTGAGATAAACTTTGCAATCTCTCTCTTCATATTGTTCCACCAAAATGTATGTCAAGATCACGATACATTTTAGTACTTCCGGATGGATTGCAAATGGTGTATTGTGTGCCTCCATCATAATCTTGTACTTCAAATCGAGTCGTTAGGAACACAAAGTCTAGAGTGGACTCGAAGTATTCCTTCTTCATCAATTCTCGCTTCCGGAATAGCTCCTTCTTGTACTTTCTTCTTCATATGCATCAGCTCCGGGTCAGTGGCTTGAGCAACCTTAACTTTTTCTATTAAAGTTGGCTCTATGCGTAAACTTGACATCATCGCACTCGTTCCCACATATGATCTTCTATTCAACGCGTCAGCTACCACGTTCGCTTTTCCAGGATGGCATGGTCAGAACATGTGCTGAAATGAGTCTCTTCTTGAGTTCTTCGAAGCTCTTCCCACATTCCTTGCTCCATTCGAATTTTGTATCTCTTCGAGTTCAGCTGCGTTAATGGAATAGCGATTCGAGAATATCCTTCAACGAATCTCCGATAATAACCAACTAAGCCTGAAAGCTACGTATTTTGATTCTTGACTTAGGTTGCTCTCAAGCGTGACTCATATCCCAATCTTGGATAAAGCGTCACAATGACACCTATCGATTTACTATCGCATGCGAATATGGCGTCCCTTACAGAGAGTTCGGCTTAGGTGAATTCCACAAAGAAGTCACCGGATAAAGGCTCGGTACCAAATTCTATAGTTGAATTTTAACTCACGAAGTTCAATAGAGCCATTCGATATGAGATTTTAGAAATGAGTTTTGTCTGGGGTTCAAATTCGATACAAAATTTAATATCGAGCTTTGGGAGTAAGCCAAGAAATTCTTCAGAAATACGTCGGAAATTTACTAACAATGAAATATCATTCAAATCGACTTATTTTTGTTCAAGTCCATGACATGGCTAAAAAAGCTTGACATCCGTTTTTCAATAAACGAATGGCTTTATGGCTTAATATGAAAGAGTTTGACTTCAATGGTTTGGTTGCTTGAATTCGATAACCGGGTTAGTTAGGAATATGAAAACTAACAACCTTACGAAAGTAATCAATTTCGGCATGATGAGTAGTTAACCTTAAAATCACATCAAAAGCAAATATCTCTATAGAAATAAGGTTAACAGGTAATGTGATAGTGCCAACCTGAATCAAGCAAGATTTTTAAACAACGGATGTAATGAAAGTTTCTCCTAATGGAGTCTCCACAGATAAGTCAAAGTTTAATTTCTCCGTTATCAAGTTCAAACGTTGAGCGCAAGTAAGAGAGATAAAAAGAATGGGTAGAACCAATATCTAGTAAGGTATATACTTAAGAAGAATTTATAATTAACTAACGTACTAACTTCGTTCGGGTTCCTCACATTTTGAATGGGTCACGACAAACACTCTTCCGAAATCGTTGACTTTGACTTTTACGGGACATCCTTTTGAGTCACCATTCTGCCGGATGGGTTTTGCTACCGTCTGATCTCGGCGATATGTCCTTCTTTTCCATAATTATAGCATACCTTAAACTGTTGTGGGCGGTTTGGTGATATGTCCTCTTTCCGCATTTGTAACATCTGACCGATGGTCTTTCTCCTCCTTGGAACTAGTTCTTCTCGGCCGACGACGTCTTCACATGGTCGTTGTTGAATCTCCTCTTTTAAAATCTCCTCCCGATTCGCTTCTTCTATTTTTTCATACCACGATTACCACCGTGTGGTAACCGCTTTGTCCGTATTCTTCTTTCTCCGTGGTTATCGTTATTACGATGATTCGCTATCTTGATATGATCCTGGTTATGGTCCCTCGGTTGAGCGTACTCGTTATCTCGCTCTAACAACCGAGCCTGCTGACAACATCTGAATAGAGAAAATTTATGAGAAATGAGATCTTGACGTATATTACGGGTTTCAAGCCTCTAAGAAACATCCGCGTCATCGTTCCTCATTCTCCACCAAATGAGGTGCAAACTGATAACTCCGCGAACTTCGCCTCGTCTTTGGGACAAATCATGTTATTTCTGCTCCAGTCTAATAAACTCCACTTCCTTCATATAGCGAATACTTTCGGAAAGTACTTGTCATTGAACTGCTTCAAACGTCTCCATGACATCTTTGAGTGCGGTGGATGGAGTACGCTTCATGATTCCCACCAATGTCTGCCTCGCCACGGAACATAAAGGTGGCGAATGGAACTTTCGTTCCTCCGTGCATCCCAAGACATCGAATATCTTAGTAATTTGCTTGACCCATGTTTCCGCCATGATCGGATCGGCTTTCCCTTAAATTCGTGGTCCCAACTCTTTGAATCGCTTGTTGGCTGTGACCACCCGTGAATTGCTATCATTTCTCTTGTATTTTGAACACGAGTCTCCTCGTCGATTTTGCATGAATCGCAAAAAACTTCTAAACATCGCTCATTCATCATCTGCTTTCGGTGGTTGTTGTTCACGGGAGGAACATTGCCAACTTGTTGCACGTTCTCCTCGTTGGTAAAATCTGAGCATCTCCACGGTCTCATTTACTCCATTTGTTAATATTCTCGATTCGACATTCTCAAATCTTCATCAAAAACAAGGGTTAATTAAGGAAATCAATATATCACATAATATCCCTATATCTTGACCAACTAACAAATAAGTTTAGGTAGGACACACTTTAGCGAAGGATTTACTCGTCTCTCCCCTCTAGTTCTATTCCCGATCTCCGCCAGAGATCATATCCCTAAGCTCGATACCAACTGTGATTTACCCCCAAAATAGGTCCATTCCATCCAACCCATTCTCGAGTCGCCAAATACATGAGTACAAAACAACTACAACTTTATTATCACAACAATAAAAGCGTGAGTTTAAATACAAATATTATCTTCTGACAATATTTATACTCAAATAAATCCTCATCACATTTATTGATACATTATTTTACAATAATGGTGAGGACTACTAAACAACTCTCTCTAGAACCTTCATTCCATACCCATTAAGAGTACTCGCTACATTCTCGCCTCCCGAGAAGAAAAATGGAACAACAAGGAAAAGGGTGAGCTCAACTAGCCCGGTAAAGAATGTTATGACTAAGATAATATACAACAAATTATCGTTAGTCTCCAACAGGAAAAATCGATAGAATACAATAGACAACAAGTTTCGGATCAATATTCGCATGCTGAAATAATAATTCATAGAAGAGTTACGTAGAGAATGAAATCTACTATAATCTATAAATTTAACGATCCATCATCAATATTTTATCCTGTAACATCAATCAATATTCATCTCAAATCAAATATTCATCTTTTTGACTACAGGCCAAAGATATTCATCGATCGGTCATGTTCATTTAAACACACGCTCATCTTTGCACTATAGGCCAAAGATATTCATCGATCGGTCGTGTTCATTTAAACACCGCTCATCTTTGCACTACTGAAGCCAAAGATATTCAATAATATCATCATTTAAGGCCGAGGATGATGAAAATATTTTTAAAGAAAACGAATCCGATTGAAACAAAAGAACAAGTATTATGGATTCGTACTTTTAAACAATCCGGAGTTCACAAATACTTCATAAATAATCATAGTGAAGTAAAATTCAAGAATGATCAAAACATGGATACAATCAAAGCTAGTATCCGAATAGATATTTTAGACGAAAAGAAAAATTTTCATTTTTCGATTGAATAGTCTTAGATTCGTGAATAGTCTTGAGTATATCGTGAATAGTAACTCTCAGACACCAAAAGATAGAAATTCCACAAAAAAACATTTTCACGCTTCATGAATAGTATTAAATGAATAGTAACTTAGAATAAGAACTTATGAATAGTAACTCGTGAATAGTAACTTCGTGAATAGTAACTCATGAATAGTAACTCGTGAATAGTAACTCATGAATAGTAACCCAGACATGAAAAAGTTCCAAATTTGATAAAAGTACCAACCAATATTTCAAAGATAATGATATTGAAGAATTAATATCATTTGAGAAGAAAATAACATCCTTACCTCGAAGAATCGATTATTTCGGAAGGAAAGGCTCAAGTGATCTTTGAATGAAACTTGTTCGAACAATGACTCTCAAAGTATCTAAATACTCACAAAATACGCTCAATAATATAGAGAGAGAAAGAGAAAACTTTGTTTACGGTGTGATTTTCAATTCTAACTTAGCCCTCTATTTATAGGAAAATGTTAGCCGTAGAAGCAGACTTGACTGCTACTGATGGCTTTACTCGCTACTATTGCCACCCACCACATTTGAAATAAAATTCAGCACATTTTTTCACCAACCACAAGTGGGGCCCACTCAATTCTAGAATTTTCCACCAAAATCAATTATAACCCTAATTTAGAATCGGACACCTCTTAAAATTCATAACAAATCATTCGTGCATTTTTAACGGTTCAAAATTTGTGGACATATACTCAACTTATGTATGTATAACATACCCAAAAATTACCACAATCCAAATTCAATCGGATTAAAAATTATAATCCCCATGATATATCTCAAAACCCGATTTAATTTTTAATACCTCCAATCTGGTAAAATCTTGATAAAACACCTCAACAATAATTTCTTCATTTATAACCACATAAATAAATCCATCATTTATATCCACATAAAATAAATATTTCTTTATCATATGAATCAATAATTAATTATTCACAAATAATATTACGAATCACAATTATGACAACGGTAGTTCCTGGAAAGAGGGCTTTCCGATAAGGATTTCTCCTCATCAAGGCCAGCAATTAGGTGACCAAACCTCTCCTTGTGAACTTTCTAGACATTGCCAATAATGCTATCTAATAATATTATTTAAATAATATGAATTATTGATCCGATAATGGAGATAATGTGCGTTGACATTTATTGAACAACAATAATATAAAATATCAACGCAAGAATTATTGAATCAATAAAATAAAATATTGAATATAGAATTCACGTAAAATTATTGAGTAGTGCCTTCTTACGTAAGGATCAATAATTCAACAATCATGCGTAAATACCGTGCATCTTTGTTGCAACCACGCCAGCGTATTCATATTTTAACCAATTTGGGTATTCAACATCTTTATTTGATAATAACTACGCCGTTATTTTTAACCAACTTATATTTGTCGTTTCTTCATCCAATCGCTTTTTCCGTTATGGGGCCCACACACGGCGCTGCTGGCAATCATTTAATATTCCCCGACAAAGATTTAATATTCCACGACCAAACGAATATTCCCCAAACAAAATGAATATTTTATAACCACTTGCTTATTTTGAAATATTTGCGTATTTAACCCTTAACTATCCACATTAATCAAATCAACCCTTACTATTTCAAAATAATAAATAAAGGAAATTCCTTTTTATTTAAAAAAATTTCGGGGTCTTACAACCTCCCCTCCTTATGAAATTTCGTCCTCGAAATTGACGCACGTACCTGGTGTTTCGAAAAGATGAGGATACCTCGCTTTCATTTCCGTTTCCAATTCCCAGGTCATTTCCTCTATAGCATGATTCCTCCACAAAACTTTTAACTTGTGGTATGACCTTTCTTGGCGTGGGACATGCTCCTTCCTATCCAAAATCTTGGCGGTACCTCCTCATACGTTAGGTCTTGGCTATCTCGTCCTGGTTAATTACATAACGTGATTCGGTTCTTTCACATATTTACTGAAGTATGATATATGTGAAACACATTGTGAACACGAGACATACTTGGAGGTAACGCAAGTCTATAAACTACATTTCCTACTTTCGGTCAAGAATTTGAAATGGACCAATAAATCGTGGATTGAGCTTTCCTCTCTTCCCAAATCTTGTAACTCCTTTCCATGGAGCAACTCGCAACAATACATGATCCCCTACATTAAATTCCACTTCCTTTCGATGAAGATCCGCATAACTCTTTTGTCGATCTTGAGCCGCTTGTATCGTTGTCGAATTATTTGGATCTTTTCGGTGAGTCATACGTACTTAACTTCGGGTCCCAACAATGTTGCTTCACCCACCTCATCCCAACATATTGAGAACGACATTTTCGTCCATATAATGCTTCAAATGGAGCTACACCTATACTTGCACGATAAGCTGTTGTTGTAGGAGAATTCCACCAATGGTAAATACTTATCCTAACTACCCTTGAAGTCTAGGACACGAGTCTTAATATATCTTCAAGAGTTTGAATAGTCCTCTCGATTATTCATCTGGTTTGGGGATGGTATGCCGAACTAAATCGCAAATTCGTGCCCATAGCTTTTTGCAAGCTAACCCAAAATCTTGAAGTGAATCTTGGGTCACGATCCAAAACTATGGATACAGGTATGCCATGCAACCTCACGATCTCATTTACGTACATACTAGCAAGACGTTCAAAGGAATAAGTCTCCCGTATCGGCAAGAAATGAGCAGATTTGGTTAATCTATCAACAATAACCCAAATAGCATTGATGTCTTGAGAAACCGTAGGAAGACCCGTGAATTGAAATCCATGGTAATGTGTTCCCACTTCCATTCCTAATCTCAAGTGGTTGCAACGGACCCTTAGGTACTAGATGCTCCTGCCTTTACGTTGACAATTTAAACACATTGAGATAAACTTTGCAATCTCTCTCTTCATATTGTTCCACCAAAATGTATGTCAAGATCACGATACATTTTAGTACTTCCGGATGGATTGCAAAATGGTGTATTGTGTGCCTCCATCATAATCTTGTACTTCAAATCGTAGAGTCGTTAGAACACAAAGTCTAGAGTGGACTCAAGTATTCCTTCTTCATCAATTCTCGCTTAGGAATAGCTCCTTCTTGTACTTTCTTCTTCATATGCATCGGCTCCGAATCAGGTGGCTGAGCAACCTTAACTTTTCTATTAAAGTTGGCTCTATGTCGTAAACTTGACATCATCGCTTTCGTTCCCACATATGATCTTCTATTCAACGCGTCGGCTACCACGTTAAACTTTTCGGGATGGCATGGTCGAACATGTCTTTGAAATGAGTCTCTTCTTGAGTTCTTGAAGCTCTTCCCACATTCCTTGCTCCATTCAATTTTGTATCTCTACGAGTCAATTTGCGTTAATGGAATAGCGATTCGAGAATATCCTTCAACGAATCTCCGATAATAACCAACTAAGCCTAGAAAGCTACGTATTTCGATTCTTGACTTAGGTTGCTCTCAACTGTGACTCATATCCCAATCTTGGATAAAGACGTCACAATGACACCTATCGATTTACTATCGCATCGAATATGACGCGTCCCTTACGAGAGTCCGGCTTAGGTGAATTCCACAAAGGAAGTCACCGGATAAAGGCTCAGTACCAAATTCTATAGTTGAATTTTAACTCACGAAGTTCAATAGAGCCATTCGATATGAGATTTTAGAAATGAGTTTTGTCTTAGGGTTCAAATTCGATACAAAATTTAATATCAGGCTTTGGGAGTAAGCCAAGAAATTCTTCAGGAAATACGTCAGGAAATTTACTAACAACAGAAATATCATTCAAATCTGACTTATTTTTGTTCAAGTCCATGACATGGCTAAAAAAGCTTGACATCCGTTTTTCAATAAACGAATGGCTTTATGGCTTAATATGAAAGAGTTTGACTTCAATGGTTTGGTTGCTTGAATTCGAATAACAGGTTAGTTAGGAATATGAAAACTAACAACCTTACGAAAGTAATCAATTTCGGCATGATGAGTAGTTAACCTTAAAATCACATCAAAAGCAAATATCTCTATAGAAATAAGGTTAACAGGTAATGTGATAGTGCCAACCTGAATCAAGCAAGATTTTTAAACAACGGATGTAATGAAAGTTTCTCCTAATGGAGTCTCCACAGATAAGTCAAAGTTTAATTTCTCCGTTATCAAGTTCAAACGTTGAGCGCAAGTAAGAGAGATAAAAGAATGGGTAGAACCAATATCTAAGAAGGTATATACTTCGCAAGAATTTATAATTAACTAACCCGTGCTAACTTCGTTCGGGTTCCTCACATTTTACCGGGGTCACGACAAACACTCTTCCGTGAATCGTTGACTTTGACTTTTACGGGACATCCTTTTGAGTCACCATTCTCTCTTTGGATGGGTTTTACTACTGCATAATCTCGAGCGATATGTCCTTCTTTTCCATAATTATAGCATACCTTAAACTGTTGTGGGCGGGTTTGGATGATATATCCCTCTTTCCAAGCATTTAACTAACATACGAATCGATGGTCTTTCTCCTCCTTGGAACTAGTTGCTTCTTGGCGACGCGTCTTCACATGGTCGTTGTTGAATCTCCTCTTTTAAAATCTCCTCCCGATTCGCTTCTTCTATTTTCATGGCCACGATTACCACCAGTAGTGGTAACCGCTTTGTCCGTATTCTTCTTTCTCCGTTGGTTATCGTTATTCGATGGCGCTATCTTGAGTATGATCCTCGGTTATGGTCCCTCGGTTGAACGTATTTCGTTATCTCGCTCTAACAACCGAGCCTTTATTGACAACATCTGAATAGAGAAAAATTTATGAGAAATGAGATCTTGACATATATGCCGTTTCAAGCCTCTAAGAAACATCCAGCGTCATACGTTCCTCATTCTCCACCAAATGAGGTGCAAACTCGATAACTCATGAACTTCGCCTCGTCTTTGGGACACCGTCCATGTTATTCTCGCTCCAGGTCTAATAAACTCCACTTCCTTCATATAGACGAATACTTTCGGAAAGTACTTGTCATTGAACTGCTTCAAACGTCTCCCACGACATCTTTGAGTGCAAATGGATGGATACGCTTCCACGATTCCCACCATGTCTGCCTCGCCACGGAACATAAAGGTGGCGAATGGAACCTTCTGTTCCTCCGTGCATCCCAAGACATCGAATATCTTAGTAATTTGCTTGACCCATGTTTCCGCCGGCGATCGGATCGGCTTTCCCTTAAATTCGTGGTCCCAACTCTTTGAACTGCTGGCATTTGTGACCACCCGTGAATTGCTATCATTTCTCTTGTATTTTGAACACGAGTCTCCTCGTCGATTTTGCATGAACTGCAAAAACTTCTAAACATCGCTCATTCATTCATCATCTGCTCGGTGGTGTTGTTCACAGGAGGAACATTGCCAACTTGTTGCACGCTCTCCTCGTTGGTAAAGACTGAGCATCTCCACGGTCTCATTTACTCCATTGTTAATATTCTCGAATGACATTCTCAAATCACCGTCATAAAACAAGGGTTAATTAAGGAAATCAATATATCACATAATATCCCTATATCTTGACCAACTAACAAATAAGTTTAGGTAGGACACACTAGCGAAGGATTTACTCGTCTCTCCCTCCTAGTTCTATTCCCCATCTCCGCCAGAGATCATATCCTAAGCTCGATACATAACCGTGACGACCCCAAAATAGGTCCATTCCATCCAACCCATTCTGAGTCGCCAAATACATGGTATGTAAACAACTACAACTTTATTATCACAACAATAAAATCATGAGTTTAAATACAAATATTATCTTCTGGCGAATATTTATACTCAAATAAATCCTCATCACATTTATTGATACATTATTTTACAATAATGGTGAGGACTACTAAACAACTCTCTCTAGAACCTTCATTCCATACCCCGACTAGTACTTCGCTACATTCTCGCCTCCCCGAGAAGAAAAAAATGGAACAACAAGGAAAAGGGTGAGCTCAACTAGCCCAATAGAAGAATGTTATGACTAAGATAATATACAACAAATTATCGTTAGTCTCCAACAGGAAAAATCGATAGAATACAATAGACAACAAGTTTCGGATCAATATTCGCATAAATGAAATAATAATTCATAGAAGAGTTACGTAGAGAATGAAATCTACTATAATCTATAAATTTAACGATCCATCATCAATATTTTATCCTCGTAACATCAATCAATATTCATCTCAAATCAAATATTCATCTTTTTGCACTACGGTGCCAAAGATATTCATCGATCGGTCATGTTCATTTAAACACTGCTCATCTTTGCACTATATAGGCCAAAGATATTCATCGATCGGTCATGTTCATTTAAACACCGCCATCTTTCATCTTTTACTCTGAGCCAAAGATATTCAATAATATCATCATTTAAGACGAGGATGATGAAAAATATTTTAAAGAAAAGCGAATCCAAAGAAACAAAAGAACAAGTATTATGGATTCGTACTTTTAAACAATCCGAGTTCACAAATACTTCATAAATAATCATAGTGAAGTAAAATTCAAGAATGATCAAAAACATGGATACAATCAAAGCTAGTATCCGAATAGATATTTTAGACGAAAAGAAAAATTTTCATTTTTCTATGAATAGTCTTAAATGATTCGTGAATAAAGTCCGTATCGTGAATAGTAACTCAGACACCAAAAAGATAGAAATTCCACAAAAAAACATTTTCACGCTTACATGAATAGTATTAAGTGAATAGTAACTTGTGAATAAGAACTTATGAATAGTAACTCGTGAATAAGTAACTCGTGAATAGTAACTCATGAATAGTAACTCGTGAATAGTAACTCATGAATAAGAACCCCACATGAAAAAAGTTCCAAATTTGATAAAAGTACCAACTAATATTTCAAAGATAATGATATTGAAGAATTAATATCATTTGAGAAAAAATAACATCCTTACCTCGAAGAATCGAGATTTGGAAGGAAAGGTTAGGAAGTGATCTTTGAATGAAACTTGTTCTCGAACAAAGAACTCTCAATGTATCTAAATACTCACAAAATACGCTCAATAATATAGAGAGAAGAGAAAAACTTGTTTACGGTGTGATTTTCAATTCTAACTTAGCCCTCTATTTATAGGAAAATGTTAGCCGTACCAAGCGAGACTTGACTTTGCTACACGATGGCTTTACACCTACTATTGCCACCCACCACATTTGAAATAAAATTCAGCACATTTTTTTCACCAACCACAAGTGGGGCCCACTCAATTCTAGAATTTTCCACCAAAATCAATTATAACCCTAATTTACTAATCGATACACCTCTTAAAATTCATAACAAATCATTCGTGCATTTTTAACGGTTCAAAAATTTGTGGACATATACTCAACTTATGTATGTATAACATACCCAAAAATTACCACAATCAACGGTCGGATTAAAAATTATAATCCCATGATATATCTCAAAACCCCCGATTTAATTTTTAATACCTCCAATCGGTAAAATACCGATAAAACACCTCAACAATAATTTCTTCATTTATAACCACATAAATAAATCCATCATTTATATCCACATAAAATAAATATTTCTTTATCATATGAATCAATAATTAATTATTCACAAATAATATTACGTAATCACAATTATGAAACCACCGCTAGTTCAGAAAGAGGGGCTTTCAGATAAGGATTTCTCCTTCTTGGCGCCATGAATTAGGTGACCAAACCTCTCCTTGTGAGAACTTTCTAGACATTGCCAATAATGCTATCTAATAATATTATTTAAATAATATGAATTATTGATCGATAATGGAGATAATGTGCGATGACATTTATTGAACAACAATAATATAAAATATCAACGCAAAATTATTGAATCAATAAAATAAAATATTGAACGAAGAATTCACCGTAAAAATTATTGAGTAGTGCCTTCTTACGTAAGGATCAATAATTCAACAATCTTGTGCGTAATCTGGTGTATTCTTGTCTGCAACCACGCCAGATTCATCGTATTTTAACCAACGGGTATTCAATGATCTTAACTTGATAACAACTACGCAGTTATTTTTAACCAACTTATATTTGTCGTTTTTTTCATCCAATCGCTTTTTTTCGTTATGGGGCCCACATGGTCTGCGCTACAGTAAATTTAATATTCCCAAAGCGATGCGAATATTCCACGACCAAACGAATATTCCCCGACAAAATGAATATTTTATAACCACTTGCTTATTTTGAAATATTTGCGTATTTAACCCTTAACTATTCACATTAATCAAATCAACCCTTACTATTTCAAAATAATAAATAAAGGAAATTCCTTTTATTTAAAAAAAATTTGAGGTCTTACAATAAGTCAAAATTTTAACTAACCGAGAGTATAATAACGAATGGAATAACAAAAAAATCACCATGCAAATGCAGATTGACTTGATGTATGCATTATTTCAATGTAATAATAATAATGAGAACCGGGTTAGGTGAAATTCACAATCCGATAGGATGTTCCAAATGTAATAATAAATAATTAAAACGCGAAACCAGTCCGTATAGCATAGACGGACGGATATTCCAATGAATAACTAAATAATTAAAATGGAACCCGTGTCCATGCGTATAGCACAGATGGGATATTCCAATGAATAACTAAATAATTAAAAGCGGAACCCGGTCCGGCGTATAAGTGCATGACGGATATTCCAATGAATAATAATAGAGACGAATAATAGAAGAATGTCACCAAGTATAGGGTAGCCCGCTTATACAGGTTATTCCAACAGAATAATAAGAAATGGAATAACAGGAGTTCTCTTCATGAATACAAAAGAATAATATCCCTTACTGTAAAAGAAATTAGATATAGGAAAAGAAAGTTAGCAGACTTCTCTTCTTCTTTCTCTCTATAATTTTCTCTCTCTAAAGTTTCAGTGAATTCGTAAGAAAATAATGAAGGATTGAGCTTCTATTTATAAAAAAATAGACTGCATAGTAACTAACTCATGAACGGTCAAGATTGATTTACTTTAATCTAACGGTCCATAATTAAAGCAAAATCTTTTAAACAAAACATAATATATATATTAAATATATATATATATATATATATATATATATATATGACGTAGTTAATGCATTTCACAGGATATACTCCGTGATTGAATTTTGATTCCTCCCCATTTAGTCAACAAAGCTATACCTATTTATATATATAATAATAACAATAATGGTACTCCTAATGTGAATACCAAAACCTTTCCCCACCCAAATTTGACTAACTAACACATATATATATATATATAAATATATAATACTTATATATATATATATTTATATATATATATAAAAAACCGAGATAATTATCATAATAACAACTCCGTCATTTCATTTATTGATTTAATAACATAAAAATTATCGACAATAATTGAATAAAATCGAATGATTTCTCACATAAGCATCAATAATCAATACCGTACTCTTACTACAAACTAATGCCAGACATTACTATACTTTTACTACCGAGTAGTTCAACAAGATTAAACGGTAAAAACTTTCGTAGTTATTTTCATAGAATATTTTGTCTTTTTTTTCAATCCGACAATAATTCCGTTGTAGGGTCCACTGATGATTGTCATCATCGATGCGGATATTCCCCGACAAAAAGAATATTCCCCGACCAATCGAATATAATATGACAACTTGCATACTTTGCAAAATTTATAAATATTACCCACAACTATAACATTATATTAAATTCACTCCATAATATTCAAAAATGATATTTATAGAAAAATTCATTTTTATTCATAAAAGTGGGGTCTTACAATCTCCCCTTCTTATGAAATTTTGCCCTCGAAATTAGGGTACATACCTGGTATGTCGAAGAGATAAGGATACCTTGATTTCATTTCAGATTCTAACTCCCAGGTTATTTCCTCAACATCATGGTTCCTCCATAAAACTTTAACTTGAGGTATAACCTTGGAGCGTAGAATATGTTCCTTCTTATCTAAGATTTGAACAGGAACCTCTTCATACGTTAAATCTTCCGCTATTTCGTCTGGTTCTAACTCAATAATGTGGTTCGGGTCTTCCACATATTTACGTAACATAGATATGTGAAAAAAAGTTATGAACACGAGACATACTTGGCGGTAAAGCTAGTCTATAGGCCACAGTTCCTATTCGATCGAGGATTAAAAATGGGCCAATGAATCGAGGGTTTAGCTTTCCTCTCTTTCCAAATCTCGTAACTCCTTTCCATGGAGCAACACGTAACAACACATGATCTCCAATATCGAATTCCACGTCCTTTCGATGAAGATCAGCATAACTCTTTTGTCGATCTTGTAAGGTTTTTATACATTGCCGGATCGTTTGAATCTTTTCTGTAGTCATACGCACCAACTCCAGTCCCAACAACGTTGCTTCACCCACCTCATCCCAGCATACTGGAAAACGACACTTTCTTCCATACAACACCTCAAATGGAGCCATGCCAATGCTTGCTTGATAACTGTTGTTGGAGGAAAACTCCACCAACGGTAAAAACTTGTCCCAACTTCCCTTGAATTCAAGGACACAGAGTCTTAATAAATCTTCCAAAGTTTGAATAGTCCTCTCTGATTGTCCGTCCGTCTGAGGATGATATGCCGAACTAAATTGTAAATCCGTGCCCATAACTAATTGCAAACTAACCCAAAATCGTGAAGTGAATCTTGGGTCTCGATCAGAAACTATGGATACTGGCATACCATGCAGTCTTATAATCTCGTTGATGTACATATGAGCAAGACGTTCAAGTGTATAAGTTTCTCGTATTGGTAAGAAATGAGCAGACTTGGTCAATCTATCAACAATGACCCAAATTGCATCTATGCCTTGAGAAACCTTAGGAAGACCAGTAACAAAATCCATGGTAATGTGCTCCCACTTCCATTCTGAAATTTCAAGTGGTTGCAATGGACCTTTTGGTACTTGATGCTCCGCCTTGACTCGTTGACTAGTTAGACACCTTGAGATAAACAAATTATCTCTCTTTCATATTGCCCCACAAAATGTATGTCGAAGATCATGATACATTTTGGTACTCCCAGGATGGATTGCAAACGGTGTGTTGTTGCGCCTCCATCATGATTTTATACTTTAACTAAGGGTCGTTAGGAACACAAAGTCTGGAGTTGACTCGAAGTATTCCTTCTTCATCGATTCTTGCTTCCGGCATCTCACCTTCTTGCGCTTTTTCTTCCTCATACGCATCGCCTCCAGTGTCCTGTAGCTTGAAAGCGACTTTAACTTTATCGATTAAAGTCGGTTCTACTCGTATATTCGCCATCATCACGTGGGTCCCTGGAGTCTTTATCTCTATCTCCATCCTTTGCAATTCATACAAAATGGGCCTTTGCGTTGACAATATCGCACTCGTACCCGCATATGATCTTCTACTCAATGCGTCAGCTACCACGTTCACTTTTCCAGGATGGTATTGGATGGTATGATCATAATCTTTCAACAGTTCAAGCCAACGTCGTTGTCGCATGTTGAGTTCCTTTTGAGTGAAGAAATATTTAAGGCTTTTATGATCCGTAAATATCTCCACTTTCTCCCCATACAAGTAATGCCTCCAAATCTTTAGTGCGAAAACAACAGCTGCCAAATCTAGATCATGAGTAGGATAATTCCTCTCATATTCTTTGAGTTGTCGTGAGGCATAGGCTATAACTTTCCTATGTTGCATGAGAACACATCCTAACCCTTTGCCCGAAGCATCACTGTATATGACAAATCCCTCCGAGCCAGATGGTATTGTCAGAACAGGTGTTGAAATGAGTCTCTTCTTGAGTTCTTAAAAACTCTTCTCACATTCCTCGCTCCAACCGAATTTTGTATCTTTCCGAGTCAGCTGAGTTAGTGGAGTAGCGATTCGAAAAATCCTTTCACGAATCTCCGATAATAACCAGCTAAACCGAGAAAGCTACGATATTCATCGATGATTTAGGTTGCTCCCAGCTTTGAATAGATTCAATCTTTGCTGGGCCAACAGATATTCCATGACTTGATACCACGTGCCCAAGGAATGCTACTTCCTCAAGCCAAAACTCGCATTTATTCAACTTGGCATAAAACTTATATTCACGAAGCTTTTGGAGTATCAGCCTCAAGTGTTGCTCATGATCTTCACGGGTTTTGGAATATATGAGGATGTCATCAATAAAGACGTCCACAAAGTGATCCAAATATTTCTTGAATACTCATTTCATCATATTCATGAAGGCAGCTGGAGCATTAGTCAATCCAAAGGACATGACTAGGAATTCATAATGCCCGTACCGAGTTCTGAAAGCCGTCTTTAGAATGTCATCGATTTTAATCTTCAATTGGTGATATCCGGAATGAAGATCAATCTTTGAAAAGAATTTGGTTCCTTGCAACTGGTCAAACAGGTCATCAATACGTGGCAATGGGTACCTATTTTTGATGGTGACATGATTCAACTCCCGATAATCAATACAAAGTCGCATACTCCCATCTTTCTTCTTCACGAATAGAATGCAGGAGCACCCCAAGGAGAAGTACTAGACTTAATAAAGCCAATGTCTAACAATTCATGCATTTGGGTCTTAAACTCTTGAAGTTCAATAGGAGCCATTCGATATGGGGCTTTGGAAATGGGTTTTGTCTGCGGGTTCAAGGTCGATACAAAATTCAATTTCACGCTCTGGGGTAGGCCGGAAGTTCTTCAGAAATGCGTCGGAAATTCATTAACAATAGAAATATCATTCAAAATTGACGTATTTTTGTTTAGATCTGTGACATGAGCTAAGAAAGCTTGACATCCATTTTTTAATAAACGAATAGCTTTATGGCTTGAGATGATAGTGATTGATTTTAATGGTTTGGTTGCTTGAATTCGCATAATAGGTTGGTTAGGAATATGAAAGCTAACAACCTTACGAAAACAATCAATTTTTGCATGATGAGTAGTTAACCAATCAATCCCTAGAATCACATCAAATGCAAGTATTTTTAATGAAATAAGATCGGTAGGTAATGTGAGGGTACCGATTTGAACCAAACAAGACTTATAAACCATGGATGTAATGAAGGTTTCTCCCAATGGAGTTTCAACAGATAAGTCAAAGTCCAATTTTTCCGGAGTCAAATTTAAATGTTGAGCGCAAATAGGAGAAATAAAAGAATGGGTAGAACCGGTATCAAATAAGGTATAAACTTCGCTAGAGTTTATTATAAGCTTACCCGTGATGATCTCGTTCGGGTTCTTTGCTTTTTGGGAGGTTACAACAAACGCTCTCCCTTGCACTACCGGCTTTGACTTTTCTGGGACGGCCTTTGATGCCTTCATCCCTGCTGGACTTGTCTTTGGTGCCCGACAAAATCGAGCCAGGTGACCTTCTCTTCCACAGTTGTAACATGCTTTGGATGGCATCGCACAGTTGGGACTGATGTGTCCCTCTCCTCCACACTTGAAGCATATGATAGGTGGTCGTTCTCCTTCCTTAACGACAGGTGCTGATGTTGACGTATTTCCATCATTGTTGAATCTCCTCTTCTTGAAATGCCCATTCTTATTGTTTTGGCCATGATTACCACCGAAGTGGTTACCATTTCGGCATGTTGATTCCTCCACGCTTATTGTCACACCGCTCGATGACTGTTCTCACTAGTATTATCATTATCTTAGGTTCTTTATCTTTTGGTTGGGATGACTCATTATCACGTTCCAATAACTCGAGCCCTATTAACAACATCCGAATACAAACACGCTTTATGAGAGATAAGATTTTGACGTATCTCGTGTTTCAAACCTCTTAAAACATTCGTGTCATTCTCTCCTCATTATCAACCAAATGGGACGTAAGCCGGACAACTTCGGCAAACTTGGCTTCGTCTTTGCGATCTGGCCGTGTTGTTTTGTTCCAGCTTGATGAACTCTACCGCTTTCATGTGACGAATACTTTCGGGAAAGTACTTGTCGTTGAACAGTTCTTGGAACTTCTCCCAAGTCATCTTCAATACGGCAAGTTGAGTACGTTTCTGATTCCCACCAAGATGTCGCCTCTCTCGCAACATGAAGGTGGCAAAGGGAACCTTTTGTTCCTCGGAGCATCCCAACACATCAAATATCTTGGTAATCTGTTTTATCCATCTCTCCGCCTTAAGTGGTTTTGGCTCTCCAATAAACTCCGGTGGTCCCAGTTCCTTGAACTTCTTAGCGGTGACCGTCCGAGAGTTGTCAGTGTTTCCACCAGCATTTTGGACAGGAGCCGCTCTTGCCTGATGTTGCATGAATTGCATAAAGCCTCTGAACATTCCATCGTTCATCATTTGGTCAGTGTTGTTGTTTTCCTGAGGAATGTCTCCTTCCTGATGCACATTATCCTGATTATTGATCTGTGGAGACTCAACGGTCTCCTGTGCTCCATTGATATTCTCAACATTCTCAGTTGTCATTTTCAAATACTGCCACAAAACAAGGGTTAAATAACATATCATATATTATCTCTATACTATGACCAACCAATTAAATACCAAATCAACTTAGGCAGATCATACTAGCGAAAGAATTCCCCGTCTCTCCCCACCTAATTCTTGTCTCACATCTTAGCCAGGGATCATATCCCTAAGCTTTGATACCAACTGTGACGCTCCCAAAATTAGGTATACATCACCCATCTTGAGTCGCCAAATACATGATACATAAATACAAATACAAACTAATTATACAACAGTCGTGTGAGATACGACAAAATATATACAATGAGTTTTAACTTGAATATTGTCATCTAGACAGTATTCAAACACAAATAAGTCCTCAATACATTTATTGTCACACTATCTAACAGAATAGTGAGGACTACTAATGCTATCATCCGATCATCACTCCGCTTCCCGACTAAATCTCCCATTACGTTCTCATTTCACAAGAGAACGAATAAAGAAAGAAAGGGTGAGCTCAACTAGCCCAGCAAGAAATATTATGACTAAGATAACGCAGAATAAATTATCATTAGTCTCGAACAATGTTAAACTGATAAAATACAATAGACATCAAGTTTAACTCTAGTGCAACAAGCAATCCATTAAAAGAGTCAAGTAGAGAATAAAATCTACTATCTTTTATGATTTAAAAAGTTTTTCATCACTTTTATCGTTGAGACTCAGCTAAATAAATAATCCACATCATCCCTGCACTATGGCCAAGGATATTCATTAGGGTCACGATCACAAAGTCCAGGCACTACGGGCCAAGGATATTTGTGTATTCATCAGTGGTCATGATCATGCCAACAACTGTCCATCAATGCACTACGGGCCAATGAGAACTTTTACCACATCATTTGTAACATTACGGTTATGATTATACCGAATAATCCCTGGTCATAATCATACCAAGTCCATCTATGAACTACAGGCTATAGATAACTTTCAACAGAATATAAACATGAGGATGATGACAATGATATACGATTTCAATAAAACAAGTTCAAGAATTAATTTGTCTAGGAACCAATAACGTTCCAATTGTCAACAAGATATTGTTTTGTGGTGTAAAATTCAAGAATGCTCAGAAGAATATTTCCATTAAAAGATATTGGATGAAGCGCAAATATCAAGGATATTCCACTAATTTCATGGAGTATAGAAGTCAAAATTTTAACCAACTGAGTATAATAATGAATGGAATAACAAAAGAAATCACCACGCATGCATGCGGTACTTGCATGTACGAGTTATTCAAATGTAATAATAATAACGGAACCAGGTCGTGTGAAATTCACAATTTACGGGATGTTCTAATAGAATAATAAATAATTAAAAGCGGAACCGGTCCCACAGATAACCTGACATACATGATAGTCCAATGTAATAACTTAATAATTAAAAGCGGAACCAGTCCCAAGGCAGATATCATGAATGTGATATTCCAAAATGAATAAGCGAATAATTAAAAGCGGAACCAGTCCCATATATAGATGACATGGATATTCCAATAGAATAATAAAGATGAATAATAGAAGAATGTCACCAAGTATAGGGTAGCCCGCTTATACAGGTTATTCCAACAGAATAATAAGAAATGGAATAACAGGAGTTCTCTTCATGAATACAAAAGAATAATATCCCTTACCATAAAAGAAATTAGATATAGGAAAAGAAAGTTAGCAGACTTCTCTTCTTTTTTCTCTCTATAATTTTCTCTCTCTAGAGTTTCAGTGAATTCGTAAGAAAATAATGAAGGATTGAGCTTCTATTTATAGAAAAATGGACTGCATAGTAACTAACTCATGAACGGTCAAGATTGATTTACTTTATTCTGACGGTCCATAATTAAAGCAAAATCTTTTAAATAAAATAATATATATATATATATATATTATATATTAAATATATATATATATATGACACGTGTTAATGCATTTCACGGGATATACTCCCGTGATTGAATTTTGATTCCTCCCCATTTAGTCAACAAAGCTATACCTATTTATATATATAATAACAACAATAATGGTATTCCCACGTGAATACCAAAACCTTTCCCCACCCAAATTTGACTAACTCACACATATATATATATAAATATATAATACTTATATATATATATAACAAAACTGAGATAATTATCATATTAACAACTCCGTCATTTTAATTATTGATTTAATAACATATAAAATTATCGACAATAATTTAATAAAACTGAATGACTTCTCACATAAGTATCAATAATCAATACCGTGTGCTACTATGCAACACGCCAGACATTCTAGTACTTTTTACTAAGGTAGTTCAACAAGATTAATTGTAAAAACTTCCGCCGTTATTTTCATAGAATATTTTTAATCGTTTTCTCGATCCGAATGATAATTCCGTTAATAGGTCCACTAATGATTGTACTGTCAGTCATGGGATATTCCCAAACAAAAGAATATTTCCAATGATCGAATATAATATGACAACTTGCGTACTTTGCAAAATTTATAAATATTACCCACAACTATAACATTATATTAAATTCACTCCATAATATTCAAAAATGATATTTATAGAAAAATTCATTTTTATTCATAAAAGTGGGGTCTTACATTAAACTATCATGGTTGGTGATTAGAGGTGCATCCACGGTCTCATTCACTCCATTGTTGACATTTTTAGCTGTCATTCTCAAATACTGCCACAAAACAAGGGTTAATTGACATGTCACATATTATCCCTATACTCTGACCGACCAATTAAATACCAAATAAACTTAGGTAGGTCATACTAGCGAAGAATTCTGCTCTCCCTCCTAGTTTTTGCCTCACATCTCGGCCGGGGATCATATCCTAAGCTCGACGATACTAACTGTGGCGCCCAAAATAGGTATACATCACCTATTCTCGAGTCATGAAAATACATGGTATGAATAATACAAATATAATCTTAAATATCTGACATGAAATTTGTGAGTTTTAATACAAATGTTATCTTCTAGACAGTATTCAAACTCAAAATAAGTCCTCAATACATTTATTATCACACTATTTCATAGAATAGTGAGGACTACTAATGCTATCATCTAAACCGTCACTCCGTTCCCCGACTAGTCCATTCTACGTTCTCATTTTTTAAAGAAAACAATGAAAGCAAAAGGGTGAGCTCAACTTGTGACGCCCCCAAAATAGGTATACACAACACCCATTCTGAGTCGCCAAATACATGGTACAAGAAGCAAACTACAACTTCAATAATACAAATGTCGTGTGAAATACGATAATATATACTGTGAGTTTAAATATAATATTGTCTTCTAGACAATATCCACACGCAAATAAATCCCCATCATAATTATTGATTCATTATTTTACAAAATGGTGAGGACTACTAAACAACTCTCTCTAAAACCTTCATTCCATAATTTTGACTAAAGACTTCGCTACATTCTCGCCTCCCCGAGAAGAAAAATGGAACAACAAGGAAAAGGGTGAGCTCAACTAGCCCAAGAAAAGAATATTATGACTAAGATAATATACAACAAATTATCGTTAGTCTTCACGAGGAAAAATCGATAGAATACAATAGCAACAAGTTTCGGGATCAATATTCGCAGTGAAATAATAATTCATAGAAGAGTTACGTAGAGAATGAAATCTACTATAATCTATGGATTTAACGGTCCATCATCAATATTTTATCCTCAGAACATCAATCAATATGCATCCGGAATCAAATATTCATCTTTACACTACTGAGGCCAAAGATATTCATCATTAATTCATATTCATTTAAACACTGCTCATCTTTGCACTCTACAGCCAAAGATATTAATCAATCGGTCATGTTCATCTCAACACTGCTCATCTTTGCACTACACGGCCAAAGATATTCTTGAAATCATTCATCTTTGCACTACTGGCCAAAGATATTCAATAATATCATCATTTAAGACCGAGGATGATGAAAATATTTTTTAAAAAGCGAATCCAAAGGTGAAACAAAATGACAAGGATTAAGGATTAAGGATTAGTACTTGGTTTTATCCACGCCCAAAAAATACCTCAAAAATAATCATAGTGGTCTAAAATTCAAGAATGATCAAAACATGGATACAATCGAGTTAGTATCCGTAATAGATGTTTTAGACGAAAAGAAGAAATTTTATTTTTCGGTGAATAATCTGAGTATCGTGAATAGTCTTGAGATCGTGAATAGTAACTCAAACACCAAAAGATAGAAATTCCACAAAAACATCTCCACGCTTCATGAATAGTACTTTCGTGAATAAGAACTTTCGTGAATAAGAACTCATGAATAAGAACTCGTGAATAAGTAACTCATGAATAGTAACCCATGAATAGTAACCCCGACATGAAAAAGTTCCAAATTTGATAAAACTTCAGATCAACATTTCAAAGATAATGATATTGAAGAAATAATATCATTACTGAAAAAAATAATATCCCTTACCTCGAAAGATCAAGATTTACTAATTTGAAACACTTGATATAAAGCTATGACTTGGACTTGCATCAGTATAGCAATACTCAAAGTATACTCAAAATACTCACAAGAATACGCTCGATAATATAGAGAGAAAACTTCAGCTTTACGGTGTGATTTTCAATTCTAACCTAAGCACCCTATTTATAGAAATTGCTTAGAACACCAAAGCGAGAAAATTTAATAAATTAATAATATAATTATATTATTTTCTACACATGTCTAGAATCTGATTTCAGCCATCAAACACATGCCACCTTCTAGAAAAAATAAGAAAAAACATTTTTCTAATTTTAAATATTTTAAACTTCCAAAATCAATTATTTGAGAGCTTGAACTTCAATAATTCATAATAAATAGCCCTTTCATCGTAAAATTCGAATCTCGCAATTTTTTATAGGAAATTCAATTCTCTACAACTTTGCGAAAGAAAGTTTTTCCAAATTCCAATCGAAATTGACCAAAAATCCACAAACGGGCAATTTTACAGGCTATAATCAAATTTCAGTCAATAAATGGGGTCCACCAACATGTTTAACATGTTTTAAACATTTATTGCAACAAAAATACTCTTCCTCCTCGTATACTCATATATCTCACATTCGTTGTAAAAATATCACCGTTAATATATTATTAAAATAATATATTTAAATGAATTATTTTATCGAAAAAGATAAAATATTAATTTTCAACAATTGTCATTTTAAAATTTTCTCCATCTATATCCACATAAAATCAATATTTTCCTCATCATATAAATCAATAATTAATTATTCACAAATAATATTACGAGAATCACAATATTGACAACCGTGCGGTTCCCGAAGAGGGGCTTTCGATAAGAATTTCTTCTTCTTAAAGCATTGAATTAGGTGACCAAACCTCTCCTTAGATGAACTTTCTAGACATTGCCAATAATGTTATCTAATAATATTATTCGGATAATATGAATTATTGCTTCGATAATGAAAGATCTTGTGTAATGACAATTATTGAAACAACAAAGAATATAAATTATCAACGCAGCAATTATTAACTCAATAAAATCTTTGAGCAAGAATTATCGTAACCATTATTGAGTAGTGCCTTCTTCGTAAGAATCAATAATTGGTGCAATACTGGTATCTTCTCAACAACGACAGCGCGTTAGTGTGTTTTAACCACCGGGTATTCCAACATGATATTAGCGGTAATAACTACTGCCTGTTATTTAAAAACAACTTATATTTGTCGTTTCTTCATCCAATCGCTTTTCCGTTATGGGGCCCACACATGGTCTACTGTTGTCGTTTAATATTCCCCATCGTATTTAATATTCCACGACCAAACGAATATTCCCAACAACAATGAATATTTTATAACCACTTGCTTATTTTGAAATATTTGCATATTTAACCCTTAACTATCCACATTAATCAAATCAACCCTTACTATTTCAAAATAATAAATAAAGGAAATTCCTTTTTATTTAAAAAAAATTTGGGTCTTACAACCTCCCTCCTTATGAAATTTAGATCCTCGAAATTGACGACGTACATACCCTGTGTTTCAAAAGGTGAGGATACCTCGCTTTCATTTCCGTTTCCAAATCCTGGTCATTTCCTCTATAGCATGATTCCTCCACAAAACTTTAACTTGTGGTATGACCTTTCTTGGCGTAGGACATGCTCCTTCCTATCCAAAATCTTGACAGTACCTCCTCATCACGTTAAGTCTTGGCTATCTCGTCCGGTTCTAACTCAATAACGTGGTTCGGGTCTTTCACATATTTACTGAAGTACGAGATATGTGAAACACATTATGAACACGAGACATACTTTGAGGTAACGCAAGTCTATAGGCTACATTTCCTACCTCGGTCAAGAATTTGAAATGGACCAATAAATCATGGATTAAGCTTTCCTCTCTTCCCAAATCTTGTAACACCCTTCCATGGAGCAACTCGCAACACAATCGCATCCCTACATTAAATTCCACGTCCTTTCAATGAAGATCCGCATAACTCTTTTGTCGATCTTGTCCGCTTTTATATCGCTTAGTCGAATCATTAGTCATAATACGTCTAACTCGGGTCCCAACAATGTTGCTTCACCCACCTCATCCCAACATATTGGAGAACGACATTTTTGTCCATATAATGCTTGAATGGAACCATGCCTATATTTGTTTAATAACTATTGTTGTATGAGAATTCCACCAATGGCAAGTACTTATCCCAACTTCCTTTGAAATCTAGGACACGAGTTTTAATATATCTTCAAGAGTTTGAGTAGTCCTTTCGATTGCCCATCCGCTTGAGGATGGTATGCCAAACCAATCGTAAATCTGCGCCCATAGCTTTTTGCAAGCTAACCCAAAATCTTGAAGTGAATCTTGGGTCACGATCCGAAACTATGGATACGAGGCATGCCATGCAACCTCACAATCTCATTCACGTACATACTAGCAAGACGCGTTCAAGGAATAAGTCTCCGTGACGGCAAGAAATGAGCGAGACTTGGTTAATCTATCAACAATAACCCAAATAGCATTGATGCCTTGAGAAACCGTAGGAAGACCCGTGAACGAAATCCATAGTAATGTGTTCCTACTTCCATTCCTAATCTCAAGTGGTTGCAACGGACCCTTAGGTACAAGATGCTCCGCCTTTACACGTTAGCAAGTTAAACACATCGAGATAAACTTTGCAATCTCTCTCTTCATATTGTTCCACCAAAATGTATGTCAAGATCACGATACATTTTAGTACTTCCAGATGGATTGCAAATGGCGTGTTTGTGCCTCCATCATAATCTTGTACTTCAAATCGAGTCGTTAGGAACACAAAGTCTAGAGTGGACTCAATTATTCATTCTTCATCAATTCTCGCCCTAATAGCTCCTTCTTGTACTTTCTTCTTCATACGCATCACCCGAGTCGGTGGCTTGAGCAATCTTAACTTTTCTATTAAAGTTGGCTCTGTCGTATACTTGACATCATCGCACTTTCGTTCCGCATATGATCTTCTACTCATCGCGTCGTCTACCACCACGTTCGCTTTTCGAGGATGGCATGATCGTAACATGTCTTTGAAATGAGTCTCCTCTTGAGTTCTTGAAACTCTTCCCACATTCCTTGCTCCATTCAATTTTGTATCTCTACGAGTCAATTTGCGTTAATGGAATAGCGATTCGAGAATATCCTTCAACGAATCTCCGATAATAACCAACTAAGCCTAGAAAGCTACGTATTTCGAATCTTGACTTAGGTTGCTCTCAACCGTGACTCATATCCCAATCTTGGATAAGACGTCACAATGACACCTATCGATTTACTATCGCATACGAATATGACGTCCCCTACGAGAGAGTTCTGCTTAGGTGAATTCCACAAAGGAAGTCACAAGATAAAGGCTCGGTACCAAATTCTATAGTTGAATTTTAACTCACGAGTTCAATAGAGCCATTCGATATGAGATTTTAGAAATGAGTTTTGTCTGGGGTTCAAAGTCGATACAAAATTTAATATCGAGCTTTTGGGAGTAAGCCAAGAAATTCTTCAGAAATACGTCGGGAAAAATCAATAACAACAGGAATATTATTCAAATCGGCGTGTCTTTATTCAAATCCATAACATGGACTAAGAAAATTTGACATCCGTAATAAACGAATGACTTCATGGCTTGATATGAAAATGTTTGACTACAATGGTTTGATTGCTTGAATTCAAATAACAAAGTTGCTTAGGAATATGAAAACTAACAACCTTACGAAAATAATCAATTTCGGCATGATGAGTAGTTAACCTTAAAATCACATCAAAACAAATATCTCTATAGAAATAAGGTTAACGGTAATGTGATAGTGCCAACTGAATCAAGCAAGATTTATAAACAATGGATGTGATGAAAGTTTCTCCTAACGGAGTTTCCACAGATAGTCAAAGTCTAATTTCTCCTGAGTCAAGTTTAAACGCCGTTGGCGCAAAAGTAAGAGAGATAAAAGAATGGGTAGAACCGATATCTAGTAAGGTATATACTTCGCAAAGAATTTATAATTAACTAACCTGCTAACCGTTCGGGTTCCTTGCATTTTGACCGGCCACGACAAACGCTCTTCCAAGAACCGTTGACTTTGACATTTACGGGACATCCTTTTGAGTCACCATTCATTGGACTGGGTTTCGATATCGTCTAATCTCGAAGCGATATGTCATTCTTTTCCACAATTATAGCATACCTTAAAAGCTGTTGTGGGCGGTTTGGGGTGATATATCCTCTTTCCCCCGATTTGTAACATACGACCGGTGGTCGTTCTCCTCCCTAAAACTAGTTGCTCTTCAAGGCCGACGTCTTCACATGGTCGTTGTTGAATCTCCTCTTTTTAAATCTCCTCCCACTCGCTTCTTCTATTTTCATGGCCACGATTACCACCAGAGTGGTTCTGGCCTTTGTCTGTAGATTCTTCTTTCTCCATTTGGTTATCGTTATTACGATGACCGCTATCTTGGTATGATCCTCGGTTATGGTCCCTCGGTTGAACGTACTCGTTATCTCGCTTCTAACAATCGAGCCCCGCATTGACAACATCCGAATAGAGAGAAAATTTATGAGAAATGAGATACCGACGTATGTCGGTTTCAAACCTCTCGAAACATCCGCGTCATCGTTCCTCATTCTCCACCAAATGAGGTGCAAACTCGGATAACTCCGCGAACTTTGCCTCGTCTTTGGGACACCGCCATGTTATTACGCTTTCTAGTCTAATAAACTCCACTTCCTTCATATGACGAATACTTTCGGGAGTACTTGTCATTGAACTGCTTTCAAACGTCTCCCGCATCTTTGAAAGCGGTTGGATGGAGTACGCTTCACGATTCCCACCAATGTCTGCCGCCACCACGGAACATAAAAGGCGTGAATGGAACTTTCTGTTCCTCCGTGCATCCCAAGACATCGAATATCTTGGTAATTTGTTTGACCCACGTCTCGCGCTTTAATCGGATCCGGCTTTCCCACTGCAGTGGTCCCAACTCTTTGAATCGCTTGCATTTGTGACCACCCGTGAATTGCTATCATTTCCTCCTGTATTTTGAACACGAGTCTCCTCGTCCTGCGATTTTGCATGAATCGCAAAAAGCTTCTAAACATCCCTCGTTCATCATCTCGCTTTCGGTGGTGTTGTTCACGGGAGGAACATTACCCGACTGTTGCACGTTCTCCTCGTTGATGAGTACAGGCATCTCCACGGTCTCATTTGCTCCATCATTAATATTCTCGATCGACATTCTCAAATCTTGTCATAAAATAAGGGTTAATTAAGGAAATCAATACATCACATAATATCCTATATCTTGACCAACTAACAAATAAGCTTAGGTAGGACACACTAGCGAAGGATTTACTCGTCTCTCCCTCCTAGTTTTATTCCCCGATCTCCGCCAGAGATCATATCCCTAAGCTCGATACCAATTGTGATGCCCCCAAAATAGGTATACACAACACCCATTCGAGTCGCCAAATACATGGTACAAGAAAGCAAACTACAACTTCAATAATACAAATGTCGTGTGTGAAATACGACAATAATATATAATGAGTTTAAATATAATATTGTCTTCAGACAATATCCACACGCAAATAAATCCCCATCATAATTATTGATTCATTATTTTACAAAAATGGTGAGGACTACTAAACAACTCTCTCTAGAACCTTCATTCCATACCCCGACTAGTACTGCTACATTCTCGCCTCCCGAGAAGAAAAATGGAACAACAAGGAAAAGGGTGAGCTCAACTAGCCCGATAAAGAATATTATGACTAAGATAATATACAACAAATTATCGTTAGTCTTCAACAGGAAAAATCGATAGAATACAATAGACAACAAGTTTCGAGATCAATATTCGCAATGAAATAATAATTCATAGAAGAGTTACGTGAGAGAATGAAATCTACTATAATATATGAATTTAATAATCCATCATCAATATTTTATCCTCAGAACATCAATCAATATGCATCCGAATCAAATATTCATCTTTGCACTACTGAGCCAAAGATATTCATCATTAATCATGTATTCATTTAAACACTGCTCATCTTTTGCACTACAAAGCCAAAGATATTAATCAATCGGTCATGTTCATCTCAACACTGCTCATCTTTTGCACTACAGAACAAAGATATTCTTGAAAATCATTCATCTTTACACTACTGAGCCAAAGATATTCAATAATATCATCATTTAAGGCGAGGATGATGAAAAATATTTTTTAAGAAACGAATCCATTGAAACAAAATGACAAGGATTAAGGATTAAGGATTCGTACTTGGTTTTATCCACGCCCAAAACCTCAAAAATAATCATAGTGGTGTAAAATTCAAGAATGATCAAAACATGGATACAATCGAGTTAGTATCCGAATAGATGTTTTGATTTAAAAGAAGAAATTTTATTTTTCTATTGAATAATACCAGTATATTTGAATAGTCTTGAGTATCGTGAATAGTAACTCAAACACCAAAAGATAGAAATTCCACAAAAACATCTCCACGCTTACGTGAATAGTACTCAATAATAGTAATTAAGTGAATAAGAACTCCATGAATAAGAACTCGTGAATAGTAACTCATGAATAGTAACCCATGAATAGTAACCCCACATGAAAAAGTTCCAAATTTGATAAAACTTCGATCAACATTTCATTATAATGATATTGAAGAAATAATATCATTACGAAAAAAATAATATCCCTTACCTCGAAGATCGATCTTTCTAGTGAAACAGGATATAGGCTATGACTTGGACTTGCACCGTATAGCAATACTCAAAGTATACTCAAAATACTCACAAGAATACGCTCGATAATATAGAGAGAAAACTTCAGCTTTACGTGTGATTTTCAATTCTAACCTAAGCACCTATTTATAGAAATTGCTTAGAACACCAAAGCGAAAAATTTAATAAATTAATAATATAATTATATTATTTTCTACATGTCTAGAATCTGATTTCAGCCATCAAACACATGCCACCTTCTAGAAAAAAGAAAAACGTTTTTCTAATTTTAAATATTTTAAACTTCAAAAATCAATTATTTTGAGCTTGAACTTCAATAATTCATAATAAATAGCCCTTTCATCGGAAAAAATTCGAATCTCGCAATTTTTTATAGGAAATTCAATTCTCTACAACTTTGCGGAAGAAAGTTTTTCCAAATTCCAATCGAAATTGGCCAAAATCCACAAACGGGCAATTTTACAAAGTATAATCAAATTTCGATCAATAAATGGGGTCCACCGCAGACATGTTTAACATGTTTTAAACATTTATTGCAACAAAAATACTCTTCCTCCTCGTATACTCATATATCCCACATTCGTTGTAAAAATATCATAGTTAATATATTATTAAAATAATATATTTAAATGAATTATTTTATCGAGAAAAGATAAAATATTAATTTTCAACAATTGTCATTTTAAAAATTTTCTCCATCTATATCCACATAAAATCAATATTTTCCTCATCATATAAATCAATAATTAATTATTCACAAATAATATTACGTAATCACAATATATTAACAACCAGCGGCCCCAAGAAAGAGAGGGCTTTCCAATAAGAATTTCTTCTTACTAAGCCTTGATTAGGTGACCAAACCTCTCCTTAGATGTAACTTTCTAGACATTGCCAATAATGTTATCTAATAATATTATTCAGATAATATGAATTATTGCTTCGATAATGAAAGATCTTGTGTAATGACAATTATTGAAACAACAATAATATAAATTATCAACGCAGCAATTATTAACTCAATAAAATCTTTGAATAAAGAATTATTCATAAACCATTATTGAGTAGTGCCTTCTTCACGTAAGAATCAATAATTGGTGCAATACTGTAAAGCTACTTGTTCAACAACGCGTATTAGTGTGTTTTAACCACCGGGTATTCCAACATGATAATTGTAATAACTTCTGTGAGTTATTTAAAAACAACTTATATTTGTCGTTTTCTTCATCCAATCGCTTTTTCGTTATGGGGCCACACATGCATTTTTAGCGTCGTATTTAAATATTCCCGACCGTCATGAATATTCCACGACCAAACGAATATTCCCAAACAACAATGAATATTTTATAACCACTTGCTTATTTTGAAATATTTGCATATTTAACCCTTAACTATCCACATTAATCAAATCAACCCTTACTATTTCAAAATAATAAATAAAGGAAATTCCTTTTTATTTAAAAAAAATTTCGGGGTCTTACACAACTAGCCCAGTAAGAAATATTATGACTAAGATAATGCAGAATAAATTATCGTTAGCCTTCAACAGTGTTAAACTGATACAATATAACAAACATCAAGTTTAACTGCAACGGAACAAGCAATCCATCAGAAGAGTCAAGTAGAGAATAAAATCTACTATCTTCTATGATTTAAAAGGTTTTTCATCACTTTTATCGCTGAGACTCAGCTTAATAAATAATCCACATCATCACTGCACTACGACCAATGATATTTATGTATTCATCAATGGTCATGATCATGCCAACAACTGTCCCTCAATGCACTACGAGCCAATGAAGAATTTTACCACATCATTTGTAACATTACGGTCATGATTATACTGAAATAATCCCTGGTCATAATCATACCAAGTCCATCTATGCACTATAGGCCACAGATGACTTTCAACAGAATATAAACATGAGGATGCTGACAATGATATAAGAATTTAATAAAACAAGTTCAAAAATTAATTTATCCAGGAACCAATAATGTCCAAATTGTCAACTTGATACTGCTTTGTGGTGTAAAATTCAAGAATGCTCAGAAGAATATTTCCATAAAAAGATACTAGATGAAGCGCAAATATCAAGGATATTCCCCTAATTTCAAGGAGTATAAAAGTCAAAACTTTAACCAACTGAGTATAATAAAGAATGGAATAACAAAAGAATTCACCAGGCATGCGATAGACCGCACAGACATGTTATTCCAACATAATAATAAATAATGGAACCAGGTCATGCATAAAGCACCGACAGGATATACCAACAGAATGATAAAGAATGGAATAATAGAAGAATTTCACCATGTATGCAGTACTTTGCATAGACAGGTTATTCCAACATAATAATAAAGAATGGAATAACATAAAAATTTCACCAAGTATAGGGTAGTCCACGTATACAGGTTATTCTTATATAATAATAAAGAATGGAATAACAGAAGTTCTCTTCATGAATACAAAAGAAATAATACCCCTTACCTTAGAAGAAAATAGATATAAGAGTAGTGAAGTAGCAGAATACTTTTCTTCTTTCTCTCTCTAGAGTTTCAGTGAATTCGTAAGAAATAATGAAGGAATGAGCTTCTATTTATAGGAGAATGGACTGAATAGTAACTAATTCATGAACGGCCCAGATTGATTTACTTTTAAACGGACGGTCCATGTTGATTTACTATGCAGTATTAATAAAATATTCTAATAAAATAAAATCTTTTAAATAAAATATAATATATTTTATTTATAATCTAATAAAACGAATAACTTTATAAAAGTATTTTGTTTTATATAAAAAAAATTTACTATGCAAATACTATGCAGGTACTATGCATAATAAAATATTATATATTCTATTTATAATCAAATAAAATAAAACTTTATAAAAAGTATTATGTTTTATATAAAAAGATTTTACTATGCAAATATTGTGCATAATAAAATATAATATATTCTATTTATAATCAAATAAAACAAAACTTTATAAAAAGTATTCTGTTTTATATAAAAAGTTTTTTATTTTATTACATTTATAATAATAATAAAATAAAACTTATCATCTTTATTATAATTCACAATATTAATCGACCAGGTCGTTCCCAGGAAAGAGGGGGCTTTTCAATAAGGATTTCTCCCTATTGGCGCCATGATTAGTGACCAAACCTCTCCTTGATGAACTTCTAGACATCGTTAATATTGCAAATAATAATATTAATAACTTTGTCATTTTAATTATTGATTTAATAATATATAAAATATTGACAATAATTGAATCAAATAACGTGAGATATTATGCAACAATTACTGTAGCAATAATTGAACAAAACTGGGTGACTTCTCACGTTAGCATCAATAATCAAAATCGTGTGCTACTATGCAACCACGCATATTATTGTACTTTTAACGCCGGGTGTTTCAACAGTTAACGGTAAAACTTTCGCCGTTATTTTCATAAAATATTTTTGTCGTTTTCTCAATCCGATAATAATTCCGTTGCGGGGTCCACCAATGATTGTGCCGTTGTACGAATATTCCCTGTTAAAACGAATATTCCCCGACCAATCAAATATTATATAACAACTTGCGTACTTTGCAAAATTTATAAATATTACCCACAACTATAACATTATATCAATTTCACTCCATAATATTCAAAAATGATATTTATAGAAAATTCATATTTATTAAAAAAAGTTGGGGTCTTACAATATTCCGTCAGAAATAAGCCTTTTTGTTGTAGTGAATTTGTTGCGTCAAAATTTGCAGCTCCAAATTAGAGTTTCGGCCAACCCACAAATTTTGACTTTGACCACCACATAACAGCTGGATCTTACCTGCTGGAAATCAGCAAAAGGTCCACCGAAGTTGAGGGCTTCGGGAGGACTCTCCTATACTTAAGTCAAAAATGCTAATATGAATAGAGATAATTATTACGGAGAAAGAATTGTGTACCTTGATTACATCCCTTATTTATAGCATGAGAGTCCTCTCATTCAAGAGTTAGGAATTATAACACAGTAAAGTTTTAGAGTCCTTTCAAGTTGTCAATCCTTAGCTGATTAAATGTGACGCCCCCACATTCGGGTCAACACCACCTAATTTGAGTTGGCAACATACATAAATTCTCTTATTTATAATTATTACAATGTCGTGAATAGTACGACAACACACACACACACTAAGTCTTTAGTACAATTATTGTCACACTATTTTACAACTAGGTGAGGACTACTACAACTACTAACTTGGACCATCATTTCATTTTTCTTATAACCTCGCTAGCCCCAACTACACTTTTATTTTCTGAAAGGTATTATGAAACAAAAGGTAAGCTCAAATAGCCCAGTAAGAATATCATGACTAAGATAACAAATAATAAGTTTTCATTAACCTTCAATGGTGATAAATTAGAGATTTAGAAAATATTAGATAACATAAATTTTTAACAAATAACTTCGACGGAATATGAAATTCATTAGAAGAGTCAAATAGATCATTAGCATATGTCATTTGAAATTAGGTTTTTATTAGTCAGAATCCGCAGTTTAGTTCTGCAGACATATATTTTTATTAAAAATGACACCATTTTAATAGTAAATCAACGTCCGCAGTATTAAACTACAGACGAAGACTTTAGACGAGAAAAGTTCAATTTAAGGATATTAGTTTTCCATTTCTCCTGGGTATTCTTGTTGCAGATTCATCATCTTATTTTGGATGATGATAAGAATACCCAAGAACAATTAAAAAACCTAATAGCATTAAATTGAACTATAATCGTCCTAAATTGGTACTGTAAAAAATGAGATGAGATCGAATAATATATATATATATATATATATAATAAAACAGAACCTATTCTGAATATTTCATTTGACAAACCACTATAACGATTCAGATTTATTCAAACTTAATCTAAAGGCTCACATTTCATCAAACCCAAATAAATTCCCGCCCAGTAAAAAAACCCTCTTTCAATCTCCAAAAACCCAAACCTTTCTCTTCTTTTGCAGTTTGTGGCGGCTGAAAAATCCCCCGTTGTTCCATATCTCTCCTAGGGTTTCTCTCTATCCATCCATCTGTTTTTAAAAATCTTAAACCCTCGAGGGGTTTATCTGTTTCAAAGATTTATAATCAATCTCGAAGGTTCATGGCCACCGTTGCTCCTTTCGCTGATTGTATCCTTTCCAACAATTTGGGTACTTTACTCTTTGGGTTTATGATCTTTTGATTCTTGATCCAAACTGGGTGTTTTGTGCTCTTATTTTTATGTCATTTTGTGTGTACACACCATATCTTCTTTAGGGGCATACGTAGAGATTTGTTAATTTGAGATCTGTGAATTAAATGTCTTTTAGCACTCATAGTAATTGAAAAGTTACATCTTTCTTCTTTTTTATGCATAATTTCTTTTTATTAATTGTTCATCTTTTACAGTAGTAAGTCAAAGTTATATATATTGTTATGTCTATTGTTTTTTTTTGTTTTGTTTTTTGTTTTGTTTTTGTTTTTGTTTTTGTTTTTGTTTTTGTTTTTGTTTTTGTTTTTGTTGTTGTAGTTACCTTTATGTTTCTCTCATTTGATTGGCTTGGGAACATGTAAAATTATGTATACCTTTACGGTGTTTCTCGGATTGGTTTTGCTTCATGTGTGTCTTGATCTGGGTTATTTCTTCCCATGGTTTTGTTACATTATATATACTTCATTTGTTTTATTTTATTCTAGAAATGTAATCAGTCTTTGTTTTTGATTATGAATAAGCTGGATTACGGGGTGCCAAGTTTCTTCCCTATTCCTTTCTTCTAATTGGCCCACTCATTTTGGATCTGGTTTGAAGATGTTTTAGTTTTGGAGTGCGAGTAGTTTCTTCCATTTGACACATTATTTCGTTATTTGGTGGTTTACATGTTATTCTTTCCCCGACTTGGATGGTCATCTTTATGAGTGGAATTTCATGGCTGATTTGGGGTTGCTTCTTGCCGGGTGTCATGGTCTTTGATGGTCTCCGGTCAGGCTGGTGGATGGTGGTTGTCCAGCGCGGCTTTGTGTTCCTCACATCACCTGCTGCTCTTGGACAGTGAGCAATTGGGGCCCATGGTCAAATCTGATTTTAATGGGTGATGGTCATTGTTTTGGAGCTACAGTTTTAATTCAAATTGCTGGACCAAATTTTTGGGCCCACGGATAATTAAGCTGCTGAATGGTTTCATTTCAAATTGTGTAGGCCCCATGTGGGGTTGTATTATGGGAAGTTCGGCATGTTTTTTGTAATCTAAATATTTTTAGATTTTCTATTTGTCTAACCTCGGGTTGTGAGGAAATTGAAATTAGGTTAGGTAATTAGTTTCCTTATCCAGGTGTCTTAGTTCTATCGGAAGAAGTGGACTATGTTTCGTCTTTATTGTAATCTAAATTTAGTAAAAATAAATAAATAATCATACTTAAAGTTAAGGATATGTGGGAAAAAAGTTAGCTTTACATTGTTCTTAAGGTTCTTTATCATTTTAACCATTATTATTCGTGTTTATCTCTATAAATTAAAAGAGACTTATTTTTGGTATTTGATATTGTCATAGCAAAATTATAATAAATGTAACCTAAACTACTAAGTGCCACTACTTTATTATTTTGATAATATCAACAATGTTATTATTATTTTTATTTTCTTCATTTATCAATACTATCAAATATACTCTATTTGTAAATTAATAATATTTTGGAGACCAGAAGAATAATTATAAAATAAAATACAAAATAATGTATACAATTATAATTTGTTCATAACCATTAAAATACAAAATAATTTGTATGCAAAATATCATTATTGTATCTACTTTTTATAATTATATTTATAGTATGTAAATCTTTATACTTGAGAATTAAATTTATTTACAAGTGATTGGTCGTCTGTATGATTTTATTGCAATAAAAAAAAATTGATTGAAAATTTTAAAGACTAATTTCATTAAAGCGCTTGCGTCACCCACATGTACACTCAGACCTAATTTAAGGATACCCTATAACGATAACTATTTATAGGGAATCCTTTCCATTCCCTATAACGTGTTTGTGAAAATGCAACTAAATTTAGCAGTTTTCGTAACTTTAGCGGTGGCTCTGTAGTTGGCCATTACAATTTAACGGTTTTCGTAACTTTTAGTTTTTTCTGTTTGGCCTACTAGAAATTTGACATTTTACTTTTTCTCTTTTTGCAGGGAATTTTAATCAATGGACAATTCTCTGTCCTGATATTCATTCAGTTACCAATGTCTTTAATAGCTTAGACGAACTTTTTCTTATCTCCTGAAGCACCTTTTTATTTTAAAACCAATTTGATACTTCTAATCAGGATAAATGTTGGGATAAATTAATAAAGTAAAGAATAACATTATTTGATAAAATACTTATTAAATACAAGCCAAATGTATTCCTACGAAAAAAGGAAGTCAAACCGTATTCCTACGAAAAATTGGTGGGTCAGACTAAAAAAGAACAAATTTGTTGTTTTAAAATACTTATAGGTATTGATTAAAGATTTTTAAACTTTGAGTATCAAATTGATTTTAAATACATTTGAGGGACAATTTTGTTATTAGCCCATAATTATAATAATAAGCAATAAAAATCCAACACTTCCACTAGAATTTAAACAATTTTTTGGATATCTATTTTAAAGGAAACTCACAAATTTTTTTGAAATTAGTAGCGACTAGCTTGATATTTTGGTGGTTGTATATGTGTTGAGGATTGAGTATGTATTAATTATTATGGTGGTATAGTGAATTATGCTAATTGTTATGTTTGATTGTAAGTTATTTTAGGTTACAAAAAGTTTTTAGGTAATGTTGTATTTTTTAAATTTTAATCTAATTTTTTAGATTACGTCGTGCCTTCAGTGCACTGAGCAATTACTAGTATATATATATATATATATATATATATATATATATATATATATATATATATATCACGAATGAAGGATGGAGAATTTTCTATTTCGCTTGCATATTCAAGTTAGTTGTTACATATTCAAGAAATCAGTAACAATAATAACGACATGTAAGAAGAAATAGAAAATTTCTTCAATCTTAATTCAAACTCTTTACTTTCCCGAAAAAAACTATCAAAATGAGATGAGATCCTAATATCAGCTTATATGAAGTATGAAGTTTTCAGAAGTACTTGGCCATATTTCAGAAGTACGACAACACACACACACACACACACATAGAATCTGCAGTATTAAAATGTGGATGAGACTTATGGCATTCTTGGCGTCATTTTTTAAGACCTAGAATCTGTAATATTAGACTGTGGACAGAAGTTTAGAATTAAACGAAAACATTTTAATTTGCAAAAGGAACTTAGCGTCCGCAGTTTAATACCGCGGACGAAAAATATGTAAAGGAGGGACATTTTGGACATTTATTCCGTCCGCAGTAATAAACTGCTGAATACTGGAAATTAAACTGCGGACGAGAGCGATATTAGTCGTTAGATATTCGGATGGACGATTAGGATTCATTAGAAATATATATACACGTCCTAGAAACTATAGGGACGGTTACAAATTGAAACATTAAGGTTGATTGTCTTAAAAGCATAAATATTAGGATTTAGATTAGAAAATATATAAATAGAAAAACTTAACAAAAATTTAAACCATGTTTTAGCCTTGTTATTCACGTATATAACAGATATGTCGACGTTGTTTAAAACCAAAATCTTATCCCTTTTTTTGACAAAACTTTTAGATATTATCAATAATGTTAACTTGTCTAATAATATCATATGAAATAATATGAGTTATGTTGTCCAATTTCCCAATCAATAATTACGTGCAAGTATACACGATCAACAAGTAATGAAGTGTAAGTAAATTATCGTTCCCACGAGGAATCCAATTTAATAAATCCCAACTATTAGTCTTTTATCAATTCCAATTTTATTTAAACAACCTAAATTAGTGATTTTTTAATAAAAACTAAATTAAATTAACTAACTAATTTTAACACAAAGACTAATTTAGATATTAAAGGCTTAAGTCTATAATATCTTCAATTATGCAATATAATTATCCAATTTCTCAAATTATTAAATCCACTCGAGTTGTTAACAGGAATTCAAAGTATTTACAAGTCATTTTCCAAGTGATCAAATAAAATTATTTAATTCAACAAATTCTGCGATTTTCCTATACAGAACAAAAGAATTAAATTCATTAAGTTCCAATTCCCAATTGTTACAAGTAGTGAAAAGAGATATCTCTATTGTATTCACAATCCTAATTACTTATCTCATGTAAATAACTAAGAATACATGCTATCACATTCAATTCTAACCCTAGATTTTATCTCCCGAATTCATCTAGTGTAACAAGGTAATTATTGTCCAAATAATTATTCAATAAGCATAAAATATAATAGACAACTCAAATTGAATGAATAATTTGATTAATATGGATAATCAATTCATAAGCATAAAAGGTTCAATTGTAACCTTAACTAAAAGATTAGTTACTACTAAAAATTAAAACCAAAAATCCCCTAAAAAAACATCTCAATTAGATTAAAAATAGAGAAGAAGAATAAAAACTCATATATGGGCTCCACTCTTCAATCTCCAATTGCAAGCCTTAAGTGCTCCTCTACAATCTTCAATCCAATTTCCAGCCTCTATCTCAAAATATGTGTCTCTTTGTTAGAAGCTCTTTTTTCTTTTATACTTGAAGTTCCCCTTCACATTTAGGCTTAGAGTCTCGAAATCCTAATAGAAATTGACCTAGTCAAAAGAATTTTCGTCCACTTCCTGACTCCTAATGCCCTAACATTCAAATCCTTCATAAAACGAATGCTCTAGCATTCAAGTTCCACTTATTTATGAAACTACCACTGCTCGCCCAAAATTGTCAAATTTGTCCTTTCAGCTGCATTAACCTACAAAATACATACTAAATAAATAAAATGTTCTAAAATACTTAAAAACAAACAAAACATTAAGTCTAAAATACCTAATTCATGGGTATATTACCCACTCATCAAATACCCTCAAACTTAAACAATTGTTTGTCCTCAAGCAATGCAAACAACTAAAACAGAATGAATGCAATTAACTCATTACATGAAAAATCAACTCAAGTATGATTCAACACTGATAACCTTAAACAACCTCAAAGATCCTTAAACACAACTCAAATGAATGTTCAAAATAACAAAATTAGTTAAACTTGAAGTATCATCAATTCAATTTATCCCCAACCCACATTCATAATGTGTGTGTGTGTATCAACATGTCAATCTCACCACAAATTATTCAAACTTGAAAATTTATAAGGCTCAAAGACAGATATTTTCAGATATACGAAATTCATTACCCCTCTATAGATTAGATACCCCATATTTCAAAAATCTTTTATAATACGTTGTTGTATGTTTTTTTTAAACTGGCCTAATGCAATGTCTAGTTTTCTTTGACTTTTCAATACTACACATGTATCGAGATTTTGACCAATAACTCTCAAACCAATCGATTTTAGGGTACTAGGTGTTAAGACACCCCTAAGGATCTAATAACCCGAGTAGCAAAGGCCACAAAACTAAACTAGCCAAGTGATTATTCATACTTATTTATTTTGACTCATGCAATGTTAATCTTTATTAGGCTTTCCAAAGTTACCTTTATAGTGAACTTTCTACAAACGACTCTCAAACCAGATGGTTTTAGGGCGCTAAGTGTAGAGACACTCCTAAGGGCGTACTTATTCGAGTAACAGAGGCCATAAAGACAACTAGCCAAAAATTTATTCTCTTTTTTTTTTCTTTTTCTTCTGTTTCTTTTTTTTAATTTTTTTGAATAAATAATTCCCAAAATACAGAGTAACTAAACCATAGTAACTAAACCATAAAGGGTGATTTATATATGTCCTAAGCCATAAATTCTTCCAGTTTAACTAATTTACGGCTAAATCGACATATTGATTGGTTTTCTTCAATAAATCAAGTTAATAATATCCACAAGTTAAAATTAGCTATCATTTTCCTATTCATTCAAGTTGTCAGTTAATTTACAGCATTATTATCATTGGCTATCAACAAGGTTCAAATCTCATCATGGTCTAGTTATAAATTGCCAACACAATGCAAACTAACACATAATCACAATACTAAATACTAAACACAATCTAGATGCAAAATAACCTATCATGACATTCAAACCTACAAAAAAAACTACCCCCAAACTTAAGTAGAGCAATGTCCTCATGTGAAAAATAAGGAAATTTAAAACGAAGGACTCCCCTGATTTGGTCAATCGCCACGATCGACCTCCTCATTGCTCTCAGCTTCTTTATCGGAAGGAGGGAAAATTGGCGATTTAGGAGCTACGGGAAATTTGTTAGGGTCTATGTTGGGATTCATTCAAATGGCTTGGATGGTTTGGAGTGGAGATGTGACACCCCCAAATTCGGGTACTTCATTCCCACAGGATTTGTTGCTCACTTTCCAAAATAATTACTTCTAACTACCCATAATCAAGGATAATTACATAAATTAAACAACTTAAATAATAATCCTTCCCTTTACAGGGTTATATCAACGTAAAACAAATCACAGGTAATCTAACCTTAAACTATTACATAAGTCTGCGGAATACATCACAAAATATAATAAGTCTCATAGCCAAATTCTACTAAATAAAGTCAAACAGGTCTTCATTATTTGGACATCTTGGTCTTGCCTTTGCTAGAAGACGGTTCATCAACTTTCTCAACTTTAGCTGCAGTGTTAAATGTAAGAGTGAGCAAACAATTGCTCACTTATTTAATGATGATAAAAGAAATAACATAGGAGTAAGCAATGAATACTGAATAATTAAGAACTTGTTTTTTGAGTTAAGATTAGTAAACAAGTTCGAGGTTTATATCTGAGGGTCTTTAAGACCATGAACTATATCCCAAGGTTATTAAGTATTTTTACTTCAACCTTTAACATTCATTAGACTATACGAACATTTACTTTCTTACTTAGGGGGATCAGCCCTTCGTACCATGTATTGTGCACAAATATCTAAACTCTAACGCGTACATAATCCCCTATATTTGAGTTGTTCATCTCAGTTTGACTTTAGAATTTCCGCACTAAAGAAAGTTTAGTTTGGAATAGATTAACAGTGATTCTAGAATTTTAGAACACTCATCAAATATAGATTAGTCCAATCAGTAAAGAGTTATTAGCTCTTCGAAGGTTCAACGCGATAATATAAGATTGAACAATGATACTTAAGTCAAAGATTGAATATTATCAATATACAATTGAATAACCATTGTATGTACAAAGTATTACATCCAAAACAGTTAGAATTTGGGACAATAAACTTTAACAGTTTATGCTTTTAGTAGCAAGAAACGAAAGTTAGGAACTTACTCAATAAAAGATTTAAGTTTTAGGAACTTGCATAACGATATCAAGTTAGGAATATGAAACTTGCTCAATGTAAGACCCCGAATTTTATGAAATAAAAGTATTCAATTTTCTTATAATTATCATTCAGTAAATGGTTAAATTGTGAAAAAGTTAAAGTTATTGGTGAAATGTGCAAATTTTTCAAAATAAGCAAGTGACTATAAAATACTTATTGTTGTCGGGGAATATTCGTACGACGGCACAGCCATTTGTGGGCCCCATAACAGAATAACTATCGGATGAAAAAAATGACAAATTTGAGTTTTTATAAATAACGGCGTATTTGTTACCGTTAACACTGTTGGAATACCTGGTGATTAAAATACATTAATACGTGTTGTTGCACAGTAGCACACGGTATTGCACATTATTTTGAATTATTGATCCTTACGTAAGAAGGCACTACTCAATAATTGCTACAGTAATTAATGTTCAATATTTTATTGGTTTAATAATTGCTGCGTTGATATTTTATATTATTGTTGTTCAATAATTATCACTGCACAATATTTCTATTATCAGATCAATAATTCATATTATTTGAATAATATTATTAGATAACATTATTGGCAATGTCTAAAAGTTCTGTCGAGGAGAGGTTAGATAATCTAATCAAGGCTAAGAAGTAAGAGAAATCCTTATTGGAAAGCCTCCTGCTTTCTGTAGGCAACTACCGTTGTCATAATTGTGATTACGTAATATTATTTGTGAATAATTAATTATTAATTTATATGATAAGAAAATATTTATTTGATGTGGATATAAATGATGGATTTATTTATGTGGTTATAAATGAAGGAATTAATGTTGAGGTGTTTTATCAGTATCTTGTCGGATTGGAGGTATTAAAAGATCAAATCGGTGTTCTTAAAGTTTTATTGTGTGAGTTATAATTTTAATCTGACCGTTGGAACGTTGTGATTTTTGGATATGTTATACATATATGAGTTGAAACGCATGATTTGTTATGAATTTTAAAAAGTGTTGAAACGGTGTTGAAAATCATCCGTTTGTGGATTTCAGATATTTTTTGTCTGGAATTTGGAAAAACTTTCTTCTGCAAAGTTGTAGAGAATTCAATTTTATGTGGAATGGACATAAAATTCATAATTTTTTGATAAACGGGCTATTTTCTATGAATTACTGAAGTTTTGAAAAATAAAATAATTTTTATTAAATTTGGGTGGGACCCACTTTGGTTGGTGAAGAAAAAAAAACATGTGCTGATATTTTCTTTCAAACAAGGTTGCTCAAATCTTCAAGAGAGGTGGCGTAGCAAAGAAAATAATAATAATATTTTATTATTTTAGTCTCCTTTGGCGTTCTAGCATTTTTCTATAAATAGGTGCTTATGTTAGAATTGAAAATCACACCAGAAACATAAGTTTTCTCTCTATATATTATCAAGCGTATTTTGGTGAGTATTTAGATACTTTGAGAATTGCTATTCAAAAGTTTCTTGACTTTTCATCCCAGATTCCAAATAAATCTTTGCTTTTTGAGGTAAGGGATTTTAAGGGTTATTATGTTTTTCATGTTTCGTAATTTTTTTAACCTTCAAAAATTCTGAAAAAATTAGAAATGATAATTTGATGAGTTTTCTAGATTGTGTCCAAAAATGGCAATTTTTGGATGTATGGATTAAGAGTTATGAATTTTATGGAAAAAAACTATTTTAAAAGTAAACCCATATAACTCCTTGTGGTGAACTCCAAAATTGGTAAAATTTTTATTGGGAGTACATGTATATAACAGAAGTATACTCTGTAGATTTTGAAATTTTTGGATAAAAGTACAATTTATGATAAATGTCTAAATATTCGGCAGTTTTGGCCATATGAAAAATAGTAAATGAATTTTAAAAATTCCGAAAAAAATATATGTTCAATATGAGACGATATTCTGCTAAATCCCAGAAAAAAAATATTTTTGGAACTGATTTGGTATTTTTCATGAAAATAGTTTAGTTGCAAATATATGAATTAAATATGTTATGTGAAGTTGAAAAATTGGTAAATAGGATTTTATGGCTTGAGAATCCTATATAAGGTATATGCAGATTGTTGATGAGGATTTTGATTATTGGTGATAAAATCTTATGAGTTTGGCATTTTAAGATGATTAAATGCATTAATTGGTAAAGTGTAAACAATTAAAATAAATTATTTATAAGTTTAAGAAATGATTAAAATATTATTGTAATATTAATAATATTAGATTATGAGATTATTAAGATTTATAACATTTGGATTAAGGTGTTTTAAATATTGTTATTGATTTTATTGTGAAACATTATCTTTTTGTGTCGGTGTTACTATTCACGGGTTACTATTTACAACAAAATTGGTTTTCTTTTCTGACCAAATTGTCGTTGATTTATGAATCTTACTCTTGAAATTAAATCCATGTTTTAATTATATTGTTTTTATAACATTTTTATAATCCTGGTGAAGAAATTTCTCTTTGACTTGAGTGTAAAGATGGGTAGATTATTGGTATGATCATGACTATGGGTTCTCTTTGGCCAGTAGTGCAAAGTTGAATTGTTGACTGGTATGATCATGAATATTGAATTTATAATTGAATATCTTTAGCTTAAGTGCAAAGGTGAATTGATCAACATGGTTATAATTATTGTTTTATAAATTCTGAGATGATTATATATTTCTTTGTGATATTAATATCTTTGGCCTGTAGTGCAAAGATAAATTATTGATGAATATCTTTGGCCCGTAGTGCAAAGATGATCTATTGATGAATATCTTAAGCCCGTAGTTCAAAGATGACCTATTGTTGAATATCTTTGGCCCGTAGTGCAAAGATGACTTGTGGTTGAATATCTTTTACGTGTAGTGCAAAGATGAAATGTTAATGAATATCTTTGGCCCGTAGTGTAAAGATAAATTTATTAGTATGATTATGAACAGGAATTGTGATTTGGTGTAACCATGATCTTTGATGTTTCAGGTAAAGACAGGTGATAAAATTATCTTCATCCTGTATGAGAAGAGGAATTTAGAACCATAATTATGATTATGAGTTATTTATATGATTGTGGACAAGAAAAGTTGATTGATGTTACAGGGATAAAACATTGTTGGTGGACTTTTAACATGGAGAAGATAATAGACTTTATGATCTATTTGACTCTTCTAATGGATTGCTCGTTCCGCTGCAACTATGGTTGAAAAATTTTATCATCTACCATATGTTCTAATTCTCTGATTTATTACTGACGAAGGCTATTGATAATTTAATTATCTTTAGTCATGATATTCTTTACTGGGCTATTTGTGCTCACCCTTTTGCTTCACAATTCCTTTCCGGTAATAAAAGTGTAGCTTGGTCTAGCGGGGATAACAGGAGAATAGAACGGTAGTCTATAGTTGTTGAGGTTCTCCCTAAAGAGTATAGAAATAATTTTATTGAGGAATTTAGATAAGTGTGTTGTATTTTATACGTTATTTAATAGTTATATTTGGTGAATCAAATAGGGTGAGGCTAACCCAACTTTGGAAGGGTGTTTTGTCACTATCATACAAGATGCCTAATGACATACAAACTCATGTTATCATAAGACAGAGTTGTGCACATCCTCTTACTGAGTATATCTACGAGCACTACCTATATGATCTTGGAGTTTGGTTGAAATATAATTTTCAATTGTAGACAGTGGAGATAGTTATATGTCAAGAGAAGACTCAATATTGGAAAGAACATGATAATAATCTTCTCGTTTTTCTTTGGGGTCTATTGGATCAACCAAGGATAATTCTGTGGGCATATGATATCTATCATAACCTAGACGCATGGCCTCCCATGTACGAAGTTTTCCTTGAGCACTTTCCAAAGATTTTAATTTCTAAAACAGTTATTGACTGTACCTTTATGTAAGGTGCCATTGTGACATGCTATCCAAGTTGGTGTCAAGAGTCACAGTTGGTATATATTTGTATCAAACTCATAACATATGTGTTGTTGTATTTTGCACGACAATTGTAGTAATAAAGTTGTAGTTATTTTATGTACCATGTATTTGGCGACTCAAAATGGGTGGGGTGTTGTATACCTATTTTGGAGTCGTCACACTCAAGGTAAAAGAATTAGAATACAAGAGCTTGTATAAAGAAAAATTGAAGTTACAGAACTTACCTCGTGCGTAAGCTACACAAGTATAACAAACGTTCGCCAAATACCCTACATATACCATTAGAACCACAATACCAATTAGTTATATTAACACTAACTTCATTGGTTTACTTTTCATTTTAGTCATGTCTGTAATCTTTAACATAAGATCTGACTATCCCAATCTTTCACGTACCATGAATCTGAACTCCCAATTATATTATAGTACATAACATGGTGATTGCAAAACAACTCCAATTCTCATGACATTGCATTACGGACTTTCTCAACTTATTAATTCATAACCTATAGTTTCAACTTTGTGACTATAATATGTTATTATGTCTTATAAAATATTTTAGGTTTCTCTACAATCATTAAAATAAGTTAGGTTAACATTCCCCACTATCTTTGTTAACATTTCATTATCAAGGCCTCTTGTTTGTCTCTTGGCGCCATTGCTCTACTACTCTTCCAAATACTATCCGGTAAAAAAGTAGCCAAAAAAATGGCCGACCTTTCGACTCATTTAATTTTCTAGAATCACGAATTCAGACTCCGCTCTATACAAAAATTCCAATTTCACAGTAACATGGACGAACCCACACACTAAAAATCCCACCAAATCACATATCATATACACTTAACCAGTTACCACTTAAAACACACAAACAACCATATTCTAGAGGATTAAGAATCAAGTTTTTGCTATTTTCTTCAATTTTAACACATTTAACGAATTCAATCACCAAAACTTCATTTCTTAACTGAATTAAACCATTTCAATTGCATTGTTTTTGTTTCTTGACATACTAACACAATTCACAACCACTTTACAGATTATAAAAAGGATTGAACATAAATTTTTGGTCTCAATAAGCTACTTTCATATATATACAACATTGTTAATTTAATTTTCTTCTACAAACCAATTCCATGAATTTAATCACTAAAGATTGCTTATATATGATAATTATTAGATTATATACATATATAATCAATATTTTAAGCAACAATTCAACAAAACTCATATCACAGAGAATAAATATTGAAGGAAAACAAAACTAGGAAATTAGGAATAGATTATACCTTAAGCCCTTGTTGTAGAATAACAAAGATGACAATTACAGGGTTATGACAAAATCTTCTTCTTCCTCTTGACTCCTAATTCACAGCAGAACTCTCAATTTTCTCTGTGTGTTTCTAACTTAGCCTCTTGGAAAAATAATATGCAGAAAAAACTAAAGTATACAGCATCTCCCACATTCATCAGTTAAAAGAAACAAATAGGCTACATCAGTTATATTATGCCAAATGCCACAAGGCCATGTTTGGCTACACCCTAAAATTTCTCCCTTAATTTATTTTTATAATACTTATATTATATAGTTCTTATGTCACACCCATTCTACAACTAATTTAATTAAATTCATAATTTAAATTAACATTTGCCTTATAATTATAATTTCTATTATAAATTATAATTTTATTCCATAACTAATAAATCTCTAATTTAACTATCGAATTAAATTAGAATGACATTAATTCTAATTATTTAATAATTCATTTAATTTAATTATTTCATTAAATTAAATCTTCAAATCATAAAATTACCATTCATTAATTTAATTATTATAAAACATTTTAACTAAATTATTACACCATAATTTTATCAATTATTTATTTATCTCAATAAATAAATCAATTAAAATATTTATTTAATTCAATAAATATTTTTAAATTACATAAAAATTCTAGTTCGTTACAGTTGAGTTATCCCCTCGTTGACGTTTTGCCGACATCTTTGCAACCTCGAAATAAAATATAATCAATATATGCCCAAGTAGTTCATGGCAAACTCACAAACAATTCACAATTGAATGACTACTGAGTAATCACAACTACATGCTATCATTATGCACAACTCCCCCAAACTTGGTATAAATCTCATTTAAAATGCCAATCAAACCATATTGGGCTCATGTAAATTACTTATGATGGTGTATATAGTGGTGTCAGGAAAGATTAACATTTACTTAAAGGAAATTAGCAATATTTCTTCTCACAAGAATTTTTTCAAACACCTTGTGGGCACTAGTTAAAACCAACTAAGATATACGCTCCTTCAAGTAATCAAACTCCAATTAAACATCAAACACTCCCAACAATTTAAAGGTATCAACACAAGAATAATGCATCAACAATTTAATTCAATTACCTTGTAGGAAGAACCCAATGGAAGAAGACATACCCTATTTGGAGAGAAAAAGTAATTTGAGAAAGAAAATGCTTGTAGTTGTTGTTCAATCCAACTTATGTTTGATTTGGGACTTGGGGTGGAGTATACGTGTGGGAGAATGGGACTAGGGCTATGTAGTAGAAGAGAGAAAGAAAGAGAGGGATACAAAGTTTGATTTAGAATAGGATTAAGAGTATAAAAACAAACCTGGAAACCTATTTAAATTTTTTTTCTAACCCAGAATGTTGGGGCATTCAGTTTCCAAAGGAAATAAATGTTGAGGCATTCAAGATCTGGAACTTCCCTGCCTGCCTATGCTGGGGCATTCGATATCATTTTGAATGTTGGGGCATTCAAAGCCTAGTCAAGCTCCTGCCTCCGTATATTGGGGCATTTAAATGCATAGCATTTTGAATACTGGGGCATAGGCAGGCATCCCACCTTTTTCTGTTACTCTCTTGGCATGCTAACCTTTTTCCTTCCGTCATTCTTAGCCCTAAAATAACTATTAAGATAAATATTAGTCTACCAAGAAAATATAATTAAGTACAATAATTGAACTATATAAAATTTTAAAAGCAAACTAAAACTATTGAATTGATGTGACACCCTCAAATCTGGATTACTTTTACCTCGGGTTTAGTGCTCACGATACTAGCATAACCATTCATTTCACCAAAATGCTAACTTAAACATGTCTTAGATTACATAAATATCTTACTTAAATCCTAGGTTCTATAGACCTTTACATAACTTAAATACCAAATAATATTATAAAACATAATACTAAAGGTAATTATTACATCAACTGCTTAAGTTCATATAAGCACATGCGCTTAATAAATATTTATTCTGCAACTTTGCCTTTTCCCTTATCTTTCCCGGACGTACCAACGTTCTCGATTTTAACTGAAAATATTATATTCAATGCAAGGGTGAGCAAAAGCTTGCTCAGCAAGAAAACAAACAGTTGAATATAATGGAACAAGAATATTTGCAATAAAGGTAATAACATCATGAGGTACTAAGCAAAACAGTTCTTTATAAGCTTTGGGTTTAAAGAATCAAGTTTTAGCATGCTGTAAGGTCAAATGACCCGTGAACTCTATACTAGAATGATAGTACTAAACCTGCAATCCATGGATACAAAAAGTTATGAAAACTGAACTATATTATAGACTTGTACTTTAGTGGTTCAGCCTAAGTACTCTATATTGTGCACAACATAACAGTCTAATGATACATTACATGTCCTTTGGAATAATAATATCTGATATCATATGCCCCTATGAAAGGGTTGTTTGTTCACAACATTATACAAGAGTCTACACCACAATAAAATAGTTTAGAGAACATTAAATGAGATTTTCATGAATGAATAATATCATTATATCTCAACGCTTGTGTAGCCGAAGTAATGGCATTAACATACTTTCAATATCATTAGAATAATTGAATCTGAAGTATTTCACTTCAATATTTTCAATAACTTTGAAAGATAAGCTCTTGAACTAAGTACTTGTAATATAAACGTATTTGAGTAAGAAAAGTTGATGTAGTTGCCTTTTGCGTCGTTTAAACCGTAATAAAGAAAGTGACTTGCCAGTAGCCTACATATATACAGTGTCGGCTTTCTTAGTATCTTATAGCACAAGGTCTATATTATTGATACACATAACTCTACTATGGTTATTGAAGTTATATCCAACAACTAACATGTATGTTATTTACTAACATTAGCCAAGTATACATTCAGCTTTTAGTTGCAAATATAGCTTAGTACACATAGGCATATAGTTTATCACAACACCTTCTTATAGCTTAGTTTATATGACACTTTCATACAAATAGCACACATAGACACACATCACCTATAAAGTTCATATATCTCACAAAGCATACTGGATTCACCCTAAACATGTCGTGATATAGATCTTAGATCATAAAACACTTTTATTATCTTATTTATTCATGTTAAGACATTTATAAGCTTTAAACTTTACTTTTAATATATAACTCAAAAACACAAAATTATGCTTTTTGAGGTACCTTTGAGGATTTTTAGTAATTTTATAGTAACCTTTTGAACCTCCCATTTGTGCAATTTTATAGACCTTATATCATAATATTTCATTATTGGTTTAGGTCTTTAAAACTATCAAGTTAAGCAATTCAAAAACAGACCCCAAATGGGCTGCTTTATACATTTTCTTACTTAGCAAAATCTGCAGTTTTTTATTATTTTCAAGGCTACTTTGATGATTTTTATAAATTTTTGTATTAAGCTTTTAGATCTGAACTTTGGACATACCTATAGACCTCACTTTATATTATTTTATTCCATCATTGGACCATTGGAACAACTAAATAAATCCTCTTAAAACGGCAAGCCAAATCAAGTGTTTTCACTCTACGGTTTTCACTTAAGATTTTTAATCTACTATTTTCACTCTACTATTTTCACTCTACGATTTTTAGTCTACTATCCAATTGTAGCATAATTGAATTTACTACCTACTTTGATGATTTGTTTCACTCTACTATCCAATTGTAGCATAATCGAATTTACTGCCTACTTTGATGATTTGTTTGAATCTTTTAGTTAAGCTTTTGGCTCAACCATCTAGCTCTACTTGTATAACACATATCAAGGTATTTTAATAAGGGTTTAGGTTCCTCATTCATCTCAATTATGCCTACTTTAAGTACTGAGGCTCAAAATGGACAGTTTAACACTTTTTTACAAAAAAACTAATTTTGATAAAAAAAAAATCAGTTTTGGCTACTTGGATAGTCTAGGCATGTGTATTTAAGTTACTTAAGGATACTTTTAGCATCACCACGCTTTATTTAATCATTTAACTAATATTGACATATCAAAACTCAATTTAGGCTTGAAAATAGATCCTAACTTGGTTTTCTTGCTAGCTTTGACCTTGGAAATGATTGGAAACCATTATAGGCAAGTATTAGCAACTTTATATATGCTCTTTACAATCTTATAATTTTAGGAATTAAAATTTACCCAAAACAGTCCACTTTTGGGCTTAAAAATGAGATTTTTGACAAGTCTAATGTAAGACCCCAACTTTTATGAATAAAGATGATTTTTCTATAATTATCATTTTGAATATTATGGAATGAATTAATTATAATGTTATAGTTGTGGGTAGTATTTATAAATTCTGCAAAGTATGCAAGTTGTTATATTATATTCGATTGGTCGGAGAATATTCATTTTAGCAGGGAATATTCGTACAATGGCACAATCATTAGTGGACCCCACAACAGAATTATTGTCAAATTGAGAAAACGATAAAAATATTTTTATAAAAATAACGGCGGAAGTTTTACCGTTAATATTGTTGAACTACTCGGTAGTAAAAGTAAAAGAATACGTCTGGCGTTAGTTGCATAGTAGCACACGGTATTGATTATTGATGCTTACGTGAGAAGTCACTCAGTTATACTCAATTATTGCTACAGTAATTGATGCATCATATCTCTCATATTATTGATTCGATTATTATCACAGTATCATCTGCATAATATGTTATTTTATTAAATCAATAATTAAGACGACAAAGTTATTCATATTATTAAATTGCAATATTTACAATGTCTAGAAGTTCTGTCAAGGAGAGGTTTGGTCACCTAATTGCGCTCCAATAACGAGAAATCCTTATTGGAAAGCCCCCTCTTTCCTAGGAACGACCTGGTTGATAAATATTGTGAGTTATAATATTAATGATGAATGTTATTAAAAATTGAAGTTGTGTTCGGAGTTGAATTTGGAGACGCGGACGTGATATTTGAGTCTGGAACGATGAAATTAGTAAAAATAGTCTATAAACACAAAATTTTCCGGGATTAACTTTTTGGTCAAAAAGTCAACAGTTGACTTTTTTGGAAAAAGTCAAACTTCAAAATTTCAAGATTTATATTGTTGATAAAAATAGTTTCATTGTGTTGGAATTATTTATGTTAGTAAAAATCGACATTTATTTCAATAATAATTGATGTCTGGAGGTTATATTGACCAATCGGGTATTTAACCGGATAAATGAGCAATTGATTGCTATTAATTCACATGATTATAACTATTTGTTCACATGTGTGTACTATTGTTTCACATTCTTGTTACTATTAGGGGAGTTGGTGCAAGATTGATAATACTTGCATGACTAAGTTAAAAATGGAGGTATAGATGGAGGTACTATACTGTAATTCGTGTTTTCACATGTCTAAAACTATTGATTCACATGATTTACTATTGAATCATATTATTTATTATTAGGGGAGGTGGTGCAAGTTTGATAATACTTGCATGACTAAATTAAAAATAAAAGAAAAGTTGGAGGTATTGTACTGTAATTTTTCGAGCCCCAAAACGTGCAATTATTGAAACTATATTTTTCTATAAATAGAAGGTCATTCTTCCTTCATTTCTCACCAATTCACTAAAGCTATAGAGCAATTATTATAGAGAGAAATTGTAGAGAGAAAATCTATAGAAGAAGAGAAGTTGCTACCTCACTACTCCTATATCCAGTTTCTTTCAAAGGTAAGGGGTATTATTTCTTTTGTATTCACGAAGAGAACTTCTGTTATTCCATTCTTTATCATTATGTTTGAATAACCTGTCTATGCGAAGTACCGCATACATGGTGAAATTCTTCTGTTATTTCATTCTTTACCATTACATTGGAACATCTTGTGCATGCTTTTTACACGCGACCGTTCAATCTTTATTATTCTATCGAACATCATGTATATGCGTTTAACGCCTGGGACTTTGATTCCGTTATTTATTATTCTGTTGGAATAACTCCGCTTGCTGCTATTCTACCGCATGCTTGGTGATTTCTTTTGTTATTCCATTCCTTATTATACTCAAATGGTTAAAGTTTTGACTTTCATACTCCATGAAATTAGTGGAATATCATTGATATTTGCGCTTCATCCAGTATCTTTTCATGGAAATATTCTTCTGAGCATTCTTGAATTTTACCCCACAAAACAGTATCTTGTTGACAATTTGGAAGTTATTAGTTCCTGGATAAATTAATTCTTGAACTTGTTTTATTGAATTCTTATATCATTGTCATCATCTTCATGTTTATATTTTGTTGAAAATCATATGTGGCACTCAGAAAGCATAGATGGACTTGGTATGATTATGACCAGGGATTATTCGGTGTAATCATGACCGTAATGTTACAAATGATGTGGTAAAAGTCCTCATTGGCTCGTATTGCATTGATGGACAGTTGTTGGCATGATCATGACCATTAATGAAAATACGAATATCATTGGCCCATAGTGCATGGATAATTTGTGGTTGTGATACTAATGAATATCATTGGCCGTAGTGCAGGGATGATGTGGATTATTTATTAAGCTGAGTCTCAGCGATAAAAGTGATGAAAAACCTTTTAGATCATAGAAGATAGTAGATTTTATTCTCTACTTGACTCTTCTAAAGGATTGCTTATTTCCGCTGTAGTTTTTGATCTAAAACTTGTTGTCTATTATATTCTATCAGTTGTTACACTGTTGAAGGCTAAGTATAATTTATTCTGCATTATCTTAGTCATAATATTTCTTACTGGGCTAGTTGAGCTCACCCTTTCTTTCACTGTTCTCTTCAGGAAATGAGAACGTAGCCGGGACTAGTCGGGGAACGAAGTGACGGTCCAAATGATAGCATTAGTAGTCCTCACTATTCTGTTAGATAGTGTGACAATAAATGTAATGAGGACTTCATTGAGTGTGGATATTGTCTAGATGACAATATTCTTATTAAAACTCTTATATTATGTTTTGTCGTATCTTACACAACTGTTGTATTATAAAGTTGTATTTGAATTTTGTACCATGTATTTGGCGACTTAAGATGGGTGATGTATACCTATTTTGGGGGCGTCACATCTAATGCTCAAAATATTTTAGACTTTGTTTTTATAGCTTGTGTAGCTTAATTATATTATATTATAACTATTGAAACTTGTCTACATGGTTCAGGTATGGCGGTGCTTCATTCTGGTGTTCATTGCTATTATAGAGCTTACTTTTTATGGTTTTAGATATGAAAATTGAGTAACTCTCAATATGAACCTCAAATAAGTTAATGGTAAGTTTTTAAATGCTTCTTATGGACATTCTATGACTTCTATACTTTCTTATAAGTTCAGGTTCTGAACTTGACCGAAACAGTCTTTAAATCTAGAGTTTAAGCTCAATTGGCTTTGACACCCAAACAGTCCCAAAGCTATCTTTCGAGGGTTATCTAAGCATTTATACAAACTCCAAATTATCTTTAAAACTTATTATCGCATACTCTAACATGCTTGCACTGTTAGTTTAGATTTTGACAGTTAAAGCAGTCATAACTAAGCATTGTAAACATGATTTAACACTAATACCTATAGTAGTCCATATGTAGGCAAAAGAGAACTTTAGGCATTCAAGCAATCCTTAAAACATACTTATAATATAGAATTATATCTATATTCATGTTTGAAAAAGTTAGCCATCTTTCGAATACTAAATCAGTCCTCTTTTCACTTAAGTTTTATGTCTGAAACCTCTTAGCTATTCAAGTTAATCATATCCATTTTCCTTTTAACATATAAGCATACATGTAATATGGGTTTATTATCTTAGCATATGGACATGGTTTTGGACTTTTTTGGATAGCTAACATGCCTTTAGCACACAACAATCAACACTTTGACATTTTATCAAACATGTAAGGTGCAGTCCATATATACATGTAATGCTTATTCAAGTCATTCACCCATTGCAGTCTAATTTACTACTAATATGAAATGGAAAAGGAATGAAAAAGGCCTGATTGACTTACTTTACTGGGCTCTTAGAGGTTAATGGTGTTGGGCTGCTCAGTTCTTTTTACTTACCAACCGTAGCTCTCCTTCACTCTGTCTATTGCTACTGGTATTGGAACTTTGAGATTATACATAGCCAACTGAATTGGGGTGCCATGTGCTGCCATATATGGCTGATTTTAATCTCTCTCTCATCAGTCTACTTGGCCACTAACCTGCATTCCATCATTTCTCTACATGGCTATGTTATGGCTTCTATTCATCCCCCTGACACAATAGTCAGTTGGCTGCTATTAGACTGAGCTTGAGACACTCTACTTGTCCCCTATCCAACTCTTATTTAGCCCCTAATACAACTCCTATCAGCCAACCTATATTATATAGCTACTAACTGAATAGTAACCAACTAACTAACTAATCCCAAACTCAGTTCCTTATTCACTCCCCCCAAAGTGGGCTACCGAATTGGATAAGAAAAGGAACATATATGGCTTTAATTTGGGCTTAATATGCTCATCTCATATTTTAATAAAATAAGGAAGGCTTGCAAACTTACAATCATTTGGACCATTTATATAACTTGGACTCTTTTTACACCATTTTAAGTAAAACATCGGTCCATAATTACTAAAATTTAAAATAGTATATTTGCAAGCTCACATTACCCATTTACTATTGTCCAATATTTAATATGGGCTCATATTACCTGGTAATATACATGGACTTATCAATAGCTTTTATTTGGGCTAGCAAAATATATAGCACTCACATCATCAAAAATAGAGGTTCCATGTAATTCAAATATCCATGGTAGTACACACCATTTACCTTATTTATCACTAAATAATATTTTTGAATGGAATTGATTTTATCATAGTATAATTATTTCCTTGGACACATAAGTAGCATAATATCAAGAATCTTTCTCAATTAAGCCATATTGATTTTTCTTTTCATTCTTGATATTTGAATATCATTATAATAATGTTTACCATTCTTCCCTTCCTTTACCATTCATAATCTACTTAACAAATTATTAAGTAGTAAATAATTATAATGCCGCATCCATTAAGTATAATTAAAAGAAAAAAATTATATTCAAAATTTAACATTATAATAATTGAATATTATATAGAATTTTCTGAGTCATTACAAATGATATGAAATCCTATGAAATCAAATGCAAAAAAATTAAAAAATGATTGTGTTTAGAATCGTCAGCCCGACTTTCTTGTTTTTCTTTGCCCGACTCAAATTTATGCTTGAAAAATCGCTTCACCATCCAACACTTGGTCTTGAACTTATACCACTTAAATTTCTTGACAGATTGAAATCCCTCGTACTTGAATTGATCTGTCTCGTTCCTTTGAACAAAACTTTTGTAATCCGCGTCATTCTTGAGTACACCTACAGTCGCATTGATCTGAAAACATTCTTCATGACCATTTGGAATCTCTATTGCTTTAAACACCTTAAATGTCACATCTTCATTTTGAACTTTCATAGTTAGCTCGCCTTTTTGTACATCGATGAGAGTTCTACCCGTAGATAAAAATGGTCGCTTAAGAATAATGGCTATATCTCGATCCTCTTCGTAATCTAACACAATGAAATCTTCCGGTAAGATAAACTTATCCACTTTAACTAAAACATCCTCTACAATCCCCTTTGAATAAGTATATGATTTATCCGCTAGTTGCAACATGACATTGGTAGGCTTCGTTTCCTTCAAACCCAACTTTTTATAAACCGACAGTGGCATCAAGTTGATATCAGCTCCTAAATCATAAAGGGCCCTACCGAGATACTAATTGCCAATTGTGCATGGTATCGTGTAACTGCCCAGATCGTTAAGTTTCGGCGGTAGCTTTTTCTGCAATATGGCACTGCACTTCTCTGTCAACGCAACTGTCTCAAAATCTTCTAATCTCCGCTTCTTAGACAAGATCTCCTTCATAAACTTGACATAACTTGGCATCTACTCCAATGTCTCGGCAAACGGGATATTAATGTGAAGTTTCTTGAACACTTCTAAAAATTTTGCAAACTGTTTGTCCAACCTTGACTTCTGAAATAGTTGTGGAAATGGAACGGGAGGCAAACTAAAACTTTGCTTGCCTTCATCCTTTTCAATCTTGTTATCTTCCAATGTTGTTTGTTTACAGTTTCCATCAGCAAACAGTTTCATGCAACTCCTTTCCACTCCGTAGTGTAACCGCCTTGCGATACTCCATTCCTTCCCTCTTTGAATTGACTTTCATGTCACTAAGCGAAGCTCAAGCTCCTTCAGGTCGATTATTAAGGGCTTAAGCCAACTGACCCATCTAATTTTCCAAATTCCTTATTGATACTGCTTGGCTCTTCACATTTAAATCCACTTGATTCAACAGCCTATCTTAATCATTCATTCTCCTTTCCGTGGCTTTAATGAATTTTGCTAAGATCTCTTCCAAAGTCGATTGCTTTTTCGCCCGTTAGGTAGCTTGATTTTGAAAGTCGAGTGGATTTTGTGGTCTTGGAGCTTTATTCTGAGCCTGATTATTATTCCAAAAGAAACCCGAATGATTCCTCCACCCCGGATTATAAGCATTTTGATACGGCTGTGGTTGCCTGTTCTAACTCCCCAAAAACTGAACTGACTCTGCACTGATGGTACACTGATCTGAGGAATGATTTCCAGCACATAAATCATAAACCATCGCCACCTGTGAAACTGATAGTAGTCCCCATGAGTCCATCCTCCTAGTTAATGCGGATACACAATTTATTAAAATCAGAATCGCTAACTCAACTTCACTTCTTGTTTTTGTGGGATAGACCTTACCATCGGCCACTGATAGTTGTTGTTGGCCAAGGTCTCTAACAACCGGTAAACATCCTCAAAATTATTTCCCATTATGGCACCCTCAGTTGCTGCATCAATACTAGCCCTTGTAGAACCATGCAAACCATAATAAAATGTCTGAACCTACAACCATCTCGGAATCCCATGATGTGGACACTTACGGAGCAAATCCTTAAACCGTTCCAATGCCTCATACAATGTTTTTGAATCAAACTGGGTGAAGGTGTGGATGTCATTCCTTAGTTTTGACGTCTTTATTGGTGGAAAAAACTTAGCCAGAAATTTTTGAGCTAAATCATCCCAAGCCGTGATTGAACCTGGTGGCAAATAGTGCAACCAACTTTTCACTTTGTCTCGCAGTGTAAACGGGAACAATCTCAACCTTACTGATTCCTCCATAACATTGTTGAACTTGAACGTATTATAGATCTCTAAAAAGCTCAGGATATGTTCATTAGGATCATCATTCGGACCACCCCCAAACTTCACTGAATTCTGTAACATTTAAATGGTCCCTAGTTTAATCTTAAAATTATTTGCATTGATTGCCGATCTCCGAATGCTAGATTGAACGTCTGTTACTGTAGGCATGGCGTAATCCCTAAGTGATTTTTGTTCTTCCGCAGCCATGTTCACTAAAATTTCAGTTCCAACTTCTTCTGCCATTTTTTCTTCCGTATATACTTCCTCACTAGTCAATATCAATTTCTAGAACTTTTTCTCAATATCGTCAGCATATGGCAAAAGCTCATTTTTACTCTTGGATCTAGTGTGCATAAACAGATGAACAGCCTGCAAGAAGAAATAAATAATTAAAACTAAAAATAAAAATGTTTAAATTAAAACCGACTTGATTGTAACTAATATGGAATTAATATTAAACAAAGTTTCTCCGACAACCACGCCAAAAACTTGTTGTCTGATTTTCCAATTAATAATTACGTGCAAGTATACACGATCAACAAATAATAAAGTGTAAGTAAAGTATCGTTCCCACGAGGAAACCAATTCAATAAATCCCAACTACTAGTCTTTTATCAATTCCAATTTTATTTAAACAACCCAAATTTGTGAATTTTTTTAACTAACTAATTTTAACACAAAGACTAATTCAGATATTAAAGGCTTAAGACTACAATATTCCTAATTATGTAATATAAATCAATTATCCAATTTCTCTAATTATTAAATCCACTCGAGTTGTTAACTGAAATTCAAAGTATTTATAATCCCTTTTCCAAGTGATCAAATAAAATTATTTAATTCAACTAATTCTGCGTTATTCCTATTTAGAACAAAAGAATTAAATTCATTAAGTTCCAATTCTCAACTGTTATATGCAGTGAAAAGAGATATCTTATTCAATTCACAACCCTAATTATTTATCTCATGCAAATAACTAAGAATACATGCTATCACATTCAGTTCTAACCCTAGATTTTATCTCCCAAATTCATCTAGTGTAACAAGGTAATTATTGGCCAAATAATTATTCAATAAGTATAAAATAAGATAGACAACTCAAATTGAATGAATAATTGGATTAATATGGATAATCAATTCATAAGCATAAAATGTTCAATTGTAGCCTTAATTAAAAGATTAGTTCATACTGAAATTCAAAACCAAAAATCCCATAAAAAATATCTTAATTAGATTACAAATAGAGAAGAAGAATAAAAACTCAGATATGGGCTCCACTCTTCAATCTCCAATTACAATCCTTAAGTGTTCCTCTACAATCTACAATCCAATCTCCAGGCTGTGTCTCAAAATATGTGTGTCTCTTCGTTAGAAGCTATTTTTCCTTTTATACTTGAAGTTCCCCCGTCACAATTAGGCTTAGAGTCTCCAAATCCTAATAGAAATTGACCTAATCAATAGAATTTTTGTCCACTTCACCTGACTCCCAATGCCCCGACATTCAAATCTTTCACAAAACGAATGCCCCTGCATTCAAAGTCCACTTGTTTACGAAACTACTACTGCTCGCCCAAAATTGTCAGATTTGCCCTTTCAGCTGCATTAACCTAAAAATACATACTAAACAAATAAAATATCCTAAAATACTTAAAAACAAACAAAATATTAAGTCTAAAAATACCTAATTCATGGGCATATTACCCACTCATCAAGTTATTGTGTCGTTGTAATTATTGATTTAATAATATTAAATATTGTGCAGTTGCTACTGTGGTAATTATTGAGTTAATAATATAAAGTATTGTGCAATACCCTGTGATACTGTGAAATGTAGTGTGTCACTGTAGAATAACGCGTGCTACTTGTATTTTATCACCTGGTATTTAAACATTTAAAAGTAATAGTATCGTTGAGAATTTTTATTAAAAATGTTATTTATATCGTTTTCTGTATCCGACAATATTTCATTGTGTGGCCTACCAATGATTGGTTATTAAGGCAGCGTACTTTTACCTAATATTCCCGACAAAACAAATATTCGCCGACACAACGAATATTCCCCGACATACTTTTATAATTTGCACATATCACCATTAATTTTAACTTTTTATCAATTTAACATATTCCTATTTAGAATAATAATCATAAAAAAATAAAGTTTTATTTCATAAAAGTCGGGGACTTACATAGTAGTATTTTTTAGGTAATTTATGATATTCACAGTTGTATTAATACAAACTTAATAAGTTCATGTTAATTTTAAATTTGAAAATGTTTAAAATTGTCTTTTAAAAAGTCAATTTTTATTCTATAATTTAGAATGGAGGGAACATATCATATACAATGGGAGGAATTTTGTGAAAAGCTTATTGTGTTTATTTATTTATTTATTTTATTCTCTTTTGTATTGTTAAAGTTTGAGAAAATAATTGAAAAAAGAAAGCTAGGCAATAATAAGTTTGTTTTCTTTTTTCATATTAGTTTCTATATATGTATGTTATTGTAACACCAATTTCAAAGGGTACGACAAATATTAGTGTATTATATATTTAAGCCACAAAGAAAGGTGAGGGGCACCCCCATATAATTCGATGAGATCACACAAAAACGGCATTGTTTAGTGTAATTCGATGAGGTGTCTTTCACCTGCCGTTCCCTCTATATAAAAAATGTTATGTTATGCATATACTTGCACTATATTATAATTTTATTTTCTAGAAAGAGTCATGTTTGCTAAATTATTGATTTTATAAAAATGTCTTATTTATTATGAAAATTGATATTTTCACATTATTTTTGATATTTTCAAATGTAAGGCCCACATATTAGAAATAAAATGATACTTATTATTACAATTTCATTATATCATGTCATCAATATTAAACTAATTAATTAATTCAATAAATTTTGAGATATCACCATGGAATTAATATTTTGTGAATTTTTATAAATTAAAAATTCAATTTTAATTATATTTACAATAATACATATATGTATATTAATTATATTTTAACGCATACATAATAAAATTAAGAAAATCAAATGATAATAAGATATATACACACACAAAAGAGTTAACATATATTCTAATCATGTTAATATATAATAATATAAATATTAATTTAATTAATATATAACTATTTGGAGATGAGTACGGGGTGAGAATTGGGCTGGGACAAATAACATCCCCTCCCCATTCCAATAAATAATATTAAATGATTTTTTATTTTCAATTAACCCTATCATCAGTCAGAGTCAAAATCACCGTCCGGCTCCCTTTAGAGCAGGGCGTAGGGATCATTATGGGGGACGGAGCAAATTGCAATCTCTGAATTTTGTTTTCATTTTTCATATTATTTCCAGGGCAAGTTATGGTAGCACCAATTTCAAAGGTTATCGTATAGTTTTGTTCATTATATATTTAAGACAAAAAGAAAGATGAAAAACACGACATATAATTGGATACAATAATGATATCATATAAAATATATAAAAAATGGGTGCTTTGTAATTTTTCAAAATAATGTTATTTTGTAATATTGCAAATATGACACTTTTTGCGGAACAAATAAAATATATAATGAATAGAAATTCCCACAGCGGCCGTTATAATCAACTTACTTGATATAACTTTACACTCCTCTCCCTGATAATAAATATATATATATATAAGTTACAAATTGTAATATTCACTGTCTTAAAAGCTGAAACATATTAGGATTTAGATTATAAAATATATAAATAAATAAAAGCTTAACAAAAATCTAAACCATGCTTTAGCCTTGTTATGCACGTATACAGCAGATATGGCGGCAACAAAATCTTTACACTCCTCTCCCTACTAGGATATATAGGAAGTAACTGACTAGTTAGGACGCGTGGGAAATTAAGATACCCGTCTGTATATAAATAGAGATATTAAAGAAGCCTCAGAAACCATTAATCAACTATTATTATTCATCTAGGGTTTTCATAATTCAAGTTTAGGGTTCATCATAACATGGAAGAAGAAGAAGATTATGCAGGGCTTGTTTCAATGAATAAGACGACGATGGTTTTCTTGCGTATCGAAAGAAAGAAAGAAAAGGCAGGATTTGGAAAGAGTTTTAAAAGCTCTCAATAAAACGGAAGCCGAAAGTGCAGAGATTAGAACTCAACTTGCATGTCTGAAGCAAGAAAGTTGTCGTAAAGAGTCCATGCAAGTCAAGTTCGAGTCAACCAAAAGAAAGTTGCACGATTCGTACAAAAGAATCGAGAAGAAGAAGAAGAAAATCCAAGTGATCTTGCAAAGTCAAAATCAACAGTACCGACGACGCAAAGGTATTCGAGTTTGTGTCAAAAGATGAAGAATTACCGTGCCAAGATTCATCCCAAGAAGTTCCGTCCGGTTATTTTCTAGCTAGGAATGAATATGTTAATGATTATGATCATTGTTTTAATTTCTTTCCATGAATATATTATAAGTAGCCAGTCTGAATTATATTATGACTACATGATGATATTAATATTGTTTTGTGTACAAATAGTAGTTACAAATATATCATTAATTTTGTTCATTAGGTCCTTTGAACAATTAACGATCTTTTAATTCTCATTTATGTCATGTTCATTGTCTTAATTAGTTTATTTTAATCAATAAGTAGCCTGAATTATGAATAGATGATGATGATATTATTGTTTTATTGATTTTATAATTTTTATCTGTTTTGATTTTTAAAGACAAACTAAGTGGCTGATTACATATTGAGAAAGGTACTTTTTTTTTCCCAGTAATTCTGTCATTTTTTGGGACACTCCTAAAGTCATGAAGTACTCCCTCCATCAAATCTTAATTACATGGAAGAAAAAAAATAGAAGTTCTCGGGATCGCTTATAATCAGTTAAACTTGATTATAATTTATTTAAAAAATAGTAAGTATAGATTTGATAAATTTATCCAAAAACTATTTATAATCACTCTTGATAAAAAATAATAAACTCCAATTTGAAACTTCTTATTATTTTCAAATCTAATAATTAGATTTGACCAAATATATTATCAATTGATCCTTATTTATTTTAATAATTTCATTTATTACCCATTTTTTCTCCAAACCTTCATTTTTAATACGTAATTTACATTTATACCGAACACTTTTCACTAGTGCTTTTTCTACCAAATACAAACTAATTTTCTAAAACTAATTATTAATCAGATCACTAATCAAATATTTTTTTAAAAGATCTCGAACATACTCTAGTAAGTCTCACAATGTATGAAATGAAATCTAAAATATTAAAAAGATTACCTTTCAAATATTAGTACCTTTACATATTTGAAGTAATATATTTGGACATAACTTGAGTGGAATATTTATAATGGGATTTCCAAGTGCAAGTCATTATAGATATACATCAGCCAAAAATTCAAAAACAAAATGGCTTTTCACTCCATCAAAAGCGGTTTCAATCTTATTGTCGATTGTAGAAATATGCAGCAACAACAAAAGCTGATAACTTATGTAAATGAGCCAAAGATCAACAAGTTTAGCTGAATTATGTAAAAAGTAGTTGCAGAACAATATCAAGTTTAAGAGTTCTACTAAATGAAACACAAGGCTTTGACAGTATTCTCAAAAATCTAGGAAACTCGAAAGTGTAGATCACTCATCTTATAGCCTTAAGGAAGAAAAAAATAAAAGAATACAAAAACTTACAGCACATCAAGGGATAAACAAGGAGAGAAACAGCACATCAAGGGATAAACAAGGAGAGAACTCTATATGGCCTCAAAAATAGGTACTAAAAACATAACCAAGAAAAGCAGAAACTACCCCAAGAGGCAAAAAGAATATAGAATTTTGGTTGATAGCAAGCTGCATAGTAACAAATAGAAACAATTTGTACCTTCTAATCAAATATATTTGTGTTAGCCCTCTCCTTAGCAGTGTGTGAAGCTTTGTATTTACTTTAATTTTTAGAAGAAAATTAAAATAGTATTTAATTACACAATTGTAAAAGTATTTTTTTTTAAATAGAAGACTGGATTATACAAAAGTGAGTTGAAATATGTAATCTAATTATATTGAAATTAAACATATAAAGTAATAAATATTCATTTGTGACGGGCAATTGGAATAATAGCATTGTTCAACATTAATAAATAACATTAATTATTACTCTTTATTTTAATAATCAACTGAAAAATATTGAATGAAATATATATTACCCTTTATTTATTTATTTATTTTTAGAAAAGGGAAGTATTATGAATCGAGTTCAAATTCTGTTTGAATTCTACAATCTTGGAGTTACAAAATATTATACTCTCTTCTTTATTCCACGAAAAGAATATTTATTTATTTAATTTATAAATATTAAAGATATATTTTAATTTTATATAAATTGCTAACGATTATAACGGTTAGTTAAGAGTGTGTTATGATAATAAAATGATAAACTTGAGAAGATATTATATATTTTATATTATTATGAAAAAAAATAAAAGTAAATTTTTTAAAAAAATAATTATTTTTCTTTTAAAAATGATATTTTTTTTGTAGAACAAAGGAAACATCTCTCTCTCTCTACACACACACACACACACACACACACACACATATATATATATATATATATATATATATGTTTATGAGTGATTTTTAAGGAATTATAGGATAGGTTTATTATGTGGAAATAACCAAAACATGAGTCTTTGTCAACTAACAAAGTTATGTGCATATGGGGGTTCCTCTTCATATAAAAATTCACTTGGAAAAGATTGATATCTATTCTATGTTTTATTAAGATAGAGATGCTTTAACTCTTTAACATCTATATAATAAAACAGAATCTATTTTGAATATTTCATTTGACAAACCATAACAACGATTCAGATTTATTCTAATTTAATCTAAAGGCTCACATTTCATCAAACTCAAATAAATTCCCGCCCAGTAAAAAAACCCTCTTTCTCTCTCCAAAAATCCAAACCTTTCTCTTCTTTTGCAGTTTGTGGCGGCTGAAAAATCCCCCGTTGTTCCATATCTCTCATAGGGTTTCTCTCTATCCATCCATCTGTTTTTAAAAATCTTAAACCCTCGAGGGGTTTATCTGATTCAAAGATTTATAATCAATCTCGAAGGTTCATGGCTACCGTTGTTCCTTTCGCAGATTGTATCCTTTCTAACAATTTGGGTACTTTACTCTTTGGGTTTATGATCTTTTGATTCTTGATCCAAACTGGGTGTTTCGTGCTCTTATTTTTATGTCATTTTGTGTGTACACACCATATCTTCTTTAGGGGCATACGTAGAGATTTGTTAATTTCAGATCTGTGAATTAAATGTCTTTTAGCACTCATAGTAATTGAAAAGTTGCATCTTTCTTCTTTTTTATGCATAATTTCTTTTTATTAATTGTTAATCTTTTACAGTAGTAAGTCAAAGTTATATATATTGTTATGTCTATTATTTTTGTTTTTGTTTTTGTTTTTGTTTTTGTTGTTGTACTTACCTTTATGTTTCTCTCATTTGATTGGCTTGGGAACATGTAAAATTATGTATACCTTTACTGGTGTTTCTCGGATTGGTTTGCTTCATGTGTCTTGATCCGGGTTATTTCTTCCCATGATTTTGTTCATTATATATGCTTCATTTGTTTTATTTTATTCTAGAAATGTAATCGGTCTTTGTTTTGATTATGAATAAGCTGGATTACGGGTCCAAGCTTCTTCCCTATTCCTTTCTTCTAATTGGCCCACTCATTTTGGATCCGGTTTGAAGATATTTTAGTTTTGGGTCCGAGTAGTTTCTTCCATTTGACCACATTATTTCGTTATTTGGTGATTTACATGTTATTCTTGCCCCGACTTGGATGGTCATCTTTATGAGTGGAATTTCATGGCTGATTTGGGGTTGCTTCTTGCCGGGTGTCATGGTCTTTGATGGTCTCCGGTCAGGCTGGTGGATGGTGGTTGTCCGGCGCGGCTTTGTGCTCCTCACATCACCTGCTGCTCTTTGACAGTGAGCAATTGGGACCCATGGTCAAATCTGATTTTAATGGGTGATGGTCATTGTTTTGGAGCTACAGTTTTAATTCAAACTGCTGGACCAAATTTTTGGCCCCACGGATAATTAAGCTGCTGAATGGTTTCATTTCAAATTGTGTAGGCCCCATGTGGGGTTGTATTATGGGAAGTTCGGCATTTTTTTGTAATCTAAATATTTTTAGATTTTTTATTTGTCTAACCTCGGGTTGTGAGGAAATTGAAATTAGGTTAGGTAATTAGTTTCCTTATCCAGGTGTCTTAGTTCTATAGGAAGAAGTGGACTGTGTTTCGTCTTTATTGTAATCTAAATTTAGTAAAAATAAATAAATAATCATACTTAAAGTTAAGGATATGTGAGAAAAAAGTTAGCTTTACATTGTTCTTAAGGTTCTTTATCATTTTAGCCATTATTATTCGTGTTTATCTCTATATATTAAAAGAGTCTTATTTTTAGTATTTGATATTGTCATAGCAAAATTATAATAAATGTAACCTAAACTACTAAGTGCCACTACTTTATTATTTTTTGATAATATCAACAATGTTATTATTATTTTTATTTTTCTTCATTTATCAATACTATCAAATATACTCTATTTGTAAATTAATAATATTTTGAGACCAAGAATAATTATAAAATAAAATACAAAATAATGTAATACAATTATAATTTGTTCATAACTTAGTTAAAATACAAAATAATTTGTAAGCAAAATATCATTATTGTATCTACTTTTTATAATTATATATATAGTATGTAAATCTTTATACTTGAGAATTAAATTTATTTACAAGTGATTGGTCGTCTGTATGATTTTATTGCAATAAAAAAAGATTGATTAAAAATTTTAAAGACTAATTTCATTAAAGCGCTTGCGTCACCCACATGTACACTCAGACCTAATTTAAGGATACCCTATAACGATAACTATTTATAGGGAATCCTTTCCATTCCCTATAACGTGTTTATGAAAATGCAACTAAATTTAGCAGTTTTCGTAACTTTAGCGGTGGCTCTGTAGTTGGCCATTACAATTTAGCGATTTTCGTAACTTTAAGCTTTTTTTGTTTTGTTGCCTACTAGAAATTTGACATTTACTTTTTCTTTTTTGCGGAAATTTTAATCAATGGACAATTCCACATCACGATATTCATTCGAGTTACCAATGTCTTTAATAAGCTTAGGCATTTAACCTTTTCTTATCTCCTGAATCACCTTCTTATTTTAAAACCAATTTGATACTTCTAATCAGGATAAATGTTGGGATAAATTAATAAAGTAAAGAATAACATTATTTGATAAAATACTTATTAAATACAAGCCAAATGTATTCCTACGAAAAAAGGAAGTCAAACCGTATTCCTACGAAAAATTAGTGGGTCAGACTAAAAAAGAACACATTTGTTGTTTTAAAGTACTTATAGGTATTGATTAAAGATTTTTAAACTTTGAGTGTCAAATTGATTTTCGTCTACATTTGAGGGGACAATTTTGTTATTAGCCCATAATTATAATAATAAACAGTAAAAATCCAACACTTCCACTAGAATTTAAACAATTTTTTTGGATATCTATTTTTAAAGGAAACTCTGTCAAATTTTTTTGAAATTAGTAGCGACTAGCTTGATGTTTTGGTGGTTGTATATGTGTTGATGATTGAGTGTGTATTAATTATTATGGTGGTATAGTAAATTATGCTAATTGTTATGTTTGATTGTAAGTTATTTTAGGTTACAAAAAGTTTTTAGGTAATGTAGTAATTTTTAAATTTTAATCTAATTTTTCGTTACGTCGAGCCTTCAGGCACGGGCAATTACTAGTAGTAGTATAAAGTAGCTTTGGATTCTGTTGATACGCACAGCTAAAAATGTTTAGGGTAGTGTAAATATTTAAAAAGACTAAATTATCCTTAATATGTATAAAATTAATTACTAACTATTTATTATCCACTTTTGTCCAAACATCGTTTAAACCCGACGAATCGACGATTGAACCGCCTGACCCAACGAACCGGTGTAACGCCCCTAAATACGGGTCACTTGAACCGCAGATATGGTGCGTAACGATACTACACATCCATGAGTTATAACTACTTATATTTATCTTAACGACACTAAGTAAACATAATTATTACAATATATCCTTACATTTTCTCAGGTAATTAACATTTGAATAAATTCCAACATTATGTTTGATTAAAACTTACAACTTTACTCTATTCCAAAATCGTAATCTTTATACATTACACTACAACTCCATATCATATACATAATGATCTATTTTATGACATTAATGAACCGTACCAACCTGACGCTCGTATACATAATGAACAACACATCAAGATGGTACATGTGACAACCCAAAAAATTGAATTGTCCAGAATTTAAGTTTAAAGAATTAGTTATTAATAAAATGAAGTTTTATTAATAATATTATGTGTTATGTGTTTATTAATCGTTCTAGAACCTAGGATGATTATAAAACGGGAGGATTCTGGCTACGAGCTAGACTGAACGAGTAAGAATTTTCAAGACGAAAATAAAAATTTTCTGGGAACAAAAATATTTTCGAAGAAAAAGACGACATAGGCACTATTCACCCGACGAAACCTAAGGGTTAGGGTTTGAATAACCTAAGCCTTTTCGAGAGATCAGTATGTTGTGAAAAGTTAAGTTAGTCGATAAAAGTTTTTCTCAAAAAACGTACAGAAATCTGACGAAATAAAAACGACGAAAAGTATTGTTATGTACTTTTCATTCGTTTAACTAAGTTAGGGAAAAACATGAAGGAAAATACTTATCATCAAAAAGTGTTTTTCAGTTTTTGAAGTTCCGAAGAATGCGTAAAAGTTAAACTGTAGAGGAAAGACGAAATATCCAAAAATATTTGGATTTCGAGAATCGGAGTTTTTAAAATTATCGGACGAATCCCGAAAGACTGGACAACGAAGCTTTCAAGAGAAACGTCGTGAATAGTAAGGGGGTTAGTAAAGAGGTGGGAATAGTAACTTTGGGGGAGAAATGACTATTTTACCCCAAGCCTTGAAAATCTATAAAAGAGATGTGTTAATTGATTTCTTTGAAATCAACCAACACTTAGAGAGAGAGAAAGCTTGAGAGCTTATAGAAGAAGAAGAAGAAGAAGAAGAAGGAAGAGAAAGAGCATGGATGCTCAGATCGGAGAAGATCGAGAAATAGAAAAGCTAGTAAATCACCGACTTTGTCTAGAGGAGGAAGAATAAAGAAGAAATGTATTGAAAAACCTAACTTCTAAGTTAATTTTATTTAAGTTTCATATGTTAAAAACATAGCTTAATAAAAAGAGAAGTAAAAGATGTTAAGAATAATTTTCATATGGTTGTAATCATGAGAAAATGAAGAAATAAGAATTTGAAGTTTATTTATAAAAGCTTTCTTAAAGAAGTAAGAATTTCGTAATGAATTTGAACGATCCGAATGAATTATATGAACGATTCGATGAAATAAATAAGGAATGATGTTTTATAACACCAAATTCCAAGAAAAAGTGAAATCATAATCAAAGTATTGATTAAAAATGAAGAACGAGCGAAGAACACACGAAGAACACGAAGAACGTTGTTGATGGACAAATTTAAAATCATCGTAATTAGAACTTGTTGTTGATGGATAAGTTTAAAACCATCATGTATAATTTAGTTGCTTATTAATTTGTTAGGAACGATAGAAACGTTCATGAAGAACGGATTGAACTTAGCTATAACGAAGTTATGGCAAAATTTCGTAAAAGACGATTAAAAAGTAGAAAATATGTAAAGGAACCTGAATGTGTAGGGTTTCATAAGAATGTAAGAAAAAGTAGTAAACGTGAGTCATGGACTCAAGAACGGACGAATTCTGAGTTCGGATGACCGAATTACGGACAAATTAACAAAGAACGTTAATAACGTAAAATGAACGAATGATGAAATGTAAGCCAATCAAATGGCATATTAACGAATTCATAATGAAATTCTGTCTGAGGAAAGTTAAAGTACGTAAGATAAGGAAGAAAATGGCTTTGGAATGACCTCGTTCCGAGGTATAACGAAGAAGTTATGAGATTGCGAAGTAGGAGTCTCAAACATGTTCAAAACTTAGAAAATTTTTCTGAGTTTTAGAACTGGCGCCGCAGCGTCAGCTATGCCTTGGGAAGTGGCGCTGCAGCGCCAGCTCGGGGACTCATCCACTGCTAATATGCGTTGCAACGCCACAATAATAAAGGGAACCGATGCCGCAGCGCCGGTACAGGGAAAACCCCACAAAAGAGCTTTTAACTGCTCAACTCCTAGGGGAAGTGTAAGGAAATATAGTGAACATATAGTTCACATAATGTAACACTTAATCAAGTGATTTAAACCTTTAGTAAAGGTTAAACGAAAAGATTGAACAGGATTAAAAGGCAAAGAATGTAAACACAACGTAGTTACGATGAACGATCGGTCTTAGCATACAACGAACTGTATGGCTTCGACATTAAGAATGGACGATGAACGTGAGGTTCATATAATGGATAACAAATGAGAGCGATTGAAACCTTAGGTAAAGGTTGAATGAGAGATTAAGAGACGAACAACGTGAACCTAGAATACGTTAACGATCATCGTGAATCGTATTCGCGTCGGGCGAACGTTCTAAGTATACATTGGTTGTATGACTTAGACGTTGATGAAGGTAGGTAAGATATGAAATTATCAAGAAAGCCTTAATGAATGGTAATAAGATTAATGAAAGTCCAAGTGTGAGTCGGATAGAAAATAAAATGTAAGCGTTAAACACTTTAGCCGAAGTGAGGGTTGAGTGTACGAGAATATTAAACGGGCAGAACCTACACCCCGTGTATGGTTTGACCGTAAGGTAATGAAGAATAATGATTAAACCTATGAACGGTGAAGAAACTGAATTAAAGACAATGACGTATAACGTTAAGAATCCGAGTTAATGATTATAACTTGGATGAAGTTCCGCGTTGAATGAACCGAACGTTATAAGATATGAATAAGGTAATGTAAAATGATTAACACTATGGAAGCATAGTATTAACATTGAATGATCTTTCTAGGCATACAAAAGACTGTATGACTTAGACGATAAGGAATAAAACCTGAGGTATGACATTTAGTTGCCAGAAAGTCATAAGGAATGGGAAGGTAACTTAACGAACATTATAGCTTTAATAGTTCGGATAAGTTAAGTTAAGTTTAGGTTTTGGTAAAATTATAATCTTTAATGGTTGACATATGGGAGTTGGGCTAAACAATTCCTTCAGAGAGCGGAGGTATATGCGAAACTAGCAACCGATCTAACTCGTTATGAAAGACAGTGTAAATAAGACGGTAAACTAGTATATTGGTTATTTGTGGGAAACCAATCAGAGTACCATATGGAATACTAGTAGAGACTCGATGTGTGCTAAGTCCTAAAAGAGTTATAAGAAGAAGATAAGAATGTAAATCATCAAAGATGAAGATCATATGAGTAAGACATCTCTGTATGTCGTAACACCGTATGTGACGCCCCCAAAATAGGTATACAACACTCATTCTGAGTCGCCAAATACATGGTACAGAAAAAACTACAACTTCATTATTACAATTGTCGTGCAAAATACGACAACACATACTGTGAGTTTAAATAAAAATATTGTCTTCTAGACAATATCCACACTCAAATAAGTCCTCATTACATTTATTGATACACTATTTTACAAAATAGCGAGGACTGCTAAAACAACTTTCTAGAACCATCATTCGATACCCCGGCTAGTTCCTGCTAAATTCTCACCTCCTGAGAAGAAAAATGGAACAAAAAGGAAAAGGGTGAGCTCAACTAGCCCAGTAAAGAAAATTATGACTAAGATAATATAAAAAAAATTATCATTAGTCTTCAACAGGAAAAAATCTGATAGAATATAATAGACAACAAGTTTTAGATCAACAACTGCAGCGGAAACAACAATCCATTAGAAGAGTCAAGTAGAAAATGAATTCTACTATCTTCTAAGATTTAAAAGTCCATCATCAATATTTTATCCTCAGAACATCAATCAATATATATCTTGAATCAAATATTCATCTTTGCACCACAGAGCCAAAGATATTTATTTATATCACCAATTAATTCATGTTCATCTCAACACTGTTCATCTTCTTGCACTACTGGGCCAAAGATATTCATCGATTAATCATTCATCTTTGCACTACATGCCAAAGATATTCAGTAATATCATCATTTAGGACTGAGGATGATGAAAAATATCTTTTAAAAAATGAATCCAGTGAGACAAAAGGACAAATATTAGGAATTCGTATTACAGTTTATCCAAGTTCAATAATACTCCATAATAACCAATTGTGAAGCAGAATTCAAAAATAAAGATCAAAATATGGATACAATCAAATATAGTAACCATAATATGAAAGTAGTATGCACGCAAGCCAATCATGTTTGATGATAAAGCATATACTTTGTAACAATCTTATTCATTTATTAATAAAAGTATTTATTTATTAAAGGCTTTTAATTATCTACATGATGTTGTTTTATAATATGTGATAAACCCATAGTTTTAAGCAATGCTTTTAGAATAATGATGATGATCATTCTAATGAGATCTAAATTAAGTAGAAAGCTTAAAACTAAAATAGTTCCCAATCATTGGATTACTAAATTGGGGATTAGTGAATCCGGATAGATTGGTACATCGTTGCTTGCTCATTGGATGAGGATGATTGATCTCATGATCATTTGTGTGGAGACACTAAAGCAAGTATGTAGGTGCTTATTAGAGAATAAGTTCACTTTGACGCATGGCTCGCTAAGGAATACCTAATGGAGTTTTACTTGCTGTCAATAGGAATTCTGTAGTGTGATAGTAGTACAAGTGATCCTTGGACTTGAGATCATCATAGTATCTTGTGTATGATGAGTTATACTTTGACTTATTCCTTAAGACCCTTAGGGTATATCAAAGGGTATGCTTGGGTATAATAAGTTGTATATGGAGATAATGTATGATCAATAAAGAATCTACCACTTCTATTAAAAGAAGAGAATGTCCTATGTGATTCGATAAATGACAACCCAAAGAGTCCTGGCCAAGGCGTAATGAAATTAGAAAGGAGTTTCTAATTTGCATTATTTGAGTTGTGCATTTAAGAGTCGAAATACATATAATTAAATAAAATAAGACTTGACAAGTAATTCCATGTCTTATATTTAATTGGGACATTGTATGGTGGAAGGATTGAATTGTCACGGTAACTATTTACTCAAAGGTTCTTTTATGATTAATGTTGAAATCTATATTATCCGGAAAGTCGCTGATCGCTAGGGAGGCTTATCCTATTGTAGAATAAATATTATTTATTTAAATAAATTAATTGTTTAATTTATTTATTTAAATAAGATTAGAATTGTTCTAATTGATTTATTCACAATCGGTTTAATACGGAGAACCTAAGGGGTCACACCATAAAAGGAAGAATAATTATTTAAGAAGTTAATGGCATAATCGTAATAATATAAGTTATGTATATTTAATTTAATCTATGGTGATAGAATAAATTAAATAGCTTAATATTTATTATTTAATATTTTAGAAATATTAAATATAAATTAATAAGAGGAGTCTTATTAATATTATTACAATTATTATTATTATTTTAATTTCTAAAAGAGTTTAGGAATTAATTTAATATAAGTACTCTCATTTATTCCTAATTGGATTAGGAAGGAAAATTAGTTAAAGGAGTTTAATTAATTATCCTAATAAGATTAGGGAGCCCTTTAATTAAAAGGGTTTAATTAAATAATACCTTATTTTAATAGGGTTACTTGATATCTTTATAAGAGGAGTCTTATATCAGATATTAAGACGACGTTATAATTCCAATGGTTGTAGAGTACGCTCCTTTTCTATAGAGATAGAAAAAACTAGGGTTTAGCCAACCACCCATCTTCTTGAATTCTTCTTCTTCCTTGGTGGATCACCTCTAGAGGCCAAACACTTGGGTGGCTAACGTTGATCAAAGGAAGGAACCAAACCCGGTGAATTCAAGTTGAACGCGAAAGGATTTGGAGGTGAACTTGTACCTGAGGAAACTCGATCTTCAAGGGTATGATTTTATTCTTTATCTTTTTCGTTTAATTAATAATTGTGCATAAAGGATGATCCGGGTATATGGTTTGTAAAATTTTAAAACTCTAATTTTTACACGTTTCCGCTTATTTTTGCAATTTGATTGCGTTCATGAATATTACAAACCTAACAGTGGCATCAGAGCCAAACCTTTATGCGAATTATTAATTGTTTTAATTTGATATGTATATTGATATGTGTTTAGAACAATTTAATTGGGCATAATTTTGTTGTATAAAATTTAAAAAAAAATCGCGAATTCGCTGCATATATAACCATTCCGTCCGTGGCTACTTTTTCAAATGAAAAGGAGAATTCCGTTTTTTTTATATATATATGGCAGAATTCGTGAATTATTTTTTCGTGCAGCAATGATTATATGTTTTCTTACTTCTTTGAAGCACGAATTTGAAATTACATGATTCTAGAATAAATACTTATATATTATATATATATAAATTACGGTAATACTTATATTTTATATATATATACTTATAACTCTATGATTTAACGTTTTTTTATACTGTAGTAATATATATTATGTATATGTAATATATATTTTAATAATTTTATAATTAAAATAATAAAGTTTATTTTAATCTTAAAATAAAGGTTTATTTTAATATTAAAATATAAGGTTTATTTTAATTTTAAAATTAAATTTCATGCTAACTAATTAGAGTTGGAATTAGATTCCATGATAACTAATTGGAGTTGAAATTGGATTTTATTTTTCTAAAATAAAGAAGTTTATTTGTGAATAGGGAAGTAAATCCATCTTTCCTTAAATAAAGGAGTTTATTTAGATATGAAATAAGATTTCATATTATTCTAAATAAAAGAGTTTATTTATGAATAGAAAAGAGAATCCGTATTTCCTTAAATAAAGGAGTTTATTTAGATATGAAATAAGATTTCATATTATTCAAAATAAAGGAGTTTATTTTTGAATAGGAAAGAGAATCCGTGTTTCCTTTTATAAAAGAGTTTTTTTTTTTTACATGGAATTGGATTCCATAATTAAATAAAATAAAAGAGTTTATTTTGATTAAAGATTTTGATTAAAATAAAATAGTTTATCTTATTCAAAATTGGATAAATTAAAATAAAATAGTTTTATTTTGATTTAAATTTGGATTAAAATAAAGGAGTTTATTTTGATTCAAAATTGGATTTTATACTAACTAAATTTGCCCATTAAATGATATCAATATATATATTAAATGTTTATTATTCATGAGATGAATGTTATTTATTGATGCATATGTAATGTGTATGATAATAAATGGGATTGATTATGGACAATTGACCAATGTGATTGGATTTTATTTTAGTTGGATGCATGAATGTATGGATTTTATTAAATGGGGTCTACTGTACCTCGCCTTCTCTAATTTTTTCTCGAATGTAAATTTTATCTCCTCCTATGTACTTCCCTCGATCACGATCAAGGTTTCTATTTATTTTAATTAGTTTTGTAATAGGAATAGTTAGAATTAATTTTGAAAAATTGGAGATCAAGGAGCAAGGAGCGCTTGAAGACCCGTTTGTAATGGAGCCCGGGTTTAAATGTAATAGTTATATTTAAATATTATTTCTTGCACCCTAGGGTTTTGACCTTTTGGTTCACTTGGTGGCTCTAGTGAACCAAACTAGAATAAAAGTTCATAATCAATCCAAGTAGAATATAGTATTCTATATGTGCATGCTTATACTATATATATTATATATTATGCAAACATGCTTCGCATGTTAATTAATATGACGCGTATTTTATATATATATAAAAATGCCGCTAAACAAGATGAGACAAATTAATAACAAACCCCTCAATTTTTATATTAAGTCCTAAGCGTTCAAAGATATTTGGAATATCGAACGTCGCCTTCTAGCATGATAAAATTAATAGAGTATTAAATTTTTAATATGTAGCAAAGGTTGCCATATTAGCCATAGAAACTTATAGTTTAGCAATGCCTACGGGCAAATCTATTAAGTCAATAAGTTGTTATTGTATTCCAGTTCTTGTTAAAAATATTATTTCCATTTTATTGTTGGACAATGAAATCTTTGGTATTATAATTAAGAACAATTGTTGTTCTATTTATAATAATAATGTTTTGTATAGAATCGAATATTACTTAATAAATTTTGTATACTTGACTTACATGAAAATAATTTTGCATATTGAACAAACTAGTATAAGAAAAGGAGATGATCATTCAAATAGTTGAATGTATGTATTTGTTGAAATACTGAGTGTGAATTATTTGAAAGGTTCAAAGAATTGTAAGTGAAACAAATTGGCAAAGTATTAAGATTCTTTGATAAGATCAAGGAATAAATACTTGTGCAATAAGTTTCTAGATCATCTCAAATGGTTTTCTCATAATGGACACATCCTGATACGCAATAATTAATTGATGTATCTGAAAGGAAAAATCGTACCTTGTTGGACATGGTACGGTCCATAATTATTTTACCGACATTCTAGTATCCTTCTAGGATCATGTCCTAGAAATGGCTGCATATCTACGAAGAGGTAACCTCAAAATCCAACCCCAAGACTCCATAAAAGTTATGGACAGGGAGGATTCCTAATCTTAAGTATGTTAAGATAAGGGGTTGTCCAACTTATGTGAAAAAGTTTCGAAGGATAAGCTTGGGACAAGATTTGACATGTACAGATTTGTGGGACATCCTAAAGTAAGTTTAGGGTATATGTTCTATAATTCTACTTAGCAAAAGGTGTTTGTTACGAAACACGCTGCCTTCTAAGATAAAGGTGTTTATCATTAAAAGGGGCTAGTGGGAGGATAATAGATCTTGAAGAGTTCAAGAACCACAAAATACTATAAGTCAAATAAGAGGAACCTGTAGATAGACCTATTATACCACAACTGAATCGTAATTCTGGAATAGTACCGAAGATACCTGGGAGGTATGGATTCATCATAGATGATGATGATGAGGTACACATCATAGAAGATGATGATCCAGTTAAATACGATGAGGTAAGAGTTCTAGTGTGTACAAAAGGGTCAGTGGGAGCGTCGTGAAATTTCTAGTATTATATGTTGATATACTACGGATGAGGAATTACATACCAATGCTACAATCAGTAAAGATAAAGTTGTCTAAACAATCCTCCATGAATGATTTGGGAAGAGTATCATTATTGGGGATGCAAATCTATATAGATAGATTTAAAAGGATGCTCAACTTAACCCAAGGAACGTATATTCATTTGATGCTAAAGTTGTTTAGCATGGAAAACTCCAAGAGTCGTCTCATGTTGATGAGCTATGGAGTGTATCTCTTTATAGTCCCCACAGACTCTCGAAAAGAGAGATCGCATGCGTGACTATCATGTATGCAATGAAATATACAAGATCTAATGTTGATCGGTCATATTCGGAAAATCAACGTAAAATAGTGAAAAACATCTTAAAGTGCTTAACCCAAGACTAAGGATGTGATCATATTCATGGTGGGTCTAAATTAAAACTAGAGGGCTTAATAGACTCAAGTTTTTCGATGCACTCAAGATGATGAAAAATCCACTTTAAGGTAAAGCGTTATCTTGAACAAAGGTGCGTTGAATTGAAAGGTTCCAAACAAAGAAAGAGTTCTTTGGTTTAGTGATAAAGACAAAGTATATAGCTATAAATGAAGTCGCAAGTTGATTGTTTGGATTAAAAGTTTATTACGTAACTAGGAATAGTTCCTAAGTCTCATCTTGAATCTAAACATGTGTTGTGGCACTTTCATTTGATTATTAGAATCATTGAAAGATGGGAAATCACTATAGAGATAGTGGAATCTCATGAACAACATTACATATCCATTAACTAAAGCTTATCCAACAGCAGGATAATCGTCACTTAGAGAAGAAAGGTATGAAATACCATGGCGATTGGCTTTAGTGCAAGTGGAAGATTGAAAGTAATATGCACACAAGCCAATCATGTTTGATGATAAAGCATATACTTTGTAACAATCTTATTCATTTATTAATAAAAAGTATTTATTTATTAAAGGCTTTTAATTATCTACATGATGTTGTTTTATAATATGTGATAAACCCATAGTTTTAAGCAATGCTTTTAGAATAATGATGATGATCATTCTAATGAGATCTAAATTCGTAGAAAGCTTAAAACTAAAATAGTTCCCAATCATTGGATTACTAAATTGGGGATTAGTGAATCCGGATAGATTGGTACATACGTTCTTTGCTTCATTGGATGAGGATGATTGATCTCATGATCATTTGTGTGGAGACACTAAAAGCAAGTATGTAGGTGCTTATTAGAGAATAAGTTCACTTTGAACGTGGCTCATTAAGGAATACCTAATGGAGTTTTACTTGCTGTCAATAGGAATTCCTCAGTAGTGATAGTAGTCTAAGTGATCCTTGGACTTGAGATCATCATAGTATCTTGTGTATGATGAGTTATACTTTGACTTATTCCTTAAGACCCTTAGGGTATATCAAAGGGTATACTTGGGTATAATAAGTTGTACATGGAGATAATGTATGATCAATAAAGAATCTACCACTTCTATTAAAAGAAGAGAAATGTCCTATGTGATTCGATAAATGACAACTCAAGAGTCCTCGGCGGCGTAATGAAATTAGAAAGGAGTTTCTAATTTGCATTATTTGAGTTGTGCATTTAAGAGTCGAAATACATATAATTAAATAAAATAAGACTTGACAAAGAATTCCATGTCTTATATTTAATTGGGACATTGTATGGTGGAAGGATTGAATTGTATTTGTAACTATTTACTCAAAGGTTCTTTTATGATTAATGTTGAAATCTATATTATCCGGAAAGTCATTGATCGCTAGGAGGCTTATCCCTATTGTAGAATAAATATTATTTATTTAAATAAATTAATTGTTTAATTTATTTATTTAAATAAGATTAGAATTGTTCTAATTGATTTATTCACAATCGGTTTAATACGGAGAACCTAAAGGGTCACACCATAAAAGGAAGAATAATTATTTAAGAAGTTAATGGCATAATCGTAATAATATATTATATGTATATTTAATTTAATCTATGGTGATAGAATAAATTAAATAGCTTAATATTTATTATTTAATATTTTAGAAATATTAAATATAAATTAATAAGAGGAGTCTTATTAATATTATTACAATTATTATTATTATTTTAATTTCTAAAAGAGTTTAGGAATTAATTTAATATAAGTACTCTCATTTATTCCTAATTGGATTAGGAAGGAAAATTAGTTAAAGGAGTTTAATTAATTATCCCTAATAAGATTAGGGGCCCTTTAATTAAAAGGGTTTAATTAAATAATACCTTATTTTAATAGGGTTACTTGATATCTTTATAAGAGGAGTCTTATATCGGATATTAAGACGACGTTATAATTCCAATGGTTGTAGAAGACGCCCTTTTCTATAGAGATAGAAAAAAACTAGGGTTTAGCCAACCACCCATCTTCTTGAATTCTTCTTCTTCCTCAGTGGATCACCTCTGAGAGGCCAAACACTTGGGTGGCTAACGTTGATCAAAGGAAGGAACCAAACCCCAGTGAATTCAAGTTAAACGCGAAAGGATTTGGAGGTGAACTTGTACTGAGGAAACTCGATCTTCAAGGGTATGATTTTATTCTTTATCTTTTCGCTTTAATTAATAATTGTGCATAAAGGATGATCCGGGTATATGGTTTGTAAAATTTTAAAACTCTGATTTTTACACGTTTCCGCTTATTTTTGCAATTTGATTGCGTTCATGAATATTACAAACCTAACATAATAGACATCTTAGACAAAAAAGAGAAAATTTCATTTTTTGGTGAATAGTGTCGTATTTGTGAATAGTGTCGTATACGTGAATAGTAACCCCGACACAAAAAGGTAAAAATTCCGCAATAAAATTTATACCAATATTTCGACATAATGATATTGAAAGAAATAATATCATTTACGAAGAAAATAACATCCCTTACCTCAAAATAATGAAGATTTAATCTAATATCGGTTGTAAAAGTCAGAGTGGAAATTTGCACCTTGAATAAAGAACTCTCAAATTATATAAATACTCACAAAAATACACTCGATAATATAGAGAGAGAGAAAAAAAACTTGTTTCTGGTGTGATTTTTAATTCTAACATAAGCACCTATTTATAGGAAAATACTAGAACGCCAAAGGAGACCAAATTAATAAAATATTAATTTTTCAAAAATTTCCTACGCACATATTTTTGACCCAAAAATCAGCTACCGCCAGTAGGGCCCACCAATTCAGTACATATTTTCACAAAAAACAAAAGTGTGTCCCACCCTATATTTTAAAATATTTTATTTTCTGAAACTTCAATAATTCATAATAAATAGCCATTTTATCAGAAAAATACGAATTTTATATCCATTCCATAGGAAATTGAATTTTCTAAAACTTTGTAGCTTTAATGTGACACCCCCAAAATAGGTATACATCACCCATTTTGAGTTGTCAAATACATGGTACAGAAACAACTACAACTTTATTAATACAATATAAAAACTTTGAGTTTAAAAATAAATATTGTCTTCTAGATAATATCCACAACCAAATAAGTCCTCATTACAATTATTGAAACTTTATTTTACAAAAATGGTGAGGACTACTAAAATAACTTCTAGAACCATCACTCCATACCTCGACTTGTACTTGCTACATTCTCGCCTCCTGAGAAGAAAAATAGAACAACAAGGAAAAGGGTGAGCTCAACTAGCCCAGTAAAGAATATTATGACTAAGATAATATAGAACAAATTATCGTTACTCCTCAACAGAGAAAAATCTGATAGAATACAATAGACAACAAATTTCATATCAATATTCGCAGCGGAAAATAATAATTCATAGAATAGTTACGTAGAGAATGAAATTGTAAGACCCCAATTTTTTGAATAAAGATGAATTTTCTATAATTATCATTTTTGAATATTATGGAATAAATTTAATATAATGTTATAGTTGTGGGTAGTATTTATAAGTTTTGCAAAGTATGCAAGTTGCTATATTATATTCGATTGGTCAGGGAATATTCGTTTTAGTAGGGAATATTCGTATAACGGCGTAATCATTGGTGGACCCCACAACAAAATTATTGTCGGATTGAGAAAACGACAAAAATATTTTTATGAAAATAACGGCGGAAGTTTTACCGTTGATACTGTTGAACTACTCGGTAGTAAAAGTACAGTAATACGCGTGGTTGCATAGTAGCACACGGTATTGATTATTGATGCTTACGTGAGAAGTCATTCAGTTTTGTTTAATTATTGTTATAGTAATTGTTGCATAGTATCTCACGTTATTTGATTCAATTATTGTTGATATTCTTTATATTATTAAATCAATAATTGAGACGACAAAGTTATTAATGTTATTATTTGCAATATTAATGATGTCTAGAAGTTCTGTCAAGGAGAGGTTAGATAATCTAATTGCACGCCAATAGGGAGAAATCCTTATTAGAAAGCCCTCTCTATCCTGAGAACGACCTGGTCGATTAATATTGTGAATTGTAATAAAGATGATAAATGTTGTTAAAAATATTGAAGGAATTTTTATGAGGTGGTTGTTGTAAATTTGGCGTATTATTTAGAGCCCCATTTACCTATTTTTCAACATTATTGATTGAAAGTTATTTAAATATAATGGGACCCTTGTGATATTGACATGTTGGGGGAGGGAACATGTAAATTTACCAGATTGAAAATTGAAAGGTTGGGAGTTTTTTTCAAAGTTGTCAAATTATTTTGGTTTATACAGAGGGAGTATTATTGTTATTATTATTATTATTATTATATATATATTATATATATTTTTTTTATTTAAAAGATTTTGCTTTAAATATGGACTGTCCGATTAAAAGTAAATCAATCTGGACCGTTCATGAATTAGTTACTATGCACTCCATTTTTCTATAAATAGAAGCTCATTCCTTCATTATTTTCTTACGAATTCATTGAAATTCTAGAGAGATAAACTGTAAGAGAGAAAGAAGAAAAGTATTCTGCTACTGAAACTACTCTTATATTCAGTTCTTTTATGGTAAGGGATATTATTCTTTTGTATTCATGAAGAAAACTCCTGTTATTTCATTCCTTATTATTCTGTTGGAATAACCTATATAAGCGGGCTACCCTATACTTGGTGACATTCTTCATTATTCGCTTTATTATTACGCTGGAATATCCTGCTCATGTATATACTGTGGGACACGGTTCCGGCTTAATTATTCGATTATTACATTGGAATATCCTCGTCATCTATATACACCTTACCGGTTCCGCTTTAATTATTCGATTATTCTGCTGGAATATCATGTATGTGTTATATCTGTAGGACTCCGGTTCCGCTTTTAATTATTTATTATTACTTTGGAACATCCCGCTTGGTGTGTAATTTCACCTGACCGGTTCCGTTATTATTATTCTGCTGAATAACCAATCTATCACAAGCACCGCATGCATGGTGATTTCTTTTGTTATTCCATTCGTTATTATACTCGGTTGGTTAAAATTTTGACTTATACTCCATGAAATTAGTAGAATATCCTTAATATTTGCGCTTCATCCAATATCTTTTCATGGAAATATTCTTCTGGAGCATTCTTGAATTTTACACCACAAAACAATATCTTGTTGACAATTGGAACGTTATTGGTTCTGGACAAATTAATTCTTGAAGTTGTTTTATTGAATTCTTATATCCTTTGCATTCATACTCAGTTTTATATTATGTTGAAAGTCATCTGTGTCCTGTAGTGCATGGATGGACTTGGTATGATTATGACCAGGGATTATTCGGTATAATCATGACCGTAACATTACAAATGATGTGGTAAAAGTCCTCATTGGCCCGTAGTGCATTGATGGACAGTTGTTGGCATGATCATGACCATTGATGAATACACAAATATCCTTGGCCCATAGTGCATGGAATTTGTGGTCGTGACCCTAATAAATATCCTTAGCTGTAGTGCAGGGATGATGTGGATTATTTATTTAGCTGAGTCTCAGCGATAAAAGTGATGAAAAACTTTTTAAATCATAAAAGATAGTAGATTTTATTCTCTACTTGACTCTTTTAATGGATTGCTTGTTCACCGCAGCTTAAACTTGATGTCTATTGATTTTATCGGTTTAACATTGTTGGAGACTAATGATAATTTATTTTGCATTATCTTAGTCATAATATTTCTTCTTTGGGCTAGTTGAGCTCACCTTTCTTTCACCGTTCTCTCGTGAATTGAGAACGTAAGCGGGGACGAGTCGGGGGAACGGGTAGTGACAAATTCGATGATAATAGCATTAGTAGTCCTCACTATTCTGTTAGATAGTGTGACAATAAATGTATTGAGGACTTATTTGTGTTTGAATACTGTCTAGATGACAATATTCGAGTTAAAACTCATTGTTTATATTTTGTCGTATCTTACACGATTGTTGTATAATTAAGTTGTATTTGTATTTTGTACCATGTAAGTGGCGACCCAAGATGGGTGATGTATACCTAATTTTGGGGGTGTCACGGAAATCTACTAGTATCTATGAATTTAAAAGTTCATCATCAATATTTTATCCCTGTAACATCAATCAATATACATCTTGAATCAAATATTCATCTTTGCACTACAGGCCAAAGATATTCATCAGTTGGTCATGTTCACCTCAACACCTGTTCATCTTTGCACTACGGGCCAAAGATATTCATAAGAAAATCAACCATCTTTGCACTACAGGCCAAAGATATTCAGTAACATCATCATTTAAGACTGAGGATGATGAAAAATAATTTTAAAGAAACGAATCCAGTGAAACAAAAGACAAGAATTAAGGATTAAGGATTCGTAATTCGGTTTATTCACGTCCAAAAATACCTCAATAATAATCATAGTGGAGTAAAATTCAAGAATGATCAAAACATGGATACAATCAAAGCTAGTATCCATAATAGATATTTTGGACAAAAATGAAAATTTAATTTTATGTGAATAGTGTCGTATTCGTGAATAATTAATCAGATATCGTGAATAGTGTCGTATACGTGAATAGTAACCCCGACACCAAAAAGTTCCAAATTTGATAAAATCTTCAAGTTAATATTTCGGCATAATGATATTGAAAGAATAACATCATTACGAAAAAAAAAAATAACATCCCTTACTCGTCGAAAGACAAGATTTCTAGTTGAAACACTAGATATAAAGCTATGACTTGAACTTGTGCACCAGAGATAGCAACACTCAAAGTATTAAAATACTCACAAGAATACGCTCAATATATCGAGAGAAAAAGAGAGAGAAAACTTCAGTATTCGGTGTAATTTTCAATTCTAACCTAAGCACCCTATTTATAGAAAAATGCTTAAAACACCAAAGCAAAAAATTTAATAAATTAATAATATATATTTATTTTTTCCAATGCACACTTAACTTGCCCAAACATCAGCCACCAAATAACCCACCTCCCAAGACTAACAAAAAAAAGGTTTTTCTAATTTAAAATAATTTAAACTTTCAAAATTAATTATTTTAGAGCTTCAGAACTTTAATAATTCACAAAAAATAGCTCTTTTGTCAGAAAAATTTGAAACGCACGACTTTCCATAGGAAATTCCATTATCTACAACTTTGCAGAAGGAAATATTTCAAAATTCCAAACAGAAATAGATCGAAATTCATAAACGGACAATTTTACAGACTCTAATCAAATTTCAGTCAAGAAATGGGGTCCACCGACATGTTTAACATGTTTTAAACATTTATTGTAACACAAATACTCTTCCTTCTCGTATACTCATATATCTCACATTCATTGTAAAAATATCACCATTATTATATTATTAAAATATAATAATATATTTAAATAAATTATTTTATCAGATAAAGATAAAATATTAATTTTCAACAATTGTCATATTAAAAATTTTCTCCATCTATATCCACATAAAATCAATATTTTCCTCATCATATAAATTAATAATTAATTATTCATAAATAATATTACGTAATCACAATATCGACAACCGACATAGCTTCCCAAGATAGAGGGGGCTTTCCAATAAGGATTTCTCCTCACTCAAGCCTTGATTAGATGACCTAACCTCTCCTTAGATGAACTTTCTAGACATTGCCAACAATGTTATCCAATAATATTATTCGGATAATATGAATTATTGTCTGATAATGGAAAATACCGTAAATGACAATTATTAAAACAACAAGAATATAAAATATCAATGCAAAGAATTATCAATCAATAAAATAAAATAAAATACCGAATAAGAATTATCGTAACAATTATTGAGTAGTGCCTTCTTATGTAAGAATCAATAATTGGTGTAATACCGCAGTGTCTTCGTGTGTTTTAACCAATTTAGTATTTTAACAAGATAATTCTGTAATAACTACGCCATCCATTTATAAACAACATATATTTGTCATTTTCTTCATCCAATCGCTTTTCGTTATGGGGCCCACATTGTCAGGTCATTGAACATTTAATATTCCCTACAAAGTAAGAATATTCTACGACCAAATGAATATTTTATAACCACTTGCTTATTTGAAATATTTGCGTATTTTACCCATAACTATCCACATTAATCAAATCAAACCTTACTATTTTAAAATAATAAATGGAGGAAATTAAATTTCATTTATTAATAATTTTGGGTCTTACAACCTCCCCTCCTCATGAAATTTCATCCTCAAAATTGACGTACGTACATGGTGTTTCGAAAAGATGAGGGTACCTCGCTTTCATTTCCGTTTCCAACTCCCAGGTCATTTCCTCTATAGCATGGTTTCTCCACAAAATTTTAACTTGTGGTATAACCTTCGGGCGTAGGACATGCTCCTTTCTATCCAAGATCTTGACAGGTACCTCCTCGTACGTTAAGTTTTCGGCTATCTCATCCGGTTCTAACTCATTGACGTGGTTCGGGTCTTTCACATATTTACGAAGCACAGATATATGAAAAACATTATGAACACGAGACATACTTGGAGGTAACGCGAGTCTATAGGCTACATTTCCTACTCGGTCAAGAATCAAAATGGACCAATAAATCGTGGATTGAGCTTTCCTCTTTTCCCAAATCTTGTAACTCCCTTCCATGGAGCTACACGCAACAATACGTGATCCCCAATACTAAATTCCACGTCCTTTCGATGAAGATCCGCATAACTCTTTTGTCGATCCTGTGTCGTTTGTATACGTTATCGAATCATTTGGATTTTTTCCATAGTTATACGTACTAACTCGGGTCCCAACAGTGTTGCTTCACCCACCTCATCCCAACATATTGGAGAGCGAACCTTTCGTCCATACAATGCTTCGAATGGAGCCACACCTATACTTGCCTGATAACTATTATTGTAGGAGAACTCCACCAATGGTAAATACTTATCCCAACTCCCTTTGAAGTCTAGGACACAGAGTCATAATAAATCTTCCAGAGTTTGAATAGTCCTCTCTGATTGTCCGTCCGTTTGAGGATGGTATGCTGAACTAAATCATAAATCCGTACCCATAGCTTTTTGCAAGCTAACCCAAAATCTTGAAGTGAATCTTGGGTCACGATCCGAAACTATGGATACTGGCATGCCATACAACCTCACAATCTCATTCACGTACATACTAGCAAGACGTTCAAGGGAATAAGTCTCCCGTATCGACAAGAAATGAGCGGACTTGGTTAATCTATCAACAATAACCCAAATAGCATTTATGCCTTGAGAAACCATGGGAAGACCCGTAACAAAATCCATGGTAATGTGTTCCCACTTTCATTTCGGAATCTCAAGTGGTTGCAATGGACCCTTAGGCACTTGATGCTCCGCCTTTACACGTTGACAAGTTAAACACATCGAGATAAACTTTGCAATCTCTCTCTTCATATTGTTCCACCAAAATGTATGTCGAAGATCACGATACATTTTGGTACTTCTAAGATGGATTGCAAATGGTGTATTGTGTGCCTCCATCATGATCTTGTACTTCAAATCGTAATCGTTAGGAACACAAAGTCCGAATGGACTCAAGTATTCCTTCTTCATCGATTCTTATGCTTCTGGAATAGCACCTTCTTGCACTTTTTTCTTCATCCGCATCAGCTCCGGGTCTGTGGATTGGGCAACTTTAACTTTTTCGATTAAAGTTGGTTTTATACGTATACTTAACATCATTGCATGGGTCCCCGGAGTCTTGAATTCTATCTTCATCTTTTGTAAATCACACAAATGGGCCTTTGTGGTTAACAAAGATCGCATTCGCTCCTCACAGTGATGATCTTCTACTCAATGCGTCAGCTACCACGTTCGCTTTTCCAGGATGGTATTGAATGGTGTGATCGTAATCTTTCAATAGTTCGAGCCAACGTCGCTACCGCATGTTGAGTTTTTTTTGAGTGAAGAAATATATGAGGCTTTTAAGGTCTGAATATATCTCCACTTTTTCCCCGTATAGATAGTGCCTCCATATCTTTAGCGCGAAAACGACTGCTGCCAACTCTAGATCATGAGTAGGATAATTCCTCTCATATTCTTTAAGTTGTCGCGAGGCATAAGCTATAACTTTCCCACGTTGCATGAGAACACATCCTAACCCTTTGCCCGAAGCATCGCTGTAAATAACAAATCCATCTGAACCAGATGGTATTGTCAAAACAAGTGCCGAAATGAGTCTCTTCTTAAGCTCTTGGAAACTCTTCTCGCATTCTTCACTCCATATGAATTTTGTATCCTTTCGAGTCAACTGAGTTAACGAAGTAGCGATTCGAGAAAACCCTTCCACGAATCTCCGATAATAACCAGCTAAGCCCAGAAAGCTACATACTTCAGTCACCGTCTTCGGTTGCTCCTAACTTTGTATTGCTTCAATCTTCGTCGGGTCAACAGATACTCCATGTTTTGACACCACGTGTCCAAGAAATGCTACTTCCTCAAGCCAGAACTCGCATTTCTTTAACTTGGCATATAACTTATTTTCACGAAGCCTTTGGAGTATCAGCTTCAAATGGTGCTCATGATCTTCACGACTTTTGGAATATATGAGGATGTCATCAATAAAGACAACAACAAACTGATCAAAATATTCCTTTAATACTCGGTTCATCATATCTATGAAAGCCGCGGGAGCATTAGTCAATCCAAAAGACATGACTAGAAATTCATAATGCCCATACCGAGTTCTAAAGGCAGTCTTTGGAATATCTTCAGTTCTAATCCTCAATTGATGATATCCAGAACGAAGATCGATCTTTGAAAAGAATTGTGCTCCTTGTAACTGGTCAAATAAGTCATCAATACGAGGTAGATGATACCTATTCTTGATGGTGACATGGTTCAATTCCCGATAGTCAATACAAAGTCGCATACTCCCGTCTTTCTTCTTTACAAATAAAACAGAGCACCCCAAGGAGATGTACTAGGGGCGAATGAAACCGATGTCCAACAATTCCTATAGTTGGACCTTTAACTCCTCAAGTTCAATAGAGCCATTCGATATGGGGTTTTAGAAATGGGCTTTGTACTGTGTTTCAAGATCAATAAAGAATTTAACTTCACGCTTACGGGGTGTAGGCAGGAAGTTCTTCAGAAATACATCGTGAAAGTCAATAACAACAGGAATATTATTCAAATTTAACGTGTCTTTATTCAAATCCATAACATGAGCTAAGAAAGCTTGACATCCGTTTTTCAATAAACGAATAGCTTTATGATTAGATATGACAATGATTGATTTTAATGGTTTAGTTGCTTGAATTCGAACAACAGGTTGTTTAGGAATATGAAAACTAACAACCTTACAAAAATAATCAATTTTGGCATGATGAGTAGTTAATCAATCAATCCCTAAAATCACATCAAAAGCAAGTATCTTTAAAGAGATAAGGTCAACAGGTAAGGTGATGGTGCCAACTTGGATCAAACAAGATTTATAAACAGTGGATGTGATGAAAGTTTCTCCTAATGGAGTTTCCACAGATAGGTCAAAGTCTAATTTTTTCGGAGTCAAATTTAAACGTTGAGCACAAGTAGGAGAGATAAATGAATGGGTAGCACCGGTATCTAGTAAGGTATAAACTTCGCAAGAATTTATAAATAGCTTACCCGTGATCACCTCGTTTGGGTTCCTCGCATTTTGACCCAACACAACAAACGCTTCTTCTAGGAACTGCTGACTTTGATCGCTCGGGACGATCTTTTTGAGTCACCGTCCCTACAATAACTAGGTTTCGCCACCGCATAATCTCGAGCGATATGTCCTTCCTTTCCACAATTATAGCATACCTTGAACTGCTGTTGTGGGCGGTTGAGCATATGTCCATCTTTCCCACATTTGTAGCATACTGACGGTGGTCGCTCCCTCCCTTGAACCAGGGCTTGTTCACTGGTCTTTGACGCCTTCGCATTGTCATTGTTAAATCTCCTCTTTTAAAATCTCCCCACTCGACTCGCTTCTTCTATTTTCATAGCCATGATTACCACCAGAGTGGTTACCATTTTTGTCCGTCTTTTTTCTTTCTCCGTTTGTTATCGTTGTTCGCTGACTACTATCTCCCCAGATATGATCCTCGGTCAGTGGTCCCTCGGACCGTACTCGTTATCTCGCTCTAATAATTGAGCCTGTTGAAAACATCCGAATAGAGAGGAAATTTATGAGAAATGAGATATCGACGTATCTTGCCGGTTTCAAACCTCTAAGAAACATCCGCGTCATACGCTCCTCATTCTCCACCAAATGAGGTGCAAACTCGATAACTCTGCAAACTTTGCCTCGTCTTTGCGACAATCGCCATGTTGTTTTGTTATAGTCTAATGAACTCCACTTCCTTCATATGACGAACACTTTCGTGAAAGTATTTATCATTGAACAGCTTTTAAAATGTCTCCCAAGTCAATGCCGAAAGCGCGCCGGATGGGTACGCTTCACGATTCTCACCAAGACCGCGCTTTCATTACTGAACATAAAGGTGGCGAATGGCACCTTCGCTCCCTCCGCATCCCAAGACATCGAATATCTTGGTGATTTGTTTGACCCACGCCTCCGCCTTTAATCGGATCCGGATTTCTGCACTCGTGGTCCCAACTCTTTGAATCGCTTGGCACGTGACCACCGGTATGCGTTACCATTGTTTCTTCCTGTATTTTGAACAGGAACCTCCTTCGTCTGGTTTTGCATAAATCGCAAAAAGCTTCTAAACATCTCATCGCTTCATCATTCTTTTCGGTGGTGTTGTTTATGAGGAACATTGCCGCATCATTGCACGTTCTCCTCGTTGGTGAGTACATACGTCTCCACGGTCTCATTTACTCCACTGTTAATGTTCTCAGTTGCCATTCTTAAATACTGCCATAAAACCATGGTTAATTAAACAGATTAACAAATCACATAATACCCCTATATTATGACTAACCAACAAATAAGCTTAGGTAGGACACACTAGCGAAGGATTTACTCGTCTCTCCCCTCCTAGTTCTATTCTCCGATCTCCGCCAGAGATCATATCCGCCAGAGTTCATCATCAATATTTTATCCCTGTAACATCATTCAATATACATCTTGAATCAAATATTCATCTTTACACTACAGGCCAAAAATATTCATCAGTTGGTCATGTTCACCTCAACACCTGTTCATCTTTGCACTACGGGCCAAAGATATTCATAAGAAAATCAACCATCTTTGCACTACAGGCCAAAGATATTCAGTAACATCATCATTAGGACTGAGGATGATGAAAAATAATTTTAAAGAAACGAATCCAGTGAAACAAAAGACAAGAATTAAGGATTAAGGATTCGTAATTTGGTTTATTCACGTCCAAAAATACCTCAATAATAATCATAGTGGAGTAAAATTCAAGAATGATCAAAACATGGATACAATCAAAGCTAGTATCCATAATAGATATTTTGGACAAAAACAAAAATTTAATTTTATGTGAATAGTGTCGTATTCGTGAATAGTGTCGTATACGTGAATAGTGTCGTATACGTGAATAGTAACCCCGACACCAAAAAGTTCCAAATTTGATAAAATCTTCAGATTAATATTTTGGCATAATGATATTGAAAGAATAACATCATTACAAAAAAAAATAATATCTCTTACCTCGTAAAGACAGTACTTCTAGTTGAAACACTAGATATAGGCTATGACTTGAACTTGTACCGTATAGCAACACTCAAAGTATTAAAATACTCACAAGAATACGCTCAATATATCGAGAAAGAAAGAGAGAGAAAACTTCAGTATTCGGTGTAATTTTCAATTCTAATCTAAGCACCTTATTTATAGAAAAATGCTTAGAACACCAAAGCAGAAAATTTAATAAATTAATAATATATATTTTTTTTTCCAACACACACTTAACTTGCCCAAACATCAGCCACCAAATAGCCCACCTCCCAAGACTAACAAAAAAAACGTTTTTCTAATTTAAAATAATTTAAACTTTCAAAATTAATTATTTTAGAGCTTCAAAACTTTAATAACTCACAAAAAATAGCTCTTTTGTCAGAAAAATTCGAAACTCGCGACTTTCCATAGGAAATTCCATTATCTACAACTTTGCAGAAGGAAAATGTTCCAAATTCTAAACAGAAATTGACCGAAATTCACAAACGGACGATTTTACAGGCTATAATCAAATTTCGGTCAAGAAATGGGGTCCACCGACATGTTTAACATGTTTTAAATATTTATTGTAACAAAAATACTCTTCCTCATCGTATACTCATATATCCCACATTCATTGTAAAAATATCACCATTATTATATTATTAAAATATAATAATATATTTAAATGAATTATTTTATCGAAAAAAGATAAAATATTAATTTTCAACAATTGTCACATTAAAAATTTTCTCCATCTATATCCACATAAAATCAATATTTTCCTCATCATATAAATCAATAATTAATTATTCACAAATAATATTACGTAATCGACAACCAGTGCGCTTCCCGGGATGTAGGGGGCTTCCAATAAGGATTTCTCCTTACTAAATACAAGAATTAGATGACTTAACCTCTCCTTAGATGTAACTTTCTAGACATTGCCAACAATGTTATCCAATAATATTATTCAGATAATATGAATTATTGCTCTAGATAATGAAAAATACTTGTGTAATGACAATTATCAAAACAACGAATATAAAATATCAATGCAAAGAATTATTGAATCAATAAAATAATCGAAAAGAATTAATTCTTGTAACAATTATTGAGTAGTGCCTTCTTACGTAAGAATTAATAATTGGTGTAATACCGTGTCTACTTGTGTTTTAACCAATTTGTATTTTAACAATATTAATTGGTAATAACTACGCCAATATTTAGTAATAACTTATATTTGTGCTTTTCTTCATTCAATCGCTTTCCGGTTATGGGGCCCATATTAAGGTCACTACCATCGCATTTAATATTCCCCGACAGTAAGAATATTCTACGACCAAACGAATATTTTATAACCACTTGCTTATTTGAAATATTTGCGTATTTTACCCATAACTATCCACATTAATCAAATCAACCCTTACTATTTCAAAATAATAAATGGAAGAAATTAAATTTCATTTATTAATAATTTGGGGTCTTACATTTAAGTTTTTCTAAATTTCAAACAGAAAATATCTGAAATCCACATACGAATGATTTTTAATACCTCCATTCCGATTAATATTATTTGTACCTACCTGTGTGTATTTTATTGTATATCTTGTTTGATAGTAATTAGGAAAGCTTACAACGTGTTTGATAAATTGCCTACTCGAATTGTATCTCTCTTACCCCTTGCTTTTATTGCAGTTAATCTTGTGTATACAGATGACTTGTTAAAGCCTAGTTGTGTATATGGATGATAGTTTATCCTTGTACACCTACACATTAATTTTATTCAACCCTGCTAGTTTATTTCATCTTGAAATAAATTCCTTTGTTAAAATACAAGTAATTCATATACATTATCTAAAGCAAAACAAAAAAAACAAACAAACATCACCAATCCCTTGAAAGAAACTCCACATAAACTACCTCCACTCCCAACAACCAAACCCACAAAGATTTAAAGAGAAAATAAAAGAAGAAACAGATCGAGTAACAATCAAGCAAAGACAAATGTCACTATACAAGTCATCGATCTTTACACTTATCCTTTTAGTTTCTTCTTTTTTTACTCCTGTGCTTAAGCTGTAATTTAGAAGCCTTACTGAGACAACAACATAAAGAAATGAGTGATAATAATTATTCACATCACATGCACATACTAATGTAAACAGGACCAAATTAGTTAAATTGTGTTTTAAAGACAATAATCATATCTACAAAGAGCTCAGATTAAAAAAATAAAAATAGTAGATTTACCACTTGAAAATTGCAGGCATGGCCCTAGGCAAATCCAGATAAGATTATATATGTTGAGACACATGGAGTGGGAAGAAAATATTGATTTTTTGGAATGAAATAGTACGTTGTTATAAATGGTTGGGCGGATAAATATCATCTGGAAAATACAAAAGAAAAATAAGAGAAAAAAAATAAATATTGAGCTAACAAAATGAACAGTTCTGAAACTTGAACATATATATTCGTTCATTAGTATTACTAGATCTACTAAGCTAAGAACTTGAGTCACTTAATCTACCACAAAAAATATAAAGCATATATAAAGCCAGCAACATATTCACATGCTAAAGGAAACAATAAATAGTAGGCTGTCAAATATTGTACAATAATCACTAGTTATTTCCTTCCATATCTTTGTAAATAATTAGGCATGATTATAGGCAATAGATTAGGATCTTGATGTATTATTATTAGTATAAAGTTGTAACCATCTATTCATATTAGATATACAAGAAAATAAATTTACTCTCTGTTTATTTTCATGGTATCACAGCTCCAGTATTAACCTGGGCATCAAACAAAACACCAAACCTTAGCCGACCACCATGGGTGACAACAAACCAAAGGGCGCAACTTCAGGTACCAAATGGGAAAACCCCAATCATCAACTCTATCTCCACCATTCAGATCAGCCTGGCGTTGTGCTTGTCCCGCAACCTCTGGTCGAAGATAACTATAGCACATGGAGTCAATCCATGACTATGGCCTTAACAGTTAAAAACAAAATTGGATTTATAGATGGTTCAATTAAGAAGCCTGATGATAAAAATTCAAAAGAATCGCAGCAATGGAATCGCTGCAACAACTTAGTCAAGACTTGGTTGTTGGGGTCGATGTCCAAAGAGATTGCTAGCAACGTCATCAATTGTAAGGATGCCAGACAGATGTGGCTCGATTTGCATGAACGATTCTCACACGTGAACGTCGTTCAATTGTTCCATGTCGAGAACGAGATCCACAACTGCAAGTAAGGTGACATATCTGTGGCATCCTATTTCACAAAGCTGAAAAGTCTATGGGATGAGAGGGATGCGCTGTGCACCTTCCCAACCTCAGATTTATGAACAATCAAAGAAGTGGTCACAGTATCTAGAGAAATGTAAAACCATGAAGTTCCTTATGGGACTTAATGAATCTTACACGGGTGTTCGCAGCAATGCCCTTTTACAAGAACCGCTACCCACTGTGAATAAAGCTTATTCATTGGTTCTTCGACATGAAAAACAGTCGGAGGTGATGACCGGAAAAACTCATGCCCAACCGGATGCTGCTGTATTTGCTATGAAAAATTCGAGTCGCGAGTATGAAAGAGAAAGGGGTGAACTTAAATGTTCCAAATGCAACAAACCAAACCACATTGCCGTAAATTGTCGTGTTTCATCTTAAATGCACTTTTTATGTCAGAATAGGCACACAATGACTACACGCACAAAAAGGAAGGCTACGGAGGGTGAGTTCCACACAACAATGTCCAAAGAGAATCAAGTTGCTTCCCACACAATCGACAAAGTGGGTCGAACTTTCCTTTAACACCGCATTTAGTGTAAATGATTCTAAGTATCTTTGAAGAATAAATCTTCGTCCGCCAACCAAGCTGGTAATTGTTCGACTCTTGATGATCTTTCAGGTAAAGCTTTCATGCTTATTTCTGGTGGCAAGAAAAATATATGGATTTTGGACAGTGGATGCACTGATCATATGGTTTGTAGTCCTAATTTACTCACACATTTAAAACCCGTTACTAATCACACTGTGGAATTACCAAATGGTTCAGTAGCACAAGTGACCCATATAGGCAAAATTATTCTCTCTCCCGATCTGACACTTGACAATGTTTTGTGTGTCCCATACTTCCGTTTGAATTTAATCTCAATTAGCAAATTGGCCCTTGATTCATCTTGCATTACTATTTTTCTAAGCTAATTTTATGTTATTCAGGACCTGCGCTCGGGGAAGATGATTGGGACGGGAATTGAACGGGGGGGTCTCTACTATTTCGACCAATCCAAGAAAGGAACATGCAACCATATCCGAATCTCCAATCCGACTATTTGGCATCAACGTCTTGGGCATCCTTCGTCTAAAGTTTCTTTGTTATTTTCTTTTCCAGAATTCAAAAATAAATCTTGTGATATCGACAAGTGCTTAATTTGTCCATTGGCTAAACAAACAAGACTCCCATTTCATTCAAGTTCTACTTCTACTGCATCTTGTTTTGATTTAATTCATGTTGACATTTGGGGTGGTTATAAATTTGCTTCTATTTCGGGAGCAAATTACTTCCTTACTATTGTTGATAATCATACTAGATGCACATGGATTTATCTCATGAAAATAAATCTGATACCAGGGAACTTCTAGTCAAGTTTGTTAACATGGTTGAAACTCAATTTAATTCCAAGGTCAAAATCATTCGTAGTGATAATGGGCCAGAATTTAAACTTGAAAATTTCTATGCTCTCAAGGGCATTATTCATCAAATTAGTTGTGTGGACACACCACAACAAAATGGAGTCGCCGAACGGAAACATAGGCATTTGTTAAATATGGCACGTGCGTTACTCATTCAAGCTGGTCTTCCTAAAAGATTTTGGGGGGATGCTATTCTCACTTCTGCATACCTCATAAATAGAACACCCACTCCTCTTCTCCAAGGAAAAACTCCATATGAAAAGTTGTTCAACAGAGTTCCCAATTATTCACACCTACAAATATTTGGTTGTTCATGTTTTGTTTCCACTCATGCACAACACCCTTCTAAGTTTGATCCTCGAGCATCTCAATGCATTTTCCTTGGATATCCTTATGGACAAAAAGGGCATCGTGTTTATGACATTGCTCAAAAAAAGGGCATGGTGTCACGGGATGTTGTCTTCTTTGAAGACTTGTTCCCTTTTCATCATCACTCACAATCCGCTGCACCATCAATTACCTCTGACACACCACAAATTCTAGTGCTAAACAGTGCACCATTTTTAAACTTTGACATGGATTCCTTTTCCGAGCCCATTTCTCCATCTCCTTCTCATGGACTTGAGCAGCCCACTCTAGCACAAGAACATGATACACCTGCTCCTCCTTCGCCACATGCTTCTATACCAGCCGTGATAGAAACTACATCATCTTCATCCGTCCCAACTCAGCCATCCCGTCATAATAGCCGACTAACCAAACTGCCTACTTACTTGCAAGACTTTCATGTCGAGACGACTCTCCCTTCAAGGCATGCACCGACATCGTCCACGAACTTGGTCAAAACTTCAGGCACTGCTCATCCCCTTTCTCAATTCTTGTCATATGATAATCTTTCTCTCGCTCATAAAGTCTTCACTACCCAACTCACCATTCTCAAAGAACCCACGAGTTTTTCACAGGCTATTCAAAATCCTAAATGGCGTGAGGCTATGCAACATGAAATCACAGCTTTGCAAGCTAATAGAACTTGGAGTTTGGTACCCTTGTCATCCCATAAGCGTCCTATTGGGTGCAGATGGGTGTATAAGATCAAATTGAAATCCGATGGGACAATAGAGCGCTATAAAGCCAGACTGGTGGCTAAGGGCTATAGTCAAGTTGAAGGAGTTGATTACAAGGAAACTTTTGCTCCTGTGGCGAAAATGGTAACAGTTCGTGTTTTACTTAGTGTGTCGGCTTTGCGTGGTTGGCATTTACATCAATTGGATGTCAACAATGCATTTTTGAATGGTGACCTTGATGAAGAAGTATACATGTCCTTGCATCCTGGTTTCGGACGAAAGGGGGAGACTCGTGTGTGCAAACTACACAAATCGTTGTATGGATTGAAACAGGCTTCTAGACAATGGTTCATCAAACTTTCTACTGCACTCAAGGCTGCTGGATTTCATCAATCCTCGTCCAACCATTCGTTGTTCGTCCGAAGTCATCAAGGTAGTTTTTTAGTTGTGCTGGTCTATGTTGATGATGTTATATTGGCTGGAAATAACTTGCAGGACATAGAGGACTCCAAATTATTACTGTCTAGACAATTCAAGCTAAAAGACTTGGGGAAACTCAAATATTTCCTAGGCATAGAAGTTGCAAGATCACAACATGGAATCACCTTATCTCAGCGTAAATATGCCTTAGAAATTCTGGATGATGTTGGATTCTTGGGTGTCAAACCTTCTCGATTCCCTGTGGAACAAAACATGTCACTCACACAGTCAAATGGCAAGCTCTTGGATAATGCATCACCGTACAGAAGACTAGTAGGGAGACTAATTTATCTTACCATAACAAGACCGGACTTAACTTATGTTGTTCACATGTTAAGCCAATTTATGGACAAACCTCGACAACCACATCTAGAAGCAGCTCATAAAGTGCTCAAATACATTAAACAAACACCTGGGCAAGGCATTCTTTTACCATCCACAGGTTCACTTCAGTTACAAGCCTTTTGTGATGCTGATTGGGCTCGTTGCAAGGACACAAGGAGGTCGATTACATGTGTTATTCCATAATGCATGGTTGTTGCCAGCTTGAAAACCAAGAAACAAACTACAATGATCACGCTCAAGTGCGTAAGCGAATATCGATTACGGCCACTACATGCTGTGAGATTACATGGTTAAAAAACATTTTAAGGGATTTGAAAGTCAGCCACACGCAAAAAAAAAATATCATGACAAAAGGTTAAGCCCTAGAATACCCCATCTTAAATTCGAATCTTCAATCTTTTCTCACTTTATTCATAATAAAGTTAAAAATAAAGATGTGATTAGACTTAGATGTGATTACTAACAATATAACATCTTATTTAGTCAATTGATCAATATAGTATCGACACGCAGGTTAGGAGGTGATCTCTATCTACGTGTCAATACTGTATAAGTCAATTAACCAACTTATCATGAAGTTAATCGAATCTTTTGAGGACTCACTTTAACTTCATGGTAACCGAATCATTTGAGGACCGACTTTTTAAATCATTGTGGTTGTACTGATTAATTGTGCAACTTTTGTAGTTTGAATATTATCGAATTCGGTAACCATTAAGTTAACTTCATAATAAGTTGATTAATTGACCAATACAGTGCTGACACGCATAGAGATCACCTCATGGCATGCGTGTCAACATCGTATTGATCAATTGACCAAAGTTAACTTCATGCTAACCACTCCCAATAGCATCTATCTAAATTATAAAATTGGAGGAAAAAATTAAATGATAGTTAATTCGTTGTAAATAAAATAATAATTTATTATTATTTTTTAAGTCTTTTATTCACTCTTATTATACTTTTTTTATCTTTTATCTCATTTTAAATTGGTTTATGATAATTAAAAGATCAATGTATATATAAGGAAGTGCGTGGTGGTAAGAATAAGGGGCTCTACCATGTACATTAAATACTTTTTTCTCTCAAAAAAATTTCTATTTAAATTTTGATCCAGTTATTTTACAAGATTTTGAAATTCAAATTATGAATTTGTTTTTTTTTCAAAAAAAAAAACAAAACAAAGTTATACTCCGTAATAATTTTTTAAGTAATTCACAATATTAACTATTATTAATCAAAATCATATAAATTGATTAGGAAAAAAAACGGCATTAAACACTTTTTAGTATTTTGTATATATTTACACTAGAATGGTAAAAATATCATCTCCCTAACATAAGACCTTTCCCACCCTCTCATTTCCATCTCCGTACTGGAAAAATGAGGTAGCCTCTAGCCGGTGTCTAATTTTAAAATTTCCCCTTTTATTATGTGGATAAATCCAGTTGTTCATGTGCAAATAATTCCAAAATTAAAGATATAATTTAACTTTTAAAATTAAATGATCATATATTAACAAAAAGTCTATGTGGACATGAAAATTGAATACGATTGTATTTGAATTTCACTTATTTATATTTTTACCCACCATTGAAGGTCAAAATATAAATAAATGAAATTCAAATACACTCATGTTCAATTTTCATGTCCTTCTAGAAGAGCTCATATATTAAACTTTAAATTAATATAAATTTATTTAATTTTGGCTGATACAATATTATAATTGTATAATATATAACAAAAAATTATTAATCACAAAATTTAATTGATACAATTATTATATATAACAAAAATTATTAATCACAATTTATTTTATTCTAAACATTTATAAATCATACCAATTTTGAAGTTTAATACGCTTTTGACCACAAATGTCAAATTTATCTCTAATTTTGAAACGGAAAAAATATAAAGTTAATTTTCATACTTAATTAATTTATCAATGACTTTATACTAAGCATGTTCAGCTGATCTCAAAGGATTCCAAATATAAAAAAAATACTTATTTCACCAACGAAGTTATAATAATAATAATAATAATAATAATAATAATAATAATAATAATAATAATACTCCACAACTAAAATTATATAAAATTTTGCATTTTCTCGTGTTTTTTTCCCCAAGATATTTTCATCCGTACAATTAGATCTAATGAAAAGGCTTACCACTTGAGCATCTCCGCGGATCCAAACATATAAAAGTAAACTTGGGGCTAGATAATATCTGTCATTCATAACGGAGTTTTACTGAAAAAAAATTACTGGCCGTGATAGTTTGGAAGTTTCGACCGTTACTCATCGAATAATCGTTCATATTTTTTTGACTCAAAAAAATTTATAATATTTATTTTAACGCAATACTTTTACAGACTAGTGATTCGAGTGTAAATTAGATCAAAAATACACTTTGTTTTCATAACCACTTTGTTTTCCGTCCTTCTGCAGGGACGGGATTCCAACTTTAAAAAATACATTTTTTTTTGTTTTCGACTCAAAAAAATGTAGTATTTTTTTCAACTAGAATTCAGTGATTTTGATGTAATTTAGATACATAAAAACAACAGTATTGTACAGTCTGTGCAACATTGTTTTTTATATGTATCCAAATAATACAAAAATCACTGTACTTTGTAAAAATTCCTGTCGGAAAAAATACTATACATTTTTTTAGAGTTGAAGCAAAAAAAGTAAATAAAAATAAAAATAAATTGGACTCCCAAGACTTGCCCCTTTGTTTTACTTTCCTATACCAATTGAAGGCCTGCTGCAGACAAAAAAGTAACTCATATCACTTGCAGAGATTCAATCAATTATCACACTCCTCAAACAACATATATGGTCAAGCCTTAGATACTCTTGCACACCATATTTTTCTTTTTACAAATGAAATTAGAAGCTCTTAATTCATCAAGACAAGAAATTCTAAATTATATTTCAAGTTGTTGCAATCGGACCTCTAAAACAAAGGACTCCTGAACAGAATCCAAAATTGATGCAGCTTGCATAAATTTTTGATTCCTGCCTAAAACAATCAGAATCATTCTCTGTGATCAACTCTTATCAGCAATATTTTTCTTTTTACAGATGAAATTAGAAGCTCTTAATTCATCAAGATAAGAAATCTAAATTATATTTCAAGTAGTTGCTATCAAACCTCTAGAACAAAGGACTTCTGACCTGAATCCAACATTGATACAGCTTACAAACATTTTTGATTTCCTGCCAAAAGCAATCAGAATCAAATGATCATTCTCCGTGGTCAACCAACCAGTTACAAGTTTCACAAATCAGTCCTTAGATATCACAAGGAAATGGTCAGATTATCCTTTATTCCTTGGCCTTGCTGCCATCTATTGCCATGTAGTAATATATGAACATGGATCACAACACAAAGACGTAATTTCCCACATTGAGGTCATCTTTATAACTTGTTTAGTCAGATCTAAGAAAATAAAATCAAACTAAATATAGTTTGATGACCAAATTAAAGTGAAGCCTAAAGAACCAATTTGACATTCAGTCACTACTAGCAGAGCAATACAATGACACAAAAAATCAGAGGAAATATCATATTTGACTCCTACAAACAAATTACTTGGTCACTTCAATGACAAGTTAATAGCAAGAGAATGCTACAATATACTACTATGCAAAAACTTGTAATAACCCAAAGGTGGAAATATATCTCACCAAGTCAAGGGCCCATATTTCTTGAACTGAGCTTATCTCCAAGCAATGTAATCTTCCAGCAATCAGCTTGAAGCATAAACACAGAAGCCTTTTTGGGCACAACTGCAAAAGCATCATGTAGGGAACACGATCATATAAATTGACATTTCCGCCGAAAAAGGCTTGCATCCTGGGATGAGACTTGAGCAAAGTGATTAAAGCCACCACAATTGCTCAACCACTTCTACTTGTGTATGAAACCCGTAACCTTACATTAATCATGTGTTTAAATCCTTCAAATGAGTTGACACCCTAAGATTGTAAAATTTTACCATGTGTTTAAATAACTAAAATTAGTTGACACCTTAAGATTTTAACATGATGTAGTTGCAACTATTACTGATAGGCACCTGACGCATTGCATGAAGCCTTTGCAAAAGTAGAATGTACAAGACAACAGCGACTATATAGTTTAGAACAGATTACCTTGTAATTTATTATAATGTGTAATAATTGCAAATGTTTCTGCAGTTTCACGAATCATAATACCACTCACTCCAGCTAAAGAAGCTATTTTACTCTGAACAACTGCCAAAAAAAAATATATATATATATATGTATATAATTAAGAAAAAACCGTTAGGAATGAGAAAAGTGCAAGAATTTTTTGATTATGCAAGAAAAATGGTTGACCCTGATCGCATTCCTAATCAACCTAATTTTATCTACACAAGAATTCATTTAAAACATATTCCAATACAAGTTCCAATCAACCATGACTTAGAGATCATATCTGGATAATTAACTTATAAACGTGATATAAAGGTCATATAAACAGGTCAATGATGAACAAGTTCAAGTCAATGGCTAAACATAATATGTTCCACAAAGGAGATGCATTAAATGATTTTGCATCTATCTAATTTTCTGATTTGCGATCATCAGACAATTCAATTCAATAAGGTTCACCCATGCTGAAGCTGTACAAATCGCCTGTAGGTCTTTTCAGTCACCAACCTGAGTCAACTGTACACCACTAAGCTATATATGATTACCTCTTCTTTGTTCCTACTATAAGGTATAAGATGAAATGATAGGAGCCTATATGAGTTTCAGAGGAATGACCCTGATGACGTTTTTTTTATAAGTGCCCCTGATGGCATGTTTATGGAAGTAGGTTATTGAGATGCCTATCACTTAATAGTATAACATGGATGAAAATGATTGCGAAAAGAAAATGCCCATTTCCTATAAGTAATAGTTTTTGCAGTGTTCAGGCATTTATAATAAATGTTGCTACAGATTGTTGCAGAAACAAGTAGCTGTAGTGTAATGCATTCTTACCCAAAATAATTGCACCGTGTAGGTCTGCACTGAGGAGACATTGTGCCAATTGATTTCTCCTGCAATATCATATATAGAGTTTTTATACCATTGAAACCACTTAACGATATAAAACCAGATCTAAGAAACTGCACAACTGAAATATCATTAGAGAAGTCAAGATAAAAAACAACTTACCCAACATTTTTAAGAAGTTGCATTATGTATCCTTGCCACATTTCATGCATTGGCTTATAGGTCTCAAAGCTGTAACCAAAAATTCAAAACAACAAAGCTCAGCACAAACTGGTTGACGAACTAAACAAGAACAAAGAAGCATGTGAAATATTACTGTTAAAGTATCAAATACATAATTGCTAATACAATGGTGATTTGTGAAAAATGCTACTATAGTACTATTTCTATATGCAAATGACAAATTAAGGGAATCATATGCTAAACAGAAAAGAATAGAACCCACTTATGGAAATCTTCAGGCAAAGTGAGTGATCCAAATTTTTTATGTTGCTTCATGGACATGTGCTTTTTAGATCGCTTTGAGTGATTCTTTAGAGCTTTTATACGGGCGCCACTATATGTGCCTTGCCCTTGTACTAAATTATCAAGAAGGATCCAGTTGTCAATTTTCTTGCCTCTGGATCCCTGCATATATTTTTGGGCTGAGTCACCATTTTGAAGAAGCTCATGCAGAATCTTATCAGCTATGCTTCCTTTTTTATTTGAGATCTGCATAATGGCCAGAAGATACTAAATTTAGTAGCTGACTATGGAAACATTCAAACTCATCGAATGAATCAGTCTCGGAGAGTAGAAAATAACTACACAAGTGCAAAATGGAAGAGTTACCTTAGAACTGGTTGATGCTAAATTCTCATGTACGGGGTGAGAGAGCAGAAAATATGTCGGGTCATTTGCTTCCAAATCTGTATACTTTTCGGGTGAGTAAGAGTACTCCACTAAGGGCTCAAATACATTACAATTGACAATTGCCTTTCTAAGATAAAAATTTATCTATAAGAATAACTATGTTAATATGATGGTAAAACCCGAATTCTTATTAGGAGTTGGGACTATTGTATTCAATGGTTATGAACAACAAAATCTAGAATTTAAATTCTTATTTCAAGATTATCAGTTTCTTTTATTTCAATTTTTTAGAATGTCTGGGTTGGCGAGAATAAGAAAATAGAAATTTTAACAGGAAATTTAAACACCGCAAACTTCACATAGCAACAGAAGCAAGTCTTTGATACATCTTTAGCAGCACAGCTATAAAGCCAGACCAATAGTACCACCGAGTAGCAAGGAGTCCAAAACTTGGTGTGTTCAAAAGTAAACAACACAAACTTTCTCTAGCTCTTGATAATAAAAGCTCGAATAAATCCACTGAATTACCTAAAGTTATCGTTAGAAATGGGCAAATTTTCTTAATACTACTTGACTCTATTATTATTTCCTATCCTTTTTCCCCTTGGTAACAATAACAATTGAACTCGATAAAAGTTCCAATCCAACAATTTGCCAAAATTCCTAATTTTATTAGTAGAACTTTCTCATATACTCCTTCAGTTCCAACTTATAAGATCAATATTGACTTTTTAAAAGTCAATTTCAAAATTGACATGAGTTAATACAAAATAACTGTATATAACTATATAGTATATACAACAAAAATAGAGTAAGAAAATGTAACCTTTTTTGGGCAAGGAATTTGGAGGGGGCACTGCTGATGTACATTTGGTTGGAATGGGATGTACAGACGAATTGGTTATGCTAGGGGTCACTTTAGCCTTGTTTTCGAGAGGTCTCTTGTTCTTTCCCTTGTATTGGTGCTGAAGAAGCTCGGCTTCGGCTAGAGCAAAACGTCGTTCCAATGCATCCAATGTGCGCTTCCGTTGATCTTCTTCTATATTAATCGTCATCGTAATTAGGGTTTTCTCACCAACTAAATCCTACAAAGAAGTAGACAGTGATTTTGGTGTTTGCACAATTGCCGGATAAGAATTCAGTGCGATGTCATGAAAACCCGACCCAAATACTAGCATCAGTCCCATAAGTACATCTTTCACCTAAATTAAGACAAAAAATAAAATAAAGAAAATAAATTAAACTTAAGTAATTTTGAGGATTAAATAGTCTTATTTTATCATTAAATACCAAAGTAAATACCAATAAAATAACTAAACTAATTAACTGAAGTAAGTTGTGGAAAGTTGGTTAGTCACTCTACTTGGCCTTTGCAATGAGCTAGCCCTCTAGCAACCAACTGAAACATCTTATAGCTAATAACTAAACTACTAACTAATTAACTGACCAATACAAACTAACACAGCTAATTCCCTGGCTACTTATTTCTATTTGGGTTAAACAGCCCCTTTTTGCTATACCTCAAGTGGCCTGCCGGATGGGCTTAGAAATAAGGGAGGGATTAGAATTAATTGGGGCTCACAACACATTTCTTAATAAAACAATAGCCCTTAATACTTAAAAAATTAAAGGCTTGCAAACATACGTAACAAATTAAGGTAGCCCCATATTTAAATGTGGACCTTCAATAACTATAAATATTCATGAATTCTTATTTACCAAATTTGATTAGGCTAAAATAATAGCACTCACATCATCAAAAATAGTGGTTTCATATATTTTAATGATTCTTGGTAGTACAACATTAACCTTATTTATCACTAAATAATATTTTTTGAATAAAATAAATTATATCACAGTATAATTATTTCCTTAAACACATGTAGCTTCATATCAAGAATCTATCTCAATTAAGTCATGTTGGCTTTCCTTTTCATTCTTGGTATTTAAATACCATTATAATAAGGTAAATTCAATCTACCTCATTTGTTATATATAATTTTGTAATACTTAATAAATTATTAAATATAAATTAATTCTAAGATCATAACAATTAATTATAAAAAAAATTATACATAAAATTTGACATTATTCTAACTGAATAATATACAGGATTTTCTGAGTCACTACACCAAACACCCAATATAACTTGAAACTCAACACCGATATTAAATCCCTAAAAGTTCCAAATTCCATCCCTTCAAATCGTAATTCAGCATACTTCACAATGCACTAAATTAAATATTTAAATATTTCTTGGATTATATAAAAATTATAAATAAAAAACTATCAAAACCTCAACAAAGATGCGAAGGGTACATGAATGTTAATACCATAGCTTCAATCTCTACAAGCTGACGAATGACAATCCAGAATAATGACATCAGTGCGATGCCTTCAATCCCATCTAATTCCAACTCCTTTAGATTCCTTTTTCATTTTCTTACTTTCTCCTGATGGGTAGATCTAATTCCAACAATCAAAACCAACGAATTTACTGATTCGAAAATGAATTTATAAAGTTCAGTTTATACGTATCATTTGTGTGTTTGGTAGATGTCTTGTATATAGCTAACTCATGCATTTTTGAAGGGTTAGATTTATCCCAACTTTGAACGGTCCGGATCTTTTAATAGGCTGAGAGTGGAAAATTAATTTTTTCAAAAACACTTGTGTTTTGTATAGATAGATTTAACTTTATAAACTATCTTAATATCTTTTAAGGTATACAATAAATTTTTGTATACTCAACTATTTATTTATCTTTTCCATTCAAATTACTTTTTAACAATTTGCTCAATCACAGTAAATATATAATGTTATATATATTTACCTTATCACAGACATTTATATCACATTGCACATATCGCATTACATTCATATAACATATGCAATTCCATAAAAATTTATTTTATTAAACTCCTATTTTATTTACTACGGAAAATGCAACTGCTACATCTTCTATTTGATTGTTACAAAAAATTTTGATTAGAATGTTTTTGAACTATTTGTTTAAACAATGATACATGATTAATCTTGCATGATGTTCTTAGTTTATAACTTGCATTAGCAGGTCGGATCAGTGAAGAACTTGAACACAGGATTGGAATGTTAGAGACTTCATTAAGCAAATTTGGAATGGTCTTGGATTCTGTTCAAAGCTATATTATGCAAGTAAACAAAGGAACTAAGTGGCAATTGAGAGTGAATATATCAATTCCTTAATGTTTGTGTAGCTGGGGTTAGATTCAGAATGCTAAAAAAATTCACTTGCCTACCAACAATCATAAGTCGAGGATCAGAAGTATTTGAATGACTCAAGTTAGTCTTTTCCAGTGTATTTAGAATCAAAAGTATTTGAATGCTAAATCTTTCCTGATTGACAGTGAGAATATTAATGTAGAAGAATATTTTTCAAATGCGGTCTAATTATAATGTCACTCTTTTGTGATTGACCGTGGGAATATTAAACCACACCTTTTTACTGAATTATTAATCAGACACAAGCAATTTCTACGGAAACTACAACCCAATAGGTAGTCATTACAAAGTAGTAATAAAGAGCCTAATGGGCAATTAAGCTCTCTCTCTCTCTCTCCTTAGCTCTCTAATGTGCACAAACAAACTGATAAATTTGATTTTTAAAACAACTAATAAACAGAGCAAACTTAAGTATTATGATAATCATAACATCTGTTACCGGATAGATATCTCACGTTTAGCCACGAAGATTGGGATATTCAACAAACTTCTTCATGCACTTAAACAGTACATTAAACATGATATCAAGCAGAATCAAAGTAGTAAACAAACATACATCAGAAAGGATAAGACCATTATCACCACATAAACACCGTGAACCACCCAAATGATCATCTATTATATCCAATCTACCAAACAAATCATTTTCAAAATGCATTTAAAAGTACAGACTGACAGACAAAGTAAACAAATTACTCAATTTGAACCCAACATCAGAAATCAATTGTTGATTTGAAGAATTTTCTAAAACAAATCCATATGCAAAACTGATTTTTTATTCTTTTCCAAACCAACATAAAATCAAACCATGCATTTTAATACTTCAGTAAGCCCACTTTAAATAAGTAAATTCAAAAACATCCGAGTACTAAGAGGTAATATTGCGGCCACAATAATTTGACATTATAGTGTTACTGAATTCTCTGCTTGGATATTAAACAGAGTCAACAGTTGGATTTAATAATTATGAGCAGGAAGCAGTCTTATGTCGTATGAATGGAAACAATAACTTTTTTCCCAAGCAAATAACACAATGTTGGATAAGGAGAAAGTATCCCGCTACAAAATAGAAGAAAGCATCATGAATTATTTTGGACCAGATGGATGATATATCTAATGGCTATAATAAGTCAGAGGTGAAGTCTACAATTAATATATCTACCGTTATATGAAACTGATTCCCCTTTTTGTTCATTGTTTATCCTCCGTCACAAATTACTTCTTGACTCGCGGCAATCCAGGTGAACGCTTCAATTAATATATCTAACGTTAATGACTTGTGCAGAAAATAGTTTTTGAGTAGGCTTGTTATCCACGAACCTTAAAAGGCCCGTCTTCAAAAACAAGTGCACCTCCAACCCAGAAGTTGGTGTCTGGTTCAGACTACTCTTATTATACATATATAAACATATATACATAACTATTACATATATACCCACTTACCTAAGACTTCAGACTACTCTTATTATACATATATAAACATATATACATAACTATTAGATATATACCCACTTACCTAAGACTTCAAAACCTATAAAGATAATACTCTTCTTTATCATTTACTTTCTTTCATTTACCAAGGAAAATATATATATATATATATATATATATATATATATTGATTTGGGATCAGAAAATATATACAAACATATATCTGAGAAAGATCATAGAACCAACTTAACAATACATTTGAAGCAGGTTTCTTTCTTAGGGGAGGGCAACTTGCACAAATTTTTGCTTGGCAAAGCACACTTGGAAGCTTCAGAACAAACGTATTTAAGAATATACCAGTTGCAGTAGGCTAATAACAAATTAAGGGGCAAGAGATATACTATTACATCAGTATTTACATACAATGATTTAAAAAGTGGAAAGTTGTGTTGAATTACTTATGTTTTAACAAAGGAATTTATTTCAAACGAGACACTGAAGATGAAATAACTTCTTTCTCGACAAAACCCAATGCATTAATTTAGTAAGAACAAGCAGGGTTGAATAAAATGTGTAGGTGTACAAGGATAAACTATCATCCATATACATTATCCACCGTAACCAATATGCTTTAACAGGCCATCTGTATAGACCAAGAAAGATTAACTGCAATAAAAGCAAGGGGGGGAAGAGAGATATAGTTCGAGTAGGCAATTTATCAAACACATTGTAAGCTTTCCTAATTACTACAGAACAAGATATACAATAAAATACAGTGTTAAATCATAAATACCATTAACAAAAATCCTGTGTCCAAAATACGCCAATGGAAAGAGAGATGACAGAGAGAACAAGAGTGAGTATATAATTCATTATCAATGTGTCTAAACATTGAATACAGGGGCCAAGGCAGTATATATAGAAAAAGTAACTGCTAGGTTTTACCCATTTACACTGCTCCCTATTAGATTTTAATGATATACAAAGCCCCTCACTGTATATATGGTCAAGTCCATGGACCAGCTAATAATCTCTTCATATATAGGAAAAAAAATTAAAAATTGCAATGTCAGCTAAACTTGATTGGAGGAAGTAATAATTTGATATTTAATTTAGTAAAAATATTGACTTTTGGGTTTTCACTTTAGAAGTTTTCAGTTTACGACATACATTACATTGGGTTTTGGAGGTTGTATAACAGAATTTTCAGGCTTTCTCTATTTGTTTTGGTATGACAAACCCTTTAAAATTTTAATATTAACAAAATAATAAAGGGAAAAAAATAAATTAATCATAGATAGAACACAAAATCATACAATCATTCATCAAATCAGAATCCAAAAGCCTTATATAAACAGAATATATACCTAAAGGCGCGAATGTTTCCCAGCCACGGCCGATTTGTCTGTCTTTTACAGATCTATGCTGTTTCAAGCATGTTCTTTTTCTCAAATAACCATTGACGAAACGATCAAAACCTACCGACAGAAACAAACAATCAAAATCAGCGAACAAGAAAAACTACTGTATAAATAGAAACTCAAATCAGAAATAAATTAGGTTTATGCAAAGGCACTCACGTAGATCGATTGTTCATTCCAAAAGGATTGTCCATGATTGCTATCACGGAGTCGGATCTCCAATCTTCAGGATCCCGGCGAAGAACCCTAGGTTAGGCCATTAAAATGAAATCTGAATAAAGAGGGAAGTGCTCTCCACTCTCCAGCTAGTAGTATAAAGTTGCTTTGGATTCCGCGGTTCCGCCCATATATGCACAGCTAAAAATGTTTAGTAAATATTTAAAAAGACTAAATTATCCTTAATATGTATAAAATTAATTAACTATTTATTATTTATTCATTTTAAATATTAAAATGTTTATTATGTATATTTATTATTTTATTATTTATTCATTTTGGTATCCAACAATTTATTATGTGGGTGGACAAGACACATCCAGAAATTTTACTTTTGTCCAGCCGTATTTTAACTAATTTTTCTTGTTAAAATTAAATAAAAAAAATTTAAACTATTCATAATAATGTTTGCAAATTATAATGTTATCCCCATAAGCTTTATAGTTTAAAAATATTAGTATAAGATAGTTTCATTATCAATAATTTTAAATACATCATTTTCATCCAAATATCACTAAACCATTTATTGCACATTTGATTTCGGAGAGTGATTTTAATAATATTCATCGTTGAAAATATTCTTTCCACCGTGGCAGTAGCAACCGATAAAGTCAAAGCCAATTTCAATAATAAATAAATCAGAAGATACAAATCAGCCTTATTCTTCTTAACCAACTTTTTTGAACAAATTCATCGATCCTTTTCACATTATAAAATTTAAAATCATTTTTCCCATCTACCATGTAAGTTTCAAGTTCATCATCAATCCCCCAAAAATCTGTATCTTAAAATTCCAATGGGTAAAACTTTGCAAATTGAGTCATCCGTTCCTTTTCAAATGGTGAGAAAGAGTTACTTGGATCAAGACACGCTATACATCAGAGTAACTATGTATTAACATTGTTAAATCAATCATTTAATTTTTGAAATTGACTATCTATCACTGTATAAAGTAACTCTACCTGAAAGTGATAAAGATTAGTGACTTTCACCCAAACGTGATCACCCTTTAACCAAAAAGATATCTTCCATTTTTTCGAACGACAATCCCATGCATATTAAAAAATTCAATAGTTTCTGTCAACAAACTCTCTCAACCTTAACCTTAATCGTTCATGTTTTGTAACGGTTGCTTTGTGACGCCCCCAAAATAGGTCCACACGACCCATTCTGAGTCGCCAGATATCACATTATAAAAATCAAATACAAACTTCATTTATACAACTGTTAAACTGTCGTAAAGAATACGACCACAGTTAACTGTGAGTTTTTGTGAGACCCCGAATTTTATGAAATAAAAGTATTCAATTTTTCTATTTTAGTAAATGGTTAAATTGATAAAAGGTTAAAGTTAAGGGTGATATATGAAATTTTTTTTTAGTAGACAAGTTGTCATAAAATACCCGGTTACTATTCACTCTAGTATTATTCACTCGGGTATTTGGGACACTTTTTGTGTCGGAGTACTATTCACGAGTTACTATTCACGGGATACTATTCACCCGAACAAAATATTTTATGAAAATAACGACGGAGGTTTTACCGTTAAAACTGTTGAACTACCTGGTAATAAAAAATGCAGAATACGCGTGTAGTTGCATAAGAAGACACCAGTATTGATTATTGATCTTATGTGAGAAGTCACTCAAATTGATTCAATTATCACGATTAATAATGTGAGTTATTATAATGATGATGAAGTTTTGTTTTATTCGTATTATTAACGTAATAAAACAGAAAAACTTTTTATATAAAACAAAATCATTATTAAAGTTATTTTGTTTTATTAGGCTAATAGTAAAATCATTATTAAAGTTATTTCGCTTTTTATTAGGCTAATAGTAAAATCATTATTAAAGTTATTTCGCTTTTATTAGGCTAATAGTAAAATCTTTATTAAAGTTATTCTATAAATAGAATATATTATATTTTATTATGCATAGTGTTTACATAAATTATGCGTGATAAGTTTTGCATAGTAAAAATTTTTTATAAAAAAATAGAATATATTATATTTTATTTAAAAGATTTTACTTTAAATATGGATCGTCGATTAAAGTAAATCAATCTGAATAGTTCATGGATTGGTTACTATGCACCCATTTTCCTATAAATAGGAAGCTTAGTTAGAATTGAAATCACACCGTAAGTTCGGAGAATTCTCCTTCTATAATCTTGGCGTATTTCCTTAAGAGTTTTAAGAAACTTTGAAATAAGAACATAGTATAAGTTTTCTTTAAGAAAATCCTCACCCTATCGATTAATATTCTTCTTTTACTGGTAGCGGTGTTATTCTTTCTTATTCATGCGAAGAGAACTTCATTATTTCATTCTTTATTATTCTGTTGGAATAACTCAGATATACGCCAGATACCCTATACATGGTGATCTTCTTTTGTTATTCAATTCTTTATTATTCTGTTGGAATAACCTCAGATGCATTTAACCCTATACTTGGTGGAATGACCAGATATGCGGTTTACCCAATACTTGGTGATCTTCTTTTATTATTCCGCATTTATTATTCTGTCGGAATATCCTGTCGGTGTGAATTTCACCTGACCTGGTTCCATCATTTATTATTCCGTATTTATAATTTTGTTGGAATATCCTGTCTGTGCATTTTACACCGGACATGATTCCATCATTTATTATTCCGTTGGGAATAACCTGTCTGTGCGGTCTATATCGCATGCATGGTGAATGATCCTTTGTATTCATTTCTTATTAAATTGTGGAAATGATCTGTATACGTGGATTATTGCATGGCGGTGAAAATCTATTTGCAGTTTCATATATTCTTTATTATACTCAGTTGGTTAGAGTTTTGACTTCTATACTCCATGAAATTAGTGGAATATCTTTGATATTTGCGCTTCATCCAGTTTCTTTTCATGAAAATATTCTTCTGAGCATTTTTGAATTTTACTTTACAAAGAGGTATCATGTTGACAATTTGGACATTATTAGTTCCTGGATAAATTAATTCGTGAACTTGTTTTATCGAATTATTATGTCATTGTCATCATCCTCATGATTATATTGTAATGAAAGTCATCTTTGGCTTACGTGCATAGATGGACTTAGTATGATTATGACCAGGGATCATTCGGTATAATTATGACCAGTAATGTTATAAATGATGTGATAAAATTTCTCAGTGGCCTGTAATGCATTGATGGACAGTTTTTGGTATGATTATGACCAAGGATTATTCGGTAAAGTCATGACCGTTGATGATTTAATGAATATCCTTGACTCGTAGTACAGGGATGATTAGAAGATGTGGTTTATTTATTAAGCTGGGTCTCAGTGATTAAAATTGATGAAAACCTTTTAAATCATAGAAGATAGTAGGTTTTATTCTCTTCTTGACTCTTCTAATGGATTGCTTATTCCGCTGCAGTTAAACTTGATGTCTAATATATTTTATCAGTTTAACATTGTTGAAGACTAATGATAATTTCTTCTGCATTATCTTAGTCATAATATTTCTTACTGGGCTAGTTGAGCTCACCCTTTCTTTCACTGTTCTCTTCAGAAAATGATAATATAGCCGGGACGAGTCGGGAAATGGAGTGACGGTCCAGAAGATAGCATTAGTAGTCCTCACTATTTTGTTAAATAGTGTGATAATAAATGTAATGAAGACTAAATTGGGTGTAGATATTGTCTAGATGATAATATTTGTATTTAAACTCACAGCATATGTTTTATCGTATTTTACACGACTATTGTATTATTAAGTTATATTTGAATTTATGTTCCATTTATTTGGCGACTCAAGATGGGTGATGAATACCTATTTTGGGGGCGTCACAGTTTTAATACAATATATTCTCATAGACAGTATCCAAACTCAAATTATTACAATGACATATATAATACAACAGCAAATAACGCTTCCAAAGTCTGGTTCACTTCACCCTATTATAGTTCACCAAAATTAAGTATTACGTGACGTATAAAATACGACATGTGAGACCCCAGATTTTATAAATAAAGATTTAAATTTCTCAAAATATTTTTTTTAATATTAAGGTGTGGATTTGAGATAATGTTATAGTTAGGGGTAGTATTTGAAAATTTTGCAAAGTATACAAGTTGTTATATAATATTCGATTGGTCGGGGAATATTCTTTTTGTCGGAGAATATTCGTACGACGACACAATCATTAGTGGACCCACAACAGAAGAACTGTCGTAGTTAGAAAACGACAAAAAAAATTTATGAAAATAACGGTGGAGATTTTACCGCTGATCATCGTTGAACTACCCTAGTAAAAATACGATGAATACACGTGGTTGCATAAGAGCACACCCAGTATTGATTATCGATGCTTATCGCGATAAGTCACTCGCTTATACTCAATTATTGCTACAATGAATGATGCATCATATCTCTCATATTATTGATTCGATTATTGTCACAGTATCATCTGCATAATATGTTATATTATTAAATCAATAGTTGAGATGACAAAGTTATTCATATTATTAAAGTGCAATATTTACAATGTCTAAAAGTTCACAAGGAGAGGTTTGGTCATCTAATCAACGCCAATAGGGAGAAATCCTTATTGGAAAGCCCCCTCTTTCCTGGGAACGACCTGGTTGATAAATATTGTGAGTTATAATATTAATGATGAATGTTGTTTGGAGTTGAATTTGGAGATGCGGACGTGATATTTGAGTCCTAACGTCCGAAATTAGTAAAATAGTATATAAACACAAAATTTTTCGAAATTCACTATTTGGTCAAAAAGTCAACAGCTGACTTTTTCTGAAAAAATCAAACTTGAAATTTCAAAATTTCTATTTTTGATAAAATGGTTTCATTATGTTGGAATTGTTTGTGTTAGTGAAAATCGACATTTATTTCGATAAAAATCATGTCCTGGAGGTTATATCACCAATCGAATTTAACCTGGATAAATGAGCAATTGAATGCTATTATTTCATATGATTATAACTATTTGTTCACATGTTATACTATTGATTCACATTCTTGTTACTATTAGGGGAGTTGGTGCAAGATTGATAATACTTGCATGACTAAGTTAAAAATGGAAGAAAAGTTGAAGGTATTGTACTGTAATATTTCGAGCCCAAAAACGTGCAATTATCGAAACTATGTTTTCCTATAAATAGAAGCTCATTCTTCTTCATTTCTCACCAATTCACTAAAGCTCTAGAGCATTTATTATAGAGAGAAATTATAGAGAGAAAATCTATAGAAGAAGAGAAGCCTGCTACTTCACTACTCCTATATCCAGTTTCTTTCAAAGGTAAGGCGTGTTATTCTTTCTTATTCATGAAGAGAACTTCTGTTATTCCATTCTTTATTATTCTGTTGGAATAACCTGTAAAAGTGGCATACCCTATTCATAAACTCATACACGCCAGATACCCTATACTTGGTGAAATCCTTATGTTATTCCATTCTTTATTATTCTCATTGAAATAATCAGATGCGTGGTTTACCCTATACTTGGTGGAATGACTCAGTATATGCGGTTTACCCAATACTTGGTGATCTTCTTCATTATTCTATTCTTTATTATTATGTTGAATAACTTTGTTTATGCTAAGCACCGCATACTGGTGAAATTCTTTTTATTATTCCGCTCTTTATTATTCTATCTAATATCCTCGCTTGCAGTGAATTTCACCGACTGTTCCATATTTATTATTCCGCATTTATTATTCTCGTTTAATATTCTCGTAGCTTATGAATTTCACGACACCGTTCCATATTTATTATTTCGCATTTATTATTCTCGCTTTAATATCCTCATCGATGTGAATTTCACCGACCTAGTTCCATATTTATTATTCCGCATTTATTATTCCGTTGGGAATAACTCCGTCATGCGGTCTCTATCGCATGCACGGTGAATCCTTCATTATTCCATTCTTTATTATTCGTTGAATAACTTGTCATGTGGATCGCCACACGCACGGTGAATGATCATTTGTATTCATTCCTTATTAAATTATGGAAATGATCTCAGATATCGTGGATTACTGCGCATGGCGGTGAAAATTCATTTGCAGTTTCATATATTCTTTATTATACTCAGTTGGATAAAGTTTTGATTTCTATACTCCATGAAATTAGTGGAATATCATTGATATTTGCGCTTCATCCAGTATCTTTTCATGGAAATATTCTTCTGAGCATTCTTGACTTTTACTTTACAAAGAAGTATCATGTTGACAATTTGGATATTATTAGTTCCTGGATAAATTAATTCTTGAACTTGTTTAATTGAATTCCTATAACATTGTCATCATCCTCATGTTTATATTATGTTGAAAGTCATCTTTGGCTTACGTGCATAGATGGACTTAGTATGATTATGACCAGGGATCATTTGGTATAATCATGAACTGTGATGTTATAAGTGATGTGGTAAAAGTCCTCGCCGCACTGTAATGCATTGATGGACGCTTTTTGGTATGATTATGACCGTGGATTATTCTAAGATAGTACGATTGAGTGGATGATTTAATGAATATCCTTGACTCGTAGTATAGGGATGATTAGAAGATGTGGTTTATTTATTAAAAATCGAGTCTCAAATGATTAAAGTTGATGAAAACATTTTTAAATCATAGAAGATAGTAGGTTTTATTCTCTACTTGACTCTTCTAATGGATTGCTTATTCCGCTGCAGTTAAACTTGATGTCTATTGTATTTTATCAGTTTAACATTGTTGAAGACTATTGATAATTTATTCTATATTATCTTAGTCATAATATTTCTTACTGGGCTAGTGGAGCTCACCCTTTCTTTCAATGTTCTCTTCAGGAAATGAGAATATAGCTGGGACGAGTCGGGGAAAGGAGTGATGGTCCAGAAGATAGCATTAGTAGTCCTCACTATTCTGTTAAATAGTGTTACAATAAATGTAATGAGGACTCGAGAGTATGGATATTGTCTAGATGACAATATTCCTATTAGAACTCTCGGGTTTATGTATTGTCGATGTTACACGACATTGGTATAATTAAGTTTGTATTTGTATTTTGTACCATGTATTTGGCGACTCAAGATGGGTGATGTATACCTAATTTTGGGGGCGTCACACGACACCCACACCATAGGTCCTCAATACAATTATATATTGTATGTCATGCTGTTTTATAATGTATTGAGAAACTTCGACAGTCTCGAACCATCTCACTATTTCCTCATTATCCTCATCGACCCAAATTACACTCTTATTACCTGAAAGGAATTGTGAAGCAAAAGGGTGAGCGCAACTAGCCCAGTAAAGAATATCATGGCTAAAAATAACTATATTATCAATAGCTTTCATCAATAATAAATCATAGATTTAGAACATATGGTAGATGATAAAACTTTTCAACCATAGTTACAGCGGAACGAGCAATCCATTAGAAGAGTCAAATAGACCATAATGTCTATTATCTTCTCTATGTTAAAAGTTCACCAACAATGTTTTATCCCTGTAACATCAATCAACAATTCCTATCCACAATTATATGAATAACTCATAATCATAACTGTGATTCTGAATTCTTTTTCGCACCTAGGACGAAGATAATTTACATCACATATCTTTACCTACAATATCAAAAATCATGGTTATACCAAATCACAATTTCTGCTCATAATCATACTAATAAATTCATCTTTGCACTACGGCCAAATATATACAATTGTATAACAAAAAATCAACAGTTTATCTATGCACTACAGGCCAAAGATATACAACTGTAAAACCAATAATGCTGAGACTCAGCTTAATATTATCACGACCACGAATTATCCATGCACTACGGGCCAAGGATATTCGTGTTTTCCATTACGGTCAAGATTATACCGAATAATCCCTGGTCATAATCATACCAAGTCCATCTATGCACTACGGCCAAAGATGACTTTTACCACATCCATAAATTAATATTTCATCGTTGAGACTCAGCTCAATAATTAATCCACATCATCAAATCATCCCTGCATTACAGGCCAATGATATTATTTAGTATCACGACCACGAATTATTCATGCACTACGGGCCAAAGATAATCGTATTTTTATCAATCTATCCCCGATCATGCCATAAAATAATTCATCTTTGCACCCTCGTCAAGAGAATTCATAGCCATAATCATATCAAAAACCGTCCCATCAATGCACTACGCCTGCCAACGAGGACTTTTTCCACATCATTTGTAACATTACGGTCATGATTATACCGAATAATCCCTCGGTAATAATCATACCAAGTCCATCTATACCACTGAATACGAGATGACTTTCAACAAAATATATAAACACGAGGATGATGACAATGATATAAGAATTCAATAAAATAAGTTTAAGAATTAATTTATCCAGAACTAATAACCAACAAAGATAATAAAAATATAAGAAACAACAAATTGATTTTCACCGCCATGCAGAATCCACGATACGAGATCATTTCCACAATTTAATAAGGAATGAATACAAAGGATCATTCACCACGCATGTGTAATCCACATGCATGTGTTATTCCAATGTAATAATAAAGAATGGAATAATAAAAGACATCACCACGCATACGATAGAGACCGCACGCATACAAAGTTATTCTCAATGTAATAATAAATGCGAATAATAAATAATGGAACCAGTCCCGCCAGAAAACGCATGCATGACGTGATATTCCGGCGTAATCGTAAATGCGAAATAATAAATATTGGAATCTGGTCAGGTGAAATTCACACCGACAGTGTAAGACCCCAACTTATTATTAATGAAATTTAATTTTCTCTATTTATTATTTTGAAATAGTAAGGGTTGATTTGATTAATGTGGATAGTTATGGGTAAAATACGCAAATATTTTAAAATAAGCAAGTGGTTGTAAAATATTCATTGTTGTCGGGGAATATTCGTTTGGTCGTGGAATATTCGTCTCGTCGGGAATATTCGTATTTACTGCCAAGCAGCCCATGTGTGGTCCCCATAACTAAAGCGATTGGATGAAGAAAACGACAAATATAAGTTGTTTAAAAATAACGGCGTAGTTATTCACATTAATCTTGTTAAAATACTTGTTGGTTAAAACACAAAGAAGACACCAGTATTGTACCAATTATTGATTCTTACGTAAGAAGGCATTACTCAATAATGGTTACGATGAATTACTGCTTCGATTTTTTATTGATTTAATAATTGCTGCGTTGATATTTTATATTGTCATTGTTTCAATAATTGTTATTACATTTATTTTTCATTATCAAGCAATAATTCATATTATTTGAATAATATTATTAGATAACATTATTGGCAATGTCTAGAAAGTTCTGGTTTATAGAGGTTTGGTCACCTAATCAAGCGCCCAAGAAGGAGAAATTCTATTGAAAGCCCTCTTTCCTGGGAGAACAAACCGTCACAAGATCTTGTGATTCTCAGAATATTATTTGTGAATAATTAATTATTAATTTATATAATGAGGAAAATATTGATTTTATGTGGATATAGATGGAGAAAATTTTAATGTGACAATTGTTGAAAATTGAAATTTTATCTTTTCCTCGATAAAATAATTTATTTAAATATATTATTATATTTTAATAATATAATAATGGTGATATTTTTACAACGAATGTGGGATATATGAGTATCTGAGGAGGAAGAGTATTTTTGTTGCAATAAATGTTTAAAACATGTTAAACATGTCTCATGACCCCATTTATTTACTTCAAATTTGATTATAAATCAAAATCGTCTGCTTTGTGGATTTCGGTCAATTCTATTTGAAATTTGGAAAAATTTCTTCTGCAAAGTTGTAGAGAATTGAATTTCCTATAAAAATTCATGAGATTCAATTTTTCCGACAAAAGGGCTATTTATTGTGAATTATTGAAGTTCAAGTTCAAAATAATCGACTTTTGGAAGTTTAAATTATTTTAAATTAGAAAAACGTTTTTTCTTACTTTTTCTAGAAGGTGGCATGTGCTTATTGAGTGAAATCAGATTTCAAGAGTGGCGAGGAATTTTGATATATATAATAATATTAAATTAATTTTTCGCTTTGGTGTTCTAAGCAATTTCCTATAAATAGGTGCTTAGGTTAATTGAAAATTACACCGAAATCAAGTTTTCTCTCTATATTATCGAGTTTATTCTTGTGAGTATTTTGAGTATACTTTGAGTATTGCTATACGGCAAAGTTAAAGTCATAGCCTTATATCCTGTTTCAACTAAGTATCTTGTCTTTTGTGAGATAAGGGATATTTTTTTTTCAGAATGATATTATTTCTTCAATATCATTATTTTGAAATATCGATCTGAAATTTTTATCAAATTTGGAACTTTTGGGCCTGAGTTACTATTCACGATACTAAGACTATTCACGTGATACTGATCTTATTCACTTAATACTGTGACTATTCATCGAAAAATAAAATTTTTCTTTTCATCCAAAATATCTATTCTTGATACTAGCTTTTGATTGTATCCATGTTTTGATCATTCTTGAATTTTACACCACTATAATTATTTTTGAGGTATTTTGGACATGGATAAAACAAAGTACTAATCCTTAATCCTTAATCTTTGTCATTTTGTTTCACCGGATTCGCTTCTTTAAAAATATTTTTCATCATCCTCGCCTTAAATGATGATATTATTGAATATCTTTGGCCCAGTAGTAAAAAGATGAATGATTTCGATGAATATCTTTGGCCAGTAGTGCAAAGATGAACAGTGTTTAGATGAACATGACCAATCGATGAATATCTTTGCTTTGTAGTGCAAAGATGAATATTTGATTCCGTATATATATTGATTGATGTTACAGGATAAAAGATGACGATGAACTTTTAAATTCATACATAAAAGATAGTAGTTTGCATTCTCTACTTAACTCTTCTAATGAATTATTATTTCACGCTAATATTGATTTAAAATTTGTTGTCTATCAGTATTCTATTAGATTTTTCCCTGTTGAAGACTAACGATAATTTGTTGTATATTATCTTAGTTATAATATTCTTTATTTGGGCTAGTTGAGCTCACCCTTTTCCTTTTTGTTCCATTTTTCTTTTCGTGAGGCGAGAATATAAGCGAGTACGAAGCCTGGGGTATGGAATGAAAGTTCTAGAGAGAGTTGTTTAGTAGTCCTCACCATTTTTGTAAAATAATGTATCAATAAATGTGATGAGGATTTATCCGAGTATAGATATTGTCTAGAAGATAATATTTGTATACAAACTCACGCTTTTATTGTTGTAATAATAAAGTTGTAGTTGTTTCAGATCATGTATTGACAACTCGTAATGGGTGATGTATACCTATTTTGGGGGCATCACATTGGTATCGAGCTTAGGGATATGATCTCTGCGCGAGATCTGGGAATAGAATTAGGAGGGAGAGACGAGTAAATCCTTCGCTAAGGTGTCCTACCTAAGCTTATTTGTTAGTTGGTCAAGATATAAGGATATTATGTGATATATTGATTTCTTAATTAACCCTTGTTTTACGACAAGATTTTAAGAATGTCGATCGAGAATATTAACAATGGAAATGAGACCGTGGAGAGCGCTCAGACTCACCAACGAGGAGAACGTGCAGCAACAGTCGGCAATGTTCCTCCCGTGAACAACACCAATTTGAGCGTATGATGAACGAGGGGATGTTTAGAAGCTTTTTGCAGTTCATGCAAAATCGCATTTGGAGACTCGTGTTCAAAATATAGGAGGAAATGATAGCAATTCACGGGTTGTCACGTAAGCCAGCGCTTCAAAGAGTCAGGACCACCGAGATTTTAAGGAAAGCCGGATCCGATCATGGCGAAAACATGGGTCAAGCAAATTACCAAGATATTCGATGTCTTGGGATGCACGGAGGAACAGAAGGTTCCATTCGCCACCTTTATGTTCCGTGGCGAGGCGTATCATCGGTGGGAGTCCGTGAAGTGTACCCATCCAACCGCACTCAAAGTATGTTGGGAGACATTTGAAACTATTTAATGACAAATACTTTCCGAAAGTGTTCGTCTATATGAAGGAAGTGGAGTTCATCGATTAGAACAAAACAACACGATTTTGTCTCAAGACGAGGCAAAGTTTGCAGAGTTATCCGTGTTCAGACCTCATTTGGTGGAGAATGAGGAACGATGACGCGGATGTTTCTCGAGAGGTTTAAAACCCCAAGATACGACAATATCTCATTTCTCATAAATTTTCTCTCTATTCAAATGTTGTTAATGTGGCTCAATTGTTAGAGCGAGATAACGAGTATGTTCAACCGAGGACCATAACCGAGATCGTACTGTAGATAGCGAACAATGTAATAATGATAACCAAAGGAGAAAGAAACAGATCGACAAAAATGGTAACCACTGGTGGTAATCATGGCCATGAAAATAGAAGAAGCGAGTCGGGAGGAGATTTTAAAAAGAGAGATTTAACAACGACCATGTGAAGATGATAAAGGTCTTAAAAAGAATCGGTTCTAAGGAGGAGAACGACCACCGATCATATGCTATAAATGCGGTAAAGAGGGACATATCACCAAACCGTCCCACAACAGCTCAAGGTATGCTATAATTGTGGAAAGAAAGGACATATCGCCGAGATTAGACGGCGAAAACCTAGTTCAATGGGGACGGTGACTCAAAAGATCGTCCCTGAAAAAGTCAAAGTCAATCTGCCCGGAAGAACGCGTTTGTCATGATCGGTCAAAATGCGAGGAACCCAAACGAGGTGATCACGGTAAGCTATTTATAAATTCTTGCGAAGTTTATACCTTACTTGATAATTTGGGTGCTACCCATTCATTTATCTCTCCCGCTTGTGCTCAACGCTTAAACTTGACTCGAGAGAAATTAGACTTTGACCTATCTCGTGGAAACTCCGTTAGAGAAACTTTCATCACATCCACTGCTTATAAATCTTGTTTGATTCAAGTTGGCACCATTACCTTACCGTTGACCTTATCTCTTTAAAGATACTTGCTTTTGATGTTATTTTAGGGATTGATTGGTTAACTACTCATCATGCCAAAATTGATTGTTTTCGTAAGGTTGTTAGTTTTCATATTCCTAACCAACCCGTTATGACGAATTCAAGCAACTAAACCATTAAAATCAATCATCGTCATATCTAATCATAAAGCTATTCGCTTATTGAAAAAACGGATGTCAAGCTTTCTTAGCCCATGTTATGGATTTGAATAAAGACACGCCAAATTTGAATAATATTCCTGTTGTTATTGACTTTCCCGACGATATTTCAAGAACTTCCCGGCCTACCCCGAACGTGAAGTTGAATTCTTTATTGATCTTGAACCTCAGACAAAGCCCATTTCTAAAACCCATATCGAATGGCTCCTATTGAATTCGGGGGAGTTAAAGGTCCAACTACGTGAATTGTTGGACATCGGTTTCATTCATCCTAAGACATCTCTTTGGGGTGCTCCTATTTTATTCAGTAAAGAAGAAAGACGGAGTATGCGACTTTGTATTGACTATCTGGAATTGAACCATGTCACCATCAAGAATAGGTATCCTCTACCTCGTATTGATGACTTGTTTGACCAACAGTAAGGAGCACAATTCTTTTCAAAATCGATCTTCGCTTCGGATATCATCACCAAGAAGATTAGAATCGAGGATATTCCAAAGAGCGCCTTCAAAACTTCGGTATGGGCATTATGAATTCTTAGTCATGTCTTTCGGATCGACTAATGCTCCTGCGGCTTCCATGGATATGATGAACCGAGTATTCAAGGAATATTTGGATCAGTTTGTTGTTTTCTTTATTGATGACATCCTCATATATTCTAAAATTCGTGAAGATCATGAGCACCATTTGAAGCTGGTTTTCCAAAGGCTTCGTGAAAACAAACTATATGCCAAATTGAAGAAATGCGAGTTCTGGCTTGAGGAAGTAGCATTTCTTGGGCACGTGGTGTCAAAACATGGAGTATCCGTGGACCCTGCCAAGATTGAAGCAATACAAAGTTGAGAGCAACCAAGTCGGATGGATAGAAGTCGTAAGCTTCGGGTCTAGCTGGTTATTATCGGAGATTCGTGGAAGGGTTTTCTCGAATCACTACTCCATTAACTCAGCTAACTCAAAAGGATACAAAATTCGTTTGAAGCGAAGAATGCGAGAAGAGTTTCCAAGAGATTAAGATGAGACTTATTTCGGCACCTGTTCTAACAATACCATCTGGTTCGGATGGATTTGTTATCTACAGCGATGCTTCAAGCAAAGGGTTAGGATGTGTTCTCATGCAACGTGAGAAAGTCATAGCGTATGCCTCGCGACAACTTAAAGAATATGAGAGGAATTATCCTACTCATGATGTAGAGTTAGCGTGCGCAAGCTGCTTAAAGATATGGAGGCACTATCTATATGGGGAGAAGGTGGAGATATATTCGCACCATAAAAGTCTTAAATATTTTTTCACTCAAAAGAACTCAACACGCGGCAATGACGTTGGCTCGAGCTATTGAAAGACTACGACCACACTATTCAATACCATCCCGAAAAGCGAACGTGGTAGTTGACGCGCGAAAGTAGAAGATCATATGCAGGAGAATGAGTGCGATGATGTCAAGTATGCGCATAGAGCCAACTTTAATAGAAAAAGTTAAGGTTGCTCAAGTCACCGAATCTTGAATGATGCGTATGAAGAATAAAGTACAAGAAGGAGCTATTCCTAAGCGAGAATTGATGAAGAAGGAATACTTGAGTCCACTCCACTTCAGGTCCCTAACGACTCTAATTTGAAGTACAAGATTATGATGGAGGCACACAATACACCATTTGCAATCCATCCTCGGAAGTACTAAAATGTATCGTGATCTTCGACATACATTTTGGTGGAACAATATGAAGAGAGAGATTGCAAAGTTTATCTCGATGTGTTTAACTTGTCAACGTGTAAAGCGAGCATCTAGTACCTAAGGGTCCGTTGCAAACCACTTGAGATTCCGAAATGGAAGTGGGAACACATTACCATGGATTTCAATTACGGGTCTTCCTACGGTTTCTCAAGGCATCAATGCCATTTGGGTTATTGTTGATAGATTAACCAAGTCTCGCTTCATTTCTTGCGGATCACGGAGACTTATTCCTTGAACGTCTTGCTAGTATATATGTAAATGAGATTGTGAGGTTGTATGGCATGCCAAGATCCATAGTTTTGATCGCGACCCAAGATTCACTTCAAGATTTTGGGTTAGTTTGTAAAAAGCTATGGGCACGGATTTATTTATTCGCTTTCAAGATACCATCCTCAAACCAGACGGACAATCGAGAGGGACTATTCAAACTCTTGAAGATCTATTAAGACTCGTGTCCTGTACTTCAAGGGCGGTTGGGATAAGTATTTACCATCAGTGGAATTCTCCTACAACAACAGCTTATCGAGCAAGTATAGGTGTGGCTCCATTCAAGCATTATATGGACGAAAATGTCGCTTCTCTAGTATGTTGGGACGAGGTGGGTGAAGCAACATTGTTGGGACCCGAGTTGAATGCGTATGACTACGAAAAAGATCCAAATGATTCGACAACGATACAAAGCGGCATGTGATCGACAAAAGAGTTATGCGGATCTTCATCGAAAGGACGTGGAATTTAGTATAGGGGATCATGTATTGTTGCGAGTTGATCCACGGAAGGGAGTTACAAGATTTGGGAAGAGAGGAAAGCTCAATCCACGATTTATCGTCCATTTCAAATTCTTGATCGAGTAGGAAATGTAGCCTATAGACTTGCGTTACCTCCGAGTATGTCTCGTGTTCATAATGTGTTTCATATATCCGTATTTCAAATATGTGAAAGACCCGAACCACGTTATAAAGTTAGAACCGACGAAATAAATAAGAAGACTTAACGTATGAGGAGGTACTGCCAAGATCTTGGATAGGAAGGAGCATGTCCCTACGCCAAGAAAGGTCATACCACAAGTTAAAGTTTTGTGGAGGAATCATGCTATAGAGGAAATGACCTCGGAATTGAAACGGAAATGAAAGCGAGGTATCCTCACCTTTTCAAACACACACGTGCACGTCAATTTCGAGGACGAAATTTCATAAGGAGGGGAGGTCAGAAGACCCCAACTTATTATTAATGAAATTTAATTTTCTATTTATTATTTTGAAATGGTAAGGGTTGATTTGATTAATGTGGATAGTTATGGATAAAATACGCAAATATTTTAAAATAAGCAAGTGGTTGTAAAATATTCATTGTTGTTTGGGAATATTCGTTTGGTCGTGGAATATTCGTGATCGTCGGGGAATATTTGTGACGACGGCCACAGCACATGTGTGGGCCCCATAACTGAAAAGCGATTGGATGAAGAAAAACGACAAATATAAGTTGTTTAAAAATAATCTGCAGTAGTTGTTACCAGTTAATCTTGTTAAAATACTTGGTGGTTAAAACACAAGAAGACACCAGATTGCACCAATTATTGATTCTTACGTAAGAAGGCATTACTCAATAATGGTTACAGTAATTATCGCTCAAATATTTTATTGATTTAATAATTGCTTTGCGTTGATATTTTATATTCTTTGTTGTTTCAATAATTGTCATTACACATTATTTTTCATTATCGAAGCTAATAATTCATATTATTTGAATAATATTATTAGATAACATTATTGGCAATGTCTAGAAAGTTCTCATCTATAGAGAGGTTTGGTCACCTAATTGCAAGGCCAAGAAGAGAAATTCTTATTGAAAGCCCTCTTTTCCTGGAACATGTACTGGTCACAAGATCGTGATTCTGTAATATTATTTGTGAATAATTAATTATTAATTTATATAATGAGGAAAATATTGATTTTATGTGGATATAGATGGAGAAAATTTTTAATGTGACAATTGTTGAAAATTAAAATTTTATCTTTTTCTCGATAAAATAATTTATTTAAATATATTATTATATTTTAATAATATAATAATGGTGATATTTTTACAACGAATGTGGGATATATGAGTATCTAGGAGGAAGAGTATTTTTGTTGCAATAAATGTTTAAAACATGTTAAACATGCTCATGGACCCCATTTATCGACCGAAATTTGATTATACCGTAAAATTGTCCGTTTGTGGATTTCTGGCCAATTCCTATTTGGAATTTGGAAAAATTTCTTCCGCAAAGTTGTAGAGAATTGAATTTCCTATAAAAATTCATGAGATTCAATTCAATTTTCCGACAAAAGGGCTATTTATTGTGAATTATTGAAGTTCAAGAAGCTCAAAATAATTGACTTTTGGAAGTTTAAATTATTTTAAATTAGAAAAACGTTTTTTTCTTACTTTTTCTAGAAGGTGGCATGTGCTTATTGAGTGAAATCAGATTTCAAGAGTGGCGTAGGAATTTTGATATATATAATAATATTAAATTAATTTTTCTTGCTTTGGTGTTCTAAGCAATTTCCTATAAATAGGGTGCTTAGGTTAGAATTGAAAATTACACCAAAAATCAAGTTTTCTCTCTATATTATCGAGCGTATTCTTCTTGTGAGTATTTTGAGTATACTTTGAGTATTGCTATACTATGCAAGTTAAAGTCATAGCTTATATCCTGTTTCAACTAAAGTCTTGTCTTTGTGAGATAAGGGATATTTTTTTTTTCAGAATGATATTATTTCTTCAATATCATTATGTTGAAATATTGATCCGAAATTTTTTATCAAATTTGGAACTTTTGTGTCTGAGTTACTATTCACGATATACTAGTCACTATTCACGAATCATTTATGACTATTCATCGAAAAAAATGAAAATTTTTCTTTTCATCCAAAATATCTATTCGGATACTAGCTTTGATTGTATCCATGTTTTGATCATTCTTGAATTTTACACCACTATGATTATTTTTGAGGTATTTTTGGACATGGATAAAACAAAGTACGAATCCTTAATCCTTAATCCTCGTCATTTTGTTTCACTGGATTCGCTTCTTTAAAAATATTTTTCATCATCCTCAGTCTTAAATGATGATATTATTGAATATCTTTGGCCTGTAGTGCAAAGATGAATGATTTCGATGAATATCTTTGGCCGTAGTGCAAAGATGAACAGTGTTTAGATGAACACGACCAATCGATGAATATCTTTGGCCAGTAGTGCAAAAGATGAATATTTGATTCCGTATATATATCGATTGATGTTACAGTGGATAAAAGATAGATGATGAACTTTTAAATTCATACATGAAGATAGTAGTTTGCATTCTCTACTTAACTCTTCTAATGAATTATTATTTCCGTCTGCGAATATTGATTTAAAATTTGTTGTCTATTGTATTCTATTAGATTTTTCCTCGTTGAAGACTAACGATAATTTGTTGTATATTATCTTAGTTATAATATTCTTTACCGGGCTAATTGAGCTCACCCTTTTCCTTTTTGTTCCATTTTTCTTTTCAGAGGCAAGAATATAAATGAAAGTACGGTCTGGGTATTGAATGAAAGTTCTAGAGAGAGTTGTTTAGTAGTCCTCACCATTTTGTAAAATAATGTATCAATAAATGTGATGAAGATTTATCTCAGTATAGATATTGTCTGAAGATAATATTTGTATACAAACTCACGCTTTATTGTTGTAATAATAAAGTTGTAGTTGTTTCGTATCATGTATTGACAACTCGAAATGGGTGATGTATACCTATTTTGGGGGCGTCACAGACGAGGATATTCCGACGAGAATCATAAATGCGAAATAATAAATATTGGAACCGTGTCGTGAAATTCACTCGATGGGATATTCCGACCGTAATAATAAATGCGAATAATAAAAGAAGATCACCAAGTATTGGGTAAACCGCATATACAAAGTCATTCCACCAAGTATAGGGTAATTCACAGATACATGTTATTCCAACGTAATAATAAATAATTGAATAACAATAGACTTCACCGTATACTAGAATTCACGATACAAAAGTTATTCCAACGAGAATAATAAAGAATAGAATAATGTAAGTTCTCTTTCATGAATAAGAAAGAATAACACCCTTACTGCAATTACAACAAATAATATCCCTTACTATAATAATATCCCTTTACCTTTCAAAGAAGAGTATTCCGACTAGTACGGCGATGATATACTCGAAGGAAACTTATACTACGCTCAAAGCTTTCTTAAACTCTAAAGAAATACTATCAAGATTATAGAAGAAGAATTCTCTCTATAGTTTCTCTCTTTAGAGTTTCAATGAATTCGTAAGAAATAATGAAGGAATGAGCTTCTATTTATAGAAGAATGGAATGAATAAGAACTCAATCCATGGATCATTCAAAATTGATTTACTTTAATCTGACTATCCATATTTAAAGCAAAATCTTTTAAATATAATATAATATATTCTATTTATAATCTAATAAAACGAATAACTTTAATAAAGATTTTACTATTAGCCTAATAAAACGAATAACTTTATAAAAGTATTCTCTTTTATATATAAAAAGATTTTACTATTAGCCTTAATAAAACGAATAACTTTATAAAAGTATTCTGCTTTATATAAAAATTTTACTATTAGCTTAATAAAACGAATAACTTTATAAAAGTATTCTCGCTTATATAAAAAACTTTTTCATTATAATTTCAACCAACTATTCAAAAATTAAGTACATCTCTTTATAGAATAATATTGTACCCAAAATTGATTTGACCGAAAATAAATATATTGTTCGGGTGAATAGTAACTCGTGAATAGTAACTCATGAATAGTAACTCGTGAATAGTACTCCGACACAAAAAGTGCCCCAAATACCCGAGTGAATAATACTAGAGTGAATAGTAACTGAGTATTTTATGACAACTTGTCAACTTTGAAAAATTTTCACATATCACCCTTAACTTTAACCTTTTATCAATTTAACCATTTACTAAAATAGAAAAATTAAATACTTTTATTTCATAAAATTCGGGGTCTCACATGCTTAAAGACACTAATTAAAGTCATTGCATTTAAGGGATTTTGGTCCTTTTTTTTTTGCAATGCTTGTGACAAGGTATTTGCGATTCCCAAAACTTTTTTCATTAAATGCAACACGAATACAGACTCAAAATCTCAGATGAAATGCAACAAAGTACATGTTTCTATATTTTTATCACCCTGCATCATCTTCTACTATCTCAAGCACTTCAATTGTTTTAGAAAACAAATTAATAATTGTGTTATAATGTGAACTTCACCGTGTGTTTCTGGGCAGCTTCAAGCTTCATATTAAAATATAAAAAATAAATATGAAAATAAGGCTTTCTGAAAAATTATATTCCTTCTGTTCCAAAATATAATATCAATATTGACTTTTTAAAATTAACTTAAGATATTTTCAAACTTAAAATAAACATAAAATTTTATAATTTTAGTCAATAAACTCAATATAATAATTATTAATATAAATTATCTACAAAGTAATACCCATTATAAGATTTATCGTCACATAATTTTTAATAAATTATCTTAATTTTGAGTTTGAAATTATTTTAATTTAATTTTCAAAAGTCAATAATTTTCTTATAATTCGGGATGCATATAAATATCTTTTATTTTACATTATACTTGACACTAAAATTTAAAAGTACAAAAAAGTAAATGTATTTTTATTAGGATATCCTGGTATAATTATAAACTAGAAAGACTTTCCAAACACAGCATAAAGCAAATAGACAATATTCTCAAACAACATAAATGAGACCAATAACTCAGTAATTTTAAATAGGCCTACAGTCTTGTCAATTGCGGGGATAGCTCCTTTGGGAGAGCGTCAGACTGAAGATCTGAAGGTCACGAGTTTGATCCACGTTCACCGCAATAATAATTTTCTAATTTTTAATTAACTGTTTTCTATTGTTTTATCTTGGGTGTTCTTTTATTTTACAGGCTTTTGTTATTTTGCAACTTTAATATACTTTTTTTCGTTACTAATTGGACCGGACTGTCGGTCCAATTGGTAAAAAACAGAACTGATTTACTCTTCGGTTCGGTTCAATTCGATTTTATTGATTTGATCAAAAATCGATTGACCACCGGTCCAATTTTTAAGAGAATTACTTCCATTCAATAAGAAAGAAAAAAAAGCATTCTCATTTTCTTAGTTTCAAAAAAAGAAACTCGTCTGTTTTGGTGTTATTTTATTAATATAAATGACATAATATTTTCAAATTTATTATTATAATTTCATAAAAACATATTTAATATTTTACAAAAGCATGCAGTTAATAATTATACCAAATTATCCATACAACCGGTGGGACTGGCGCTATAAGCCAAAACAGAATGTAACAAATTCATACTTGATTATATTGTAAAATGAGTAAAATTTGAGCTCGATTCGTACTCGTTCGTTCGATTAAAAGTTCGATCTGAACTCGATTCAAAATATAAATAATTCGAGTAAATTTTAAAGTTTAATAAATTACTCAAATCTCCTCAAATTTCAATTTTCTATTAATACTTGAATCATATTCGTTCGAAAAATTTAAACTGCTCGAGTTCAATTTAAGATCGTGCTCGACTTAGTAGCTAAACGAATCTCAATCAAACCTTATTTTGTACTCGATAAATTTTAAAAATCAAATCTAAACAATTCAATACTCGGCTAGCTGAACTCGATTCATTTATACCCTTACTTGTTGATAACTTTTTTTTTTGTTGACTGATTTTGTTTGGCTATTGATTTGAAATTAAAGAATTTTCTATTTGTTATACCTTGTTAAATAAACCAAACAAGGGACATAACAAAGGAGGTAATACCCCCATTTTAATAATTCTAATTATACACAACTCTTTATAAAAAAAGGCATCACAGTTATCATAAAGTAGTTTCTTTACTAACCCCTTATGTTGCGTTTGGATTCAGGAATTAAAAAGAGAATTCAAATGCAAATAGAAAATGGATTTCCCTCCTTTCTGAACTTGGCTTCTGTGCTAGCAAAGTACATAATAGCTATTTCATCTTCTTTTTTAGTCTTTCAAAAAAATCATGTTCTTGTGGCTGCATAACAAGAAAGACCCTCAAAACTCCCTATAACATATCTAAGGGGCAACGAACAAGAAATGTACAAAGGCATACAAAACCTATTGCTAATAAAAAAACACAGTTGCACTAGGGAAAAGTCTGCCTTGCAACATGAGAGGCAATGTGAGGATCACATACCATGAACACCACCATAGAAATTTTATCTAAATTATCAGCGAATCATGTCGAGGTCGTCTTATTCTGATTGCGGTACTTCCCGTATCTCCGCGAGACACCATCATCAGCTATTGTATCCCAGAGCTGCATTGCGATAAAGAAAATTAATACCCTCAATTACAAGAAACGTTGCGAAAAAAGAAAAGAATTAGCTGAATGAAGCTGCAAAAAGCACAAAGAATACTCACTTCCAATTTTCCCTTGGAGCCTCCTATAGCCAGCAGAAAGGGGCAATCTTCTGAGAAAGAAATGGAAAAGACGGCTCCCTGACAATAACATTTAGAAGACAGTGTGACAATCCCTTCAGTATATACACGTTCATAAATATATACAGCGGTTTGCACAAAAACACAGGCAATTATAGATCAAATTTTGTGGACGTTATTTATCCACGTCTTTATTTCAATAACTAAAAAGGTTCACCAAATAAAGAATCACATACAGCTTTGGGATTTTTAGATGCAACACATGAAGGTTGGTCATTTGATAGATCCCAGAGTTTCACCTGCGCCAAAAATAAGGAACCTAAGTAGAAAGAAACCATTTATACTGTGGCATAACAGTTATATGCATGGAGGATGCAAGAAAGCATGAGACAAATCCCAAATACCAACAATAAATTACCATTTTATCAGTGGAACCAGTTGCAAGAAGCTACGAGAAAAAAATAGGGGCAAGGTTAGTAAAGCATGTAAACTGTTAAAGCATGACATTAGAGAGAGGCGAGATATGTACCTTTGGTATCAAAGGATTATAAGAAATAGAGGAGACTGCTTTGTCGTGTGCATGGAGTATAAAACTCGGCTTTGGCTCTGATGATGAATCAGAAGTAGCTGCCCGGATATCAAATCCAGTAACAGTACCGTTCTCGAGACTGACCTGAAAATGCAATGAAATGACATAGTTTGGTTTGGTAAGGCCCCCACAAGCAAATTTAACAATTCATATCAAACGTGCCATGCCCGAGTTTCGCAATTCAAGAAAAAAACAAGAAACTCTAAGCTGAAGGGCGTAGATTTTAGATCAGAGGACGAACCACAAATGAGTGCTCGGTGTGTGGATCCCATGCCAAGCTCTCGACATCAGCATTGACCGACCACTTGAATCCAGTATGCTTTGGTATTCTTCCATCTTTCTACAATGCATGGAAGAAAAAAATGAACTAGGAAATCTTAAAAGCAAAAAGAACAGAAAATAGCATTTGACAAAACAATAGTTGTACGAGTCAATTGTGGTTGTGGTGGGGGGGAAGGGGTGAGTATGATTCCATGATGAATCTGGAAGCAGAATAATGCTCTTTACCATGACTACTGAATGATCGAAAGATCCACTGAGAAGAACTTGAGGAGCATAATGATTCCATGCAACTGCTTGAACCTGAGTTAACAAAAGAAAGGGAAAACACACACATAAAAGACTTGGATTTAACTAAATGGTAGGCCACAGCAGCTACAGATGTGCATGTGACCGTATTTAGATTCAAATTAGAGTTGGATATCAATGCTTAGTTGTAATTTGTAAACAATTCTTGAGAAGCATCTTTTGATGAGTCCGAGAAACTTTTACCCAAATACTTCTAAAATACTTTGTCAACAATTGAAAACACTGGTGATAAAATACAATACATGCTGAACGGAAATTCATGATGCTAATTATACTTCAACTAATCCCAGATTACTTCTCTTATCACCAAAGGAAAGGGGGAAGAGTCAAATTGGACCCATAAAAAATCAAAATAAGCCATAATAGATATTGTAGGAGGCTAAAGTTTATTTTTTTGTACCTAAAACTTCTCAAATAACATCCACATCAATTACTCATGTAGATCATATTAATAGTAGTATAGATTCATATATACATATATATTATATATGTGTGTGTAATAATAATAATAATGATATAATAATAATAATGAGTAAGGATTAATACAGGCCTTGTCAGTATGGTGCTCCATTGTGATATTGCATTCTCCAGTTGCAACGTCCCAAATTTTAACTAATTTGTCAGCACTAGCACTAGCAAGAATATTCCTGTATATAAATAACAAGTGTATTATAATTTATTTTGAAACCCCAACTAAAACCAAAAGACCAAAAAAATATCCCCGAACCTGTACTCCTTATTCCAAGCAAGACCAAGTACTGAATCCGTATGACTGCCTTTTTTGTATTTGATAGATTTCTAACAAAAAACAAATATTCCGATTTAGTAAAAGAAGTGGAAGACCTAAACTTCTATGCATAAATTAACATACAATCTCAAAAATGGATAAGAGAATTATGTGGAGGTGGAATTACTAAAGGAAACTGCAACTGAAAATATGATATGGGGACTATTCATTAGAAATAAATTAAGATGAAGGTGCTATTACAAATAGCAGCATATATTCCTTCAATCAAAGAATTCACAGAAAATGTTTAATATGAATAAGAATAATAAGCTGAGGACATATGAGGGCCTTTGTTAAACTACCAATAGTTGCTTCTATATTGTAATCCAAATTCACATAACATGTCTAGATGATTACAAAGTAAGTCCTACACTACCACATGAACACATAAGTTGCCAAGTATAGCATTCCCAATGTCTCATTTGGTGCCCTCTGGACATTTCAACATTGTCAGCAAGCAAGACTGCCTCAATGGGCATGCTCTCAAACCCTAGATATCATATCAGATTTGATTGCTTATGCAAGTAACATGTTTTCTATGAGATAATTTTGAATCAGAAGTTCTTAGGCAAGCTCTCAAACTTCGCACAGAAATATTGTTATTAGCATTTGAAGCAGTACGAGGTTATAAGTTTAAAATTATAACAAAACATATTAATCATTTTTTGGAAGGTATATTAAGTATGGGGATTGGAACCACCGACGTTGAGGTTATTTGTCAAGGCCTCTGCCATTTCTGCCACCCTTTGGGGTATGAACAAAACATATTTATTAGGCAATAAGTAGGAATTTAAACTATCTGACCTTTGTTCCTTTTTTCCTCTTCTTCTCAGAAACGCCACCTAGTACCTGTGATGGTTGGACTTCATCCATCTGAAAGTAATAAAAATTGTAAGAGTTTCCACAGTAATTAATGATAGGGCCATCTAACCATGTACTACCAATATCAAGGTCCATAATCCACATACAACGTCAAGATCCCATATTTCAATGGTTGGTTCCATGGAGCCAACAGCTATAAAGTTCCCTGACAACAAGTAACCAAAAATTATTAACTCATAATATGGGGCAACAAAACAGAGAGATCATTGTTAACTTAGAAGCACAGTAAGCTGGATAAAAAACATCTTGCCTATTATGATTTTTCAAAGAGAAAACAAAGACAGATAAGTAGCTACTAACAATATCCAGAAAGTGCTTTGCCAATGCAGGAATAGATGACAGGAACCTCATAGGCCACAAGTCTACCATCTTCACGTATATAAACCTATTTTAATACTAAAGCAATCCATCATATGGAAACAATGACAAAGGATCACTGCCTTCACAGGTTAAAAATGCTCACTCCCAATTTATTGAGTCTGCACATTAATATGCTGAATGTCTACATCTTATGTATAGCTATGTGTCAAGTAAGTAATTATGATACGCACTAAATTATCATCAGTTTCAGGTTCTATAAAACTAACTGACCTTCAGAAAACATTATACCTTGCTTATTTAGAAAATCGACTAGAATTCAAGAAAAAGGAAAGAAGCTAAAACAAGAAAGGAGGCTAGTAGAAAGCCTGGTGTTACTATAAGGTTTGATAGGCAAATGATTCAAGACAACGGAAGCTTAGTGCGAACTCATTTCCTTCCCTCTTATTCAAGCAGTCAAATAACAATAGTATTCACAAAGAAAAAAAAATCAGAAGCTAAACATGACAACCAATGGTAGCGACTACAACAGGCTAGAACGATAAAATTGCATGCAAACTCAAGATCCTAGTCATTTCTTTCCTGTCATAAAGCTATTTATATATGACACAAATTTTGATAAAACTGATCTTGATAAAGTTATTCATATATGAAATAAATATCTCTAATTATCCTTCGAAAGAGTATCAAGAAAAGTATAAATAAATTACTTGCACTATCACGTACAAATTTCAAAAACCATTTTAATGTATGCACATGTTTTACCTTTTTCTCCACCTTTAAGTGGGCAATCAAGCCATGCTGTGCAGAGCGGAAATGCCGGGATTATAATATCATGGTGGATAAACATGTTTGAATCCCCCTCAACAATATCCTCCAATATCCAGATCTATTGTAAAAATCATGGTTACCAGTTAGTGGATTGCTCATATAATAGAGATGATTCTTAAGGGATCTACATGTCAAATTGTCAACCAACTACTACATACCTCGAGATGACTGACATCATCCTCATTACGCGCACAAATTATGATCGCATCCTCAGCTTTTATTATCATATCCTCGAGCTCTTCAGAGTCATTACCCTGTAAAGAAAATGAAAGAATTAAAGACTGAGAAGAAAGAATAAGGAGTCTAAATTCTAACAGCAACAAGCCAAGGAAATAAAAAAATCTAAACAAGAACACCAAGAATTAAAGCCACTTACATCTTTATCCTTTAGATATGGATCCAAATCATTACTTGGGTAGTAAGTGTCCCCAAGCCCCTTACTAAAAAGTTCAATGCCTAATGTCAACCAGGGATTAGTACATGCTAGCTTTAACAAATTTTGAAAATAATGTCCAGAAAACAATTCAAAGAACGATGAAACTAGGTTCACAAAGAGATATGGTAGGTAATTCCTTCAAATAACTATGCTAGAAAGATCCCAAGGGAAAAGAAAATTTGTCAAAACTTAATAGTAATTGTGTACGAAGGAAGAAAGATACAAAAGCTATATAGATAAAGATACCATCATCATCTTCATCATAATTATCCATGTCTAGTTCCTTCAAACTATCTGCAATGTCCTCAAAATCGGTCCCTGTAATATTCTTAGAAGACTTGCCAAGGGCATCAGCTGCAATTAATGCTTGTGCAACTTCATCAGGCTGCACTGCAGCCTCAACATCCATATCTTCATCATCTTGTTCACTTTCGCCATCTCCACTGCATAAACAGAAGAAAGAGAATATTATAGAATGGCGAAGTTCAGCCCCTAACAAAGTTTCATATGAACTTCAACTCTAACAGTGCTGCAATTATCTTTTTCTATCTTTTTCTTCTCTGAGATGGATAATTTGCTTCACATTTATCCAACATAAACATATTGATTAACAATGACCATCCCAGATGTCGTTAATTTGTTGTTTATATATGGCAGTCCGTGTCTTAACTTCGTACAATCATTTCCCTCTTTGTAGTGTTGATTCTCCATTACAAAAAGCCACTAAGTTCGTTCTTAAAATATACCTATTAAAATGTAAGCAACAACATGCTTCATGAAAGCAAAAGCGTTTCTCATTTTTCCTTCCTACACTTAATGTAAAGGGAGAGGGAGGAGGGAGGACGCGCCCCCCCGGGTGGGGGGGGGGGGAAAGAGAGAGCTTGTAGCGAAACTTATTCAATTAGACTCAAGAGCCTCTGTTATAAGAATATAAGAATATTAAACTATTTGAAGAAACACGAAGAATGAGAATATTACCTTGTTCCCAAGACACCACTCTTTATAATCTCTTCAATTTCCTCTTTCGAAGGAGGTTCAGCAGCATCGGGTACAGACTTTGAGACCCCTTTAGGGATCCAAGAAATAGCTGAAATCATTCTCCAATGACAATGTCTATATTTTTGTCCTGTTAGCAGAAAAGAAAGGATTTACTTATGGAAAAATTCAATTTATTCACTAGGGAATAAACCCTTTATGAAAACTTTTATCAACACGGGCTAAAAACCTCGAAGTAAAAACAGAATGAACATGACTATAAGACTGACACCTTATATCCAAATATCATATGACTAAACCAACTTCAAAACCCACAACCACTAACATTTGAAGTAAGAAATCACGGCAGGAAATTATTAATATAGTACAAGATTGTATGTAGAGTTGTAAACAACCTGGACTGCCCCCGAGCCCGGCTCAGATCAGCTAAGCCCGACTCAATTCGAGCTCGTTAAATAAGCCGAGCTCAAACAAGCTCCTTCGCCCGTTTAGTTAAACGAGGCGAGCTTGAACAATGTAGTGTCCGACTCATTTAGACCCGGCTCGAGTAAGTCCGGCTCGTTTAGCATTTTTTCTTACTTTTATAAAATAAAAAAAGTTAAACGAGTTAGGCTTAAGCTCAACTAGGCTCGAGTCAAGCTCAAGCTCAACTCATTTACTAAACAGGCTGAGTATTTATACCAAATCTCAAGCTCGTTTAAAGTTTGACTCGGCTCGACTCAGTTCATTTACAACTCTAATTGTATACAAACTATATTGACGTCAAAACCCTCATAACATGGAGATGGAAGTTACCTAAAGGCTAAAATTGCATTCTAAACGGTTTACTGTTCCAACAATTTTGTTAATTGTAGTTTGTAAAATACATCTTAATGAGACCTATACTTTTTGAGAAAGATCCCTGCACACATAACAATCAGCGAAGACCAGAATCAAAAGGGTCACTGAACTCGCAATATTCATTAGACTATCAATTAGCAACAACACAGCTTAGTCAAAAACTAGATGAAAAATAATGAAAGCTCAAGGCGAACAGGTAAGGCCGTAAGGGTAAGTAGTAAAGGCAAGCTCATAGGCAGCTGTTCTGCTAGCTTGATCTAAGTCTTATACAACTCAATGAGGGAACTCAATATTCGTACCCTTTGTTTTCTATAAAGCTTTGGTGAGTTTATGTATAGGGGACCAATTTAAACCACCCAAAACTTCATAAAATTGGTCTACAAATGGCTTGAGACTTGAGATTAAGTTATGATTAGAATTTCTGTTTTCCGGAAATTATTTTCAGTTTCTCAACTAGAAAACTTAAAATGTTCCATTTTCTCTGAACACTATTTCTCAGAAAAATTTATGAGCTAAGTTTTTCCAAAAATGAATTACTTTTGGCACAAACGGACCCCTAAGTACAATAATTGAACAATAAATAATCCCTTTCTACAGCAAGCGAAAGAAATCCATTTGCATATAACATCGATTCTTTAAAGAAATCAATAGTTCTCATAGAAAAAAAAAAAAGGTGATGCTGATGCATAAGCAAAGAAAATCAATGAACAATCCTTAAAACTACAGGTTAATTATATGCTAAATAACATACAATAGCGAGGCGGCGGACTACTTACGTCCGTAAAGAAGCTATGGTGTGTCACGGTGGTGGACTGGCGGTGGGAGGTGTTGACGGCCGCCGCTTGTAGCAGAGAGAGAAATGAGTGAACTTTTAAATTTTATTTGTGGCCCGTTTGGCAGCTACTGGCTAATATTACTACCAACTTTCACATAAGAAATAAATCATTTACAAATTTTGGTACTCTCTTTGTTAAATAGAGTTTTATTTATTTGAAAATTTGTTTCATAATTATTTTTTGTTTTTATTAAAAATAATATGAAACAATAAAATATACTCAAATTTTTTATCTTAATTTAGTAGCATGTCATTATTTTTACTAACATTTTGTTATCATGTCATTACTTCTTACCAACATTTTATTAACAGTACGGGTAACTATATAATAATTACTCCCCCTGCTCCAAATTAATTACTTAATTTTGATTTTTTAAGTTAAATTAATTATTTTAAAATTAATAATTAATCATATATAAATATATTCTAAAATTATAAAAATTGGGGTTAGTAATAAATTGTATATACTTTCTTTTTTAGTTATAATCTCTTCACCTATATTTTAGCAAAATAGTAAAAGATTAGTTTTAAAATGGTCAATTTGACTTTAAAAAAGTGGCCTCGAAAGAATTAATTTGGATTTTAGGAATATATTTTTTAGATACATACATTTTTTTTCTTTTGTGTCATCCTTTCTAAGACTTTAAAACGAACCAAATGATTTGGAGTTGATTCGTACTCGATCGACTAAAAGTTTGATCCAAATTCGACTCAAAATATAAACGATTCAAATATAAGCAAATTTTAAAGCTCGACAAATTTCTCGAACATCTTTAAATTATAATTTTTTATTGATACTCGAATCATATTCGCTCAAAAAGCTCAAATTATTAAGATTCAATTCGAGATTGTGCTCGATAAATTTTATAAACCAAATCTAAATAACTCAACAATCGACTCTAAATTCCTTTCAATTAAATTAATGAGTTAAATGTTACACAAATTTTAAAGAGTGTAGTATTATAAAGAAAAGTACTTCCACATATCTTACACAAATTTTAATGGAACAATTACATAGGATACATGCAGCCCAAGTTTCAAGTGATAAAGGTCCAAGACCCAATAATCAATTTAATGTGGGCTACAATCATTACACTTGGATCCACCTTAAAAGGCAGGCTTCTCTTGTGGGCTCCCCATCTTCAAGCTGAGAAAAGAATTTGGTGCCTTCAAAAAAGAGATTTTTCAAGCAAAATAGTTATACTCCTAAACAAATTTTCTTTTTTATTCTATACATAAAAATTGTATATTTTCAAAGTAAAAATAAAATATAATATGAAATCATTTAATATGTTGTCAAGCGATAACACGGTAATTATGGAACTAAAACGAGAGCGAACGATGAAATGTTGTACTAGAGAGGTCGGAGATATAGGACGTGAAATGAACATCTCTAGGGTTCATATATTATCTATGAATCTAAGTGAACGTCGTTATCACAACGATCCATATATTTAGAAAATTGATATTTTCACGTGTTAAATTGATATTTTCACGCGAGTCTCTTTCACATGGAGGTGACACCCATTCACTAATTTATATATGAGGAATCATATGAAAATATTAATTTTTTATGTGAAAATATCAGTTCTCTATATTTAATTCATTCTTTCAAGAAAAAAAAACATAGCCTAAATTTATCATATAAATGGTAAAAATGTAATGCCTCTAATCCAAGTTAAAGGTTCACTTTTGAAGTCAATTTTTTTTAAAATAAATAAATAAATTTAAGAACCCTTCTATCTAACGTAAATTTCCCTACATATTGCAATTATATAATATATATATATATATATATATAAAAATATAACTGATTTTGAATTTTTCGCTCATCCTAATAAATTATTTGGACCGTCTAAAATTTGGGATAAATCTCACCGTCCATATAGTATCGGAGTCACGGGACACAACTAGTAATATATATATCATTATAAGGTAGTAGTAGCTACTAGCATATATCAATGCTATCTTTTCTTTTTCTTTTTCTGTTTGGACTTTACAGTTCAAAGGTGGGTCTTCCCCAGGGTGTATAACTAATTTTTGATACCTTTGATTCATGGGGGAATATTACCATATATCAATAAATAAAGTCGACATCATAATATTCACTAAATAAAATTATCAAAAAAAAGAAGAAGAAACAAATTCATACATTATTATTTTATTTTATCTGCTATTCTGCTATTAATTTTGAAAAAAAAAAAAAGTTTGAGAATAAAAATAGTAAGATCGTTAAAAGAGAAAATTATATAAAAAGACAAGTAAAATTGAAGTAAAAATGATAAAATAGGAATTATTACAAAAGTTGAAGGGTATTTTAGGAAGCCAAAAAGTTTTAAAAATTTGTATTACATATTACATTTTCCTTTTTATTGTGACAATTATAAAGTTGATTGAAAATACTTTAAATCAATAACACCTAATAATATATCTTACTTGTTAATGATGCTAATTAAGGGTCCGATTAAAAAAGTACTTTTGGTTCAGAATTCTTGCTTTTGCTTTCAAAATCTACTTAAAAAATAAGTGCTTTTGGATACGTGGGGTCCCTCCATAAGACATCCAGATATTTGGGAGCTTAATGTTAATTAATTGTAACCACCTATTACATTTATTATTTTTGCTTATTAGACCACTTATTAATTAAACTGTCCCTGGTATATTTATTATATCTTGTTGAAGTTCAAGTACTCAAATAGTTGCCTTTAGGTACATAAGTCATTTTCAAAATGCTAAAGACTGTGTTTAATATTTGATTAATTATATGTTTCTAGTGGTTGTTAAGAAGGAAGATCATGTGGTAGGAGAAACATCAAGGAGTATAGGTTAAAATAAATGACATATTAAAAGGCAACAATTAGGTTAAGCACTTTTTTTAAACAAAAAATCCAAGCCTCCATAGGTTCTTTGATCTACGCTAAAAAGACTCTCAAAAGTTTTTATTTTAAATGAATTTTCATCTAATTGTTCTTATTTTTACTTTTTACGGGGTTTCTTTACTTTTTTGTGGGGTTTTATTTCTCTTAATTTGGATTTTTTTTTCAATTTATGAAGATTTTTTCTCCTAGTTTGAGAATTTTTTATTTTACGGAACTCTTTTTCACGATCTCTCAGTGGCGGAAGTTTGTTTTGCGTTAATCTATGAAGATAGATCTATTCAGATTTACGTGTGTGGGGCCGGTTATCATGACAACCTTCTTTTCTTTTCTTGTATTGAAGAACTACACAAGTTTATTTATTTTTATCTATTTTTTATTAATATATATGTTCTTGAGTTTTGGGTTTCAATTTGGATGCGATGAAGAATCACCTCGACTCTAGTGTTTTTATAATTCGATTCATTTAATAGTAAAAAATATTTCATGTTCTTGTTTCAAAGTTTTGTCAAAAAAACAGGACATATTAGAAATCAATTATATATAGATATATATGATCAGGAATATAATCAAGTTGAGTCGAATATTGAATTTTGAGATCGATTTCAATTAAAAATAATGATAACTACAAAAAAAAATTATAATTTCAAGGACAATTATTCTTTGTATTCATTAGCAATACACAATCAACAAATTTGTTTATATGTCGTTTAGACTATTAATCTCAAGTGTCTTGTTTCTTTTTAAATTTGAGCTTAGGACTATAAATCCTAGGATTATAAAATAGCTTAAGATGTGAGATTATTTAATACCATATTCTACCTGATATTATAATCCTTACCATTTGAGATTAAAAATTATTAGAAAAAATTAACCTCATTCTTTTTCTAAAATGACCATAATGTCCATCCATCCATCAAAATTGAAACTTTAATTACTTGAATGATGAAAAATTTGGTATTATTTTAAGGGTTAAATATATTTTCCCATACTCTATTCGACCTCGGCTTATAAATGCATTACTGGATTGAAATTTTTTACGATCAACTCATTAAACTATAATTTTTTACAAAAATGTGAAAAATCTTATATTCCGTTAAGAACTTAACAGAAAGTTTACATGGCACCCAGATGGACACGCTTACGTAGAATATAAGACCATCTTAGATAGAAATAATAATAATAATTATTATTATTATAACAATTTTTTCATAATTATATTTTAAACTTTCTTCCTTCTTTCATCTCCGCCTCAACATCCACCATTGTTGCCAACACCCCTCCCATCATCTTTAATTTTGTCCAAAATTATTTCTAACCAGACCCAAACATGTGCTAATTATTAGACTAAAATCTTTAATTTTCAGATTCTTAAAATAAGTAAATAAATCAAAAATAGATTACTGCCTTTACAATCCGATCCTATTGACGCGAAGATTGATCGATTCCAACTTTCATAACCACCACAGAAACTCCACCATTAGCCATAACCACCGCCATCATCTATAACCACCATCGTCAATAACCCAAAATTCTACAACACAACATCTACTAAAGTAAGGAAATCTAATAAAGAAAGAAATTCAAACAACCCGCCTTCGTAAGGGAGATGAATTACAAATCAATGCTAGATCTAGAGTGAAGAAGGTTCTTCTTTCATTATTTTTAGATCTGTAAAATTTGCAAGTAAATGGATTCATTTAATGCCTGGAATCGTGAATGTAATACCCTTTCAGAATATTATATATATATATATATATATATATATATATATATAGAGAGAGAGAGAGAGAGAGAGAGAGAAATATGAAAGAATGAAATTTGTAATCTTTGAAGTTGAAAGAAAAATGTGAGAGATATGTGCGAAGTTGAGAAAAGGAAAAGAAAAATATAAACAAGACGAAGAAGATCTGTTGGAAAAAATTGTGATGTTCATGGTGGTGAGGCGGGGAACAAGTGGCGGTGGGTATGGTGGTGAGGCGGGGATACTTTTTGATGTTGAGTTTGGTGTTTTTCCTCTACTACTTTGTTTATTGGTTTAATTTTTAATTGATTTGGTTGTTTTAAGAGTTTAACTATTTAATTATATTTTTTCCCAAAAAAATTGTTTAATTACTTTAGTAGTTTTGTTTAATTTAATGGGTTATTTAAAAACAAAGAAAATTACATATTTATGTGTAATTTATATATTTTATTTAAAATTGTACCATATTGAAAAACAAATATCAATATACTATTTTTTTTGTATGCTACCAAAGTTTTAACATATCAAACAAATATTAATGATTAAAAAAAATATTTTTATTGTACTTTTATTTTGAATGAATTATTTGATTTTGATTAATTTAGCATTAAATTTATATAAGTTTCCATCTTGGCATGCCACAAAGAAAAATGTCTGACATGTAGGTTTTTTCTCTCTCACGTGGAAGCTCATATAATTTTTTCGTCCAAAGTCAAATAATTTAACAAAATTTGTAACGGTTTATAAAAAAAATGTAGTTCAGTGAGTCGAATGAAAAATGTCTGACATGCAGGTTTTCTTTCTCTCACGTGGAAGCTCATGTAATTTTTCCGTCCAAAGTCAAATACGGATGCTCTTGACAATAGCAACAACAACTAATTGGAGTTGGTGAGAAAAACAATGGACATACCTTGCATATGAAATTTTGTTTTAAAATAAGAGCCTTCAATCCATTGAACTCGCCTCGCATATTTGAAACTCCATCATATCCTTGACCTCTCAACCTCGATAATGACAATTTATGCTTTACAAACAATTCATCAATAGCATTCTTCAAAGAAATAGATGACGTGTCAGGCATATGTACCACACCAAGAAACCTTTCAATCACATCTCCATGGTTGTTTACATATCTCAAAACAACTCCCATTTGCTCCTTTATTGAAACATCTTGAGACTCATCAACTATAATAGAAAATATGTTGTCCCCAATATCATTGATGATGGCAAATGTAGTTTCCACGACACAAGCACTTGTTAGTTCTTTTTGAATTTTTGAAAAAGTCATTTGATTGTTTCTAGGAGCATTCTCATTAACTACCTTGCCTACCTCTTCATTTCGTAGACTGTACCACTCAAAAAACTCATTAAAATTTCCCTTATTTAATGAAGTCGATGACTCATCATGTCCACGAAAAGGCAAACTTTGTTTCAAAAGAAGACGTGTGACATCCAAAGCTGCCGTTAAACGGGTGCGATAAGCAACCTCCATCTCTTGCCCTTGTGCTAGTAGTATATGTGACACACTCTACCTTTGATTTTTAAAACCTTGAAGTTGTATTCTAGCATCATTATGAGCACTATTCGAAGCACCCACATGTTCTTGAAATCTTTCAATTGCCTTTTTCCAGTTGCTGAACCCTTTTTTTGTAAAAGAATCTACTCTGTTTGAATTGCCAAATAGATAACAGCAAAAGCAAAAGGTCGCATCCTTTGAAATGCTATACTCCAACCATTCAAAATTTTTAAAAGAAGCGGGCCGAAAGCTTCTCTTCACATTAGAAAAGTATTTTTGGGGATAATTACGGGCAATTGGTTGACATAAACCTCTAGTCAAATACTCTCTTCGAACTTGATCTCTAATCACAATAGCAAAATCTTCAATTGATTTACGTAACCCCGGATCACTAACAATATCATTCGAATTGAACTCCACACGTGAATTGTGACGCCCCCAAAATAGGTATATATCACCCATCTTGAGTCGCCAGATACATGGTACAATAATACAAATACAACTTAATAATACAACTGTCGTGTAAAATACGACAAAACATAAACTAAGAGTTTTAATAAGAATATTGTCATCTAGACAATATCCACACTCTATGGAGTCCTCATTACATTTATTGTCACACTATTTAACAGAATAGTGAGGACTACTAATGCTATCATCTGGACCATCACTCCGTTCGACTCGTCCCAGCTATATTCTCATTTTCTGAAGAGAATAGTGAAAGAAAGGGTGAGCTCAACTAGCCCCGTAAGAAATATTATGACTAAGATAATGCAGAATAAATTATCGTTAGCCTTCAATAATGTTAAACTGATAAAATATCACAAACATCAAATTTAACTACAGCGGAACAAGCAATCCATTAAAAGAGTCAAGTAGAGAATAAAATCTACTATCTTTTATGATTTAAAAAGGTTTTTCATCACTTTTATCATTTGAGACTCAACTTAATAAATAATCCACATCATCCCCGCACTACTACCAATGATATTCATTAGTATCACAACCACAAATTATCCATGCACTATGGGCCAAGGATATTCGTGTATTCATCAATGGTCATGATCATGCCAACAACTGTCCATCAATGCACTACGGGCCAATGAGGACTTTTACCACATCATTTGTAACATTACGGTCATGATTATATCGATTAATCCCTGGTCTTAATCATACCAAGTACATCTATGCACTATAGGCCACAGATGACTTTCAACATAAAATAAACATGAGGATGATGACAAAGATATAAGAATTCAATAAAACAAGTTCAAGAATTAATTTATCCAGGAACTAATAACGTCCAAATTGTCAACATGATACTTCTTTGTAGAGTAAAATTCAAGAATGCTCAGAAGAATATTTCCATGAAAAGATCTTTGGATGAAGCGCAAATATCAAGGATATTCCACTAATTTCATGGAGTATAGAAGTCAAAAAATTTAACCAACCGAGTATAATAAAGAATGGAATAACAAAAGAAATCACCGGGCATGCGATGTAATCCTTACGCATGAGTTATTCCAATGTAATAATAAATAACGGAACCGTGTAAGGCGAAATTACATACGCAAGCGACGATATTTCAATGAGAATAATAAAGAATGGAATAACAACGAAAATCACCATGTATTCGATAGAACGCACGACGAAGTTATTCCAACAAAATAATAATTAATGGAACCAGTCGATTTAAATACGCATCGACGTGATATTCCAATGAATAATAAAGAATGGAATAACAATGAAATCACCACGCATGTGATAATCGCCTGATGAGTTATTCCAATAGAATAATAATTAATGGAACCGTGTCGCATATATGCACTAACATGATATTCCAACAGAATAATAAATAACGGAACAGTCACGCGTAAACGCATTACATGTGATGTTCTACAGAATAATAAAGAATGGAATAACGAGAAGAATTTCACTATGTATGCGGATTGGCATGTATAATATTATTCCAACATAATGATAAAAATGGAATAATGTAAGAATTTCACCAAGTATAGGGTAGCTCGCAGTATCTGAGTTATTCCAATGTAATAATAAATAATGGAATAACAGAAGTTCTTTTCATGAATATGAAAGAAATAATACCCCTTACCTTAGAAGAAGCTGGATATAAGAGTAGTGAAGTAGTAGAATACTTTTCTTCTTTCTCTCTATAGTTTCTCTCTCTAGAGTTTCAGTGAATTCGTAAGAAATAATGAAGGAATGGGCTTCTATTTAAAGGAGAATGGACTGAATAGTAATTAATTCATGAACGGTCCAGATTGATTTACTTTTAAATGGACGGTCCAAATTGATTTACTATATAGTATTAATAAAATATTATAATAAAACAAAATCTTTTAAATAAAATATAATATATTCTATTTATAGTCTAATAAAACAAATAACTTTATAAAAGTATTCTGTTTTATATAAAAAGATTTTACTATGCAAACACTATGCATGCACTATGCAAATATTATGCATAATAAAATATAATATATTCTAATTATTGTCTAATAAAATAAATAACTTTATAAAAGTATTACATTTTATATAAAAAGATTTTACTATGCAAAATACTATGCATAATAGAATATAATATATTCTATTTATAGTCTAATAAAACAAATAACTTTATAAAAGTATTCATTTTATATAAAAAGCTTTTCATTTTATTACATTAATAATACTAATAAAACAAAATTTATATATATAATATATATATAAACTTTCATGACTTCATAAAAAGACATCTCAATATATTTAACAACATTTATCATCATTATTATAATTCACAATATTAATCGACCAGGTCATTCACAGAAATAGGGGACTTTTTAATAAAGATTTCTCCCTATCGACGCCATGATTAAAATGACCAAACCTCTCATCAAGCGAACTTCTAGACATCGTTAATATTGCAAATAATAATATTAATAACTTCGTCGTCGTCTCAATTATTGATTTAATAATATATAAAATATCGACAATAATTGAATCAAATAACGTGAGATACTACGCAATTCTTATCGTAGTAATAATTGAAAAAAATTGAGTGACTTCTCACGTAAACATCAATAACCAATACCGTATTACTACGCAACCACCCAGCATCGTTCATTTCTTTTTATTACCAAGTAGTTCAACAGTTTTAACGGTAAAACTTCCGCCGTTATTTTCATAAAAATATTTTTGTCTTTTTCTCAATTCGACAATAATTCCGTTGTGGGATCCACCAATGATTGTGCCGTCGTACGAATATTCCCTGTTAAAACGAATATTCCCCGACCAATCGAATATTATATAACAACTTGCATACTTTGCAAAATTTATAAATACTACCCACAAATATAACATTATCTCAAATCCACACCATAATTTTGAAAAAAATATTTTGAGAAAATAAAATTTTTATTCATAAAATTTGGGGTCTCAGATGAATTATTAATATCACCACTTGCTTCGGAACTTGGTAATTGATTATTAGAAGAATCAACAGTTCTTTGTCGCTTAATCAAGTATTTATCCATAATCTAGTATAAATAAAAACATCAATTGCTAATCAATAATTTCATCAATTTAAACATTTCATAATAATTTCATCATTCATCAATTATTTAAGAAAATAGAAATTAAACAAATTCTAGCTAATCTACTTGGGTTTTCCTCAAGAGTCCCATACTGTTTTTGACTAAGAGTCAAATAATATTTTTTGAATCAAATGAGACACACATAAGGACAAATTCTAGCTAAACAACACTTCAGATTTTGTCTTTTTAGTTATAAACAATAAGGACTTAACCTATTAAACAAATAGCAGACATGAATTTAAAACAAAGACGACAAATCACTATCATTATAAATTATAATGTAAACAAAATGACTATTGCAGTCATGTATCTAAACAAAGATGGAATCCCCTATTGTTCCTTATTGTTCCTTTGATTATTGTTCATTTGATTTGATAATTTGGTAATTTGATTTTTATGGTCTAAAAAATAAATGAAAATTAGCAAATTAAAATTAATAAATTTGAAAGACATTTAGGCTAAATTAAAATTAGAAATTAGTCAAATTACTAAAGTCCAAAGCAAAGGAGGTGGGAGCAGCATAAATGACAATGAAGTGGAGTAGTGGCGGCGGCGTGAGGCAGACAGAGCACTAGAGGCGCATTTGAGTGGAGGCTGAACTCGGAAGAGGGAAGAGACGAAGAGAGTGAAGTCTCATGTGACGCCCCCAAAATAGGTACACATCACCCATCTTGGGTCGTCAGATACAAGGTACTGAATACAAATACAAACTAATTATACAACAGTCGTGTAAAATACGACAAAACATAAATTGAAATTTTTAATAAGAATATTGTTACCTAGACAATATCCACACTCAAAGGAGTCCTCAATACATTTATTGTCACACTATTTAATAGAATAGTGAGGACTACTAATACTATCATCTGGACCGTCACTCCGTTCCCCGACTAGTCCCGGCTACGTTCTCATTTCCTGAAGAGAACATTGAAAGAAAGGGGTGAGCTCAACTAGCACAGTAAAAAATATTATGACTAAGATAATGCAGAATAAATTATCATTAGTCTTCAACAATGTTAAACTGATAAAATACAATAGACATCAAGTTTAACTGCGCAATGAATAAACAATCCATTAGAAGAGTCAAGTAGAGCATGATATCTCATCGTCTTCTATGATTTAAAATGTTTTCATCAATTTTTATCACGAGACTTAGCTTAATAAATAAACCACATCATCGAAGTCATCCTCGCTTTTACTTGCCAAGGATATTCATTAAATTATCAATGGTCATGACTATACCGAATAATCCTCGATCATAATCATACCAAAAAATCATCCAATCAATACACTACAGCCACCGAGGACTTTTACCACATTATTTATAACATTACAGTCATGATTATAGCGAATAATCCCTGATCATAATCATACCAAGTCCATCTATGCACGTAAGTCAAAGATGACTTTCATCACAATATAAGCATGAGGATGATGACAATGACATAATAATTCAATAAAACAAGTTCAAGAATAAATTTTAAAGATTTATAAGTTAATTTATCCTGAACTCAATAATGTCCAAATTGTCAATATGATACTGCTTTGTGGAGTAAAATTCAAGAATACTCAGAAGAATATTTCCATGAAAAGATACTGGATGAAGCGCAAATATCAAAGATATTCCACTAATTTCATGGAGTATAGAAGCCAAAATTTTAACCAAATGAGTATCATAGAATATGAAACTACAATGGATTTTCACCCGCCATGCGGTAATTCACTTAAACAGATCATTTCCACAATTTAATAAAAAATGAATACGAAGGGTCATTCACCATGCATGTGGTAATCCACATAGACAAGTTATTCCTACAGAATAATAAAGAATGGAATAACAAAAAAATTCACCATGCATGCGATACACCGTTCAAACAGGTTATTCCAACAGAATAATAAATAATGGAACCAGGTCAAGCGTAAACGCACAGACGGGATATTCCAACAGAATAATAGAGAATGGAATAACAGAAGTTCTCTTCATGAATACGAAAGAAATAATACCCCTTACCTTATAAAGAAGAGTACTCACAAAGCGGATAGTATGGAATATACTTGAAAAAAACTTGCACTACGCTCAATGCTTCTTAAACCTCTAAAGAAATACGCTTAAGATTATAGAAGAGAATTCTCTGAATTTCTGGTGTGATTTCAATTCTAACTAAGCATCCTATTTATAGGAAAATAGAAAGGATACTATACAATAAAATATAATATATATATATTTATATATTTTATTTAAAATCTAATAAAATAATTAACTTTATAAAAGTATTACATTTTTATATAAAAAGATTTTACTATGCAAACACTATGCATAATAAAATATATTATATTCTAATTATTGTCTAATAAAATAAATAACTTTATAAAAGTATTCTGCTTTTATATAAAAAGCTTTTCTGCTTTTATTACATTAATAATACTAATAAAATAAAATTTATATATATATATATATATATATATATATATATATATATAAACTTCCATGACTTCATAAAAAGACATCTCAATATATTTAACAACATTTATCATCATTATTATAATTCACAATATTAATCGGCACTGTGTCGTTCCTGTGAAAGATGGGGATTTCAATAAGGATTTCTCCTATCATGGCGTGCAATTAGGTGACCAAACCTCTCATTGGCGTAACTTCTAGACATCGTTAATATTGTAAATAATAATATTAATAACTTTGTTATTTCAATTATTGATTTAATAATATATAAAATATCGATAATAATTGAATCAAATAACGTGAGATAATATGCAACAATTCATCAGCAATAATTGAACAAAACTAAAGTGACTTCTCACGTAAGCATCAATAATCAATACCGCATGCTACTATGCAACCACGAGTATTCTCAGTACTTTTAACACCGGGTGTTTTAACAGCTTAATGGTAAAACTTCCGCCCGTTATTTTCATAAAAATATTTTTGTCGCTTTCTCAATCCGTTAATGATAAAATCGATTGTTATGCCGCCGCATCTAATATTCCTGTTAAAACGAATATTCCCAATTAATCGAATATTATATAACAACTTGCATACTTTTCAAAATTTCTAAATATTACCCACAACTATAACATTATATCAAATTTACTCCATAATATTCAAAATGATATTTATTGAAAATTCATCTTTATTCATAAAAGTTGGGGTCTTACAACCTCCCTTCTTATGAAATTTACCCTCGAAATCGTGGTACATACCTGGTATGTCGAAGAGGAAAGGATACCTTGATTTTATTTCAGATTCTAACTCCCAGGTCATTTCCTCAACTTCGTGGTTTCTCCACAAAACCTTGACTTGAGGTATAACTTTGGAGCGTAGAATATATTCCTTCTTATCCAAGATTTGAACAGGAATCTCTTCATACGTTAAATCTTCCGCTATTTCTTCCGGTTCTAACTCAATAATGTGGTTCAGGTCTTTCACATATTTACGTAACATGGATATATGAAAAATGTTATGAACACGAGACATACTTGGCGGTAAAGCGAGTCTATAGGCCATAGTTCCTACTCGATCGAGGATTAAAAATGGGCCAATGAATCGAGGATTGAGCTTTTCTCTCTTTCCAAATCTCGTAACTCCTTTCCATGGAGCAACACGTAACAACACATGATCTCCAATATCGAATTCCACGTCCTTTCGATGAAGATCAGTATAACTCTTTTGTCGATCTTGTGAGGTTTTTAGACGTTGTCGGATCGTTTGAATCTTTTTTGTAGTCATACGTACTAACTCCGATCCCAACAACGTTTCTTCACCCACCTCACCCCAGCATACTGAAGAACGACACTTTCTTCCATACAACGCTTTGAATGGAGCCATGTCAATACTTGCTTGATAGCAATTGTTGTAGGAATACTCCACCAACGGTAAGAACTTGTCCCAACTTCCCTTGAAGTCAAGGACATAGAGTCTTAATAAATCTTCAAGAGTTTGAATAGTCCTCTTTGATTGTCCGTCCGTCTGAGGATGATATGCCGAACTAAATCGTAAATCCGTGCCCATAGCTTTTTGCAAGCTAACCCAAAATCTTGAAGTGAATCTTGGGTCTCGATCAGAAACTATGGATACTGGCATACCATGCAGTCTTACAATCTCGTTTATATACATACGAGCAAGACGTTCAAGTGTATAAGTTTCTCGTATTGGTAAGAAGTGAGCAGACTTGGTCAATGTATATTTTTGAGTTAGCTAAGTTAACGGAGTAGCTATTCTAGAAAATCCTTCCATGAATCTCCGATAATAACCAGCTATGCCCAGAAAGCTACGTACTTCGGTCACCGACTTCGGTTGCTCCCAACTTTGTATTGCTTCAATCTTCGTCGGGTCAACAGATACTCCATGTTTTGACACCACATGCGCAAGGAATGCTACTTCCTCAAGCCAGAACTCGCATTTCTTCAACTTGGCATATAGCTTGTTTTCACGAAGCCTTTGGAGTACCAGCTTCAAATGGTGCTCATGATCTTTACGACTTTTTGAATATATGAGGATGTCATCAATAAAGACCACAACGAATTGATCCAAATATTCCTTGAATACTCAGTTCATCATATCCATGAAAGCCGCAGGAGCATTAGTCAATCCAAAAGACATGACCAAGAATTCATAATGCCCGTCTTGAGTTCTAAAGGAGTCTTTGGGATATCCTCGCCTAATCTTCATCCGATGATATCCGTAACGAAGATCGATCTTTGAAAAGAATTGTGCTCCTCAAACTAGTCAAACAGTCATCAATGCGAGGTAAATAGCGAATACCTATTCTTGATAGTGACATGGTTTAATTCCGTTAATCGATATGAAAGTCGCATACTCCCGCTCTTTCTTCTTTATGAATAAAACAGGAGCACCCCAAGGAGATGTACTAGGACAAATGAAATCGATGTCTAACAACTCCCAGTAGTTGGACCTTTAACTCCTGAAGTTCAATAGAGCCATTCGATATGGGGTTTTAGAAATGGGCTTTGTACAGTGTTCAAGATCAATAAAGAATTCAACTTCACGCTCGGGGTAGGCGGAAGTTCTTCTTGAGAAATACGCCAAAAATTTACTAACAACAGAATATTATTCAAATCGACGTGTCTTTATTCAAATCCATAACATGGGCTAAGAAAGCTTGACATCCGCTTTTTCAATAAACGAATAGCTTTATGACTTGATATGACAAATGATTTATTTTAGTGGTTTAGTTGCTTGAATTAAATACTGACAACAGTTGGTTAGGAATATGAAAACTAACAACCTTACGAAAATAATCAATTTTAGCATGATGAGTAGTTAACCAATCAATCCCTAAAATCACATCAAAAGCAAGTATCTTTAAAGAGATAAGGTCAATAGGTAATGTGATGGTGCCAACTTGGATCAAACAAGATTTATAAACAGTGGATGTAATGAAAGTTTCTCTTAACGGAGTCTCCACAGATAAGTCAAAGTCTAATTTCTCCAGAGTTAAGTTTAAACGTTGATCACAAGCAGGAGAGATAGATAAATTGGTAGCACCGGTATCTAGTAAGGTATATCGCAAGAATTTATGATTAACTTACCCGTGATCACCTCATTTGGGTTCTTCGCATTTTGACCAGTCACGACAAACGCTCTTCCAAGAACCATTGACTTTGACTTTTTTGGGACAACCTTTTGAGTCACCATCCCCATTGGACTTGGTTTTGCTACCATACAATCTCGAGTGATATGTCCTTCCTTTCCACAATTATAGCATACCTTAAACTGTTGTGGACAGTTTGGGCTGATATGTCCCTCTTTTCCGCATTTATAGCATACGACCGGTGGTCGTTCTCCTCCCTTAGAACCAGTTGTTGTTGGTGCGGACGTCTTCGCATTATCATTATTTTATCTTCTCTTTTTAAAATCTCCTCCCGACTCGCGTCTTCTATTATCATGGCCATGATTACCACCAGAGTGGTTGTCGTTCTTGTCCGCATTTTTCTTTCCCCGTTGATTATCGTTGCTCCGATGATTGTTGTCACCGGTATGACCCTAGTTGTGGTCCATCGGTTGAACGTACTCGTTATCTTGCTCTAATAATTGAGCCCTATTGACAACATCTGAATATAGAGAAAATTTATGAGAAATGAGATACTAACGTATGTCGGGTTTTAAACCTCTCAGAAACATCCGCGTCATACGTTCCTCATTCTCCACCAAATGAGGTGTAAACTCGGATAACTCATGAACTTCGCCTCATCTTTGGGACACCGCCATGTTGTTCTACTCCAGTCTAATAAACTCTACCTCCTTCATATGACGAATACTTTCTGGGAAGTACTTGTCATTGAACAGTTTTTGAAATGTTTCCCAAGATATGCTGAGTGCGGCTGGATGGGTACGCTTCACAGATTTCCACCAGTAATCTGCCTCGTTACGAAATATAAAGGTGGCAAATGGAACCTTCTGTTCCTCCGTGCATCCTAAGACGTCGAATATCTTGGTAATTTGCATGACCCACGTCTCCGCCTTAATCAGATCCGGTTTTCCCAGCATTCGTGGTCCCAACTCTTTGAGAATCGCTTAGTCATGACAAACCGTATGCGTTCTATCATTTCCACCGTATTTTGTACACGAGTCTCCTTCGTGCGATTTTACATGAATCGCAAAAAGCTTCTAAACATTTTATCGTTCATCGTCTCGATCGGTGGTGTTGTTTAGAGAGGAACATTGTCGATTCATTGCGCGCTTTTCCTCATTGGTGGGTAAAGGTGTCTCCACGGTCCTCATTTACTCCACTCGTTAACATTCTCGCTTTCCATTCTCAAATCGCTTATAAAACAAAGGTTAATTGAAGAAATTAACATATCACATAATATTCCTATATTCTGACCAACCAATAAATAAGCTTAGGTAGGACACACTAGCGAAGGATTTACTCATCTCTCCCCTCCTAATTCTATTCCCCGATCTCAACCGGAAAAAAATATTACGAATCACAAGATCGCAACCAGCCGTTCCTTGGGAAAGAGGGGCTTTCAATAAGAATTTCTCCTTCTTTGGCCAAGCAATTAGGTGACCAAACCTCTCCTTAGACAAAACTTTCTAGACATTGCCAATAATGTTATCTAATAATATTATTCGGATAATATGAATTATTGCTTCGATAATGAAAAATACTTTGTGTAATGACAATTATTGAAACAACAAAGAATATAAAATATCAACGCAACAATTATTAAATCAATAAAATCTTTGAATAAGAATTACTATAACCATTATTGAGTAAAGCCTTTCTTACGTAAGAATCAATAATTGAGTACAATCTGCAAGTGTCTTCTTGTGTTTTAACTAAATTAGTATTTTAACAAGATATAATCGTAACAACTACGCCGTTATTTTTAAACAACTTATATTTGTCGTTTTCTTCATCCAATCGCTTTTCGTTATGGGGCCCACAAAAGATCAAGTGCCGTCGTACGAATATTCCCCGACAGCAAGAATATTCCACGACCAAACGAATATTCCCCGACAACAATTAATATTTTATAACCACTTGCTTATTTGGAAATATTGCGTATTTTACCTATAACTATCCACATTAATCAAATCAACCCTTACTATTTCAAAATAATAAATAGAGAAAATTAATTTCATTAATAATAAGTTGGGTCTTACAACCTCCTCCTTATGAAATTTCGTCCTCGAAATTGACGTGACGTACTGGTGTTTCAAAAGGTGAGGATACCTCGCTTTCATTTCCGCTTTCCAATTCCCGTGTCATTTCCTTTATAGCATGATTCCTCCATAGAACTTTAACTTATGGTATGACCTTTCTTAGTAGGACATGCTCCTTCCTATCCAAGATCTTGGACAGTACCTCCTCATCGTTAAATCTTTGGCTATCTCTGCTGCGGTTCTAACTCTATAACGTGGTTCGGTCTTTCACATATTTATGAAGTACGAGATATGTGAAACACATTATGAACACGAGACATACTTGGAGGTAACGCAAGTCTATAGGCTACATTTCCTACTCGGTCAAGAATTTGAAATGGACCAATAAATCGTGGATTGATTTTTCTCTCTTCCCAAATCTTGTAACTCCTTCCATGGAGCAACTCGCAACAATACATGATCCCCTATACTAAATTCCACGTCCTTTCGATGAAGATCCGCATAACTCTTTTGTCGATCTTGTGCCGTTTGTATCGTTGTCGAATCATTTGGATCTTTTCGGTGAGTCATATCGTATTAACTTCGGGTCCCAACAATGTTGCTTCACCCACCTCATCCCAACATATTGAGAACGACATTTTCGTCCATATATAATGCTTGAATGGAGCCACACCTATACTTGCACGATAACTCGTTGTTGTAGGAGAATTCCAACAATGGTAAATACTTATCCTAACCGCTTCTTGAAGTCTAGGACACGAGTCTTAATAGATCTTCAAGAGTTTGAATAGTCCTCTCGATTGTCCGTCTGGTTTGGGGATGGTATGCTTAACTAAATCGCAAATCTGCGCCCATAGCTTTTTGCAAGCTAACCTAAAATCTTGAAGTGAATCTTGGGTCACGATCCGAAACTATGGATACTGGCATGCCATGCAACCTCACAATCTCATTCACGTCATATACTAGCAAGACGTTCAAGGAATAAGTCTCCGTATCGGCAAGAAATGAGCGACTTGGTTAATCTATCAACAATAACCCAAATAGCATTGATGCTTTGAGAAACCGTAGGAAGACCCGTAACAAAATCCATGGTAATGTGTTCCCACTTCCATTTCAGAATCTCAAGTGGTTGCACGGACCTTTAGGTACTAGATGCTCCGCCTTTACACGTTGGAAAGTTAAACACATCGAGATAAACTTTGCAATCTCTCTCTTCATATTGTTCCACCAAAATGTATGTCAAAGATCACGATACATTTTGGTACTTCCGTGATGGATTGCAAATGGTGTATTGTGTGCCTCCATCATAATCTTGTACTTCAAATCGTAGTCGTTAGGAACACAAAGTCTAGAGTGGACTCAAGTATTCCTTCTTCATCAATTCTCGCCTCCTAATAGCTCCTTCTTGTACTTTCTTCTTCATACGCATCGACTCCGGGTGGGGCTGGCGAGCAACCTTAACTTTTTCTATTAAAGTTGGCTCTATACGTATACTTGACATCATCGCACTCGTTCCGCATATGATCTTCTACTCAACGCCATACCACCACGTTCGCTTCCGTGATGGTATTGAATAGTGTGGTCGTAGTCTTTCAATAGCTCGAGCCAACGTCATTTGCCGCATGTTGAGTTCTTTTTGAGTGAAGAAATATTTAAGGCTTTTATGGTCCGAATATATCTCCACTTTTTCCCATATAGATAGTGCCTCCATATCTTTAAGCGAAAACGATCGCGCTAACTCTAGATCATGAGTAGGATAATTCCTCTCATACTCTTTTAAGTTGTCATGCGAGGCATAGGCTATGAATTTCCCACGCTGCATGAGAACACATCCTAACCCTTTGCACGAAGCATCATCAGAGATAACAAATCCATCCAAACCGGATGGTATTGTTAGAACAGTCTTAAATAAGTCTCCTCTTAAGCTCTTGGAAACTCTTCTCGCATTCTTCGCTTTAAACGAATTTTGTATCCTTTCGAGTTAGTTGAGTTAATGGAGTAGCGATTCGAGAAAACCCTTCCACGAATCTCCGATAATAACCAAATAAGCCCAAAAAGCTACGTGATTTCAATCACCGACTTGGTTGCTCTAACTTTGTATTGCTTCAATCTTCACGGATCAACAGATACTCCATGTTTCGACACCATCGTGCCCAAGGAATGCTACTTCCTCGCCGTAACTCGCATTTCTTCAATTTGGCATATAGTTTGTTTTCACGAAGCCTTTGAGTACCAAATTCAAATGGTGCTCATGATCTTCACGACATTTGGAATATATGAGGATGTCATCAATAAAAACAACAACGAATCGATCCAAATATTCCTTGAATACTCTCGGTTCATCATATCCATGAAAGTCGCGGAGAGCATTAGTCATCCAAAAGACATGACTAAGAATTCATAATGCCCGTCTACGAAGTTCTAAAGGCGCCTTTGGAATATCCTCAATTCTAATCTTCAAATGATGATATCCGGAATCGAAGATCGATTTTTGAAAAGAATTGTGCTCCTTGCAATCGGTCAAACAAGTCATCAATACGAGGTGAGGGATACCTATTCTTGATGGTGACATGGTTCAATTCCCGATAGTCAATACAAAAGTCGCATACTCCCGCCTTTTCTTCTTTACTGAATAAAACAGAGCACCCCAAGGAGATGTACTAGACGAATGAAATCGATGTCCAACAATTCCACGTAGTTGGACCTTTAACTCCCGAAGTTCAATAGGAGCCATTCGATATGGGGTTTTAGAAATGGGCTTTGTACCAGTTCAAGATCAATAAAGAATTCAACTTCACGCTACGGGGTAGGCCGGAAGTTCTTCAGAAATACGTCGAAAAAGTCAATAACAACAGAATATTATTCAAATTTGACGTGTCTTTATTTAAATCCATAACATGGGCTAAGAAAGCTTGACATCCGCTTTTCAATAAACGAATAGCTTTATGATTAGATATGACAATGTTGATTGATTTTAATGGTTTAGTTGCTTGAATTAAATACTGACAAAGTTGTTTAGGAATATGAAAGCTAACAACCTTACGAAAACAATCAATTTTGGCATGATGTGTAGTTAACCAATCAATCCCTAATATCACATCAAAAGCAAGTATCTTTAAAGAGATAAGGTCAATGTAAGGTGATGGTGCCAACTTGAATCAAACAAGATTTATAAACAATGGATGTGATGAAAGTTTCTCCTAACGGAGTTTCCACAGATAGGTCAAAGTCTAATTTTTCCTGAGTCAAATTTAAACGTTGAGCACAAATAGGAGAGATAAATGAATGGGTAGCACCCAGATTATCAAGTAAGGTATAAACTTCGAAGAATTTATAAATAGCTTACCCGTGATCACCTCGTTTGGGTTCCTCGATTTTGACCAATCACAACAAACGCTCTTCCAGAACCGCTTGACTTTGACTTTTCTCGGGCCGATCTTTTGAGTCACCGTCCCCGCTGAACTAGGTTTTGCTACCATACAATCTCGAGCGATATGTCCTTCCTTTCCACAATTATAGCATATGACCGGTGGTCGTTCTCCTCCCTTAGAACCAGTTGCTGCCGGCACTGTCGTCTTCACATGGTCGTTGTTAAATCTCCTCTTTTTAAAATCTCCTCCTGACTCGCTTCTTCTATTTTCATGGCCATGATTACCACCAGAGTGGTTACCATTTTTGTCCGTCTTTTTCTTTCTCCGCTGGTTATCGTTGTTTTGTTGACTACCATCTCCGGTATGATCCTGGTTGTGGTCCCTCAGTTGACCGTACTCGTTATCTCGCTCTAATAATTGAGCCCTGTTTACAACATCTGAATAGAGAGAAAATTTATGAGAAATGAGATACTGACGTATGCCGGGTTTCAAACCTCTAAGAAACATCCGCGTCATACGTTCCTCATTCTCCACCAAATGAGGTGCAAACCTGGATAACTCTGCAAACTTTGCCTCGTCTTCGAGACACCGCCATGTTGTTCGCTTCTCGATCTAATAAACTCCACTTCCTTCATATACGAACACTTTCGGAAAGTATTTGTCATTAAATAGTTTCAAACGCCTCCCAAGACATCTTTGCCGTCTTGTACGTGATGGGTACGCTTCACGACTCCCACCATGAGTCCGCCTCGCCATGCGGAACATAAAGGTGGCGAATGGAACCTTCTGTTCCTCCGTGCATCCCAAGACATCGAATATCTTGGTAATTTGCTTGACCCATGTTTCCGCTTATGATCGGATCCGGCTTTCCCTTAAATTCGTGGTCCCAACTCTTTGAATCGCTTGGTTGTGACAACCCGTGAATTGCTATCATTTCCTCCTCAGTATTTTGAACACGAGTCTCCTCGTCTGCGATTTTGCATGAACTGCAAAAAGCTTCTAAACATCCCTCGCTCATCATCTCGCCAGTGGTGTTGTTCACGGGAGGTACATTGCCGACTGTTACACGCTTCTCCTCGTTGGTAAAGACAGCATCTCCACGGTCTCATTTACTCCATTTGTTAATATTCTCAATCGACATTCTCAAATACCGCTATAAAACAAGGGTTAATTAAGGAAATCAATATATCACATAATATCCGTATATATATCTTGACCAACTAACAAATAAGCTTAGGTAGGTAGGACACACTAGCGAAGGATTTACTCGTCTCTCCTCCTAGTTCTATTCCCCGATCTCCACCAGAGATCATATCCCTAAGCTCTGATACTAACTGTGACGCCCCCAAAATAGGTATACATCACCCATTCTGAGTTGTCAATACATGGTACAGAAACAACTACAACTTTATTATTACAACAGTAAAACTGTGAGTTTGAATACAAATATTATCTTCTAGACAATATCTATACTTAAATAAATCATCATCACATTTATTGATACATTATTTTACAAAAATGGTGAGGACTACTAAACAACTCTCTCTAGAACCTTCATTCCATACCCCGACTCGTACTCGCTATATTCTCGCCTCCTGAGAAGAAAAATGGAACAAAAAGGAAAAGGGTGAGCTCAACTAGCCCAGTAAAAAAATATTATGACTAAGATAATATACAACAAATTATCATTAGTCTTCAACAGGGAAAAATCTAATAGAATACAATAGACAACAAGTTTTTAAATCAATATTTGCAATGAAAATAATAATTCATTAGAAGAGTTAAGTAGAGAATGAAAACTACTATCTTCTATGTATGAATTTAAAAGTTCATCGCTCATCTTTTATCCCCAGAACATCAATCAATATACATCCGAATCAAATATTCATCTTTGCACTACAGTGCCAAAGATATTCATCATTAATCATGTTCATCTAAACACTGCTCATCTTTGCACTACTAGCCAAAGATATTCATCGAAATCATTCATCTTTGCACTACAAAAGCCAAAGATATTCAATAATATCATCATTTAAGACCGAGGATGATGAAAATATTTTTAAAGAAACGAATCCAAAGTGAATCAAAATGACAAGGATTAAGGATTAAGGATTCAGTACTTTGTTTTATCCATGTCCAAAAATACCTCAAAAAATAATCATAGTGGTGTAAAATTCAAGAATGATCAAAACATGAATACAATCAAAGCTAGTATCCACAATAGTTATTTTAGACGAAAAAGGAAAATTTTCATTTTTCAATGAATAAAGGCCGTATTCGTGAATAAAGATCAGATATCGAATAATAGTCTTGATATCGTGTGAATAAGAACTCTTACACCAAAAGTTCCAAATTTGATAAAAACTTCAGATCAATATTTCAAAGAAATGATATTGAAGAAATAATATCATTACTGAAAAATAATAATATCCCTTACCTCGAAAAGATCAAGATTTCTAATTTGAAACACCTGATATAAAGCTATGACTTGGACTTGCACCGTATATCAATACTCAAAGTATACTCAAAATACTCACAAGAATACGCTCGATAATATAGAGAGAGAAAACTTCAGTTTCTGGTGTGATTTTCAATTCTAACCTAAGCACCCTATTTATAGGAAAATGCTTAGAACACCAAAGCATAAAATTTAATATAATATTAATATTTACAAAACACATTCCTACGCCCACTTTGAAATCTGATTTCAGCCACCAAACACATGTTAAAGATGGCCACCAACATTTGAAAAACGTTTTTCTTAAAAAACATAATTAAAACTTCCAAAAATCAATTATTTTGGAGCTTCAAAACTTAAATAATTCATAATAAATAGCTCTTTTATCAGAAAAATTCGAAACACGCGACTTTCCATAGGAAATTCCATTCTCTACAACTTTGCAGAAGAAGGTTTTTCCAAATTCCAAATGTAAAATGGCCAAATCTACAAACCAAGATTTTATACGGTATAATCAAATTTCACTCGATAAATGGGGTCCACCGACATGTTTAACATGTTTTAAACATTTATTGCAATAAAATACTCTTCCTCCTCAGATACTCATATATCCCACATTCGTTGTAAAAATATCATCATTATTATATTATTAAAATATAATAATATATTTAAATGAATTATTTTATCGTAAAAAGATAAAATTTCAATTTTCAACAATTGTCACATTAAAAATTTTCTCCATCTATATCCACATAAAATCAATATTTTCCTCATCATATGAATCAATAATTAATTATTCACAAATAATATTACGTAATCACAATATTGACAACTGTGCGCCCTGGAAAGAGGGACTTTCCAATAAGAATTTCTCCTTATCGGGCGCATGCAATTAGGTGACCAAACCTCTCCTTATACAAAACTTTCTAGACATTGCCAATAATGTTATCTAATAATATTATTCGAGATAATATGAATTATTGCTTCGATAATGAAAAATAATTGTGTAATGACAATTATCAAACAACAATGAATATAAAATATCAACGCAACAATTATTAAATCAATAAAATAATCGAATAAAGAATTACTATAACCATTATTGAGTAGTGCCTTCTTACGTAAGAATCTATAATTGGTGCAATACCGCAAAGCTACTCGTGTTTTTAACCACCGAGTATTTTAACAAGATAATTCAGTAATAACTACGCCTGTTATTTTTAAACAACTTATATTTGTCGCTTTTCTTCATCCAATCGCTTTCAAGCATGGGGCCCATAAAAGATCGCTATGTCGTCAGCATTTAATATTCCCCGACAAAGAAGATATTCCACAACCAAACGAATATTCCCCGACAACAATGAATATTTTATAACCACTTGCTTATTTTGAAATATTACGTATTTTACCCATAACTATCCACATTAATCAAATCAACCCTTACTATTTCAAAATAATAAATAGAGAAAATTAATTTTATTAATAATAAGTTGGGGTCTTACAACCTCCCCTCCTTATGAAATTTCGTCCTCGAAATTGACGTGACGTACTGGTGTGTTTGAAAAGGTGAGGATACCTCGCTTTCATTTCCGCTTTCCAATTCCCGTGTCATTTCCTCTATAAAGATGATTCCTCCATAGAACTTTAACTTGTGGTAAGACCTTTGCGTGTAGGACATGCTCCTTCCTATCCAAGATCTTGACAGTGTACCTCCTCATACGTTAAGTCTTCTATTATATCTCGTCCGGTTCTAACTCTATAACGTGGTTCGGGTCTTTCACATATTTACTGAGAAGCACGATATGTGAAACACATTATGAACACGAGACATACTCGAGGTAACGCAAGTCTATAAAGCAACATTTCCTACTCGGTCAAGAATTTGAAATGGACCAATAAATCGTGGATCGAGTTTTCCTCTCTTCCCAAATCTTGTAATTCCTTCCATGGAGCAACTTCGCAACAATACATGATCCCCTATACTAAATTCCACGTCCTTTCAATGAAGATCCGCATAACTCTTTTGTCGATCTTATGCCGCTTGTATACGCTTGTCGAATCATTTGGATCTTTTCTAGTGATCATATCGTATTTAACTCTCGGGTCCCAACAATGTTGCTTCACCCACCTCATCCCAACATATCGGAGAATGACATTTTCGTCCATATAATGCTTCAATGGAGCCACACCTATACTTGCTCGATAACTCGTTGTTGTAGGAGAATTCCACCAATGGTAAATACTTATCCCAACCGCCTTGAAGTCTAGGACACGTAGTCTTAATAGATCTTCAAGAGTTTGAATAGTCCTCTTTGATTGTCCGTCTGTTTGGGGATGGTGTGTACGAACTAAATCACAAATCCGCGCTCATAGTTTTTTGCAAGCTAACCCAAAATCTTGAAGTGAATCTTGGGTCACGATCCAAACAATGGATACCGGCATGCCATGCAACCTCACAATCTCATTCACGCATATACTAGCAAGACGCTCAAGGAATAAGTCTCCGTGATCGGCAAGAAATGAGCGTACTTGGTTAATCTATCAACAATAACCCAAATAACATTGATGCTTTGAGAAACCGTAGGAAGACCCGTAACGAAATCCATAGTAATGTGTTCCTACTTCCATTTCGGAATCTCAAGTGGTTGCAACGGACACTTAGGTACTAGATGCTACGCCTTTACACGTTGGCAAGTTAAACACATCGAGATAAACTTTGCAATCTCTCTCTTCATATTGTTCCACCAAAATGTATGTCAAGATCACGATACATTTTAGTACTTCCGTGATGGATTGCAAATGGTGTATTGTGCCTCCATCATAATCTTGTACTTCAAATCGTAGTCGTTAGGAACACAAAGTCTAGAGTGGACTCAAGTATTCCTTCTTCATCAATTCTCGCTTCCTAATAGCTCCTTCTTGTACTTTCTTCTTCATACGCATCACCTCCGGCCTGCGTGGCTCGAGCAACCTTAACTTTTTTCTATTAAAGTTGGCTCTATACGATACTTGACATCATCGCACTTGTTCCCCGTGATATGATCTTCTACTCAACGCCGTCACCACCACGCTAAGCTTTTCCGTGATGGTATCAATAGTGTGGTCGTAGTCTTTCAATAGCTCGAGCCAACGTCATTCAGCCGCATGTTGAGTTCTTTTTTTGTGAAGAAATATTTAAGGCTTTTATGGTCCTCAATATATCTCCACTTTCTCCCATATAGATAGTGCTTCCATATCTTTAAGCGCAGAAACGATCACCGCTAACTCTAGATCATGAGTAGGATAATTCCTCTCATACTCTTTAAGTTGTCGCGAGGCATAGGCTATGACTTTCCCACGTTGCATGAGAACACATCATAACCCTTTGCCTCAAGCATCATTTGAGATAACAAATCCATCCGAACCAGATGGTATTGTTAGAACAGTCTTAGAAATAAGTCTCCTCTTAAGCTCTTGGAAACTCTTCTCGCATTCTTCGCTCTAAACGAATTTTATATCCTTTCTAGTTAAATGAGTTAATGGAGTAGCGATTCGAGAAAACCCTTCCATGAATCTCCGATAATAACCAAATAAGCCCAAAAAGCTACGTGCTTGATCCATCGACTTCGCTTGCTCCCAACTTTGTATTGCTTCAATCTTCACGGATCAACAGATACTCCATGTTTTGACACCACGCGCCCAAGGAATGCTACTTCCTCGCCGTAACTCGATTTCTTCAATTTGGCATATAGTTTGTTTTCACGGCCTTTGGAGTACCAAATTTCAAATGGTGCTCATGATCTTCACGACTTTTGGAATATATGAGGATGTCATCAATAAAAACAACAACGAATCGATCCAAATATTCCTTGAATACTCGGTTCATCATATCCATGAAAGTCATAGGAGCATTAGTCAATCCGAAAGACATGACTAAGAATTCATAATGCCCGCATCGAAGTTCTAAAGGCGCCTTTGGAATATCCTCGCCTCTAATCTTCAAATGATGATATCCGTAATCGAAGATCGATTTTTGAAAAGAATTATTCCCTCAGAATCGGTTCACGCCACCAAACTAGGTTTCAAAATTAGGTATACAAATTTGGTACATCACCCATCTTGGGTCGCCACTTACATGGTATGTAATTTAAATACAACTTATTAACATAACTGCTGTATAATACGACATAAACCGTGAGTTTAAATACAAATATCGCTTCTACTAGATATTATACAAACTCAAAAAAAGTCCTCATTACAATTATTATCACACTATTTCACGTAATAGTGAGGACTACTAATGCTATCTTCAGACCATCACTGCTTCCCCGACTCGTCCCCAAATATATTCTCATTTCAAGAGAATAAAGGAAAGAAAGGGTGAGCTCAACTAGCCCAAGAAGAAATATTACGACTAAGATAATGCGTAATAAATTATCAATAGTCTTCAACAATGTTAAACCGATAAAATACAATAGACAACCAAGTTTAATCTGCAAGCTGAATAAGCAATCCATTAAAAGAGTCAAGTAGAAAATAAAGTCTACTATCTTTTAGGTTTTAAAAGGTTTTTCATCATCATATAGCCGAGACTCAAATTTTAATAAATATTCCACATCATCGAATCACCCCGCACTACTACCCAAGGATATTCTTTAAGATCACGACCACAATTATTCATGCACTACGCGCCAAGAATATTTGTGTATTCATTAATGGTCATGATCATGCCAACAATCGTTCCCATCAATGCACTACTACCAATCGAGGATTTTTATCACATCATTTGTAACATTACTACCATGATTACACCGAATAGTCTCTCGTCATAATCATACCAAGTCCATCTACGCACTACAAAATACGTATGACTTTCAAAATAATATAAACATAAATACGAGGATGATGACAATGATATAAGAATTCAATAAAACAAGTTCAAGAATTATTTTATCCAGAATTATTAACGCCCAAATTATCAACATGATATCGCTTTTGTAGAGTAAAAATTCAAGAATGATCAAGAATATTTTCATGAAAAGATATCGATGAAACGCAAATATCAAGGATATTCCACTAATTTCATGGAGTATAGAAGTCAAAGTTTTAACCAACCGGGTATAATAAAGAATAGAATAACAAAAGAAATCACCACGCATGCGATAGACCGCATATGCAAAAGTTATTCCAATGTAATAATAAATAACGGAACTGTCCCAGAAAAACGCATGCATGTGATGTTCCAATGTAATAATAAAGAATGGAACCAGTCCCCTGTAAAACACACGCATGTGATGTTCCAATGTAATAATAAAGAAGATTTTAACCAGTCCCACAAAAACACATGCATGTGATGTTCCAATGTAATAATAATAAAGATTTTAACCAGTCCTAAAACACACATGCATGTGATGTTCCAATGATGTTCCAATGTAACCAGTGTAGAAAACACATGCATGTCATGTTCAAGTATAATAAGAATACCAAGTATAGGTAAACCACGATACAAAGTTATTCCAATGTAATAATAAGCAATGGAATAACAATGCTTCTTCATGAATAAGAAAGAATAACACCCCTTACTTTTGGTAGAGATTGAATATCGCAAAGCAGTAGTAAGTAAAAAATACTCTTCTTCTTTCTCTCTTATTCTCTATATACTTTCTCTCTATAGCTTGAATGAATTCGTGAAAAATAATGAAGCCCTAGCCCTCTATTTATAGAAGATTTCTAGCTTACACCCGCCGTGTGAAAAGGCAAGGGCTCGACGACTAATGATGTGAAAAGAAAAGTGGTTCGACGCTCAGAATGTGAAACGACAAGTGGTTCGATGCTCAGAATGTGAAACGACAAGTGGTTCGACGTCTCGTAAAGGTAATTACTATTAACGGTTGGTAAATACTATCAAGAAGGTAAATACTATTCACAAGGGTAATTACTATTAACGAAGGTAAATACTATCGACGAAGGTAAATACTATTCACAAGGGTAATTACTATCGACGAAGGTAATTACTATCGACGAAGGTAAATACTATTCACAAGGGTAATTACTATTGACGAAGGTAATTACTATCGACGAAGGTAAATACTATCGACGAAGAGACTCTTAGATGATGACATATATGAGCCCCCCATAAAATAATCAAACTTACCACAAATCATTTTATTTTTTATCAACACATATTTAATCTTTCAACAATTATTAATCATTTATAACTTGTCGCCTCAATTATTGATTTAATACTATAACATATTATACGATGATACTGTGATAATAATTGAATCAATAATATAAGAGATATGATGCAAAGAATTATCGTAGTAATAATTGAGCATATATGAAAAGTGACTTCACGTAAGATCAATAATCAATACCGTAGCTACTACGCAACCACGCCAGACATCGCATTTTTTACCAATGGTAGTTCAACAGCTTTTAACTAACACCTCCGCCGTTATTTTTATAAAATATTTTTGTCGCTTTCTCAATCCGACAATAATTTCATAGGGGGTCCACCAATGATTGAGCCATTGCATTTAATATTCCCTAACAAAAAGAATATTCCCCACCAAACGAATATTTTATAACAACTTGCATACTTTGCAAAATTTATAAATATTACCCACAACTATAACATTATATCAAATTTATTCCATAATATTCAAAAATAATATTTATAGAAAATTCATCTTTATTTATAAAAGTCAGGGTCTTACAACCTCCCTTCTTATGAAATTTCGCCGAAAATTAGGGTACGACTGTATGTCAAGAGGTAAGGATACCTTGATTTCATTTCGATTCTAACTCCCAAGTCATTTCCTCAACATCGTGGTTCCTCCACAAAACTTTGACTTGAGGTATAACTCTCGAGCGTAGAATATGTTCCTTCTTATCCAAAATTTGAACAGAACCTCTTCATACGCCAAATCTTCCGCTATTTCGTCCTGGCTTCTAACTCAATAATATGGTTCGGGTCTTTCACATATTTACGTAATATGGATATGTGAAAAACGCTATGAACACGAGAGACATATTTCACAGTAAAAGCGAGTCTATAGCCACGCAGCCCTACTCGATCGAGGATTAAAATGGACCGATGAATCGAGGATTAAGTTTTCCTCTCTTTCCAAATCTTGTAACTCCTTTCCATGGAGCAACTCTTAACAACACACGATCTCCTATATCGAATTCCACGCCCTTTCGATGAAGATCAAGATAACTCTTTTTGTCGATTTTGTGAGGTTTTTATACGCTTGTTTGATCGCTTGAATCTTTTCCGTAGTCATACGCATCAACTCCGGCCCCAACAACGCTGCTTTCACCCACCTCATCCCAAAGATAATCGAGAATCTACACTTTCTTCCATACAACGCTCGAATGGAGCCATGCCAATACTTGCTTGATAACTGCTGTTGTAGGAAAACTCCACCAATGGTAAGAACTTGTCCCAACTCCCTCAAATCAAGGACACAGAGTCTTAATAGATCTTCAAGAGTTTGAATAGTCCTCTCCGATCGTCCGTCTGGTCCGAGGATGATATGCCGAAGCTAAATCGTAAGTCTGCGCTCATAGCTTTTTGCAAACTAACCCAAAATCGTGAAGTGAATCTTGGTCTCGATCGTAAACTATGGATACCGCAAGATACCATGCAGCTTACAATCTCGCTTATGTACATACGAGCAAGACGCTCAAGTGTATAAGTTTCTCACGGTAAGAAATGAGCAGACTTTGAATCAATCTATCAACAATGACCCAAATCGCATCAACGCCTTGAGAAACCTTAGAAGACCGTAGAACGAAATCCATGGTAATGTGCTCCCACTTCCATTCTCGAATTTCAAGTGGTTGCAATGGACCTTTTACTACTGATGTCCGCTTAACTCGCTGACAAGTTAGACACCTTGAGATAAACAAATATTATCTCTCTTCATATCGCTTCCACCAAAATGTATGATTTAATATCATGATACATTTTGGTACTCCTGTGATGGATCGCAAATGGTGTGTCAGGCGCCCATCATGATATTATACTTTAAATCGTGGTCGTTAGAACACAAAGTCCGGAGTCGACTCAAGTATTCCTTCTTCATCGATTCTTGCTTCCTAAGATAAGACCTTCTTGCACTTTCTTCCTCATACGCATCGCCTCCAGTCTCAGAAGCTTGAGCAGCAATTTTAACTTTATCGATTAAAGTCTGCCTCTACTCAGATACTCGCTATCATCACACGCGTCCCTCGAGTCTTTAACTCTATCTCCATCCTTTGCAAGTCACACAAAATGGGCCTTTTGCTGACAATATCGCACTCAGATTTGCATATGATTTTCTACTCAATGCGCCACCTACCACGCTCGCTTTTCCAGATGGTATCGATGGTACGATCATAATCTTTCAATAGCTTCAAGCCAACGCCGTTGTCGCATGTCGAGTTCCTTTTGAGTGAAGAAATATTTGAGGCTTTTATGATCCGTGAAGATCTCCACTTTCTCCCCATACAAGTAATGCCTCCAAATTTTAAGTGAAGATAAATAAATGCTAACTCTAGATCATGAGTAGGATAATTCCTCTCATATTCTTTGAGTTGTCATGAGGCATAAAGCTATAACTTTTCCATGTCGCATAGAACACATCCCAACCCTTTGCTCAAGCATCATCAGAGATGACAAATCCTCCGAGCCGATGGTATCACGTAATAAAAATAAATAAGTCTCCTCTCGAGTTCTTGAAAACTCTTCTCACATTCTTCGCCCCAACCGAACTTTCAGATCTTTCCGAGTCACCGAAATCAATGGAGTAGCGATTCGAGAAAATCCTTCCACGAATCTCCGATAATAACCAAATAAAACCGAGAAAGCTACGACGATTACCATCGATTTAGGTTGTTCCTACTTTGAATAGCTTCAATCTTTGGTGGTCAATGATATTCCATGACTTGATACCACGTGCCCAAGGAATGCTACTTCTTCAAGCCGTAACTCACATTTCTTCAACTCGCATAAAGCTTATATTCACGGCTTTTGGAGTGTCACCAAGTGTTGCTTTTTCATGATCTTCACGGCTTTTGGAATAAATAAGGATGTCATCAATAAAGACGACCACAAAGTGATCTAAATATTCCTCAATACTTGGCTCATCATATCCATGAAGGCAAAGAGAGCATTAGTCAATCCAAAGGACACGACTAGGAATTCATAATGCCCGCATCGAGTTCCGAAAGCCGCCTTTTGAATGTCACGGCTCTAATCTTCAATCGGTGATATCCTAACGAAGATCAATCTTTGAAAAGAATTTGGCTCCTTGAATCGGGTCAAACAGTCATCAATACGTGGCAATGGATACCTATTTTGATGGTGACATGATTCAACTCCCGATAATCAATACAAAGTCGCATACTCCCATCTTTCTTCTTCACGAATAATGTAATGTGAGCACCCCAAGGAGAAGTACTAGACGAATAAAGCCAATGTCTAACAATTCCTCGCAGCTGGGTCTTTAACTCCTCAAGTTCAATAGAGCCATTCGATATGGGGCTTTGGAAATAGGTTTTGTACCGTTTCAAGGTCGATACAAAATTCAATTTCACGCCTGGGGTAGGCCAGAAGTTCTTCTTCGAATACGCCAGAAATTTATTAACAATAGAAATATCGCTCAAAACCGATTTATTTTTGTTTAAATCATGACATACGAGCTAAGAAAGCTTGACATCCGCTTTTCAATAAACGAATAGCTTTATATGGCTTGAGATGACCGTGATTGATTTTAATGGTTTGGTCGTTTGAATTCAAGATAATAGGTTGATTAGGAATATGAAAGCTAACAACCTTACGAAAAACAATCAATTTTTGTATGATAAGTAGTTAACCAATCAATCCCTTGTAATCACGCCAAATGCAAGTATTTTTAATGAAATAAGATCGACAGTAATGTGAGGGTACCGATTTGAACCAAACAAGACTTATAAACAAATGGATGTAATGAAGGTTTCTCCCAACGGAGTTTCCACAGATAAGTCAAAGTCTAATTTCTCCTGAGTCAAATTTAATCGATGAGCGCAAGTAGAGAAATAAAAGAATGGGTAGAACCCCAGATCAAATAAAGTATAGACTTCATTAGAGTTTATGATAAGCTTACCCGTGATGACCTCATTCGATTCTTGCTTTTTGGGAGGTCACAACAAACGCCTCCTCAGACTACCGGCTTTGAATTTTCCGATGGCCTTTTTTGTGCCTCCATCCTAGCCAATTTGTCTTCTGAAACGACAAAATCGAGCTAAGTGACCTTCTTCCACAATTATAACACGCTTTGACTACATGACGCAGCTTTGATCGATGTGTCCTCTCCTCCGCATTTGAAGCATACGATAGTGTGGTCTTTCTCCTTCCTAACAAATGGGTGTTTGGTCCGACGCTTTTCCATCATCATTGAATCTCCTTTTTTGAAATGTCCATTCTTATTGTTTTGGCCTCGACACACCAAGTGGTTACCATATCCGCCCGCTTGATTCCTCCACGCTTGTTGTCACCGCTTCGATGACTACTCTCGCCGGTATTATAATTTTGCGGCCACCGCTTCTTTTTAGTCAAGGCTGACTCATTATCGCTACTCCCACTAATCGAGCCCTATTTACAACATCCAATACAAACACACGCTTTATGAAATAAGATGTCGACGATTCCCGCTTCAAACCTCTTAAAAACATTCGCGCCATTCTCTCTTCATTATCCACCAAGTGGGACGAAAACCGTGATAACTCCGCAAAATTTTGCCTCGTATCATGACACTTACTGGCCATATTGTTTTGTTCCAACTTGATAAACTCCACCTCCTTCATGTGGCTGCGAATACTTTCAGAAAGTATTTGTCGCTGAATGCCTCCCGAACTTCTCCCAAGATATCTTCAAGACAAAGAAGTCGAGTACGCTTTTACCGATTCCCACCAAGAATCCGCCTCCGCTCCAACAACATAAAGGCGTAGAAGGGAACCTTTTGCTTCTCGAGCATCCCAAGACATCAAATATCTTGGTAATCTGCTTTATCCATGCTTCCGCCGTAAGTGGTTTTGCTTCCCTTAAACTCCGGTGGTCCCAGCCTTGAATTGTTTAATGGTGACCGCCCGAGAGTTTTCCGTGTTTCCACCCCACGCTTTTGGACAGAGTCGCCTCATCATTGCTGATAAATCGCATAAAGCCTCCTAACATTTGATCATTCATCATTTGGTCAAGGTTGTTGTTTGCATGAGGATTGTCGCCTTCTCGATGCACATTATCCTCGATTATCGATATGTGGTGAATCAACGATCGCTCACGCTTCCATCATATTCTCAACATTCTCGATGTCATTTTCAGACATCGCCACAAAACAAAAGGTTAATCGACATGTAACAAATTATCCCTATCTTCCCACCAACCAATAAAATAAAGACATAAACTTAGTAGGTCATACTAATGTAAGGTATTCCCTGCCTCCTCCCTCCTAGTACTATTCTCACATCTTAGCCAGTGGATCATATCCCTAAGCTCGATATTAACCGCGACGCCCCCAAAATTAGGTATACATCACCCATCTTGGGTCGCCACTTACATGGTATGTAATTTAAATACAACTTATTAACATAACTGCTGTGTACAATACGACATAAACCGTGAGTTTAAATACAAATATCGCTTACTAGATATTATACAAACTCAAAAAAAGTCCTCATTACAATTATTATCACACTATTTCACGTAATAGTGAGGACTACTAATGCTATCTTCAGACCATCACTCGCTTCCCGACTCGTCCCCCAAATATATTCTCATTTCCTCAAGAGAACAAAGAAAGAAAGGGTGAGCTCAACTAGCCCAAGAAGAAATATTACGACTAAGATAATGCGTAATAAATTATCAATAGTCTTCAACAATGTTAAACCGATAAAATACAATAGACAACCAAGCTTTAATCTGCAGCAATGAATAAGCAATCCATTAAAAGAGTCAAGTAGAAAATAAAGTCTACTATCTTTTAGGTTTTAAAAGGTTTTTCATCATCAAGTATAAATTTAGACTCACTTTTAATAAATATTCCACATCATCGAATCACCCCGCACTACTACCAAGGATATTCTTTAAGATCACGACCACAATTATTCATGCACTACGGCCAAGAATATTTGTGTATTCATTAATGGTCATGATCATGCCAACAATCGGCCCATCAATGCACTACTACCATCGAGGATTTTTATCACATCATTTGTAACATTACTACCATGATTACAATCGGTAGTCTCTCGTCATAATCATACCAAGTCCATCTATGCACTACAAGCCATGTATTTACTTTCAAAAAAATATATAAACACGAGGATGATGACAATGATATAAGAATTCAATAAAACAAGTTCAAGAATTATTTTATCCAGAATTATTAACGCCCAAATTATCAACATGATATCGCTTTTGTAGAGTAAAATTCAAGAATGATCGTAAGAATATTTCCATGAAAAGATATCGATGAAACGCAAATATCAAGGATATTCCACTAATTTCATGGAGTATAGAAGTCAAAGTTTTAACCAACCGGGTATAATAAAGAATGGAATAACAAAAGAAATCACCATGCATGCGATAGATCAAGATGTATGTGTTATTCCAATGTAATAATAAATAATCTAACCAGTCCCAGAAATTCACGCATGTGATGTGATGTTCCAACATCCTGTAAATAATAAAGAATGTATGGAACCAGTCCCATCCTGTAAACACACACATGCATGTGATGTTCCAATGTAATAATAATAAAGATTTTAACCAGTCCCATGTAAAACACATGCATGTGATGTTCCAATGTAATAATAATAAAGATTTTAACCAGTCCTGTAAAACACACGCATGTGATGTTCCAATGTAATAATAGAAGAATGTCACCAAGTATAGGTAAAACCACGATACAAAAAGTTATTCCAATGTAATAATAAGCAATGGAATAACAACAGCTTTTCTTCATGAATAAGAAAGAATAACACCCCTTACTTTTGGTAGAGATTGAATATCGCAAAGAAGCAGTAAGAATAAAATACTCTTCTTCTTTCTCTCTTATTCTCTCTATACTTTCTCTCTATAGCTCTTCGAATGAATTCGTGAAAATAATGAAGCCCTAGGCCTCTATTTATAGAAGATTTCTAGCTTAAAGACCGCCGCGAAAAGGCAAGTGGCTCGACGACTCGATGATGTGAAAAGAAAAGTGGTTCGACGCTCAGAATGTGAAACGACAAGTGGTTCGACGCACCAGTAATGTGAAACGACAAGTGGTTCGACGTCCGTAAAGGTAATTACTATTAACGGGTAAATACTATCGACGAAGGTAAATACTATTCACAAGGGTAATTACTATCGACGAAAGGTAATTACTATTCACGAAGGTAAATACTATTCACAAGGGTAATTATTATCGATTAAGGTAATTACTATATCGACGAAGGTAAATACTATTCACAAGGGTAATTACTATCGATTAATTAATTATTATGAAATCAAATACTATCGACGAAGAGACTCTTAGATGATTTATATACGAGCCCCCATAAAATAATCAAACTTACCACAAATCATTTTATTTTTCATCAACACATATTTAATCTTTCAACAATTATTAATCATTTATAACTTGTCGCCTCAATTATTGATTTAATACTATAACATATTATATGTATGATATCGCGACAATAATCAATCAATAATATAATAGATATGATGCAAGAATTATCGTAGTAATAATTGAGCATAAATGAGTGACTTCTCACGTAAGATCAATAATCAATACCGTGTACTACGCAACCACGCCAGACATCGCATTTTTTACCACCGGGTAGTTCAACAGCTTTTAATTCAGTAAACACCTCCGCCGTTATTTTTATAAAATATTTTTGTCGCTTTCTCAATCCGACAATAATAATTTCATTGTGGGGTCCACCAATGATTGAGCCATTGCATTTAATATTCCCTAAAAAAAGAATATTCCCCACCAAACGAATATTTTATAACAACTCAGATATACTTTGCAAAATTTATAAATATTACCCACAACTATAACATTATATCAAATTTATTCCATAATATTCAAAAATAATATTTATAGAAAATTCATCTTTATTTATAAAAGTTGGGTCTTACACTTCCTTTCCACAATTATAGCATATAACCTAATTATTCATAGGTCGTTCTCCTCCCTTAGAATTCATTCTTTATGTTTTTATCGCCCAAAATTAGGTATACGCCACCCATTAGTATATACCAGTCGCCACTTACATGGTACATAAATTCAAATACAACTTACTAATATAACTGTCGTTAGGTACAATACGACATAAATCGTGAGTTTGAATACAAATATTGTCTACTAGATATTATACAAACTCAAAAGGAGTCCTCATTACAACTATTATCACACTATTTCACGTATATAGTGAGGACTACTAATGCTATCCTCTCGACCATTACTTCCGCTCCTCCCTCACTCTCAAATTTATGTTCTCATTTCCTCAAGAAATAAAGAAAAAAAAAAAGGGTGAGCTCAACTAGCCCAAGAAGAAATATTATGACTAAGATAATGCGTAATAAATTATCATTAGCCTTCAATGTTGTTAAACCGATAAAATACAATAGACAACCAGTTTAATCTGCAATGAATAAACAATCCATTAAAAGAGTCAAGTAGAGAATAAAGTCTACTATCTTTTAGGTTTTAAAAGGTTTTCATCAATTTTATCACCGAGACTCACTTTTAATAAATAAACCACCACATCTAATCATCCCCGCACTCACTTGGCCAAGGATTTTCATCAAATTATCAATGGTCATGACTATACCGAATCACCCCCGGTCATAATCATACCAAAAACTATCCATCAATGCATTACATGTGCCATCGAGGACTTTTATCACATCATTTATATCAAGTCATGATTATACCGAAATGATCCCGGTCATAATCATACTAAGTTCATCTATGCACGTAAGCCAAAGATAACATAATATAACATGAGGATGATGACAATGACATAATAATTCAATAAAACAAGTTCAAGAATTATTTAATCCATGAATTATTAACGCCCAAATTGTCAACATGATATCGCTTTCAGAGAGTAAAATTCAAGAATGATCGTAAGAATATTTCCATGAAAAGATATCGATGAAACGCAAATATCAAGGATATTCTACTAATTTCATGGAGTATAGAAGTCAAAGTTTTAACCAACCGGGTATAATAAAGAATGGAATAACAAAAGAAATCACCATGCATGCGGATTGTGATGTATGTGTTATTCCAATGTAATAATAATAATCTAACCAGTCGTGAAATTCACACCGAGCAGTGATGTTCCAATGTAATAATAAAGATGGAACTGCATCCGTAAAACACACAATAGATATTCCAACAGAATGATAAAGATTTTAACCAGTCCGTGTAAAACACATGCATGTGATGTTCCAATGTAATAATAAAAATTTAACCAGTCCTGTAAAAACACACGCATGTGATGTTCCAATGTAATAATAAAGAATGTCACCAAGTATAGGGTAAATCACAGATACAAAGTTATTCCAATGTAATAATAAGCAATGGAATAACATAAGGATTTCACCAAGTATAGGGTATGCCACATATACAAGTTATATGTATAGGTATGCCACTTTTACAAAAGTTATTCCAATGTAATAATAATGAATGGAATAATGTAAGTTCTCTTCAAGAAGAAAGAATAACACCCTTACCGTAAAAGAAATAATATATATAAGTAGTGAAGTAGCGTATACTCTTCTTCTTTCTATAATTTTCTCTATAGCTTCTCTCTATAATTTCTCTCTCTAGAGTTTCAATGAATTCGTAAGAAAATAATGAAGGAATGAGCTTCTATTTATAGAAAAATGGAATGCATAAGAATTAATCCATGAACTATCTGTATTGATTTACTTTAATCTGACGGTCCATATTTAAAGAAAAATCTTTTAAATAAAATATAATATATTCTATTTATATAAAAACATTTTACTATGCAAACACTATGCAATACTACGCAAAATACTATGCAAAAACACTACGCAACACTAATAAAAAATATAATATATTCTATTTATGTAATAACTTTAATAAAGTATTCTATTTTATATAAAAGATGTTTCGCTTTTATTACGTTAATAATACTGAATAAAACAAAACGTCATTATCGCTTATAATAATTCATATTATTAATCGATAATAATGGAATCAAACCGAAAGTGACTTCTCACATAAGATCAATAATCAATACCGCAAGTACTACTACGCAACCACACGACATCGTATTTTTTTACTACCGAAGTAGTTCAACAAGAACTAACCAGAAAACTTCCGCCGTTATTTCAATAAAATATTTTTGTCGCTTTCAATCCGACAATAATTACGCTAGTGGGGTCCACCAATGATTGAGCCATTGTATTTAATATTCCCTCGCTAAACCTAATATTCTCCCACCAATCGAATATAATATAACCACTGTGATACTTTGCAAAATTTATAAATACTACCCACAACTATAATATTATCTCAAATTCACACCATAATATTAAAAAATTATTTTGACAAAATTTAAATCTTTATCGATAAAATCTGGGTCTCACAATCTCCCTCCTTATGGAATTTCGCCTCGAAATTAGGGTACGACTGGGTATGATAAAGAGATGAGAATACCTTGAATACCTTTATCATTGAAAACATTAAATTCATTTTTGCAATCCTACCAAAGATATTCATTAACAATTCATCTTTGCACTACAGCCAAAAGATATACAATCAGAAAACCAATAATACCGAGACTCGAATTTTATAAGATCACGACCACGAAATTATCCATGCACCACTCGCCAAGGATATTCGTGTTTTCAATTACTGATCCATGATTATACCGAATAATCCGGTGGTAATCATCATACCAAGTCTATCAATGCACTACTACCAAAGATGACTTTTACCACATCCATGAATTAATATTTCATTCACGAGACTCAACAATAATTAATCCACATCATCGAATCATCCCCGCACTACAAGCCAAGGATATTCATTAAGATCACGACCACAAATTATCCATGCACTACTACCAAAGATAATTGTGTTTTCAATTACTGATTATGATTATACCGACAATCCTCGGTCATAATCATACCAAGTCCATCTATGCACGTAAGCCATGAGATGACTTTGAACGCATCCATGAATTAATATTTCATCATTGAGACTCAAATTCAATAATTAATCCACATCATCGAATTATCCCCGCACTACGGTGCCAAGGATATTCATTAGTATCACGACCACAAATTATCCATGAACTACTACCAAAGATAATTGTGTTTTCAATTACTGTTATGATTATACCGAACAATCCTCAGTCATAATCATACCAAGTCCATCTATGCACGTAAGCCATGTATGACTTTGAACGCATCCATGAATTAATATTTCATTCGAGACTCACCAATAATTAATCCACATCATCGAATCATCCCCGCACTACGTGTGCCAAGGATATTCATTAAGTATCCGACCACAAATTATCCATGCATTACGGCCAAAGATAATTGTGTTTTCAATTCTGATTATGATTATGCCGAACAATCCTCGGTCATAATCATACCAAGTCCATCTATGCACGTAAGCCACGATGACTTTGAACACATCCATGAATTAATATTTCATTGCACGAGACTCAAATTTCAATAATTAATCCACATCATCGAATCATCCACGCACTACTGCCAAGGATATTCATTAGTATCACACCACGAATTATCCATGCACTACTACCAAAGATAATCGTATTTCATTAGTATCACGACCACAAATTATCCATGCACTACTACCAAAGATAATTGTGTATTCATTAAGATCACGACCACAAATTATCCATGCACTACTACCAAAGATAATTGTGTATTCATTAAGATCCGACCACAAATTATCCATGCACTACTACCAAAGATAATTGTGTATTCATTAAGATCACGACCACAAATTATCCATGCACTACTACCAAAGATAATTGTGTATTCATTAGTATCACGACCACAAATTATCCATGCACTACTACCAAAGATAATTGTATTCATTAAGATCACGACCACAAATTATCCATGCACTACTACCAAAGATAATTGTGTATTCATTAAGATCACGACCACAAATTATCCATGCACTACTACCAAAGATAATCGTGTATTCATTAGTATCACGACCACAAATTATCCATGCACTACTACCAAAGATAATCGTGTATTCATTAAGATCACGACCACAAATTATCCATGCACTACTACTACCAAAGATAATTGTGTATTCATTAGTATCACGACCACAAATTATCCATGCACTACTACCAAAGATAATTGTGTATTCAATTACTGCTTATGATTATACCAATAATCCGTGGTCATAATCATACCAAGTCCATCTACGCACTACAAAAGCCGTACGTATGACTTTCAACATAATATAAAACACGAGGATAATGATATAAAGAATCAATCAAATGAGATAAAGGATAAATATTAAACATTTATAATATAATTTATCCAGATTCAAGAATATCCCCATGTTATCAATCACTTAATAATCTCATAATCTAATAACATTAATATTATAATAATATTTTAATCACTTCTTAAATTTATAAACAATTTATCTCAATTGTTTACGCTTTTACCATATAATGCATTTAATCATTCAAAAATGCCATACTCATAAAATATCATCACCAATTATCAAATCCCATAAAAAAATATGCATATACTCTATATAGGATTCTTTAGCCATAAAATCCTATTTTCAACTTTGTTACTTCACATAACATATTTAACTCATATGTTCAGAATTAAACTATTTTCATGAAAAATACCAAATCAGTCCCAAAAATATTTCTTTTCTGGGATTTAGCATAATATAGTCCCATAATAAAAATATATTTTTCTCGAATTTTTAAAATTCATTTACTATTTTTCAAAAATCAATTTCTAATTAATTCCTTAAGAAATTAGCTACCTCAAGTTTAACTCCAAAATTCCCAAATCTTGACAGGACCTTACACATGTTAACGTGAGCTTCCAGTTTAAATTTCATGGTCATCGAGTTATAGAACTCCTAAGTTATAGCGTCATTTTCGTTAAAAACCTAAATATTGAAATAGTCATAACTTGCTCATTTTAAGTCGTAATGAGCTCATTTTTGGACATGAGATACTTTATACCATATACTTTCATGTCCCAAAAGGCCAGAATTTTTCTCATAATTTAAGTGGCCGAAACAGCCTCTCTAAAATCATGGCAGTAGCTTTTTTTTGTTTTTGCAGCTTTGCACTCCTTTGCTAAAATCAGTCCAAACAAAAATCTACAACACCTTTTCCAGTAATTCCACTTGGATTAGTTAGGTATCTCATAGATCTAACTCTAGGACTTGACCACATTCAAAAATTCAAAATATAATAGAGATATGGTCAATTGAATTTCATGTTACGCTTTTTCACCAAAATTTGATTTTCAACTCTTTGTGATTTCTAAGAAACTTTCATGTTTTCACATACTAACCAACATAACTCATCATAAAACTTACTAATACTTCATATACCCATGATTTTCATTAGTCCTATGCTTTTATTATGACTTTCATCATAAACCACGTAAACTGCTCATTTTAGTCAAGAAATATTTGAGGGTTTAAGAAATGGGTTTTATATCGGGGTCAATACAAAAATTCGATTTCACGCCTAAGTAGGCTAAGAAGTCTTCAAGAATACGCCAGAAATTTATTAATAATAGAAATATCATTCAAAATCGTGACTCTCATCCAAGACTTGGATAAGACGTCACATTGATACCAACTGCGACTTCTATCCCTTAACCTAGATAAAGATCTCACAATGATACTTATAAACTTGCCATCTTCATTCATGACGTCGCCACGTAAAGTCCGGCTTTGCATTCCACACAAGGAAGTCAACAACGAAAGGATCGGGCTCTTTACTTATGGCTTGACATAACAAAGGATTAACTTTAGGATTTGGTTACTTTGAATTCAGATAATAGGTTGGTTAGAATATGAAAGCTAACAACCTTACAAAAAAGAATAATGAGTAGTTAATCAATCGCTTTTCAAAAATTACCTCAAAGGCAAGTATTTTCAAAGAGATAAGATAGACATGTAACGTGAAAGTGTTTATTTGAAACAACAAGATTAATAAATGTTGGAGGTAACGAAGGTTTCTCCCAACGAAGTTTCAATAGATAAATCAAAGTCTAATTTCTCCTGAGTCAAATTTAAACGTTGAACGCAAGCAAGAGAGATAAAAGAATGGGTAGAACCCTAGATTCAATAAGGTATAGACTTCGCAGAATTTATAATTAACTAACCCGTGCTAACTTCGTCGGGTTACCCACTTTTTAGAAGTCACGAAAAACGCTCTTCCTAAAAACCACCAATTTTGTTTTGTCCAGATCCGCCTTTGGTGCCACTATCCCAAATGGACTTGACTTCACTATACTCGACAAAAAATCGAGCTAAATGACCTTCTCTTCTTGAAATTTCCACTTCTATTATCTTTGCCATGATTACCAATCAAGTGGTTACCATTCTTAGCATGATAATTTCCCCACGATGGTTATCATTGTTCGATAAATTGCCACCACCAAAGATGATTATTATCGTGTTGTTGTTGGTCGTTACCTTTTGGTTGAGTCGACTCATTATCGCGCTCCAATAACCGAAGCCTATTCACAACATCTAAATACAAACACCGCCACAAAACAAGGGTTAATTAACATATCAATATATTATCACTATACTCTCGATCACCAATCAAATACCAAATAAACTTAGGTAGGTCATACTAGCGAAGGAATTCTCCGCTCTCCCTCCTAGTACTATTCTCACATCTTAGCCAGGATCATATCCTAAGCTCGATACTATCAACCGTGACGCCCCCAAAATTAGGTATACGCCACCCATCTTGGGTCGCCACTTACATGGTACATAAATTCAAATACAACTTACTAATATAACTGCGTAGTACAATACGACATAAACCGTGAGTTTGAATACAAATATTGTCTACTAGATATTATACAAACTCAAAAGGAGTCCTCATTACAACTATTATCACACTATATCACGTAATAGTGAGGACTACTAATGCTATCCTCTCGACCATTACTTCGCTCCCCGATCTCGTCCAAATATATGTTCTCATTTCAAGAGAGAATAAAAAAAAAAAGGTGAGCTCAACTAGCCCAAAGAAGAAATATTATGACTAAGATAATGCGTAATAAATTATCATTAGCCTTCAACAAAGTTAAAACCGATAAAATACAATAGACAACCAGCTTTAATCTGCTTAATAAGCAATCCATTAAAAGAGTCAAGTAGAGAATAAAGTCTACTATCTTTTAGGTTTTAAAAGGTTTTCATCAATTTTTATCATTGAGACTCACTTTTAATAAATAAACCACCACATTTAATCATCCCCGCATATCACTACCAAGGATTTTCATCAAATTATCAATGGTCACGACTATACCCGAATCACCCCGGTCATAATCATACCAAAAACTATCCATCACCGCATTACAGTGCCACCGAGGACTTTTTGTCACATCATTTATATCAAGTCATGATTATACCGAATGATCCCCGGTCATAATCATACTAAGTTCATCTATGCACGTAAGCCAAAGATAACATAATATAACACGAGGATGATGACAATGACATAATAAATAAAACAAGTTCAAGAATTATTTAATCCATGAATTATTAACGTCCAAATTGTCAACATGATCATCAAGAAAATTGAAAGTAAAATTCAAGAATGATCGTAAGAATATTTCCATGAAAAGATATCGGATGAAACGCAAATATCAAGGATATTCTACTAATTTCATGGAGTATAAGTCAAAGTTTTAACTAACCGGGTATAATAAAAAATGGAATAACAAAAGAAATCACCATGCATGCGTACTTGTTTCAATATTATGTAAGACCTCAAATTTTTTTAAATAAAAAGGAATTTCCTTTATTTATTATTTTGAAATAGTAAGGGTGGATTTGATTAATGTGGTTAGTTATGGGTAAATACGCAAATATTTCAAAATAAGCAAGTGGTTATAAAATATTCATTATTGCTTGGGAATATTCGTTTGGTCGTGGAATATTCAGATCGTTTGGAATATTCGTATTTACGGCAATATTCAACCATGCCATGTGTGGCCCATAACTAAAGCGATTGGATGAAGAAAACGACAAATATAAGTTGGTTAAAAATAACTACAGAAGTTGTTACCGTTAAGATCGTTGAATACCCGTGTGGTTAAAATACGAAGAATACGCTGTGGTCGCACAAGAAGACACCAGATCGCACATGATTGTTGAATTATCGATCCTTACGTAAGATGGCACTACTCAATAATTATTACAAGAAGTATCGCTCAATAGTTTATTTTATCGATTCAATAATTGTCATAGGCTGGTATTTTATATTATCATTGCTTCAATAATTGTCATCGCACAAAGATTTCCCATTATCGATCAATAATTCATATTATTTGAATAATATTATTAGATAACATTATTGGCAATGTCTAGAAAGTTCGCTCTAAGGAGAGGTTTGGTCACCTAATCAAGCTACGCCAAGAAGGAGAGATCCTTATCGAAAGCCCCTCTTCCCCCGGAAAATACTCGTCATTATAAATGTGATTCTCGTATATTATTTGTGAATAATTAATTATTGATTCATATGATAAGAAATATTTATTTTATATGAATATAAATGATGGATTTATTTATGTGGTTATTAATGAAGGAATTAATGTTGAGGTGTTTTATCAAGATTTTATCTGATTGAGGTATTAAAATCAAATCGTGGGTTTTACAGATATATCATGGGTTATAATTTTTAATCCGACCGCTGATTGTGGTAATTTTTGGGTATGTTATACATACATAAGTTGAGTATATGTCCACAAATTTTGAACCGTTAAAAATGCACGAATGATTTGTTATAAATTTTAAGAGGTGTTTGATTCTTAAATTAGGTTTTATAATTGATTTTGGTGGAAAATTCTAGAATTGAGTGGGCCCCACTTGTGGTTGGTGAAAAAATGTGCTGAATTTTATTTCAAATGTGGTGGGTGGCAATAGTAGCAGTAAAGCCATCAGTAGCAGTCAAGTCAAGTCTGCTTTCTACGGCTAACATTTTCCTATAAATAGAGGGCTAAGTTAGAATTGAAAATCACACCGTAAACAAAGTTTTCTCTTTCTCTCTATATTATCGAGCGTATTTTGTGAGTATTTAGATACTTTGAGAGTTGTTGTCAAGATAAGTTTCATTCAAAGATCACTTCCGACCTTTCCTTCCGGCAATCGATTCTTCGAGGTAAGGGATGTTATTTTCTTCTCAAATGATATTAATTCTTCAATATCATTACGTCAAATATCGGTTGGTACTTTTTATCAAATTTGGAACTTTTTCATGCTCTGGGGTTACTATTCATGAGTTACTATTCACGAAGTTACTATTCATGAAGTTACTATTCACGAAGTTACTATTCACGAGTACTATTCATGAAGCGTGAAGATGTTTTTTTTGTGGAATTTCTATCTTTGGGTGTCTGAGTTACTATTCACGATACTTGACTATTCACGATACTACGACTATTCACTTATACTACGACTATTCAATCAAAAATGAAAATTTTCTTTTCGTCTAAAATATCTATTCGGATACTAGCTTTGATCAGATCCATGTTTTGATCATTCTCAATTTTACACCACTATGATTATTTTGAGGTATTTTTGAACTGGATAAAACAAAGTAATCTTAATCCTTAATCCTTTGTCATTTTGTTTCACCGGATTCGCTTTTTAAAAATATTTTTCATCATCCTCGCCTTAAATGATGATATTATTGAATATCTTTGGCTTTATTCAGAGTGCAAAGATGAATGATTTCAAGAATATCTTTGGCCCTCAAAGATGAAAGTGTTTAAATGAATGATTTCAAAAATATCTTTGGCCTTTAGTGCAAAAGATGAAAGTGTGTTTAAATGAATACGACCGATCGATGAATATCTTTGGCCTTTAGTGCAAAGATGAACAGTGTTGAGATGAATACGACCGATTGATGAATATCTTCGGCTCAGAAGTAAAAGATGAATATTTGATTTGAGATGAATATCGATTGATGTTACAGTGGATAAAATATTGATGATGGACCGTTAAATTCATAGATTATAGTAGATTTCATTCTCTACGTAACTCTTCTATGAATTATTATTTCACCGCTAATATTGATCCGAAAACTTGTCATTTATCAGATTCTATCGATTTTTTTCCTCGCTGGAGACTAACGATAATTTGTTGTATATTATCTTAGTCATAATATTCTTTTATCGGGCTAGTTGAGCTCACCCTTTTCCTTGTTGTTCCATTTTTCTTCTCGTGAGGCGAGAATGTAATGGTAGTACTAGTACTAGGGGTAAAATGGAATGAAGGTTCTAGAGAGAGTTGTTTAGTAGTCCTCACCATTATTGTAAAATAATGTATCAATAAATGTGATGAGGATTTATTTGAGTATAAATATTGTCTGTAAGATAATATTTGTATTTAAACTCACAGCTTTATGTGTTAATAAAGTTGTAGTTGTTTCACGCATCATGTATTTGGCGACTTCGAATGGGTCGGATGGAATGGACCTATTTTGGGGGTCGCCACAAAAGGTATCGTAGCTTAGGATACGATCTCCATGAGATCGGAATAGAACTAGAGGGGAGAGACGAGTAAATCCTTTGCTAAAGTGTCCTACCTAAGCTTATTTGTTAGTCGGTCAAGATATAGGGATATTATGTGATCGATTTCCTTAATTAACCCTTGTTTTATGACAACAAAGAATCGAGAATGTCGAATCGAGAATATTAATAAGGTGTAAATGAGACCGTGGAGATGCCTCAGATTTAACAACGAGGAGAACGTGCAAACAGTCGGCAATGTACCTCCCGTGAATAACACCACCGAAAGCGTATGATGAACGAGGGATGTTTAGAAGCTTTTTGCAGCTCATGCAAAATCGCATTTAGGAGACTCGTGTTCAAAATACAGAGAGGAGATGATAGCAATTCACCGTGGTCACAAACCAAGCAGCTTCAAAGAGTCAGGACCACCGAATTCTGGGAAAGCCCGATCCGATCACGGCGAAAAACATGGGTCAAGCAAATTACCAAGATATTCGATGTCTTGGATGCACGGAGGAAACGTAAAGTTCCATTCGCTACTTTTATGTTCCGTGGCAGGCAGACATCGGTGGGAATCAGGAAGCGCACCCATTCACCGCACTCAAAGATGTCATGGGAGACGCTTTCAGAAATAAATAATGACAAGTACTTCCCGAAAGTATTCGGCTATACGAAGGAAGTGGAGTTTATTAGATCGAGCAGTAATAATAATGACGACGGTGTCCCAAAGACGAGGCGGTTCATGAGTTATCCAGTGTTCAGACCTCATTTGGTGGAGAATGAGGAACGATGACGCGATGTTTCGAGAGGTTTGAACCCAGATACGCCAAGATCTCATTTCTCATAAATTTTCTCTATTCAGATGTTGTAAATGTGGCTCAATTGTTAGAGCGAGATAACGAGTACGCTCAACCGAGGGACCATAACCAGATCATACCAAAGATAAGCAAATCATCGTAATAACGATAACCAAAGGAGAAAGAAGAATACGGACAAAAGGCTGTAACCACTCCGTGGTAATCGTGGCCATGAAAATAGAAGAAGCGAGTCAGGAGGAGATTTTAAAAGAGGAGATTCAACAACGACCATGTGAAGACGCCACCAAGAAAGGCAATCGGTTTCCAAGGAGGAGAAAGACCATCTACAGACAATGTTACAAATGCGGAAAAAGAGGGATATATCACCCAAACCGCCCACAACAGCTTTAAGGTATGCTATAATTGTGGAAAAGAAGGACATATCGCCGAGATCAGACGATATCGAAACCCAGTGCAATGGGAATGGTGACTCAAAAGGATGTCCCGTAAAAGTCAAAGTCAACGATTCTCGAAGAGCGCTTTGTCGTGACTTCATTAAAATACGAGGAACCCGAACGGTTAGCACGGGTTAGTTAATTATAAATTCTCATGTTTATACCTTACTAGATACCCTGCTTCTACCCATTCTTTTATCTCTCTTGCTTACCCAACGCTTGAACTCGACTACGAGAAATTAGACTTTGACCTATTTATGGAGACTCCGCTAGAGAAACTTTCATTACATCCGTTGTTTAAAAAATCTTGTTTGATTCAAGTTGGCACCATTACCTTACCCGTTTAACCTTATCTCTTTAAAGATACTTTGCTTTTGATTGATTTTAAGGTTAACTACTCATCACGCCAAAATTGATTGCTTTTGTAAGGTCATTAGTTTTCATATTCCTAAGCAACCCGTTATTCAATTCAAGCAATCAAACCATCAGTAGTCAAACATTTTCATATCAAGCCATGAAGTCATTCGCTTATTACGGATGTCAAGTTTTCTTAGTCCATGTTATGGATTTGAATAAAGACACGCCGATTTGAATAATATTCTTGTTGTTATTGATTTTCCCGACGATTTCAAGAATTTATCGCTTACTCCCAAAGATCGATATTAAATTTTGTATCGACTTTGAACCCTAGACAAAACTCATTTCTAAAAATCTCATATCGAATGGCTCCTATCAACTTCGTGAGTTAAAAAATTCAACTATAGAATTTGGTACACGAGCCTTTATCTTGTGACTTCTTTTGTGGAATTCACCTGCCGCACTCTCCGTAGGGACGCCATATTCGTATGCGATAAGAAATCGATAGGTGTCATTGTGACGCATATCCAAGGTTGAGATATGAGTCACAACTTGAGAACAACCTAAGTCAGAATCTAAATACGTAGCTTTCTAGGCTTAGTTGGTTATTATCGAGATTCGCAAGGATATTCTCGAATCGCTATTCCATTAACGAAAATGAAATCATAGAGAGATACAAAATTCAAATGGAGCAAGGAATGTGGGAAGAGCTTCAAGAACTCAAGAGGAGACTCATTTCAAAGATATGTTCACCATGCCATCCTCGAAAAGTGAACGTGGTAGCCGACGTGTTGAGTAGAAGATCGATACAAGTACGAAGTACGATATCACAAAGACTCATTTCAGATAATATACAAATAATAGAGATGGAGATGAAAACTCTAGGTACCCACGTGATGATATACGAGTACGTGATGATATACGAGTATAATCGACTTTAATCGATAAAGTTAAAGTCGCTCAAGCTACACACCGGAGTCGATGAATTTGAAGAAGGAGGTGCAAGAAGTTGTTATTTTAAAAGCGAGAATCGGAGAGTGAGGAAAGCTCAAACCTTCGATTTATTAATCCATTTGAAATTCTCGATCGAATAGAACTGCGGCCTATAGACTCGCTTTTACCACCAAGTATGACGCGTGTTCATAACGCTTTTCACGATCGATGTTACGTAAATATGTGGACGAATTCAAACACGCTATCGAAGTTAGAACCCGACGAGATAGTCAAGACTTAACGTATTTAGAGGTACTTGCCAAGATTTTGTAGAGGAAAGAATACGACCTATGTACCGAGGTTATACCATAAGTTAAAGTTTTGTGGAGAAACCATGCTATTTGAGGAAATGACCGAGTTGGAAACGAAAATGAAAGCGAGGTATCTTTACCTTTTCAAACACTGTGTATCGTGACGCCAATTTCGAGGACGAAATTTCATAAGAGGGAGGTCAGAAGACCTCAAAATTTTTTAAATAAAAAGGAATTTCCTTTATTTATTATTTTGAAATAGTAAGGGTGGATTTGATTAATGTGGTTAGTTATGGGTTAAATACGCAAATATTTCAAAATAAGCAAGTGGTTATAAAATATTCATTATTGTTTGGGAATATTCGTTTCGTCGTGGAATATTCAGATCGCTTGTGGAATATTCGCACGACGCCAGCCCATGTGTGGGCCCATAACGGAAAGCGATTGATGAAGAAAACGACAAATATAAGTTGGTTAAAAATAACTACAGAGTTGTTACCAAGTAAGACCGTTGAATACCCGGTGGTTAAAATACGTGAATATACGCGTGGTCAAGACAAAGAAAGACACCAGATTGCATGATTGTTGAATTATTGATCCTTACGTAGAAGAAGGCACTACTCAATAATTATTACAAAGAGTTACCGCTCAATAGTTTATTTTATCGATTCAATAATTGTCATTGCGCTGGTATTTTATATATATCATTTTCAATAATTGTCACCGCATAAAGATTTCCCATTATCGATCAATAATTCATATTATTTGAATAATATTATTAGATAACATTATTGGCAATGTCTAGAAAGTTCTCGTCTAAGGAGAGGTTTGGTCACCTAATCATGCTACCAAGAAGGGAGAGATCCTTATCGAAAGCCCCTTTCCTCGGAACTACCTCGTCATTATAAATGTGATTCTCAGAATATTATTTGTGAATAATTAATTATTGATTCATATGATAAGGAAATATTTATTTTATATGAATATAAATGATGGATTTATTTATGTGGTTATTAATGAAGGAATTAATGTTGAGGTGTTTTATCAAGATTTTATCTGATTGAGGTATTAAAAATCAAATCGTGGGTTTTTAGATATATCATGGGTTATAATTTTTAATCCGACCGCTTGATTGTGGTAATTTTTGGGTATGTTATACATACATAAGTTGAGTATATGTCCACAAATTTTGAACCGTTAAAAATGCACGAATGATTTGTTATAAATTTTAAGAGGTGTTTGATTCTAAAAAGTAGGGTTATAATTGATTTTGGTGGAAAATTCTAGAATTGAGGGGCCCCACTTGTGGTTGGTGAAAAAATGTGCTGAATTTTATTTCAAATGTGGTGGGTGGCAATAGTAGCGTGTAAAGCCATCAGTAAAGAAATCAAGTCTCGCTTTCTACGGCTAACATTTTCCTATAAATGAGGGCTAAGTTAGAATTGAAAATCACACCGTAAACAAAGTTTTCTCTTCTCTCTCTATATTATCGAGCGATTTTTGTGAGTATTTAGATACTTTGAGAGTTGTTGCTCAAAGATAAGTTTCATTCAAAGATCACTTCCGACCTTTCCTTCCGGCACCGATTCTTCGAGGTAAGGGATGTTATTTTCTTCTCAAATGATATTAATTCTTCAATATCATTATGTCAAATATCGGTCGGTACTTTTTATCAAATTTGGAACTTTTTCATGCTCTGGGTTACTATTCATGAGTTACTATTCACGAAGTTACTATTCATGAGTTACTATTCACGAAGTTACTATTCACGAGTACTATTCATGAAGCGTGAAGATGTTTTTTTGTGGAATTTCTATCTTTGGTGTTTGAGTTACTATTCACGATACTAAGACTATTCACGATACTGCACTATTCACGATCACTACGACTATTCACCAAAAAAATGAAAATTTTTCTTTTCGCCTAAAATATCTATTCGGATACTAGCTTTGATCAGATCCATGTTTTGATCATTCTCAATTTTACACCACTACGATTATTTTTGAGGTATTTTTGGACTCGGATAAAACAAAGTAATCCTTAATCCTTAATCCTTGTCATTTTGTTTCAATCGGATTCGCTTTTTTAAAATATTTTCATCATCCTCGCCTTAAATGATGATATTATTGAATATCTTCGGCCCGTAGTAAAGATGAATGATTTCTCAAGAATATCTTCGGCCCGAGTAAAAAGATGAATGATTTAAATGAAAAATATCTTTGGCCTTTAGTGCAAAAGATGAACAGTGTTTAAATGAATACGACCGATCGATGAATATCTTTGGCCTTTAGTGCAAAGATGAACAAAAGTTGAGATGAATACGACCGATTGATGAATATCTTCGGCTCAGAAGGCAAAGATGAATATTTGATTCGAGATGAATATCGATTGATGTTACAGGATAAAATATTGATGATGGACCGTTAAATTCATAGATTATAGTAGATTTCATTCTCTACGTAACTCTTCTATGAATTATTATTTCACCGCTAATATTGATCCAAAACTTGTTGTCTATCAGTATTCTATCGATTTTTCCTCGCTGGAGACTAACGATAATTTGTCAGATATTATCTTAGTCATAATATTCTTTATCGGGCTAGTTGAGCTCACCCTTTTCCTTGTTGTTCCATTTTTCTTCTCGTGAGGCGAAGAATGTAATGAGTACTAGCTTGGGTATGGAATGAAGGTTCTAGAGAGAGTTGTTTAGTAGTCCTCACCATTATTGTAAAATAATGTATCAATAAATGTGATGAGGATTTATTTGAGTATAAATATTGTCTAGAAGATAATATTTGTATTTAAACTCACGCTTTTATTGTTGTAATAATAAAGTTGTAGTTGTTTCGCATCATGTATTTGGCGACTCGTAATGGGTCGGATGGAATGGACCTATTTTGGGGTCGCCACAATAGTTATTCCAACAAGAATAATAATAATTATTAACGGAACCGAGTCGTGAAATTCACAATGATCAATATTTCCATGAAAAGCAGATGTTCCAAATATCGGGCAAGTAATAATAAAGATGGAACCGGATCCGGTGTAAAACACACATGCATGCGCAGATAGATGTATATTCCAACGAGAATGATAAAGATTTTAACCAGTCCCAGTAAAAACACATGCATGGATGTTCCAACAGAAATAATAATAAAAAACCAGTCCTGTAAAACACACGCATGTGATGTTCCAATGTAATAATAGAAGAATGTCACCAAGTATAGGGTAAATCAAGATACAAGAATGTCACCAGTTATTCCAATGTAATAATAAAGAATGGAATAACATAAGGATTTCACCAAGTATAGGGTATGCCACAGACATACAAAGTTATGTATAGGGTATGCCACTTTTACAAAGTTATTCCAATGTAATAATAATGAATGGAATAATGTAAGTTCTCTTCAAGAAGAAAGAATAACACCCTTACCGTAAAAGAACTCTAATATAAGTAGTAGTGAAGTAGCGGTAATACTCTTCTTCTTTCTATAATTTTCTCTATAGCTTCTCTCTATAATTTCTCTCTAGTTTCAATGAATTCGTAAGAAAATAATGAAGGAATGAGCTTCTATTTATAGGAAAATGGAATGCATAAGAATTAATCCATGAACTATCCCGTATTGATTTACTTTAATCTGACTATCCATATTTAAAGAAAAATCTTTTAAATAAAATATAATATATTCTATTTATATAAAAACATTTTACTATGCAAACACTATGCAATACTATACAAAATACTATGCAACACTATGCATAATAAAATATAATATATTCTATTTATGTAATAACTTTAATAAAGTATTCTATTTTATATAAAAGATGTTTCGCTTTTTATTACGCTAATAATACGAATAAAACAAAACGCCATTATCGCTATAATAATTCATATTATTAATCGACAATAATGGAATCAAACCGAGTGACTTCTCACATAAGATCAATAATCAATACCGCAAAAGCTACTATGCAACCACACGTGACATCGTACTTTTACTACCGAAAGTAGTTCAACAAGAACTAACGGTGAAAACTTTCGCCGTTATTTCAATAAAATATTTTTGTCGCTTTTCTCAATTCGACAATAATTTCATTATGTGGGTCCACCAATGATTGAGTAGTTGTATTTAATATTCCTCGCTAAACCTAATATTCTCCTAATTAATCGAATATAATATAACCACTGCATATACTTTGCAAAATTTATAAATACTACCCACAACTATAATATTATCTTAATTTCACACCATAATATTAAAAAATTATTTTGACAAAATTTAAATCTTTATTGATAAAATCTGGGTCTCTCACAATTCTTTCTTAAAGACCGCTGCCTTCACATGGTCGTTGTTAAATCTCCTCTTTTAAAATCTCCTCCCCGACTCGCTTCTTCTATTTTCATGGCCATGATTACCACCGAGTGGTTACCATTTTTGTCCGCTTTTGTTCTTTCTCCGCCGGTTATCGTTGTTTTGTTGACTACCATCTCCTAGATGATGATCCTCGGTTGTGGTCCCTCGGTTAACCGTATTCGTTATCTCGCTTTCTAATAATTGAGCCCCTGCCTACAACATCCTAATAGAGAGAAAATTTATGAGAAATGAGATATTGACGTATCTTGGTTTCAAACCTCTAAGAAACATACGCTTATACGCTTCCTCATTCTCCACCAAATGAGGTGCAAACCGGATAACTCTGCAAACTTTTCCTCGTCTTCGAGATACCGCCATGTTGTTCTCGCCTCCCTAATAAACTCCACTTCCTTCATACGACGAACACTTTCGTGAAAGTATTTGTCATTAAATAGTTTCAAACGCCTCCCAAGACATGCCGAAAAGTAATTTGATGGGTACGCTTCACGCATCTCCACCAAGAGTCACTTCGCCACTTTAACATAAAGGTGGTGAATGGAACCTTCGTTCCTCCGCATCCCAAGACATCGAATATCTTGGTAATTTGCTTGACCCATGTTTCCGCCATGATCGGATCTGGCTTTCCTTTAAATTCGTGGTCCCAACTCTTTGAATCGCTTGGTTGTGATAACCCGTGAATTGCTATCATTTCCTCCTCAGATTTTGAACACGAGTCTCCTCGTCGATTTTGCATGAATCGCAAAAAGCTTCTAAACATCCCCTCGCTCATCATCTCGCCAAAGGGTGTTGTTCACAGGAGGTACATTGCCACATTGTTGCACGTTCTACTCGCTGGTAAAGACATGCATCTCCACGGTCTCATTTACTCCATCATTAATATTCTCAATCGACATTCTCAAATACCGCATATAAAACAAGGGTTAATTAAGGAAATCAATATATCACATAATATCCGTATATAATGACCAACTAACAAATAAGCTTAGGTAGGTAGGACACACTTTATGCAAGGATTTACTCTGCCTCCCTCCTAGTTCTATTCCCCGATCTCCGCTAGAGATCATATCCTCAAGCTCGATACCAACCGTGACGCCCCAAAATAGGTATATATCACCCATTCCGAGTTGTCAATACACGGTACGTAAACAACTACAACTTTATTATTACAACAAGAAAAAGCTGTGAGTTTGAATACAAATATTATCTTCTGCATAATATCTATACTTAAATAAATCATCATCATATTTATTGATACATTATTTTACAAAAATGGTGAGGACTACTAAACAACTCTCTCTAACCTTCATTCCATACCCCTACTCGTACTCGCTTATATTCTCGCCTCCTAAGAAGAAAAATGGAACAAAAGGAAAAGGGTGAGCTCAACTAGCCCAAGAAAAAAATTATGACTAAGATAATATACAACAAATTATCATTAGTCTTCAACAGGAAAAATCTAATAGAATACAATAGACAACAAGTTTTTAAATCAATATTCGCAGCTGAAATAATAATTCATTAGAAGAGTTAAGTAGAGAATGCAAACTACTATCTTCTATGTATGAATTTAAAAGTTCATCGCTCATCTTTTATCCTCAGAACATCAATCAATATACATCCGAATCAAATATTCATCTTTGCACTACAGGCCAAAGATATTCATCACCGGTCATGTTCATCTAAACACTGCTCATCTTTGCACTACGGCCAAAGATATTCATCGAAATCATTTATCTTTGCACTACAAATTTCCCCAAAGATATTCAATAATATCATCATTTAAGAATGAGGATGATGAAAAATATTTTAAAGAAACGAATCCAAAGGAAACAAAATGACAAGGATTAAGGATTAAGGATTAAGGATTCGTACTTTATTTTATCCATGTCCAAAAATACCTCAAAAATAATCATAGTGGTGTAAAATTCAAGAATGATCAAAACATGGATACAATCAAAGCTAGTATCCACAATAGATATTTTAGACGAAAAAGAAAATTTTTATTTTTCGATGAATACCGCCAGATTCGTGAATAAGATCAGATATCGTGAATAAAGGCTCAGATATCGTGAATAAGAATCTCAGACACTAAAAGTTCCAAATTTAATAAAACTTCAGATCAATATTTCAAAGATAATGATATTGAAGAAATAACATCATTAATAAAATAATAATATCCCTTACCTCGAAAGATCAAGATTACTAAATTGAAACACCTTTGATATAGGCTATGACTTGACTTGCACCGTATAAAATACTCAAAGTATACTCAAAATACTCACAAGAATATGCTCGATAATATAGAGAGAAAACTTCATTTAAAGTGATTTTCATTCTAACCTAAGCATCCTATTTATAGGAAAATGCTTGTAACACCAAAGCGTAAAATTTAATATAATATTAATATTTACAAAACACATTCCTACGCCCACTTTGAAATCTGATTTCACCACCAAGCACATGTTAAAGATGGCCACCAACATTTGAAAAACGTTTTTCTTAAAAAACATAATTAAAACTTCTAAAATCAATTATTTTAGATTCTAACTTAAATAATTCATAATAAATAGCTCTTTTATCGAGAAAAATTGAAACACACAACTTTCCATAGGAAATTCTATTCTCTACAACTTTGCGTAAGAAAGTTTTTTCAATTCCAAATGTAAATTGACCAAAAATCTACAAACCAAGCGATTTTACGTGCTATAATCAAATTTCAAATAAAAATGGGGTCCACCGACATGTTTAACATGTTTTAAACATTTATTGCAACAAAAATACTCTTCCTCCTCGTATACTCATATATCCCACATTCGTTGTAAAAATATCATCATTATTATATTATTAAAATATAATAATATATTTAAATGAATTATTTTATCGTAAAAAGATAAAATTTCAATTTTCAACAATTGTCACATTAAAAATTTTCTCCATCTATATCCACATAAAATCAATATTTTTCTCATCATATGAATCAATAATTAATTATTCACAAATAATATTACGTAATTACAATATTGACAACCAGTGCAGCCTCTAGAAAGAGGGGCTTTCCAATAAGAATTTTCTCCTTCTTGGCCATTGATTAGGTGACCAAACCTCTCCTTAGATGTAACTTTCTAGACATTGCCAATAATGTTATCTAATAATATTATTCAGATAATATGAATTATTGCTTTCGATAATGAAAATAATCGTAATGACAATTATCAAACAACAAAGAATATAAAATATCAACGCAAAGAATTATTAAATCAATAAAATATCGAATAAAGAATTACTATAACCATTATTGAGTAGTGCCTTTCTTCGTAAGAATCAATAATTGGTGCAATACTGCAGTGTCTTCTCAGGTTTTAACTACAGAGTATTTTAACGAGATTAATCTGAATAACTTCACTTCAAGTATTTTTAAACAACTTATATTTGTCGCTTTCTTCATCCAATCGCTTTCCAGCATGGGGCCCACAAAGATCGCTACCGTCAAATATTTAATATTCCCCGACAAAGAATAATATTCCATTTTTACCAAACGAATATTCCTCGACAACAATGAATATTTTATAATCACTTGCTTATTTTGAAATATTACGATTTTACCCATAACTATCCACATTAATCAAATCAACCCTTACAATTTCAAAATAATAAATAGAGAAAATTAATTTCATTAATAATAAGTTGGGGTCTTATAATTAAGGATTCGTATTTCAAACAAATTCCCAAGTTCAAAATACTTCATAAATAACCATAGTGGAGTAAAATTCAAGAATGATCAAAACATGGATACAATCAAATCAAAGCTAGTATCCATAATAGATATTTTGGATAAAAATGAAAATTTAATTTTTTGTGAATAATACCAGATTCGTGAATAAAGTGTCCTCAGACGTGAATAAATGCCGCATACGTGAATGGTAACTGTAAGACCCCAACTTTTATAAATAAAGATGAATTTTCTATAAATATTATTTTTGAATATTATGGAATAAATTTGATATAATGTTATAGTTGTGGGTAATATTTATAAATTTTACAAAGTAAGCAAGTTGTTATAAAATATTCGGGAATATTCTTTTTGTCGGGGAATATTCGACGACTACTCAATCAATGGTGGACCACCACACACGAAGTATTATCGTAGTTAGAAAATGACAAAATTATCTTTCTATAAAAATAACTAGCAGAGGTGTTATCGTTAAAACCGCTTGAACAAACCGGTAGTAAAGAAATCTACATGAATACGCGTGGTTGCATAGTAGAAGACACTGGTAGATTGATTATTGATGCTTACGTGAAAAGTCACTTAGCTATGCTCAATTATTGCTACAATGAATTGCTACATCATATCTCTTATATTATTGATTCAATTATTGTCACAAAGATCATCTCAGATAATATAGTATTAAATTATTAATTGAGACGACAAGTTATAAATGATTAATAATTGTTGAAAGATTAAATATGTGTTGATTAAAAATAAAATGATTTATGGTAATATTTATTCAATCCTCGATGTATATAAAGAGTCTCATTATGAGACGCTTGTGGTAAGTTTGATTATTTTATGGGGGCCCATATGTCATCATCTAAGAGTCCTTCAATAAATAGTAATTACCTTTGTGAATAGTAATTACCTTCACAATAGTATTTACCTTCGTCAATAGTAATTACCTTTGTGAATAGTAATTACCTTTATGAATAGTAATTACCTTTGTAAATAGTAATTACCTTCAAATAATAGTATTTACCTTCACGATAGTATTTACCTCACAATAGTATTTACCTTCGTCAATAGTAATTACCTTTGTGAATAGTAATTACCTTTGTGAATAGTAATTACCTTCGTCAATAGTAATTACCTTCACCAATAGTAATTACCCTTCGCAAATAGTAGTTGTCCTTCAATATTACCAAGAGTTAACTCGCCTCTTCGGTGTTCCAAGGGTTAATTACCCTTCGTAAATAGTAGTTGTCTCTTCAATATTATCAAGAGTCATTTTGACCCTTCGTTAAGACCAAGAGCCACCCTCAGTTTTTCTATAAATAGAAAGCTCATTCCTTCATTATTTCTTACGAATTCAATCGAAACTCTAGAGAGAAAACTATAGAGAGAAAGAAGAAAAGTATTTTGCTACTTCACTTTTCCAATATTCAGTTCTTCTAAGGTAGGGAATATTATTTGTTGTACTCGTAAGGGGTGTTTTTCTTAGTCAATTATTGTCATATCAAGTCATAAGTAAAGAGCCGCGAACCTTTCATTGTTGACTTCCTTGTGTGGAATGCACCGAAGCCAGACTTTTTGTAGGCGACATCGTGAATGAAGATGGCAAGTTTATAGGTATCATTGTGAGGTGCTATCTAGGTTAAGGATGAAGTCACAATTGGTATCAATGTGACGTACTATCCAAGTCTTGGATGAGAGTCACAGCTTTGAATGATATTTCTATTATTAATAAATTTCCTAGCGTATTCTTGAAGACTTCTTAGCCTACTTAGAGCGTGAAATCGAATTTCAGATTGACCCCATAAAGACAAAACCCATTTCTTAAACCCTCAAATATTTCTTCAACTAAAATGAACAGCTTTACGTGGTTTATGATGAAAGTCATAATAAAAGCATTGGACTAATGAAAATCATGGGTATACGTGGTATTAGTAAGTGTTATGATGAGTTATGTTGGTTAGTATGTGAAAACATGAAAGTTTCTTAAAAATCACAAGGAGTTAAAAACCGAGATTTTGGTGAAAACGTAACATGAAATTCAATTGACCAAATCTCCGATTATATTTTGAATTTTTGAGTGTGGTTAAGTCCTAGAGTTAGATCTATGAGTTACCTAACTAATCCAAGTGGAATCACCGAAAAAGGTGTTGTAGATTTTCGTGTGGACCGATTTTAGCAAAGGAGTCAAAACTTCAAAATGTCCAAAAAATTCGCTGCCACGTTTTTGTAAGGGCTGTTTCGGCCACTTAATTAGTGAGAAAATTCAGGCCTTTTGGGACATAAAAGTATATGGTATAAAGAACATCGTGTCCAAAAATGAGCTCATTCCGACTTAAAATGAGCAAGTTATGACCATTTCAATATTTAGGTTTTTTTTGACGAAAAATGCTATAATCGGAGTTCTATAACTCGATGACCATGAAATTTAAATCGAGGCTCACATTAACATGTGTAAGGTCCTGCCATGCTTTGGGAATTTTGGAGTTAAACTTGAGGTAGCTAATTTCTTAAGGAATTAATTAGAAATTGATTTTTAAAAATAGTAAATGAATTTTAAAAATTCCGAGAAAATATATTTTCATCATGGGACTATATTATGCTAAATCCCAGAAAAGAAATATTTTTGGGACTGATTTGGTATTTTTTATGAAAATAGTTTAGTTACGAACTTATGAGTTAAATATGTTATGTGAAGTAACAAAGTTGAAAACTAGGATTTTATGGCTGAGAATCCTATATAGAGTATATGCATATTTTTTTTGATGAGGATTTGATAATTGGTGATGATATCTTATGAGTATGGCATTTTGAATGATTAAATGCATTATATGGTAAAGCGTAAACAATTGAGATAAATTATTTATAAATTTAAGAAGTGATTAAAATATTGTTATAATATTAATGATATTAGATTATGAGATTATTAAGTGATTGATAACATGGGGATATTCTTGAATCTCGGATAAATTATATTATAAATGTTTAATATTTATCCTTTATCTCATTTGATTGATTCTTTATATCATTATCCTCATGCTTATATCGTGTTGAAAGTCATCCGTGGCTTACGTGAATAGATGGACTTGGTATGATTATGACCGAGATTGTTCGATAATCATAACCGTAATTGAAAACACGATTATCTTTGGTAGTAGTGCATGAATAATTTGTGGTCGTGATACTAATGAATACACGATTATCTTTGGTAGTAGTAGTATGGATAATTTGTGGTCGTGATACTAATGAATACATGATTATCTTTAAGTAGTAGTGCATGGATAATTTGTGGTCGTGATACTAATGAATACACGATTATCTTTGGTAGTAGTGCATGGATAATTTGTGGTCGTGATACTAATGAATACACGATTATCTTTGGTAGTAAAATGCATGGATAATTCGTGGTCGTGATACTAATGAATATCCTCGGCCCAGTAGTGTAGGGATGATTCGATGATATGGATTAATTATTGAAATGAGTCTCAAAGAATGAAATATTAATTCATGGATGTGGTAAAAGTCATCTTTAGTCAGTAGTGCATTGATAGACTTGGTATGATTATGACCAAGGATTATTCTAAGATAATCATGACCATAATTGAAAACACGAATATCCTCGGCCGCTGGTGCATAGATAATTTGTGGTCGTGATACTATTAAGTCGCTGCGTCAAAGATTATTGGTTTTACAACAGATATCTTTGGCCCAGTAGTGCAAAGATGAATTGCTAATGAATATCTTTGGCCGGATTAGAAGATGAATTTAATATTTTAACGATAAAGGTATTCAAGGTATCCTCACCTCTTTATCATATCAGTATCGCATTCTAATTTCGAGGGCTTAAATTTCATAAGAAGGGAGGTTATAAGACCCTCACTTTTATAAATAAAGATGAATTTTCTATAAATATTATTTTTGAATATTATGGAATAAATTTGATATAATGTTATAGTTGTGGGTAATATTTATAAATTTTGCAAAGTAAGCAAGTTGTTATAAAATATTAGGGAATATTCTTTTTGCTCTGGGAATATTTGTGCGACGGCTCAATCAAAGTGGTGGACCCCATTAACTAAGTATTGTCGTAGTTAGAAAACGACAAAATTATCTTTCTATAAAAATAACTACAGAGGTGTTACCGTTAAAACCGTCGAACTACCCTAGAGTAAAAGTACAAAGAATACTGCGTGGTTGCATTGAAGACACGGTATTGATTATTGATGCTTACGTGAGAAGTCACTTAGCTATGCTCAATTATTGCTACAGTAATTGCTACATCATATCTCTTATATTATTGATTCAATTATTGTCACAGTATCATCTGTATAATATAGTATTAAATTATTAATTGAGACGACAAGTTATAAATGATTAATAATTGTTGAAAGATTAAATATGTGTTGATTAAAATAAAATGATTTGTGGTAATATTTATTCAATCCTTGATGTATATAAAGAGTCTCATTATGAGACGCTTTGTGGTAAGTTTGATTATTTTATGGGGGGCCCATATGTCATCATCTAAGAGTCCCCTTCAAATAATAGTAATTACCTTTGTGAATAGTAATTACCTTCGTCAATAGTATTTACCTTCGTCCACAATAGTAATTACCTTTGTGAATAGTAATTACCTTTGTGAATAGTAATTACCTTTGTAAATAGTAATTACCTTCATCAATAGTATTTACCTTCACAATAGTATTTACCTTCAATCGATAGTATTTACCTTCAATAATAGTAATTACCTTTGTGAATAGTAATAATTACCTTCGTCGAATAGTAATTACCTTCATCAATAGTAATTACCCATTCGCAAATAGTAGTTGTCCCTTCAATATTACCAAGAGTTAATCGCCTCTTGATTGTTCCAAGGGTTAATTATCCCTTCATGAATAGTAGTTGTCTCTTCAATATTACCAAGAGTTATTTTGACCCTTCGTTAAGACCAAGAGCCACCCTCGCTTTTTCTATAAATAGAAAGCTCATTCCTTCATTATTTCTTACGAATTCAATGAAACTCTGAGAGAGAAACTATAGAGAGAAGAAGAAAAAGTATTTTGCTACTTCACTTTTCCAATATTCAAATCTTCTAAGGTAGGGAATATTATTTGTTGTACTCGTAAGGGGTGTTATTCTTTCTTATTTATGAAGAGAACTTCATTATTCCATTCTTTATTATTCTCATTGAATAACTCTATAAAAGTGGCATACCCTATACATAACTTTGATACGCCGACATACCCTATACTTAGTGAAATCTTATGTTATTCCATTCTTATTCTATTCTCGTGGAATAACCTATATACGCTTAATCCCCTATACTTGGTGATCTTCTTACGTTATTCCATTCTTTATTATTCTGCTGAATATCCTGTCATGTGTGTTTTACACCGGACTGGTTCCGCTCTTTATTATTATTACATCCGGAACATCCTCATGCATGTTTTTACCTGACCGGTTCCGCTCTTTATTATTATTCTCATTGAAACATCCTGCTGCATGCGTTTTACGCCTGACTTCGTTCCGTTATTTATTATTATCATTGAATAACTCGCCTGCAAGTGGCCTATCGCATTTACGGTGATTTCTTTTGTTATTCCATTCTTTATTATACCCAAATTGGTTAAAACTTTGACTTCTATACTCCATGAAATTAGTAGAATATTCTTGATATTTGCGTTTCATCCAAAGATCTTTTCATGGAAATATTCTTCCGATCATTCTTGAATTTTACTCTACAAAGCAAGATCATGTTGACAATTTGACGTTATTAGTTCCCTGAATAAATTAATTCGTGAACTTGTTTTAGTGAATTATTATGTCATTGTCATCATCCTCATGTTATATTATGTTATCTTTGGCTTAAGTGCGTAGATGAACTTAGTATGATTATGACAAGAGATCATTCTAGATAATCATGGCTTGATATAAATGATGTGACAAAAGTCCTCGAGAGTAGTAATGTGTAGTGATGGATAGTTTTTGTATGATTATGACCAGGGGTGATTCTTAGATAATCATGACCATTGATAATTTGATGAAAATCCTTGACCGTGGTACAAGGATGATTAGATATTGTGGTTTATTCATTAAACTGAGTCTTAGTGATAAAAATTGATGAAAACCTTTTAAAACCTAAAAGATAGTGGACTTTATTTTCTACTTGACGCTTTTAATGGATTGCGTATTCACCGCAGCTTAAACCGGTTGTCTATTGTATTTTATTAGTTTAACATTGTTGAAGACTATTGATAATTTATTCTGCATTATCTTAGTTATAATATTTCTTACTGGGCTAGTTGAGCTCACCCTTTCTTTCACTGTTCTCTTCAGGAAATGAGAATATAGCTGGGACGAGTCGGGGAAAAGAGTGATGGTCCCGAAGATAGCATTAGTTGTCCTCACTATTCAGTTAAATAGTGTGACAATAAATGTAATGAGGACTCCTTGAGTATGAATATTGTCTAAATGACAATATTCCTATTAGAACTCTCAGTTTATGTATTGTCGTATGTTACACGACAGATGTATAATTAAGTTTGTATTTGAATTTATGTACCATGTAAGTGGCGACCCAATATGGGTGACGTATACCTAATTTTGGGGGCGTCACAGTAACCCTGACACTAAAAGACAAGAATTTCACAAGAAAAATCTTACCAATATTTTTACATAATGATATTGAAAGAAATAATATCATTTATAAAAAAATAACATCTCTTACCTCGAAAAAAGATGTATTTTACATTTGGAATACCGATATAGTCTTCAAGGAAACTTGCCCGTATAGCAACACTCGAAGTATCAAAATACTCACAAGAATACGCTCGATAATATAGAGAGAAAAAGAGAGAGAAAACTTGTTTCTGGTGTGATTTTCAATTCTAACCTAAGCATCCTATTTATAGGTAAATGCTTATAACACCAAAGCAGAAAATTTAATAAAATAATATATTTATAAAAATTATTCACGCCCACCTCATTGACAACTGAATTCTACATATTTACAACACCAATGGGGCCCACCAAATGACAAAAAAAATGTTTTTATTAAAAAAAATATTTTAAACTTCAAAAATCAATTATTTTGGAACTCCGGAACTTCAATAATTCATAAGAAATAGCTCTTTTATCAGAAAAATTCGATCCTTATGTCCATTCCATAGGAAATTCCATTCTCTACAACTTTGTAAGTTTAAGTTTTTCCAAATTCCAAGTAGAAATTAGCCAAAATTCACATACGGACGATTTTACAGGCTATAATCAAATTTCAGTTAAGAAATGGGGTCCACAAACATGAAAAACATATTTTAAATATTTTTAGTAACAAAAATACTCTTCCTCCTCATTTATTCATATATCCCACATTCATTGTAAAAATATCACCATTATTATATTATTATAATATAATAATATATTTAAATGAATTATTTTATCAGAAAAAGATAAAATAACAATTTTCAACTATTGTCACATTAAAAATTTTCTCCATCTATATCCACATAAAATGAATATTTTCCTTATCATATAAATCAATAATTAATTATTCACAAATAATATTACAAAATCACAATATCGATAACTAAGTAGCTCCTGTGAAAGAGGGGCTTTCCAATAAGGATTTCTCCTCATCAAGCATACAATTAGGTGACCAAACCTCTCCTTAGAATGTAACTTTCTAGACATTGCCAATATTGCTATCTAATAATATTATTCAAATAATATGAATTATTGATCCGATAATAGAAAATATCTTGTGTAATGATTATTATTGAAACAACAATAATATAAAATATCAACGCAAAGAAATTATTGAATCAATAAAATAAAATATTGAATAAAGAATTATCGTAACAATTATCGAGTAGTGTCTTCTTACGTAAGAATCAATAATTTATGCAATACTGTCTTACTGTTTTTAACCTCTAGGTATTCCAACAAGATAATTATGTAATAACTACTGCCAAGTATTTATAAACAACTTATACTTGTCGTTTTCTTCATCCAATCGCTTTCCGTTATAGGGCCCACACAAAGCCGCGTCGTCGTATGAATATTCCTCGACAGCAAGAATATTCCACGACCAAACGAATATTCCCCGACAACAATGAATATTTTATAACCACTTGCTTATTTGAAATATTTATGCATTTTTCCCATAACTAACCACATTAATCAAATCAACCCTTACTATTTCAAAATAATAAATACAGAAAATTTAATTTTATTTATAATAAGTTGGGGTCTTACATCATTGTCCGGGCCGCCCATTCGCCTCACCTAGCTCTCCACTGACCGCCACCCTATCGGGTCACCGCCCCAACCCCTAGTTCCGCCTCTGATAATATTTGCAAACAAACATAACCTATGATTATAATCTCGATATTATAATTATAATCTCAAGATTATTCAATCATTTCATAATCTCTATGGGATTATGCAAGGATTATAATCCCGGGGGATTATAATCCATGAGATTATAACCTCAAAACTATTAATCTTAGGATTATAATCCCGGGATTATAATTATAATCTCGATACTATTATGTCATTTTATAATCCCTAGACTAATAGTGTGACGCCCCCAAAATAGGTATACATCACCTATTCCGAGTCACCAAATACATGGTACAGAATACAAATACAATCTTAAAAATACAACAAGAGCTGTGAGTTTTATAACAAATATTTTCTTTTAGACATTATCCACTCTCAGAATAAGTCCTTATTACATTTATTATCACACTATTTATAGAATAGTGAGGACTACTAAGACACCATCTCGGACCGTCACTCCGTTCCCCGACTAGTCCCGGCTACGTTCTCATTTCCTGAAGAAAACAATGAAAGTAAAAGGGTGAGCTCAACTAGTCCAATAAGAAATATTATGACTAAGATAATGCAGAAATAAATTATCATTAGCCTTCAACAATGTTAAACTGATAAAATACAACAGACATCAAGTTTAACTGCAGAAGTTCTCTTCATGAATATGAAAGAAATAATACCCCTTACCTTATAAAGAAGAGTATTCCGACAGTAGGGCGGGGATATACTTGAAGAAAACTTGCACTACGCTCAAAGCTTTCTTAGACTCTAAAGAAATACGCTCAAGATTATAGAAGAATTCTCTGAATTTCTGGTGTAATTTCGATTCTAACTAAGCATCCTTTTTATAGGAGAATAGAAAGGATACTATGCAAAACTTTTAAATAAAATATAATATATTATATATATATATATTATATATATATATATATATAACACACCAATTCACGGGGTATGAATCCCGTGATTTCCTACCACTAGAGTCACATTATATAAATATATACATGTAACATTTATATAATATATATATATATATCATCATTCAAATATATGTTATTATATATATATATATATATATATATATATATATATACATTCTTGTAATACTCCTTCCCGTGACTTTCAAAATCCTCCCCATGTTATCATAATTCAACACGTCATAATATATATATATATATATATATATATATATATATATATATATATATATATATATATATAAGAAAAAAACTGAGATAAATTCCTCCGACAATTTTGAAAAATAGGTAAATGGGGGTCCAAAAATACGCCAATATATACAACAAATATTTTATTAAAATCATCTCAATATTTTTAACAACATTTATCATCATTATTATAATTCACAATATTAATCGACCAGGTCGTTCCCAGGAAAGAGGGAGCTTTCCAATAAGGACACAGAGTTTTAATAAATCTTCAAGAGTTTGAATAGTCCTCTCTTATTGTCCGTCCGTCTGAGGATGATATGCCAAACTAAATTGTAAATCCGTGCCCATAGCTTTTTGCAAACTAACCCAAAATCGTGAAGTGAATCTTGGGTCTCGATCAGAAACTATGGATACTGGCATGCCATGCAATCTTACCACCTCGTTTATGTACATACGAGCAAGACGTTCAAGTGTATAAGTTTTTCGTATAGGTAAGAAATGAGCAGACTTGGTCAATCTATCAACAATGACCCAAATTGCATCTATGCCTTGAGAAACCATAGGAAGACCAGTAACGAAATCCATGGTAATGTGCTCCCACTTCCATTCTGGAATTTCAAGTGGTTGCAATGGACCTTTTGGTACTTGATGCTCTACCTTGACTCGTTGACAAGGTAAACACCTTGAGATAAACAGCGCTATCCCTCTCTTCATATTGCCCCACCAAAATGTATGTCGAAGATCATGATACATATTGGTACTCCCAAGATGGATTGCAAACGGTGTGTTGTGCGCCTCCATCATGATTTTTACTTTAACTCAGGGTCTTTAGGAATACAAAGTCTGGATTTGACTCGATGTATTCTTTCTTCATCGATTCTTGCTTCCAGCATAGCACCTTCTTGTACTTTCTTCCTCATACGCATCAGCTCCAGGTCTGTAGCTTGAGCAGCTTTAACTTTATCGATTAAAGTTGGTTCTACTCGTATATTCGCCATCATCACGTGGGTCCCTGGAGTATTTATCTCTATGTCCATCCTTTACAAGTCATACAAAATGGGCATTTGCGTTGACAATATCGCACTCGTACCCGCATATGACCTTCTACTCAATGCGTCAGTTACCACGTTCGCTTTTCCAGGATGATATTGGATGGTATTATCATAATCTTTCAACAGTTCAAGCCAATGTCGCTGTCGCATGTTGAGTTCCTTTTGAGTGAAGAAATATTTGAGGCTTTTATGATACGTAAAGATCTCCACTTTCTCCCCATACAAGTAATGCCTCCAAATCTTTAGTGCAAAAACGACTGCTGCAAACTCTAGATCATGAGTAGGATAATTCCTCTCATATTCATTGAGTTATCGAGAGACATAGGCTATGACTTTCCCAGGTTGCATGAGAACACATCCTAACCCTTTTTGCCCAAGCATCATCAGAGATGACAAATCTCTTGAGTCGATGGTATTGTCGAGCAGTCTTTGAAATGAGTCTCCTCTTGAGTTCTTGAAAATTCTTCTAGCATTCCTCACTCCAACCGAATTTTGTATCTTTCCGAGTCAGCTGAGTTAATGGAGTAGCGATTCGAGAAAACCCTTCTACGAATCTCCGACAATAACCAGCTAAGCCGAGAAAGCTACGTACTTCGGTCAATCTTTGTCGGGTCAACAGATATTCCATGACTTGATACCACGTGCCCAAGAAATACTACTTCTTCAAGCCAGAACTCACATTTCTTCAACTTGACATAAAGCTTATATTCATGAAGCTTTTGGAGTATCATCCTCAAGTGTTTCTCATGATCTTCACGGCTTTTGAAATAAATAAGGAAGTCATCAATAAAGACGACCACAAAGTGATCCAAATATTCCTTGAATACTCGGTTCATCATATCCATGAAGGCGGCAGGAGCATTAGTCGATCCAAAAGACATGACTAGGAATTCATAATGCCCGTCATCGAAGTTCCGGCCCGCCTTTGAAATGTCATCTGTTCTAATCTTCAATTGGTGATATTCTAACGAAGATCAATCTTTGAAAAAATTTGGCGCCTTCTGCAATCGGGTCAAATAGGTCATCAATACGTGGCAATGGGTACCTATTTTTGATGGTGACATGATTCAACTCCCGAAAATCAATAAAAAGTCGCATACTCCCATCTTTCTTCTTCACGAATAGAACAGGAGCACCCCGAGGAGAAGTATTAGGATGAATAAAGCCAATGTCTAACAATTCCTGCAGTTGGGTCTTTAACTCCTGAAGTTCAATAGGAGCCATTCGATATGGGGCTTTGGAAATAGGTTTTGTACCGGGTTCAAGGTCAATACAAAATTCAATTTCACGCTCTGGGGTAGGCCAGAAGTTCTTCGAGAATACGTCAGAAATTCATTAACAATAGAAATATCATTCAAAACTGACGTATTTTTGTTTAGATCCGTGACATGAGCTAAGAAAGCTTGACATCCGCTTTTTAATAAATGAATAATTTTATGGCTTGAGAGGACAGTGATTGATTTTAATGGTTTTGTTGCTTGAATTCACATAATAGGTTGGTTAGGAATATGAAAGCTAACAACCTTACGAAAACAATCAATTTTTGCATGATGAGTGGTTAACCAATCAATCCCTAGAATTACGTCAAATGCAAGTATTTTCAATGAAATAAGATCGACAGGTAATGTGAGGGTACCGATTTGAACTAAACAAGACTTATAAACAGTGGATGTAATAAAGGTTTCTCCCAACGAAGTTTCAACAGATAAGTCAAAGTCTAATTTCTCCTTAGTCAAATTTAAACGTTGAGCGCTAGTAGGAGAAATAAAAGAATGGGTAAACCCGGTATCAAATAAGGTATATACTTCGCTAGAGTTTATGATAAGCTTACCCATAATGACCTCGTTCGGGTTCCTTGCTTTCTAGGAGGTAAGGACAAACGCTCTCCCTTGCACTACTAGCTTTGACTTTTCTGGGACGTCCTTTGGTGCCTCCATCCTAGCTGAACTTGTCTTCGGTAAACGACAAAATCGGGCTAGGTGACCTTCTCTTCCACAATTATAATATGCTTTGACTAATCGCATGTTTTGAATGATGTGTCCTCCCCCGTCCGCATTTGAAGCATATAATAGGTGGTGGTTCTCCTTCCTTAACAACGGGTCTTTGGTCTTTGACGTCTTTCCATCATTGTTGAATCTCCTCTTCTTGAAATGTACATTCTTATTGTTTTGGCCATGATTACCACCGAAGTGGTTATCATTTCTAAATGATGATGATTCTCCACGCTTATTATCACCGCTCGATGATCAAGTATCACTAGTATTATCATTTTGTCATTTACCGCTTCTCTTTTGGTTGGGTTGACTCATTATCGCGCTCCAATAGCTGAGCCCTATTAACAACATCTGAATACAAAACAAGTTTATGAAAGATAAGATATTGACGTATCTCGGGTTTCAAACCTCTTAGAAACATTCGCGTCATTCTCTCCTCATTATCAACCAAATGGGACGCAAACCGAGATAACTCGGCAAACTTGGCTTCGTACTGCGACACGGTCATGTTATTTTGCTCTAGCTTAATGAACTCTAGCTCTTTCATGTGACGAATACTTCCGAGAAAGTACTTATCGTTGAACAATTCTTGGAACTTCTCCCAAGTCATCTTCAGTGCGGCAGGTTGAGTACGTTTTACAGATTCCCACCAGTAATCTGCCTCTTCACGCAACATGAAGGTGGCAAAGGGAACCTTTTGCTCCTCGAAGCATCCCAAGGCATCAAATATCTTGCAGATCTGTTTTATCCACGTCTCTGCCTTAAGTGGTTTTGGCTCTCTAAAAAACTCCGTCGGTCCTAGTTCCTTGAATTGCTTAGCGGTGACGGTCCGAGAGTTGCCAATGTTTCCACCTGTATTTTGGACAGGAGCCGCTCTTGCCTGATGTTGCATGAATTGCATAAAGCCTCTGAACATTCCATTGTTCATCATCTGGTCAATGTTGTTGTTTTCCTGAGGATTGTCGCCTTCCTGATGCACATTATCCTGATTATTGATCTGTGGAGACTCAACGGTCTCCTGTGCTCCATTGATGTTCTAAACATTCTCGAATGCCATTTTCAAACACTGCCACAAAACAAGGGTTAATTAACATATCACATATTATCCCTATACTCTGACCGACCAATTAAATATCAAATAAACTTAGGTAGGTCATACTAGCGAAGGAATTCCCCGTCTCTCCCCTCCTAGTTCTTATCTTACATCTCAGCCAGGGATCATATCCCTAAGCTTTGATACCAACTGTGACGTCCCCAAAATAGGTATACATCACATATTCTGAGTCGCCAAATGTGACGCCCCCAAAATAGGTATACATCACCTATTCTGAGTTGTCAATACATGGTACAGAAACAACTACAACTTTATTATTACAACCGTAAAACTGTGAGTTTGAATACTGTGACGCCCCCAAAATAGGTATACATCACCCATTCTGAGTTGTCAATACATGGTACAGAAATAACTACATCTTTATTATTACAACAGTAAAACTGTGAGTTTGAATACAAATATTATCTTCTAGACAATATCTATACTCAAATAAATCCTCATCACATTTATTGATACATTATTTTACAATAATGGTGAGGACTACTAAACAATCCTTTCTAAAACCTTCATTCCATACCCAGGCTAAATGCATCCGCTATATTCTCGCCTCCGAGAAGAAAAATGGAACAAAAAGAAAAGGGTGAGCTCAACTAGCTCAAGAAAGAATATTATGACTAAGATAATATACAACAAATTATCGTTAGTCTTCAACAGGAAAAATCTAATAGAATACAATAGACAACAAATTTTAAATCAATATTCGCAGTGAAATAATAATTCATTAGAAGAGTTAAGTAGAGAATGCAAAACTACTATCTTCTATGTATGAATTTAAAAGTTCATCGCTCTATCTTTATCCCCAGTAACAACAATCCATAAACATCCTGAATCAAATATTCATCTTTGCACTACATGTGCCAAAGATATTCATCATTGGTCATGTTCATTTAAACACTGCTCATCTTTGCACTACGGGCCAAAGATATTAATCGATCGGTCATGTTCATCTCAACACTTGTTCATCTTTTGCACTACAGGGCCAAAGATATTCTTCAGAAATCATTCATCTTTTTGCACTACAGCCAAAGATATTCAATAATATCATCATTTAAGACCGAGGATGATGAAAATATTTTTAAAGAAACGAATCCAAAGAAAACAAAATGACAAGGATTAAGGATTAAGGATTCGTACTTTGTTTTATCCATGTTCAAAAATACCTCAAAATAATCATAGTGGTGTAAAATTCAAGAATGATCAAAACATGGATACAATCAAAGCTAGTATCCGTAATAGATATTTTGGACTGAAAAAGAAATTTTATTTTTCGATGAATAGTCAATATCACGAATAGTAACTCCAACACCAAAAGATAGAAATTCCACAAAAAACATTTTCACGCTTCATGAATAGTACTCGTGAATAGTAACTCGTGAATAGTAACTCATGAATAGTAACTCGTGAATAGTAACTCATGAATAGTAACCCCGACATGAAAAAGTTTCAAATTTGATAAAAAGTTCCAACCAATATTTCAGCATAATGATATTGAAGAAATAATATCATTACGAAAAAAAATAACATCCCTTACCTCAAAGAATCAAGATTTCTAAGGAAAGATCGGAGTGATCTTTGAATGAAACTTGTCTTGAACAACAACTCTCAAAGTATCTAAATACTCACAAAATACGCTCAATAATATAGAGAGAGAAAGAGAAAACTTTGTTTACGGTGTGATTTTCAATTCTAACTTAGCCCTCTATTTATAGGAAAATGTTAGCCCAAAGGCAGACTTGACTCTACCACCGATGATGGCTTTACCTCGCTACTATTGCCACCACCACATTTGAAATAAAATTCAGCACATTTTTCACCAACCACAAGTGGGGCCCACCAATTCTAGAATTTTCCACCAAAATCATTTATAACCTAATTTACGAATCAGTCCACCTCTTAAAATTTATAATAAATTATACGCTCATCTTTAACGGTTCAAAATTTGTGGACATATACTCAACTTATATATGTATAACATATCCAAAATTACAACGATCCAACGGTCGGATTAAATATTATAACTCACACAATAAAGTCAGTAATAACACCGATTTGATCTTTTAATACCTCCAATCCGGCAAAATACAAATAAAATATCTCAAAGATTAATTCCTTCATTAATAACCACATAAATAAATCCATCATTTATATTCATATAAAATAAATATTTTCTTATCATATGAATCAATAATTAATTATTCACAAATAATATTACGTAATCACATTTATGATGAACCAATTTGTCTCCCGGAAGAGGGCTTTCAATAAGGATCTCTCTTCTTGCGCCGCAATTAGGTGACCAAACCTCTCCTTAGACAGAACTTTCTAGACATTTCCAATAATGCTATCTAATAATATTATTCAAATAATATGAATTATTGGATCCGATAATGGGAAATACTGTGCGTTGACAATTATCAACAACAATAATATAAAATATCAACGCAAAGAATTATTGAATCAATAAAATAAAATATTGACCAAGAATTCATCGTGAAAATTATTGAGTAGTGCCTTCACGTAAGGATCAATAATTCAACAATACATGCAATACTGGTAATATCTTCATGTGCGTAACCACGCCATTCATCGTATTTTAACCAACGGGTATTCCAACAATCTTAACGCAGAATAACTACACGCCGTTATTTTTAACCAACTTATATTTGTCTTTTCTTCATCCAATCGCTTTTCACATATGGGGCCCACATGCATATTTAGCTGTGGTCGCATTTAATATTCCCCAAGCAATGACGAATATTCCACGACCAAACGAATATTCCCCGACAAAAATGAATATTTTATAACCACTTGCTTATTTTGAAATATTTGCGTATTTAACCCCTAACTATCCACATTAATCAAATCAACCCTTACTATTTCAAAATAATAAATAAAGGAAATTCCTTTTTATTTAAAAAAATTTCGGGGTCTTACAAATACAATTATTATCTTCTAGACAATATCTATACTCAAATAAATTCTCATCACATTTATTGATACATTATTTTACAAAAATGGTGAGGACTACTAAACAATTCTTTCTAAAACCTTCATTCCATACCCCAGACTGCAGTACTCGCTATATTCTCGCCTCCCGAGAAGAAAAATGGAACAAAAGGAAAAGGGTGAGCTCAACTAGCCCAAGAAAGAATATTATGACTAAGATAATATACAACAAATTACCATAGTCTTCAACAGGAAAAATCTAATAGAATACAATAGACAACAAATTTTAAATCAATATTCGCAATGAAATAATAATTCATTAGAAGAGTTAAGTAGAGAATGCAAACTACTATCTTCTATGTATGAATTTAAAAGTTCATCGCCTATCTTTTATCCCCAGTAACATCAATCAATATACATCCGAATCAAATATTCATCTTTGCACTACAGTGCCAAAGATATTCATCACTTAGTCATGTTCATTTAAACACTGCTCATCTTTACTACTACTACCAAAGATATTCTTCAGAATCATTCATCTTTGCACTACAGCCAAAGATATTCAATAATATCATCATTTAAGACCGAGGATGATGAAAAATATTTTTTAAAGAACGAATCCAAAGAAACAAAATGACAAGGATTAAGGATTCGTACTTTGTTTTATCCATGTTCAAAAATACCTCAAAAATAATCATAGTGGTGTAAAATTCAAGAATGATCAAAACATGGATACAATCAAAGCTAGTATCCGAATAGATATTTTGGACAAAAAGAAGAAATTTTATTTTTCTGAATAGTGTCAGATATCGTGAATAGTCTTGGTATCGTGAATAAGAACTCTACACCAAAAGATAGAAATTCCACAAAAAAATCATCTTCACGCTTCATGAATAGTACTCGTAATAGTACTCGTGAATAAGAACTCGTGAATAGTAACTCATGAATAGTAACCCCGACATGAAAAAGTTTCAAATTTGATAAAAGTTCCAACCAATATTTTAGCATAATGATATTGAAGAAATAATATCATTTGAGAAGAAAATAACATCCCTTACCTCGAAAGATCAAGACTTAATTTGAAACACCTGGATAAAGGCTATGACTTGGACTTGCACCGTATAGCAATACTCAAAGTATACTCAAAATACTCACAAGAATACGCTCGATAATATAGAGAGAAAACTTCGCTTTACGGTGTGATTTTCAATTCTAACCCAAGCACCCTATTTATAGAAATTGCTTAGAACACCAAAGCGAAAAATTTAATAAAATATTAATATATATATATTATAATTTCCTCGCACACTTTGTAAGATTCAAATTATCAATTAAACAAATGGTCCCCCTCACCAAAATCAATAAAAACGTTTTTCTTAATAAAATTAATAAAAACTCCCAAAATCAATTATTCAGAATTTCGTAACATCAATAATTCATAATAAATAGCCCTTTTATTAGAAAATTTAAATCTCATGAATTTTTATAGGAAATTCAATTCTCAAACTTTGCGAAGAAAGTTTTTCCAAATTCAAATGCGAAATTGACCAAAATCCACAAACGGCGATTTTACAAGCTATCATCAAATTTCAAACAATAAATGGGGTCCACCGACATGTTTAACATGTTTTAAACATTTATTACAACAAAAATACTCATCCTCCTTGTATACTCATATATCCCACATTCGTTGTAAAAATATCACCATTATTATATTATTAAAATATAATAATATATTTATTTTATCGAAAAAAGATAAAATTTCAATTTTTCAACAATTGTCACAATAAAATTTTCTCCATCTATATCTACATAAAATCAATATTTTTCTCATCATATGAATCAATAATTAATTATTCACAAATAATATTACGTAATCACAATATTAACAACCAGTGCGCTTCCTGGAAAGAGGGGGCTTTCCAATAAGAATTTTCTCCTTCTTTGGCGCAGCAATTAGGTGACCAAACCTCTCCTTAGATGTAACTTTCTAGACATTGCCAATAATGTTATCTAATAATATTATTCAGATAATATGAATTATTGCTTCGATAATGAAAAATACCGTAATGACAATTATTGAACAACAAAGAATATAAAATATCAACGCAGCAAATTATTAACTCAATAAAATAATTGAATAAGAATTATCGTAACCATTATTGAGTAGTGCCTTCAATAATTGGTGCAATACTGCAGCTACTATGCAATAACGCGTATTACATGTGTTTTAACCAATCGGTATTCCAATAGTGTTAATTGTGAATAACTACGCCAGTTATTTTTAAACAACTTATATTTGTCGCTTTTCTTCATCCAATCGCTTTTTACATGGGGCCCACAAAAGATCAAGGCCGTCGCATTTAATATTCCCCGACAAGACGAATAATATTCCACGACCAAACGAATATTTCCACAATAATGAATATTTTATAACCACTTGCTTATTCAAATATTTTTGCGTTTTTACCCATAACTATCCACATTAATCAAATCAACCCTTACTATTTCAAAATAATAAATAGAGGAAAAATAAATTTCATTTATTAATAATTTGGAGTCTCACAACCTCCCTCCTTGTGAAATTTCGTCCCTCGAAATTGACGACGACTCGTGTTTCAAAAGATGAGGATACCTCGCTTTCATTTCCGCTTCCATTCCTGTGTCATTTCCTCTATATCATGATTCCTCCACAAAACTTTAACTTGTGGTATGACCTTTCTTGGCGTAGGACATGCTCCTTCCTATCCAAAATCTTGACAGTACCTCTTCTTCATACGTTAAGTCTTCTATTATCTCGTCCATTTCTAACTCTATAACGTGGTTCGGTCTTTCACATATTTACTGAAGTACGAGATATGTGAAACACATTATGAACACGAGATATACTTTGGAGGTAACGCGAGTCTATAGGCTACATTTCCTACTCGGTCAAGAATTTGAAATGGACCAATAAATCGTGGATTGAGCTTTCCTCTCTTCCCAAATCTTGTAACTCCCTTCCATGGAGCAACTCGCAATAATACACGATCCCCTACACTAAATTCCACATCCTTTCGATGAAGATCCGCATAACTCTTTTGTCGATCTTGTGCCGCTTTATATCGCTGTCGAATCATTTGGATCTTTTCCGTAGTCATACGCATATCAACTTCGGGTCCCAACAATGTTGCTTCACCCACCTCATCCCAACATATTGAGAATGACATTTTCGTTCCATATAATGCTTGAATGGAGCTACACCTATACTTGCTCGATAATCTGTTGTTGTAGAGAATTCCACCAATGGTAATTACTTATCCCAACCGCCTTGAAGTCTAGGACACGAGTCTTAATAAATCTTCAAGAGTTTGAATAGTCCTCTCGATTGTCCGGGTCTGCTTGGGGATGGTATGCCAACTAAATCGCAAATTCGCGCTCATAGCTTTTTGCAAGCTAACCCAAAATCTTGAAGTGAATCTTGGGTCACGATCCAAACTATGGATACCGGCATGCCATGCAACCTCACAATCTCATTCACGTACATACTAGCAAGACGCTCAAGGAATAAGTCTCCAGATCGGCAAGAAATGAGCAGACTTGGTTAATCTATCAACAATAACCCAAATAGCTTTGATGCCTTGAGAAACCGTAGGAAGACCCGTAATCGAAATCCATGGTAATGTGTTCCCACTTCCATTTTGAATCTCAAGTGGTTGCAACGGACCCTTAGGTACCAGATGCTCCGCCTTTACACGCCGACAAGTTAAACACATTGAGATAAACTTTGCAATCTCTCTCTTCATATTGTTCAACCAAAATGTATGTCAAGATCACGATACATTTTAGTACTTCCAGATGGATTGCAAATGGTGTATTGTGTGCCTCCATCATAATCTTGTACTTCAAATCGAGTCGTTAGGAACACAAAGTCTAGAGTGGACTCAAGTATTCCTTCTTCATCAATTCTCGCTTAGGAATAGCTCCTTCTTGTACTTTCTTCTTCATACGATCAAATTGGGTGGTTTGAGCAACCTTAACTTTTTATTAAAGTTGGCTCTATCGCGATACTTGACATCATCGCACTCGCTCCTCAGATATGATCTTCTACTCAACGCGTCATCTACCACGCTCGCTTTTACGTGATGGTATTGAATAGTGTGGTCGTAGTCTTTCAATAGCTCGAGCCAACGTCACCGCCGCATGTTAAGTTCTTTTTTGAGTGAAGAAATATTTAAGGCTTTTATGGTCCGAATATATCTCCACTTTCTCCCCATATAGATAGTGCCTCCAAATTTTTAGCGCGAACGATCGGGCCGCTAACTCTAGATCATGAGTAGGATAATTCCTCTCATACTCTTTAAGTTGTCGTGAGGCATAGGCTATGACTTTCCCACGTTGCATGAGAACACATCCTAACCTTTTGCTCAAAGCATCATCAGAGATAACAAATCCATCCGAACTAGATGGTATTGTTAGAACAGTTGCTGAAATAAGTCTCCTCTTAAGCTCTTGGAAACTCTTCTCGCATTCTCCGCTCCAAACGAATTTTGTATCCTTCCGAGTTAGCTGAGTTAATGGAGTAGCGATTCGAGAAAACCCTTCCACGAATCTCCGATAATAACCGGCTTAAGCCCAAAAAGCTACGTGATTGATCCACCGACTTTTGTTTGCTCTAACTTTGTATTGCTTCAATCTTCACGGATCCACGGATACTCCATGTTTTGACACCACGCGTGCTCAAGGAATGCTACTTCCTCAAGCCGAACTCGCATTTCTTCAATTTGGCATATAGTTTGTTTTCACGAAGCCTTTGAGTACCATTCAAATGGTGCTCATGATCTTCACTACTTTTGAATATATGAGGATGTCATCAATAAAGACAACAACGAATTGATCCAAATATTCCTTGAATACTCGGTTCATCATATCCATGAAAGTCAGCAGGAGCATTAGTTAGTCCGAAAGACATGACTAAGAATTCATAATGCCCATACCGAAGTTCAAGGCGCTTTGAATATCCTCGCCTAAATCTTCACCGATGATATCCGTAATCGAAGATCGATTTTGAAAAGAATTGTGCCCTCAGAATCGGGTCAAACAAGTCATCAATACGAGGTAAGGATACCTATTCTTGATGGTGACATGGTTCAATTCCTCGATAGTCAATACAAAAGTCGCATACTCCCGCTTTCTTCTTCTTTACGAATAAAACAGAGCACCCCAAGGAGATGTACTTGGATTTAATGAAACCGATGTCCAACAATTCCTCAGAATTGAACCTTTAACTCCTCAAGTTCAATAGAGCCATTCGATATGGGGTTTTAGAAATGGGCTTTGTACCAGTTCAAGATCAATAAAGAATTCAACTTCACGCTCGGGGTAGACCGGAAGTTCTTCGTGAAATACGTCCGGAAAGTCAATAACAACAGAATATTATTCAAATTTGACGTGTCTTTATTCAAATCCATAACATGGGCTAAGAAAGCTTGACATCCGCTTTTTAATAAACGAATAGCTTTATGATTAGATATGATAGTGATTGATTTTAATGGTTTAGTTGCTTGAATTGCAACAACAGTTGGTTAGGAATATGAAAACTAACAACCTTACGAAAACAATCAATTTTGGCATGATGAGTAGTTAACCAATCAATCCCTAAAATCACATCAAAAGCAAGTATCTTTAAAGAGATAAGGTCAACAGGTAAGGTAATGGTGCCAACTTGAATCAAATAAGATTTATAAACAGTGGATGTGATGAAAGTTTCTCCTAAGAATTCTTATATCATTGTCATCATCCTCATGTTTATATATATACTTTTTGTTACAATGATATAAGAATTCAATAAAACAAGTTCAAGAATTAATTTATTCAGGAACTAATAACGTCCAAATTGTCAACATGATATTTATTTGTAAAGTAAAATTTAAGAATGCTCAGAAGAATATTTCCATGAAAAGATACTGGATGAAGCGCAAATATCAAGGATATTCCACTAATTTCATGGAGTATAGAAGTCAAAACTTTAACCAACTGAGTATAATAAAGAATAGAATAACAAAAGAAATCACCAGGCTTACGATAGACCACACATGCAGGATATTCTAACAAAATAATAAAGACGGAACCAGTCCCACAGAAAACACATGTGATAGGATATTCTAATGTAATAATAAAGACAGAATCAGTCCCAAGAAACGCATATATGTGATATTGCAATGTAATAATAAAGACTTTAACCAGGTCCCACAGAAAAAATGTGAGACCCCAAAATTATTAATAAATGAAATTTATTTTTCCTCTATTTATTATTTTGAAATAGTAAGGGTTGATTTGATTAATGTGGATAGTTATGGGTAAAATACGCAAATATTTCAAATAAGCAAGTGGTTATAAAATATTCATTATTGTCGTGAATATTCGTTTGGTCGTGGAATATTCGCATCGTCGGGAATATTCGTATTTACCAGCCAGCTTTTTTTGGGGCCCCATAACGGAAAAGCGATTGATGAAGAAAACGACAAATATAAGTTGTTTAAAAATAACTACAGAAGTTATTACCAAGTAACACTATTGGAATACCCTTGGTTAAAAACACGTGAATACGCTGTTGTTGCATAAGAAGATTGACGGTATTGCACCAATTATTGAAGGCACTACTCAATAATGGTTACAGTGATTATCGCTCAAAGATTTTATTGAGTTAATAATTGTCTGCGTTGATATTTTATATTCATTGTTGTTCAATAATTGTCATTACACAAATTTTTTCATTATCGAAGCAATAATTCATATTATCCTAATAATATTATTAGATAACATTATTGGCAATGTCTAGAAAGTTCTCGCCTAAGGAGAGGTTTGGTCACCTAATCATACCCAAAGTGAAGAAGAAATTCTTATCGAAAGCCCTCTTCCTGAACCACCTCATTAATATATCAGATTCTCAGAATATTATTTGTGAATAATTAATTATTGATTCATATGATGAGAAAAAATATTGATTTTATGTGGATATAGATGAAGAAAATTTTTATTGTGACAATTGTTGAAAAATTGAAATTTTATCTTTTCTCGATAAAATAAATATATTATTATATTTTAATAATATAATAATTGTGATATTTTTACAACGAATGTGGGATATATGAGTATACGAGGAGGATGAGTATTTTTGTTGTAATAAATGTTTAAAACATGTTAAACATGCTCATGGGACCCCATTTATCGATCGAAATTTGATTATAAACAGAAAAATCGCTGTTTGTGGATTTCTCAATTTCTTTCGCTTGGAATTTGGAAAACTTTCTTCCGCAAAGTTGTAGAGAATTGAATTTCCTATAAAAACTCGCGAGATTCGAATTTTCTGATAAAAGGCTATTTATTATGAATTATTGATGTTCAAATTCTGAATAATTGATTGTTTGGAGTTTTATTAATTTTTATTAAGAAAAACGTTTTTATTGATTTTGGTGAGGGGGGACCATTTGTTTGGCTGATAATTTGAATCTTAGAAAGTGTGCTGAGAAATTATAATATATATATTAATATTTTATTAAATTTTCTCGCTTTTGTTCTAAGCAATTTCCTATAAATAGGTGCTTAGGTTAGAATTGAAAATCACACCGTAAATCAAGTTTTCTCTCTATATATTATCGAGCGTATTCTTGTGAGTATTTTGAGTATACTTTGAGTATTGCTATACTAAGTGCAAGTCCAAGTCATAGCCTATATCCTGTTTCAACTGTAAGTACTCGATCTTTCGAGGTAAGAGATGTTATTTTCTTCTCAAATGATATTATTTCTTCAATATCATTATGCTAAAATATTGGTTGAAACTTTTATCAAATTTGAAACTTTTTCATGTTCTGGGTTACTATTCATGAGTTACTATTCATGAGTTACTATTCACGAGTTACTATTCACGAGTTACTATTCACGAGTACTATTCATGAAGCGTGAAGATGTTTTTTGTGGAATTTCTATCTTTTGGTGTGTTTGAGTTATTATTCACGATATACGATACACTATTATTCACGATACTGACATTATTCACCTAAAAATAAAATTTCTTCTTTTTCGTCCAAAATATCTATTCTGGATACTAGCTTTGATTGTATCCATGTTTTGATCATTCTTTAATTTTACACCACTATGATTATTTTTGAGGTATTTTTGAACACGGATAAAACAAAGTACTAATCCTTAATCCTTAATCCTCATTTTTGTTTCACCGATTCGCTTTTTTAAAAATATTTTTCATCATCCTCGCCTTAAATGATGATATTATTGAATATCTTCGGCCTCAGAAGTGAAGATGAATGATTTTCAAGAATATCTTTCGTCGTAGTAAAAGATGAACAGTGTTTAAATGAACACGACTTAATCGATGAATATCTTCGGCCTCAGAGTGCAAAGATGAATATTTGATTCCGTATGTATATCGATTGATGTTACAGGATAAAAGATAGACGATGAACTTTTAAATTCATACATAGAAGATAGTAGTTTGCATTCTCTACTTAACTCTTCTAATGAATTATTATTTCACCATGTAATATTGATTTAAAATTTGTCATCTATCAGATTCTATTAGATTTTTCCCCTCGTCAAGACTAACGATAATTTGTTGTATATTATCTTAGTCATAATATTCTTTATCGGGCTAGTTGAGCTCACCCATTTCCTTTTTGTTCCATTTTTCTTCTCGTGAGGCGAGAATATAATGCAGTATGAGCCTGGGTATGGAATGAAGGTTTTAGAAAGAATTGTTTAGTAGTCCTCACCATTTTTGTAAAATAATGTATCAATAAATGTGATGAGGATTTATTTGAGTATAGATATTGTCTAGAAGATAATATTTGTATTCAAACTCACGCTTTTACTGTTGTAATAATAAAGTTGTAGTTGTTTCGCATTCACGATTGACAACTCGTAATGGGTGATGTATACCTATTTTGGGGGCGCCACAGCTTGGTATCGTAGCTTAGGATATGATCTCCAAGCGAGATCGTGAATAGAACTAGAGGGAGAGACGAGTAAATCCTTCGCTAAAGGTGTCCTACCTAAGCTTATTTGTTAGTTGGTCAAGATATAGGATATTATGTGATATATTGATTTCCTTAATTAACCCTTGTTTTATGACAAGATTTGAGAATGTCGACCGAGAATATTAACAATGGAAATGAGACCGTGGAGACGCTCAGTACTCACCAACGAGGAGAACGCGCAACAGTCGGGCAATGTTCCTCCCGTGAACAACACCATCGAAAGCGTATGATGAACGAGGGATGTTTAGAAGTTTTTTTAGCTCATGCAAAATCGACGAGGGAGACTCGTGTTCAAAATACGAGGAAATGATAGCAATTCACGGTTGTCACAACCAAGCAAGCAAAGAGTCAGACCACCAGAATTTAAGGGAAAGCCGATCCGATCACGGCGGAAACACGGGTCAAACAAATTACCAAGATATTCGATGTCTTGGGATGCACGAGGAACAGAAGGTTCCATTCGCCACCTTTATGTTTCCGTGGCGGCGGACATTCATCGGTGGAGTCTCAGTGAAGCGCACCCATCCAAATTCCGCACTCAAAGATGTCTTGGGAGACGCTTTCAGAAATATTTAATGACAAATACTTTCCTCAAAGTGTTCATTATATGAAGGAAGTGGAGTTCATCGATTGAACAAAACAACACGACGATGGTGTCTCAAAGACGAGGCAAAGTTTGCAGAGTTATCCAGTGTTTGCACCTCATTCGGTGGAGAATGAGGAACGATGACGCGGATGTTTCTTAGAGGTTTGAAACCCTAGATACGCCAAGATCTCATTTCTCATAAATTTTCTCTATTCGGATGTTGTAAATGTGGCTCAATTATTAGAGCGAGATAACGAGTACTACCAACCGAGGGACCATAACCAGATCGTACTCGTAGATATAGAACAATGTAATAATGATAACCAAATGGAGAAAGAAACAGACGGACAAAAATGGTAACCACTCCGTGGTAATCATAGCCATGAAAATGTAAGAAGCGAGTCGAGGAGATTTTAAAAGAGGAGATTTAACAACGCCCATATGAAGACGACAAAGGCTGGCAGAAGAATCGGTTCTAAGGAGGAGAACGACCACCCATTATATGTTACAAATGCGAAAAGAGGGACATATCACCAAACCGCCCACAACAGCTTCAAGGTATGCTATAATTGTGGAAAGGAAGGACATATCGCCGAGATTGACGCAGAATAAAACTAGTTCAATGGGGATTTGACTCAAAAGATCGTCTCTAAAAGTCAAAGTCAACGATTCCGGAAGAGCGCTTTGTCAGATCGGTCAAAATGCGAGGAACCCAAACGAGGTGATCACGGTAAGCTATTTATAAATTCTTGCGAAGTTTATACCTTACTTGATACCCGGTCTACCCATTCATTTATCTCTCCTACTTGTGCTCAACGCTTAAACTTGACTCGAGAAATTAGACTTTGACCTATCTCGGAAACTCCGTTAGAGAAACTTTCATCACATCCACTCGCTTATAAATCTTGTTTGATTCAAGTTGGCACCATTACCTTACCTCGTTGACCTTATCTCTTTAAAGATACTTGCTTTTGATGTGATTTTAGGGATTGATCGTTAACTACTCATCATGCCAAAATTGATTGTTTTCGTAAGGTTGTTAGTTTTCATATTCCTAACCAACCTGTTGTATTTAATTCAAGCAACTAAACCATTAAAATCAATCACTATCATATCTAATCAAAAGCTATTCGCTTATTGAAAAACTGATGTCAAGCTTTCTTAGCCCATGTTATGGATTTGAATAAACACACGCCAAATTTGAATAATATTCCTCATTGTTATCGACTTTCCGACGATTTCAAGAACTTCCCGCCTACCCCCGTAACGTGAAGTTGAATTCTTTATTGATCTTGAACCCGCACAAAGCCCATTTCTAAAACCCCATATCGAATGGCTCCTATTGAACTTCAGAGTTAAAGGTCCAACTACGTGAATTGTTGGACATCGGCTTTCATTCGGCCCTAGTACATCTCCTCGGGGTGCCCTGCTTTTATTCAGAAAGAAGAAAGACGGAGTATGCGACTTTGTATTGACTATCTGAATCGAACCATGTCACCATCAAGAATAGGTATCCTCTACCTCGTATTGATGACTTGTTTGACAAGTTGCAAGGGGCACAATTCTTTTCAAAATCGATCTTCGCTCGGATATCATCACCAAGATTAGAATCGAGGATATTTCAAAGACCGCCTTCGTAACTCGGTAGATGGGCATTATGAATTCTTAGTCATGTCTTTCGGACTAACTAATGCTCCTCGCGCTTTTTCATGGATATGATGAACCGAGTATTCAAGGAATATTTGGATCAATTCGTTGTTGTTTTATTGATGACATCCTTATATATTCCAAAAGTCGTGAAGATCATGAGCACCATTTGAATGGTACTCCAAAGGCTTCGTGAAAACAAACTATATGCCAAATTGAAGAAATGCGAGTTCGCTTGAGGAAGTAGCATTCCTTGGGCACGCGGTGTCAAAACATGGAGTATCCGTGGATCCGCCAAGATTGAAGCAATACAAAGTTGGGAGCAACCAAGTCATGGATCAAGTACGTAGCTTTTTGGGCTTAGCTGGTTATTATCGAGATTCGTGGAAGGGTTTTCTAATCGCTACTCCATTAACTCAAATTAACTCGGAAGGATACAAAATTCGCTTTGGAGCGAGGAATGCGAGAAGAGTTTCCAAGAGCTTAAGAGAGACTTATTTCAAAGACTGCTCTAACAATACCATCTAGTTCTGATGGATTTGTTATCTACGATGATGCTTCGTGCAAAGGGTTAGGATGTGTTCTCATGCAACGTGGGAAAGTCATAGCCTATGCCTCGTGACAACTTAAAGAGTATGAGAGGAATTATCCTACTCATGATCTAGAGTCAAGCGTAGCAATAAGCTGCTTAAAAATATGGAGGCACTATCTATATGGGGAGAAAGTGGAGATATATTCGCACCATAAAAGCCTTAAATATTTCTTCACTCAAAAGAACTTAACATGCGGCAATGACGCTGGCTCGAGCTATTGAAAGACTACGACCACACTATTCAATACCATCCCGGTAAAGTTTAACGTGGAAGTTTGATGTTGAGTAGAGTAAGATCATATGAACGAAAAGCGATGATGTCAAGTATACGATGAGAGCCAACTTTAATAGAAAAAGTTAAGGTTGCTCAAGCCACCGACCGGAGTCGATGCGTATGAAGAAGAAAGTACAAGAAGGAGCTATTCCTAAGCGAGAATCGATGAAGAAGGAATACTTCGAGTCCACTCTAGACTTTGTGTTCCTAACGACTCGATTTTGAAGTACAAGATTATGATGGAGGCACACAATACACCATTTGCAATCCATCCTCGAAGTACTAAAATGTATCGTGATCTTCACATACATTTTGGTGGAACAATACGAAGAGAGAGATTGCAAAGTTTATCTCAATGTGTTTAACTTGTCAACGTGTAAAGGCGAGCATCCGGTACCTAAGGGTCCATTGCAACCACTTGAGATTCCAAAATGGAAGTGGGAACACATTACCATGGATTTCAGCACGGGTCTTCCTACGGCTTTCAAGGCATCAATGCTATTTGGGTTATTGTTGATAGATTAACCAAGTCTGCTTTCATTTCTTGCCGACACGGAGACTTATTCCTCTGAACGCCTTGCTTATGATATGACGCGTGAATGAGATTGTGAGGTTGCATGGCATGCCAAGATCCATAGTTTCGGATCGTGACCCAAGATTCACTTCAAGATTTTGGGTTAGCTTTAAGATTTTTTAGGTTTGCTTATTAAGACAAAAGCTATTGGCGCAAAGATTTAGTTTAGTTCGGAAGACTGTTAGGTTTGTAATATTCATGAACGCAATCAAATTGCATAAAAAGTGCTAAACGTAAAAATCGTAGTTTAAAAAATTTACAAACCATATACCCGATCACCCTTTATGCATGCACAATTATTAATTAAACGAAAAGATAAGAAGAAGAAAATCATACCCTCAAGATCCGAGCTTCCTCGTACAAGTTCACCTCCAATCCTTTCGCGCTCAACTTGAATCCACCGGTTTGGTTCCTTCCTTTCGATCAACGCAGCCACCCAAGTGTTCGGCCTCTAGAGGTGATCCACCAAGGAAAAAGAAAAGATCAAGAAGAAGATGGTATATGGCTCAAACCCTAGTTTTCTATCTCTATGTAAAAGAGCGCGATTTCCAAACAATCGAATTATGTACGTCATTGTAAAAGTCAACAACCCCCACCCACCCATAATAAGACTCTCTTATTTATAGATGTGGGCAACCCACCTTAACAATTAAGAAATTGGGATTTATTTAATTAATTAAATTCTTTTAATTAATTAAGCTCCCTAATCTTATTAGGGATAATTAATTAAACTCCTTTAACTAATTTTCCTCCTAATCCAATTAGAATAAATGAGAGTACTTATATTAAATTAATTCCTAAACTCTTTTAGAAATTAAAATAATAATAATTGTAATAATATTAATAAGACTCTCTTATTAATTTATATTTAATATTTCTAAAATATTAAATAATAATATTTAAGCTATTTAATTTATTCTATCACCATAGATTAAATTAAATATACATAACATATTATTACGATTATGCCATTAACTTCTTAAATAATTATTCTTCCTTTTATGGTGTGACCCTTTAGGTTCTCCATATTAAACCTATTGTGAATAAATCAATTAGAATAATTTAATCTTATTTAAATAAATAAATTAAACAATTAATTTATTTAAATAAATAATATTTATTCTACAATAGGATAAGCCTCCCTAACATCATCAACGACTTTCCGTATAATATAGATTTCAACATTAATCATAAAAGAACCTTTCGAGTAAATAGTTACCGTACAATTCAATCCTTCCACCATACAATGTCCCAATTAAATATAAGACATGGAATTATCACAAGTCTTATTTTATTTAATTATATGTATTTCGATCTTAAATGCACAACTCCAAATAATGCAAATTAGAAACTCCTTTCTAATTTCATTCTCGCCGCCAAGGACTACTCGGTTGTCATTTATCGAATCACATAGACATTTCTCTTCTTTTATTAGTAGTGGTAGATTCTTTATCGATCATACATTATCTCCACGTATAAACTTATTATACCCAAGCATACCTTTTGATATACCCTAAGGGTCTTAAGGAATAAGTCAAAGTATAACTCATCATACACAAGATACTATGATGATCTCAAGTCCAAGGATCACTTGACTACTATCACTACAGAATTCCTATCGACAGCAAATAAAACTCCATTAGGTATTCCTTAGCGAGCCAATGCTCAAAGAACTTATTCTCTAATAAGCACCTACATACTTGCTTTTGTGTTCCACACAAATGATCACGAGATCAATCATCCTCATCCAACGAAAGCAAGCGTATGTACCAATCTATCCTGGATTCACTAATCCCCAATTTAGTAATCCAACGATTGGGAACTATTTTAGTTTTAAGCTTTCTAAGAATTTAGATCTCATTAGAATGATCATCATCATTATTCTAAAAGCATTGCTTAAAACTATGGGTTTATCACATATTATAAAACAAAGATCATGTAGATAATTAAAAGCCTTTAATAAATTAATACTTTTTATTAATAAATGAATAAGATTGTTACAAAGTATATGCTTTATCATCAAACATGATCGGGTTGTGTGCATACTACTTTCAATCTCCCACTTGCACTAAAGCCAATCGTCATGGTATCTCATACTCTTCTTCTCTAAGTGACGATTATCCCCCGCCATTGGATAAGCTTTTAGTTAATGGATATGTAATGTTGTTCATGAGAGTCCACTATCTCTATAGTGATTTCCCATCTTTCAATGATTCTAATAATCAAATGAAAGTGCCACAACACATGTTTAGATCCAAGATGAGACTTAGAACTATTCCTAGTTCTCAGAATGAACTTTTAATCCAAACAATCAACTTGTAGCTTCATTTATAGCTATATACTTTGTCTTTATCACTAAACCAAAGAACTTTTTTGTCGTTTGAACCTTTCCAATTCAATCGCACCACTGCTCAAGGTAACCCTTTACCTTAAAGTGGATTTTTTTTCGTCTTGGTCTCGTCTCGAAAAACTTGAGTCCATAAGCCCTCTAGTTTTAATTTAGACCCACCATGAATATGATCACATCCTTAGTGCCTAAGCTAAGCACTTTAAGATGTTTTTCACCGACTCATAGTGAACTTCTCCATAATACGACCGATCATCAACATCGTCTCGTATATTTCATCAGATACATGATCACACTCATGCGACCTCTCTTTTTCGTGAGTCTGTGGGGACTATTAAGAGAGATACACCCCATATAACTCATCGACACGACATCTCTTGAGTTTGCCATGCTAAACGACTTTTAGCATCAAATGAATATACGCCTCGGGTTAAGTCGAGCATCCTCTTAAATCTATCTATATAGATTTTATCCCCAATTAAGATACTCTTCCCAAATCATTCATGGAGGAATGTTTAGACAACTTTATCTTTACCGATTGTAGCATTGATATGTTATTCCTCATCCGTAGTATATCAACATATAATACTAGAAATTTCACGACGCTCCCATCGACCCTTTTGTACACACTAGAAGTCTTACCTCATCGAATGTAACTCGATCATCATCTTCTATGATGTGTACCTCATCATCATCATCCATGATGAATCCATACCTCCTAGGTATCTTCATCTAGATACTATTCCGCATTTCATTTATTTATTTATCTTGCCAGGTACAATAATAGTCTATCTACGTGTTCCTCTTATTCGACTTATAGTGTTTTTGTGGTTCTTGAACTCTTCAAGATCTATTATCCTCCCACTAGCCCCTTTCAATGATAAACACCTTTATCTTAGAAGGCGCGTGTTTTCATAATAAACACCTTTTTGCTAAGTAGATTATAGAACATATACCCTAAACTTACTTTTTAGGATGTCCCACAAATCAGACATGTCAAATCTTGTCCCAAGCTTATCCTTTGAAACCTTTTCACATAAGTCGACAACCCTTTATCTTAACATACTTAAGATTAGAATCCTCCCCGTCCATAACTTTTATGGAGTCTTGGGGCTGGATTTTGAGGTTACCTTTTTCGTAGATATGCAGCCATTTCTTCTGACATTATCCTAAAGGATACCGAATGCTCAGAAAATCATTATGGACCGCACTATGTCCAACAAGGTACGATTTTTTTCATTCGAGATACATCAATCAATTATCACAGATCGAGATGTGTCCATTATGAGAAAACCATTTGAGATGATCTAGAAACTTATCAGACAAGTATTTATTCCTCGATCTAATCAAAGAATCTTAATACTTTGCCAATTTGTTTCACTTCAATTCTTTTGAACCTTTCAAATAATTCACACTTGTATTTCAAAGAAATACACACATTCAACTCTTTGAATGATCATCTCCTTTTCTTATACTAATTTGTTCAATATGCAAAATTATTTTCACGTAAGTCAAGTATACAAAATCCATTAAGTAATATTCCAGCTTCTATACAAAAACATTATTATTATAAATAATACAACAATTGTTCTTAATTATAATACCAAAGATTTCATCATCCAACAATAAAATGGAAATAATGTTTCAACAAGAATCGGAATACAATAACAACTTATCGACTTTAATAGATTTGCCCGTAGTAGTATTGCTAAACTATAAGTTTCTATAGCTAATGCAAAGAACCTTTGCTTTCATTTTTCACACATAGATTACTTATCTTTGTTTAGCTTTCTACTTCTTTGGTCCCTTCATAAATCTATATTTATGATAACCAAAGTCAGTATCCAATACCCAAGTAGAACCTCGACTTAAAGAAAAATTTATTTTAAATCATGAACAAATTTGTATTTGTAACCAAACTTCACTAAGCTTCTTTTGGTTAGCCTCTCGCAAGATGCTTCTCGCAGCTTCTTTCCAAAGGTCCAAAGCTTATTGCAGTGGAAGCAAACCCTTTGCTATCCGTGACGCTTTTGTTCTTATTATCCTTTGTTTACGCCTTTCTATTTACCTTCTTTGAATCGCTCTTCTTTCGTAAGATCCTTTGGCCCCTACCAAGAAGACATGGTCTTTCTTGGTTGAAAAGTGACTCTCAACATTTTTCAACATGTTAAGCAAATCAACAGGTCGATATCTAGCTTGTTCATATGAAAAATTCACAACAATTGTGAAAGGAGTCCGGAGTGAGTGCAAGATCAAATCTTGCTCAACTCTCCATCCATGACAAAACCAGTTGTCCTAATCGATCAATCAAATTGATTATGTTAAGAACTTTTTGTCTCAGCATTATAGTGCCATCGGCCATTCTAGATCTAAGAGCTCCTTAGATATCTCGATATCTATCAATCTACTTTCCTCACCATCAACTACTTGATGTGCAGAAATATAGTAGAACCATCCATAGTTTCATGTCGACGTCAAGCTCAAGTACTCATGGATGCGAGCATGATGCATCGAGCCAATCAGGCATCATCTCGCCACTTTCTAAAAGTAGCAATCTCTTCCTCGTAGGCATTGTCTCGCAACCATTGCAGGATAGGCGATTATGACATAAGATAGCTTTTTCAATGGCGAGAACTATTCTCAAATTCCTTAACCAATCCGCTTTAATTCTTGGCCTCGTTAATTTAGCATCTAATATGCTTCGCAAAGATAGTAATTTTAGACATTGTAAAATTTCAGAAATGAATTTGTAATTAACAACATTTTAACATACATTCTTTTATTAATTACCAAAATAAATTAGGTCTTGTTTTAAATTGGTATCTCCCACTATTTTCTTCAAACTATATTACCTCACTTATATAGTTCTAAAAAATCTAATTAAAGATTTGCTAAGGAGAATAAGGATCCCATTTCAAATGTATATAGCCTTGTGGTGACACAACAAACTATATATAAATAAATAGGTAGACAACTTTTGTCAATTACATCAACTATGCAACTCCTTTTCTTTTTGCCTCTTAGATTATTTTGATCAAGTGGTGGCACATCCGAATCAAAATTATCCAAGTTAAGTCCGACCTAGCACTCCATATATTCAAAAAAGAAAAATATCATCCTTGTGGTGACACAACAAAACAATATTGTTCAATTTTCTTTATAAGCATCAAATGTGATAAATTAACATCTTAAATACTTAATACTTGCCTTGTGGTGACACAACAAACTCATATTAAATATTTAATACTCTATTAATTTTATCATGCTAGAAGGCTTACGCTCGATATTCCAAATATCTTTGAACGCTAGACTTAATATAAAAAATTGAGGGGGTTTGTTATTAATTTGTCTCTATCTTGCTTATAGCGCATGCATTTATATATATATATAAAAAATACGCTATATATTAATAAACATGCTAAGCATGTTTGCATAATATATAATATATATATATATATAAGCATGCACATATATAAATACTATATTCTACCCGGATTGATTATGGACTTTTATTTTAGTTTGGTTCTACTAGAGCCACCAAGTGAACCAAAAGGTCAAACCCTAGGGGTGCAAGAAATAATATTTAAATATAACTATTACATTTAAACCCTGCTCCATTACAAACGGTCTTCAAGCGCCTTGCTTTTTGATCTCCAATTTTTCAAAATTAATTCTAACTATTCCTATTACAAAACTATTTAAAATAAATAGAAACCTCGATCAAAGCCAAGTGGGAAGTACATAGAGGAGATAGAATTTACATTAAGAAAAATTAGAGAAGACGAGGTACGCAGAATTCATTTAATAAAACCCATACATTCATGCATCCAACTAAAATAAAATCCAATCATATCGTCAATAGTCCATAATCAATCCCATTTATTATCATACACATCACCATACGCATCAATAAATAACATTCATCTCATGAATAATAAACATTTAATATATATATTGATATCATTTAATGGGCAAATTTAGTTAGTATAAAATCTAATTTTGAATCAAAATAAACTCCTTTATTTTAATCCAAATTTAAATCAAAATAAAACTATTTTATTTTAATTTATCCAATTTTGAATAAAATAAACTATTTTATTTTAATCAAAATCTTTAATCAAAATAAACTCCTTTATTTTAATTAATTATGGAATCCAATTCCATGTAAAAAAAAAATTTAATTAAAATAAACTCTTTTATTTTAATTAATTATGAAATCAATTCCATGTAAAAAAAAAAATTTTATTAAAGGAAACACTTGATTTCTTTCCTATTCACAAATAAACTCCTTTATTTTGAATAATATGAAATCTTATTTCATATCTAAATAAACTCCTTTATTTAAGGAAATTAGGATTCTTTTTTCCTATTCACAAATAAACTCTTTTATTTTGAATAATATGAAATCTTATTTCATATCTAAATAAACTCCTTTATTTAAGGAATTTAAGTGAAATCCAATTTCAACTCCAATTAGTTATCATGGAATCCAATTCCAACTCTAATTAGTTAAGATGAAATTTAATTTTAAAATTAAAATAAACTTTTATTTTTAAGATTAAAATAAACCTTTTATTTTAAGATTAAAATAAACTTTATTTTAATTATAAAATAATTAAGAATATATATTATATATATATATATATATATATATATATATATATATATATATATATATATATATATATATATATATATATATATATTATATTATTATATATATATATATATATATATATATATATATATATAATATATATATATATTTCTTTGTGAAAAAAAAAAATTAAATTCACGAATTATAGGATTTCATGAATTAGAGTTACGCTAACTATACATCTTTTCAAAACATACACATAACCATTGCCATTTTGAATCCTTGATTTCCAAATCCTTGCGTAAACTTAATTTCGGATATACATAATATATATAAGTTAACTATTAACTATATATATATTATATATATATATATATATAATGTTGTATTTCAAAAAAAGAAACCAAAAGGCTTAAGAATAAAAAATGATTGATTCCAAAAGGGCAAGTCATTTTTCGTGAATTAGAAAAAAAAAAATTTTTTTTTTTTTTTTTTAAATTTTTTTATACAATAAATTATGCCCAATTAAATTGTTCTAAACACATATCAATATACATATCAAATTAAAACAATTAATAATTTGCATAAAGGTTTGGCTCGATGCCACCGTTAGGTTTGTAATATTCATGAACGCAATCAAATTGCATAAAAAAGCTAAACGTAAAAAATCGTAGTTTAAAAAATTTACAAACCATATACCCGGATCACCCTTTATGCACAATTATTAATTAAACGAAAAGATAAAGAAGAACAAAATCATACCCTTGAAGATCCGAGCTTCCTCGTGTACAAGTTCACCTCCAATCCTTTTCGCTCAACTTGAATCCACCGGTTTGGTTCCTTCCTTTCGATCAACGTTAGCCACCCAAGTGTTTGGGCTCTAGAGGTGATCCACCAAGGAAAATAAAATTCAAGAAGATGGGTATTATAGGCTCAAACCCTAGTTTTTCTATCTCTATAGAAAAAGAGCGCACTCTCCAACAAATCGAAATTATGTCGTATTATAAAAAGTCAACAACCCCCACCCACCCATAATAAGACTCTTTATTTATAGATGTGGGCAACCCACCTTAACAATTAAGGAATTGGGATTTATTTAATTAATTAAATTTTTTAATTAATTAAGCTCCTAATCTTATTAGGATAATTAATTAAACTCCTTTAACTAATTTTCCTCCCTAATCCAATTAGAATAAATGAGAGTACTTATATTAAATTAATTCCTAAACTCTTTAGAAATTAAAATAATAATAATTGTAATAATATTAATAAGACTCTCTTATTAATTTATATTTAATATTTCTAAAATATTAAATAATAATATTAAGCTATTTAATTTATTCTATCACCATAGATTAAATTAAATATACATAACATATTATTACGATTATGCCATTAACTTCTTAAATAATTATTCTTCCTTTTATGGTGTGACCCTTTAGGTTCTCCATATTAAACCTAATTGTAAATAAATCAATTAGAATAATTCTAATCTTATTTAAATAAATAAATTAAATAATTAATTTATTTAAATAAATAATATTTATTCTACAATAGGATAAGCCTCCCTAATGATCAACGACTTTCCGTATAATATAGATTTCAACATTAATCATAAAAGAACCTTTGAGTAAATAGTTACCGATAATTCAATCCTTCCACCATACAATGTCCCAATTAAATATAAGATATGGAATTACCGCTCAAGTCTTATTTTATTTAATTATATGTATTTTTGATCCTTAAATGCACAACTCCAAATAATGCAAATTAGAAACTCCTTTCTAATTTCATTCTCATTGCCAAGGACTACTGGGTTGTCATTTATCGAATCACATAGACATTTCTCTTTTTTATTAGAAGTGGTAGATTCTTTATCGATCATACATTATCTCCATGTATAACTTATTATACCCAAGCATACCCTTTGATATACCCTAAGGGTCTTAAGGAATAAGTCAAAGTATAACTCATCATACACAAGATACTATGATGATCTCAAGTCCAAGGATCACTTGACTACTATCACTACAGAATTCCTATCGACAGCAAATAAAACTCCATTAGGTATTCCTTAGCGAGCCACGCTCAAAGGAACTTATTCTCTAATAAGCACCTACATACTGCTTTAGTGTCTCCACACAAATGATCATGAGATCAATCATCCTCATCCAACGAAAGCAAGCAACGATGTACCAATCTATCCTGGATTCACTAATCCCCAATTTAGTAATCCAACGATTGGGAACTATTTTAGTTTTAAGCTTTCTAAGAATTTAGATCTCATTAGAATGATCATCATCATTATTCTAAAAGCATCGCTTAAAACTACGGGTTTATCACATATTATAAAAAAGATCATGTAAGATCATTAATAGATAATTAAAAGCCTTTAATAAATTAATACTTTTTATTAATAAATGAATAAGATTGTTACAAAGTATATTTACTTTATCATCAAACATGATCGTTTGTGTAGCTCCATTCAAGCTATATGGACTTCGCTCTCCATATGTTAAACGCAAAATATTTCAAAATAAGCAAGTGGTTATAAAATATTCATTATTGTCGGGGAATATTCGTTTGGTCGTGGAATATTCGTCTCGCTTGTTGAAATATTCGCATTTACGGTAGCGATCTTTATTGGGGCCCCATAACTAAAAGCGATTGGATGAAGAAAGAAAACGACAAATATAAGTTGTTTAAAAATAATTCACAGAGTTATTACTGCTAACACTATTGGAATACCCTATGGTTAAAACACGAAGTCTGGCGTTGTTGCACAGTAGCACACGGTATTGCACCAATTATTGAAGGCACTACTCAATAATGGTTACAATAATTACTGTTCAGTATTTTATTGAGTTAATAATTGCTGCGTTGATATTTTATATTGTTGTTGTTTCAATAATTGTCATTACACAGTATTTTTCATTATCGGGCTAATAATTCATATTATCCTAATAATATTATTAGATAACATTATTGGCAATGTCTAGAAAGTTCATCTAAGGAGAGGTTTGGTCACCTAATTGCGCCACCAAGAAGAAGAAATTCTTATCGAAAGCCCCTCTTTCCTTTAACCGCCTCGGTTGTTAATATTGTGATTACAGTAATATTATTTGTGAATAATTAATTATTGATTCATATGATGAGAAAAATATTGATTTTATGTGGATATAGATGGAGAAAATTTTTATTGTGACAATTGTTGAAAAATTAAAATTTTATCTTTTTCTCGATAAAATAAATATATTATTATATTTTAATAATATAATAATGGTGATATTTTTACAACGAATGTGGGATATATATGAGTATACGAGGAGGATGAGTATTTTGTTGTAATAAATGTTTAAAACATGTTAAACATGTCTCATGGACCCCATTTATTATTTCGAAATTTGATGATAGCACAGAAAATCGCTGTTTGTGGATTTCGGTCAATTTTGTTTGGAATTTGGAAAACTTTCTTCTCAAAAAGTTGTAGAGAATTGAATTTCCTATAAAAACTCATGAGATTGAATTTTCTGATAAAAGGGCTATTTATTATGAATTATTGATGTTCAAATTCTGAATAATTGATTTTTGGGAGTTTTATTAATTTTATTATTAGAAAAACGTTTTTATTGATTTTGGTGAGGGGGACCATTTGTTTGGCTGATAATTTGAATCTTAGAAAGTGTGCATAGGAAATTATAATATATATATTAATATTTTATTAAATTTTCTGCTTTTTGGTGTTCTAAGCAATTTCCTATAAATAGGTGCTTAGGTTAAATTGAAAATCACACCGTAAATCAAGTTTTCTCTCTATATTATCGAAATGATTCTTGTGAGTATTTTGAGTATACTTTGAGTATTGCTATACTGGTGCAAGTCCAAGTCATAGCCTTATATCCTGTTTTCGGTAGTAAGATCTGATCTTTCGAGGTAAGGGATGTTATTTTCTTCTCAAATGATATTATTTCTTCAATATCATTATCTTTGAAATATTGGTTGGAACTTTTTCAAATTTTTCATGCTCTTTACTATTCATGAGTTATTATTCACGAGTTACTATTCACGAGTACTATTCATGAAGCGTGAAGATGTTTTTTTATGGAATTTCTATCTTTTGGTGTTCTGAGTTCTTATTCACGATACTAAAGACTATTCACGATATCTGTACTATTCACCAAAAATAAAATTTCTTCTTTTTGTCCAAAATATCTATTCGGATACTAGCTTTGATTGTATCCATGTTTTGATCATTCTTGAATTTTACACCACTATGATTATTTTTGAGGTATTTTTGAACATGGATAAAACAAAGTACTTAATCCTTAATCCTTAATCATTTTTTGTTTCACCGGATTCGCTTTCTTTAAAAATATTTTTCATCATCCTCGCCTTAAATGATGATATTATTGAATATCTTTGGCACAGTAGTGCAAAGATGAATGATTTCTGAAGAATATCTTTGGTAGTAGTAGTCAAAGATGAACAGTGTTTAAATGAATACGATTAATCGATGAATATCTTTTGGCCCAGAGTGCAAAGATGAATATTTGATTCCGTATGTATATTGATTGATGTTACAGGATAAAAGATAGACGATGAACTTTTAAATTCATACATGTAAGATAGTAGTTTGCATTCTCTACTTAACTCTTCTAATGAATTATTATTTCACATGCGAATATTGATTTAAAATTTGTTGTCTATTGTATTCTATTAGATTTTTCCTCGTGAAGACTAACGATAATTTGTTGTATATTATCTTAGTCATATTATTCTTTCTTTGGGCTAGTTGAGCTCACCCTTTTCCTTTTTGTTCCATTTTTCTTCTCGTGAGGCGAGAATATAAATGAAATACAGTCCTGGGGTATGGAATGAAGGTTTTAGAAAGAATTGTTTAGTAGTCCTCACCATTTTTGTAAAATAATGTATCAATAAATGTGATGAGGATTTATTTGAGTATAGATATTGTTTAGAAGATAATAATTGTATTCAAACTCACGCTTTACTTGGTTGTAATAATAAAGTTGTAGTTGTTTCATACTATGTATTGACAACTTCGTAATAGGTGATGTATACCTATTTTGGGGCGCCACATAAAACGCACGTATATATGATGTTCCAAATGTAATAATAAAGAATGAAATAATGTAAAGAATTTCACCATGTATGCGGATATCTGACATATAGGCAGTTATTCCAACATAATAATAAAGAATGGAATAACGTAAGAATTTCACCAAGTATAGGGTAGTTCACGATATCAAAGTTATTCCAACAGTAATAATAAAGAATAGAATAATGAAGTTCTCTTCATGAATACGAAAAAAATAATACCCTTACCTTATAAAGAAGAGTACTCTCACCAGAGAGGCGGGGATATACTTGAAGAAAACTTCCACTACGCCAAAAAGCTTTCTTAAACTCTAAAAAGAAATACGCCAAGATTATGTAAGAATTTTACGAATTTCCGGTGTAATTTCGATTCTAACTAAGATCCTATTTATAGGAGAATGGAAAGGATACTATATCTGAAAACTTTTAAATAAAATATAATATATATATATATATATATATATATATATATATATATATATAACACACCAATTCACGGGGATGAATCCCATGATTTCCTACCACTAGAGTCACATTATATAAATATATACATGTAACATTTATATATATATATATATATATATATGATAGATAGCGACGTGTTGAATTATGATAACATGGGGATGGGGGGGATTTTGAAAGTCACGGGAAGGAGTATTACAAGAATGTAATATATATATATATATATATATATATATATATATATATATATATATAAAACAAAATTGAGATAAATTCCTCCGACGATTTTGAAAAATAGGTAAATGGGGTCCAAAAATACGCCTAATATATACAACAAATACTTCATTAAAATCATCTCAATATTTTTAACAATATTTATCATCATTATTATAATTCATAATATTAATCAATCAATCGCTCCAAGGAAAAGAGGCTTTTCCAATAAGGATTTCTCCCTTATTTAGCGCAGTAATTAGGTGACCAAACCTCTTTTTTTAGGCGAAACTTCTGAACATCGTTAATATTGCAAATAATAATATTAATAACTCAGTCATCTCAATTATTGATTTGATAATATATAAAATATCGACAATAATTGATTCAAATAACGTGAGATACTATGCAACAATTACTGTAGCAATAATTGAACAAAACTGAGTGACTTCTCACGTAAGCATCAATAATCAATACCGTGTGCTACTATGTAACCACATGTATTCTTGTACTTTTAACACCGGGTGTTTCAACAGTTAACGGTAAAACTTCCGCCGTTATTTTCATAAAATATTTTTGTTGTTTTCTCAATCCGACAATAATTCCGTTGTGAGGTCCACCAATGATTGTGCCGTCGTACGAATATTCCCTGATAAAACGAATATTTCCCGACCAATCGAATATTATATAACAACTTGCGTACTTTGTAAAATTTATAAATATTACCCACAACTATAACATTATATCAAATTCATTCTATAATATTCAAAAATGATAATTATAGAAAATTCATATTTATTCATAAAAGTTGGGGTCTTACAAATAGTTAAAAACAAACAAGACACTTGCGATTAATATTTTTATTCAAAGAATAATCCTTCTAAATAAACATAGCCTAGGCTAATAATCTCAAGACTAATAAAAATATATTTCAAGGCTATATTTATTTTCTTTGATAATATCTTAAAATATATTTCATTTGTTCTAATTTTAAGATCAATATTGACTTTTTTAAAATTAATTTAAACAATTTAAAATTGATATTAATTTATTTGCCAATACGATCATAAATATCATAAATTACATAAAAAGTACTACTAATTATAAAATTTATTATTTTTAAAATTTAAATAAATCATGTTAATTTAAATTAAAAAATATTTTAAATTAATTTTAAAAAAATCGGTATTAATTTTATAATTCAGAAGGGGATAGTAGTATTATAAAGAAAAGTATAACACATCTTACACAAATTTTAATCCTCCATATTTTACATGATCAGTACACTTGGATCCATTTTAAAAGCAGACTTCTCTTGTGGGCTCCGGATTCTCACCAATTTTGGTTTTTTCAATTTCCTATGATCTCATATAATTTATATTTTGAAACAAAATAGTTATATTCCTTAACAAATTTTCTTTTTATTATATACATATAAAAGTAAAATAAAATATAAAAAAAAGATTGTGAAGCTCAATTTTTAAGTTGTCGACTGCAATTATTTAATGTGTTGTCAAACAATAAGACAGTTATTAAGTGTACTAAAAAAAGAGAGAACGATGAGATGTCGTACTAGAGAGGAGATAGGACATGAAATGAAAATATATATAATTGTGTATTATATAGTCGGGCTATAACGACGGATTTTTTGGGTTATAGTAATTGGTTCAATTGTCATAGTAGTCAATTCTGCGATTCATTAATGATTAGTTGGATTACTACAAAAAAAATCGTCATAGCCATACCGAGTATCTTCTGTGATACAGTATACATTTTTTTTTTATATATACATATATGCACATTTGTATATTCTGATCATATAATAACTACGATTTTTAAATTTTTAGCAAAACCAGTAAATCATGCCATACTAAAAACCCGTCGTCATAACTCTCTTCATGTAATAATATTATATATATATATATATGTATATATAAAATTTAAAAACCTTTTTAAGCCAATTTCCCTACATGTCGCAAAATTTGACAATGGAATAATTATGAGGTTGTAGTAGCAACTACCAACTAGCATATATATCAATGGTGGGCCTTCCCAGGGTGTATAACTAATTTTTGATACCTTTGACGGATAAGTATTGGGGAATATTATCATTTGTTGACATATTTATTCTTCTACCTAAACTCCTCTTCAACTCCACAATAAATGTTTAGTTAATAAAATTAATATTTAAAAAAAAAGATTTTAAAAATTAAATAAATAAATTTTTTTAAAAAAAATATCAGAAAAAGATTATTTGACTGAACTATTAAAGGGTCCATTTGAAAACTACTTTTGCTTTCAAAATCTACTTAAAAATAAGTGCTTTTGAGGTGCTTGGTCGACATTCATATATATATATACATATATATATATATATATAGATAGCTTCTTATGTACCTTTAGGAATAGACAAAATCGTCACTAAACACATTGTCATAAGATCTAAACTATCGCTTATAAATTTTTAACCGTCGCTATAGTCCCTGCGAGTAATATATGGCTACGTTTTAATAATGATTTTTTGTCTGTCATTAAAATTAATTACACCACCAAGTAGAAAAGAGACTATATATATATATATATATATATATATATATATATATATATATATAAGTCCCACTTTTTAGGAAGTACAAATGTACAATATAACTCATAATAAAATACATCATCACTATTATTAGGGGTGTTCAACCTGGTTTTACTGAGATCAACCTGCCCATCAGATGTCGAACCGAACCCAGATCAAAATCGCCCAAATTGATAATGATATATATATTTGCTTGGATTTGATTGAAGATATCTCCTAACCCATGATATTTAGGTTAAGATTTGCGGTTTTACTGAAAATTAATATAATTATTATTTTTATTATTTTATTATTATTATTATTATTTTTTTAGTATTTTTATTATTATTTTATTATTATTATTATTTTATTATTATTTTTATTATTATAATCATTATTTTTATTATTTTTATTATTATTATTATTAATTATTTATTAATAATAATAAAAATTAAGCAAGTGCAGACGAGAATGCCTCGTCCCATTTATCTAGAACCAAAAAAACAAGGAACAAAAATCGCATCTTTAACCTAAGCACATATTTATACTCGAACCGTAGGCGGTTGGAATAAGGTCCGATTCGTCCAAAAATCAAAAAAATCAAAATAAATGCACACCCCTAACTATTACAATATCAATAATCAGTTAAGCCACAATAAAATATGAAAAAATAAGCTCATAAACCAAATAGGACTCGCATAAAATAAGAAACTCACTTCACACATAGGAATAAACAAACTTGTCTAAGCGAGAATCAAATCAAAAACTTAAAAATCAAAGTACCTCAGTTTTAACCAATAGATTAAGACCTTATCGCTACATGTAGATGTAGATATATGGGAGTTAGCTTAATGTTAATTAATTTTAACCACCTATTATATTTATTATCTTTGCTTATTAAACCACTTATTAATTATTATTATTATAGGTTGCAACAGTCCCAAGTGTTGATTTGAGATAACAAATATTTAAATGATTTTTGGAATCGTTTAGTAGCTTAGTTTTCTCAATGAATCAGGAAGAAATGAACCAAGAATCTAACCTGGTTATATCGGCGATTTTTTTCGTCATTACTATAACATAAAAATCGATTTTTTATCTTATAAATGACGAAAAAAATCGTCGCTATAGTCGGTTCGTTCTTAATTCGCTTTCTCTAGTTCGCTGGAAAAGTAGACTGTCGTTTATGTTGTTTAGTAATATATATCTTGTTAAAGTTCAAGTATTCAAATAGTGGCCTTTAGCTTTATGTACAAAAGTCATTTTCAAAATGCTAGTGAGTTTGTTTATTATTGATTATAAGTTTCTAGTGGTTGTTGAGGAGGAAGACTAGGAGAAATATCAAAAACTATAGGTTAATTTGTTTTTTAAACATCGGCTTACCATTTACACATGGTAGTAAATTTCGTATTAATTTCGTTCACCATTTACCATTAATAATAGGGGATGACGAAATTAGTAACAAAAGTAATCCTGTCATCTGGTATTAATAGTAACAAATTTAATAGTTTTAATTTAAAATGTTTATATATATATATGGGAAAGCTTCTCCGAATCAAAAAAAAGGGATAAAAATTGAACCGGCTATAGCGATGATTTTTTTCGTCGCTATAACATATAAAATCGTTGCTATAGCTGGTTATATCTAAGGCGACGGTTCAAACCGTCGCTATATCTCAAAAAATCGTCGCTACAGTCTGATTCGTTTTTGGAATTTTTTTTTCATATATATATATATATATATATATATATATATATATATATGATTATATATATACTGAATGAGTCGTATGAGGGCTCCACTTACTTTGTTAAAATACGGATTTTTTGTTTAAAACAACTAATTTTTTCTTTTTAATATTACATGGGCTGGAATTTTTTAAATATAATGATGTTTTTGGGCGTGATTTGGATACATATACTCAGTTTTGACAATCAATGTGATCATTTTTTTATAATGTCCAAATCACATCCAAAACATTGTATATGAAAAAATTTGATAAAATATTAAACTCTTTTTTAGTTGTTTTAAAAAAAAAAAAAAAAAAAAAATAAAAAAAAAAAAAGGTCAGCGTTTTAACAAAAGTAAGAAGGCGCTTCATTCCTATCCTATATATATATATATATATATATATATATATATATATATATATATATATGATTATAATGAAGTTGAGTCAAATAATGAAATTTGAGATCGACTTGAATTAAAAATAATGACAAGAAGTCTAAAAATTGTAATTTCAAGAACAATTATTGTTTGTATCCCGTAGCAAACATAAAACGAACAAATTTATCTATTGAGTGCTCAGTAGTTAACACATTTTATATTGTCCATTTTTTAGATTTGACAATTTTTTTACATTTTAAATCCAACTCTCTCAATGACGTGGCCCTACATTATTCAAATCCCAAAAGTCCATGGCCCACTTCTTTTGCTGGACTTTGTAATCGCACCCAACCGTTGGATTACAATTCTTTGGGTCAATTGGCCCACAACATTTTCTTTTTCCTAGTTATTGCTTATCAATCTATGTGAAAAATAATTTTGAATAGTTGCCTATAAATTAACCAAATCCCCAAAAAATGTTACAATATTTATAAGATTTATTGAGTAGGAACAAAAATAACTAATACTTAGATTATGTTTGTTTGTAAGAATTATACTTGGAATATGACTATTAATCTTAAATATCTTATTTATTTTCAAATTAGACTTGAGACTATTAGTTTAAGAAATAATTATAATCCCGAGATTATAATTCTTGCAAACAAACATAGCCTTAAAATAAGAGAACCATTCAATATCACTATACTGCTAAACAATATTTTTAGACCCGAAGCGATTATCGAACTGAAAAAGTTATCGGGTGAATGAGTTCACTGGTTCAAGCAATGGTTGTTGGACCGACGACGTTATAAATATATAAAAATATATTATTAGTAATTAATTAAATTTAAAAAATATTATTTTTATGAACTAAAACATAACAAAGTTGAGTTACAATATTACTAAAAATAGTTAATTTTAATATTAAAAAAAAATTGAAACAAAAAAAATAATAAGAAATAAGTTCACCAAGTCAACTTAACCGGTGGTTCAATAAGTGATCAATTGGTCAATCAATTTTGACCAAATTGGTTTAATCGGGGTCAAGCATAAAATCGATTTCCGATTCAACCAGTTGAACCGATTGATCCGGACCGAGTTTAAAAACAATTCATGAAAGAAATTAGAGTCAAATTACATAAACATATTTCTACTAATCAAACCAAACCAAACCAAAAATGTAGAAAATAATTACAACCGGTAAAGAAAAACAAAATTACCAACTAGTTTTTCTTTTTTTTATCAAACCAACTAGTTAAAATAAGTAAAAAGTGAATATGATCAAAATTAACGTTGCTCAAGGATTAATCATTTCTAAGAACCTCTGCTCAGACTCTTGCCTTTGTAACCGCATGTCCTTGTTGAACTTGCTAATAAACGCTTCAACTCGGCTGTTCAACTCGTCCTGACTCATTGACAGATCCCTCCTCAGCCCACCCCTCTGCCTCCGCAACACCGAATCGTTAAACGTCTCCTTCCACCCTGAAACCGCCGCCTTTGATATCAACTCCGCATCCTCCACCACCGCCACTTGTGGTGGCGCATTCCATGTTTCCATCTTCTTTAGCTCCTTTTTCGCCGGCGACTTCCCGCCCTCAATAATCGCCTTCCATGTCCCCTCCATTGTATCATCATTTCCAATATCTCCGCTATAATCATTCTGGTGGCCGTGGTTATTTTTCGGCTGCTCAGTCACTAAAATGTGTTTGACATGATCTGGAGTCGGATTTTCCCCATAATTTTCTTTTTCCATTGCCTTATTTGCTGTTGATTTAAAAGAAGCAAATATTTCCTTTTCAGGAAAATCACACATTCTGACAGAATCTGCCACCACCGTGATTGTAGTATAGAGGAAATCATTTTGATTTATTTCCTCTGATACCGGAGGCGGTGGTGGTTGTTGCAAACGAGGACCACCATAATCGTCATCATTATGGTGGTCCTCGTTTGCCTTAGGGCAGTGTAAAGTGGATGACACGGCGATAAAAATGATGATGAAATTTATAATGATGTAGATATAAGGTGGAGACAACCAGGACTTGAGTTTGACCCAGAGTCCTGGTAGTGTAGAAATCACTATGTCAAGTGAGTATGGAATCACAGATGTTTTGAATACAAGAACGGTTGAGATGAAACCAGCTGACAGAAGTATGAGTTGGATGGCCCAGATTGTGGTTTCCAATCTGTTCTTTCTGCTGTTCCCAAACAGATTCTTTGCCATGAATATTAACACCACCATTTTCAAGAAAATAGGCACAGCAGACCAAGAAAATCAAGAAAACTAGCTATAGGAGACAATTCAAAAAGATGAGTAGATGGGGTTTTGGACCTAATATCCTTTGAACTTTGTAAAAATGTTCACTGGGTATTGAACAAAATTACAGAAATTCAAGAGATTTGAGATGTGATTGAAAAGAACACACTGGACAACTAAGATGGATAATATGGCATCCAAGAAGTCCCTAACAAAAACAGGGGAAAATGTTATCTGGGTATTGACCAAATTACAGGAATTAAAGAGATTTGAAATGGGAGAAACAAAAGCATAGAGTTGAAGAAAAGGGGAGAACTTAGATGGATAATATGAAATCCAATAAATCCTTAACAAAAACAGGGGGAAATAGATTAAGAAGAAGGGGAAAATTGCTTAGAAAATGAAAACAAGGGAAAATATAAGCATATGGTAGAAGGCCAAATTAAAAGCGGGCCAGTCTCATCTGCTTAAATATGTGCAGATAAAAGGGGGAGAGTAGTGTCAAGTGTGAGGTTGTTGGTCTCCCATGGAAGGAATAGGCTTTTATATGGAAAACAGATTCTGTACGGCCTAGGAACTGGAGAGAAGAGACAGAGAGTACATTTTAGTAGTACATATTGTAATTTTAGACCACAAACAGAGAGAAGCTTCAGCTTGATGCTTATAATCCAAAAGCACTAAATTCTCCTGTTATATATATAATGATTCTTTAAAATCATTGCAAAGTTTCGTGCTTCAATCTTTGTATTGACCTCCTCAACTTGTTAATCTTACACAGTAAAAAAACAAGTCTTACCAATTTAAAAAAAAATAATTAGGAGGTGTTTGTTTAGATGGTACCTCGGTAAGTGTATTTATTTAGATCCTGAATCCTCGGTAAGATAGAAATGGAATTGAATAGAAAACATCGATTTTTTAAAACTATATTTGAATGAAGCGTAATGAAGTAAAAAAAATTAAAAAAAAAATATTAACTATTATATTAAGTAATATTAAATAAATTACAATAATTTTGAATTTTTTCAGAAGGGTAAAATAATAAAGTTTTGTAATTCAGATGTTTCAGACATTTCAATTATCAAACAGCTTTTTTATTCAGATTCAGATTCAGATTCAGCTCATTTAGATTCATTCAATTTTTATCAAACACTCCCTTAGTCCTCTATGTATGTTTTACTTCATCTGCTCAATAAAAGATGTCTTTTAAGTATATTTTAACGTAAATTAAGGTTTTTTTTTTACTTATCATGTATCCTACATAACTAACGTAAGATCTCTCCCATACCAATAGTAAATTTTCTTTGAATCGGGATAGATCTTGAGGAGTATAAATGACACCGACTTGAAAAAGATTTTAAATTGAAAAAATATCTTATACATATAAATCTTATAAAAATATGAGTGCATTGACTTATAAGTTGGACTTATTTGTGAAAATAACAATTCTCTTACTTTTTCTCTTTACTAAAACTTAGAAACCCACTTAAATATACCTTTGTGAGTAAACTAGTCTTTACATAACATTTTGTGTTTTAAATGTGAAGATCTTTAGTTAGATGAAAGTTAATTTTAATCGATTAATCAATCACGTACTGACTATAGCTGATACTACATAAGATGTGTCATCATCAGTATTGATCAATTAATATCACTTATCGTTAAATTAACTTCACAAACATGATTCTTTAAATGTGTTCTTGAGACGGTTGTTGCTGGACTATTTCATTTGTTTTACGTTTTTTTCTTTTCTTTTTTGGTATTGCAGAACAAAGGGAGTCATTATTATGAGAATAAAAGGTCTAAGAGTTGTTGATTTCAGAAGTGAATATGTAGTTTTGTAATCTCCTCGCACACCAAATTTGTAGGTCTAAGGTTATGAGATCAGCAGGTGTCTGATTTGATTCTCAGTTTGTTTAAATTTGCATTTTTTTAAATTTTGATTGTGATTGTATTTTTATCCATAAAATGTAGGAAAGTGATATTTGGGCAGTAATTTTTGATATTTCTGCATGTGAGGTTCACTTTTAAACCAAATCAATATTAATATTTGGTTAAAAAATGAGTCACAAATGCTAAAATATCAAAAAGTCTTACAATAATATTTTCGCAATGTAATATATGGTTAAAAAGTAGGCCCCACATGCAAAAATATCAAAATTATTGCCCAAATATCACTTTCCTACATTTTATGGATAAAAATACAATAAAAAGTGTTACGATAATATTTCTGCATGTGAAACCTATTTTTTAACCAAACCAATATTAATATATGATTAAAAAGTAGGCCCCACATGTAAAAATATCAAAAATTATTATGAAAATATCAGTTCCTGCAATACAGTGGTGTTATAATTGCTGTTGTATTGAAAAATCTTCCCTCCCTTGTTGTCACAAAATTACAAATGGTCACTTGTCTGAAACAGGGAAACAGCAACGCCCACCCTAACTTGAACTTTGATTTTCCGTCGCTAATTTTCTTACTAGTATGTAACAACCTTGCGTAATATCTTTAGTTAAGTCTTTCTCAATGTTGTCCACGTGATATGGACTCAAATGTAGGATTTTGATGTGTAATTTGGCTGTTTACACTAAAAAAAATTACACTAGTTCAACTTGTTCTATGCAATAAATGGTGCTTTGACTTACTATTGACATTAATTTTTTCTTGGGAAATCTTTTTAAATGTTGATTAAGATTTAAAATCGTCTCATTTGTTTTAAATTTCATGATGATAACATATAAATTATGAAAAAAGCTAGTCATCATTTTCCATTTCGCTCATTCGATCGATAGACGACGATGAGTTTATGTAGGTGTGGCGTTGAGCGTGCTGGGTGCAAGGCCAAGTGTGGCGCGAGCGCCATAGAGTCTATGGAGTTTCATATATTGCGGTATCAAAATTGTAATTCAACACAATTTTTAGCAACACCCAGCAATATTCTTAGAAATATAGTTTTGCAACTAATTTTCACTATCATTTTTCTGGGTTATTTTGGGAAGGACATTATGGGTATATTTGAGATATAATGTAGAGTAGGGTTTAAATATGATTAAGTATTTATAAATACTATGACTATTTAGATTATTATATATTATTAGAAATCATCAATAAACAACAAACTCATGATATCTAACAAGATTTATGAATAAAGAACCACGTAAATTAATTTGTGAATCTTAATTCTCTTTATGTGTGCATGTGTGATCCTAAATTCTAATATCATTGTTTTAAATAAAAAAAATCACCATATTATTATTTTTTTATGATCATTTGCTCAAATTATCATTTTTTGATTTTTTAATAACTAATGAAACCATGTCTAATAAATGAGACCATCTGATAATTCTATCCAATTTCATGTATTGATATATATCGCAATTGTAATTCGACACAATTTTTTCGCAACACCCAACAATATTCTTAGAAATATAGTTTTGCAACTATTTTTTTACTATCATTTCTAGTTTTGTACTATAAGTTTTAACTAACATTAGGAATATATTTGAGAATACAAATTATTTTTCTAAAAGAAATTATTTAAAAAATATATTTAGGACGGATGGAGTACTATTTTGAGACAAACTTTCTATGAAAAATTAGATTATTTTAGTGTACATTATTAGAATTAATGAATGGTTTCAACAAACTACGATATCTAACAATATTTATGCATAATGAAAGTTTAGATTAATTTATTTCTTTGAAATTTCGGAGAAGATCTAGTCCCTATCATAATAATGCAAGAAATAGTTAAATGGGAGTGATTAACATGGATTTAATTTTGGTTAATTGACCAATACAATGTCAACACGTATGCGGAAGGTAATCTCTCTGTGTGTCAGCACTGTATTGATCAATTAGAGTCTTGATTTTTTTGAAATTATTTTGCAAAATTTTAAAACTCAAAATTGATGTCTGAATTTTACAACCAACAAATATAACATTTAAAAGTACATTTTTTAATTAGATTATAATAACTATAATTATTTGCACTAAATCTAAAATTTTTCGTATTAAATTGACCATAAATTATATCTTCATATACATTAAAATAAAAGAAACCTAGAATCTCTTTAATTTCCTTAAAAATTTCCTAGATCAGTCTTTTTAAGGAGGGGAATGATTTGAATTTGACGAACAAGATTTGTAATCTCAATTATCAATTATTTTTTGGAATTTTCGATACCCATCTACTCCAATTATCAAGATTTGTGCCACTACTAGTCCACTTACACAAGCTACCCCCTTGTTTGGTGTAGGATGTAAACCCTTGTTAGTTGTTACTGAAGAATAAAAAAATTATTTTTATTTTTTAAACAAGTTTAATGGATGCCTTCTCATTCTACTTTTTACTCAATTACACATTTTTTCCCATTCTATTCAATACATTATTTATTTGATTTTAATAATTTTCTTAGTAATAATCAAAATATATATTAATAGATAGTTGATCGATATTAAGATTAATTATATCAAAAAAATTAGAATCATAAAAATATTTTTAGAGTTAAAAGTTTAAAAGAATTTTCATCAATTGAAATTTTGATAAAAATTCACATGTTCATCAAATAGTGAATAAATATCGGACTACTTTTTTTTTTTGAACAATTATGCTATTCATTATAATAAAGAAAAGCCCGATATTTTCACATAAAAAATGATATTTTCATGAGACTGAGAAACTCAAAATGAAAATATCAATTTTCATAATAAATTAATTGTTTGGTATCGATTTTAATTATGCTATTCACAACTATAAAAATATTTTATATTAGATAGAATTGAAGGAAAAATGTAATGGAGGGGATCTAAATCCCATATTTAACGATATAAATATTGCTTTTAGCGGTTGTACCAGAAACAATAATTATTTGTGATAAATTTAACTGTGATGCTAATTATTGTGATGAATTTTATTGAAGTTAATTGTAATATATATGTCGTTGAATGTGTATTGAAAAAATTGAGTCATACGTTTGATTAAAGGTTTCTAATCAAGCAACACATATTTTAGCTGTTTTTTTTTTTGTTACAAAGACATAATTATTTGTCATAAATTTAATTGTGTTGCTAATTATTGTGATGAATTTTATTGAATTGACTATGACAAAGGTAATGGAATTTATAACCTTTCAATAAACATGTTAATATTGAGATTATATTAATCATTTCCAAATGTGATGGAAGAATGAATTTTATATCGACGATTTTTCCGTCATTATATCATAAAAAGCCGGAGCTTTTTATGTTATATAAAGAAAAAAAAAATTGTCGCCATATAATTTCTTATTCTATTTAGTTTGCTCCCTCCAAGTTATTTGGAGAAATAGACTATATATATATATATATATATATATATATATATTGTTGAATGTGTATATTTAAAAAAAATAAGTTAAAAGTATAATAAAAGGTTCCTAATCAATTTGACATTGTGATATTTTTACGTCATAAATTTTCAAATATAAGTCACTTAAATTTTGACATCTAGTCTAAAATTAACATTAATTAATTCTAAAATTAAATAAAAAGACATGTATCAAAATTTAAGTGAGAGACACAATAAGGACATAAAATTTGAGGACAGTGGATCTGATCTCGCTCCACATATTTTAGCTGATTTTCTTGGGTTAGTATATATAGTAGATTTGTAGATCCAATCATTTTTTTTTCAAAAAAATATACACAGCTAATCATATTTCTTGTGTAAATTTCTTACATCCAATCATTTGTGTGCCATAAGCTAACAATATACTAGTAATCAAAGTGGAGTAATATATGTAAATTATTTCTTGGAGAATGGGAAAATGAGAGTAAAGCCTAAAGACATAGACATGAGGGTGTTACATTGCTAGCCAAGCTATGTGGAATTAACTAAAATATCCCATCACAAAATTACACCACACCAAGAGTGGCGGTGGTGGGGGATGGACATGGTGGAGCTGGTGGTGGTGGGGCTCCACACGGCGGCGCTTCTATCCTTTTCCCTATTCTTTATACACACACATGCACTAAGGTTTGGGTAATGTTTGAATGGCTAGGGAATGGGGTTTTTTTCATATTGGGTCCCTTTATAAATGGCCTAGACTTTGTCAAAAAGCTATCAACTTTAGTGGGAAAATTAGCATGCTTATTATAATTGCTTTGCTGTTAAGATTAGGGTTTTTCAAAATTTTGCATTGTGGAGGGGACACACTTAGATGCCAAGCTAAGAATTGAGCACTTTAGGGTTCTTGCTATGTTATTATCACTATAATTTAATGACCCAATCCTCATTATTATGTTTTAGACTTTTAGTTAATGCATTTAACATTATGAAAATTTGATGTTTAATTCATCTAAATTAAATCAGCTGTTTTTTCTGAACTGAATATTTAAGAGTTTAAAGAACTATATTATAATTGAGGCTAAATATACATATGTTACACCAAGTATTACTAAATTCATAATTTGACCCCGATGTAATTGAGCTTACAAATCGCTATAATATAAACGGATCTGGTTACTATGAAGTTAACTTTATGGTAAGTTGGTAAATTAACAAATACAATCTTTGTTGTACGTAAAGAGAGAGATCACTGTCTCTACCGGCTGCGATAATCGATCTTTGTATTAGTCGATCGACCAAAATTAACTTTATGTTAACCATTCATAACATAAAATATCTAATTGCGTACAATATATGTCCCCCAAATTCATTTTCCGACTGAATTTGACAACAGATAAAGAAATAATAACAATAATGTAACATGCATAATGGTAGAAAAAGACACAAATTCAAGCTTCCTACCCTTCTCCTTGTCTTTCTCTATAATGAAAGAAGAAATTAATGTAGCATATGCCAAGTCAATTGTATAATATTGTATGTGAATCCTATAGCTAGGCAGTTAGGCACCCTAATGCAAAATCTCCTAGGTGTACTTTATTAGCTCAGTCCAAGATCTTAATTATTATTACAAAGATATGAGATGAAGGTAGTCATAGTATTAGGTTTAGCTTAGTCAAAGAATCCTAAATAAAGGAGCCAACAAAGATTAGGCTCCGGTATTTCATGGAATTTAGGGATGATATATATATATATATGCTCGGTTTCTCCAGCGAACTGGAGGAAACGAATTTAGAACGAATTGGTTATAGCGACGGTTTTTTCTGTCGTTACAACATAAAAAGCCGATTTTTTATGCTATAACAACGAAAAAAAAAGCTCATTACTATAATCGGTTTGTTTTTTAGTTAAACTTCTAGGTTAGATTGAAGAAAATAGAACTATATATATATATATATATATATATATATATATATATATATATATATATATACACCCTAGAATGTTCCCATTAATTAAATAGTATTAAGTATTTTAGGACGCCTAACTAAAGTTTTCAATAATTGTACTATCATTTGTCTTTAATCAAGAAATAAGGGATTAATTATGAAAAAAAATAAAAATAAAAACTAAAATAAAGGAATAGGGTTTGTAAGGTGATATGCTGCTCAATTATTCAGTGATCCTGGTACCGATATGTAATACCCGGTAAAAAATAATAATAATAATAATAAATAAAGTAAATAGCATTTAAATCTATGTTTTAAATAGAATAATTGAGCTTGTCTTTTATTTGGGTCAATTTGATAATAATGTTTGTGGGCTATAACAATAAGTGATGAAAATATTAATCTTATAAATTTGGGCTTTAAAACTAATTAAGTTCAATGTTATAAATCCTATTAGGACAAGGATGATTAATTATATATATGACTCAAACCTAATTGTATTGGATTCCATCTATTATGAAGTGAAGAGAAAGGCGACTAGAGTACAGAAAATAGAAAGAAAAAATTCTCCCAACCAAGGTAATACCATTATTTTTATTATTGGGTATTTTTTTAATTATTTTATGATCGGATCTTGCAAGCTTAATTAATTTGATTGTTTATTGTTATAAGTCATGCCCGAGGAATCTCAATTAAAACTAGCAAATAAATAAAGTATAAATTAGATTAGCTTGTTTGGAACATGGAGTTAAATTTCAAAGTATTGTTCTATATATTATATTGTGGTATCATGTTAGAATTTTTTTTTATATATTAGAACGGAGTTCGTAATTATGATTAAGTTTGTAATTATTTAGAATTTGTTTCAGGATATCGGTTTATGAGTATTTCTTGTGAAACAGAGGTAGAATAAATATAAGTACATAGTTAGTACATTGGTATTAAAAAGAAAATATATGGAGTGTAATAATAATAATAATAATAATGATTTGATTGCATCTGGGTAGTATGTGAAATGAATGGCATCAAGGTGCCTTTAAACAAAAAAAACGCTACTACTAATAAAATATGTCATGAATAGTAATTGTTTTATTAGACTTATGGATATTTAGACTTCTTTTGGAAATTACAGAGTGCACAATAGGTGCATGCCTATTATATGGATACATATATATTAATTTGTAGTCTCCTTATCACATGTTCTTAATAGTATGCAATTTTCATGTTTATTGTTAAAAAATAAAAAAAAATTAATAATTACGTATATAGTATTGCAAAATATTATGTTATACAAAATCTAAATGAATAAATAAAATATTTTGAAATTATAGAGATTATTATTATAATAATAATAAAATGAATTTATCGATGGGTTAAAGATGAAAGAATATTTTTATAAGTGTACTTATATTTATTATTATTTTGTTTAGTTAGTTAACGAACGAAAAGGCGATGATTAAAGGCATATTAAATAGATTATGAATTACTTTGGAATTATTAGTTTGGATTATTTTTAATTTGAGGTGAATATGTTTAGGTTGCGAATAACGATTTGTATTTGATATTGTTGGCATTTGAGGGTAAGATTTTGTGGAGTGTGCCATAAATGGTTTGGAAGTATCAGGTATGAATTCCGTACCTTTCAAATGATACTTTTGTTAAATTTGATTTATTCGTTTTGTTCCTCGTTTCAAATTCATTATTATTTCACATAATTGTTTCTTGTGAAATTCATATATTTGTTTCATTTTGGAGTTGACACATTGGACTCGTATTTGTACTCTTTGAATTAGGATATCATGTTTAGTATTTATTTTTGATAATTGTAGAGCTGATACATATTGCTACATTCTTTTTGAAACCTTGTGACTATAATTTGATTTGGTTCAACATGTACATATAGAACCCTTTTGTTAGTATTATGTCGCATGTGTTGTGACATAATATTTTTGTTAGAATATACCATAGGGTATACACGAGCTATAACCACCGTGGGGGGGTACCACGAGCATGTCGTCTTAACGAGAGGCATGACACTTTCCGTAAGCGGTGTGATTAGTCCACTGGCGTCTCGCTTTGGGCTCCGGAGGAAGTGGGCCATTTGGTGTTTTGTTGTGGGAGGCGTGTGGGTTAACCCTAGTTTTACTTACTGGATTGGTGATGTTGTGCCAAACACACCTATCCTATTTGCATACATTTGGATTCGCGATCCAATGTGTGATTTACACAATGTGGCATCATTTGACCTGCACTGTATGGCATTGTTTTGACTTGCACATGTGTGGCATTATTTTGACTTGCACTGTGTGGCAAGATATATTTTGGGCTCACTCGGTGTGAAATAACTCCAAATTGTTTGTTTGACCTTTTATTATTTTATTGGATTAGTTTTGTTGGTTTTGTTCGATTCAAAGTCATTGAGTTAGTTACTTGATTCGCTATTTCTTTATTCTTTTATTGGTTTAAATCAATTATGTTGATTCATATATATTCCATTCAAATCCTTGGATATTATATTTTTGTTCGTATTTGCACTTGAGGCTTGTTCAAGAATTTGTCTCAACTGTTTTCATATATCACCAGATATCTTTTGTATATCTCATATCCGTCTTGGGCAATTGGCTCATCTTGTGTTTTTTCTTCCCAAGCAGTTTGAAGGGTGATTCGAGGCTAGTGTGATGAGAGTTTTGCCTTTGACCGATTAGGTTGATTCAAATTTTAAGTTTTGATTATTTTGACTCGGTTTAGAAATTGTACTCGTTACTTTATTGATGGATCACCACTATTAATATTTTGAGGTTGTTAGTGCTTTGTTTATTTATTTTGAGGTTTGTTGTGCTTTCTGACGTGACCTCCCTTTCCTTTTCGGGAAGGGGTTATTACGAGATATAGTATCGAGCTTAGGTTCTTTCTTGTAGAAAATCTATTTAGGTTTGACACATGAGTTGTGGGAAAATCTCTGGGTGAGACGTCGTAGAATTTTATTCGATTTTGTTCTTTATTTGGTTGGTCTTGATTTTGACCAAGTGTCATTCTCTCCTCGAGTTGTAGTTGATTTGAGAAATGTGAGAAACATTGTTAAGATTATTATTGTTATGCATTGGAGCAATAATATTAGTTAAGGATTGTGATTGGATATCATTAAGGAGAATAAATATGTGATGGTGATTGTGATTGGATATTTTGTACAGTTAAGAAATGATTATATGATTATGATGTGAGTATTTGTTTGTATAAGCGAGTTTTTGATTTTGGCAAATTATTTTTTTAAAATTGTTTTTGGTGACAATTTATTATGATCTTAGAATTGAGGATTGATTTTGATGATGATTTTGGTTATGTTAAGCTCTTGGATAATTTGAGGTATGTGTATTGATGGGATACTATGATAAGGTAAAAATTTATTAAGTATGGAGGGCTTCTGTAATTTGAGTGTTGATATTGAGGTAATTAGATTAATCATTTGGAGTTAATGATCAATTTTGTGACTATTTCCTTGTAGAATATTGAAATTATCTTATATGAAATTTTGAGTGATAGTATGAGGAGATCTTGGAATCATTGGGTTAAGATTGTCATTAAGAGAATGATTGATTCATTGAATGATTAGATTAATAATAAGTGATGAATCTTTAAGAGATTTTGAAAGCTATAGTTTGCTTATTCGAGGATAGTAGGATATATGATTTGGAGTTTGGTATGATGATAAAGAGATCTTAGTAGTATATTCTCCGGTGTAATAATGTTTAAGAACTAGCTAGATAAAATTGAGGTTTGAATATTTTGAAGTTGTTAATTTAGGAAAAGTTGATATAATTAGTAGAGTTGTTTAGTTTATCCGATATCCTTGGAGTTTTGTATAATCGATTTTATATAAATTAAATAAAAATAATTTGTTAGATCTTTGTCATGTGTGGAACATAAACATTTTACTAATTAAAGATAATTTTAAATATTTTGGGTATTCGAATCGTATTTAGATGAAAAGAAAATTTTGTGTTTTCGAATTATGTTCTGAAGAGTACGTACGTTTGCAAGAATGAAACTCAAAGATATTAGCGACAGACGCACAACCGTGAGATCATGGGATCTAATTTGATGCAACACGAACAACCTTACCAAGGCTGACACGGTAGCTGACGAATCTTTTACAAGTACACTAATAATTACGTGGACCAATGACTTATTCGCGTTGATCGTTACAAATGGAGACGCTACGTCGTAACTAAATTTTTTTTGTAGCTTATTTGAATTCCGAGGACGGAATTATTTTTAAGGGGTGAAAAATGTAATAACGCATATTTTTTTAAAATTAAATATTAATTGATTTTTTTTTATTTTATACAATTGTGTTTAAATTGGAAAAGGTAAATGATTTTGTTTCTCTCTTTTCTTCCTTGTTTTGTTTGGAAAATTAAATTCTTTTAGTTGGTAAGTAAATAACTGATTAAATTAAAATGGAGAAAGATAATTCCTCTTGTTAAAGTCTTGTGGTAAAATCATTCGAGTGAAAGCTACTTAGGAGATAGAGAAAGACTATTCGAGCGAGTATCCGCATCTTTTGATAATTAGGGACGTTCATTCTTTTGATTCCGGGACTTTAATCCTTTTTAAGGGTAGGTGATGTAATACGGTAAAAAATAATAATAATAATAATAATGATAATAATAAATAAAGTAAATAGCATTTAAATCTATGTTTTAAATAGAATAATTGGGCTTGTCTTTTTTATTTGGGTCAATTTGATAATAATGTTTGTGGGCTATAACAATAAGTGATGAGAAAATATTAATCTTATAAATTTGGGCTTTAAAACTAATTAAGTTCAATGTTATAAATCCTATTAGACAAGGATGATTAATTATATATATGACTCAAACCTAATTGTATTGGATTCCATCTATTATGAAGTGAAGAGAAAGGCGACTAGAGTACGAGAAAAAAGAGAAAGAGAAAAATTCTCCCAACCAAGGTAATACCATTATTTTTATTATTGGGTATTTTTTTAGTTATTTAATGATCGGATCTTGCAAGCTTAATTAATTTGATTGTTTATTGTTATAAGTCATGCCCGGAGGAATCTCAATTAAAACTAGCAAATAAATAAAGTATAAATTAGATTAGCTTGTTTGGAACATGGAGTTAAATTTCAAAGTATTGTTACTATATATTATATTGTGGTATCATGTTAGAATTTTTTTTATATATTAGAACTGAGTTGAGAATTATGATTAAGTTTGTAATTATTTAGAATTTATTTCAGGATATCGGGTTTATGAGTATTTCTTGTGAAACAGAGGTAGAATAAATATAAGTACATAGTTAGTACAATGGTATTAAAAAGAAAATATATGGAGTGTAATAATAATAATAATAATAATAATTTGATTGCATCCGGGTAGTATGTGAAATGAATGGCATCGATTATGCCTTTAAACAAAAAAAAAAAAACGCCTTTACTTAATAAAATATGTCATGAATAGTAATTGTTTTATTAGACTTATGGATATTTAGACTTCTTTTGAAATTACAGAGTGCACAATAGGTGCATGCCTATTATATGGATACATATATATTAATTTGTAGTCTCCCGATCACATGTTCTTAATAAATACAATTTTCATGTTTATTGTTAAAAAATAAAAAAAATTAATAATTACGTATATAGTATTGCAAAATATTATGTTATACAAAATCTAAATGAATAAATAAAATATTTTGAAATTATAGAGATTATTATTATAATAATAATAAAATGAATTTATCAATGGGTTAAAGATGAAAGAATATTTTTATAAGTGTACTTATATTTATTATTATTTTTTTTAGTTAGTTCGAAAAAAAGCGATGATTAAAGGCATATTAAATAGATTACGAATTACTTTGGAATTATTAGTTTGGATTATTTTTAATTTGAGGTGAATATGTTTAGGTTGCGAATAACGATTTGTATTTGATATCGTTGGCATTTGAGGGTAAGATTTTGTGGAGTGTGCCATAAATGGTTTGGAAGTATCAGGTACGGATTCCGTACTCTTTCAACGATACTTTTGTTAAATTTGATTTATTCGTTTTGTTCCTCGTTTCAAATTCTGTTATTATTTCACATAATTGTTTCTTGTGAAATTCATATATTTGTTTCATTTTGGAGTTGACACATTGGACTCGTATTTGTACTCTTTGAATTAGGATATCATGTTTAGTATTTATTTTTGATAATTGTAGAGCGGTACATGTTGCTACATTCTTTTTGAAACCTTGTGACTATAATTTGATTTGGTTCAACATGTACATATAGAACCCTTTTGTTAGTATTATGTCGCATGTGTTGTGACATAATATTTTTGTTAGAATATACCATAGGGTATACCTGAGCTATAACCACCTGTGGGGGTACCACAGGCATGTCGTCTTGGCACGAGAGGCATGACACTTTCCGTGGCGGTGTGATTAGTCCACGGCGTCTCCGTTTTGGGCTCCGGAGGAAGTGGGCCATTTGGTGTTTTGTTGTGGGAGGCGTATGGGTTAACCCTAGTTTTCTGTTCTGCGGATTAGGTGATCAAACACACCTATCCTATTTGCATACATTTGGATTCGCGATCCAATGTGTGATTTACTGTGTGCATCATTCATTTGACCTGCCTGTGGCATTGTTTTGACTTCTGCCGGTGTGGCATTATTTTGACTTGCTGTGGCAAGATATATTTTAGGCTCACTTGGTGTGAAAATAACTCCAAATAGCTTTGTTTCAAATTTTATTATTTTATTGGATTAGTTTTGTTGGTTTTTGTTCGATTCAAGTCATTGAGTTAGTTACTTGATTCGCTTATTTCTTTATTCTTTTATTGGTTTACATCAATTATGTTGATTCATATATATTCCATTCAAATCCTTGGATATTATATTTTTGTTCGTACTTGCACTTGAGGCTTTGTTCAATAATTTGTCTCAACTGTTTTCAGATATCGATTTGTATATCTTTTGTATATCTCAGTGTCCGTGTCTTGGGCAATTGGCTCATCTTTGTTTTTTCTTCCCAAGCGGGTTTGCGGGGGTGATTCGGGCTAGTGTGATGAGAGTTTTGCCTTTGACCGATTAGGTTGATTCAAATTTTAAGTTTTGATTATTTTGACTTCGATTTAGAGAATTGTACTCGTTACTTTATTGATGGATCACCACTATTAATATTTTGAGGTTGTTAGTGCTTTGTTTATTTATTTTGAGGTTTGTTGTGCTTTGCACGTGACCTCCCTTTCCTTTTCGGGAAGGGGGTGTTACAGATATGTGCATGCACTTGATTATTATATGCCATTAGGGTTATATATAAAACAATCAATTAAGCTATTTGAAATCGATTCATGTTCAGTTAATTCTAAGTATTTTCAAGATCGACAAATAAGATGAACAGATTAAGGAGGTGCATGTTTGTTTATCTCTTAATACATCTTAACAATTTCACATCTGATTCGGTAGGAGGATAAAGTTGTTTGAAAAAATTTTATTTGCCTCTTATCGTCTCTTAATCGGTAAGAGTAAAATATAAATCTAAATCAATAAAAGGTCTCTCAATGAGCATCTATAAATATTGTACCCCTTCCATTTCAAATTTAAGATCATTATTGAGTTTTGAAAAGTCAGTTTCAGATATTTTTAAATTAAAAGTCATGTTTTATATTTTTTAATTATCATACAGTTTTTAAAATTCAGATATTATTTCATTCGGATGATCTAATTTATTAAGATATATACTAACCATTCAGATCATATATGAAATTTCACTCTGATGAAATTAAATAGTTTTGAGAATTGCATATATAGGTCTTTCATTTTAGAACAAATGGGGTATGTCTGTTGTAGACTTGTAGTATAGTTTGTGGATGAGTAATACTGGCATATTATTAATGGGTACCATATTTTGAGGTAACAAATTGATTAATTTCTTTTTAGTGTTTGATTATTCCATAATTTGACATTTATTACATAATAATCATTGTGGTACCCTATCAGCTCCATTGATAGACGATAGTACAATGAAGCTCCATTAAGGGCACCATTAAAGAAAAAGGAGTACATCACAATTATTTATTTGAGTTCAGAAGAAAACAAATGATTTCTAATTATTTAATTTGATTAAAAAAATTTATCTGCTAGTGCCAAAATTTAATTAGCTACTACAAGTCTTGTATATGCCACACACACACACAATTATACATAGTTTAATTAGCTTAATCTTGGGCTCCTTGTCTCCTTGAAGGGCTTTTCCTCAATATACTAAATTGTTGGCAAAATACCAAATAAACCCTAATTAAAGTTCATCTATTTTGATTAAGGCTGTAAAATGAACAAACAGTTCGGACTCGATTTGTACTCGTTCAACTAAAAGTTCGATTTGAGCTCGACTCGAAATATAAATGATTCAAATATGAGCAAATTTTGAAGTTTGATAAATTACTCGAACCTCTTCAAATTATAATTTTCTATTGATACTCGGATCATATTTGTTTGAAAAGTTCAAACTGTTCAGACTCGATTCGAGATCGTACTCGACTCAATAGCTAAACGAGCCTCAATCAAACCTTATTTTATACTCGATAAATTTTGTGAACCAAATCTGAACAACGCAATACGCGCCTCGACTCGATTCATTTATACCCTTAATTTTGATATAGAGAATTGATATTTTTATAAGTAAATTTGATAATTCCACAAGCTACTCTTCACATGAATAGTAAGTGGGCTCCACTCATGTGAGAGCGGAGTTATAAAACTATAAAATTTACCTGTGAAAATATTTGATATATAGAGAGAGAGCATCGAATTCATAGCAAATAATGCTTATAGGGCTTACTTGCTACCAATTCTTGCACCATAAAATTTGACGCTCAACATTTAAAAAACAAAATCTTCCGCAACACAATATTACAGAACAACTTTCTTGCCGTAACTCTGTAATGGTAAGAAAGTTGTTTTTATGTTAATTTAAAATAATATATTTTTTTTTCCTTTACAACACATTTTTGCTATAATTAATTTATGCTTGCAGCCTAGTGTTACGAAAAGTCGCATCTTATTTCAAATCATCACTTTCCCAATAATATGGTGATCTTGTTCCAATTTATGTCAACAACTACCACCATTAAGCTCTGTAATTTTCACAGACAAACTAATCTAGACAACTTAAAAGTAGCTTTTGGATAAATATAAATTGTAAAATTAGGCTTGGTGGAGGTTCCTTTTTTCTACCTTTTTATTTCCACTAAAGGAAAAGAAAGTAAAAAAAGGAAAACATATTATAACAATTCATTTGAATGTTAGAATCTTGCTATATTCCAAAAATCATTTTGATGTATTTGCTGAGTAAACATAAATGTCATAATAACAACTAACAAAATTAGTGGTGACATCTAATATTATAAAGCCAGGGTAGGCGGTATGGTGTTAAATAAAATTTTGATTTTTTTTTTTTGGCTTTCAAAATATCTTTTTACTTTTAAGATAATTCTTATTTTGTTCTTTTTATTTATTATTTATTTTTTTATTTAGTTTTTCAATTTTATTTTTTTGTTAACGCTAAGATTCGTCCACGCGCCACAATCACTAAAAGCGCGTCCAAATATAAAGCTAAGATTCGTCCACGCGCCACAATCACTAAAAGCGCTAACGTAAAATTTGACGACTTGAGCCACCGGGAGATAGATCCGGTGTGAGAATAAGTACAAGCTGAATAAAGTTTCACAATGGAAGTATTTAGTGCTGAAAAATAATAATGATTTCACTACAAGAAAAGATGATAGTTCCGACGGAATTATTTCCGATGCACTAAATTTCGTCGAATGTAAGTTTGTTTCGGGAGAATAATCCTTCGGACTTATATTATATCCCTCGAAAATAGTGTATTTCCGACCGAATTTCGTCGGAAGTAGAACTCCACCGGTGGTGCCAAAATTCTCGTCAGCACCAAATATAACCTCGACGGAACGAGGGTTATTTCCGAGAGAATATATGTCGGTCTTATGTTAATTTCGAGGGACCTAAGTCCGACAAAAATTCCATCCAAAATAAACCTTAAAACCCATTTCACTTCTTCTTCAGCGCCTCTCATCATTTTCATATCTCTCTCTCTCTCTCTCTAAATTTTTCAGTCACTCTCTCTCTCTCATACCTCTCACTCCCAACTCCAACCCCTCCCCCTGGTCCCCCCACCCTGCCCCCGGTACCCCCACCCTGATAGGGAGTCAGCCCCCACCTACTCAGATATTATATTTATTTTAAGTTTATTAATTTGCATGTTATTTAATTTTCATACTGTTTATTTTGATTCTCTCATACGGACTAATGCGTTTTATTTTTGTTTGTATCAACAGAGTGACGCTATTATCGATGATGATGGCGAGCAGGATTTTCGGACACCCGAGCAACATCGTCGACCCCCGCCAGATGACTCCGATCCTACTGGTGGTAGTACTAGTTTAGGTTGATGTACACACACACACACAGATATATATATATATATATATATATATATATATATATATATATATATTATCTATCATATATTTGTCTAGATGTTTTGTTGAACATTGTATAAGCACGTAGTGATAATTCGGCGTCATTTCATTATTCGTTTTAGTTTATAAGTCATACTATATATATTAAAGTATATACACTCTACATATAAACACCATTGTTATCTGTACAGGATTATCGTTCTATTTTTTTGTAGTTTTATTTTGCAGTTTAGTTTTGAAGTTTATATACGCCATTTGTAGTTTATAAGTTTAGTTTAGTTTTACAATGTTGTATTATGGGTTGATTATGATATATATGTTGTTGGTTGTTGGATGTAGTTGTAATATGGGTTGAATATTATTGTATGTATTGTTGTGATAAACAGGTTTCAGGAACAAAAATGTGGTTTAAAAACCTGAAAAATGCAAAAGCAAAAGAAATGATTTTAAAAAAATTTGATAATTTCGACGGAATAAACTAAAACCGACGGAATTTTCGTCGGAAATAATATATTTAATTTATTTATAAAATGCTATTTATAGAAATAATTTATTTTATAAATTTTATGTCCGACGATTTGAAGTTAATTCCGACGCACATTCTCTCGGAATTAAAATATTCTCACTTTTCGTGTTCGTCCACGTGGCAAGCTATATTCGACGATTATTTTCGACGAGATCAATTCCGTCGAGTATATGGTATTTCTGACAGAAAGTTCGTCGAAAATAAATTCCTCGTAAATATATATTTCCTACCGAATTCTCGACGGAAATAAGATCGACAACATTATATTCGTCCGAATTTCCGACGAAATATTCCGTCGGAAATAAGTTATTCTCGACGGAATAACCTTATTTCTGACGAATTAGTCCATCGGAATTAGCTATTTTTTTTGTAGTGTTTGTGTGTGTCTGGGAACCAGGGTATATCCTTATATTTATAATGATCACGCCTCCACTATATGCCATTTCCCGTATGTAAATAAGATTTTTCATTAGGTTAGATTCTTTAATGAGATTGAACTGAATCTCCTTAAAGAAAAGATCCTTATCACTTAGAAATCAAATATAATTAAGAATATTAATTTCCTTAAAATCCTCTAATTGCCTAAACATATTCATACGTGAGAAGACTTCTTTCATGTGAACTATAACTAAAATAATTACGCTCTAATATACTTCATATAATTTACGCACGTAATTCATGTGCGACTGAGGGATAGTCCTAATAAATCTGATGTGCAGAATCAAACATTGTTATAAAATTATAATACAATCCTATTAAATTTGATCAAAAATATAAAAAGTACTTTTTAAAAGAACATTATTAACTTGTATATTCTCTGTATGATATTTAATTGAACACTTTCCTAGGTGGGCACCTCAAAAAATAAAGTGTATTAAAGAAATGGGAAAGAGGCAATAAGCCCCCGCGCCCCAAGAATAACCAAGTCATGTGATTAAGTTTCAAAAAGGAAATAAGAAAAGTGAGAAGAGTGGGTGCATATATATATATATATATATATATATATATATATGTTAAAGAGTTAAAGAGTTAAAGAGTTAAAGAGTTAAAGCATCTCTATCTTAATAAAACATAGAATAGATATCAATCTTTTCCAAGTGAATTTTTATATGAAGAGGAACCCCAATATGCACATGACTTTGTTAGTTGACAAAGACTCCTGTTTTGGTTATTTCCACATAATAAACCTATCCTATAATTCCTTAAAAATCACTCATAAACATATATATATATATATATATATATATATATATATGTCTTTCCTTTGTTCTACAAAAAAAATATCATTTCTAAACGAAAAATAATTATTTTTTTAAAAATCTACTTTTATTTTTTTTTCATAATAATATAAAATATATAATATCTTCTCAAGTTTATCATTTTATTATCATAACACACTCTTAACTAACTAATTATAATCGTTAGCAATTTATATAAAATTAAAATATATCTTTAATATTTATAAATTAAATAAATAAATATTCTTTTAGTAGAATGAAGAAGAGAGTATAATATTTTGTAACTCCAAGATTGTAAAATTCAAACAAAATTTGAACTCTGATTCATAATACTTCCCCTTTTCTAAAAATAAATAAATAAATAAAGGGTAATGTTAACGCCAAGATCTTTCTCCACGTCCCAATCACCAAGACGGGTCCGATATCCTGCACAGTTCAACAAGTCAACACCAAAAGCTTGGCGGCTTGGCCAAGTCGAGGATAACTCGTGAGAGTCGATGTCGGCGATCACAAGGAATTAACGATGGAGGAAAATAATATCTAATGCCTAGAGAGAATAAGAATCGATTGTGTGTGTAATGTTTGTTACTTACCTCCTTTGTGATCCTAGCCCCATCGTACTCTAATCCCTTGGTTTCTGTGCCACCCATCACCTCCTCGACACCTTTTCCCCACTCCCGGTCATTTCGGTAGAAAGTATGTAGCCTACTTCCTCTCACCTTACTACCACTCTTTTGCCCATGGGTCATCTGAGTCCCATCCTCATTAATGCCGTGCGAAAAGGTAGCGAACATAGTAATCGACTATTATTTGGCATAATGATTCTGGGTCAAAGTTGGGTTAAGTGACAATTTGTATAATGGGCGATTCGATGATTAAGCCCAAATAACGGAAATGACCCAAACGGCCGGATCAACCGAAAGGACCCAACGAAATAATCAAGTAATTGGGCCCCGAATCATTCGGACCAATCGACAAAAGTAACATAATCCAGGAGGGCCCATTAAGTCCGGCCCGATAAGGAAAAGGATTATGGCCCAACATTTGCCCCTAGTCTTTTATTAAGCAGGGTGTTTAATGAAAAGACTATAAACAATATAGGCCCATGATATAACGAATTATGATAAGTCACAAGAGGTCAAAGTGAAACTCACCAAAGCCCAACAAAATCGGTCCAAATTGATATCGAAAATGAAATGGGAGGCCCGATAGACATAAGTTCACTCGGTTAAGATATTTAGACCCAAAATCGGACGACACCTCTTCGATTCACCATCATTCTTTGTGAATTAATTGTGCGCCCCTCGATTCACCGTATGGCAAATCGATATAAAGATAAACTTTACCAATTACGGCGGTTTTACCTGCAATTTGAAATTTGAACCTTTGAGCTTTCTTCTCCTTCCCGAACTTCCTTCTACATTTCACTGAAATCTCAACAATGGTGACTGTGAACTCTAGCCAAAATTCTCCCCTCACGTGACTCCGTTAGCACCGTTTCCCCAATCGAAATCCTAACCAGAGGTTCGAGTTCAAACCCCCAATCTACAAAGACCCATGGGGAAATCCACCTCGATTCCTTTTCACCACCTTCCGACTTCTTGAGGGCGAGGAGCAGGTTTCCCCATTGCCAACATCCCCTCCACCGTCACGGAATCGAGATCGTATCCTCCGGACTCGTTATCAGTTCACGATATATATCTTATAAGGGCTCCGCTCTGAAGAAGCGCGTGTACCGGCGACCGGGATGGTTGGGTCGCATTATGCCGATCCACGTTCTGGAAAAGGGGATTACTACCCCTCCATGCTTTCGTCGTTACCCTCCTAGGGTTCGTAGGAGTGGGTTTTGCCCGATTGGTGCCCAATTCCTATATCCACATCTTGGCATTCATTGTCTTCTGTTATGAATTAGGGAATCCTCCCTCCGTCGACATCTTCTTCACCCTCTTCTCTGCCGGTAGGTCCCGAGAAAGAGGTTTCAAAATGTTGAGTAAAGCAGGTCTCCTCGACCCAACACGGTTTGAGAGGAGACCCACGATGGATACCCCTTCAAGCAACAAGGGTTGGCACAAAAAATGGTTTTTTGTTACGGGACCCGAAATCTCTTCTCTTCCAGATTGGACTATCTCTGATCGGGTCTCTGCTGACTTTGGAGATATCTCCGAAGGCGTGTGAAGGAGATGGCGATTTTTTGAAGAAGATTCCTCGAAAAGAATGGAGTTTTACGCTTGACCAAAGCAAGCTTTGGCTATATGACCACAAATGTAAGTTTGAACAACTTTGTAACATAATTTTGAGATATCTAGGTGATACGGGTTACGATACATGGTTTTTTGCGGTGTCTCTGATCAAACCAACTTCTTGGAAGTGAAAGAAGCTGGAAGACTTTTGGCGGGGAAGAATACGGATCTGAGTGAAGAGCATCCGTGAAGAATCTTCCCGGTGATCCCTTGTCATCGATCCACCAACTATTTCTCTTGAAATGATGAACCCCGGATGATGAACCCAACGTGCAGAAGAATCCCTCGGACCCTAGAAAGAAAAGATCCGCCAAAAATCCAAATCCACCCAAAGAAACAAACCACGAAAGTGATCCGGAAGCAACTCCGAAACAATCCCTGGCAACCCCCACATCCAGACCCTATTCTGCACCTTACGAATCTATCCCTATGAAGAGAAGTGCGCTTGACATACCTTTGCGATCGGGCAAAGGTTATTCGTGTGAAGAAGATAAGGGCGAAGATAACCCCACATTGCCGAAAGAGCTCAAGTTCCATCGTCTTGGTGACATCCCTCAATAGTCCCAAATGAAATTCAAGTGCACGATGATGAGCCGATCGGATCATCCCCATCTCATCCCGAAAAAAACATCCATCAGATAGCCATCCAGGTTCATCCTCTGCACCTTCACCGATCCCCGAACCCACTCCTGTTCGGTCTCCTTCTCCAGAAAATATATATGTGGACCCCTCGCCAGTTCGCAATCAATCCATGCCCTCTCCTCCAAGGCAGTCGACTTCTGAATTTCAGCATGACGCTATGGCCTCTCCAACCATGTGGCCTCGATTTAATGCCAATTTTCCCTTTCAACTGTTCGACGCCTTCGTCAGTGAAAAACGATGACCATCGATTAGGGAGCAGTTCGACGAGGATTTACTTAGCGAAGGCATGAGCTACTGGCGAAGGTAAACGGTTCTCTCCTTTATTTCCGTATTTATCTTCATACTTATACATCGGCCCGATCAAATAATCTTTGGACATGCGTAGGCGAATCTTTGTGTTGAGGCGTCTGCGTCAAAAAATCCATCGGTGAATCCGAAGAAGAGGCACTGAGGAAGGAGAATGTCATCCTGAAGTCTGCTTTGGCTCGGGAAAGGACTCAACGTGAAGGCGTTCTTTATACAAATGAAGGGCTTGAAAAAGAGTTAGCCCAAGCGAGGGAGATGTGAAGGCATCGATGAAGAACTAAAAATCGACTAAAGCACGATATGAGGAGATCGTCAAAATGAATGTTGACTTGGTTCGGAGGAGGAAAATAAGGATGGAGAAGATCAAGGAATTAAAGGGCGATGCTAAGATCTTGACGAAGACGATCCAAAAACTAGAGCTAGCGAAACTTCGTCATCTGAATAAGCGCCAAAAGCTTGAAGAAGAAATCAAGAAACTTCAAGGCTCTTGGGACCTTGGGCCTCCTCTCAACAAATGACCTTCCGCAAACAAATCATGAAGAGTATCGGAACTCGGATGAGATCAACGGAGAGATCATGAAGATATACTCTGAAAGCTATGAGCTCTGCCGGAGTCGTGGCAAGGAGAAGCTGATTGCAGCTAACGTGGATCCATCCTTGCTCGACTCTTCAGATGACGAAGATGGCGCCTGAAGCGAGTGCTCTTGTTTTCCCTTGGTTTTATTAAAGAATATTTGTGAAGATTTCTTTTATTTTTCTTTCTTTAATTTATAGGACTTGTAAAAATTTTCTAATATTGTGATTAGATTAAATATTAATGAAAAGTGGTTTCATTCCTTATGACTTGATTGCATTTATTTTACGCGATACTTGATATTAATTCAACCTGAAATATGCAAAACTCTTTCATGGACTCAACTCGAATCATTAATTAACAACTAAGCATGTCATATAACAGATAAGATGAAGTTAAAGAATGAGGCATTCCGAACTCGACACTTAGAAAAAATTTAGGTAATAAAGTAAAGGGATACTTATTAGTTACCGAAGTGTGAGACAGATCTGTTTCATTAGGAATTTGTTTACCCCAAAAGGCCTAACAAAACCAAGAGATGACATTTGCCTACCACGAAGGGCCTGACAAAGTCTAAAGGACAACGCTTGCCAACCACAAAGGGCCTGACAAGGTCTGAAGGACAACGCTTGCCTACCACGAAGAGCTTGACAAGGTCTGAAGGATGACACTTGCCTACCACGAAGGGCCTGACAAGGTCTAAGTGTCAACAATTGCCTACCACGCAGGGCCTGACAACGTCTTAAGGATGACACTTGCCTACCACGAAGGGCCTGACAAGGTCTGAAGGATGACACTTGCCTACCACGAATGACAAGGTCTAAGTGTCGACAATTGCCTACCACGCAGGGCCTGACAACGTCTTAAGGATGACACTTGCCTACCACGAAGGGCCTGACAAGGTCTAAGTGTCGACAATTTCCTGCCACGAAGGGGCCTGACAACGTCTTAAGGATGACACTTGCCTACCACGAAGGGCCTAACAAGGTCTAAGTGTCGACAATTGCCTACCACGCAGGGCCTGACAACGTCTTAAGGATGACACTTGCCTACCACGAAGGGCCTGACAAGGTCTAAGTGTCGACAATTGCCTACCACGCAGGGCCTGACAACGTCTTAAGGATGGCGTTTGCCTACCACGAAGGGCCTGACAAACCCATAAGGTCCACCTGCCATTAAGGCTACCATCGAATGGTCAGCGAGTCCCCCCGAACCTCCTTACACCACTGAACTGATCAGCAACGAAGACAAGATTTGTTTGAGAAAAAAGGGAACTTTTATTGATGATGACGTAAATATTTACAGACTTCCGATGTACTGACATCGTTTTTACTGAAAGTACTTCCTAAGCCTGCCAGCGTGCCAAGTATTTTTAATTGCTGACCCGTCTAATGTCTTCAATAATAAGTCCCGGCTTGACGCCGATGATTTCATACGGTCCTTCCCGGTTTGGCATCAACTTTCCAGTTACGAGGTGTAGATGCTTGACTTCTCGAGGACAAAATCTCTACTTGAATCTGCGAAACTTTACCCCTTGTTATAATGCTTGGCCACTCTTGACGATAAGTACGCCAATTTGATTAAGGATGTTTTCTCGACTTCTTCAAGCAAATCAAGATTGGCCTTGACCCTTCTTCTCATTGTAGATCTCTTTGAATTGACTAACTTCGAAGACTTGGAGATCCAATTTCAACCGGGACTAAGGCATCGATTACCATAGGCCGATCTGAAAAGGTGAATCCCGTTGTAGTCCTCGGAGTAGTTCGGTAAGCCCATAACACACTAAGTAGCTCTTACGGCCATCGCCCTTAGCCCGTCCAATCTGCGCTTGATCCCATTCGGCGACGTTACATTGGTCACTTCAACTTGTCCGTTTGACTAAGGATGAGCTCTTTGAAGTCTTTACTGTCTTTGGATCCCCAGTTCTTTCAAAAATGTTTCAAATTTTGATCCTAAAACCGGCGTCCATTGTCCGATATTACCACCTTAGGAATTCCAAAACGAAACACTCTTGATTCTTTCAAAATTTCAAGCATTCTGTTAGTTATTAACCTAAGTGGCTTTGCTTCTACCCATTTGGTCATATAATTAGATGGCAACTATAACAAAACTGACTTGACCTTTTGCTTTCGGTAGTGGACCCAGTATATCAACCCCCCAGACAGCGAAGGGTATAGGAGATAAGATCGAGTATAGCTCTTCTGGTGGCTGATGTGGTATTGGACTGTTGAGTTGGCATTTCTCGCACTTCTTGGCGTATTCGATTAAACTTCTTTGAAGATGGTAGGCCATGGTACCCTTGGCGAAGTACTTTATAGGCTAATGACTTAGCGACCATATAGTCGCCACAGATGCCTTCATGTACTTCTCGGAGAGCATATTCGACTTGGATGGAGTCACACATTTTAGTAGTGGAGATGAAAAAGCCCTTGAACGCATCCCCATCAATCGAACAAAATTAGCACTCTTATACTTGATTTTCTTGGCTAGCATCCGTCCAGAAGGTAAGGCGCCATCTGCGGATACTCATATATGGAGTCGACCAAAGAGTTGGTTGGGTCGATGCACATCACCGATTCATGATGAACACTAGGATGTTGCAAAATTTCTAAATAAACCGACCCATCAAAGGCGTTAACATCCGTAGTGGCTAATTTGGAGAGTGCATCGACAATGGAATTGTTATTACGCTCGACCCCACAAACTTCGTAGGATTGGAAATATTGAAGTTGTTCTTTCATTACGCCAAATATTTGATCATTCTTGGGCCTCGAGCCAGTACTCCCGAGAGTTGCTTAACGACTAACGAGAATCACTTTGAAGATGACTATTCTCGCACTTGAAGACTCTTTGCTAGTCGTAACCTGCGAAATACCTCCTCATACTCAAAACCGTTGTTCGTCGCTTTGAACTAAAATCGATGGCTTTCTTTGCCTTGAATCCCTCCGGACTCGTCGAATAATCCTGCTCCACTTTGGCGTCCGGTGGTAGAAGACCCATCTGCATCTGGCGTCCACGAACTCTAACTGCTTTGAAGAACTATAATTGCTCTGTCGGATCCTTGACCGCCACAACTTCATCGACGAAAACGAGCATTCAACTACAAAATCAACCAAGGCTTGCCCTTTGATGGCGGTTCGGGGATGATATTCAATGAAAAATTGGGACAACTCCATCGTCCATGCATTAATCTCCCGATACCTCGGGTTTGCCCATAATCTTCTTCAAAGGTGATATGTGTATACTATTACCAATCTACCACAGTATTGCCTAAGCTTTTCGACTAGCGGTTATTAAAGCAAAAAGCAAACTTTTCGATGTTTGGGTACCTTGTTTGACATCCCGAAGGACATGGCTTACATAATAAACAGGTCTTTGCTTACCCCCAACTTCACGCACCAAAAGCTCTCTACCGCCAACTAACTAGGCTGCTAAGTATAAATATAGAGGCTCAGCGGGAGCGGGCTTCACCAACAAAGGCGCCGAAGATAAGTAGGACTTGATGCTCTGAAAGGCGTCCTCACACTCAAAGTCCCATTGGAGCGTCTTTGCATTCTTGACCCTTTCAACGTATCAAAAAGCGCAAACATCTTTCTGCTGAGCTTGGATATGAACCTCCTTAAAAGTTGCAATCCTTCCATCGGGACGTTGAACATCTTTAAATGGTGAGGAGTCTTCATGTTCGGATCGCTTGAATCTTCTCTGGATTGGCTTGATTCCTCTCTGGTGACAAGATAACCCGAAAATTTGCCATTTCTAGGCCAGAAGGTGCACTTAGTGGGGTTCAATCTCAAGTTGTGATGGCGAATTGTGCGAAAGCATTCTTCTAAATCATCCGGATGTTTATGCACCAACATGCTTTTGACAATCATATAGTCCACGTACACCTCCACATTCTTGCCCGTGATATCACGAAGACATGATTCATCATCCTTTAGTATGTGGCTCGGCATTGATGAAGTAGAAAGTCATTTTCTTATAGGCGTATCTTAGAGCGATGCGTAATGAACACCGTCTTGGTATATCCTCTTTACATATGGAAATCGATGATATCCGGAGAATCGTCCATGAAACTTAACAAAGCATACCCGAAGTGGCATCGATGAGTTGGTCGATGTGGGGCGTGGGTAGAAATCCTTTGGACAAGCTTTATTTAGATCGGTATAGTCGATCACGGACTCGCCATTTACCATTCTATACGGACCCGGCACCACATTTGCCATCCACTGCGGGTAGTCGATCTCAAAGATGAAGTCGGTTTTGCTAACGGTTTTGCAATTTCTTCATCGATGATCCGGCGACGTTCGGTGCAAAAGATCCTCCTCTTCTGTCGGATTTGGTTTCTTTGGCGGGTCCACTTCAATCGATGCTCGGCGATATCCTGCTTCTCTGGCATATCTTGAGGTTCCCGTGCGAAGATGTCAACATAGCATCTCGGGGAGCTCCATGAGGTTCGTCCAGGAGAGGTTCCGTGCGCGAACCGAACCTATTTTCACTTGTCTTGTTCACTTTGCGGGATGAGCTCTATCTCCTCTGTTTCTTCAATTGGCATGACCAATGGTTGAACTACTCTCTCGTGAAGGGTTCGATCTCTATCGCCATAGTGCCTTTTGCTTCGATACCCCCACTCCCGAAGTGATCACGACATTTCTATAACACCTTACGGCGAGATCGAATCCCCTTTCACCTCACTGACCCCATGGTAGTAGGAAATTTGATTTTGAAATGAGGAATTGAGGTCACACGACTTGCAAAGCAATTAAAGCAGGCCTTCCCAAAATAGCATTATAAGCAGAATCTACATGCACAACATAAAATTTGCAAATAATTTCTACCTGTTGGGGGGCCGTTCCGAAGATGACTGGCAGTTCAATGGTTCCAGCCACCTTGGCCAGGATCGTTACTAAAACCATACAAAGGCCTCTCCTTCTATCTCCATCTTTACGCCTGTCTGAGTGCATCCTCACGATAAGCGTGGGCATCTGAATATCTACTGAAGACCCATTATCTACCATCATTCGCTTCATATCCACCGAACCCACTTGCGATCGGCACCAATGATCCCTCGTGCGGTTCGATGACTTAGAAGGTAATCTTCATCGATAAAGAGAGATTACCGTACTACTCGAATAAGATCTGTCGATCTTGGGAAGGTACCCTTGCCGACATGGCCAATCAAAGTAACCGGTAACTTCTTTCCAGCGAGTTTGCGAAGTACCCCGGTGATGACATCTATCACATGCCTTGCGGTACATTAGGGCTGGCAACGCTTCTTTGAAGCTGGTTGAAATTTGCAAAAGCAGGTCCTCTGTCTTCTTGTTGATTAGTTACGGCGACCACATCTTGAATTAAAGCCCCACCTTGTACCTTTCTTTCAATAAAGTCTTTCAAACTAGCACGATCGTTAATATCGTGACCCGAAGCTTGATGGTAATCACAATACTTACGAGAATTCCCTTTTACGGGCTTAATGTTATCTCGAGGTGGCTCGAAGATAGGTTGATTCTTAATCTGATCCAAGATAACAACCACATACATGTTGAGTCTTTGTGTACGTCCTATTCACTCTACGAAATTTTTGGGAGCGGACGAGCGTCCTCCCCCTCTGTCTCCAATTATTATATTTCTTGACCCCGCCTTAAGTGGCGGTCTTTATTCCCTTCATTCTTCTTACGGTCTCCATCGGTTCATCCCGTCTGTCTCCTTAAGCCGCGAATGCGAAGAAGGGCGTTTGAGGTACATCCATGGCTTCCTCCACCACGATATAGCCCTCGGCTTTGTCGAAGGCTTGGCGAGACTCTTCGGGTGATGAAACATTAACTTCTTCACCAACTTCTCTGATTTGACCAGATCTAACCCATTCTGAAACAGTCCAATGACTTGTAGATCGTTCAGGTCTGTCACTTGGCCGACTGCTTCACGGAACCGCTTCACATATTGGCCCAAAGACTCATTCGAATACTGTCGAACCTGAGCCAACGAACCAGTTGGTTTCCCCTTCTTTTGTTGCTCCCGAAGCGAGCATGAAATTTACTGCACATGTCTGCCCAAGATGAAATTGAATCCGAGGGCAAAGTCCCCATCCACTGCTTAGGGCATCTTTTACGGCGTTGTGACAAAAGTATGACACTTAGCGACATCGCTAAAAGTCGTAATAATCCATGAGTCGATTGAGCGCTTTGGTTGTGGTCGTATAGATCCCGATCCATCATAACTTTCGATGTGGGGCAACTTCTTGGTGAAGGGTCGACTTTTCTTTAAGAATCTCCGCGAAAAAGGGGATGCCTTCTTTCCGAAGTATCCTTCGTTTTTGGACTTGATTGTTTGCGCTTTCGAAGTTCCTTTAATTCTTTAACGGATACTCCACACCTTCGGTTTGAGATGATGCTTCTTTTTAGGTGACTCTTTCTTACGAAAGCGGACGGTTTCTTTCAATGAACCTCCACTTTAGAGGGACTTTTTCGATGGCGAGCGTCCACGAGCGGTGTGCCCTCTCATTCGACTCTCTCGAGTATGACCTCTAGATATACTTCGTCTCTGAACTTCGGGCGCTATGGTGAGAATGTGCAACAACAAGTGCTTTCTTTGTATGCTCAGGAGTGCGATCTCTGGATCGACCTCTTCGTCCGCTTCGACCCTGTTCCTTAGAATCGACAGGGTGATATGCCCTCTTTGATCTTTGAGGAGTAGGGCTTCGGGATCTTCTTCTTTCTCGAGTTCGGCCCCGAGACTCTCGTCCTGAATGAGCAGGTTCTTTCCCACTCCGATGCCCTTGCTCTTCGGACTGATCATAACTGAACTCTTCGTCCCTCAACTCTGCCGTCAAGAGCCATACGCTTTCGGCTATATCCTGTCATTGCTTCACAAGTACTTCCATAGCTCTATCCGCTTCATCTGCCATCTTAGCTAATCGGGAGGCCTTTGCGTCTTGGTCATCTCGGTATCGAGTTCTAGGCGAGGTGCCTTCTACTCGTTTCCGACCATGGCCAGACCCCTTCTCTGTCGGGAAGACTAGCTTACGCTTAGCTTTGCCCACCGCCTTGGTAGAGAATCTTCATGTGAGCGTTTGAATGACTGTCTTCTTGCGTGAACACTTATTGTAGGTCCCAAACGATCTTTGGCGGACACTTTCGCGGTCTTGATTCACTTGACGACCATCGTACGCCCTTGAGTGTAGGTGTTCTACTCTTCACCATGAATCTTGGCGTAGAACAAACCACGATCGTGATTGAAAAATACTCGGGACACTAGAACTCGGCCCTCCTTACAGCGCCAAATGTTAACGCCAAGATCTTTCTCCACGTCCCAATCACCAAGACGCGTCCGATATCCTGCACAGTTCAACAAGTCAACACCAAAAGCTTGATGGCTTGACCGTCGGGGAATAGCTCCGGCGTGAGAGTCAGTATCGGCGATCACAAGGTTAACAATGGAGGAAAAAATAATATCTAATGCCTGAGAGAGAATAAGAATCTGATTGTGTGTGTAATATTTTGTTACTTACCTCCTTTGTGATCCTAGCCTCATACGTACCCTAATCCCGGTTTACCGTGTCACCCATCACCTCCTAACACCTTTTCCCCACTCTCGGTCATTTCAGCCGAAAGTATGTAGCCTACTTCCTCACCTGCTACCACTCTTTTTGCCACCATGGGTCATCCGAGTCCCATCCTCATTAATGTCATGCGAAAAGGTGGCGAACATAGTAATCAACTATTATTTGGCATAATGATTCTGCTCGAAGTTGGGTTAAGTGGCAATTTGTATAATGGACCAATTCAATGACTAAGCCCAAATAACGGAAATGACCTGAAACGAATGGGATCCAACCGAAAGGACCCAACGAAATAATCAAGTAATTGGGCCCAAATCATTCGAACCAATCGGAGACAAGAAATAACATAATCCAAGGAAGGAAAAATTCATTAAATCTACCAATAAAAAAAAATTATTATGGCCCAATGTATATATATTTCATTCAATATTTTTCAGTTGATTATTAAAATAAAGAGTAATTATTAATGTTATTTATTAATGTTGAACAATGCTATTATTCCAATTGTCCGTCACAAATGAATATTTATTACTATATATTTAATTTAATTTCAATATAATTAGATTACATATTTCAACTCACTTTTGTATAATCCAGCCTTCTATTTAAAAAAAAAAATACTTTTACAATTGTGTAATTAAATACTATTTTAATTTTCTTATAAAAATTATACTTAAATATTCAATGATTATGGAGATCATTACATTATAAATTAAAATTAATTTCCCTTAATTCTAAAGGCTGTGGTAGGGTAGTTAGGGGCCATGAGAAGAAGACTGTTGAGTTGTCATACTCATATAGCCAGATAATAATAGGGACAAAATACAAAGAAACAAAATCTGCCCCCAAATATAGATGCAAATGGGTCAAACCAATCAATAAACACCAAAAATCAACTAACTTTTATCTACTAAACAAATAGATTTAAATAACCACCAATGCAAGTGATAAGTATCTTTTTGTAGGCTATCATTAAAGGCACCCAACCAAATTGTGGATCTAGATCCATGTCTTCGTTTTAGTCCATAATCCACCATCTTTTAGAAGGGAAAAAAATTTGAGCTTTTTTATAGGACACTTAATTTTTTGATATTTTTATATAAAAATCGTCGTTATAAATTCTATAACAACGTTTTTTATCGTCGTTATACATCTATAGAAACACTTTTCACGTGAAAATATCAAAAAATTATGTAAAAATATCAATTTCCTTATAATCACAAGAGTAGTTCTATATATATATATATATATATATATATATATATATATATATATATATATATATATCTTAACTTTCACTGAGTAGTTGGATCCAACTCATAGTCAAATTAACCAAACCCCATCCATTCATCCGAAATGCATTTGATATCTCCTCCTTTAGCGTAACCGGAATTTAATATGTTTTTATCGATTCATTTATACAACCGAACGAACCCGACGACGATTCAATCATACAACGCGAAAATATCAATACGTCTATACTTTTTCTTATCAACAGACAACATATAACAGTCATTAAAAAGTATAGAATCATTGATTGATCGCAGGTCCGTCCGTCGCTAAAGGGATTTTTGTTTTGTAGTGAACCAACACTGACTTGATGAATAAAGGTGATATACACAAACATAAAATCCGGGATTGGGCATATAAAACTCTATATAATCCAACTTTCGGCTGAGTAGTGATGGAATGGAAGCATTAGAAATAGTCGAATAGAATAACCAAACCCCAACAATTCTATAGAAATAGGACAATGCATTGATATCTCACATAAAGTTGGTAAAACTAGAAACTGATATTTCTATATGTATTTTTGATATTTTCACATAATTCTTTCACACGCGAGTATACAATGAATCTCACTTTCATGTGATGATGTGATGCGAAAATATCAAAAACACATAAAAAATAATGTTGACCTATCTTTATACAGTATATACACAGAGGTACAGCTTCATACTAAAAATGAATATGAATCATTGCCTTGTAGCTATGGTCAGCAACCGTCTCCCTTTTTGTTTTTGTAGTGAACCAACACTGACTATGAATCATTCTCGTATATATATACACAAACATAAACGTTTAGATTGGGCATTTTATACAACTCTTTTATAGTAAAATTTTCAAGATATACATCAACATGACTGCTAAATCAGAGCATACAAATTACCAAAAAAAAAAAAAACATCACGAGAAAACTGAGACGAATAAATTTAAGCCCGAGCAAGTGAGTGTAGCACATTTTTAGAATCATATTTTGTAAACTGAAAACAAAAAGAAGGAAATTCTGCCACTGATAGCTGATTTAAAGAAACAAAAAGTGGAAAAGATACTCTTTTCTCCTCAAACGTGGTTTTGTAGTAGAGGAGAGGTGGGAAAAACTTCAGGCCAATTGAATTCCTGTAATATATATTAAAGAAAGAAAACATATATTAGACACAAAGATAGAGAGCTAGCAAGTAATTATCTGCAAATACACCTATCATTCCTCGAGCTCATATATATATATATATATATATATATATATATATATGTGTGTGTGTGTGTGTGTGTGTGTGTGTGTGTGTGTGTGTGTGTGTGTGTGTGTGTGTGCTTGTTAATACATAGATTGTATGTACCATAAATAAAATTACTATAAATTTCTTAATTTCACTTAATATGTTCTATTTTACAACTTTCGCATGTTGTTGTGTATTATCTGACATCGATGCCGAGACAAAAGTTAGCTTGCCATGATGGTAGTTGATCATCATGCCTTGGAACCTTTTGTGAAAGTGGATGAGCATGACATAGTGGTTCCACAGAACCAATATAAATAAATTTAAAACCAAAGAACTGGTTCCTAGATATACTTTAGTGCAATTGAGGTTTCCAGATCAGAAAGGGTGTCTTTGTTTCTCATATAATGTATATTCTTGACCTGTTGAATGAGAGTGTATATATATATATATATATATATATATATATATATATATATGGTTGTGAACCTGCAGCAAGCTAATTATCGACTTTGTGGTGGTGTTTATGATTTAGTAGATTGAAAGATACTAAAAATGGTACGAGATTGATATCTCTTTCATACACGTTGTACTTCTCATGTTGAAGTTACCTAGGAATTAGTTGTTGATTGGTTTATGCATATGAAATAGAAACTCAATACTTCTCATCTTTTCAATCATATTTTGAGATCCTTAAAATCATAAAAGGCTCTAACCCCTTTTTTTCCGGGGTAATTTAAAAGAACCATTTATTTTATGTGTACTAAACTGAACCTGCCCTCCAAAAGATCATAACTTAATTGCTGTTGGTCCATTCTTCATCTCAAAGGAATATCCATTGAGGCAAGACTGGTGTTAAAATTTTGGACATTTTCTTACTTAGCCTTGAGCCTCCCACATTTCCTCATCAAAATATGCTAGAACAGCTATCTATTTTGATGTACGATTTGACCAATCTATTTGCCTACTATATCAGGTTGACATTAGCAAAAAAGCATAACGTCTATGTTTTACCAAGGAACACAAATACTAGTTCAAAATTCTAGATACAACAGAAAATGTTTGCACGCGCTAATTGCAACTGCTAAAATATCTGAGAACTGTTTCAGACAGACAAATACCCAGGACCCCAAGAGTTTTACTTTTCCATACCACTTAAGAAGAAAAAAATGAAAGAAGAAATAATATTAGTTGTGCCAAAAATTACTTGACAGCAAATCTAATTTGTCATCTATCTGCTAGTTGTTCAAGATTTGGATAGTTAGAAATAATGCTTAACTAATAACTCCAGAAACTAATGAAAACAAAAAACCACGTCTCTAACACTAAGTTTGGTATTTCTTTTTAAAATAAAAGGGACGGGAAATGTGAGCCTAAAATATAACTTTCACTATAGCCTTATTTGAAGGTGAATGGAACCAGCGAAGTCATATGAAAGGATGTACCTTTCTGATGAGGTCCATTGCCCACTTCTAGCTGTTAACTAATGCTTAATGCAACCTACTAAGGCATTATATTCATCTGCTTGTTTCTCTAACAGCGCAGCTCCTGCATGCACAAATTCATAATTTTAAAACTCTAGAATAATGACTACACTTCGAATTTTAGAGGAGTGCCAAATGCTTATTGGTGGTTGACCACATCATGTAAAGTTCAATACATAATTAAAAATTTACAGAAAACTAAGCATGAATCAGTGCATTTGTATTTGTGTGTGCATACTTTACAAACTGACTCTTGACCAAATTAGTAACAAGCTTTTCTTAAATTAATACTCCTCCGTTTCAAATAATAAAATCAATATTGGCTTTTCAAAAGTCAATTTCAAATATTTTTAAACTCAAAATTGACATGGATTCAGTTAGTTTATGTCATTACAATTATGAATATCATAAACTATCTAAAAAGTAAAACTTAAATGAATCATGCCAATTTTACATTTTAAAATGTCTTAAATTGACAGAGGGAGTATAAAGTTTGAGCATATATTATCCCTTTTTCAGTGTATAAATTTATTGGCAAACAAATGGTATGACTTTTCTCTTTTTCTCTCACCCTTCTATGTATCAATATCTTTCTTCGTTATTTTGCTTCACGACTTGGAATCAGATTGATTTTTATTTTGTTTATGTGAAAAATATTTCAGTTGTTATATGATATGATTGTGATATTGGTCTTGACCACTTTATTATCCATATGATCCTCAAGTAAAATTAAGTCCATAAATACCTCAAGAAGTATATAATAAGCAGTAATAGCAAATATGTACTCTTACACTCAAAAGTTGCCCATCGCGATGGAGGTACAACCGCGCGATCCTGTTTTGCTTCTGAATAGAGCAAACTGAAGAGATCTGTAGGAACATCAACCTTCTTTACAGATGTATCATGTTCAGGCACGGACCCATCAATTGGTGGAGGTGTAATAAAAACCTCGTTCCCCAAATCCAGAGAACCCTGATCAAATAAATAACATTCAGAATAACTGATCCGAATCTTTCAAATTCTAATGAATGATGAACTTGAAAAGAAATGGACAAAAGTTGAAGTGAAAAGAGAAAGGAGCAACAACCACTACCAGAGGAAAAATAAAACCTAAACACCAGATCTAAAAAACATTGGCACATCACACATGGGTGACCTGCAAAGTCGAGGAAAGATGACATACAGACAACTAACAACCACATTTCCAGCTCTGTTGTTGAAGTCAACACTCTTTCTGTTTAACCTACTACTAAATAATCCCTCCATCCAACTTTAGTTGTCCTAGTTTGAAAGTACACGTCTATTAAGAAAAAATTTTGATCTCCAAATTACCCATCTTAATTATTATATTATCATATTTTCTATTTTATTTAATATTTCAACTTTTTTCTTGGAACAATAAAATAGAGAGGGGGGAAGGGGTATGGTTGTGATTCCAATGTCAAAATTAATAGTGTTACTTTTTTCAATGTATGCCATGTTGTTTTCAATGATTTTTTTTAAAGTTAAATGATGGTATTATGGAAAAGTAATGTTAAAAATAACATTAAAACAGAAAGGATAAATAGTTTTGGACAAACCAAAAAGGAAATTAGGACAACTAAACTTAGACAGAGGGAGTACAACAAAAGAAATCAAAAATCTAGATGACCATGAGAGCTAAATCTCATTCTTTGAAACTTCAATTTTTATCATACTATAATTATCATTTTTTATTTTTTTTGCTATATAAAAATTACTATCAAATTTTAAGCATGAAAAAAACATGTTTTAAAGTTTTACTATAAAATGATTGCATTTGCCTATAATTAGTTGTTGAGATACAAAGTCCCATCGGCCAATCTAAGCCTTAAGACTCACTAAATAATCCTGGATGGCTACTTCATTCATTCCCTCATCGCCGTTTTGTGTAGGATGCTTCTACCTGGGCATCTAAGCCTTAAGACTCTCTCTATAATCCAAGGAAATTACTTCCCTCATAGTCAACTGGTTTTGAGTTAGAGATGCTTCAACATTATTTACCCGTTATAATCTTTAACATTCATCTACTTTCTGGAAATATGGTTCCCCTTAAATGGAGTACCCACGTGTAGAAATAGAATGTTTTAAATCTGTCAAATTACCAACCAACACAGAGTATGGAGAATTTAAAGTTTGTGGTTACCAGCTAGGTGTTAACTGCTCACGCCTCTCTTTTAGTTGGCTGTTTACATACTGATGACCCACTACAGGTCATCCAGAGAGACACAGCGCGATGAGATCTCATTACACTCATCTTCCTTCTTTTGTTAGTTTTTGCAGTTTCCGGTATGTTCACTTTAGCAACGTTGATTTCATTTTATCAATACAACAAAAGAAACTTACTTAGCACTAGAAAAGAAAGGTGGTGGAAAATATAACACTAGCAGCATCTTGGCCAGATGAGGAAATGAAGTACTCCACAAAAAGCTTTTGAAAGATCAGCATATTAAATGATAGATTCATATAGGGGCATGCATGGTGCAGTTATAAGGTGTAGCCGTAACCAAATAATATAGTGTTGTTAATATTATAGAAGTAATTGTAACCGCGGTTAACCAAACCGTTCGGTTACTAACGGTTTTGGTTAATATTTTGCAGTTACGGTTTTTTCGGGTTAATATGCTATTTAAAAAATGAAAGAAGTAAATAAACAAGTTAATAATAAAAGGAGTTAAAAAGTTCAAATCACAACTATTACCCACTATTAATATTGCTACTAATTAATGCATTTATGAAATTATTAGAACTTAGAAGCAACATTATGGTATTAAAAAAAACTATGAATACTCCCCACAAATTTGTTATACATGTATGATATGAACAAGTAGAAGAAAATTATATAAACAACTAAAAAGCTAGAAACACGTAAACAATTAATTCATATGCACTTTTTATTATTAAGTTAGTAATCATATACTAGAGTTTTATTATACATATGTATGCGTGTGTGTATGTATATATATATATATATATATATATATATATATATATATATATATATTGGTGCAACTCGGTTAATTTGGTGTGGTTTTTCGTTAGTAACCATTGTTATAACCAAATGTGCGGCTCTGTTTTTCTGATTTTAATTTATTGCCTTTTTTGCTTTTTTCGGATTTCGATTTCCGGTTTTTTTTGCCCACCCCTAGATTCATAACATAACGTTAACTTGTAAGAAAGGGGGGAAAAGTCGAATATGTCCAATATTATTTACACAGAGTTAGAAAAAAAAATTCAACTTGAAATAACAAACACAAATATTGATGGCGATGTTGAACAATGTGGTATATACAAAGACAATGTAAGACATAAACATGTTGAAGTTGTATACTTATTTAAGTTAAACCCAGATGAAATCAGTATCAAGCGTAAACCAACGAATAAAAAAATATCAACATACCGCACGTGTTCTTGTTGTTGTAGGAGCAACTTGTAACAAACATCCGGTTATAGTCTCTTCCTCAAGTGAATATTTTCTTGCTTTCTTTGGAATGGGAATCTTCACTCCACCTTCCACTGATTTATTATAGTTATCGCAGCTTTCACTTACTATTGGAATTGGTTGTGACGCGTCCTTAGAAGCCCACTTTTTGTCCGCATACCTGAAAAGCCCAATCACTTATTTAGAGAAGGAAATAAGGAAATGATCTTATTCGCTATTTCAAAAGCTACCACAATAAAAGCTCAGATGACAAGTTACTTGGCACGGATAAACTTTTCAATTTCACTTCTGTCATAATCTTGTCGCAATTCAGCTTCCCAATAATTGTTTGACGTTGCATTCCCCACAGCTGCAAAAGTAATACAGTAAAAAAAAGATAAGGCAGAAATGTTTAGAGTGGAGTGGATTCCCACAAAATATTGGAAACAAGATGAAGTGAAAACTCAAAAGCATGTTGAAAAACCAATGAACTGACAAAATATTCTTAATTATTGATCTCTTTCTCCCCCTACCCCCACACCCCAAAAGGGCCAAACCCACAAATCTGCAGTCAGAAAAATCAAAATACCAAAACCCTGACTAGCTTTTTTGTAAATTTGCAGTTAGCAGGAATTTAATCAAAGCATCTGCTATCCTTTCTCAAAGAAACCATTCATATGTTATATTCAATGGGGGTTTGGCACCCAAAAGATTCCTGCCTGTTTGGTGAAAAAAATGCAGTTGATGTTGTCAAAATTTGCTTTATGAAACAACAACCTCCTCTTGTGGCCTAAAGCTGATGTGCGCATGTGTGTGGGGGAGAGAGGGAAATAGAAATAGAAATATTCTTACATTGCATGAAAGCAACCTGCTCTGGCAGCCATGTGTCAAGTGTTGTAGATCTTACCTATTGTATGAAAATAAAGGATGGCATCAATGAGAAAAGGAAAGCCATCGAGAATTTACAGTGAAGGAAACAGGAATTCACTTGAGAATAAATAATAAAAGTATAATTAAGCTATCCCTATGAACTTTAAAGATAACTTCTAGTAAATATTTAATGTTAAGTCAAATGAAATTGTATTACTGCTATTTCTACTAATCTTTCTAATTGTCCACTAGTTTTTTTTTAAAAGCAAGGACGGAAAAAAAACACACAATAGATAAATTTGAATGATCTTGTGGAATATTATCATTTATTATACTTTCACTAATATTAATGGGGTTGAAATGTGGTATAGGAAGGCATGTTTTGATGGAAACCAAACATATGGCCTTGTTACTCATTAAGTAAGGTTTAATTAAGAGCTGGTCATGAAAATTTGGTGTTCGTCTCTTTAAGGGCACAGATTGGGCTAATTATTATGTAAACAAGCCAAGCTCAAACTCGATTTATAGCTTAGGTTCCTATATGAATAATAATGAACAGTATGCTTGGTTCACTTAAGTTCTGCTCGAATGGTTGACGTAAATATTAGAGTATTAAACTATAATTATGTTAAGATACAAGCCACTTATTTATTTGTCTACTTAAACCTTATGTCCTATCATTTTATATTATTAACTGTTTTTATATTTAATATGAACTTATTTCAAAGTGTATAATGACTTGCTTTATTTTGATGATAAATAGGTTAAGAAATTAATATTATTTCAAATTTGTGCCATTTATAATTTCAAGTCTTATTGAGCTGAGGTCAGGAGCTTCTAGAGATTGGCCCATACTCAGTTCATTAAGTAAACAAGCTAAGCCTATACGATGGCAAGCTCGAGCTTGGTGGAGCTCAGCTCAGTTCATGCAAGACCTATCCTTAAGGAGCTGTATATTTGTTGTACATCCAAATCAAAACCAACTCCAGTGAGTAGTATTAGTGTTGAAACTACAAATGGCACAAGTACAGTGAGAAATTTTCCATTCACCAGCAAAAGAAAGCAAGGGGAGTGTAATACATTTCAGGAAAGCTTATTGCAATTTTTAAACGTTACTGACTAAATTTAATAGAAATGCCTATCTCAATCGGAAAATGAAAAAACAATTTAACAATCCAATTCCCTTGAATAGTGATGATGAGAATAACCTTTGAGTGACAAGGTTACTCATTCATACTGTGAACTCTACGATAAAGAACAACAAGAAGAAGAATGTGAAATGAAAACCTTTGATATGTGTACTCCAAGACTCCGATGTATTCCTGAACACTGCATGCATATAAATATTCCAAGGTTCACGCTTGCCCATCTTGGGGCCCTGAATAAACATGCATTACAAGCACAAAATATTACAATGAGGGTTAACGTGTATTCAGTGATCAACTAGTAAAGCCTACACAAGACAAAATTTAAATTATTTTCAAAACTTTAGATTGCTACTACCATGGATTCATAAAACTGTTAGTAACAAATCACGAGTACAAGATGCGTAGTATGCCCATTTTGAAACCTACAGGATCAATTTTAGCACTAAAATATCTAGTTAAAGTTTTAAAATGAACTATTTTTATATTATTGGCAGATAACTAATCCCCTGAGACTGCTCGTTTGATAGAGCTGGAAGAAATTCAATACAGCATCAACCAGATTACGTTAGTTCCATTTGGAGTCTTCTACATGATTTAGGCAGCCAACACTTGTGTTCACGGATAAGAAGACCAATAGAAGAACAATTATTGTTGATTTAGCAGGAATTTTATTTTTAAATATTAGTAGCAAAATGTAAGACCGTGGCATGTTATTGTTCAAACTATGAACCAGTCCATTGCATGAGACTAAATTTTGAAAACAAGAGTAGTCACATTTCTAGTTACAACAGTATCAATCGCACTAAACAAGTGATAAGGCAGAAATATATATATATATATACCAGACTTAGACACTGCTATGAGTACTACGGACATTACAACTGTTGTATGGAAAATTATGGTTGAGCTTTTGTATGCAAATCTATTAGAGATGGTTCATATAAAGTTTGATCAAGGGCTCAGATTGACCTTTAATTAGGGTGTTGAGTTGATTACAAAGATAGTTGTCCTTCTAATAAAAAGGCAGATTTTGGAGATTGATCAATTTTCCTTTTTTCCCCTTCTCTTCATTTGAAACTTTTGTGAGCTTCTTGGGTGGTCACTGCAGGCTCCATGTGTCAATTGATATCAGAGCTGCTTATTGTCTCATTGTGCTTGCAATCATGCTATGGTAGAATTTGCTTTTATGCAATTTTTCCAAGAGACCATGGAACAGAAACCACTGAGGGCCAAGGAACTAGCACTTAATCAAGGATGAAGTTTGATGTAGTACAGAAGGCAAGTTTGAAGCCTTAAACCAATGCCCTAAAAATCAGAAACTCCAAATTACGATACCCATTATGGTTGCAAGAAGAATTTATTGAGAGATCCTTTCATATCATGCTCTACCTAGAAAGCTTTAACAGCACGAAGATTAAGGAGACAATGGTCAATTCAAGGCTAATGTTCCAGAATATTTGAATGAGGTATAACAGTAGGAACTTATGCCTTTTAAGATAATTTTTGGCTTTAAGAACATAACCGAAGATAAGTGAAAGAAGCTGAAGTACGGTTAAGGGGTTATGTTCAACAGCCTCAACTCAACATGATGTGACAAAGAAGCACTATGAAACTAGCAAGAGAAAATAGTACAACAATTGATCGTGACTACACCATTTGGTTTAGGCTGACCTTAATCCAAAAAATATGAAATAACTAGGCTGACTCGACGTGAACGACAACTCTGACCCCATAGGAAAAAAAAACTAATTATATTATGTACACAAAACCATGTGAGGTAAATATTGTACAACAGTAAACTAAAATTATTCAATATACATATCCTCATTTGTGTTACCTTCTGAACTTAACAAAGCATTACTGGGGATGTTTCATTCTTTGAATCAACCTCCAAAAATCTGGAGTCATACTCTATCTCTCATTTGGATGATAAATCACAGCTGAGGCAACTTCTCCCAGTTTTCCATGTTCAACGTTGTCGTAGAAAACCTACGAATAAAAAACTTTGACACCCCCTAACTTGTTATCAGAACCCACCCACCCAAATGTGAGGATCTTGTAAGTAATATATATCTTTTGATTCCTCCATCTGGTCGAGATATTCAGTTTATAAATGTGTTTTCTTTTTATATTTTAGATAGAAAAAGAAGATTTAACTGATAGAAAAGAGAAGATTCAATGGAGGGGCTTCAATCTGTGAATGTCCTGTAACCAAGATTTTAATAAATGATCTTTCTTCTCAATTGCTTGAGCCCCCGTAGCTTGTAAGTTCAAATTTTAGTCTTGCTGAAAATTTGAAATTATACGCCTACTTTACTTGTTCCCAATACACCCAAACCCCATTTCCTGGCTTACAGTCCTTATACATATTCGCTCTGAACTTGTTCATCTATTCCTAATATAGTATCTTGAACAAAGCCTTCCAGCTTGGAGTTCAGAAAATTTTGAAGTACAGAAACTAACTGTCCTTACTTCTGTTCGTTATATAGTTTTAGACAAAGCCTCCCAAATTCTTACTTGGCAAACCAAGATCATAAACTCCGAGTCCCAAATTTTCAATCTAACTGCTTGCTTTACTTTTTCTGAAGTACCGAAACATAGGTGGCTAAACAAACAACTTCTCAGTATATAATAGGTGCTAAAGGTCATTTATAATATATAAGGTACCAATTGCCCAAAAGAAGTACAGGATAAATAGTGTTTATCAATCAGTAATACTAATAAACAGATACAATTCACCAGCATGAGTAGAAAATGATTATAGCATGATTGAACCATTATCCGGGTACTGCCAAGTATATATTTTACACCATATTGAATATCAGTTCTGAAAATCATACTTGCTGAGGCAATCTGCACACTCCCTATTTTCTGGCAGCTTAAGAAGACCCTCCAATATCTGCAAAATATTTGGAAAACTGTAAAAATTCAGGAAGTACAGAAACTATGAAGAAAAGGGGTTTTCATAAACAGAATGTTAAATAGACCTTTCTTACACGCAAAGTCGATGATATAAATGCAACCATACACCTGTCAAACCATTTAACATTTATTTATGTACTAACTCGTAATAGCTTAAGCATTTTGAGAACTGGCTATCTGGGTGGGGGTAGAGTGTTGCTTACACCTTCACATTGACAATGCTGTCACGATCTTGTTTGCACTCGATCTATTTTTTTTTCAAGTGACTGACATTTTGAGATATTGACTATAAAGGAAGTGGTAATAGCTCATACCATCCTTTCTTTTTTTAAGTTCAAATATGGTAGCCTACTTCTGCTTTTCATCTTTCTTATACCTACCATTTTTTTAATATTGAAAAACATGTTGAATGTGCATTGTGCATAAAATATTTATATTATTTTTAATTTCATCATTATTCATAGGAATGTAAATAATGTGGCATATAAAGCTTACTAAAACAAACCACCACCAAATAATTAAAGTTGTTGCTCATTTTAATTAGATCGATCCCAACAGCTGCATTCAATTGCAGCTTCCTCAAATTAAATCATAGTAACTATTATGAAAATGAAAGTACAAGGGTTAGCTAATATTAGCCCTTGCTGGACCCGTTGTAGACAAACCTTATTTCTTTGTCAAAAATTACGATCAAAATAAGAATAGTTTTGTCAAAAACAAGTTGATGGTTTCCATGGTTACCAGAAAACCATAGGCCTTGGGTCATACAATCAAATATAATGGAGGACTAAGATACTATAAAAAATCATCCTCTGAAATATCTAAGTTTACGAGAATATGGGTAAATAAATAACAATCTGTTAAAAATCTAATATGTATAAAATGTAGAGAATTTCAACTAGTGTAACCCAATGAGCACCTTGTGGCACTTTAGTAAGCAATGAACACAGGCTCCTTGAAAATGCACATCTGACACCGCATTTAAAAACAACCAGCTTTAAATATATCGCAACCAACCAGTTGTAATTATATCTATTAAAAAAAGCTACCCCAGTGTATCACATCAAATAAACATATATGATTTAAAGAAACCTACGCTACCTTTTCATTCTCGTTTTGTTGCACATACCTAATCGAATCCAATGACGAAGCCAGGATTTTTATCCATCAAGGTCAAAATATTGCGAGGCAATAAATAATTTGGTGAGGGTTCGGGGTAGCAGTAGCGCTCCCGAGCCAAATTTTTTAAATAATTTTGAGCTTTTCGGCCAGTTGCATATTGGTTACAATGCTATTGACATAACAAGTAATAACATTACACACACACATATATATAGACACACTTTATTGACCCCTACGCTTTTCTACTCACAAAATTGTTAATAAATATTCAATCTCTGAATTGTTTTAAAAATAATGGAAATTAAATTATTATTTGTTTTAGAAGTATTAGAGGAAGATGCATATATAAAAGAGTAGAAGTGATATGAGACTGAGAAAGTTATAAAAAAAATAATTTGACCGTGTTTATTAGAAAATATACAAAGTTTCATTGGGGTCAATTTGTTCATTACACTAAAAAAAATTTAAATTTATCATATATTATAAAGTAAATTTTTTCAGTGGGGTCAATTGACCCCACACCCACCAACGTGGCTTCATCCCTGATCGAATCACAATCTAGGTAAGGGAGAGCACTATTTTCACATTTGTTTTTTGATATTTCCACATGGTTTCTTTTCACACATGAAGTGAGACTCACAATATGCTCATGTGAGAGATGACCATGTGAAAATATCAAAAATACATGTGAAAATATCAGTTCCCTCTAGGTAAGATAGGTAACATTAATGATGCATATTTAGCTTTTGGACAAAAATGTCCTTGTTTCTCTTAAATTGTGAAAAACAAAGCTCAGCATTGCATAGTTTTGTTGAAAAGGTTGATGGTATGCATCTTACCAGTTATGGAGGTTAGTTTTCCCCAAGTTAGAAACTGATTACAAATTTTGTTCATATTTCAAGTACATATACACAAAGACATATTGTAATGGGTTTTAATATATCATGCTAAAAACATTTATAAAACACAGAAAATAAATCATGAATTTATTACGAGATAATGGAGAAAATTTGCACACCCAAATCATAAAAGCTCTGAAATTTAATAAAATGAAAACAAAGAGGTTATGTATGTACCTTAGTATGCTTGGCATTAAGCTCTTTAGATACAGAAGCCTTCTCGTTCATATTTGCCTACTTTAATTCCCTTCCGAAAACAGAAAGAGAGAAAGAGAAGAGAGATGGAATTTTATTTTCCCTTTCTCTTTCTTCTCTCTTTCTTTTGTAATTTTTTTGTTTTTGATTTTGTTTTTGTTTATGGGTGGATGTGGGGTAGAAGAAACTGGCAAATGCATTGTTATGAATAGATAATAATATTGGTGGCTCAACAGATTCAACGGAAGGATGATAAACCAAGACTCCTCAATACCCGCACTTGACACCAAAAGCAACAAAATCCCCCCCCTCTCCTTCCCCTTTTTTTATTTTAATTTCACTCTTTCTTTATCTCTAATCTCTTTATTATTAAGCATTTAATTTTTAAGTTGAGATGTGGAATATTTGAAATTTTTTTAAAATAACAAATTTTGTTGGAGTACTCAGTAATGTTGGGAATTATATCGATAAATTTAAGAGTATAAATGGATTAATAAGTTTAACAAAGTCTCAATCTCTAATAGGTTTACTTTTAGGTAAAATTGTGATTAACAAATTTATTGGGTCAATATACACAGGTGTGCACTGTATTGGTATGATAATGAATTGATGTATGATGGATTATAGATTGTACAATTATGCTACAAGTGGTATCAGAGCCCATAGTTCGATGGGTCCAAGTATCAGGTTGATATTCTAAGGTGGAGCACATTCGCAAGCCGTGTGTTACTCCGATGTGGAACAAATAGAAAGGTGGAGTACAAGGGATCACTCCCGCATTTGCCACTACTAGTTTGCCTTTAGCGTGGTGAAATAGTATTAAAGTCAAGTAGGGCTCTTGAAGGACTCAAAAAAGGTGTATTCAATGGTAAAATATGATACTTGTAATAGGTATTCAAGTAAAAGGTATAAATTGTTGGGATTTTTCACATGAATCTCATATTGAATAAATTCAAGAGTGTAGATAGGTTAATAAGTATGGTGGAGTTTCAACCTAATAAGTTAACATTTTAGGTAAGAAGGTGACCCAACATGCTTATTCGGTCAGTATACACATATGTGTGTTGCATTGATGTGGGATGGATTATGGATCATACAATTCCGCTACAATATATTGTTGGGTATGGGTCCTCACCCATGAAAGAAATTCAGGTTAAAAAATGATTTGCTTATTAGATTGGTTAGTGACCAAGAGAATGAGATAATCCCTAATTTGATTATGAGAATAAATTGTTTTCAATCCATAATAAGAATGAATTAGGAAGAGTACTATAAATAAGGTTATGAAGAAGTTTTATTAACATAAGAGAAGCTCACTAACAAGAATGTACTAAAAGAATAAATTGAAAGAATTATAGTTTGTTACTCGTAGATATCCGTCGCCATCTTCGTTCTATTGAAAGGTTGAAGACTTTATTGCTTGGGGTTTTTTTGTGGTATTAGATTTTTTAACCTAATTAAAGGTAAATGTGTACCATCTTAATTTATTGTGTAACCTCAAGTTTTAAGACGTAAAACTTAGGAGAATTATTGTAAGTTCATTATGAATGATATAGTGAAGATTCGAAGTTCGATCTCTGATTTTTTACTTTAAGAATTTTTTACGTTAAATATTAGAAATTGATATTTTCATATCACTTTTTGATATTTCCACACGTATGGCCCACATATTAGCCAATAAAAGTTCGACACATCAGCTAATATATGGGCCCAACATGTGAAAATATCAAAAAATAATGTGGAAATATCAATCTCTTAAATATTGTATCTTATTTGTGGATGGTTATTTATTATTTTTGTTCTCAATATTGGGTTTGTTGATTTTCTATTCAATTGCACAAAGAGGAAAAGTAATTCCTATGATTGAGATTATTTTAGGCGTATTTTTTCTAACAGTGGTATTATTTTTGCAATTTTCTTGTGCGAATTAAATGGATGATTGGAGAGCAAGTTGCATGATTAAACTAAAGGCTACAAATTATACACTTTGAAAGCAAAGAAATGGAGGTTTTACTTTAATGCAATGATTTGTACGAGCCACTTGAGAATAAAGGAGTCAAGGTTACAAACAAAAGTGACGCGCAGTGGAGCAAGGTGAACATGAAGACTATTGGTCAAATTAGATCGTGAATTAATCAAAGTGTGTTTCATCAAGTTGCAATGAAAACTAAAGCATATGCTCTCTGACAGAAATTGAATTACATGTACGAAAAGAAGACGACACATAATAAAGCTTTCTTGATTAGGAAGTTTGTGAATTCTAAATTCAAGGATGAAAATTTCGTTACAGAACACTGATTTTCAGAGTTTGATAAATCAGTTGAGTACAATGAAAATGATCATTGATGATGAGATGCAAGTTTTATTATTATTGAGCTCTTTGTCTGATAGCTGAGAGACGATAGTTGTGTCGTTGAGTAATTTTGCTCACAATGGTGCGTTGACTATGGATATAGTCAAGGATAGTTTGTTCAAAGAATAACAAAGGCGAAGAGATATTGTAATGACTAGTGTTCAGCCAAAAGTTTATATCGCGCAAAGTATGGACAAAAAAAGAGGTAGAAGCTCTCCTTAAGACAAAAAGTTGAGGGGAAGGTCCAGAGATAAAAAAGAGGTAATTTGTTTTCATTGTCAGAAATCAGGTCACATTAAGGTTATAATGCAATTTTTTTAAGGAGGAACAGTATAAGGAAAAAGATGAGGAAAAGTATTCAATTGTGTATATATCTGAAGTTGATTGTTTGTGATGATAAACTGAAGTGTCGTGTTAATGATTGGGTGATTGATTCAGGTGTTTCGTTGCATGCTACTTCCCGTGGTGAGATCTTCACATCTTACTTTAGTGGTGATTTTGGCTATGTACATATGGGAAATAGAATTGCATCCAAGGTTATAAGCATTGGAGATATATGAATGGAAACTAACAGTGGTTGCAGATTAATGCTTAGAGAAGTCAGACATGTTCCGAATATCCACCTTTATTTGATCTCTACTGGTAAACTTGACGAGAATGGTTATAAAAGTTACTTTGATGAAGATCAGTGAAAGCTCACTAAAGGGTCTTTAGTGGTGACTAGAAGTAGGAAGGTAAACACTTTTTATATGATGTAGACGCATGTGAGCGGTGTGAAAGATAGGAGAGTTAGGCGAAAAGAGATGTGGTGCAAAGTCATACGAGATGGGAGAAAAGTCTTGCATGAGAATCATGAGAGGAAAGCTTTTCGCTTTAAATATGTACCAAAAGTAAAGAAAAAAATGATAGCTCGCAATCAGGGTACAAAATAGTTATGAAATAATTTGACAAGAAAAAAACTATCAAGTTTGAGTTAAATCCTCCCATCAAGAAAAATCATGCCTATGAGACAAAGCTGGATATGAAGATAGTTGAAAAATTCAAGAAGCTTGAGTTGAGCTAAGACTTCGTTGGAATTAACTCCGAATGAGAAGTTGTGGTTGGTGATTCGTCTTCTCATGAGTTCGGAGGGGGGGATTGTTGGGTATGGGTCCTCACCCATGAAAGGAATCCAAGTTGAAAAATGATTTATTTGTTAGATTGGTTAGTGACCAATACAAGGATATGTGATCCCTAATTTTAGGAGAATAAATTATTTTTAATCCATAATAAGAAGGCTATGACAGTCTTATTAACATGAGAGAAGTTCGATAGCAAGAAGGTACCGAAAGAATAAATTGAGAGGATTATAGTTTGTTGCTCGTGGGTATCCACCGCCATCTCTGTTCAATTGAAAGCTTAAAATTTTAATTGTTTGGGGTATTTTATTGGGTGCTGAAGTTAGTTTTTCAACCTAATTAAAGGTAAATTTGTAGTCTCTTAATTTATTATATAACTTTAAGTTTTAGAACGTAAAACTTGAAAGGATTATCATAAGCCCATAATTAGTAATATAATGGAGACTCGGAGTTCGACCTGTGCTTTTTTTTTTTTTTAAGGATTTTTCACGTTAAATATTGTATCTTGCTTGTACATGGTAATTTATTATTTTTGTTCTCAATATTGAGTTTGTTAATTTCCTATTTAATTGCACAAAGAAAAAAAAAGTATTTTTTGAGATTGAGATTATTTTATGCGTACTTTTCCCAACAAGTAATACTTTTGAAGTCCTTAACAATAACTAGCTCATGATCCCTTATATTATTTATACGTTTTTCTATTATATTATACTAACCTATTAATTATAATAATAATACATTAATATTGTGTTATTAAACAAAAATGTTTTTAAGGGGATTCGAAGGCTTGGACGACACTGAAAAATGGTTCCTCATGTTCTCAAAAATCGAAGTAGTGTTATAACATGTGATAAAGTGATTCCCTCTTCAAGAGGGTTTCACTCCGTGACTCTCCTCTCTCCTTTTCTCCTTCCTCCCCCGTGACTACTGCCTTGCCTATATAAGGAGTATCATGATACTGAAGAATGGATATATAGAATTTCTCTGAAGAATTTCTCTCTCTTTTTCTCTTATTTATTCTCTCTAAATTTATGCAGCAATTCTAAAAGTATCTTTATACACTTTGCTAAAGTTTAATAACACGTTATCAGCACGAGGCTCTAACCAATTGAGACGGTAAAATTAAATTCTTGCAATTTATTATTATACTACTGGTTGGGCTATGCCACCAATAATATAATTTTATTCTTATAATTGCATTTAAATTCTGTTATTTACAATGGTACCATCTATCCTTGTTAATCTTACAAGACTTGGTGGGAACCTTTTTACCACTTATTAAATTGTGGGAATAACCTGTATATGTGAAATACCTGGTGAATAATCCTTTGTATTCATTTCTTATTAAATTGTTGGAACATCCCATTGCATGCAATTTACGCTTTGACACAGTTCCGTTATTTATTATTCTGTTGGAACATCTTGTTGGTGTGAATTTCGCCTAACCTGGTTCCGTTATTCATTATTCTGTTGAAATATCACATCCGGTGCGGATTCACGCACATGACCGGTTCCGCTTCTTTATTATTTTGTTGGAATATCACATCCGATTGTGGATTACGCCTGAGCACGGTTCCGCTTCTTTTATTATTCTGTTGAGAATAACTTTTATGCGTCTTAATTTATCGCATACATGGTAAAATTCTTCTCATTATTCCATTATTTATTATTACATTTGAATAACTCAGTATCTGCAGACTCACCGTATGCATGGTGAAATTCTTCATTTATTCCATTATTTATTATTACATTAGAATAACTTTGTCTATCTTAACTACTGGCATCTTGGTGAAGATCCATTTGCATTATACTAATAACATAAATATAAGAATATTTATATTATTTATATTTGCACTTTATCACCACTTGAGGTCGTGACGTAGTTTATTTTTCTATATCATACATGCAATTATTTATTGTTTTAATAAATAATAATTATGTTTTAACTCAGAATAGATGGCAAACTTGGCAAAAAATAGATTTTTCTATTTTGAAAATCTCTGGAGACAACTATTTGGCTTAGGCACTTGATGCAGAATTGCACCTTAGTGCAAATGAGTTTGAAAAGACCATTGAATCGAAATCTGAAACTTGACACAAAATACAAAAGCCATAATTTTTCTTCGTCACCATATTGATGAAGGATTAAAGACTGAGTATTTAACAGTCAAAGATCCTTTGTCTTTATGGACACAACTAAAGGAAAGATTTGACCACCAAAAATTGGTCGTTCTCCCTAATGCCAAATTTAAATGGCTTAATTTAAGGCTACAAGATTATAAATCAATTACGGAATATAGTTCTAATGTTTATAGAATAACCTCTACTTTGGCTTTGTGCGGAGATCCAGTTTCTGAAACCCAAATGTTAGAGAAAACACTCTCAACTTTTCATCCCACCAACATGATTCTGTCACAACAATATAGACAAAGTAAGTTCACAAAGTTCAGTGACTTATTGTCTATCGTCCTTGTTGCAGAAAAGAATAATGAATTGTTGTTGAAAAACCATCAAGTACGGCCAACGGGTGCTACCCCATTGCCGAATATTAACAACATGTCATTCCAGCAGAATAAACGTGACAATAGATGGTCATATAATAAGAAGTCTTGAGGATGAAAGAATAAATGAGGCCATCATAACAACAAATTCCAGAACCGCGACAATTCAGGGCACCAGAAGTGGCAAGTGTCTGAGTCGGGTAAAAATAAAGAAAATGTAACACAGATAAAGAACAAACCAGATGTTTGTTTTAGGTGTGGAATGAATGGGCATTAGTCACGTACCTGTCGTACGCCGAGGCATCTGGTTAATTTATTCCAAGAGTCTTAAAAGAACAAAGTGATGGAGGAAGAAATAAACTTTGTTAATCATCAACTGGATATTGTTGATGTTCCACCAATGACCAACAATGAGGAAAATATTGTTGATATTATTGAACCTTCTGAAAGTATCTTTTGGGATATCATTTAATTTTTGTTTTAATTAAACACCCTGCATGTATAATATTATTAGTTTTTATTCTGTACGTGGTATGTGTTTTTCATGAATAAAACTATAAATGAAAAGTAACTTTTCTTATTTATGTTTTTACATGTGTTAGACCATCTTTAATGAATATCTTCTCATCACTTCTTCTATTTCTGAAAAATAGAATATTCTAGAAAAACTTCATTCAATTTCTTCTGCATTATATACTATGAAAATTAGAGCAATTGAGTCCCATACTGTTATGATTCCAAAAAATCCTAGATCCCAAATCTTTTATGCTTTGGCATGAAAGACTTGGTCATCCAGGTACTTCTATGATGCATCGTATTATTGAAAATTCTATTGGTCATCCTCTCAAAAATGAGAAGGTTTTTCCTTGTAGTGAATTTCCTTGTGCTGCGTGTTCTCGAGGAAAATTAATTGTTCGACCATCACCAGTAAAAGTTTATAAAGAAGCCCCAAAATTCCTAGAGAGAATTCAAGGAGACATTTGTGGACCTATTCACCCATTATGCATCCCCATTTCGATATTTCATGGTTTTAATAGATGCTTCAACTAGAGGGTCTCATGTTTGTCTTCTCTCTTCTCGAAATTTTGCCTTCTCAAAACTTCTTGCTCAAATAATCAAGTTACGGGCTCAGTTCTCGGATCATTCAATTCGACTTGATAACACAGCTGAATTTTCATCAATGACTTTTAATGATTATTGGAATCTCCATTGAGCCTTTAACTGGAGATGTTTTTACTGTACGTTATGTAGATTGTCATTTTGATGAATCTGTATTTCCACCATTAGGAGGAGGAAAAGTTTTAAATAAAAAAAAACCCTCTGACATATCATAGAATGCATCAGAATTTAAATTCACTTGATCCTCGTACAGGACAATGTGAAATTGAAGTTCAAAGAATTATTTGTTTATAAAATATTGCAAATCAAATGCCAGATGCATTTAATGATGCTAGAAAAATGATAAAGTCATATACACCTGCAGTGAATACTCCAGCAGAGATAGAAATACCTATTGAAAAATTAATTCCTGAAGAATTGACAAATAAGGTAATAGAAGAATCTAAACCACACCAGAAGCGCGGAAGACCAGTTGGTGCAAAAGACACTGTACCACGAAAATCAATAGCAAATAAGGGAATCCCAGAAGGAATACCCGCTCCAGAAGTACCACTTAATCCAAGAGTGGGAATAGCCCCAGAAGAGGTACAAACCGCTCCAGAAGTAGCACTTATTCCAAGAGTGGGAATAGCCCCAGAAGAGGTTCAAAATCTCAGTAAAGGGATAAGAGATGAACACCAAGAGATCTCAATAAATTATGTAAATGATAAGAAAATATGAGATCGAAGCAAAGTCATGATTGACGATATATTTGTTTTCTCTATAGCATCAGATATTACTTTGATTCCTGACACGGATCCTGAACCACAAAATATGGAAGAATGTCGAAAAAAAAAAAGATTGGCCAAAATGGAAAGATGTTATTCAAACTGAGCTACAATCTCTATTGAAAAGAGAAGTATTTGGACCAGTAGTCCAAACACCGCTGGGTGTAATCCCGATTGAAAATAATTGGGTATTTGTACGAAAGCAAAATGAGAAAAATGAAATTGTGAGATACAAAGTCCGGCTTGTAGCTCAAGGATTTTCATAAAAACTTGGTATTGATTATCAGGATACATACTCTCCAGTAATGGATGGAGTTACTTTTCGCTTTCTGATAGGTATGGCAACCATGGAAGGTTTGGAAACACGTCTGATGGATGTTGTAACAGCATACCTATATGGCTCATTTGACAGTGAGATTTACATGAGAATCCTGAAGGATTGAAAATGGCTGAATCACAAAGGCCACGTCACATATATTCAATCAAGTTACAACGCTCATTGTATGGGTTGAAACAGTCTGGTCGTATGTGGTATAATCGACTTAGTGATTATTTAATAAAAGATGGATATATAAATAATCAAGTATGTCCATGTGTTTTTATTAAGAAATCACAAAGTGGATTTTCCATTATTACTGTATATGTGGATGATTTGAATCTTGTAGGTACTCTTGAAGAACTCACAAGAACTGCTACTTATTTAAAAGATGAATTTGAAATGAAAGATCTTGGAAAGACAAAATTCTATTTGGGAATACAAGTGGAGCATTTAGTGTGACGCCCCCAAAATAGGTATACATCACCCATTCTGAGTTGTCAATACATGGTACAGAAACAACTACAACTTTATTATAACAACAGTAAAACTGTGAGTTTAAATACAAATATTATCTTCTAGACAATATCTATACTCAAATAAATCCTCATCACATTTATTGATACATTATTTTACAAAATGGTGAGGACTACTAAACAATCCTTTCTAAAACCTTCATTCCATACCCAGGCTAAATGCTACTCGCGTATATTCTCGCCTCCACGAGAAGAATGGAACAAAAAAGGAAAAGGGTGAGCTCAACTAGCTTTCGATAAAGAATATTATGACTAAGATAATATACAACAAATTATCGTTAGTCTTCACGGAAAAAATTTAATAGAATCTGATAGACAACAAATTTTAAATCAATATTACATGAATGAAATAATAATTCATTAGAAGAGTTAAGTAGAGAATGCAAACTACTATCTTACATGTATGAATTTAAAAGTTCATCGCTCATCTTTTATCCCTGTAACATCAATCCATAAACATACGGAATCAAATATTCATCTTTGCACTACAGTGCCAAAGATATTCATCGATTAGTCATATTCATTTAAACACTGCTCATCATCTTTGCACTACAGGCCAAAGATATTAATCGATCGGTCGTGTTCATCTCAACACTGCTCATCTTTGCTGACAGGCCAAAGATATTCTTCGAAATCATTCATCTTTGCTACAGGCAAAGATATTCAATAATATCATCATTTAAGGCGAGGATGATGAAAATATTTTTTAAAGAAACGAATCCAATGAAACAAAATGACAAGGATTAAGGATTAAGGATTAGTACTTTGTTTTATCCATGTTCAACAATACCTCAAAATAATCATAGTGGTGTAAAATTCAAGAATGATCAAAACATGGATACAATCGAGCTAGTATCCGAATAGATGTTTTGGACGAAAAGAAGAAATTTTATTTTCTATTGAATAATTATGCGTATCGTGAATAGTCTTAGTATCGTGAATAAGAACTCAAACACCAAAAGATAGAAATTCCACAAAAACATTTTCACGCTTCATGAATAGTACTTGTGAATAGTAACTCGTGAATAGTAACTCATGAATAAGTAACCCCAGCATGAAAAAGTTCCAAATTTGATAAAAGTTCCAACCAATATTTCAAAGATAATGATATTGAAGAAATAATATCATTACTGAAAAAATAATATCCCTTACCTCGAAGAATCGAGTGCTTTCTAATGAAAGGTCAAGTGATCTTTGAATGAAACTTATCTTGAACAAAGAACTCTCAAAATATCTAAATACTCACAAAATACGCTCGATAATATAGAGAGAAAGAGAGAAAGCTTATGTTTACGGTGTGATTTTCAATTCTAACTTAGTCCTCTATTTATAGGAAAATGTTAGCTGCCAAGCGAGACTTGACTGCTACCGATGGCTTTACTCGCTACTATTATTACCCCACCATTTTGAAATAAAATTCAGCACATTTCTTCACCAACCACAAGTGGGGCCCACTCAATTCTAGAATTTTCCACCAAAATCAATTATAAACCTAATTTCCGAATCACCACCTCTTAAAATTCATAACAAATCATTCGTTCATTTTAACGGTTCAAAATTTGTAGACATATATTCAACTTATATATGTATAACATATCCAAAAATCATACGATCCAACGGTCGATTAAAAATTATAACTCACACAATATATCATAAAAATCTTGATTTGATTTTTTAATACCTCCATTCGAACAAAAATCTTGATAAAACACCTCAACATTAAATCCTTCAATTATAACCACATATAATAAATAAATCTATCATTTATATCCATATCAAATAAATATTCTCTTATCATATAAATCAATAATTAATTATTCCCAAATAATATTATAGAATCACAATTATGACAAACCGGCGGTTCCCAAGAGGGGGCTTTCCGATAAGGATTTCTCCTTCTTGGGCGCATGATTAGGTGACCAAACCTCTCCTCGATGAACTTTCTAGACATTGCAATAATCTTGCTATCTAATAATATTATTTAAATGATATGAATTATTGATCGATAATGGAAAATACTTGTGGATGACAATTATTAAAACAACAATAATATAAAATACCAACGCAACAATTATTGAATCAATAAAATAAAATATTGAGCGAGAACTCACGTGAAAATTATTGAGTAGTCTTGCCTCTACGTAAGGATCAATAATTCAACAATCTTTGTATCAATCCGTAGTGTCTTCTTGTCTGACGCCAGCGCGTATCTTTATTTTAACCACACGGGTATTCCAATGATCTTAATTGTGAACAACTACGCCTGCTATATTTTAACCAACTTATATTTGTCGTTTTCTTCATCCAATCGCTTTCAGTTATGGGGCCCACACATGGTACATGCTTGCCGTCGTCATTTAATATTCTAAACAATGACGAATATTCCACGACCAAACGAATATTCCCGACAATGATGAATATTTTATAACTACTTGCTTATTTTGAAATATTTGCGTATTTAACCCCTAACTATCCACATTAATCAAATCAACCCTTACTATTTCAAAATAATAAATAGAAAATTAAATTTCATTAATAATAAGTTGGGGTCTTCTTACACCTCCCTCCTTATGAAATTTCGTCCTCGAAATTGACGTACGTACACAGTGTTTGAAAAGATGAGGATACCTCGCTTTCATTTCCGTTTCCAATTCCCGGTCATTTCCTCTATATAGCATGATTCCTCCACAAAACTTTAACTTGTGGTATGACCTTTGCGCGTAGGACATGCTCCTTCCTATCCAAAATCTTGATAGGTACCTCCTCATACGTTAGGTCTTCGGCTATCTCGTCCGGTTCTAACTCTATAATGTGGTTCGGGTCTTTCACATATTTACGAAGTACAGATATGTGAAACACATTGTGAACACGAGACATACTTGGAGGTAACGCAAGTCTATAGGCTACATTTCCTACTCGGTCAAGAATTTGAAATGGACCAATAAATCGTGGATTGAGCTTTCCTCTCTTCCCAAATCTTGTACTTCAAATCAGAGTCGTTAGGAACACAAAGTCTAGAGTGGACTCGAAGTATTCCTTCTTCATCAATTCTCGCCCTAGGAATAACTCCTTCAGACTTACTTTTCTTCTTCATATGCATCGCCTCCGGATGCGGTGGTTTGAGCAACCTTAACTTTTCTATTAAAGTTGGCTCTGTCGTATACTTGACATCATCGCACTTTTCGTTCCGCATATGATCTTCTACTCAACGCGTCGCCTACCACGCTTCGCTTTTCCGGATGGTATTGAATAGTGTGGTCGTAGTCTTTCAATAGTTCGAGCCAACGTCATTGCCAGCGTGTTGAGTTCTTTTTAGTGAAGAAATATTTAAGGCTTTTATGGTGCGAATATATCTCCACTTTCTCCCCATATAGATAGTGCCTCCATATCTTTAGCGGAAAAGCGATTGCCGCCAACTCTAGATCATGAGTAGGATAATTCCTCTCATACTCTTTAAGTTGTCATGAGGCATAGGCTATGACTTTCCCACGTTGCATGAGAACACATCCTAACCCTTTGCACAAAGCATCGTTTGTAGATAACAAATCCATCCGAACCGGATGGTATTGTTAGAAACAGTCTTAAAATAAGTCTCCTCTTAAGCTCTTGGAAACTTTTCTCGCGTTCTTCGCTCCAAACGAATTTTGTATCCTTCCGAGTTAGGCGAGTTAATGGAGTAGCGATTCGAGAAAACCCTTCCACGAATCTCTCGATAATAACCAATTAAGCCAAAAAGCTACGTGACTTGATCCACCGAACTTCGGTTGCTCTAACTTTGTATTGCTTCAATCTTCACGGGATCAACAGATACTCCATGTTTCGACACCACGTGCCCAAGGAATGCTACTTCCTCAAGCCGAACTCGCATTTCTTCAATTTGGCATATAGTTTGTTTTCACGAAGCCTTTGGAGTACCAAATTTCAAATGGTGCTCATGATCTTCACGACTTTTGGAATATATAAGGATGTCATCAATAAAGACAACAACGAATCGATCCAAATATTCCTTGAATACTCGGTTCATCATATCCATGAAAGCCGCGGGAGCATTAGTTAGTCCGAAAGACATGACTAAGAATTCATAATGCCCATACCGAGTTTAGGCGCGTCTTTTTGAATATCCTCGATTCTAATCTTCACCGATGATATCCGAATCGAAGATCGATTTTTGAAAAGAATTGTGCCCTTCAGAATCGGTCAAACAAGTCATCAATACGAGGTAGAGGATACCTATTCTTGATGGTGACATGGTTCAATTCCCGATAGTCGATACAAAAGTCGCATACTCCCGTCTTTCTTCTTTACAAATAAAAACAGAGCACCCCAAGGAGATGTCTTGGGGCGAATGAAACCGATGTCCAACAATTCTCAGTAGTTGGACCTTTAACTCCTGAAGTTCAATAGGAGCCATTCGATATGGGGTTTTAGAAATGGGCTTTGTACAGGTTCAAGATCAATAAAGAATTCAACTTCACGTTACGGGGTAGGCCGGAAGTTCTTCCTAAATCGTCGGAAAGTCAATAACAACAGAATATTATTCAAATTTGGCGTGTCTTTATTCAAATCCATAACATGGGCTAAGAAAGCTTGACATCCGTTTTTCAATAAACGAATAGCTTTATGATTAGATATGATAGTGATTGATTTTAATGGTTTAGTTGCTTGAATTGTCTAACGGGTCAAGTTAGGAATATGAAAACTAACAACCTTACGAAAACAATCAATTTTGGCGTGATGAGTAGTTAACCAATCAATCCCTAAAATCACATCAAAAGCAAGTATCTTTAAAGAGATAAGGTCAATGGTAAGGTGATGGTGCCAACTTGAATCAAACAAGATTTATAAACGAAGGGATGTGATGAAAGTTTTCTCTAACGGAGTTTCCACAGAGATAGGTCAAAGTCTAATTTCTCCTGAGTCAAGTTTAAACGTTGAGCACATGCAGGAGAGAGATAAATGAATGGGTAAAGACCGTGATCAAGTAAGGTATAAACTTCGCAAGAATTTATAAATAGCTTACCCGTGATCACCTCGTTTGGGTTCTCGCATTATGACGGTCGATACAACAAACGCTCTTCCCGAATCGCTTGACTTTGACTTTTACGGGACGATCTTTTTAGTCGCCGTCCCGGTGAACTAGGTTTCGCTCTCGTCAATCTCGGCGATATGTCCTTCCTTTCCACAACTATAGCATACCTTGAATCTGTTGTGGGCGGTTTGACTGATATGTCCCTTTTTCGCATTTGTAGCATATAATGGCCGGTGGTCGTTTCTCCTCCCTAGAACCCGATTCTTCTGCCAGACCGCTGTCGTCTTCACATAGTCGTTGTTAAATCTCCTTTTTAAAATCTCCTCCTGACTCGCTTCTTACATTTCATGACCATGATTACCACCGGAGTGGTTACCATTTCGTCCGTCTGTTTCTTTTCTCCGAGTTATCATTATTCATTGACTCGCTATCTCAGTGCGATCCTGGTTATGGTCCTCGGTTGGCCGTACTCGTTATCTCGCTTCTAATAATTGAGCCTGCATTTACAACATCTGAATAAAGAGAAGTTTATGAAATGAGATCTTGACGTATCTAGGTTTCAAACCTCTAAGAAACATCCGCGTCATACGTTCCTCATTCTCCACCAAATGAGGTGCAAACACGGATAACTCTGCAAACTTTGCCTCGTCTTGAGACACCGTCGTGTTGTTTTGTTCGAATCGATGAACTCCACTTCCTTCATAATGAACACTTTCGGAAAGTATTTGTCATTAAATAGTCTCTGAAACGTCTCCCGAGACACGCTTTGAGTCTGCGGTGGATGGAGTACGCTTCACGACTCCCACCAAAGATGGTCTGCCTCGCCACGGAACATAAAGGAGGCGAATGGAACCTTCTGTTCTCTCCGTGCATCCCAAGACATCGAATATCTTGGTAATTTGCTTGACCCATGTTTCATGCCATGATCGGATCTCGCTTTCCCTTAAATTCTGTGGTCCCACTCTTTGAACTGTTTGGGCTGTGACAACCCGTGAATTGCTATCATTTTCTCTCAGATTTGAACACGAGTCTCCTCGTCCGATTTTGCATGAATCGCAAAAGCTTCTAAACATCCTCTCGTTCATCATCTCATTTCGATGGTGTTGTTCACGGGAGGAACATTGCCACTGTTTACGTTCTCCTCGTTGGTGAGTCTGAGCGTCTCCACGGTCTCATTTCCATTGTTAATATTCTCGATCGACATTCTCAAATCATCGTAATAAAAACAAGGGTTAATTAAGGAAATCAATATATCACATAATATCCCTATATCTTGACCAACTAACAAATAAGCTTAGGTAGGACACACTAGCGAAGGATTTACTCGTCTCTCCCTCCTAGTTCTATTCCCCGATCTCCACCAGGAGATCATATCCCTAAGCTCGATACCAACCGCGACGCCCCCAAAATAGGTATACATCACCCATTCCGAGTTGTCGATACATGGTGCGTAAACAACTACAACTTTATTATAACAACAATAAAACTGTGAGTTTAAATACAAATATTATCTTCTGAATAATATCTATACTCAAATAAATCCTCATCACATTTATTAATACATTATTTTACAAAAATGGTGAGGACTACTAAACAATCCTTTCTAAAACCTTCATTCCATACCCCAGGCTAAGTACTTTCGCTATATTCTCGCCTCCCCGAGAAGAATGGAACAAAAGGAAAAGGGTGAGCTCAACTAGCTCAAGAAAGAATATTATGACTAAGATAATATACAACAAATTATCGTTAGTCTTCAACAGAAAAAATTTAATAGAATCTGATAGACAACAAATTTTAAATCAATATTACGCAGTGAAATAATAATTCATTAGAAGAGTTAAGTAGAGAATGCAAACTACTATCTTCTATGCATATGAATTTAAAAGTTCATCGCTCTATCTTTTATCCTGTAACATCAATCCATAAACATCCGGAATCAAATATTCATCTTTTGCTACAGCCAAAGATATTCATCGATTAATCATATTCATTTAAACACTGCTTCATCTTTGCACTACTGAGCCAAAGATATTAATCGATCGGTCGTGTTCATCTCTAACACTGCTCATCTTTGCACTACTGAGGCCAAAGATATTCTTGAAATCATTCATCTTTGCACTACGTGCCAAAGATATTCAATAATATCATCATTTAAGACCGAGGATGATGAAAAATATTTTTAAAGAAACGAATCCAATTGAAACAAAATGACAAGGATTAAGGATTAAGGATTAGTACTTTGTTTTATCCATGTTCAACAATACCTCAAAATAATCATAGTGGTGTAAAATTCAAGAATGATCAAAACATGGATACAATCGGAGCTAGTATCCGAATAGATGTTTTGAACGAAAAGAAGAAATTTTATTTTTCTAATTGAATAGTGTCATTATCACGTGAATAATTAATAAGTATCGTGAATAGTAACTCAGACACCAAAAGATAGAAATTCCACAAAAACATTTTCACGCTTACGTGAATAGTACTTGTGAATAGTAACTTCGTGAATAGTAATTCATGAATAGTAACTCGTGAATAATAACTCATGAATAGTAACCCAGAGCATGAAAAAGTTCCAAATTTGATAAAAGTTCCAACTAATATTTCAAAGATAATGATATTGAAGAAATAATATCATTACTGAAAAAAAATAATATCCCTTACCTCAAAGAATCGATTTCCGGAATGAAAGGTCGGAAGTGATCTTTGAATGAAACTTGTCTTGAGCAATGACTCTCAAAATATCTAAATACTCACAAAATACGCTCGATAATATAGAGAGAGAGAGAGAAAGCTTATGTTTACGGTGTGATTTTCAATTCTAACTTAGTCCTCTATTTATAGGAAAATGTTAGCCGTGAAGCGCAGACTTGACTGCCACTGATGATGGCTTTACCTACTACTATTGCCACCCACCACATTTGAAATAAAATTCAGCACATTTCTTCACCAACCACAAGTGGGGCCCACTCAATTCTAGAATTTTCCACCAAAATCAATTATAAACCTAATTTCCGAATCAACACCTCTTAAAAATTCATAACAAATCATTCGTTCATTTTAAACGGTTCAAAATTTGTAGACATATATTCAACTTATATATGTATAACATATCCAAAAATCATAACGATCCAACGGTCGATTAAAAATTATAACTCATTAAATATATCGTAAAAATCTTTGATTTGATTTTAATACCTCCATTCCACAAAAATACTTTGATAAAACACCTCAACATTAAATCCTTTAATTATAACCACATATAATAAATAAATCTATCATTTATATCCATATCAAATAAATATTCTCTTATCATATAAATCAATAATTAATTATTCCCAAATAATATTACGAATCACAATTATGACAACCGACGGTTCCGGGAAAGAGGGCTTTCAGATAAGGATTTCTCTCATCTTGGTTGAATTAGGTGACCAAACCTCTCGATGTAAACTTTCTAGACATTGCCAATAATGCTATCTAATAATATTATTTAAATGATATGAATTATTGATCCGATAATGGAAAATCTTTGTGCGTTGACAATTATTAAAACAACAATAATATAAAATACCAACGCAACAATTATTGAATCAATAAAATAAAATATTGAGCGATAACTCTTGTAAAATTATTGAGTTGTCTTGCCTTGCTACGTAAGGATCAATAATTCAACAATCTTTATGCAATCTGGTAATATCTTTGTCGACCACGCGTATTCATCGTATTTTTTTACCATTTCCGGGTATTCCAACAATCTTAATTGAGAATAACTACGCTAGTTATTTTTAACCAACTTATATTTGTCGTTTTCTTCATCCAATCGCTTTTTACATTATGAGGCCCACACGGTGGGGCTGCTTGGCATTTAAATGCGAATATTCTAACGATCTGAATATTCCACGACCAAACGAATATTCCCCGACAACAATGAATATTTTATAACTACTTGCTTATTTTGAAATATTTGCGTATTTAACCCCTAACTATCCACATTAATCAAATCAACCCTTACTATTTCAAAATAATAAATAGAGAAAATTAAATTTCATTAATAATAAGTTGGGGTCTTACATTTAGCATCTGGAATTTTTGTCCATCAATCCACATATGCTGAAAAGATTCTCAGTCGTTTTCATATGGATAAAGCTCATCCTTTGACTACCCCGATGGTTGTTCGATCTTTAGAAGTTGATAAAGATCCATTTCGGCCTCTAGAAAGTGGGAAAGAAGTTCTTTGACCAGAAGTTCCATACCTAAGTGCAATAGGTGCTCTTATGTATCTTGTAAACTGTACACGACCTGATATTACTTTTGCTGTCAACTTGTTAGCAAGATCTGATTCTTCTCCACTAAGAGACATTGGGATGGGATCAAACACATTTTTAGATACCTCCGTGGAAGTATAGATTTTGGGTTATTTTATCCAAGAGATTCAACGTCGCGATTGGTTGGATATGTCGATGTAGGATATTTATCAGATCCACACAATGGAAGATCACAAACAGGTTATGTATTTACATATTGTGACACGGCTATATCCTGGAAATCCACAAAGCAAACCATGACAGCTACATCTTCAAATCACTCCGAGATTCTCGTTATACATGAAGCAAGCAGAGAGTGTGTTTGGTTGAGATCAATTATTCAGCATATTCAAAAATCATGTGGATTACCATCAATCAAAGACATTCCTATAATTCTGTATAAGGATAACGCTGCATGCATTGCTAAACTTAGAGGAGAGTACATCAAGGGAGAAAGAACAAAGCATATTTCACCTAAATTCTTCTTCACACATGAGCTACAAAAGAAGGGTGATATAGATGTGCATCAAATTCGATCATGTGATAATCTAGCCGACTTATTCACAAAGTCGCTACCAAGTGCAACATTTGCAAAACTTCAGAAAAAGATCGGAATGTGTCGACTGAAAGACTTATGACAACATTTCATCAAGAAGTAATGAATTCCTTTTGAGGGAAGACTGCTTTTTTTCCTTAGTCACGGTTTTTATCCCATGGGTTTTTCCCGACAAGGTTTTAACGGCGATCGATTAAAAAGATATTTATGTAAAAGATATGTATTCTTTTTTCCTTCGTTAAGTTTTTTTCCACTGGGTTTTCTTAACAAGATTTTTAATGAGACATAATCTTCTATCGTAGGGAATCAGGGAAAGTGTTATAACATGTGATAAAGTGATTCCCTCCTCAAGAGGGTTTCACTCCGTGACTCTCCTCTCTCCTTTTCTCCTTCCTCCCCCGTGACTACTGCCTTGCCTATATAAGGAGTATCATGATATTGAAGAATGGATATATAGAATTTCTCTGAAGAATTTCTCTCTTTTTCTCTTATTTATTCTCTCTAAATTCATGCAGCAATTATAAAAAGTATCTTTATACACTTTGTTAAAGTTTTATAACAAGTAGTAATAAGTTTTGGTATTTTTATTTTGTTTGCTCAATGCTTTTTACTACCAAATTCTAAAAATCATAAATAAAAGCCAAAAAAACAATTCCATACATGTCCAATTTACCATATTAATATATCTATACTTTTTTCATAGTTGAAAATATTAGCAAATTTTATTACGTGTCAGAAATAAAATTTATTCATCATACATAAGATCAGTGCAATCCCTGACCAAAAATTGGGCCACAAGTTTTTATTATGTGCATATATAATTTCATCACTTTGCAAGTTATTATACTCCCGCCGTACTGTAATATAAGCCATTTTAAAAAAATATTTTTGTTTCTTAATATAAATAATTTAAGAATTTTAAATAAATATTAATTATTTAATTTTCAATATTACCCTAATTATTAAATATAACTTTAATTTTCTCATTATTTTTGTCCAATAAATAATACTTTCTTTTTCAAAGAACAATATAAACAATTGATATTATATTTAATATTATCTGAATCATTTCTTTAATACTTGTGCACAACTTTAAAAATACTTATATTAAAGAACGGAAAAAATACATACACGAGAACAATATTTAGGTACTCAAGTTATACAACTTCTCAGCATAATTTTTCTATACAAAGTCGATTCACATGAGATGGGACTGATTAGCATAAAATTAACTTTGATCAATTGACCAATATACACAAGTCAGAAGGTGATCTCTCCATCTGCGTGTCAACACTGTATTGGTCAATTGATCTACTTACCATAAAATTAATTTCATAATAATCGGATCCGATTCACATGGTTCTAAGACCCATCAACAAAGGATAAACAGAATTAGGTACCAAAATTCCTCAACATTAATCACATATTCAGCTTGTAAAGCATCTTGTCCTGTATGGTACACTAAAACAGAAAATAGTTCAAAATTGACAATTGGAGATGGACGCCATCAGTCGTATACAAGTTCTCGAGTTTGGAGTTGTCTAACGAAGGAGGTTAAAATCAACACCTCAATTCCCTTCAAGTTCAGCACCAAACTCCTCCAATCTTTTAGCATCATACTCCAGATCCCGGACCAAAGCATGGTTGACTGATCCATCGTCTTCACTGGCATGTATTTGCCTACCACCAAACCTAAAATGACGAGCAGGATAATTAAAAACTTAGCCGCAAAGCAAAAAGTGGCAGTTGCTGACAATATGAAGACAATAACACCGAACGCCAGCACCATTCTCTATGAATAAAAATTAATAACATTATACTTATAATAAAATAAATTGACATGCAAAGCTTAAAGATATAGCAAGTCAACAGAGCCTACAATCAATGGAAAAGGGAAAGGGTACCCCAAGAAAAAAAAAATACACATAAGAGAGCACACATTTCCAATTATATTTCGATGCTAAGCAAACAGATATATTCGCTGAAAATAAGAATCATGTGTAATCAAATAAAAACAAGACCATTACACTTTGGAGATAAATAAGGTATAATTCTTCCATATGTATATAGGATGATCTTGCATAGTTTTAATAAGCTGTTTTTATGGAAGAAATATATTTCTAGGTTATTTAGCAGTTTTTCTTAATTGATTTATGGACTACTGAACAATCTTGCTAATGGAATGTCTTGCTACTAATTAATGTCACTTAAAAGTGGTGACATGCTATAGCAGAGGACACACCCCATGAGGGAAACCATACACTACTCCAAGCTTGTGAAACTGAAAGAGAGAGTACCACATGGCCCACCTCGTGTTAAATAGTTTACAAGGATAGTTAACACAAGCACATCACCACTTGGTTTATTTACTGCTACAGAATAGTCAAAGTAATTGGCGGACAGTTTTTGCTTATTGCAGTACTGGTATTAAATGAAGTCCTCTACCAACCCACACTTTTATAATCCACATGAGTGTGCTACTTAGGTAGACAATAACTCTGCTGATTAAGCCAAAAGTCAAAAGTATCATGGAGGTATTAATTACCATCGTCCATTCATCAACTCTATGCACTTCTGGGCATCCTTTCTATCCTTAAATCTTACCAGAACAACACCCTGTGGATGATTCTCACAAACCTGCAAACATAACCAAACCAAAACATAAGACCAAGTACTTTCATACACAATTCAAGTAGAAGACTCAATTAAATGAAACAGCCTCAAAAATTGTAACATGCATGATCATGAATTATTTTAAAAAATGTAATTGGTCTTCAAGTTTGTAAAAGTAAAATTGGAATTTATAAGAGAAAGAGGGAGAAGGACCTATTTTAACTAGTATCCTTTACATATAAGATGCCGTGACACTACTGTATAAGTGACTTTCCAAGTCCATTCACCTTACTGCACTACCAAATGATGTTAACCCCGTCCCCTAGCTATAGATACTTTTTACAAAGGATATCCTATTCCTTCCACCTCCCATACCCCATCTACCAAAATGAAGCATAGGTCCATCAAAATATACAAAGATGAAGAAAACAAGCAAAATGTACAAGAGCCTTCTTATAGGAGTCCTGATTGTTACTTTTTGACGTTAACGCATTCTACTTTTGACGGCCTATTCCAACTAAAGTTTACTAAGTCCTGCTAATGGAGCAATAAGACATGGTGAGAATCGAATCGATAAATAGAGGAGATATAATGATTTATTGATCCATTCAGAAGAGCAATAAGACATGGTGAGAATCCAATGGAAAAATTGAGAAGATATAATGATTTATTGATCCATTCAGAAAACCTATTGAACCAAATAGATATTGTAGATTGTGAATCTTTGGTCATGCATACAAATAAATAAGATCACAAATAAGGTCCTTATAAGGTTAGCATACCAAAATGTTACAACGGAGAATAGGAGAAAAAAGGTAGCAGCATGCCAAATTAAACTAGAAATTAGTTCCAATACCTTGACTGATTCCACTGGACCTTGCTTTACGCATTCATCTTCAACATCTTCTGCTAATTCAGCATGAAGATTCTCATTAGCCTGACAGAGTTACTAGAATATTAGCCAATTTAAACCGTGTTATCAACAGTAAAATAGGACACTGATTGCAATATGGGAGGCCCAATACATAGTGTTAAAATATATAAATAAGTGCCAGTCTTGAGTGGTTTTAGCGAATGTTGAAATATTATTATGATAGTCACTACTAGATATGTCCAAATCAAAACTTGTGTAATCAACAATAAACTCAGAGCTATTTAAACCAAAGTAAGCTTTTCATGATATACAATTTTTACATATCTTCCCTTTCACCCAGCCTCTCAGTTTGTGTGTGTGTGTGTATTGGAGGGAGGAGGGAGGAGGGAGGAGGGAGGAGGGGGGAGGCATTACTCTCATTTCTGCAGGGGAGAACATATGACGGAGAATAACAGTAGTTGGAATTAACAACTTCGCATCGTCACGGCCGCCTAAACCATAAGAAAGGAATACTATATTAGGGGTTATGCATTTTATACCAGGTATTATATAATTAAACAAAATTTACTAAGCAAACTACGTAGGAGAAATGTAAAATATAAAAAGATACATGATTTCTGACCGAACTAACCTATTTATACAATACAGTTTCTACATGAATGTGCTTGATACATATTTACTCTTGTTAAGATGAAATATTCTTACTTCTTCCAAATAATACTTCCATGGCACAGTAAAGCAATTATCTCAGGTATCTAGGACATGTTTAAGTAGACGTCCTACAAGTGTGGAACACATTCTCAACAAGAAAACTTCCATTATGGAAATGTAAGAAAGGAATTGGACAAGTATGTTGGCCCTATAGAAGTGTTTGTTCTTCCAAGTTCCAACAAAGCTACCTAAGCAACAACCCCCCACTTTCCTGCCCCAAGAGAGAGAGAGAAATAGAGAAAATTTAGAACCTTACTCATCAAATTTAGTTTTTATATTAAAGAGATTTCAGATAAGTTATAGAAACTAAAGCATATGCTCTTGACATTATTTTGGTAAACATTTCAGATCTGTACCATGCCCTAACCCTTTTAATATATTTTAAACCAGCATCTCCACTAGATCGTAGTAACCGAAAACTATGGTAGTCAGCCCTAGTAAGAACCTAAACAACTGTTCCTCACCAATTTGGTGGCTTAGCTAGTAGGACTTTCTATCACTTGCTCTACTTCTATTCACATGAAACCTATAAATTCTTACAAACTGTAACTGTTAGAAAATATTGAACAAGAAAAAATAGATTGATACAAACTGTGAGATAAGAACCTACCCCAACCAAGCATCTTGTGTTCAACCTTCTGAAGTTTCTTCTTCTTCCTCTTGTCTGCTTGTTTGGCTATAAATTTCTCCCCTGTGAAGTGTAGTAAAAAAAATTCAATACAACATTTAAGGCATTTGTATAAGCTAATATCTTAAATACAACAGAATAATAAATGTGCCATATTCTATATGGTAAGTGAACATATTCATAAGGATGACCTAACAGCCAAAACCACTGTGGGCCACCGCATCTTACCTTTCTGCTCGAACTTGGCTAGAGTAACAGACAAAGGAATCTTCCCACCAGGCCGTAGAGGTGATCCATCCAAAATTTGCAAGGCCAGAGCAACTGAAGGTTCCTAACATATAGAAAAACAGGAAATAACATAAGAAGCACAATCAAACAAAATTACATGTCACACTTGAGACTGGAGCAATACAAACATTACCTTCAGATACGAAACAAGAGCATCCCCCTTTTTTCTTCCAGTCTCCTTATCAACATAAATCTTCACACGAGGCTTTTTTGTTTCAGGGTCCTAAAAATTTCAATCATACGAAATCACGAAATTTCCTCAAAGACTATATCTCTTTAAATTGAAATTTATACCAAAACTATTGTGCATTTCATTAACTACTACCGTATTTTATTTTTTCTAAAAAGCAACTGATAGGTATTTTCCAAAAAAAAAAATCAAAAAACAAATGGCTGAACCTAGAATTAGGATCGATGGATAAAGCATCTATAGATTCAGTTTATATGTTAGGCACAAAAGTTTTAATGCTTCTGCCAGAACCAAAGATATGCAAACGAAAACATACAAGTGATATACAAAATTCATTAAGTTCTTTCTAACTCTTTTATATAATCTTGAGTTACCGATTCCCTGACAAGGCACTCAACCAATGCGGCAATGTACAACTCTCTGAGAAAGTATTGATTTGTTTCTCATGCACTTTAAACATGGAAAAAGGTGAATAACGAATCATCATTATACGCACCATTCACTATATGATAGACCATGACCAGCAAGAATATCCCTTGCATGATTTACACATATATGGTTGTAGTGTTTTACCTTCTCTTTCTGAATAATTCTCTTAGGCATACACCAATACAAATTGCAACTTTACTTGCATTAACATATGCACTAAAAGCATGCACACTATTTTGTAGTAAGTTCAGACATTTAAACATTGACTTGAACGCCAAGAAATATTCGCTGCATGAATTAGAAAAGACGAAATTCCCTACCTCCTTTATTATCCCACACTTGGAAAATACTTCAACCACCTGAAAGATACTCTAGAATTAGGGTCACTAACAATAAAAAGAAATGTAAAACAGTAAAAGACATAAATATAGAGGCATCTATCCATGGACACCCTACTTCCATATGACGTTGGTACAGTCGGAACAAAGCTTATGAAGATATAAATTAGAAGCAATAACATACCTCATCAAAAGTAACATCTTCAGGCAATCCAGTCACATAAACATGGGTGTTAACTTTTAATTCAAACCAGCTATCAGGAGGCTTATTCGGTTCCTGGAAAGGCATCAAATATAGGAATCAAATTTAGAAAGAAAAGATAATCCAAACGATGAACCATAAAATAAAACAATAACTGTCGTTAACTACAAGGCAGAAGCAACATCTGACTGTCTAAATAAATTGCAATGCAACATAATGATGGCATCTGACAACATTAAGTACAGAAACAAGCAAAACACTACATGAACATAATATGCTAGTATTATAAGAAATAAAACCAGGTAGAGAAACAAAGTGTAAAGCTACATAAGCTATAGAAATAAAAAGAACGACAACAAAGAATACCTTCTTCTCAGCTGGCTTTTCAGGTGACTTTCTCTTGGCATCACGCACTGCTTCTGCAATTTCACTACTAACATTGACCTCTTCCTTTATAGGGGCATCATCAACATTAACTGTTGGAAAGAGTTCGTCTTCCCGGTTGAAAGTCATCTTCTCTACATCATAGTCGCTACTTGCGATTGTTTTATCATTATCCTACCATAAATCAGATAATCAATGGCTATACTCTGTTCATGGAAACTCCTTTTTTGCAAATAATTTGTTTTGATACATAACAATAATTTCTTTATAAGCACATAATTCTAAATAAAGGTACATATATAGCTCTTTGTGGCTGGGGTTTGATTTTGATACCACAAAAAATAAGAGCATTTGTACTAATAATGTGGATCTCTATTGATTATAGAGAATTCATAAGCCGTAGATGATTGGCTAAGATCATTAGTTATAAATATATAACACCTAATAGCCACAGAATTTACCCCAAGCCTTGTCTCTGTCAACATTATGTATCAAAACCACACCCATGCCGCACACACACACTGGACTCAACCGCTTATCATTTGGCTTTTAAGCTTGTGAGACCTTGCCACTCAAGCTAAAACTGCTCAATCTATTTCTTCCCTTTCAAAAGAATTTGCATAACAGGTTTTAAAGATATTTAATCAAGTTATCTAATGTTCTATATATGACATCAAACAGATCAAAGTATTTCTTCCTATGCTTGCTCAGAAGTCAGAATAAACTATAAGCTTCCCAAGCCAAAGCCAAGAAACAGTTCAAAGAGTAAACAGAAGTTATAAACTATATAATAAGCTAACACAAACATACCATAATAAGCTAACATAAATCAACGCCTACCTGGGGAACCCAAGCTCTAATACCCCTATCCCACTTGTATGTAGTCCCATCATCATCAGTGAATTCTTCATCACCATCTGGGGGTGTTGAAGGTCTTTCAAGATCATCAGCCTGTATATTGAAGTCTTTTTTCAACATCTCTGCTTCTGCTTCTGCCTCCGCCTCTGCCTTTGTAACCTCTTTCTTCCATTGTTCAAACTCATCATCATTGTTGGAGGGCATGGACACTGCAAAATAAACCTTACAGTGAGGCCGGTTAGGAAAAACAACGAAAACAAGTATAGCATCACTGGGTAAAAAGATAATCAGTACCCTGTTGATAGATGTTAGAAATCAACTCAGGAATTGCAGACAATGGCTGCCAATCACTCCTTCCTTCAGACCATAAAAATGTGCTTTCAGAGAGATATCCACTCAAAAAATGCTCTGTCCAGGCGAAGAAACAAGCTTAAATACATGGTTCAATAGCCCGTAAGACCATTTCAACATGATTACAGATGGAAAAATTGTCCCAAAATCATGCCCTATTAGTTACTGGTGGAACTGAAATAACAATGAAGGAAATAATATAAAATAAAACGAGGGCAACTGACAACTGTTTAAACCATCAATTTTGTATTAATTTGAAATATAGTGCAAATTTCACTAATTATAACCAGATAGATGCAAGACTAACCGCACAACTCAGAAAAAGCATAAGGACCAATATGTTGCTGATCTTGGCCAAGAATGTACCATCCCAATTCATCTTTTATTTCAGAACTCTGCTGACCGCCATTTTGTTCACCTACAAGTATAATAAATATAAGCCCATTATATATTCGATAAGAAAAAAAAAACCTAAAAACAAGTATATATACTGATTCCATTCATACATATATAAATAAGCAGATATACAATAGACATTAAAGCAAGGTTGAACAATGGAGTTCATCTATCTTTTCCAAATCCTTAACTAAGATTTCAACCAGTTTGAAGAGACAGCCTTCTGAATGATAAAATACAAAATCAGAGGCAATTTCAAGTATCGAATTCGAGAAACACCAAAGTATATACACATAATACATATACACACGTATATATCATGCAGATGCTTAGTTAGGGTTTAACATGTATGCAAAATAATTCTCCAATTGGGAAAAGAAAAATGAGTAAAATTTATCAATCACCATTACTCTGTTGTTGTTGTTGTTGAAGGTTAGTCTCAATATCATCAGGACCACTCGCCATTGATTCTCCTATAGTTCCTTCTTCTTCGATGTCGGTCCCTTTTGGGCAGCTGAAAAGAAATGCCTGTAAACCGGTTTGGAAGTTGAATATCGGGTTCAGGGCTTTATTCCATGAGCTTTTTCCGCAACAAGAAACTTTGGCCCAAGTTAATACCTATTTAAAACGGAACAAGAAAGTACATTTTTTTAAATAATTACAATAATAGTGCATTCCTAAAATATTTATATAATTAATGTATTTAAATATTTTATTTACACAATTAATGAATTTATTCTTCTTTTAATTTAATTGTGTGCTTTAATGAGATGATGACGTGACAAATCAATTTTTCAAAAATAAATTATTCACGATTTTTGTGGGTATCGTGTTTCAATTTGAATTTCGTGTATAGGATATTTGTTGTTTCTCTTTCAATTGGAAACTCTTATTTTGTATTTTGGGAACTTTCTAAGCAAACTTATTTCCTTCTAAGTTGAGTCGGTCGTTCTCTCCGATAGGTCTTCGTCGTCGCCGTTTTGGTTCTTCAGTTCGTCGTTGTCGTCTTCTTCTTCAGTTCGTGGTGGTTCGTAAGTTGTGTGGTGGGTTCTCCTTTATTGCTACTACATTTTTCGATCTTTGATATTTCTTTCGTTTTTGTTTATGATAATTTCTACGAGGAAGAGTATGGAGGGAATGGGTGATAAGAAGTGTGATGGGAAGAGGAAAAGAATTAGGGATGATGATTATGTTAAGGATGTGAAGAAATATGTGAAGGTGAATGATAGTGTGGAGTCCCCAAAGTAGGGGAAGAAGTTAGTGGTGAAATCACCTCTTAAAGATAAGAAATCGGGGAGACATGTGTCTAAAAAGGCTAAGAAATTGATGTATTTGGATTTTGATTTTGAAAGTTCGCCAAACAAAGTTGGGAAAGAGGATGAAGATGAGGCTCATAGCCGAAAAATTATTCCCCGCCAAAAACATCTTAAGGTTTGTTATTTTAATTATTTTTAAGAATCTGGAATTTTTAGTTGTTTTTGGTTACTTGTGTATTTGTTTTGGTGTCTGGTGTTGTTCAATTTGGTTACTGATTAATGTTTATTCGTTAAAATGGTTATGTACACTCTAAGTGGAGGTTTGGTTACTATTGTATTCTGTTTTGGTTACTATATACTTTTTTACATTTACATAGGTTGATTAATTTGGTTTTGGTAACCTGTTGATTGTATTTTGGTTACTAATGTTAATATATATGGATACGTACCTTTGTATAGATGATGAAATGTGTTTTGTTATTATAGAGTTGTAGTACTGTCATGACTGTACAACTTGTTTTTGAAAAAATGGTTATTTTCACTCCGAGTGGAGGTTTGGATACTAGTATATTCTGTTTTAGTTACTAGATACCTTTTTACATTATAAAAGTTGATTATGTTGGTTTGGTAACCTACTGATTGAGTTTTGGGTACTAATTTGAATATTATTGGACACTGTTGATTATATAGTTGTTAAAATGTATTTTGTTACCCTAGAGTTGTAGATTGATGAATGTTCAACTTGTATTTGTTAAAATGGTTATGTTCTCTCCGAGTGGAGGTTTGGTTACTATTATTTTCTGATTTGGTTACTAGATACTTTGTTACATTACAAAGTCAGATTATTTTGATTTTGGTAACTTGCTGATGTTGTTTGGTTACTAATGCTAATATATTTGGATATTATTGATTGTATAGTTTTGGTTTTAAAGTTTGACGAATGTTCCATTCTTATTTGGTTAATGTGTACATAATGTAATTTATTGTAATGTATTGTATTTTCAGATTTGGGATCTATTTTATGAGGAACATCATCGCAATTTTACAGCAAAAATTATTTATTGGTCTGATATGGAAGTGACAAGTGTTATAAAGAATAAATTGTCTGAAGTTCAATTAAATAAGTTTAAATTGTTTTGTTTTGGGAAATTTTTAGATGTTGGACAGCCCCAAATGTTTTCACAAATAATCCATCATGCTTTGGTGAGAGAAATTTATCAAATGGATAATGGGGAGATGTGGTTTCTGTTTGTTGAGAAAAGGGTAAGATTTAGATTGGCAGAATATATTTGTTTGATTTCTGGGTTGAGTTAGCAAGGAGATGAGGATATTGATGGATTCAAGGGAATGGAAAATATGTTGGTGGAAAAGTTTTTTGGAAATGAGGTTGTGACCCGTTCTAGTATTGGGAGGATATATAGGAGTGTTGTTTTTGATGATGATGATGAGGCTGTCAGGATGTCCATCATATTCTTAGTTTTTAATTTCATATTAGCTACTGTCTCAGATAATTATGTTGATGAAGCTTTGTTTAACTTTTTTTCTTATGGCGACATTGAAAGTTATCCATGTGGGAAATTTGCATTTGAACAGACGAATAATTCATTATCGCTTGTTGTTAAGGGACATGTAAAGAAGGGTAAGAATGGGGGTGTGATATACAATTTTTACAAGGACAGTTATTGTAAATCTTACAAGTTGAATGGATTGCCCTATGTTTTTCAAGTTTTTTTGTTTGAAACAATTCCTACACTGAAAGTCAGGGGTTTCTGTATTGATGATCATGTTTCAGAAGTTAGGTTATTTAGATGGAGGGAGTTAGGGAAGGCTCCTAAGAATGATAAGTTGAATGATTTAGTATTTGGTTCTGGTCAGGTATGTTGGTTACCATTTACATTAAATTTGGTTACCTTTATATATATGGTTACTGACTTAAATTTTTGGTTTTTTTGTGTATTGTTTTGTTTCTTTTATATGTTCAATGTTTCTGACATGATATATTTATTGTTATTAATATGTTTCAGTTGATTATTCAAAATCTCATTCCTATGGACGATGAGAAGGTGTGTTTGGATTTGGGTGGTTTTCACTTTTTTAGTGGAAATGATGGTGGCTCTAATATTGGTGATATTAAAGTGGAAAAATCCAGAAAGGATAAAGACTTTGGATTTTCACTTTCTGATGTGAAAAAAATTATTGATGCATGGGTGAAGCCTTTGGAAGAGAAGGTGACGGAGGTTAAGAAAAAAATTGAGAAGATGGGGGTTGAATTGAAAGATGAATTGCATGTTTTTTATATTCAGATTTGTAGGGACATAAAGAAGATTTTGAGAAAGCAGTTACATAGCCAGCCTAGTTCTAGTGAAGGGAGAAATGAAATTGATGATGATGATGATGATGGTATTAAGTTTGATGAGGATGTTGATGCTGGTAATGTTAATGATTTAAATTATGATGTTACGTCTGTTGAGGATGATGTTGTAGTCAAAGGTTTTGATGATGCAAAATAGTTTCATGGAAAAGTTGATGCTGATGTTGGTGGGTTTGGTTGGGTTCTGATTGATGAAGATGATGAAAAGGTTAACATATATGTTTGTTTTTCATTTGTGTTTCATGTTATTATAATGAATGCTTAATATTTTTTTTTAACAGATTGATAACAAGAATGACAACCCAACTTCTGATATTTTAAGGCGAAGTCATGGGAAAGAAATTATTATTTTTACCCCTAGTGGGGTTCATATTGATGTGGATAATGAAAAGGTTAGACATTTTAGTTTGTTTTTCTTATGTTATATTTTTGTGTGTTATATCGATCAATTAGATGTTTTTTATGTTTACAGAGTGACAAGAGCAATGACATTCCAAGTTTTGATATTTTAAGTCAGTCTTCTGGAAAAGAGATCGTGTTTTTACCCCTATTGAGGTTCGTAGTTTTTTCAACATTAGTTACCTTCATAGTTTGTATTGGTTACTTCGTGACAGTATTTCTGTTACTGTTGAATCAGTTTGGATTTTGTATTTGATATTGTATTTATTTTTTGTGACATGTTTTGTATATTGTTAAAGGGGAGTAAAATTGAAGCACTAGACAAGTCGTTACTTGATGAGATGGTTTTAACGACACAGGATATACTTAATTGTGTTGAAGTTGAGAAAACTGCATCTAAACCATGTGGTAGGCCTGTCCGTACGTCTGCGAAGAGTGTTGTGTTGAGGAGTCCATATACGTCGAAGTTTGGTTCAGTTGATTCAACTTCTTCTGTTGTGGATCCTAGACCATTACGTAGAGGTCTGTCTGCATTCCCAAATGTTTGTATGGGCATGCCTTCAAAATTTAAAGATGTTATGTTTGATCAACGGTTTATGATTAGCTTAAATAACAGAAAAAGGTATGTTATTTGTAGTCTAAGATCTATATAGTCTTTTTTTTTTTAGAAAAATAAATCATTTGTTCTCTCTTACTAATATGTTATTGTTTTGAAGGATTGAAAAATTTTCGGGAGATCGTGACAAGATTGAACTTGCGTTTAGATTTGGGTCTGTCCTAATATCATCTAAACTGTGGTTTTACAAGTTGAAGACACCTGTACAGTGTTTTGATGATGATGTGAGTTTGTTCATTTTTTGAAATTCTATTTAGTGAGTTATGGTTACCTTATTTAATTATTTTGGGTACTAGTTGTGAATGTTTTAGCTACCTTTATCATAAAGTTTTTTTTTGTCAATTGTTTACATCTGATATCAACATTTGTTTGTATTACTATAAGACCCCAAATTTTATAAAGATTTAATTTTCTCAAAATATTTTTTTAATATTATGGTGTGAATTTGATATAATGTTATAGTTGTGGGTAATATTTATAAATTTTGAAAAGTAAATATTCGATTGGTCGGGAAAATATCCGTACGACGGCACAATTGTAAGACCCCAACTTATTATTTAATGAAATTAAATTTTCTCTATTTATTATCTTGAAATAGTAAGGGTTGATTTGATTAATGTGGTAAGTTATGGGTAAAATGCGAAATTATTTCAAACAAGCAAGTGGTTTTAAAATATTCATTGTTGACAGGGAATATTCGTTTAGTCGTGAAATATTATTACTTTGTCGTGGAATATTCGATTTACTGACCTTGACCTTATTGTGGGGCCCCATAACGAGCGATTGGATGAAGAAAACAGCAAGAATAAGTTGGTTATAAATAACAGGCGTAGTTATTCTGAGATTATCTTTGTTGGAATACCCGGTTAAAACACACAGAATGCACACGATATTATACCAATTATTAATTCTTACGTGAAGGCCTTTTACTCAATAATTGTTACGGTAATTCTTTGCTCGATTATTTTATTTTATTGATTCAATAATTCTTTGCGTTGATATTTTATATTACTTTGTTGTTTTAATAATTGTCACCGCATTATTTTATTATCAGAAGAATAATTCATATTATCTGAATAATATTATTAGATAATATTATTGGCAATGTCTAAAAAGTTATGTCTAAAGAGAGGTTTGGTCATCTAATTGCGCGTCAGTAAGGAGAGATCCTTATTGGAAAGCCCTCTCTTTCCTGGGAACTGCCTGGTTGTCAGTAATGTGATTCTGTAAGATTATTTGTGAATAATTAATTATTGATTTATATGATGAGGAAAATATTGATTTTATGTGGATATAGATGGAGAAAATTTTTAATGTGACAATTGTTGAAAATTAATATTTTATCTTTTTCTGATAAAATAATTCATTTAAATATATTATTTTAATAATATATTGATGGTGATATTTTACAATGAATGTGGTATATATGAGTATATGAGGAGGAAGAGTATTTTTGTGGCATTAAATGATTAACACATGTTTTGTGTGTTTGCACCCCAATTCTTGATAGAAATTTGATTATAAACATAAAATCGTCCGTTTGTGGATTTCGGTCAATTTTTGTTTGGAATTTGGAAAAACTTTCTTCTGCAAAGTTGTAGAGAATGAAATTTCCTATAAAAAGACATGTGGTTCGAATTTTTCTGATAAAGGGCTATTTATTATGAATTATTGAAGTTCCGTAGTTCCGAAATAATTAATTTTTGAAAGTTTTAATTATTTTTAATTACAAAATGTTTTTTTTGCTTGGTGAAATTGCATTAAACATGTGCAAGGTGGTGAATTGATTCAAGAGGTGGGCTTGACAATTTTGTAAATATAATAATATTATATTAAATTTTACATTTTGGTGTTCTAAGCATTTTCCTATAAATAGGGTGCTTAGGTTAGAATTGAAAATCACACCAAAAATTAAAATCTTCTCTCTCTTTCTCTCTCGATATATTGAGCGTATTCTTGTGAGTATTTTAATACTTTGAATGTTCTTTATCTGGTGCAAGTTCAAGTCATAGCCTATATCCTGTTTCAACTAGAAGTATTATCTTTTCGAGGTAAGGGATGTTATTTTCTTTTTAAATGATATTATTTTCTTCAATATCATTATCTTGAAAATATTGGTTTGAACTTTTAATCAAATTTGGAACTTTTGTGTCGGGGTTCTTATTCACGTATCGACACTTTATTCACGAATCGACACTATTCATCAAAAAATGAAAATTTTCTTTTTCGTCTAAAATATCTATTATGGATACTAGCTTTGATTGTATCCATGTTTTGATCATTCTTGAATTTTACTTCACTATGATTATTTATGAGGTATTTTTGGACATGAAATAGCTGAAATATGAATCCTTGATATTTATTCTTTTGTTTCAATTGGATTCGTTTTCTTTAAAATATTTTTCATCATCCTCGATCCTAAATGATGATATTATTGAATATCTTTGGCCTCAGTAGTGCAAAGATAAATGATTTTATAATGAATATCTTTGGCGTGTAGTGCAAAGATGAGCAGTGTTGAGATGAACATGGCCGATCGATGAATATCTTTGGCTTTGTAGTGCAAAGATGAATATTTGATTCAAGATGTATATTGATTGATGTTACAGGGATAAAATATTGATGATGGACTTTTAAATTCATAGATAGTAGTATATTTCATTCTCTACGTAACTCTTCTATGAATTATTATTTTCGCTGCGAATATTGATCTGAAACTTGTTGTCTATTGTATTTTATCAGATTTTTCCCTGTTGAAGATTAACGATAATTTGTTCTATATTATCTTAGTCATAATATTCTTTACTAGGCTAGTTGAGCTCACCCTTTTCCTTTTTGTTCTATTTTTCTTCTCAGGAGGCGAGAATGTAGCGAGTACTAGTCGGGGTATGTAATGATGATTCTAGAAGTTGTTTAGTAGTCCTCATCATTTTTGTAAAATAATGTATCAATAATTGTGATAAGGATTTATTTGGGTATGGATATTGTCTAGAAGACAATATTTGTATTTAAACTCACAGTTTTTATGATGTATTAATAAAGTTGTAGTTGTTTCTGTACCATGTTATTGACGACCTAAAATGGGTGATGTATTTTGGGGGCGTCACAGTTGCTGTAAAAGTTATTCACGTAAGGTGACACAGTTGTGCTGTATACCTTATGAGTGATGTATACCTGGTTGTCACTTTCCCCCAGAACGTGAAGTTGAATTCTTTATTGATCTTCCAACATGTCATTTTCCTGACGTATTCCTGTTCTTTATGTATATGATGTGTGAGTGAGTGAAAAATGGTGGAAAAGAAGTGAGAGTGATGTGTGTGAAAGTGACATGTTGCTGGAAAAGTGAAAATTGTGTGTGAATATATATATATATATATATATATATATATATATATACTTTTATATATATATTATATAAAAGTTTTGTTTTATTAGATTATAAATAGAATGTATTATATTTTATTTAAAGTTTATGTTTTATTAAAATATTTTATTGCATAGTAATGCATAGTGAATATCAGAAAATTCACGTGAAATCAACGAATTCGCGCCCGTGAATAAAATCTTCTGTTCACCTGTGAATTATTTTCAAATAGTATCCTTCCATTCTCCTATAAATAGGATATTTAGTTAGAATTGAAAATCACACGAATCGATCGAAATTTTCTTCTATAATATTGAAGTATTTCTTTTCGAGTTTTAGGAAGCTTTGAGTGTGAAAATAATGAAAGTTTTCTTCAAGAATATATCCGTTATACCGGTTGGAATACTCTTCTTTTTTGAGGTAAGGGGGTATTATTTATTTCATATTACGAAGGGATATTATTTTTCATATTAATATGAATATTATTTTAGATTCAATATTCATAAAGAAATTTTATTTAGCTCAATATTCGCAAGAAATATTATATTAGTTTTAATATTAAGTAATGAATATTATTTTCGCTTTAATATTCTTAATGATATTATTTTCGTTTAATATTAAGTAAGGGATGTTATTTTTGTTCAATATTAAGCTTGAAATAATATTTTCTTCCATACTACGTAGTATGTAAGTAATATTATTTAGATTTTTAGATTTTGAATTCTATACTCAATTGGTTAAAGTTTTGGCTTCTATACTCCATTAAATTAGTAGAATATCTTTGATATTTGCGCTTCATCCAGTATTTTTTCATGAAAATATTATTCTGAACATTCTTGATAAGTTTTAACTTTTTTATACCGAGTACTATTCACGGGTTACTATTCATTAAGAAGTCTTATTCACGGGTACTATTCACTCGAAAGTACTATTCACCAAGTACTATTCATGATAAAAATTGATTCGCTTTCGGTCCAAATCATTTTTGGTACAATATTATTCTTGAATTTTACTCCACAAAGCAAAGATCATGTTGATGATTTGAGCGTTATTGAATCTGGATAAATTAAATTATAAATCTTTAAAATTTATCCTTGAACTTGTTTTATTGAATTATTATGTCATTGTCATCATCCTCATGCTTATATTGTTATGAAAAGTCATCTTTGGCCGTAGTGCATAGATGGACTTGGTATGATTATGATCAGGGATTATTCGGTATAATCATGACCGTAATGTTACAAATGATGTGATAAAAGTCCTCATTGACCCGTAGTGCATTGATGGATAGTTTTTGGTATGATTATGGCCATGGATTCTCTTGACGAGGTGCAGAGATGAATTATTTTATGGCATGATCACGGCCAGATTGATGAAAAACACGATTATCTTTGGCGTAGTGCATGGATAATTCGTGGTCACGATCTTAAAGAATATAATTGGCCGTAGTGCGGGGGGATGATTCGATGATGTGGATTATTTATTAAGCTAAGCCTCGTGATAAAATTGATGATAAATCTTTTAAATCATAGAAGATAGTAGATTTTATGCTCTCTTGACTCTTCTAATAGATTGCTTATTCACATTGCGATTGTTGATCTAAAACTTGTTGTCTATTATATTCTATCAGTTGTTATACTATTGAAGGCTAAGGATAATTTATTCTGCATTATCTTAGTCATAATATTTCTTACTGGGCTAGTTGAGCTCACCCTTTCTTTCACTCTTCTCTTCAGGAAATGAGAATATAGCTGGGACTAGTCGGGAAATGGATTGACGGTCCAGATGGTTGTATTAGTAGTCCTCACTCTTCTGTGAAATAGTGTGATAATAATTGTAATGAGGACTTATTTTGAGTTTGAATACTGTCTAGAAGACAATATTTGTATTAAAACTCACAGCTCATGTTGTATATTTAATTTTGTATTTAAGTTCTGTACCATGTATTTGGCAACTCAGAATGGGTGATGTATACCTATTTTGGGGGCGTCACAATTACCTTTGAAAATTGATTAGACACTCAGCCAATATTCAAATAAAGGTCACTACAACAGATTGTTGGTTCCATGTCAAGTTGACTACTTTATATGTGGAATAGTGTCATAAAAATGCAGATAAGACTCTTCTGTTGGGTGACGGTGATGTTGTTGAGTATATTCGTGACTTTTTGATGGATGTCAACACACCATGGGTTGGCATTGATTATGTCTTGTTTTCAGTTCACATGACAGTTCCTAGGCATTGGTTTTTGTTGGTTTTTGACGTGTATCGTAGACTTTTAGTAGTTTAGAATTCTCTACAACCAAACAGAACTGTCATGCGAACAAATACTATAGATGTTTGTGAGCCGTATATTTTCATTTTATACATAATATTATCTAGGTGTGGTTTTTGGAAGAATAGGTTTGATATTGATTTCGATAGTGAACCATATCGTAATAAGGGGGAGCATGATATAATTGATCTTGAATTTGCTGAGGGTTTACCTGAACAAGTTGATGGGTAAGGTTTATATTGTTTCTATTTTTTTAGTATTCCATCTACTACGATGTTTGGTTTGATTTGTTTTATATTTTGTTTGTTTTTGCGTTGTCTCACAAGATAGTTAAATATTGTGAGTTATAATGTAAGACCGAATTTTTTAAATAAAATGGAATTTCCTCTATTTATTATTTTGAAATAGTAAGGGTTGATTTGATTAATGTGGATAGTTATGGGTAAAATCATGAAATATTTCAAATAAGCAAGTGGTTATAAAATATTCATTATTATTAGGGAATATTAGTTTGGTGGTGGAATATTATTAATCTTGTCGGGGAATATTAAATGCGGCCAGTAGCGATCTTTATGGGCCCCCATATGTGAAAGCGATTGGATGAAGAAAAGCGACAAATATAAGTTGTTTATAAATAGCGGCGTAGTTATTCTGATTATCTTGTTGGAATACGGTTGGTTAAAACACACTAATCTGGCGTTGTTGAGCGTAGCTTTGCGGTATTGCACCAATTATTGATTCTTACGTGAAAGGCCTTTACTCGATAATTATTACGATAATTCTTATTCGATATTTTATTTTATTGATTAATAATTCTTTGCGTTGATATTTTATATTCTTGTTGTTTGATAATTGTCATTACACGGTATTTTTTTTCATTATCGAAGCAATAATTCATATTATCTGAATAATATTATTAGATAACATTATTGGCAATGTCTAGAAAGTTACATCTAAGGAGAGGTTTGGTCACCTAATTGCTTGTGCATGATGAGAGAAATTCTTATTGGAAAGCCCCTCTTTCACAGGAGCGGCACAGTTGCGATCTTGTGATTCTGTAATATTATTTGTGAATAATTAATTATTGATTTATATGATGAGGAAAATATTGATTTTATGTGGATATAGATGGAAAAATTTTTAATGTGACAATTGTTGAAAATTAATATTTTATCTTTTTACGATAAAATAATTCATTTAAATATATTATTTTAATAATATATTAGCAGTGATATTTTATAATGAATGTGGGATATATGAGTATATGAGGATGAAAGAATATTTTTGTGGCATTAAATGTTTAACACATATTTTGTGTGTTGGTGGACCCATTTATTATTAGAAATTTGATTATAGCTTTTGTAAAATCGTCTGTTTATGGATTTGGTCAATTTACATTTGGAATTTGGAAAAACTTTCTTACTGCAAAGTTGTAGAGAATTGAATTTCCTATAAAAAGTCGAGATTCAATTTTTCTGATAAAAGGGCTATTTATTATGAATTATTGAAGTTACGAAGTTAAAAAATAATTGATTTTGGAAGTTTAAAATATTTTAATTACAAAAACGTTTTTTTCATTTTGAAACTCATTTAACATGTGATTAGGAGGCTGAATTTAGATTGTTGGTGTGCGTATGAAGTTGTGGAAAAATTATAATATATTATATTAAATTTTACTACTTTGGTGTTCTAGCGATTTCTATAAATAGGGTCTTGGGTTAGAATTGAAAATCACACGAAAGCTGAAGTTTTCTCTCTATATTATCGAGCGTATTCTTGTGAGTATTTTGAGTATACTTTGAGTATTGCTATCTGGTCTGAAGTTCAAGTCATAGCTTTTATATCAGGTGTTTATTTAGAAATCTTGTCTTTTCGAGTAAGGGATGTTATTTTCTTCTCGAATGATATTATTTCTTCAATATCATTATCTTTGAAATATTGGTTGGAACTTTTTATCAAATTTGGAACTTTTTCATATAGGGTTTACTATTCATGAGTTCTTATTCACGATTCTTATTCATGAGTTACTTTCATTCATTAGTTCTTATTCACGATTCTTATTAAGTCTTATTAATGAAGCGTGAAGATGTTTTTTGTGGAATTTCTATCTTTTGGTGTCGGAGTTACTATTCACGTATCTGGCCTTATTCACGTATCTGACCTTATTCACGAATCTGACCTTATTCATAGAAAATGAAAATTTTTCTTTTAAATCTAAAATATCTATTACGGATCTAGCTTTGATTGTATCCATGTTTTGATCATTCTTGAATTTTACACCCTATGATTATTTTTTTTGAGGTATTTTTGGGCGTGGATAAAACAAAGTATGAATCCTTAATCCTTAATCCTTGTCATTTTGTTTCCTTTGGATTCGTTTCTTTAAAATATTTTTTCATCATCCTCGATCTTAAATGATGATATTCTTGAATATCTTTGGCTTTTTGTGGTGCAAAGATGAATGATTTCTTGATGAATATCTTTGGCAGTAGTGCAAGATGAGCAGTGTTGAGATGAACATGACCGGTGATTAATATCTTTGGCGCGTAGTGCAAAGATGAGCAGTGTTTAGATGAACATGACCAGTGATGAATATCTTTGGCACATAGTGCAAAGATGAATATTTGATTCGGATATATATTGATTGATGTTACGAGGGATAAAATATCGACGATGAACTTTTAAATTCATATATAGAAGATAGTAGTTTGCATTCTCTACTTAACTCTTCTAATGAATTATTATTTCATTGCGAATATTGATTTAAAAACTTGTTGTCTATTGTATTCTATTAGATTTTTCCTGTTGAAGACTAACGATAATTTGTTGTATATTATCTTAGTCATAATATTCTTCTTGAGCTAGTTGAGCTCACCCTTTTCCTTGTTGTTCCATTTTTCTTCTCGGGAGAGGCGAGAATGTAGCGAGTCTTAGTCGGGGTATGGAATGAAGGTTACAGAGAGAGTTGTTTAGTAGTCCTCACCATTTTGTAAAATAATGTATCAATAATTATGATGGGGATTTATTTGCGTGTGGATATTATGCAGATGGCAATATCGTATTTAAACTCACAGTTTATATGTTGTAATAATAAAGTTGTAGTTATTTACATACCATGTATTTGGCGACTCGAGAATGGGTTGGATGGAATGGACCTATTTTGGGGGCGTCACGGTTGATATCGAGCTTAGGGATATGATCTCTGGCGGAGATCGGGGAATAGAACTAGGAGGGAGGCGAGTAAATCCTTATTTAGTGTGTCTACTAAGCTTATTTGTTAGTTGGTTAGTATATATAGGGATATTATGTGATATATTGATTTCCTTAATTAACCCTTGTTTTATGGCGATGTTTGAGAATGTCGTTGAGAATATTAACGATGGAGTAAATGAGGCCGTGTGGAGATGCACATGTACTTGCGGAGGAGCGTGCAGCGACAGTGGCAATGTACCTCCTGTGAAACAACACCATTGGCGAGATGATGATGAGGGAGGGATGTTTAGAAGCTTTTTGCGAGTTCATGCAAAATCGGGATGAGGAGACTTCGTGTTCAAAATCTGAGGAGAAATGATAGCAATTCACGGGTGGTCACGACCCAAGCGCGATTGAAGTTGGGACCACGAGTGCAGGAAAGCGGATCCGATTAAAGAAGCGGAGCGTGGGTCAAACAAATTACAAGATATTCGATGTCTTGGGATGCGGAGGAACGAAAAGTTCCATTCGCTTACTTTTATGTTAAAATGGCGAAGCGATTCTTGGTGGGAATCGTGAAGCGTACCCATCCATTACTTTTCGGCATGTCGTGGGAGACATTTGAAAGCAGTTCAATGACAAGTACTTCCACGAAAGTATTAAATCGTATGAAGGAAGTGGAGTTTATTAGGCTGGGCGAGAATAACATGGCGGTGTCCCGATCTGGCGAAGTTCGCGGAGTTATCGAGTTTGCACCTCATTTGGTGGAGAATGAGGAGCGTTATGGCGGATGTTTACGAGAGGTTTGAAACCGGCGTCATCGTCGATATCTCATTTCTCGTAAATTTTCTCTCTGACCGGATGTTGTCAGCGAGGGCTCGGTTGTTAGGCGAGATAACGAAATGCGTTCAATGAGGGACCATAACTTGAGATCATCTGAAGATAGCGATCATCGAATAATGATAACCCGGCGGAGAAAAGAAGAATACGGACAAAGCGGTAACCACTCTGGTGGTAATCGTGGCCGTGAAAATAGAAGAAGCGAGTCGGGAGGAGATTTTAAAGAGGAGATTCAACAACGACCATGTGAAGGCGTCGGCACCGATGATGACTAGTTCGAGGAGGAGAAAGACCACCCGGTCGTATATTTACAAATCTTGGGAAAGAGGGACATATCATTGAGCGCCTTGCAGCAGTTTAAGGTATGCTATAATTGTGGAAAAAGAAGGACATATCGCTCGAGATTATGCGATATCAAAACCCGTCCGGTGAGGAATGGTGACTCGAAAAGATGTCCCGAAAAAATTAAAAAATCAGCGATTCTGGAAGGCGTTTGTGGTGGCCAAATTCAAAATCGAGGAACGACGAAGTTAGCAGGTTAGTTAATTATAAATTCTTGCGAAGTTTATACCTTACTTGAATCTGGGTTCTACCCATTCTTTTATCTCTCTTGCTTTGCGCTCAGCGTTTGAACTTGACTACGGAGAAATTAGACTTTGACTGTTTATGGAGACTCCAGATTAGGAGAAACTTTCATTACATCCGTTGTTTAGAAATCTTGCTTGATTCGAGTTGGCCTTTATCACATTACACAATTAACCTTATTTCTATAGAGATATTTGCTTTTGATGTGATTTTAAGGTTAACTACTCATCATGCAAAATTGATTACTTTAATTAAGGTTGTTAGTTTTCATATTCTAAGCAACTTTGTTATTGAATTCAAGCAATCAAACCATTGTAGTCAAACATTTTCATATCAAGCCATGAAGTCATTCGTTTATTACGGATGTCGAGTTTTCTTAGTCCATGTTATGGATTTGAATAAAGACACGTCGATTTGAATAATATTCTGTTGTTATTGATTTTTCTGACGTATTTCTGAAGAATTTCTTGGCTTACTCCCAAAGCCGATATTAAATTTTGTATCGACTTTGAACCCGGTACAAAACTCATTTCTAAAATCTCATATCGAATGGCTCTATTGAACTTGAGAGTTAAAAATTCAACTATAAATTTGGTACACAGAGCCTTTATCTGGTGACTTCCTTTGTGGAATGCAAAGCGAGACTCTCTCCGTAGGGACACCGTATTAGTGCGATAGTAAAGCGATAGGTGTCATTGTAACGTCTTATCGAGGTTGGGATATGAGTCACGATTGAGAACAACCTAAATCGGTAATCAAAATACGTAGCTTTCTAGGCTTAGTTGGTTATTATCGGAGATTAGTTGAAGGATATTCTCGAATCGCTATTCCATTAACTTGTGGTGACTCGTAGAGATACAAAATTCGAATGGAAGCGAGGAATGTGGGAAGAGCTTGAAGAACTTCGAGGAGACTCATTTAAAGCACGTATTACGACCGTGCCATCTGGAAAAAGCGAGCGTGGTAGGCGGCGTGTTGAGTAAGAAGATCGTATCTGACTCTGAGTGCGATATTGTCAAAGACTCATTTAATTATAATTTACAAATAATAGAGATGGAGATGAAAACTCTAGGTACCCGCGTGATGATATCTGAGTATAATCGACTTTAATCGATAAAGTTAAAATTTGTTGAAACTACACTACGGGTGATGAATTTGAAGAAGGAGGTCGAAGTTGTTATTTAAAAAGCGAGAATCGGTGAGGTGAGAAAGCTCGAACCTTGATTTATTAATCCATTTAAAATTCTCGATCGAATAGGGCGTGGCCTATAGACTCGTTTTACTTGAAAGTATGTGGCGTGTTCATAACGTTTTTTCACGTGTCGATGTTACGTAAATATGTGGACGACCGAACCACGTCGTTGAGTTAGAACCGGACGAGATAGCGAAGACTTAACGTCTGAGGAGGTACTGTCAAGATCTTGGATAGGAAAGAACATGTCCTATGTCTGAGGGTTATACCACAAGTTAAAGTTTTGTGGAGAAACCATCTTATTGAGGAAATGACACAGGAGTTGGAAGCGGAAATGAAAGCGAGGTATTCTCATCTTTTGAAACACACAGTCGTCGTCGATTTAGAGGATGAAATTTCATAAGGAGGGAGGTTGTAAGACCCCAAATTTTTTAAATAAAATGGAATTTCCTCTATTTATTATTTTGAAATAGTAAGGGTTGATTTGATTAATGTGGATAGTTATGGGTAAAATCATAAATATTTGAAAATAAGCAGTGGTTATAAAATATTCATTATTATTGGGGAATATTAGTTTGGTGCGTGGAATATTAAATGCTTTGTCGGGGAATATTAAATGCGACGTAGCGATCTTTTGTGGGCCCATAACGAGCGATTGGATGAAAAAAGCGACAAATATAAGTTGTTTATAAATAGCAGCGTAGTTATTCTGAATTATCTTGTTGGAATACCGGTGGTTAAAACACACTAATCTGGCGTTGTTGAGCGAGTAGCACGGTATTGCACCAATTATTGATTCTTACGTGAAGGCCTTTACTCGATAATTATTCTGATAATTCTTGTTCGATATTTTATTTTATTGATTCAATAATTCTTTGCGTTGATATTTTATATTCTTGTTGTTTGATAATTGTCATTACTGATTATTTTTTCATTATCGAAGCAATAATTCATATTATCTGAATAATATTATTAGATAACATTATTAGCAATGTCTAGAAAGTTACATACAGGAGAGGTTTGGTCACCTAATTAATTGCGATGAAGAGAGATCCTTATTGGAAAGCCCCTCTTTCTGAGGAGCGGCACGGTTGTTGCGATCTTGTGATTACGTAATATTATTTGTGAATAATTAATTATTGATTTATATGATGAGAAAATATTGATTTTATGTGGATATAGATGGAAAAATTTTAAATGTGACAATTGTTGAAAATTAATATTTTATCTTTTACGATAAAATAATTCATTTAAATATATTATTTTAATAATATATTAACGGTGATATTTTATAATGAATGTGGGATATATGAGTATATGAGGAGGAAGAGTATTTTTGTGGCATTAAATGTTTAACACATATTTTGTGTGTTGGTGGACCCATTTATTGGTAGAAATTTGATTATAGCTTTAAAATCGTCCGTTTATGGATTTGGTCAATTTACATTTGGAATTTGGAAAAACTTTCTTACGCAAAGTTGTAGAAAATTGAATTTCCTATAAAAAGTCGTGAGATTCAAATTTTTCGATAAAAGGCTATTTATTATGAATTATTGAAGTTAAAGTTAGAAATAATTGATTTTGGAAGTTTAAAATATTTTTAATTACAAAAACGTTTTTTTATTTTTTGAAACTCATTTAACATGTGATTAGGAGGCTGAATTCAGATTGTTGGTGTGTGTATGAAGTTGTGGAAAATTATAATATATTATATTAAATTTTACTAACTTTGGTGTTCTAGCGATTTCTATAAATAGGGTCTTGGGTTAGAATTAAAAATCACACGAAAGCTGAAGTTTTCTCTCTATATTCTCGGCGTATATTTGTGAGTATTTTGAGTATACTTTGAGTATTGCTATATCGGTGCTGAGTTCAAAGTCATAGCTTTATATCAGGTGTTTTATTAAAATCTTGTCTTTTCGAGGTAAGGGATGTTATTTTCTTCTCGAATGATATTATTTCTTGATATCATTATCTTTGAAATATTGGTTGGAACTTTTTATCAAATTTGGAACTTTTTCATGTGGGGTTCTTATTCAGCACTATTCACGATTCTTATTCACGAGTTCTTATTCATGAGTTCTTATTCACGATTCTTATTCACGAGTACTATTAAGTGAAGCGTGAAGATGTTTTTTGTGAAATTTCTATCTTTTGGTGTCGAGATTAACTATTCACGCATTATCGGCCTTATTCACGTATCTGACCTTTATTCACGAATCTGACACTATTCATAGAAAAAATAAAATTTTTCTTTTTGTCAAAATATCTATTACGGATACTAGCTTTGATTGTATCCATGTTTTGATCATTCTTGAATTTTACACCACTATGATTATTTTTGAGGTATTTTTGGACGTGGATAAAACAAAATACAGAATCCTTAATCCTTAATCCTTGTCATTTTGTTTCCTTTGGATTCGTTTCTTTAAAAATATTTTTCATCATCCTCGGTCTTAAATGATGATATTATTGAATATCTTTGGCTGTAGTGCAAAGATGAATGATTTCTTGATGAATATCTTTGGCGTAGTGCAAAGATGAGCAGTGTTTAGATGAACATGACCAGTGATTAATATCTTTGGCGTGTGCAAAGATGAGCAGTGTTTAGATGAACATGACCAAGTGATGAATATCTTTGGCACATAGTGTGCAGATGAATATTTGATTCGGATATATATTGATTGATGTTACGAGGATAAAATATCGACGATGAACTTTTAAATTCATATATAGAAGATAGTAGTTTGCATTCTCTACTTAACTCTTCTAATGAATTATTATTTCATTTGCGAATATTGATTTAAAAACTGGTTGTCTATTGTATTCTATTAGATTTTTCCTGTTGAAGACTAACGATAATTTGTTGTATATTATCTTAGTCGTAATATTCTTCTTTGGGCTAGTTGAGCTCACCCTTTTCCTTTTTGTTCCATTTTTCTTCTCGGGGAGGCGAGAATGTAGCGAGTCTTGTCGGGGGTATGGAATGAAGGTTACAGAGAGTTGTTTAGTAGTCCTCACCATTTTTGTAAAATAATGTATCAATAATTATGATGAGGGATTTATTTGCGTGTGGATATTATGCAGATGGCAATGCAGATGGCAATATCGTATTTAAACTCACGGTTTATATGTTGTAATAATAAAGTTGTAGTTATTTTTACATACCATGTATATTGGCGACTTTCGAGAATGGGTTGGATGGAATGGACCTATTTTGGAGTTATTTTATAAATAAAATATATTATATTTTATTATCATAGTGTTTTGCGTAGTGTTTTTGCATAGTGTTTGCATAGTAAAATGTTTTTATATAAATAGAATATATTATATTTTATTTAAAAGATTTTTCTTTAAATATGGGCCGTCGAGTTAAAGTAAATCAATCTGGATAGTTCATGGATTAATTCTTATGCATTCCATTTTCCTATAAATAGAAGCTCGTTTCCTTCATTATTTTCTTTACGAATTCATTGAAACTACAGAGAGAAAATTATGAGAGAAAGCTATAGAGAAAGTTATAGAAAGAAGAAGTATTACTACTTTTCTTCATTACTTATATTAGAGTTCTTTTACGGTGAGGGTGTTATTCTTTCTTCTTGAAGAGAACTTACATTATTCCATTCACTTATTATTACATTGGAATAACTTTTGTAAAAAGTGGCGTACTACTATACATAACTTTGTATCTCATGGCGTACCTATACTTGGTGAAATCCTTATGTTATTCCATTGCTTATTTATTACATTTGGAATAACTTTGTATCTGTGATTTACCTATACTTGGTGACATTCTTTTATTATTACATTGGAACATCACATGCATGTGTTTTACGGGACACAGTTAAAATTTTATTATTCTGTTGGAACATCACATGCGTATGTGTTTTACAGGACTGGTTAAAATCTTTATCATTACATTGGAATATCTATCTCATGTGTTTTACACGATGCAGTTCCATCTTTATTATTACATTGGAACATCTCACATCGGTGTGAATTTCACGACACAGTTAGTTATTATTATTACATTGGAATAACTTTTGCTGTCTGCAATCTGCGCGTGCATGGTGATTTCTTTTGTTATTCCATTCTTTATTATACCCGGTTGGTTAAAACTTTGACTTATACTCCATGAAATTAGTAGAATATCCTTGATATTTGCGTTTCATCGATATCTTTTCATGGAAATATTCTTGATCATTCTTGAATTTTACTCTACAAAGCGATGTCATGTTGACAATTTGGACGTTAATAATTCTGGATAAAATAATTCTTGAACTTGTTTTATTGAATTCTTATATCATTGTCATCATCCTCATGTTTATATATTTTTTTAAAAGTCATCTCATGGCTTTGTAGAGCATGGATGGACTTGGTATGATTATGACCGAGGGATTATTGAGGTGTAATCATGGCCGTAATGTTACAAATGATGTGATTAAAAATCCTCGATTGGTAGTAGTGCATTGATGGACGATTGTTGGCATGATCATGACCATTAATGAATACCTGACTATTCTTGGCGTAGTAGTGCGGGAATAATTGTGATCGTGATACTAAAGAATATCCTTGGCAAGTAGTGCGGGGGTGATTCGATGATGTGGATTATTTATTAAAAGTGAGTCTCATTATAACGATGATGAAAAACCTTTTAAAATCATAAAAGATAGTAGATTTTATTTTCTACTTGACTCTTTTAATGGATTGCATATTCATTATGATTAAACTGGTTGTACTATTGTATTTTATCGGTTTAACATTGTTGAAGACTATTGATAATTTATTTTGCATTATCTTAGTCATAATATTTCTTCTTGGGCTAGTTGAGCTCACCCTTTCTTTCATTTATTCTCTTGAAATGAGAATATAGGCTGGGACGAGTCGGGGAAGCAGTGATGGTCACGAAGATAGCATTAGTAGTCCTCACTATTACGTGAAATAGTGTGATAATAATTGTAATGAGGACTTTTTGTTTGAGTTTGTATAATATCTAGTGAGCGATATTTGTATTTAAACTCACGATTTATGTCGTATTTATACCTGACAGCAGTTATGTTAATAAGTTGTATTTAAATTACATATCATGTAAGTGGTGACCCAAGATGGGTGATGTATACCTAATTTTGGGGCGTCACGGTTAAGTATCAAAGCTAGGGATATGATCCTGGCTAAGATGTGAGAAAAGTACTAGGAGGGAGGCAGGGAATACCTTCGCTAGTATGACCTACTAAGTTTTTGTGCTATTTTATTGGTTCGGTCGAGAATATAAAGATAATTGTTAAATGTCGATTAATCTTTTGTTTTGTGGCGATGTCTGAAAATGACATCGAGAATGTTGAGAATAGCAATGGAGCAGAGCGATCGTTGATTCACCACATATCGATAATCGAGGATAATGTGCATCGAGGCGACAATCCTCATACAAACAACAACAACGACCAAATGATGAATGATCGAATGTTCGGAGGCTTTATGCGATTTATCTGCAATGATGAGGCGACTCACATCAAAAGTGTGGGTGGAAACACGGAAAACTCTCGGCGGTCACATTAAAACAATTCAAGGAGGCTGGGACCACCGGAGTTTAAGGAGAGCAAAACCACTTATGGCGGAAGCATGGATAAAGCGATTACGAAGATATTTGATGTCTTGGGATGCTCAGAAGCAAAAGGTTCCCTTCTTAGCCTTTATGTTGCTTGTGGAGGCGATTCTTTGGTGGGAATCGGTAAAAGCGTACTCGACTTCTTTGTCTTGAAGATATCTTGGGAGAAGTTCGAGGAGGCATTCAGCGACAAATACTTTCACGAAAGTATTAAGCCACATGAAGGAGGTGGAGTTTATCAAGTTGGAACAAAACAATATGGCCAGTTAATCGCATGATCTGAGGCAAAATTTGCGGAGTTATCACGGTTCGTCCCACTTGGTGGATAATGAAGAGAATGGGCGAATGTTTTAAGAGGTTTGAAGTCGGAGATCGTCGACATCTTATTTCTCATAAAGCGTGTTTGTATTCGAGATGTTGTAAATAGGGCTCGATTAGTGGAGGCGATAACGAGTCAACGCAACTAAAAGAGAGCGGTAAGCAAAGTTATAATACCGGCGAGTAGTCATCGAGCGGTGACAACAAGCGTGGAGGAATCAGCGGGCGGATATGGTAACCACTTGGTGGTAATCGGGGCCCAAAACAATAAGAATGGACATTTCAAAAGCGGAGATTCAACAATGATGGAAAGAGCGTCGACCTGACACCGTTGTTAAGGAAGGAGAAAGACCACTATCATATGCTTCAAATGCGGAGAAGAGGGACACATCGATCCGAGCGTGCCATCTTAGTCAAAGCGTGTTATAATTGTGGAAGAAAGGTCACTTAGCTCGATTTTGTCGTTTCTGAAAGACAAATTCAACTAGGATGGAGGCACCAAAAGTAGTCGAGAAAAAATCAAAACCCGAGTGGTCTGAGGAGGCGTTTGTTGTGACCTCCCGGAGAGCGAGGAACGAATGAGGTCATCACGGGTAAACTTATCATAAACTCTAATGAAGTCTACACTTTATTTGATCTGGGTTTACCCCATTCTTTTATTTCTCTACTTGCGCTCATCGATTAAATTTGACTCAGGAGAAATTAGACTTTGACTTATCTGTGGAAACTCAGTTGGGAGAAACCTTCATTACATCCACTTTGTTTATAAGTCTTGTTTGGTTCAAATCGGTACCCTCACATTACACAATCGATCTTATTTCATTAAAAATACTTGCATTTGGCGTGATTACAGGGGATTGATTGGTTAACTACTTATCATGCAAAAATTGATTGTTTTAAATAAGGTTGTTAGCTTTCATATTCCTAATCAACCTATTATCTTAATTCAAACGACCAAACCATTAAAATCAATCACGGTCATCTCGAAGCCATAAAGCTATTAGTTTATTGAAAAATGGATGTCGAGCTTTCTTAGCTCATATCACGATTTAAACAAAAATACGTCGGTTTTGAGCGATATTTCTATTGTTAATAAATTTCTGACGTATTCCCAGAAGAACTTCTGGCCTACCCAGGGCGTGAAATTGAATTTTGTATCGACCTTGAACACAGTACAAAACCTATTTCCAAAGCCCATGTCGAATGGCTCTATTGAACTTGAGGAGTTAAAGACCCAATGCTAGGAATTGTTAGACATTGGCTTTATTAGATCCTAGTACTTCTCCTTGGGGTGCTCTGTTACTATTAAGTGAAGAAGAAAGATGGGAGTATCGACTTTGTATTGATTATCGGGAGTTGAATCATGTCACCATCAAAATAGGTATCCATTGCCCGCGTATTGATGACTGTTTGACCCGATTGCAAGGAGCCAAATTCTTTTCAAAGATTGATCTTAGTTAGGATATCACCAATTGAAGATTAGAACCGTGACATTCCAAAGGCGGCTTTGAGGAACTTCGATGCGGGCATTATGAATTCTAGTCGTGTCCTTTGGATTGACTAATGCTCCTCTTTGCCTTCATGGATATGATGAGCCAAGTATTCAAGGAATATTTAGATCACTTTGTGGTCGTCTTTATTGATGACATCCTTATTTATTCAAAAGCCGTGAAGATCATGAAAGCAACACTTGAGGTGACACTCCAAAAGCTTCGTGAATATAAGCTTTATGCGAGTTGAAGAAATGCGAGTTACGGCTTGAAGAAGTAGCATTCCTTGAGCACGTGGTATCAAGTCGTGGAATATCTGTTGACCCGGCAAAGATTGAAGCTATTGAAAGTGGGAACAACCTAAATCGATGGCCAAAAGTCGTAGCTTTCTCGGTTTAAATTGGTTATTATCGGAGATTAGTGGAAGGATTTTCTCGAATCGCTACTCCATTAACTCGGTGACTCGAAAAGATCTGAAAGTTCGGTTGGAGGCGAAGAATGTGAGAAGAGTTTTCAAGAACTTCGAAGAGACTTATTTATTTTTGTTACGACAATACCATTTGGCTCGGAGGATTTGTCATCTACAAGTGATGCTTGAGCAAAGGGTTGGGATGTGTTCTTATGCGACATGGAAAAGTTATAGCTTTATGCCTCGCGACAACTCGAAAGAATATGAGAGGAATTATCCTACTCGTGATGCAGAGTTAGCGGTTGTTATCTTCTGCTTAAAATTTGGAGGCATTACTTGTATGGGAGAAAGTGGAGATCTTTACGGATCATAAAAAGCCTCAAATATTTCTTCACTCAAAGGAACTCGACATGCGACAACGGCGTTGGCTTGAAGCTGTTGAAAGATTATGATCATACCATCGATACCATCTGGAAAAGCGAGCGTGGTAGGCGATGCATTGAGTAGAAGATCGTATCACAAATCTGAGTGCGTTATTATCAACCTGAGGCCCATTTTGTGTGACTTGCAAAGGATGGAGATAGAGTTAAAGACTCGAGGACGCGTGTGATGATAGCGAATATCTGAGTAGAGCAGACTTTAATCGATAAAGTTAAAGGCTGCTTTCGAAGCTACAGACACGGAGGTGATCGTATGAAAAAGAAAGTCTGAAGGGTCTTTATCTTTAGGAAGCAAGAATCGATGAAGAAGGAATACTTGAGTCGACTCCGGACTTTGTGTTCTAACGACCACGATTTAAAGTATAATATCATGATGGAGGCGCCTGACACACCATTTGCAATCCATCACAGGGAGTACCAAAATGTATCGTGATATTAAATCGTACATTTTGGTGGAAGCATATGAAGAGAGAGATAGCGTTGTTTATCTCGAGGTGTCTAACTTGTCAGCGAGTTAAAGCGGAGCATCAAGTACCAAAGGTCCATTGCAACCACTTGAAATTCCGGAATGGAAGTGGGAGCACATTACCATGGATTTAGTTCTGGGTCTTCCTAAGGTTTCTCGAGCGTTGATGCGATTTGGGTCATTGTTGATAGATTGACCAAGTCTGCTCATTTCTTCTGCGTCTGAGAAACTTATACACTTGAGCGTCTTGCTCGTATGTACATAAGCGAGATTGTAAAGCTGCATGGTATCTTAGGTATCCATAGTTTACGATCGAGACCCAAGATTCACTTCAAGATTTTGGGTTAGTTTGCAAAAAGCTATGGGCGCGGACTTACGATTTAGCTTCGGCATATCATCCTCGAGACGGACGGACGATCGGAGAGGACTATTCAAACTCTTGAAGATCTATTAAGACTACGTGTTCTTGATTTCAGGGGAGTTGGGACAAGTTTTTACCATTGGTGGAGTTTTCCTACAACAGCGATTATCAAGCAAGTATTGGCATGGCTCCATTCGAGCGTTGTATGGAAGAAAGTGTCGTTCTCGATATCTTTGGGATGAGGTGGGTGAAGAAGCAACGTTGTTGGGGCCGGAGTTGATGCGTATGACTACGGAAAAGATTGAAACGATCAAATGACGTATAAAAACCTCACAAAATCGACAAAAAGTTATCTTGATCTTCATCGAAAGGGCGTGGAATTGATATAGGAGATCATGTGTTGTTAAAAGTTGCTCCATGGAAAGGAGTTACAAGATTTGGAAAGAGAGAAACTTAATCCTCGATTCATCGGTCCATTTTAATCCTCGATCGAGTAGGAGCGTGGCTATAGACTTCGCTTTCTGCTTGAAATATGTCTCGTGTTCATAACGTTTTTCACATATCCATATTACGTAAATATGTGAAAGACCGAACCATATTATTGAGTTAGAACCAGGACGAAATAGCGGAAGATTTGGCGTATGAAGAGGTTCTGTTCAAATTTTGGATAAGAAGGAACATATTCTACGCTCGAGTTATACCTCAAGTCGAAAGTTTTGTGGAGGAACCACGATGTTGAGGAAATGACTTGGGAGTTAGAATCGAAATGAAATCAAGGTATCCTTACCTCTTGACATACCAGTCGTACCCTAATTTCGAGGAAAAATTTCATAAGAAGGGGAGGTTGTAAGACCCAGTTTTTATAAATAAAGATGAATTTTCTATAAATATTATTTTGAATATTATGGAATAATTTGATATAATGTTATAGTTGTGGGTAATATTTATAAATTTTGCAAAAGTATCTGAGTGGTTATATTATATTCGATTGGTGGGGAATATTAGGTTTAGCGAGGGAATATTAAATGCAATGACTCAATCATTGGTGGACCCACAATGAAATTATTGTCGGATTGAGAAAAGACAAAAAATATTTTATTGAAATAACGGCGGAAGTTTTACTGTTGATCTTGTTGAACTACTCGGTAGTAAAAGTGATGTCGTGTGGTTGCATAGTAGCCTGCGGTATTGATTATTGATCTTTATGTGAGAAGTCACTTGGTTTGATTCCATTATTGTCGATTAATAATATGAATTATTATAGCGATAATGACGTTTTGTTTTATTATTATTATTAACGTAATAAAAGCGAAACATCTTTTATATAAAATGCAGAATACTTTATTAAAGTTATTTTATAAATAAAATATATTATATTTTATTATGCATAGTGTTTTTTGCGTAGTGTTTTGCATAGTGTTTGCATAGTAAAATGTTTTTATATAAATAGAATATATTATATTTTATTTAAAAGATTTTTCTTTAAATATGAATGGTCCGTCAGATAAAAGTAAATCAATCTGGACCGTTCATGGATTAATTCTTATGCATTCCATTTTCCTATAAATAGAAGCTCGTTCCTTCATTATTTTCTTACGAATTCATTGAAACTACAGAGAAAATTATAGAAAAGCTATAGAGAGAAAGTTATAGAAAGAAGAAGAGTATTACTGTAACTACTTCATTACTTCTATATTAGGTTCTTTTACTACGTAAGGGTGTTATTCTTTCTTCTTGAAGAGAACTTACATTATTCCATTCACTATTATTACATTGGAATAACTTTTGTAAAAGTGGCATACCCTATACATAACTTTGTCTGTGGCGTACCCTATACTTGGTGAAATCCTTATGTTATTCCATTGCTTATTTATTACATTGGAATAACTTTTGTATCTGTGATTTACCCTATACTTGGTGACATTCTTTTATTATTACATTGGAACATCACATGCATGTGTTTTACAGGACTGGTTAAAATTTTTTATTATTACTTTGGAACATCACATGCGTGTGTTTTTTACGGACTGGTTAAAATCTTTATCATTACATTTGGAATATCCTATCATGTGTTTTTTACAGGATGCAGTTCCATCTTTATTATTACATTGGAACATCACATGCGGTGTGAATTTCACGACTGGTTTAAGTTATTATTATTACATTGGAATAACTTTGTCTGTCTGATAATCTGCATGCATGGTGATTTCTTTTGTTATTCCATTCTTTATTATACCCGGTTGGTTAAAACTTTGACTTCTATACTCCATGAAATTAGTAGAATATCCTTGATATTTGCGTTTCATCGATATCTTTCACGGAAATATTCTTGATCATTCTTGAATTTTACTCTACAAAGCGATGTCGTGTTGACAATTTGGGCGTTAATAATTCACGGATAAAATAATTCTTGAACTTGTTTTATTGAATTCTTATATCATTGTCATCATCCTCATATTTATATATTTTTTTTTAAAGTCATACATGGCACCTAGAGCATGGATGGACTTGGTATGATTATGACCGAGGATTATTAAGGTGTAATCATGGCCAGTAATATTACAAATGATGTGATTAAAAATCCTCGATTAGTAGTAGTGCATTGATGGGCAGATTGTTGGCATGATCATGACCATTAATGAATACCTGACTATTCTTGGCGTAGAGTGCGGGAATAATTGTGATCGTGATACTTAAGAATATCCTTGGCCCGTAGTGCGGGGGTGATTCGATGATGTGGATTATTTATTAAAAGTGAGTCTCGGCTTTATAACGATGATGAAAAACCTTTTAAAATCATAAAAGATAGTAGATTTTATTTTCTACTTGACTCTTTTAATGGATTGCGTATTCATTTGTGATTAAAGCTGGTTGTCTATTGTATTTTATCGGTTTAACATTGTTGAAGACTATTGATAATTTATTTTGCATTATCTTAGTCATAATATTTCTTCTTGGGCTAGTTGAGCTCACCCTTTCTTTCACCTTTATTCTCTTGAAATGAGAAATATAGGCTGGAGACGAGTCGGGAAGCAGTGATGGTCTGAAGATAGCATTAGTAGTCCTCACTATTACGTGAAATAGTGTGATAATAATTGTAATGAGGACTTTTTGTTTGAGTTTGTATAATATCTAGTAGGCGATATTTGTATTTAAACTCACGATTTATGTCGTATTATACTGACGCAGTTTATGTTAATAAGTTGTATTTAAATTACGTATCATGTAAGTGGTGACCCAAGATGGGTGATGTATACCTAATTTTGGGGGCGTCACACATAATTAATTATTCACAAATAATATTACGAATCACAATATTGACAACCGGTTCAGTTCTCAGAAAGAGGGGCTTTCGATAAGAATTTCTTCTTCTTGGCAGCATTGATTAGGTGACCAAACCTCTCCTTAGAACAGAACTTTCTAGACATTGCCAATAATGTTATCTAATAATATTATTCGGATAATATGAATTATTGCTTCGATAATGAAAAATCTTGTGTAATGACAATTATTGAAACAACGACAATATAAAATATCAACGCAAAGAATTATTAACTCGATAAAATCTTGAGCAATAATTCTTTGTAACCATTATTGAGTAGTGCCTTCTTACGTAAGAATCAATAATTGGTGCAATCTGGTATGCTTCTGGATTCAACAACGGGTATTAGTGTGTTTTAACCACGAGTATTCAATAGTAATAACTGATGAATAACAACTACTGCTTATTTATAAACAACTTATATTTATCGTTTTCTTCATCTAATCGCTTTCAGTTATGGGGCCCATAAAAGGCTAGCGGCATGTCGTAAATGCGAATATTCCCACAAGCGATCGAATATTCCACGACCAAACGAATATTCCCAACAATAATGAATATTTTATAACCACTTGCTTATTAAGTAATATTTGCGTATTTTACCCATAACTATCCACATTAATCAAATCAACCCTTACTATTTCAAAATAATAAATAGAGGAAAATAAATTTCATTTATTAATAATTTGGGGTCTTCTGACCTCCCTCCTTATGAAATTTAAGTCCTTGAAATTGGCGTGCGTGCACAGTATTTCGAAAAGATGAGAATACCTACGCTTTCATTTCCGTTTCCAACTCCCGGTTATTTCCTCGATAGCATGGTTTCTCTACAAAACTTTAACTTGTGGTATGACCTTCGTACGTGGGGACATGCTCCTTCCCATCCAAAATCTTGGCGGTACCTCTTCATCGTTAAGTCTTGGCTATCTCGTCCCGGTTACTAACTTCAATAGCGTGGTTGAATTAGATCCACGTATTTACGTAACATCGATCGTGAAAAAAGCGTTATGAACACGCGTCATACTTGGCGGTAAAAACGAGTTTATAGGCGCGGATTCCTATTCGATCGAGAATTTCAAATGGATTAATAAATCGAAGGTTTGAGCTTTCCTCACCTCACCATTCTAAGCTTTTGAAATAACAACTTCTTGCACCTCCTTCTTCAAATTCATCGACTCGGTTGTGTAGTTTGAGCGACTTTAACTTTATCGATTAAAAGTCGATTATACTCGTATATCATCACGTGGGTACCTAGAGTTTTCATCCCCATCTCTATTATTTGTAAATTATCTGAAATGAGTCTTTGACAATATCGTACTTTCGTACTTGTATCGATCTTCTACTCAACACGTCGGCTACCACGTTAAACTTTTCCGAGGATGGCATGGTTAGAACATGTCTTTGAAATGAGTCTCCTCTTGAGTTCTTGAAGCTCTTCCCACATTCCTTGCTCCATTCAATTTTGTATCTCTACGAGTCAATTGCGTTAATGGAATAGCGATTGAGAATATCCTTCAACGAATCTCCGATAATAACCAACTAAGCCTGAAAGCTACATATTTAGATTACTGAAGCTTAGGTTGTTCTCAATTGTGACTCATATCCCAACCTTGGATATGCGTTACAATGACACCTATCGGTTTACTATCGCATGCGAATATGGTGTCCTCTACGAGAGTGCGGCTTGGTGCATTCCACAAAGGAAGTCACTAGATAAAGGCTCGGTACCAAATTCTATAGTTGAATTTTTAACTCCACGAAGTTCAATAGGAGCCATTCAATATGAGATTTTAGAAATGAGTTTTGTCTTAGGGTTCAAAGTCGATACAAAATTTAATATCGAGGCTTTGGGGAGTAAGCGAAATTCTTGAAAATACGTCGGGAAAATCAATAACAACGAAATATTATTCAAATCGGCGTGTCTTTATTCAAATCCATAACATGGACTAAGAAAACTTGACATCCGTAATAAACGAATGACTTCATGGCTTGATATGAAAATGTTTGATTACAATGGTTTGATTGCTTGAATTCGAATAACTAGTTGCTTAGGAATATGAAAACTAACAACCTTACGAAAGTAATCAATTTCGGCGTGATGAGTAGTTAACCTTAAAATCACATTAAAAGCAAATATCTCTATAGAAATAAGGTTAACGGGTAATGTGATAGTGCCAACTGAATCAAGCAAGATTTCTAAACAACGGATGTAATGAAAGTTTCTCTAACGAGTCTCCATAAATAGGTCAAAGTCTAATTTCTCCGTAGTCAAGTTCAAACGTTGGCGCAAGCAAAGAGATAAAAGAATGGGTAGAACAGGTATCTAGTAAGGTATAAACTTCGCAAAAATTTATAATTAACTAACTTAGTGCTAACCGTTCGGGTTCCTCGCATTTTGATGGGTCACAACAAACGCTCTTCCGGGAATCGTTGTCTTTGACTTTTACGGGACATCCTTTTGAGTCACCATTCCCATTGAACTAGGTTTCACTATCGTACGATCTCGGCGATATGTCCTTCTTTTCCACAATTATAGCATACCTTAAAGCTAGCGTAGGCGGTTTGGTTGATATCCCCTCTTTCTCGCATTTGTAACATACGAATAGGTGGTCTTTCTCCTCCCTTGGAACCCGTTGTTCTTTGGTGTTGGCGTCTTCACATAGTCGTTGTTGAATCTCCTCTTTTAAAATCTCATCCCAGGCTCGCTTCTTCTATTTTCATGGCCACGATTACCACCAGAGTGGTTCTGCCTTTGTCCGTATTCTTCTTTCTCATTGGGTTATCATTATTACGATGGCTACTATTATCTTGATATGATCCTGTTATGGTCCCTCGGTTGAGCGTACTCGTTATCTCGCTCTAACAATTTGAGCCACATTGACAACATCTCTGAATAGAGAAAAATTTATGAGAAATGAGATCTTGGCGTATCTTGGGGTTTCAAACCTCTCGAAACAACCGCGTCATCGTTCCTCATTCTCCACCAAATGAGGTGCAAACTGGATAACTCCATGAACTTCGCCTCGTCTTTGGGACACCGTCATATTATTACTGCTTTCTAGTCTAATAAACTCCACTTCCTTCGTATAGCCGAATACTTTCGGGGAAGTACTTGTCATTGAAGCTGTTCTGAAACGTCTCCCATGACATCTTTGAGTGCGGTTGGATGGAGTGCGCTTCCTGATTCCCACCGATGTCTGCCTTCGCCACGGAACATAAAAAGTAGCGAATGGAACTTTCGTTCTCCGTAATCCCAAGACATCGAATATCTTGGTAATTTGTTTGACCCACGTCTCACTTTAATCGGATCCAGCTTTCCCAGAGTGCGGTGGTCCCAACTCTTTGAGCTAACTTGGTGTGACCACCCGTGTAATTCTTATCATTTTCTCTATATTTTGAACACGAGTCTCCTCATCCGATTTTGCATGAGCTAAAAAAAAGCTTCTAAACATCCCTCGTTCATCATCGCTTTCGGTGGTGTTGTTCACAGGAGGTACATTACCCGACTGTTGCACGTTCTCCTCGTTGGTAAAATCTGAGCATCTCCACGGTCTCATTTACTCCTTTGTTAATATTCTCGATCGACATTCTCAAATCTTGTCATAAAACAAGGGTTAATTAAGGAAATCGATATATCACATAATATCCCTATATCTTAACCAACTAACAAATAAGCTTAGGTAGGACACCTTTAGCGAATGATTTACTCGTCTCTCCCTCCTGAGTTCTATTCCCCGATCTCATGCCAGAGATCATATCCTAAGCTACGATACCAAGCTGTGGCGCCCCAAAAATAGGTCCATTCCATCCAACCCGTTACGAGTCGCGCCAATATACATGGTGCGAAATAACTACAACTTTATTATTACAACATATATAAATCGTGAGTTTAAATACGAGATATTGCCATCTAGACAATATCCACACGCAAATAAATCCCCATCATAATTATTGATACATTATTTTATAAAAATGGTGAGGACTACTAAACAACTCTCTCTAGAACCTTCATTCCATATCCCGATTAAGACTGCCTACATTCTCGCCTCTGAGAAGAAAAATGGAACAACAAGGAAAAGGGTGAGCTCAACTAGCCCGGTAAAGAATATTATGACTAAGATAATATACAACAAATTATCGTTAGTCTCCAACGAGGAAAAATCTAATAGAATCTGATAGAACACCGGTTTTAAATCAATCTTAGCGTGACGAAATAATAATTCATTAGAAGAGTTAAGTAGAGAATGCAAACTACTATCTTCATATATGAATTTAAAAGTTCATCGTCGATATTTTATCCTGTAACATCAATCGATATATATCTTGAATCAAATATTCATCTTTGCACTTCTGGGCGAAGATATTCATCGATTAATCATGTTCATCTAAACACTGTTCATCTTTTCACTACGGGCCAAAGATATTAATCAATCGGTCGTATTCATCTCAACACATGTTCATCTTTGCACTACGGGCCAAAGATATTCATCGAAAATCATTCATCTTTGCACTACGGGCCGAAGATATTCGATAATATCATCATTTAAGGGCGAGGATGATGAAAAATATTTTAAAGAAGCGAATCCGATTGAAACAAAATGACAAGGATTAAGGATTAAGGATTAAATACTTTGTTTTATCCACCTCCAAAAATACCTCAAAATAATCATAGTGGTGTAAAATTCAAGAATGATCAAAACATAGATCTGATCAAAGCTAGTATCCACAATAGATATTTTGAACGAAAAGAAGAAATTTAATTTTTTCGATTGAATAGTCATATTCAAGTGAATAATGTCGTATTATCGTGAATAATCACCGTATCGTGAATAGTAACTCAAACACCAAAAGATAGAAATTTCACAAAAAAAATATCTTCACGCTTAAGTGAATAGTACTCGTGAATAATAACTCGTGAATAGTAACTTTCATGAATAGTAACTTCGTGAATAGTAACTCATGAATAGTAACCCGAGCATGAAAAAGTTCCAAATTTGATAAAAAGTTCCAACCAATATTTCACGTAATGATATTGAAGAAATAATATCATTTGAGAAGAAAATAACATCCACTTACCTCGAAAGATCGAGTCTTCTAGTTGAAACAAGAATATAGGCTATGACTTGAACTTGCACCGTATAGCAACACTCAAAGTATACTCAAAATACTCACAAGAATACGCTCGATAATATAGAGAGAAAACTTGAGTTTACGGTGTGATTTTCAATTCTAACCTAAGCACCTATTTATAGGAAATTGCTTAGAACACCAAAGCGAGAAAATTTAATATAATATATTATAATTTTTCCACAACTTCATATGCACACTAACAATCTGAATTCAGCCTCCTAATCACATGTTAAATGAGTTTCAAAAATGAAAAAACGTTTTTGTAATTAAAAATATTTTAAACTTCAAAAATCAATTATTTGAACTTGAACTTCAATAATTCATAATAAATAGACCTTTTATCGAAAAAATTCGAATCTCGCAATTTTTATAGGAAATTCAATTCTCTACAACTTTGCGGAAGAAAGTTTTCCAAATTCCAAATAGAAATTGGCCAAAATCCACAAACGAAGCGATTTTACGAGGTTATAATCAAATTTTAGTCAATAAATGGGGTCCACCAGAGCATGTTTAACATGTTTTAAACATTTATTGCAACAAAAATACTCTTCCTCCTCGTATACTCATATATCCCACATTAGTTGTAAAAATATCACCATTATTATATTATTAAAATATAATAATATATTTAAATGAATTATTTTATCGAGAAAAGATAAAATTTCAATTTTCAACAATTGTCACATTAAAATTTTTCTCCATATCATATCAATATTTTCCTCATCATATGAATCAATAATTAATTATTCACAAATAATATTACGAAATCACAATATTGACAACCAGGCGGGTTCCAGGAAAGGGGCTTTCGATAAAAATTTCTTCTTCTTGGCGGCATGATTAGGTGACCAAACCTCTCCTTAGATGAAACTTTCTAGACATTGCCAATAATGTTATCTAATAATATTATTCGGATAATATGAATTATTGCTTTCGATAATGAAAAATCTTGTGTAATGACAATTATTGAAGCAACAAATATATAAAATATCAACGCGGCAATTATTAACTCGATAAAATCTTGAGCATTAATTCTTGTAACCATTATTGAGTAGTGCCTTCTTCTACGTAAGAATCAATAATTGGTGCAATCTGGTATCTTCCGCTTCAACAACGGCGTATTAGTGTGTTTTAACCATTAGGGTATTCAACGATATTAACTTGGTAACAACTTCTGTGCGCTATTTATAAACAACTTATATTTGTCGTTTTCTTCATCCAATCGCTTTTCGTATGGGGCCCCTGAAAATCTAGCAATGAGTCGTGCGAATATTCCCAAACGATCTGAATATTCCACGACCAAACGAATATTCCCGAATGATAATGAATATTTTATAACCACTTGCTTATTCGAAATATTTGCGTATTTTACCCATAACTATCCACATTAATCAAATCAACCCTTACTATTTCAAAATAATAAATAGAGGAAAATAAATTTCATTTATATATTAATGATGAATAAGTTTGTGTTGATTAAAGATGAAATTGATAGTTCCATTATTTTGGAATTATTAGTGTTAGTGAAAATCGACATTTATTTCGATAATAATTGATGTCTGGAGGTTATATTGACCAATCAGGTAATTAACTGGATAAATGAGCAATTAATTGCTATTGATTCATATGATTATAACTATTTGTTCACATGTGTGTATTATTGATTCACATTCATTTACTATTAGGGGAGTTGGTGCAAGATTGATAATACTTGCATGACTAAGTTAAAAATGGAGATATAGATGGAGGTACTATACTGTAACTCGTATTTTCACATGTTTAGAACTATTGAGTCACATGATTTACTATTGATTCACATGATTAACTATTAGGGGAGGTGGTGCAAGTTTGATAATACTTGTAGGACTAAATTAAAAATGAAGAAAAGAGGAAGGTATTATACTGTAATATTTTGAGCCCCAAAATATGCAATTATCGAAACTATATTTTACTATAAATAGAAGCTCATTGTTCCTTCATTTCTCACCAATTCACTAAAGCTATAGAGCAATTATTATAGAGAGAAATTATAGAGAGAAAGAAGAAGAGAAGTCTGTTACCTCACTATTCCAGTATCCAGTATTCTTTTGAGGTAAGGGGTATTATTTCTTTCAATACTCGTAAGGGGTATTATTCTTTCGTATTCATGAAGAGAATTATATTCTTTCAATACTCGTAAGGGGTATTATTCTTTCGTATTTATGAAGAGAGTTATTTTCTTTCAATACTCGTAAGGGTTGTTATTCCATTCTTTATTATTATGTTGGAATAACCTGTCTATGCCTTCCACATACATGGTGAAATTCTTACATTATTCCATTCTTTATTATTACATTGGAATAACTTTTATGCATCTTGATCTATCGCATGCTTGGTGAATTAGTTGTTATTCCATTCTTTATTATTTTGTTGGAATATCACATGTCATGCGGATTTCGCGTGACTTGGTTACATTCTTTATTATTACATTTGGAATATCACGTGCATGCGGATTCTGCGTGACTCAGTTCCATTCGTTATTATTACATTGGAATAACATGTCATGTGGATTCTGCATGCATGGTGAATTCTTACATTATTTCATTCTTTATTATTACATTGGAATAACTTTGTACATGTGGATTACTGCATGCATGGTGAATGATCATTCGTATTCATTTTTATTAAATTGTGGAAATGATGCATCTACGTGGATTACTGCGTGGCGGGTAAAATCCATTTGCGGTTTAAGTATATTCCATTATACTCATCTGGAATATCATTTCTTTTGTACTAAATCATGAAATATCGTTTTCTTTGGTATTTTTTATTACGAGTTCTTATTCACCCGATTCTTATTCACTTTAGTATTATTCACTTTCGAGTATTAAAGGGCACTTTTAGTGTAATAGGAGTACTATTCACGGGTTACTATTCACCCGATTACTATTCACTCTAATATCATTCACTCGGGTATTTGGGGTACTTTTCATGTCGGGATACTATTCACGGGTAACTATTCCTGAAGTACTTTTCACGGGGTACTATTTACCCGAAAAATATATTTCTTTTTTGTCCAAATTATTTTTGGTACATGAATATTATTCTTGAATTTTACTCCACAAATCAGTATCATGTTGACAATTTGGACGTTATTGATTTCTGGATAAATTAAATTATAAATCTTTAAAATTTATCCGTGAACTTGTTTTATTGAATTATTATGTCATTGTCATCATCCCCATGCTTATATTGTGATAAAAGTCATCTTTGGCTTACGTGCATAGATGGACTTGATATGATTATGACCAGTGATTATTCGGTATAATCATGACCGTAATGTGACGAATGATGTGGTGAAAGTCCTCAGTGGCCTGTAGTGCATTGATGGACAGTTTTTGGTATGATTATGACCAGGGATTATTCGGTATAGTCATGACCATTGATGATTTAATGAATATCTGTGAGACCCCGAATTTTATGAAATAAAAGTATTCAATTTTTATATTTTGGTAAATAGTTAAATTGATAAAAGTTTAAAGTTAAGGGTCATATTTGAAAATTTTTCAAAGTAAGCAAGTTGTCATAAAATAATCGGTGGTAAAATACGCGTGGTTGTATAGTAGCACACGGTATTGATTATTGATGCTTATGTGAGAAGTCACTCAGTTTTACTCAATTATTGCTACAATAATTGTTGCATCATATCTCTCATATTATTGATTCAATTAGTATCACAGTATCATCTGCATAATATTTTATATATTATTAAATCAATAATTGAGACGACAAAGTTATTCATATTATTAAATTTCAATATTTACAATGTCTAGAAGTTCGGTCAAGGAGAGGTTTGGTCATCTAATTGCGCACCAATAGGGAGAAATCCTTATTGGAAAGCCTCCTCTTTCCTGGGAACGACCTGGTTGTTATATATTGTGAGTTATAATATTAATGATGAATAAGTTTGTGTTGATTAAAGATGAAATTGATAGTTCCATTGTGTTGGAATTATTACTGTTAGTGGAAATCGACATTTATTTCGATAATAATTGATATCTGGAGGTTATATTATTCGATCGGGTATTCGGGGCACTTTTCGTGTCGGAGTACTATTCACGGGTTACTATTCATGGGTTACTATTCACCTAATTACTATTCACTCTAGTATTATTCACTCGGATATTTGGGACACTTTTTTGTGTCGGAGTACTATTCATGAGTTACTATTCACGGGTTATTATTCACCCAAATTACTATTCACTCTAGTATTATTCACTCGGGTATTTGAGACACTTTTAGTGTCGGGGTACTATTCCTGAAGTACTATTCACAGGGTACTATTCACCCGAAAAATATATTTCTTTTCGGTCCAAATCATTTTGGGTACAATATTATTCCATGAGGAGATGTGCTAATTTTTAGACCGTTGGTTGAAATTATAATAGTAAATCAATATGGATCGTTGGTTTAAAGTTTTAATAAATCAATATGGATCGCTGGTTTAAAGTTTTAATAGTGAATCAGTATGGATCGGTGGTTTAAAGTTTTAATAGTGAATCAGTATGGACCGTTGCTTTAAGTTTTAATAGTAAATCAATATGGACCGTCCGTTTAAAAGTAAATCAATCTGGACCGTTTATGAATTAATTACTATTCAGTCCATTCTCCTATAAATAGAAGCTCATTCCTTCATTATTTCTTACTAATTCACTGAAACTCTAGATAGAGAAATTATAGAGAGAAATTATAAAGAGAAGCTATAGAGAGAAAATCTATAGAGAGAAAGAAGAAGAGAAGTCTGCTACCTCACTATTCCAGTATCCAGTTTTCTTCTAAGGTAAAGGATATTATTATTATAGTAAGGGGTATTATTTCTTTCGTATTCATGAAGAGAACTTCTGTTATTCCATTCTTTATTATCCTGTTGGAATAACCTGTATACTCGAACTCCTCTATACTTGATGAAATTCTTCTGTTATTCCATTCTTTATTATTATGTTGGAATAACTTTGTACATCAATCTGCATACATGGTGAAATTCTTTTGTTATCCCATTCTTTATCATTACATTTGGAATATCGTAGCCGGTGCGTTTTACGCTGACACAGTTCCATTAATTATTATTACATTGAATAACTTTTATGCATGCGGATCCTATCGCATGCATGGTGATTTACATTGTTATTCCATTCTTTATTATTCTATTGGAATATCACATAAATTGCAATTTACTTTGACACAGTTTCCGTTCTTTATTATTACATTGGAATATCACATGCGTGCGTTCTGCACGACACGATTCCATTCTTTATTATTACATTGGAAATAACACATGCGTGCGATCTATCGCACGCATGGTGAATCATACATTATTCCATTCTTTATTATTTTGTTGGAATAATGCATGCGTGTGGATTACCACATGCGTGGTGAATGATCCTTTGTATTCATTTCTTATTAAATTATGGAAATGATGCAGTATATCGTGGATTCTTGCATGGCGAAGCGAAAATCCATTTGCAGTTTCATATATTCTATTATACATAGTTGGTTAAAGCTTTGGCTTCTATATTCCTTGAAATTAGTGGAATATCCTGGATATTTGCGCTTCATCCAGTATCTTTTCGTGGAAATATTCTTCTAAACATTCTTGAATTTTTCTCCACAAAGCAGTATCATGTTGACAATTTGGACATTATTGAATTCAGGATAAATTAACTTATAAATCTTTAAGATTTATTCTTGAACTTATTTTATTGAATTATTATGTCATTGTCATGATGAGATATGTTGGTTATTATGTGAAAACATGAAAGTTTCTTAGAAATCACAAAGGTTTGAAAATCAGATTTTGGTGAAAATGGAATATGAAATTCAATTGACCATATCTCCTATTATATTTCGAATTTTTGAGTGTGGTCAAGTTCTAGAGTTAGATCTATGAGCTTTCTAACTTATCCAAGTGGAATAACTGGAAAAGGTGTTGTAGATTTTCGTGTGGATTGATTTTAGCAAAGGAGTCAAAAACTGCAAAGTACCAAAAAGCTACTGCCCAGAAATTTAATAGGGCATTTTCGGCCACTTGATTTATGAGAAAAATTCTGGCCTTTTGGGACATGAAAATATATGGTATAAAGTACCTCCTGTCTAAAAATGAGCTCATTCCGACTTAAAATGAGCAAGTTATGACTATTTCATTATTTATGTTTTTCCGATGAAAAATGCTATAACTGGAGTTCTATAACTCCGATGACCATAAAATTTAAACTGCAAGCTCACGTTAACATGTGTAAGATCTTGCCAAGATTTGGGAATTTCTGGAGTTAAACTTGAGGTAGCTAATTTCTTATGGAATTAATTAGAAATTAATTTTTGAAAATACTTGAGGGAGTTGAAAAATTATAAAAAAATACTTGTTGTGTATGAAATATATGTATATATGTTTGGACAAAGGATAGAAAAATAATAAGTTGATTTGGTAATTTTTCATAAAAATAGTTTAGTTACAAACATATGAGTTAAATATGTTATGTGAAGTTGAAGAATTAGTAAATAGGATTTTAGGGCTTGAAAATCCTATATAATGTATATGCAGATTTTTGGATGAGGGATTTGATCATTGGTGATGAAATCTTATGAGTCTGACATTTTTGAATGATTAATGCTTATATCATTGTCATCATCCTCATGCTTATATTGTGATGAAAGTCATCTTTGGCTTACGTGCATAGATGGACTGTTGATTATTAGTTTTACAGTTGTATATCTTTGGCTTACGTGCAAAGATGGACTGTTGATTATTGGTTTTACATTTGTATATCTTTGGCTTACGTGCGAAGATGGACTATTGATTATTGGTTTTACAGTTGTATATCTTTGGCTTACGTGCAAAGATGAACTATTGATTGATGAATATCTTTGGCTTATGTGCATAGATGAACTGTTTATTGGTATGATTACGATTAGGGATCATTCAGTATAATCATGACTCGTAATGTTATAGATGACGTGGTAAAAGTCCTCATTGGCCCGTAGTGCATTGTTGGACAGTTATTGGTATGATTATAATCAGGGATTATTCGGTATAATCATGACCATTGATGATTACATGAATATCCTTGGCCGTAGTGCAGGGATGATTCGATGATGTGAATTATTTATTAAGCTGAGTCTCAGTGATAAAATATTAATTATACACTTTTGATTCGTAAAAGATAGTAGATATCATGCTCTACTTGACTCTTCTAAAATACAGTTGTATGTCTTTGGCCTGTAGTGCAAAGATGAATTGTTAATAAATATCTTTGACTGTAGTGCAAAGATGAATTTATTAGTATGAGCAGTCATATGAATAACTCATAATCATAATTGCGATTCTAAATTCCTCTTCGCACCCAGGATGAAGATAATTTTCATCACCTATCTTCACCTGAAACATCAAAAATCATGGTAGAGCATACAACTGTCAAAGATATTTATTAACAATTCATCTTTGCATTACGGCCAAAGATATTCATTAACAATTCATCTTTGCACTACAGGCCAAAGACATACAACTGTATTTTAGAAGAGTCAAGTAGAGCATGATATCTACTATCTTTTACGAATTAAAAGTTTATTATCAATATTTTATCACACGAGACTCGACAATAAATAATCCACATCATCGAATCACCCCCACGCACTACGATCGAGGATATTCGTTAATATCACATCCATGAATTAATATTTCATTGTTGAGACTCATTTCGATAATTAATCCATATCATCGAATCATCCACCTTGCTACGGGCCGAGGATATTCGTTAATATCACGACCACGAATTATCTATGCACTACTGACGAAAGATAATCGTGTTTTCTTCAACTATCTCTAATCATGCCATAAAACAATTCATCTTTGCACCCTTGGACGAAGAGAATCCATAGACATAATCATACCAAAAATTGTCCATCAATGCACTACGGGCCAATGAGGACTTTTACCACATTATTTGTAATATTACGGTCATGATTATACTGAATAATCCCTGATCATAATCATACCAAGTCCATCTATACTACTTCTGAATATGGAGATGACTTTCATCATAATATAAGCATGAGAATAATGACAATGATATAAAGAATCAATCAAATGAGATAAATGATAAATATTAAACATTTATAATATAATTTATCCAGCGTTCAATAATAACCAATTGTTATTAATCACTTAATAATCTCATAATCTAATATCATTAATATTATAACAATATTTTAATCATTTCTTAAACTTATAAATAATTTATTTCAATTGTTTACACTTTATCAAATAATACATTTAATCATTCAAAAATGCCATACTCATAAGATTTCATCATCAATGATCAAATCCCTCATCAAAAATCTGCATATACCCTATATAGGATTCTCAAGTCATAAAATCATATTTTCTAATTTTATTACTTCACATAACATATTTAATTCATTTTCATGAAAAATACCAAATCAGTCCCAAAAATATTTTTTTTCTGGGATTTAGCAGAATATAGTCCCATATTGAACATATATTTTTCTCAAAATTTTTAAAATTCATTTACTATTTTTCATATGGCTAAAAAAGCTATAGAATATTTAGACATTTATCATAAATTGTACTTTTGTCCAAAAATTTCGATATTTAAAGGATATACTCCTGTTATATACATGTACTCCCAATAAAAATTTCACCAATTTTGGAGCTAACCACAAGGAGTTATAAGGGTTTACTTTTAAAATAGTATTTTCCTATAAAATTCATAAATCCTAATCTATACATCCAAAAATCGCCATTTTTGGACACAATCTAGAAAACTCATCAAATTATCATTTCAAATTTTTTCAGAATTTTTGAGAGTCAAAAAAATTACAAAACTGCCCCTGGCAGAAATCCCTTTTGAATGAAAATACTATTCATATGAATCTGAAGGATCATTCACCATGCATGCGGTAATCCACATAGACAAAGTTATTCCAACGAATAATAAAGAATGGAATAACGAAGAATTCACCATGCATGCGATAGAATCGCCTTGAACAAGTTATTCCCAATGAATAATAAAGAATAGAATAACAATGAATTTACCGTGCATGGATGAACCGCACGTACAAGTTATTCGAGACGAATAATAATAAAGAATGGAACCCGAATCATGCGTATAAACGCCTGCAAGATATTCCGGCGAATAATAAAGAATGGAACCAATTCATGTGTAAGCGCATGCAGACGAGATATTAAACGTAATAATAAAGAATAGAATAACAGAAGAATTTCACCATGTATACGGTAGTCCGCGTATACATGTTATTCCAATAGAATAATAATAAAGAATGGAATAACAGAAGTTCTCTTCATGAATACAAAAGAAATAATACCCCTTTATTAGGAGTAGTGAAGTAGCAAAATACTTTTCTTCATTCTTTCTATAGTTTCTCTCTCTAGAGTTTCAGTGAATTCGTAAGAAATAATGAAGGAATGAACTTCTATTTATAGGAGAATGGATTTGAATAGTAACTAATTCATGAGCGGTCCAGTTGATTTACTTTTAAATGATCGGTCCATATTAATTTACTATGCAAAGATTAATAAAATATTCTAATAAAACAAAATATTTTAAATAAAATATAATATATTCTATTTATAATCTAATAAAACGAATAACTTTATAAAAGTATTACATTTTATATAAAAAGATTTTACTATCTGCAAATACTTATCTGCAGTCTTATGCAAATACTACGCGTAATAAAATATATTATATTCTAATTATTGTCTAATAAAATAAATAACTTTATAAAAATATTACATTTTATATAAAAAAGATTTTACTATACAAAAACACTATCTTGAACCTTATAAAAATACTATGCATAATAAAATATAATATATTCTAATTATTGTCTAATAAAATAAATAACTTTATAAAAAAGTATTACATTTTATATAAAAAGATTTTACTATCTGAAAACACTCATAATAAAATATATTATATTCTAATTATTATACAATAAAATAAATAACTTTATAAAAGTATTCTGTTTTATATAAAAAGCTTTTCTGTTTTATTACATTAGTAATACTAATAAAACAAAATTTATATATATATATATATATATAAATATAAACTTCCGTGACTTCATAAAATGACACCTTAATATATTTAACAATATTTATCATTATTATTATAATTCGTAATATTAATCGACCAGGTCGTTCCCAGGAAAGAGGGGGCTTTCCAATAAGGATTTCTCCATATTGGCGTGCAATTAGGTGACCAAACCTCTCCTTGACAGAACTTCTAGACATCGTTAATATTGCAAATAATAATATTAATAACTTCGTCGTCTCAATTATTAATTTAATAATATATAAAATATCGACAATAATTGAATCAAATAACGTGAGATACTATGTAAGACCCTGAATTTTATGAAATAAAAGTATTCAATTTTCTTATAATTATTATTAAGTTAATGGTTAAATTGATAAAAAGTTAAAGTTAAGGGTGATATATATAAAATTTTTAAAATACGCAAGTGGTTATAAAATACTCATTTCTGTTGGGGAATATTCGTTTGGTCATAGAATATTCTTGTTGTCGGGGAATATTCGTATGACGGCGCAGCCATTTGTGGTCCCCATAACAGAATAACTGTCTGATGAAGAAAATGACAAGTTTGAGTTTTTATAAATAACGGCGTAATTATTCTGAATTAACAACATTGGAATACGGTTGTTAAAATCTGATGTCTGGGTCGTGGTTTGCCGATAGCACTGCGGTATTACGATATTTTTGAATTATTGATTCTTAGTAAGAAGAAGGCACTTTCGATAATTGTTACGATAATTTCTTTATTCGATATTTTATTTTATTGATTCAATAATTGTTGCGTTGATATTTTATATTATTGTTGTTTCAATAATTGTCACGACCTGATTTTTCTATTATCGGATCAATAATTCATATTATTTGAATAATATTATTAGATAGCATTATTGGCAATGTCTAGAAAGTTCTGTCAATAAGAGGTTTGGTCACCTAATTGCGCACCAGTAAGGAGAAATCCTTATCGGAAAGCCCCCTCTTTCCTGGGAACTGTCTGGTTGTCATTGTTGCGATTTTGTAATATTATTTGTGAATAATTAATTATTGATTTATATGATAAGAAAATATTTATTTGATGCGGATATAAATGATGGATTTATTTACGTAGTTATAAATGAAAGAATTAATGTTGAGGTGTTTTATCAGTATTTTATCGGATTGGAGGTATTAAAAGATCAAATCAGTGTTCTTAAAGCTCTATTGCGTGAATTATAATTTTAATCTGACCGTTGGATCATTGTGATTTTTGGATATGTTATGTGACGCCCCCAAAATAGGTATACATCACCCATTCTGAGTTGTCAATACATGAGTGCGAAAACAACTACAACTTTATTATTACAACGATAAAGCTGTGAGTTTAAATACAAATATTATCTTCTGACAATATTTATACTCACATAAATCCTCATCACATTTATTGATACATTATTTTACAAAAATAGTGAGGACTACTAAACAATCCTTTCTAAAACCTTCATTCCATACCCCACTTCCCCGACTGCACTTTCGCTATATTCTAGCCTCTTGAGAAGAATGGAACAAAAGGAAAAGGGTGAGCTCAACTAGCTCAATAAAGAATATTATGACTAAGATAATATACAACAAATTATCGTTAGTCTTCAACGGAAAAATCGATAGAATCTGATAGACAACAAGTTTTGGATCAATATTCGCGAAATGAAATAATAATTCATAGAAGAGTTACGTAGAGAATGAAATCTACTATAATCTATGAATTTAACGATCCATCATCAATATTTTATCCTGTAACATCAATCAATATTCATCTCAAATCAAATATTCATCTTTGCACTACTGAGCCAAAGATATTCATCAATCGGTCGTATTCATCTCAACACTGTTCATCTTTGCACTAAAGGCCAAAGATATTCATCGATCGGTCGTGTTCATTTAAACACTGCCTCATCTTTGCACTACTGAGGCCAAAGATATTCATCGATCGGTCATGTTCATTTAAACACTGCTCATCTTTGCACTACTGGTGCCAAAGATATTCTTCAAAATCATTCATCTTTGCACTACTGGGCCAAAGATATTCAATAATATCATCATTTAAGGCGAGGATGATGAAAATATTTTTAAAGAACGAATCCAAGGAAACAAAATGACAAGGATTAAGGATTAATGATTCGTACTTTGTTTTATCCATGTCCAACAATACCTCAAAAATAATCACGGTTGTGTAAAATTCAAGAATGATCAAAACATGGATACAATCAAAGCTAGTATCCAAAATAGATATTTTGACGAAAAGAAGAAATTTTATTTTTCGATGAATAGTCGCCGTATCGTGAATAGTCAGATATCGTGAATAGTGTCGTATATCGTGAATAGTAACTCAGAGCACCAAAAGATAGAAATTCCACAAAAAAACATTTTCACGCTTCATGAATAGTACTCGTGAATAGTAACTGTGAATAGTAACTCATGAATAGTAACTCGTGAATAGTAACTCATGAATAAGTAACCCCGGAACGTGAAAAAGTTCCAAATTTGATAAAAACTTCGGATCAACATTTCGGTATAATGATATTGAAGAAATAATATCATTCTGAAAAAATAATATCCCTTACCTCAAAGAATCGATTTGGAAGGAAAGGTCGGAAGTGATCTTTGAATGAAACTTGTCTTGAGCAATGACTCTCAAAGTATCTAAATACTCACAAAATCGCTCAATAATATAGAGAGAAAGAAAAACTTTGTTTACGGTGTGATTTTCAATTCTAACTTAGCCCTCTATTTATAGGAAAATGTTAGCCGTAAAAGCGGACTTGACCCTTTACACGATGGCTTTACACTACTATTGCCACCACCACATTTGAAATAAAATTCAGCACATTTCTTCACCAACCACAAGTGGGGCCCACTCAATTCTAGAATTTTCCACCAAAATCAATTATAACCCTAATTTCCTAATCGGACACCTCTTAAAATTCATAACAAATCATTACGTACATTTTTAACGGTTCAAAATTTGTGGACATATACTCAACTTATATATGTATAACATATCCAAAATTACCACAATCCAACGGTCGGATTAAAAATTATAATCCCATGATATATCTCAAAACCCACGATTTAATTTTTAATACCTCCAACGGTAAAATCTCGATAACACCTCAACAATAATTTCTTCATTTATAACCACATAAATAAATCCATCATTTATATCCACATAAAATAAATATTTCTTTATCATATGAATCAATAATTAATTATTCACAAATAATATTACGAATCACAATTATGATGACCAGTAGTTCCTGGAAAGAGGGGCTTTCAGATAAGGATTTCTCCTTCTTGGCGCCGCAATTAGGTGACCAAACCTCTCCTTGATGTAACTTTCTGAACATTGCCAATAATGCTATCTAATAATATTATTCAAATAATATGAATTATTGATCGATAATGGAGATAATGTGCAATGACAATTATTGAGCAATGATAATATAAAATATCAACGCAAAGAATTATTGAATCAATAAAATAAAATATTGAACGATAACTCTTGTGAAAATTATTGAAAGTAGTGCCTTCTTACGTAAGGATCAATAATTCAACAATCTTGTGCAATACCGTAAAGGTGTCTTCTTTGTGCGACCACGTATTCTTTGTATTTTAACCACCGGGTATTCCAAAGTCTTAATTCAGTAATAACTACGCCGTTATTTTTAACCAACTTATATTTGTCGTTTTCTTCATCCAATCGCTTTCCGTTATGGGGCCCACACATGGTCTGCTGCTTAAATCGCATTTAATATTCCCAACGATGCACGAATATTCCACGACCAAACGAATATTCCCCGACAAAAATGAATATTTTATAACCACTTGTTTATTTTGAAATATTTGCGTATTTAACCCTTAACTATCCACATTAATCAAATCAACCCTTACTATTTCAAAATAATAAATAAAGGAAATTCCTTTTTATTTAAAAAAATTTCGGGGTCTTACATGTTATACATATATAAGTTGAGTATATGTCCACAAATTTTGAACCGTTAAAATTAATGTATGATTTGTTATGAATTTTAAGAGGTGTTGAAAATCATTCATTTGTGGAATTCGGATTTTTTCTGTTTGGAATTTGGAAAAACTTTCTTCTGTAAAGTTGTAGAGAATTCAATTTCGTGTGGAATGAACATAAAATTCGTATTTTTTTGATAAACGGGCTATTTTTTTATGAATTACTGGAGTTTCAAAAAATAAAATGAATTTTTTAAAATTTTGGGTGGGACCCACTTTTGTTTTATTTTGAAAACATGTGTTGGAAAAGTTTTTCAAACATGTTGGCTGGTCTTAGATGGCTGGTGGCATAGGAATTGAGAATAAATAAATAAATATATTATTTTATTAATTTAGTCTCCTTTGGCGTTCTAGCATTTTCCTATAAATAGGTGCTTATGTTAGAATTGAAATTCACACCAGAAATAAGTTTTCTTTCTCTTTATATTGTTGAGCGTATTTTTGTGAGTATTTAGATACTTTGAGAGTTACTATTCAGTGCAAGTTTCCTTCGACTTTACATCCGATGTTCTATCGAAATCTTTTTCTTTTTTCGAGGTAAGGGATTTTAAGGGTTATTATGTTTTTTAGTTTCTTAAATTTTTCAACTCTCAAAAATTCTAGAAAAATTTGAAATGATAATTTATTGATTTTTCTTGATTGTGTCCAAAAATGGTGATTTTTGGATGTATAGATTAGGAGTTATGAATTTTATGAGAAAAGACTATTTTAAAAGTAAACCCTTATAACTCCTTGTGGTTAACTCCAAAATTGGTGAAATTTTTATTGAGAGTACATATATATAACATAAGTATACTTTGTAAATTTCAGAATTTTTGGACAAACGTACAATTTATGATAAATGTCTAAATATTCGACAGTTTTGGCCATATGAAAAATAGTAAATGAATTTTAAAATTTACGAGAAAATATATGTTCAATATGGGACTATGTTCTGCTAAATCCCAGAAAAAAAAATTTGTTTGTACTGATTTGGTATTTTTCATAAAAATGGTCTAGTTATGAGTAAATGAATTAAATATATTATGTGAAGTAACAAAATTGGGAAATAGGATTTTATGGCTTGAGAATCCTATATAAGGTATATGCAGATTTTTGATGAGGGTTTTGGTTATTGGTGATGAAATTTTATGAGTTTGACATTTTAGGATGATTAATTGCATTAATTAGTAAAGTGTAAACAATTAAAATAAATTATTTATAAGTTTAAGAAATGATTGAAATATTGTGGTAATATTAACAATATTAGATTATGAGATTATTAAGTGATTTATAACATTTGGATTAAGGTGTTATGAAATAATTGATTTATGAATCTTTCTCTTGAGATTAAATCTATATGTTGATTTTATTATTTTTATTATCATATATAACATTCTTATAACCCTAATGATGATATTTCTCTTTGACTTGAGTGTAAAGATGGGTAGATTATTGGTATGATCGTGACTATGGGTTCTCTTTGGCCAGTAGTGCAAAGTTGAATTGTTGAATGGTATGATCATGACCATTGAATTTATAATTGAATATCTTTAGCTTAAAGTGCAAAGGTGAATTGATCAACATGGTTATAATTATTGTTTATATAAATTCAGAAATGATTATATCTTCTTTGAGATATGAATATCTTTGGCTCGTAGTGCAAAGATGATCTGTTGTTGAATATCTTTGGCCCGTAGTGCGAAGATGACCTATTGTTGAATATCTTTGGCCCGTAGTTCAAAGATGACTTGTTGCTGAATATCTTTTGGCCTGTAGTGCAAAGATGACCGGTTGTAGAATATCTTTGGCATGTAGTGCAAATATGAACTTATTAGTATGATTATGAACAGGAACTGTGATTTGGTATAACCATGATCTTTGATGTTTCAGGTAAAGACAGGTGATGAAAATTATTTTCGTCTTGGATGCGAAGAGGAATTTAGAACATCAGTTATTCACATGACTGTGAATAGGAACTGTTGATTGATGTTACAGGGATAAAATATTATTGGTGGACTTTTAAAGACAGTATGGTCTATTTGACTCTTCTAATGGATTGTTCGTTCCGCTGCGACTATGGTTGAAAAGTCTTATCATCTACCATATATTCTAAATCTCTGATTTATTACTGACGAAGGCTATTGATAATTTAATTATCTTTAGTCATGATATTCTTTCTTGAAGCTAATTGTGCTCACCCTTTTTTCACAATTCCTTTCGGGTAATAAGAGTGTTCTTAGGGTGGAAGCGGGGATAACAGGAGAATAGAGCGATGGTCTATATAGTGTTGAAGTTCTCCCTAAATAGTATAGAAATAATTTTATTGACAACTTTAGATAAGTGTGTTGTATTGTATACGTTATTTGATATTTAATTTTGGTGAACCGAATAGGGTGAGGTGAATGTGGCGCCCCCAAAATAGGTATACATCACCCATTTTGAGTCGTCAATAACATGGTACAGAAACAACTACAACTTTATTAATACAACATATAAACTGTGAGTTTAAATATAAATATTGTCATCTAGACAATATTCACATCCAAATAAGTCCTCATTACAATTATTGGTACATTATTTTACAAAATTGGTGAGGACTACTAAAACAACTTTCTAGAACCTTCATTCCATACCCCGACTGGTACTCGTTACATTCTCTCCTCCCGAGAAGAAAAATGGAACAAAAAGGAAAAGGGTGAGCTCAACTAGCCCAGTAAAGAATATTATGACTAAGATAATATAGAACAAATTATCGTTAGTCTTCAACAGGGAAAAATTTGATAAAATACAATAGACAACAAGTTTCAGATCAATATTCGCAGCGAAAATAATAATTCATAGATGAGTTACGTAGAGAATGAAATCTACTATAATCTATGAATTTAAAAGTCCATTATCAATATTTAATCTCTGTAACATCAATCAATATTCATCTTGAATCAAATATTCATCTTTGCACTACAGGCCAAAGATCTTCATCAGTCGGTCATGTTCATCTCAACACCTGTACATCTTTTCACTACAGGCCAAAGATTTTCATAAGAAAATCAACCATCTTTGCCCAACAAGCCAAAGATATTCAGTAATATCATCATTTAGGACTGAGGATGATGAAAAATATTTTAAAGAAAATGAATCCAGTGAAATAAAAGAACAAATATTAAGGATTCGTACTTTAAATAGTCCAAGTTCAAAAATACTTCATAAGTAACCATAGTGAAGTAAAATTCAAGAATGATCAAAACATGGATACAATCAAAGCTAGTATCCATAATAGATATTTTGGACAAAAAATGAAAATTCAATTTTTCTGTGAATAGTCAGAGTATTAAAGTGAATAGTCTTGAGTATCATCGTGAATAATAACTCAAACACTAAAAGACAAGAATTTCACAAGAAAAATCTTACCAATAATCCGGCATAATGATATTAGAAAAAATAATATCATTTAAAAAAAAATAACATCCCTTACCTCGAAAAGACGGTACTTCTGACTGGAACACTGGATATAGTGCTGAAGGGAACTTGCACCAACACTCAATGTATCAAAATACTCACAAAAATACGCTCGATAATATAGAGAGAGAAAGAGAGAAAAAACATCAGTTTTTGGTGTGATTTTCAATTCTAACCTAAGCACCCTTTTATAGGAAATTGTTTAGAACACCAAAGCAGAAAATTTATTAAAATAATTTTATTTATTAAATATTCAAGCCCACCACCAAAGAATTTGAATTCAGCTCATTCACCACACATGTGGGATTGCAAAAAACGTTTTTCTTGAATAAAACAATTAAAGCTTCCAAAAATCAATTATTCCGGAACTTCAGAACTCCAATAATTCATAATAAATAGCCCTTTTATCAGAAAAATTTGAACTTCATGTCCTTTCCATAGGAAATTCCATTCTCTACAACTTTGCAGAAGAAAGTTTTTCCAAATTCCAAACAGAAATTGACCGAAATTCACAAATGGGAGATTTTACAGGCTATAATCAAATTTCAGTCAAGAAATGGGGTCCACAAACATGAAAAACATGTTTTAAATATTTATTGCAACAAAAATACTCTTCCTCATTTCTTCATATATCCCACATTCATTGTAAAAATATCACCATTATTATATTATTAAAACATAACAATATATTTAAATGAATTATTTTATCGAAAAGATAAAATATCAATTTTCAATAATTGTCACATTAAAAATTTTCTTTATCTATATCCACATAAAATGAATATTTTTCTTATCATATAAATCAATAATTAATTATTCACAAATAATATTACAGAATCACAATCTTGTGACCGTACATTTCCCGAGGAAAAGAGAGGGCTTTCCAATAAGGATTTCTCCTTACTGACACGCAATTAGGTGACCAAACCTCTCCTTAGACAGAACTTTCTAGACATTTCCAATAATATTATCTAATAATATTATTTAAATAATATAAATTATTGATCCGATAATGGAAAATACTGTGTAATGACAATTATTGAAATAACAATAATTTAAAATATCAACGTAGCAAATATTGAATCAATAAAATAAAATATTGAACAGTAATTACTGTAACAATTATTGAGTAGTGCCTTCTTACGTAAGAATCAATAATTGGTGCAATACTGAGTAATCTTCTTGTATTTTAACCAATTTGAGTATTTCGACGATAATAATTGCAGTAACAATTACGTCGTTATTTATAACCAACTTATATTTGTCATTTTCCTTCATCCAATCGCTTTCCGTTATGGGGCCCACACAAGGCTGCGCTGTCGTACGAATATTCTCCGACAGTAAGAATATTCTACGACCAACTAATATTCCCCGACAATAATGAATATTTTATAACCACTTGCTTATTTGAAATATTTGCGCATTTTACCCATAACTAACCACATTAATCAAATCAACCCTTACTATTTCAAAATAATAAATAGAGGAAATTCAATTTCATTTATAATTGTTGGGGTCTTACAACCTCCCCTCCTTACGAAATTTTGTCCTCGAAATTGACGTACGTATCTGGTGTTTTGAAAAAGGTGAGGATACATCGCTTTCATTTCCGTTTCCAACTCCCAGGTCATTTCCTCAATAGCATGGTTCCTCCACAAAACTTTGACTTGTGGTATGACCTTTCAAGGCGTGGGACATGCTCCTTCCTATCTAAGATCTTGACAGTACTCTTCAGACGTTAAGTCTTGGCTATCTCGTCTGTTTCAACTTCAATAACGTGGTTACGGTCTTTCACATATTTTCATAAATTACGAGATATATGAAAAACATTATGAACACGAGATATACTTGGAGGTAATAGCGAGTCTATAGGCCACATTTCCTACTCGGTCAAGAATCAAAATGGACCAATAAATCGTGGATTGAGCTTTCCTCTCTTCCCAAATCTTGTAACTCCTTCCATGGAGCCACACGCAACAATACATGATCCCCAATACTAAATTCCACGTCCTTTCGATGAAGATCCGCATAACTATTTTGTCGATCCTGTCTTGCCGTTTGTATCGTTGTCCGAATCATTTGGATCTTTTACGTAGTCATACGTACCAACTCTGGTCCCAACAATGTTGCTTCACCCACCTTATCCCAACATCTTTGGAGAGCGACACTTTCGTCCATACAATGCTTGAATGGAGCCACACATATCTTGCTCGATAAGCTGTTGTTGTAGGAGAATTCCACCAATGGTAAATACTTATCCCAACTCCTTTTGAAGTCTAGGATCTGAGTCTTAATAGATCTTCAAGAGTTTGAATAGTCCTCTCGATTGTCCGTCCGGTTTGAGGATGGTATCTTGAATCAAATAAATCCGTGCCCATAGCTTTTTGCAAGCTAACCCAAAATCGTGAAGTGAATCTTGGGTCACGATCCGAAACTATGGATACTGGCATGCCATGCAATCTTAGAATCTCATTTACGTACATACGAGCAAGACGTTCAAGGGAATAAGTCTCCCGTATCATCAAGAAATGAGCGGATTTGGTTAATCTATCAACAATAACCCAAATCGCATCTATGCCTTGAGAAACTGTGGGAAGACCTGTAACGAAATCCATGGTAATGTATTCCTACTTCCATTTCAGAATCTCAAATGGTTGCAACGGACCCTTAGGTACTTGATGCTCTGCCTTTACACGTTGACAAGTTAAACACCTTGAGATAAACTTCGCAATCTCTCTCTTCATATTGTTCCACTAAAATGTATGTCGGAGATTATGATACATTTTGGTACTTCCAGGATGGATTGCAAACGGTGTATTGTGTGCCTCCATCATGATCTTGTTCTTCAAATCAGAATCATTAGGAACACAAAGTCTGGAGTGGACTCGAAGTATTCCTTCTTCATCGATTCTTGCTTCTGGAATAACACCTTCTTGTACTTTATTCTTCATACGCATCGACTCAAGATTACGTGGCTTGAGCAACTTTAACTTCATCGATTAAAGTTGGTTCTATCGTATACTTGACATCATCGCACTTTTCGTTCACGTATATGATCTTCTACTCAACACTTGACCACCACGTTTGTTTTTCGGGATGGTATTGAATGGTGTGGTCGTAATCTTTTAACGACTCGAGCCAACATCGTTCTTGCCGTGTTTGAGTTCCTTTTAAGCGTGAAGAAATATTTGAGGCTTTTATGGTGCGAATATATCTCCACTTTCTCCCATCTGAGATAGTACCTCCGGATCTTTAAGCGCGAAAACATTGCTTGCTTGACTCTAGATCATGAGTAGGATAATTCCTCTCATATTCTTTAAGTTGTCATGAGGCATAAAGCATGACTTTCCCATGTTGTATGAGAACACATCCTAACCCTTTTCCCAAAGCATCGCTGTAGATAACAAAGCCATCCGAACCAGATGGTATTGTCAGAACAGGTGCCGAAATGAGTTGTAACGCCCCCAAAATAGGTCCATTCCATCCAACCCATTCTGAGTCGCCAAATATATGGTACGAAAACAACTACAACTTTATTACAACAATTGTCGTGCAAAATACAAAAACACATATGCTATGAGTTTGGATACAAATATATACCAACTGTAGCACGTCACAATGACACCTTACATAAAGGTATAGTCAAAAACTGTTTTAGAAATTAGAATCTTTGGGAAGTGCTCAAGGAAACCTTCATACATGGGAGGCCATGCTTTTAGGTTATGGTAGATATCATATAGCCACGAAATTATCCTCGGTTGATTGATAGACCCCAAAGAAAAAGCGAGAAGATTACTATCATATTCTTCCCAATGGTGAGTCTTCTCTTGACATATCATTATCTCCACTGTCTCTAATTGGGTATTATACTCCAAACAAACACCAAGATTATATAGGTAGTGCTTGTAAATATACTCAGCAAGTGGATGAGCACAACCATGTCTTATGATAACACGAGTTTGTATGTCATTAGACATCTTGTATGATAGTGACAAAACACCCTTCCAAAGTTGGGTTAGCTTCACCTCTTTAGGAGAACCTCAACAACTATAGAACCACCGTTCTATTCCTTTGTTATCCCCAGGCCACCCGACTACACTTTTATTACACGAAAAGGAATTATGAAACAAAAGGGTGAGCACAACTAGCTCAGTAAAGTATATTATAACTAAAGATACATAAATTATCAATAGTCTTCATCAATAATAAATCAGAGATTTAGAACATATGGTAGATGATAAAACTTTTCAACCATAGTTGCGGTGAACGAGCAATCCATTAAAAGAGTCAAATAGACTATAAAGTCTATTGTCTTCTCCACGTTAAAAGTCCACCACAATATTTTATCCTGTAACATCAATCAACAGTTCCTTTCCACAAGCATATGAATAACTTCATAATCATAATTGTGATTCTAAATTCCTCTTCTCATCCGGAATGAAGATAATTTTCATCACTGTCTTTACCGAAACATCAAATATCATGGTTATACCAAATCACGCTTCTTGTTCATAATCATACTAATAAATTCATCTTTGCACCTGCGGGCGAAAGATATTCATCAACAGATTCATCTTTACACTACAGCTAAAGATATTCAACAACAGTCATCTTTGCATTCGAGCCAAAGATATTCATCAATAATTCATCTTTGCACTCTGAAAGCTAAGATATTCATCAACAAGTCATCTTTACACTACGAGCCAAAGATATTCATACATCAAAGAAATACATAATCATTTGGAAGTTATATAACAATAATTATAACCATGTTGATCGATTCACCTTTGCACTTAAGCTAAAAATATTCAATTGTAAATTCAATGGTCATGATCATACCGATCAACAATTCAACTTTTTTGCTCTTCTTGGCGAAAGAGAACCTATGGTCACGATCATACCAATAATCTACCCATCTTTACACTCAAGTCAAAGAAATATTATCATTAGGGTTATAAGAATGTTATATAAAAACAATATAATCAAAACATAATTTTAATTTCAAGAGTAAGATTCATAAATCAACGATAATTTGGTCAAAGAAGAAACCAATTTATCATGAATAGTACCCGTGATTCATACATAGTAATCTTAGTATCGTGCGTAAGTAACCTCGACACGAAAAGATAAAGTTTCATAATAAAATTCATATCCATATTTATAACACCTTAATCCAAATGTTATAAATCACTTAGAAATCTCATAATCTAATATTATTAATATTACAATAATATTTTAATCATTTCTAAAATTTATAAACAATTTAATTAAATTGTTTACACTTTACTAATTAATGCATTTAATCATCATAAAATGCCTAACTCATAAGATTTCATCACCAATAACCAAAACCTCATCAAAAATCTGCATATACCTCATATATGATTCTCAAGCCATAAAATTATATTTTCCAATTTTCTTACTTCACATAACATATTTAATTCATTTACTCATAACTAGAATATTTTCATGAAAAATACCAAATCAGTTCCAAAAATATTTCTTTTCTGGGATTTAGCATAACATAGTCCCATATTGAACATATATTTTTCTCAAAATTTTAAAAATTCATTTACTATTTTTCATATGGCCAAAACCACCGAATATTTAAACATTTATCATAAATTATACTTTTATCCAACAATTCTGAAATTTACACGGTATACTGATATTATATAGATGTACTCCCAATAAAATTTTCATCAATTTTGGAGTTAATCACAAGGAGTTATAAGCGGTTACTTTTAAAATAGTATTTTCTCATAAAATCCATAACTCTAATCTATACATCCAAAAATCACCATTTTTGGACACAATCTAAAACTCATCAAAATATCATTTTAAATTTTTCCAGAATTTTTGAAGGTCCGAAAAATACAAAACTGAAAAACATAATCACCCTTAAAATCTCTTACTATCCCTTACCTCAAAAGAAAAGCGATACTTCTGTGGAATAACGCTGAACGAACTTGCACCGTATAGCAATACTCAAAGTATACTCAAAATACTCACAAGAATACGCTCGATAATATAGAGAGAAAACTTGATTTACGGTGTGATTTTCAATTCTAACCTAAGCACCTATTTATAGGAAAATGCTTAGAATACCAAAGCGAAAAATTTAATAAAATATATTATTATTAATAAATTTCCTCGCCTCTTTGGAAATCAGATCCCAACATTTCCCACATGCCAACCTTCTAGAAAGAAATGATAAAAAACGTTTTTCATAAAATAAATAATTAAAACTTACAAAAATCAATTATTTGAAGACTTGAACTTCAATAATTCATAATAAATAGCCTTTCATCAGAAAATTCGAATCTCGCGAGTTTTATAGGAAATTCAATTCTCTACAACTTTGCAGAAGAAAGTTTTCCAAATTCCAAACAGAAATTGACCGAAATCCACAAGCGGGCGATTTTACGGTATAATCAAATTTCGATCGATAAATGGGGTCCACCGACATGTTTAACATGTTTTAAACATTTATTGCAACAAAAATACTCTTCCTCCTCGTATACTCATATATCCCACATTCGTTGTAAAAATATCACCAGATTAATATATTATTAAAATAATATATTTAAATGAATTATTTTATCAGAAAAAGATAAAATATTAATTTTCAACAATTGTCATTTTAAAAATTTTCTCCATCTATATCCACATAAAATCAATATTTTCCTCATCATATAAATCAATAATTAATTATTCACAAATAATATTACAGAATCACAATATTGACAACCAGGCAGTTCCCAGGAAAGAGGGGGCTTTCCAATAAGATTTTCTTCTTACTGGCGCGCAATTAGGTGACCAAACCTCTCCTTAGACAGAACTTTCTAGACATTGCCAATAATGTTATCTAATAATATTATTCAGATAATATGAATTATTGCTTCGATAATGAAAAATCCTGTGTAATGACAATTATTGAAACAACGAAGATATAAAATATCAATGACAGATTATTAACTCGATAAAATCTTGAGCAGTAATTCTGTAACCATTATTGAGTAGTGCCTTCTTCTGAAAAAAAAATTATCATGCTTCATGAATAGTACTCGTGAATAGTAACTCGTGAATAGTAACTCATGAATAGTAACTCGTGAATAGTAACTCGTGAATAGTAACTCATGAATAGTAATTAAAAAAAATTGAATACTTTTATTTCATAAAATTCGGGGTCTTACATGAGTCTCCTCTTAAGCTCTTGAAAACTCCTCTCACATTCCTCGCTCCATACGAATTTTGTTTCTTTCCGAGTCAGCTGAGTTAACGGAGTAGCGATTCGAGAAAATCCTTCCACAAATCTCCGATAATAACCAGCTAAGCCCAAAAAACTACGTACTTCGGTTACCGACTTCAGTTGCACCCAACTTTGTATTGCTTCAATCTTCGTCAGGTCGACAGATACTCCATGTTTTGACACCACGTGCTCAAGGAATGCTACTTCCTAAAGCCAGAACTCGCATTTTTTTAACTTGGCATATAGCTTATTTTCACGAAGCCTTTGGAGTACCAGCTTCAAATGGTGCTCATGATCTTCACGGCTTTTGGAATATATGAGGATGTCATCAATAAAGACAACAACGAACTGATCCAAATATTCCTTGAATATTCGGTTCATCATATCCATGAAAGCCGCGGGAGCATTAGTCAATCCAAAAGACATGACTAAACGAATAGCTTTATGACTTGATATGACAGTGATTGATTTTAGTGGTTTAGTTGCTTGAATTCGTACAACAGGTTGGTTAGGAATGTGACGCCCCCAAAATAGGTATACATCACCCATTCTGAGTTGTCAATACATGGTACAGAAACAACTACAACTTTATTATTACAACAAGAAAGCGTGAGTTTAAATACAAATATTATCTTCTGATAATATTTATACTCAAATAAATCCTCATCACATTTATTGATACATTATTTTACAAAAATGGTGAGGACTACTAAACAACTCTCTCTAGAACCTTCATTCCATACCCAGACTCTTACTACTATATTTCTAGCCTCCACGAGAAAAATGGAACAAAAAGGAAAAGGGTGAGCTCAACTAGCTCGATAAAGAATATTATGACTAAGATAATATACAACAAATTATCGTTATTCTTCAACGGGGAAAAATCTAATAGAATACTGATAGACAACAAATTTTAAATCAATATTATGCATGAAAATAATAATTCATTAGAAGAGTTAAGTAGAGAATCTGCAAACTACTATCTTCTATGTATGAATTTAAAAGTTCATCGTCTATCTTTTATCCTGTAACATCAATCATATACATCTGGAATCAAATATTCATCTTTTACACTATAGGCCAAAGATATTCATCGATTAGTCATGTTCATTTAAACACTGTTCATCTTTGCTCTGGGCCAAAGATATTAATCGATCGGTCATATTCATCTCGAACACTGTTCATCTTTGCACTCTGCCAAAGATATTCTTCAGAAATCATTCATCTTTGCACTACTGGGCCAAAGATATTCAATAATATCATCATTTAAGGCGAGGATGATGAAAATATTTTAAAAGCGAATCGGTGAAACAAAATGACAAGGATTAAGGATTAAGGATTAGTACTTTGTTTTATCCACGTCCAAAATACCTCAAAAATAATCACGGTGGTGTAAAATTCAAGAATGATCAAAAACATGGATACAATCAAAGCTAGTATCCGAATAGATATTTTGGACAAAAAAAAGAAATTTTATTTTTGGTGAATAGTCTTGTGTATCGTGAATAGTAACTCAGACACCAAAAGATAGAAATTCCACAAAAAACATCTTCACGCTTCATGAATAGTACTGCGTGAATAGTAACTCGTGAATAGTAACTCGTCGTGAATAGTAACTTCGTGAATAGTAACTCATGAATAGTAATCCCGACATGAAAAAGTTCCAAATTTGATAAAAAGTTCCAACCAATATTTCAGCATAATGATATTGAAGAAATAATATCATTTGAGAAGAAAATAACATCCCTTACCTCGAAAATTAGTACTTCTAAATGGAATCTAGGGTATAGTCTTTGAAGGAACTTGCTGCAAATCTAGCAATACTCAAAGTATACTCAAAATACTCACAAGAATACGCTCGATAATATAGAGAGAGAAAACTTCAGTTTCTGGTGTGATTTTTAATTCTAACCTAAGCACCCTATTTATAGGAAATTGCTTAGAACACCAAAACAGAAAATTTAATAAATTAATAATATAATTATATAAATTTCTTACACATGCCTAGAATCTGATTTCAGCCATCAAACACATGCCACCTTCTAGAAAAAGTAAGAAAAAACGTTTTTCTAATTTTAAATATTTTAAACTTCCAAAAATCAATTATTTCAGAACTTCGGAACTTCAATAATTCATAATAAATAGCCCTTTCATCAGAAAATTCGAATCTTGTGTGTTTTTATAGGAATTTCAATTCTCTACAACTGCGGAAGAAAGTTTTCCAAATTCCAAATAGAAATTGGCCAAAATCCACAAGCAGGCGATTTTACATTTATAATCAAATTTCATCGATAAATGGGGTCCAATTGACATGTTTAACATGTTTTAAACATTTATTGCAACAAAAAAATACTCTTCCTCCTCGTATACTCATATATCCCACATTCGTTGTAAAAATATCACCATTATTATATTATTAAAATATAATAATATATTTAAATGAATTATTTTATCGGAAAAGATAAAATTTCAATTTTCAACAATTGTTACATTAAAATTTTCTCCATCTATATCCACATAAAATTAATATTTTCCTCATCATATGAATCAATAATTAATTATTCACAAATAATATTACTGAGAATCACAATATTGACAACTGTGCGGTTCCTCAGAAAGAGGGGCTTTCCAATAAGAATTTCTCCTTCTTTGGCCAGCATTAGGTGACCAAACCTCTCCTTAGATGAACTTTCTAGACATTGCCAATAATGTTATCTAATAATATTATTTAGATAATATGAATTATTAGCTTCGAATGAAAAATATTGTGTAATAACAATTATTGAAACAACAACAATATAAAATATCAACGCAAGCGAATTATTAACTCAATAAAATATTGAGCGATAATTACTGTAACCATTATTTAGTAGTGCCTTCTTACGTAAGAATCAATAATTGGTGCAATACTGGTATCTTCTTGTGTTTTAACCACCGAAGTATTTTAACGATGATTATTGGTAACAACTACGCCAGTTATTATTTTTAAGCAACTTATATTTGTCGTTTTCTTTACCCAATCGCTTTTACATTATGTGGCCCACATATTTCAACTGCTTGCGTCATTTAATATTCCCCACAAGATCACGAATATTCCACGACCAAACGAATATTCCCCGACAACAATGAATATTTTATAACCACTTGCTTATTTTGGAGTATTTGCGTATTTTACTCTTAACTATCCACATTAATCAAATCAACCCTTACTATTTCAAAATAATAAATAGAGAAAATTAAATTTCATTAATAATAAGTTGGGGTCTTACAAGGAATATGAAAACTAACAACATTACGAAAACAATCAATTTTGGTATGATGAGTAGTTAACCAATCAATCCCTAAAATCACATCAAAAGAAAGTATCTTTAAAGAGATAAGGTTGACGGTAATAATGTGATGGTGCCAACTTGGATCAAACAAGATTTATAAGCAGTGGATGTGATGAAAGTTTCTCTAACTGAGTCTCCACAGATAAATCAAAATCTAATTTCTCAGGAGTTAAGTTTAAACGCGTTGAGCACAAGCGGGGAGAGATAAATGATAGGTAACACCCCAGTATCTAGTAAGATATAAACTTAGCAAAGAATTTATGATTAGCTTACCCGTGATCACCTCGTTTGGGTTCCTCGCATTTTGACTAGTCACGACAAACGTTCTTCCGAGAACCGTTGACTTTGACTTTTACGGGACGACCTTTAGAGTCACCATCCCATTGGACTTGGTTTCACTACCGTCTGATCTCGGCGATATGTCCTTTCTTTCCACAATTATAACATACCTTGAACTGCTTTGACGAGTTTGGGTGATATGTCCCTCTTTCCCACATTTATAGCATCTGACCGGTGGTCGTTCTCCTCCATAGAACCGGTTGTTCTTTGGTCTTTGGCGTCTTTGCATTGTCATTGTTGAATCTCCTCTTTTAAAATCTCTCCCAGGCTAAACATTTTATTTTCATGGTCGTGATTACCACCGGAGTGGTTACCGCCTTTGTCCGTATTTTTTTCTTTCTCCGCTAGTTATCGTTGTTACGATGATCTACTTTGTCGTGATATGATCTGGTTGTGGTCCCTCGGTTGAGCGTACTCGTTATCTCGCTCTAATAATTGAGCCACATTGACAACATCCGAATAGAGAAAATTTATGAGAAATGAGATATTGGCGTATCTTGGGTTTCAAACCTCTCTGAAACATCCGCGTCATCGTTCCTCATTCTCCACCAAATGAGGTGCAAACACGGATAACTCTGCAAAACTTAAGCCTCGTCTTTGCGACCTTGCGTCGTGTTGTTTTGTTCCAATCTAATAAACTCCACTTCCTTCATATAGCGAATACTTTCAAGAAAGTACTTGTCATTGAACGATTCTGAAACGTCTCCCAAGACATCTTTGAGTCTTGGTGGATGGGTATGCTTCTAAAATTCCACCAATGTCTGCCTCATTCTGAAACATAAAGGTGGCGAATGGAACCTTCATTCCTCCGTGCATCCCAAGACATCGAATATCTTGGTAATTTATTTGACCCGTCGTCTCGCCTTAATCGGATCCGAAACTTTCCCGAGTGCAGGTGGTCCTAACTCTTAGAACTGCTTGGCTGTGACAAACCGTGCGTTGTTATCATTTCCACCTGTATTTTGAACACGAGTCTCCCTCATCTGATTTTGCATGAACTGCAAAAAGCTTCTAAACATTTCGTCGTTCATCATATGCTCAATAGTGTTGTTCACAGGAGGAACATTGCCAACCTGTTGCACGTTTTCCTCATTCGTGAGTATAGGTGTCTTCACGGTCTAATTTACTCCACAGTTAACATTCTCAGTCGCCATTCTCAAATACTGCCATAAAACAAGGGTTAATTAAAGAAATTAACATATCACATAATATCCCTATATACTGATCAACCAATAAATAAGCTTAGGTAGGACACACTAGCGAATGATTTACTCGTCTCTCCCCTCCTAGTACTATTCCCCGATCTCAGCCAGAGATAATATCCCTAAGCTATGATACCAAGCGTGGCGCCCCTAAAATAGGTATACATCACCCATTTTGAGTCGTCGATAACATGAAATCTGAAACAACTACAACTTTATTAATACAGCGTATAAACTGTGAGTTTAAATACAAATATTGCCATCTAGACAATATTCACACCCAAATAAGTCCTCATTACAATTATTGGTACATTATTTTACAAAAATGGTGAGGACTACTAAAACAACTTTCTAGAACCTTCATTCCATACCCCGACTAGTACTCGCTACATTCTCGCCTCCTGAGAAGAAAAATGAAACAAAAAGGAAAAAGGGTGAGCTCAATTAGCCCAGTAAAGAATATTATGACTAAAATAATATAGAACAAATTATCGTTAGTCTTCAACGGGAAAAATCGATAAAATACAATGAACAACAAGTTTGAGATCAATATTACGCGAAAAAATAATAATTCATAGATGAGTTACGTAGAGAATGAAATCTACTATAATCTATGAATTTAAAAAGTCCATCATCAATATTTTATCCACCTGTAACATCAATCAATATTCATCTTGAATCAAATATTCATCTTTGCACTCTGAATTCAAAGATTTTCATCGATCGATCATGTTCATCTCAACACCGTACATCTTTGCACTCTGAGACCAAAAATATTCATAAGAAAATCAACCATCTTTGCACTACAGGCCAAAGATATTCAGTAATATCATCATTTAGGACTGAGGATGATGAAAAATATTTTAAAGAAAATGAATCCAGTGAAACAAAAAAACAAATATTAAGGATTCGTACTTTAAACAGTCCAAGTTCAAAAATACTTCATAAGTAACCATAGTGAAGTAAAATTCAAGAATGATCAAAACATGGATACAATCAAAGCTAGTATCCATAATATATATTTTGGACAAAAAACGAAAAATTCAATTTTTCTGTGAATAGTGTCGTATTCGTGAATAGTGTCGTATACGTGAATAGTAACTCTGACACTAAAAGACAAGAATTTTACAAGAAAAATCTTACCAATAATCCGGCATAATGATATTAGAAAAAATAATATCATTTAAAAAAAATAACATCTCTTACCTCGAAAAGACGGTACTTTTGACTGGAATACTGGATATAGTGCTAAAAGGAACTTGCACCGTATAACAACACTCAAAGTATCAAAATACTCACAAGAACACGCTCGATAATATAGAGAGAGAAAGAGAGAAAAAACATCAGTTTCTGGTGTGATTTTCAATTCTAACCTAAGCACCCTATTTATAGGAAATTGTTTAGAACACCAAAGCAGAAAATTTATTAAAATAATTTATTTATTAAATATTCAAGCCCACTACCAAAGAATCTGAATTCACCTCATTTACCACACATGTGGGATTGCAAAAAACTTTTTTCTTGAATAAAAAATTTAAAACTTCTAAAAATCAATTATTTCAAAACTTTAGAACTTCAATAAATCATAATAAATAGCCCTTTTATCAGAAAAATTCGAACCTCGTGTCATTTTCATAGGAAATTACATTCTCTACAACTTTGCAGAAGAAAGTTTTTTCAAATTCCAAATGAGAAATTAGCCAAAAATCCACAAACAGACGATTTTACGGTATAATCAAATTTCGATCGAAAATAGGGTCCACAAACATGAAAAACATGTTTTAAATATTTATTGCAACAAAAATACTCTTCCTCCTCATTTATTCATATATCCCACATTCATTGTAAAAATATCACCATTATTATATTATTAAAATATAAAAATATATTTAAATGAATTATTTTATCGAAAAGATAAAATATCAATTTTCAACAATTGTCACATTAAAAATTTTCTCCATCTATATCCACATAAAATGAATATTTTTCTTATCATATAAATCAATAATTAATTATTCATAAATAATATTACAAAATCACAATTCTGGCAACCAGGCTGTTCCCAGGAAAGAGGGGGCTTTCCAATAAGGATTTATCCTTACTGACGAGCAATTAGGTGACCAAACCTCTCTTTAGACAGAACTTTCTAGACATTGCCAATAATGCTATCTAATAATATTATTCAAATAATAAGAATTATTGATCCGATGATGAAAAATAATGTGTAATGACAATTATTGAAACAACAATAATATAAAATATCAACGTAGCAATTATTGAATCAATAAAATAAAATATTGAACAGTAATTACTGTAACAATTATTGAGTAGTGCCTTCTTACGTAAGAATCAATAATTAGTGCAATACCGTGTGATACTGTATTTTAACCACCGAGTATTTCAACAGTATTAACGGTAACAACTACGCCGTTATTTATAATCAACTTATATTTGTTGATTTCCTTCATCTAATTGCTTTCCGTTATGGGGCCCACACAAGGTTGCGCTGTCGTACGAATATTCCACGACCAACTAATATTCCCCGACAACAATGAATATTTTATAACCACTTCCTTATTTAAAATATTTGTGCATTTTACCCACAACTAACCACATTAATCAAATCAACCCTTACTATTTCAAAATAATAAATAGAGGAAATTCAATTTTATTTATAATAAGTTGGGGTCTTACAGTGAACCCAACTTTGGAAGTGTATTTTGTCACTATCTACAAGATGTCTAATGACCTACGAGTTATCATAAGACAGGGTTATGCACATCCATTTGCTGAGTATATCTACGAGCACTACCTATATGATCTCGGAGTTTGGTTGAAACATAACGTTCGATTGCAGACGATGGAAATAGTTATATGTCAAGAGAAGACTCATCATTGGAAGGAACATGATAGTAATCTTCTCGTTTTTATTTGGGGTCTATTGGATCAACCAAGGATAATTCTCTGGACATATGATATCTATCATAACTTAGATTCATGGCCTCCTATGTACGAAGGTTTCCTTAAGCACTTTCTAAAGATTTTAATTTCTAAAACAGTTATTGACTGTACCTTTATATAAGGTTATCATCTTGAGAGTCTTTGTCCACGGTTGGGACATGAGTCACGATTGGTATATATTGTATCAAAACTCACGGCGATATGTGTTGTTTTAGTAATAAAGTTGTAGTTGTTTTCTGTACCATGTATTTGGCGACTCAGAATAGGTTGGTTGGATTGAACCTATTTTGGGGGCGTCACATACTATGCAACAATTACTGTGGCAATAATTAAACAAAACCGAGTGACTTCTCACATAAGCAATAATAATCAATATCGTCGTGCTTACTATGCAACCACGCGACATCTTGTACTTTTACTACTAAAGGTAGTTCAACGGTTTTAAGCGGTAAAACTTCCGCCGTTATTTTTATAAAATATTTTTGTCATTTTCTCAATCAGATAATAATTTCGTTGTAGGGTCTACACTAATGATTGTCTTAGTCGTCACGAATTTTCCCAAAAAAGAATATTCCCCGACCAATCGAATATAATATAACAACTTGCATACTTTGAAAAATTTATAAATATTATCTACAACTATAAAATTATATCAAATCCACACCATAATACTTAAAAAAATATTTTGAGAAAATTAATCTTTATTCACAAAATTTGGGGTCTCACATGGAAGTAATGATGCTATGCTTCAATGGATGCTCCTATTGCAAAGAAGAGATACTTGAAACGACCATTTTTTCCAACTCCATAGATGTAATGGAACCTAAAATGAAATTTCACTCATGTTAATATAAATATATGTAACAGATATTGTCCAAATTTGTAGTGGAGGATAATCATGTGTATTAATACTGGTATCTAATTAATTATCATTTAATATTTTTCATATGGTGCAGATTGTGTCTAAAATGGCTTTTAAGAGTTACATTTTATGTAGATATTGATTACTTGCAAAAAAACATTTTTACATATTTTTTCATAGTACAGTTAGTAGCCAAACCTTCATACAGAGGTAACTAAACCATTTCTATTGGGTTACCGATCAATTATAAAAATTGGGATAAATCACTTTTTGGTCATTGTACTAGGGTCCGGTTTTCATTGTGGTTACCGAAACTTTTTTTATTACAATCGAATAACTGTACTCTCAAATATTATAAAATGGTCATTAATTTTAATTTCCGTCCAAAAACCAGACGAAAATGCTTAGTAGATTAATAGAATTCAAGTGGCACTGAGGTGGCACGTAAAGTCCACTCCCACGTGGATCCGTAGTCAAGATAATACACTTTTTGGTTACTGTACTAGGGTCTGATTTTCATTGCGGTTACCGAAACTTTTTTTGTTACAATCGAATAATTGTACTCTCAAAAATTACAAAATGGTCATTATTTAAAAATTATTATTATTTAGAAATTATTATTTTTTAAAAATGTGGAAAGTCAATGTTGAAATTATTATTATTTAAAAATTATTATTATTATTATTATTTCAAAATTATTATTATTACTATTATTATTATTTTGAAATTATTATTAATACTATTATTATTATTATTAAAAATTGTTATTATTATTTAAAATTATTGTTATACAATACTATTAATTTTACTCTGAAGTTCTACATATTATTAAAATTATTATTATTAATAGTATTTTATTATTATTATTATTTTAAAATTATTATTATTAAGAGTATTTTATTATTTAAAAAAAAGGCCCTTTCTTTTCTTGATTATGATGAATCGATCAACTCTTTTTTTAAATCGAGTTCTTTGGAGAATCCAACAACAACTGCATGCCACCAAGAGCGCAAGTGGCTAATAATAACAATAATAATAATAATTTTAAAATAATAATAATAATAATATTAATAATTTCAAAATAATAATAATATTATTGACAATAATTACAGGATAATTTCAAAATACATGGAATACGTACTGCATGTACATAATTTTTTTTAGTGCTAAATAAATAAACCAAATAAACTTATTAAATAATACATACATGACCATTTTATAAATAATAATTTTTAAATAATAATAAATTTTAAGTAATAATAATTTTTAAGTAATAACCATTTTGTAATTTTTGAGAGTACAGTTATTCGATAGTAACAAAAAAATTTCGGTAACCACAATGAAAATCGAACCCTAGTATAGTAACCAAAAAGTGTATTATCTTGACTACGGATCCACGTGGAAGTGGACCCTACGTGCCACCTCAGTGCCACTTGGATTCTGTTAGTCTACTAAGCATTTTCGTCTGATTTTTGGAAGAAAATTAAAATTAATGACCATTTTGTAATATTTGAGAGTACAGTTATTCGATAATAATAAAAAAAGTTTTGGTAACCACAATGAAAACCGAACCCTAGTACAGTGACCAAAAAGTGATTTATCCCTATAAAAATTTAATGAACAGTTTTCAATTGTTACCTGGATTTGTTTTTTTCAATATGTGCAACCATGAAGGGATCAGAGAGTAGTCGTGTGGATTTCCTCTTACTTTTTTCAATACTTTTTCCTTTGATCTCCATGCTTTTTGGTAGGAGATGGACACATTATACTCTGTCACCATGTCTTCCACAATATCTGTTGGTGTGTAATTTTTTTTTCAAATGTGTTAATCTTTGCATTATGCATTCACTAACCATCTCACTATTTAATTGTATGTGATCTCCAAGCAGTATGTCGGAAGAACAAGTGTGAAAATCATTGAATTCTCTCACCTTGAACATAGTTGTTTTCCGAAACTTTGATGCTCTTAGTTTCCAGTTGCAACTTTCATTGACTATGCATACTAGCACAAAGTCTCTACCACTTGTTCTTTTAACCTTGTGTTGTCGGTTTTGCCTGATTGAATGTAGTCTTATTGCTTGTGCTAATTTTTTTTTGTCTTTTGTAAGTTTGATGTATTTTGACTTCAAATTCATTCGGATCTGATATGACCTCATCATATTGTTCACCAATGTATGTTATGTCTTGTTGTCTGTCTTGTTCTTGATCAACAGCTTCGATGGCCAGCTGCTCAGCATATTGTGATCCAATTTGGTAATCTTGTGTTGCCAACGGTACAAGTTCAGAATTCCATTGTGTCAATCTCATTGGCGTTTCAGCTTGCATCCTATTTTCTTCTACATTTCTCAAGTTTTGTAAGATTATAGTGCCTCCAATGTTGTATTCAATATCTATAATTATTGGAAACTTGCCATGTTCATCTGATTTTCTACCGACTTCCATATAGAATCTGAAGGTTGTTTCATTTGTCACACTGATCGGAGGTATGTTACTTTTAATATGAATTTTGATTGACAATTCTGTTATTTTTCAGTCTAGCTGTAACACTCCAGTCCCACATCGGAAGATAGGAGAAAAATTTATCTGCATATAAGGAAATAAGTTACTACCAATAGTACCTTCAAGTCATGAACTTTTGGGTGAGCCTGTGGTGGGCTAAGTTGACCCAAGAAGATACTATTGGGCCAGTAGTTTGAGGCCTTATTTTGATGAATTTGATTCTATTCGGACTTAGGATTTGACCCAAGATTTGTTTCGGACTCAGGATTTGACCCGGGTTGTTACATATGGTATCAAAGCTGTAAGACCCCGAAATTTTTTTAAATAAAAAGGAATTTCCTTTATTTATTATTTTGAAATAGTAAGGGTTGATTTGATTAATGTGGATAGTTAAGGGTTAAATACGCAAATATTTCAAAATAAACAAGTGGTTATAAAATATTCATTTTTGTCGGGGAATATTAGTTTGGTGGTGGAATATTAAATCTGTGTCGGGAATATTAAATGCGGCCAGGTAGCGACCGTGTGGGGCCCATGTGAAAGCGATTGGATGAAGAAAGCGACAAATATAAGTTGGTTAAAAATAACGGCGTAGTTATTCTGAATTAAGGCTGTTGGAATACCGGTGGTTAAAATACTGATGTCTGGCGTGGTTTGCGCGATAGCACTTACGGTATTGCACGATATTGTTGAATTATTGATCCTTACGTGAAAAGCACTACTCAATAATTTTCCACGTAATTCTTATTCAATATTTTATTTTATTGATTCAATAATTCTTTGCGTTGATATTTTATATTATTCTTTGTTCGATAATTGTCACCGCCACATTATCTCCATTATCGGATCAATAATTCATATTATTTGAATAATATTATTAGATAGCATTATTGGCAATGTCTAGAAAGTTACATCGAGGAGAGGTTTGGTCACCTAATTGCGCCAAGATGGAGAGAAATCCTTATCGAAAAGCCCCTCTCTCCGACAGGAGCAGCTGGTTGTCATAATTGTGATTACGTAATATTATTTGTGAATAATTAATTATTGATTCATATGATAAAAAATATTTATTTTATGTGGATATAAATGATGGATTTATTTATGTGGTTATAAATGAAGAAATTATTGTTGAGGTGTTATCGATATTTTACAGTTGGAGGTATTAAAATTAAATCGTGGGTTTTGAGATATATTAAGGGATTATAATTTTTAATCCGAATAGTTGGATTGTGGTAATTTTTGGATATGTTATACATATATAAGTTGAGTATATGTCCACAAATTTTGAACCGTTAAAAATGTACGAATGATTTGTTATGAATTTTAAGAGGTGTCGATTAGGAAATTAGGGTTATAATTGATTTTGGTGGAAAATTCTAGAATTGAGTGGGCCCCACTTGTGGTTGGTGAAGAAATGTGCTGAATTTTATTTCAAATGTGGTGGGTGGCAATAGTAGCGAGTAAAAGCCATCGTGTAGCGAGTCAAGTCTGCTTCGGCGGGCTAACATTTTCCTATAAATAGAGGGCTAAGTTAGAATTGAAAATCACACCAGAAACAAAGTTTTCTCTCTTTCTCTTTCTATATTATTGAGCGTATTTTGTGAGTATTTAGATACTTTGAGAGTTCTTTGTTAATCTAAGTTTCATTCAAATCACTTGAGACCTTTCCTTAGAAGTCTTGATTCTTTGAGGTAAGGGATATTATTTTTTTCGTAATGATATTATTTCTTCAATATCATTATCTTTGAAATGTTGATCTGAAGTTTTATCAAATTTGGAACTTTTTCATGCTCGGGGTTACTATTCATGAGTTACTATTCACGAGTTACTATTCATGAGTTACTATTCACGAGTTCTTATTCACGAGTACTATTCATGAAGCGTGAAAATGTTTTTTGTGGAATTTCTATCTTTTGGTGTCGAGATTCTTATTCACGTGTCGGCCTTATTCACGATATCTGACCTATTCATCGAAAAATAAAATTTCTTCTTTTCGTCCAAAATATCTATTTTGGATACTAAACTGATTGTATCCATGTTTTGATCATTCTTGAATTTTACACCTTTGTGATTATTTTTGAGGTATTGTTGGACATGGATAAAACAAAGTACTGAATCATTAATCCTTAATCCTTGTCATTTTGTTTCAATTGGATTCGTTCTTTAAAAATATTTTCATCATCCTCGGTCTTAAATGATGATATTATTGAATATCTTTGGCTGTAGTGCAAAGATGAGCGGTGTTTGAGACCCAGATTTTATCGATAAAGATTTAAATTTTGTCAAAATAATTTTTTAATATTATGGTGTGAATTTGAGATAATATTATAGTTGTGGGTAGTATTTATAAATTTTGCAAAGTATCAAGTGGTTATATTATATTAGATTGGTGGGGAATATTAGGTTTAGCGGGGAATATTAAATACAATGGCTCAATCATTGGTGGACCCTAGCGAAATTATTGTCGGATTGAAAAAGCACATTAATATTTTATTGAAATAACGGCGGAAGTTTCTGGTAGTTCTTGTTGAACTACTTTCGGTAGTAAAAATGCGATGTCGTGTGGTTGCATAGTAGCACTGCGGTATTGATTATTGATCTTTATGTGAAAGTCACTCGGTTTGATTCCATTATTGTCGATTAATAATATGAATTATTATAGCGATAATGACGTTTTGTTTTATTAAGTATTATTAGCGTAATAAAAGCGAAACATCTTTATATAAAATAGAATACTTTATTAAAGTTATTACATAAATAGAATATATTATATTTTATTATGCATAGTGTTGCGTAGTGTTTTTTGCGTAGTGTTTTGCATAGTATTGCATAGTGTTTGCATAGTAAAATGTTTTTATATAAATAGAATATATTATATTTTATTTAAAAGATTTTCTTTAAATATGGACCGTCAGTTAAAGTAAATCAATCTGGATAGTTCATGGATTAGTTTCTTATGCATTCCATTTTCTATAAATAGAAGCTCGTTCCTTCATTATTTTCTTACAATTCATTGAAACTACAGAGAGAAATTATAGAGAGAAGCTATAGAGAAAATTATAGAAAGAAGAAGAGTATACTTTGCTTCACTACTTACATATTAGGTTCTTTTACGGTGAGGGGTGTTATTCTTTCTTCTTGAAGAGAACTTACATTATTCCATTCATTATTATTACATTGGAATAACTTTTAAAAAGTGGCATACCTATACATAACTTTTGTATATCATGGCGTACCTATACTTGGTGAAATCCTTATGTTATTCCATTGCTTATTATTACATTGGAATAACTTTTGTATCTCTAGTGATTTACCTATACTTGGTGACATTCTTCTATTATTACATTTGGAACATCACATGCATGTGTTTTACGGGACTGGTTAAGATTTTTATTATTACTGTTGGAACATCACATGCATGTGTTTTACAGGACTGGTTAAAATCTTTATCGATACATTTGGAATATCTATCATGTGTTTTACAGGATGCAGTTCCATCTTTATTATTACATTGGAACATCACATCGGTTGTGAATTTCACACGACACATTCCGTTATTATTATTACATTGGAATAACTTTTGTCTATCTGAATCTGCGCGTGCATGGTGATTTCTTTTGTTATTCCATTCTTTATTATACCCGGTTGGTTAAAACTTTGACTTCTATACTCCATGAAATTAGTAGAATATCCTTGATATTTGCGTTTCATCGATATCTTTTCATGAAAATATTCTTACGATCATTCTTGAATTTTACTCTCTGAAAGCGATGTCGTGTTGACAATTTGGGCGTTAATAATTCATGGATTAAATAATTCTTGAACTTGTTTTATTGAATTATTATGTCATTGTCATCATCCTCATGTTATATTATGTTATCTTTTGGCTTACGTGCATAGATGAACTTAGTATGATTATGACCGAGGATCATTCGGTATAATCATGACTTGATATAAATGATGTGACAAAAAGTCCTCGATTGGCACATAATGCGATGATGGATAGTTTTGGTATGATTATGACCGGGGGTGATTCGGTATAGTCATGACCATTGATAATTTGATGAAAATCCTTGGCCAGTGAGTGCGAGGATGATTAGATGTGGTGGTTTATTATTAAAATGAGAGTCGGCGATAAAATTGATGAAAACCTTTTAAAACCTAAAAGATAGTAGACTTTATTCTCTACTTGACTCTTTTAATGGATTGCTTATTCATTGCTGATTAAAGCTGGTTGTCTATTGTATTTTATCGGTTTAACAACATTGTTGAAGGCTAATGATAATTTATTACGCATTATCTTAGTCATAATATTTCTTCTTGGGCTAGTTGAGCTCACCCTTTCTTTCATTTGTTCTCTTGAAAATGAGAACATAGGCTGGGGACGAGTCGGGGAGCAGTAATGGTCGAGAGGATAGCATTAGTAGTCCTCACTATTACGTGAAATAGTGTGATAATAGTTGTAATGAGGACTCCTTTTGAGTTTGTATAATATCTAGTAGACAATATTTGTATTCAAACTCACGATTTATGTCGTATTATTACCACAGCAGTTATATTAGTAAGTTGTATTTGAATTTATGTACCATGTAAGTGGCGACCCAAGATGGGTGGCGTATACCTAATTTTAGGGCGTCGCGGTTGGTATCGAGCTTAGGGATATGATCCTGGCTAAGATGTGAGATAAGAACTAGGAGGAGAGGCGGAAATTCCTTAGCTAGTATGACCTACTAAAGTTATTTGGTATTTAATTGGTTGGTCGGAGTATAGGGATAATATTTGATATATTAATTAACCCTTGTTTTGGCGGTGTTTGAAAATGGCGGTGAAAATATTCACAATGGAGTGAATGTGGAGATTGTGACACCTTTAATCACTAATCGAGTTAATCGCGATTAATCGAACGAGGAACAAATTAGAGATATCCACGTAGTAAATGAAGAACTAATTGTTGCACTTTTAGAGGCTAGTTGCGGAGGTAGCGGTGAAAGTGAGGAAGAAGAGGAAGAAGAAGAGAACTTTGAGGAGAATTGGTTAGAAGAAATTTATGATCAAAACTTAGAATTACAAAATCGTGTTATCTAGAAGAAACGAGTTGAAGAATATAAGCGATTGAAGTGGAACAAAGGATATGAACAATTGAAAATTGGGTTTTGAGATATGTGATGCTCGAACAAAATCACGCTTTGGCGAGGTGTAAGATATTAAAGTTGGAATCGAGAATTTAAAAATCAAAGATCAATTTGAAAGAAGAAACAAGCGAGCGAAGGAGAATAGGCGATCATGGGTAAAAAGGCTAAGTTGATAATGTAGAAAAAGATATCCAGATCGATAAAGCGAAATAGATGAAATGGACTTTGCTTTTGGATGAATCATTGGGAGAACCCAACATCGAATTGAAATTACCACAATGCGTAGCGGTCAACTTTCGAATTCGATATGGATCGAAATAATGATTCAAATCATGGATCGGGAATGTGAAGAAGCACTTAAAGGTGGAATGTACCCTATAGTAAAAAGTCGAACTTCGGTAATTTTAAAGCGAGGCGTTTAATAAAAGTATGGTAGCCGAGCGAAGTTATTACGGGTAAATTAATTATTTCTTGAAGTCTATACTTTATTAATACAAGTTCTACCCATTCTTTTATTCTACCTAGTTGTGTTCAATGTTTAAATTTGACTCAGGAAAAAAATTAGACTTTGATTTATCTATTGAAACTTAGTTGGGAGAAACCTTCGTTACCTCCTTTATTTATTAATCTTGTTGTTTCAAATAAACACTTTCACGTTACTTCGATCTTATCTCTTTGAAAATACTTGCCTTTGAGGTAATTTTTGAAAAATCGATTGATTAACTTCTCATTATTCTTTTTTGTAAGGTTGTTAGCTTTTATATTCCTAACCAACTTTTATCTGAATTCAAAGTAACCAAACCCTAAAGTTAATCATTGTTATATCAAGCCATAAGTAAAGAGCCCCGATCCTTTCGTTGTTGACTTCCTTGTGTGGAATGCAAAAGCCGGACTTTACGTGGCGACGTCGTGAATGAAGATGGCAAGTTTATAGGTATCATTGTGAGGGCTTTATCTAGGTTAAGGGATAGAAGTCACGGTTGGTATCAATGTAACGTCTTATCCAAGTCTTGGATAAGAGTAGCGATTTTGAATGATATTTCTATCATTAATAAATTTCTTGGCGTATTCTTGAAGATTTCCTAGCCTACCTAGGCGTGAAATCGAATTTTGTATTGACCCCAATCTGAAAACCCATTTCTTAAACCCTCAAATATTTCTTGAACTAAAATGAGCAGTTTTACGTGGTTTATGATGAAAGTCATAATAAAAGCATTGGACTAATGAAAATCATGGGTATATGTGGTATTAGTAAGTTTTATGATGAGTTATGTTGGTTATTATGTGAAAACATGAAAGTTTCTTAGAAATCACAAAGAGTTGAAAATCAGATTTTAGTGAAAAGCGTAACATGAAATTCAATTGACCATATCTCCTATTATATTTTGAATTTTTGAATGTGGTCAAGTCCTAGAGTTAGATCTATGAGTTACCTAACTAATCCAAGTGGAATTACTGGAAAAGGTGTTGTAGATTTTTGTGTGGACTGATTTTAGCAAAGGAGGCCAAAGCTGTAAATTTCGAAAATGCTACTGCCAGAAACTTTAAGGGCTGTTTCGGCCACTTAAATTATGAGAAAAAATTCTGGCCTTTTGGGACATGAAAGGTATATGGTATAAAGTATCTCCTGTCCAAAATGAGCTCATTACGACTTAAAATGAGCAAGTTATGACTATTTCAATATTTAGGTTTTTCGATGAAAACGCTATAACCGGAGTTCTATAACTCCGATGACCATGAAATTTAAACTAGAAGCTCACGTTAACATGTGTAAGGTCCTGCCAAGATTTGGGAATTTTGGAGTTAAACTTGAGGTAGCTAATTTCTTAAGGAATTAATTAGAAATTGATTTTTGAAAAATAGTAAATGAATTTTAAAAATTCCGAGAAAATATATTTTCATTATGGGACTATATTATGCTAAATCCCAGAAAAGAAATATTTTTGGGACTGATTTGGTATTTTTCATGAAAATAGTTTAATTCTGAACATATGAGTTAAATATGTTATGTGAAGTAACAAAGTTGAAAATAGGATTTTATGGCTAGAAAATCCTATATAGAGTATATGCATATTTTTTGATGAGGATTTGATAATTGGTGATGATATTTTATGAGTATGGCATTTTGAATGATTAAATGCATTATATGGTAAAAGCGTAAACAATTGAGATAAATTGTTTATAAATTTAAGAAGTGATTAAAATATTGTTATAATATTAATGATATTAGATTATGAGATTATTAAGTGATTGATAACATGGGGATATTCTTGAATCTGGATAAATTATATTATAAATGTTTAATATTTATCCTTTATCTCATTTGATTGATTCTTTATATCATTATCCTCATGTTTATATTATGTTGAAAGTAAATACGTGGCACATGGTGTAGATGGACTTGGTATGCGTAGATGGACTTGGTATGATTATGACCACGGATTTATTATTATAATCATAGTAATAAATGAATACACAATTATCTTTGGTAGTAGTGCATGGATAATTTGTGGTCGTGTTGAATATCTTGGATAATTTACATGATTATACCACTTTATCTTTGGTAGTAGGATGATGGATAATTTGTAGTGGATAATTTAATGTGTCGTAATCTTAATGAATCCTTGTGCATGTATAATTTGTGGTGCGTGATCTTAATGATTATCTTTGGTAGTAGATGTGGATTAATTATGGTGAAAAATGAATACCACAATTATGAAATATTAATTCATGGATGTGTTCAAAGTAGTGAATACACGATAATAATCTTAATGAATACGATTATCTTTGGTAGTAGTGCATGGATAATTTGTGGTCGTAAATATCTTAATGAATACCTTTATTATTTGTAGCCGAGTGATCATGGATAATTTGTGATGGATCTTGAATACCTATTATCTTTGATTATGACCGTAGTTGTTGATAATTTGTAATCAGTAATTAATGAAACACAATTATCTTTGGTAGTAGTGCATGGATAATTTGTGGTCGTGATCTTAATGAATATCCTTGGCACGTAGTGCGGGGATGATTCGATGATATGGATTAATTATTGAAATGAGTCTCAATGATGAATATTAATTCATGGATGTGTTCAAAGTCATCTTTGGTAGTACGTGCATTGATGGACTTGGTATGATTATGACCGAGGATTATTCGGTATAATCATAGTAGTAATTGAAAACACGAATATCCTTGGCGATGGTGCATGGATAATTCGTGGTTGTGATCTTATTAAGTTTGAGTCTCGAATATTATTGGTTTCTGATTGTATATCTTGTTAATAAATATCTTTGGCAAGTGCGAAGATGAATTGTTAATGAATATCTTTGGCGGATTGCAAAGATGAATTTAATATTTTCAACGATAAAGGTATTCAAGGTATCCTCACCTCTTTATCATATCGAGTCGTTACCCTAATTTGAGGAAATTCCATAAGGAGGGAGATTGTGAGACCCAGTTTTATCGATAAAGATTTAAATTTTGTCAAAATAATTTTTAATATTATGGTGTGAATTTGAGATAATATTATAGTTGTGGGTAGTATTTATAAATTTTGCAAAAGTATCACAGTGGTTATATTATATTCGATTGGTGGGGAATATTAGGTTTAGCGAGGAATATTAAATGCAATGCTCAATCATTGGTGGACCCACAGCGAAATTATTGTCGGATTGAAAAAGCGACAAAAATATTTTATTGAAATAACGGCGGAAGTTTTCTGAAGTAGTTCTTGTTGAACTACTTTCGGTAGTAAAAGTACGATGTCGTGTGGTTGCATAGTAGCACACTTGGTATTGATTATTGATCTTATGTGAGAAGTCACTCGGTTTGATTCCATTATTGTCGATTAATAATATGAATTATTATAAGCGATAATGACGTTTTGTTTTATTAATTATTATTAACGTAATAAAAGCGAAACATCTTTTATATAAAATAGAATACTTTATTAAAGTTATTACATAAATAGAATATATTATATTTTATTATGCATAGTGTTGCGTAGTGTTTTGCATAGTGTTTTGCATAGTATTGCATAGTGTTTGCATAGTAAAATGTTTTTATATAAATAGAATATATTATATTTTATTTAAAAGATTTTTCTTTAAATATGGATGAGTCAGTTTAAAGTAAATCAATACAGATAGTTTCATGGATTAATTCTTATGCATTCCATTTTCTATAAATAGAAGCTCATTCCTTCATTATTTTCTTACGAATTCATTGAAACTACAGAGAGAGAAATTATAGAGAAAGCTATAGAGAAAATTATAGAAAAGAAGAAGAGTATTACTTTTCACTTTCTTACATATTAGGTTCTTTTTCACGGTAAGGGTGTTATTCTTTCTTCTTGAAGAGAACTTACATTATTCCATTCATTATTATTACATTGGAATAACTTTTGTAAAAAGTGGCATACCTATACATAACTTTTGTGTCTGTGGCATACCTATACTTGGTGAAATCCTTATGTTATTCCATTGCTTATTATTACATTGGAATAACTTTGTATCTGTGATTTTACCTATACTTGGTGACATTCTTCTATTATTACATTTGGAACATCACATGCATGTGTTTTACAGGACACAGTTCCGATTTTATTATTACATTGGAACATCACATGCATGTGTTTTACAGGACTGGTTAAAATCTTTATCATTACATTGGAATATCTATCATGTGTGTTTTACAGGATCAGGTTCCATCTTTATTATTACATTGGAACATCACATGGTGTGAATTTCACGACACGACACCGTTATTATTATTTACATTGGAATAACTTTTATACATCTGAAATCTGCATGCGTGGTGATTTCTTTTGTTATTCCATTCTTTATTATACCCAGGTTGGTTAAAACTTTGACTTCTATACTCCATGAAATTAGTAGAATATCCTTGATATTTGCGTTTCATCGATATCTTTTCATGGAAATATTCTTGATCATTCTTGAATTTTACTCTACGAAAGCGATGTCGTGTTGACAATTTGGGCGTTAATAATTCATGGATTAAATAATTCTTGAACTTGTTTTATTGAATTATATGTCATTGTCATCATCCTCATGTTATATTATGTTATCTTTGGCTTACGTGCGTAGATGAACTTAGTATGATTATGACCGAGGATCATTCGGTATAATCATGACTTGATATAAATGATGTGACAAAAGTCCTCGGTGGCACATGTAATGCGATGATGGATAGTTTTGGTATGATTATGACCGGGGTGATTCGGTATAGTCATGACCATTGATAATTTGATGAAAATCCTTGGCCAGTAATGCGAGGATGATTAGATGTGGTGGTTTATTATTAAAATTTGAGTCTCGTGATAAAAATTGATGAAAACCTTTTAAAACCTAAAAGATAGTAGACTTTATTCTCTACTTGACTCTTTTAATGGATTGCTTATTAAGCTGCGATTAAAGCGGTTGTCTATTGTATTTTATCGGTTTAACATTTGTTGAAGGCTAATGATAATTTATTACGCATTATCTTAGTCGTAATATTTCTTCTTGGGCTAGTTGAGCTCACCCTTTTCTTTCACTTGTTCTCTTGAGAAATGAGAACATATGCATTGGGGACAGTCGGGGAGCAAGTAATGGTCGAGGAGGATAGCATTAGTAGTCCTCACTATTACGTGAAATAGTGTGATAATAGTTGTAATGAGGACTCCTTTTGAGTTTGTATAATATCTAGTAGACAATATTTGTATTCAAACTCACGATTTATGTCGTATTACCACGACAGTTATATTAGTAAGTTGTATTTGAATTTATGTACCATGTAAGTGGCGACCCAAGATGGGTGGCGTATATTATCTTAATTTTCTTTATTTGAGCTAGTTGAGTATGTATCAATAAATGTGATGAGGATTTATGTGAGTATAAATATTATACAGAAGATAATATTTGTATTTAAACTCACAGCTTTACTTGTTGTAATAATAAAGTTGTAGTTGTTTACATACCGTATATTGTGAACTCGGAATGGGTGATGTATACCTATTTTGGGGCGTCACGGTTGGTATCGAGCTTAGGGATATGATCTCCTGGCGGAGATCGGGGAATAGAACTAGGAGGGAGAGACGAGTAAATCCTTCGCTAGTGTGTCCTACCTAAGCTTATTTGTTAGTTGGTCAAGATATATAGGGATATTATGTGATATATTGATTTCCTTAATTAACCCTTGTTTTATGACAAGATTTGAGAATGTCGAATGAGAATATTAACAATGGAGTAAATGAGACCGTGGAGATGCCCATGTCTTTTACCAACGAGGAGAACGTCTGCAACAGTCGGGAATGTTCCTCCCGTGAAAACAACACCACTTGAAGCGAGATGATGAACGAGGGATGTTTAGAAGCTTTTTGCGGTTCATGCAAAATCGAGATTTAGGAGACTCGTGTTCAAAATACTGAGGAGGAAATGATAGCAATTCACGGGTTATCACAATGCAAGCGATTCAAAGAGTTGGGACCACCGAATTTAAGGGAAAGCCGAGATCCGATCATGGCGGAAACATGGGTCAAACAAATTACCAAGATATTCGATGTCTTGGGATGCACGGAGGAACGAAGGTTCCATTCGCCACCTTTATGTTCCGTGGCGAGGCGGAGACTACTGGTGGGAGTCTGTGAAGCGTACCCATCCGGACGCACTTCGGCATGTCTTGGGAGAAGTTTGAGAGACTATTTAATGACAAATACTTTCACGAAAGTGTTCATCGTATGAAGGAAGTGGAGTTCATCGATTAGAGCAAAACAACATGACGGGTGTCTCAATGACGAGGCAAAGTTTGCGAGTTATCGGTTTTGCACCTCATTTGGTGGAGAATGAGGAACGATGACGCGGATGTTTCTTAGAGGTTTGAAACCCCAAGATACGTCGATATCTCATTTCTCATAAACTTTCTCTTTATTCAGATGTTGTAAAATGTGGCTCAATTATTAGAGCGAGATAACGAGTACGGTCAACCGAGGGACCATAACCGAGGATCGTACGAGAGATAGCGATCAATGTAAATAATGATAACTGCGGAGAAAGAAATGATTTTAGACAGAAATGGTAACCACTCCGTGGTAATCATGGTCGTGAAAAGCAAAGAAGCGAGTCGGAGGAGATTTTAAAAGAGGAGATTTAACAACGACTATGTGAAGACGACAGTCTTGGCAAAGAATCGGGTTCTAAGGGAGGAGAAACGACCACCGGTCATATATCTTCTACAAATGCGGAAAAGAGGGACATATCGGTCAAACCGCCCACAACAGTTCAAGTATGCTATAGTTGTGGAAAGGAAGGACATATCGCCGAGATTATGCAGTAGCGAAACCTAGTTCAATGAGGACGGTGACTCAAAAGACATCCCGGAAAAGTTAAAGTCAACGATTAGGGAAGGCGTTTGTTGTGATTGGTCATAATCGAGGAACCCAAACGAGGTGATCACGGGTAAGCTATTTATAAATTCTTGCGAAGTTTATACCTTACTTGATACCGATGCTACCCATTCATTTATCTCTCCTGCATGTGCTCAACGTTTAAACTTGACTCCGGAGAAATTAGACTTTGACCTATCTGTGGAAACTCCGTTAGGAGAAACTTTCATCACATCCATTGTTTATAAATCTTGTTTGATTCAAGTTGGCACCATCACCTTTTACCCGTGACCTTATCTCTTTAAAGATACTTGCTTTTGATGTGATTTTAGGGATTGATTGGTTAACTACTCATCATGCCAAAATTGATTGTTTTCGTAAGGTTGTTAGTTTTCATATTCCTAACCAACCTGTTGTACGAATTCAAGCAACTAAACCATTAAAATCAATCATTGTCATATCTAATCATAAAGCTATTCGTTTATTGAAAAACGGATGTCAAGCTTTCTTAGCCCATGTTATGGATTTGAATAAAGACACGTCAAATTTGAATAATATTCCTGTTGTTATTGACTTTCCTGACGTATTTCCTGAAGAACTTCCTGGTCTACCCCCAGAACGTGAAGTTGAATTCTTTATTGATCTTGAACCTGGTACAAAGCCCATTTCTAAAACCCCATATCGAATGGCTCCTATTGAACTTCAGGAGTTAAAGGTCCAACTACAAGAATTGTTGGACATCGGTTTCATTCGTCTCTAAGACATCTCCTTGGGGTGCTCTGCTTTTATTTGTAAAAAGAAAGACGGGAGTATGCGACTTTCAGATTGACTATCGGAATTGAACCATGTCACCATCAAGAATAGGTATCCTCACCTCGTATTGATGACTTGTTTGACCAATTGCAAGAGGCACAATTCTTTTCAAAAATCGATCTTAGCTTACGGATATCATCAATGAAAATTAATCGAGGATATTCCAAAGACGCCTTCGAACTTCGGTATGGGCATTATGAATTCTTAGTCATGTCTTTCTGACTAACTAATGCTCCTGCGGCTTTCATGGATATGATGAACCGAGTATTCAAGGAATATTTGGATCGATTCGTTGTTGTCTTTATTGATGACATCCTTATATACTCCAAAAGTCGTGAAAATCATGAGCACCATTTGAAGATGGTACTCCAAAGGCTTCGTGAAAACCAACTATATGCCAAATTGAAGAAATGCGAGTTCTGGCTTGAGGAAGTAGCATTTCTTGGGCATGTGGTGTCAAAACATGGAGTATCTGTTGATCCGGCGAAGATTGAAGCAATACAAAGTTGGGAGCAACCGAAGTCGGTGACTAAAGTACATAGCTTTTTGGGCTTAGCTGGTTATTATCGGAGATTCGTGGAAGGGTTTTCTCGAATCGCTACTCCATTAACTCATTAACTTTCGAAAGGATACTGAAATTTGTTTGGGGCGAAGAATGCGAGAAAAGTTTCCAAGAGCTTAAGAGGACTTATTTCTAAGCACTGTTCTAACAATACCATCCGGTTCGGATGGATTTGTTATCTACAAACGATGCTTCGCAAAAAGGGTTAGGATGTGTTCTCATGCAACGTGGGAAAGTCATAGCCTATGCCTCGCGACAACTTAAAGAGTATGAGAGGAATTATCCTACTCATGATCTAGAGTTAGCGGCCCGCGTTCGCGCTTAAAGATATGGAGGCACTATCTATATGGGGAGAAAGTGGAGATATATTCGGATCATAAAAGCCTTAAATATTTCTTCACTCAAAAAGAACTCAACACGCGGCAATGACGTTGGCTCGAGCTATTGAAAGACTACGACCACACTATTCAATACCATCCCGGTAAAGCGAACGTGGTAGTGGCGCATTGAGTAGAAGATCATATGCGGAACGAGCAGGTGCGATGATGTCAAGTATACGCGTAGAGCCAACTTTAATAGAAAAGTTAAGGTTGCTCAAGCCACCCAATTCCGGAGGCGACATTATGAAGAAGAAAGTACAAGAAGGAGCTATTCCTAAGCGAGAATTGATGAAGAAGGAATACTTGAGTCCACTCTAGGCTTTGTGTTCTAACGACTACGATTTGAAGTACAAGATTATGATGGAGGCACACATACACCATTTGCAATCCATCCTGAAGTACTAAAATGTATCGTGATCTTGACATACATTTTGGTGGAATAATATGAAGAGAGATTGCAAAGTTTATCTCGATGTGTTTAACTTGCTAACGTGTAAAGGCGAGCATCTAGTACCTAAGGGTCCGTTGCAACCACTTGAGATTCCTAATGGAAGTGGGAACACATTACCATGGATTTCGTTATGGGTCTTCCTACGGTTTCTCAAGGCATCAATGCTATTTGGGTTATTGTTGATAGATTAACCAAGTTCCGCTCATTTCTTGCCGTCTGGAGACTTATTCCCTTGAGCGTCTTGCTTAGTATGTATGCGTAAATGAGATCGTGAGGTTGCATGGCATGCCTCATATCCATAGTTTTTGGGATCGTGACCCAAGATTCACTTCAAGATTTTGGGTTAGCTTGCAAAAAGCTATGGGCAGCGCAGATTGCGATGTAGTTCGGCATACCATCCCCAAACGGATGGACAATCGAGAGGACTATTCAAACTCTTGAAGATTTATTAAGACTCGTGTCCTAGACTTCAAGGGCGGTTGGGATAAGTATTTACCATTGGTGGAATTCTCCTACAACAACAGTTATCGAGCAAGTATAAAAGTGGCTCCATTGAAGCATTATATGGGACGAAAATGTCGTTCTCAATATGTTGGGATGAGGTGGGTGAAGCAACATTGTTGGGACCTCGAGTTAGTGCGTATGACTACCGAAAAGATCCAAATGATTCGACAACGTATACAAAACGGCACAAAGATCGACAAAAAGAGTTATGCGGATCTTCATCGAAAGGACGTGGAATTTAATGTAGGGGATCATGTATTGTTACGAGTTGCTCCATGGAAGGGAGTTACAAGATTTGGGAAGAGAGGAAAGCTCAATCCACGATTTATTGGTCCATTTCAAATTCTTGACCGAGTAGGAAATGTAGCCTATGTAGACTTGCGTTACCTCAAAGTATGTCTCGTGTTCATAATGTGTTTCACATATCGTATTTCGTAAATATGTGAAAGACCCGAACCACGTTATTGAGTTAGAACCGGACGAGATAGCCAAGACTTAACGTATGAGGAGGTACTGTCCAAGATCTTGGATAGGAAGGAGTATGTCCCACGCCAAGAAAGGTCATACCACAAGTTAAAGTTTTGTGGAGGAATCATGCTATAGAGGAAATGACACGGGAATTGAAAGCGGAAATGAAAGCGAGGTATCCTCACCTTTTGAAACACCAGTATCGTCGTCAATTTCGAGGACGAAATTTCATAAGGAGGGAGGTTGTAAGACCGAAATTTTTTAAATAAAAAGGAATTTCCTTTATTTATTATTTTGAAATAGTAAGGGTTGATTTGATTAATGTGGATAGTTAAGGGTTAAATACGCAAATATTTCAAAATAAACAAGTGGTTATAAAATATTCATTTTTGTTAGGGAATATTCGTTTGGTCGTGGAATATTCAGTGACTGTCAGGGAATATTAAATGCAATGGTAGCGACCATGTGTATGGGCCCATAACTGAAAGCGATTGGATGAAGAAAACGATAAATATAAGTTGGTTAAAAATAACGGCGTAGTTGTTACAAATTAAGATCTGTTGGAATACCCGGTGGTTAAAATACGATGTCTGGCGTGGTTGCATAAAGAAGATGCAGGTCGTATTGCGATTGTTGAATTATTGATCCTTACGTAGAAGGCCTTTACTCAATAATTTTCACGGTGAATTCTTGTTCAATATTTTATTTTATTGATTCAATAATTCTTTGCGTTGATATTTTATATTATTCTTGCTCAATAATTGTCACCGCACATTATCTCCATTATCGGATCAATAATTCATATTATTTGAATAATATTATTAGATAGCATTATTGGCAATGTCTAGAAAGTTACATCAAGGAGAGGTTTGGTCACCTAATTGCGGCCAAAGATGAGGAGAAATCCTTATCTGAAAGCCCCTCTTTCCTGAAACTACCGGTTGTCATAATTGTGATTACGTAATATTATTTGTGAATAATTAATTATTGATTCATATGATAAAGAAAAATATTTATTTTATGTGGATATAAATGATGGATTTATTTATGTGGTTATAAATGAAGAAATTATTGTTGAGGTGTTATCGATTTTACCGATTGGAGGTATTAAAAATTAAATCGGGGTTTTGAGATATATTATGGGGGATTATAATTTTAATCCGACTGATTGATTAATGGTAATTTTTGGATATGTTATACATATATAAGTTGAGTATATGTCCACAAATTTTGAACCGCTAAAAATGTACGAATGATTTGTTATGAATTTTAAGAGGTGTCCGATTCGGAAATTAGGGTTATAATTGATTTTGGTGGAAAATTCTAGAATTGAGTGGGCCCCACTTGTGGTTGGTGAAGAAATGTGCTGAATTTTATTTCAAATGTGGTGGTGGCAATAGTAGCGAGGTAAAGCCATCGGTGTGCGTCAAGTCTGCTTGGTACGGCTAACATTTTCCTATAAATAGAGGGCTAAGTTAGAATTGAAAATCACACCGTAAACAAAGTTTTCTCTTTCTCTCTATATTATTGAGCGTATTTTGTGAGTATTTAGATACTTTGAGAGTTCTTTGTTAAAGATAAGTTTCATTCAAGATCACTTCCTACCTTTCCTTCCAAATCTTGATTCTTTGAGGTAAGGGATATTATTTTTTCAGAATGATATTATTTCTTCAATATCATTATCTTTGAAATGTTGATCCGAAGTTTTTATCAAATTTGGAACTTTTTCATGTATCGGGGTTACTATTCATGAGTTACTATTCACGAGTTACTATTCATGAGTTACTATTCACGAGTTACTATTCACGAGTACTATTCATGAAGCGTGAAAATGTTTTTTTCAGGAATTTCTATCTTTTGGTGTCGGAGTTACTATTCACGTGATACGACTATTCATTCATATCTGACTATTCACGATACTCGGCACTATTCATCGAAAAATAAAATTTCTTCTTTTCGTCCAAAATATCTATTTTGGATACTAGCTTTGATTGTATCCATGTTTTGATCATTCTTGAATTTTACACCACTGTGATTATTTTTGAGGTATTGTTGGACATGGATAAAACAAAGTACGAATCATTAATCCTTAATCCTTGTCATTTTGTTTCACTGGATTCGTTCTTTAAAAATATTTTTCATCATCCTCAGTCTTAAATGATGATATTATTGAATATCTTTGGCCTGTAGTGCAAAGATGAGCAGGTGTTTAAATGAACATGACCGACTGATGAATATCTTTGGCCTTTAGTGCAAAGATGAACAGGTGTTGAGATGAACATGACCGATTGATGAATATCTTTGGCACAGAGTGCAAAGATGAATATTTGATTTGAGATGAATATTGATTGATGTTACAGGGATAAAATATTGATGATGGATTTGTTAAATTCATAGATTATAGTAGATTTCATTCTCTACGTAACTCTTCTATGAATTATTATTTCATTGCGAATATTGATCCTCGAAACTTGTTGTCTATCAGTATTCTATCGATTTTTCCTGTTGAAGACTAACGATAATTTGTTGTATATTATCTTAGTCATAATATTCTTTACTTGAGCTAGTTGAGCTCACCCTTTTCCTTTTTGTTCCATTCTTCTCGTGGAGGCGAGAATATAAATGAAGTACGAGTCGGGGTATGGAATGAAGGTTTTAGAAAGGATTGTTTAGTAGTCCTCACCATTTTTGTAAAATAATGTATCAATAAATGTGATGAGGATTTATGTGAGTATAAATATTGTCTAGAAGATAATATTTGTATTTAAACTCACAGCTTCTTGTTGTAATAATAAAGTTGTAGTTGTTTCTGTACCATGTATTGACAACTCAGAATGGGTGATGTATACCTATTTTGGGGGCGTCACAAAAGCCGACTCTCGAAATCTCGGGTAGGGTTATCCGATCGGGTTGCCGAAGGTGGGGACACGAAGGCTGGTGGTATTATCCCACAATGGAGAGATGGAGGTCCGGAGGTGGGGACACGAAGCCAGCCGATATTATCCCACAATGGCTAGAGAGGTAAAGATCTTTGGACCCGTGTGTGTGATCGGTTCTGATGGGGAAGTCAGAAATTTAAGTGGGGGAGTTTGTAACACCCCAGTCCCACATCGGAAGATAGGGGAAAAATTTGTCTGCATATAAGGAAATAAGTTACTACCAATAGTACCTTCAAGTCATAACCTTTTGGGTGAGCCTGTGGTGGGCTAAGTTGACCCAAGAAGATACTATTGGGCCAGTAGTTTGAGGCCTTATTTTGATGAATTTGATTCGATTCGGACTTGGGATTTGACCCAAGATTTGTTCTGGACTCGGGATTTGACCCGGGTTGTTACACTAGCCTTATTGCACTGCATATCAAGTTGTACATTTCTGTGAATGAACAAGTTGAAGGGACTAGTAGGCCGGTAAATTCAAAATTTTGATATTGGTTACTGCCAGTCCACGTTCCGTTGAAATAAATTACAACTGGAATCATCTCCATTGTCCGACAACTGAAACATTAAAATTAATAGAATACTGTAAATGGTAACCAAAACAACATTATATAGTAACCAAAATATATGTTTTTAGTAACCATACATATTCAACCCAGTGTTTTCATTCAGTTTATAAACAAATCAGTGATTATCATGATGTGGTGACAAATTAAAGACTGAACAACTAAACCAAGGTAACCAAACACTTATATGAATGCAGCCAAAATATGAATGTGTAACAAATACTTTATGAGAACTAAAATTAATACAATTCTGTAAATGGTAACCAAAGCAACAATATACAATAACCAAAATATATGTTATTAGTAACCATACATCTGCAACATACTTCTTTCATTCAGTTTATAAACAAATCACAGATTATCATGACGTGAAGGTGAAATATTAAATAATAAAAAATTAAATCAAGGTAACCAAACACTTATATAAATGTGGCCAAAATATAAATGTTTAATAACTATGGCTCAATATTGTATTGAAAGTGCAAAGACTAATTTCAAAGTTCCATTATACAATCGTTGTTTATTACAATTTGAAAGCCATCAATAAAAAGCTATTAATCCTTATATTAGTTTTGTTTTGGTTACTATTCAAAATATTAAACTCTTTGTCGGATTCAAAGTTAAATTAAGAGATTTCAATATATAGATTCATACTAAGGGATACGTACCTTTGTAGTCACCATCCAGATTCAGTTTGTAGTCTCAGTCTCAATGTTTTGATTATATTTCGGAATCCTTAGATCTGTTCATGCATGCCGGTTTTGACTACTCAGGTTTTTTTATCATCGCGATTACTCCTTCTTCTTTGTTACTGATTTTGTTTATTCTCGATTTCAGCTTCTTCTTTGTTACTGATTTTGATTCTTCTATGGTTTTATTCTTTGCTTCTTCTATGGATTCTTCTTTTTTGTCGTGAATTTTGAATGTTTGTGTTGGTTGGTAACTGTCGCATCTATAGGAGTAGTTTTCTCCTTGATTTAAGGGTTTTTTATTTTTGTGGAGTTGGATAACATGACGTGTTTAGTGTGTTGCACTATTGTTGTAATTATTTTATTGATGCACTACTCTTGTAATTAATTACTAATTGTTGTATATTATTGTAAAGAACCCTATTTAAAATCCAAACTCCAAAGTCTAGGCCTAGTAAGACTTAGCTGGCCCGATTTTGGACAAAAACTCATCGACTTTAAAGATCAAAAAAAAAAGAAAAAAAATTATATGTACAAGTGGACTAGTGGAGTAGCTCATTTAAATTAGAGTTAAATCTACTTTGCATTCCCCAACTATACTCAATTTTGTACATTATATTCTATGCTTCAAAATATGACATTTTGCATCCCATACTTTTAGCTAATCAACATATAACACCCTCTAGCCTAAAACTCGTAGCTAAAGGTGAGGAGGAAGTGTCAGATTTAGTTGTACTTAAATTTTAAACTCATACAAAAAATCAAAAAATCAAGTGCGAAACACATGTTTATTTTTCAAATAGCATAATTTTAATTTCTTATTCATTTTATATATAATGATTATGAAATATTTTGTTAAATTTCACAAATTAACTTACTATTGTAGTGACAATATTTACAAATTTTGCTCAAAAGACATGATTAATGAGCTAAATGAAATTTATAAAGAATAAAATTATTTATAAATAATATAATATTAATTGTAACAGACAATTGTATGTTGTTTGTATTTTTTTATAACAAATATGTTAGGATAATTGCATATTTTGATTTGATGATAATGAGATAATGTATAAGTAGCTTTTGTGAAGTCATTAAGAGTATAATTGATATAAAATGACTTAGAGTAAAAGATCAAACTTGTTAGGTTAATTTATTGAACAAATTAGATGTATGATGATGATAGGAAATGGAACGATCATAGAGTTGATTGAATTATTGTAAAGTTGCTCTGAGTAATAGTAAAGTTTATTGAAAATCGTAAAGTTAGTGTGACGCCCCCAAAATAGGTACACATCACCCATCTTGGGTCGTCAGATATAAGGTACTGAATACAAATACAAACTAATTATACAACGAATAGTAAAAAATCGACAAAACATAAATTGAGAGTTTTAATAAGAATATTATCATCTAGACAATATCCACACTCAAAGGAGTCCTCAATACATTTATTGTCACACTATTTAACAGATTAGTGAGGACTACTAATACTATCATCTAGACCGTCACTCCATTCCCCGACTAGTCCCTATTTCGTTCTCATTTCTGAAGAGAACAAAGAAAGAAAGGGTGAGCTCAACTAGCCCAAAGAAAAATATTACGACTAAGATAATGCAGAATAAATTATCATTAGTCTTCAACAATGTTAAAGTGATAAAATATAATAGACATCAAGTTTAACTGCAGCGAAATAAGCAATCCATTAGAAGAGTCAAGTAGAGCATGATATCTACTATCTTCTATGATTTAAAATGTTTTCATCAATTTTATCACCGAGACTCACTTTAATAAATAAACCACATCATCGAAGTCATCCCCTGCTTTTTACATGCCAAGGATATTTATTAAATTATCAATGGTCATGACTATACCGAATAATCCTCGGTCATAATTATACCAAAAAGCGTCCAATCAATACACTACAGCCACTGAGGACTTTTACCACATCATTTATAACATTACAATGTCATGATTATACCTAATAATCCTCGGTCATAATCATACCAAGTCCATCTATGCACGTAAGCCAAAGATGACTTTCATCACAATATAAGCATGAGGATGATGAAAATGACATAATAATTCAATAAAACAAGTTCAAGAATAAATTTTAAAGATTTATAAGTTAATTTATCCTGAACTCAATAATGTCCAAATTGTAAACATGATATCGCTTATGAGTAAAAATTCAAGAATGCTCGTAAGAATATTTCCATGAAAAGATACTGGATGAAGCGCAAATATCAAAGATATTCCACTAATTTCATGGAGTATAGATGCCAAAATTTTAACCAACTGAGTATAATAAAGAATAAAATAACAAAAGAAATCACCAAGCATCGATATGACCAAGCATGTATAAAGTTATTCAAATGAATAATAAATAATGGAACCGAAGTCATGCGTAACGCATTTACGTGATATTCCAACGAATAATAATTAATAGAACCGTGTCATGCGTAAACGCACGCATGTGATATTCCAACAGAATAATAAACAACGGAACCAGGTCATGCGTAAACGCATAGATAGGATATTCCAACAGAATAATAAATAACGGAACCAGGTCATGTGTGACGCCCCCAAAATAGGTATACATCACCCATCTTGAGTCGCCAAATACATGGTACAAAATTCAAATACAACTTAATAATACAGCGGTCGTGTAAAATACGACAAAATATAAACTGAGAGTTTTAATAAGAATATTGTCATCTACACAATATCCACACTCAAATGAGTCATCATTACATTTATTGTCACACTATTTAACAGAATAGTGAGGACTACTAATGCTATCATCTGGACCGTCACTCCGTTCCCCGACTAGTCCCGGCTACGTTCTCATTTCCTGAAGAGAACAGTGAAAAAGAAAGGGTGAGCTCAACTATCCCAAAGAAGAAATATTATGACTAAGATAATATAGAATAAATTATCATTAGTCTTCAACAATGTTAAACTGATAAATATAACAAACATCAAGTTTAACTGCAGCGAAACAAGCAATCCATTAAAAGAGTCAAGTAGAGAATAAAATCTACTATCTTTTATAATTTAAAAAGGTTTTCATCACTTTTATCGCTGAGACTCAGCTTAATAAATAATCCACATCATCCATGCACTACGGCCAAGGATATTCATTAGTATCACAACCACAAATTATCCATGCACTACGAGCCAAGGATATTCGTGTATTCATCAATGGTCATGATCATGCCAACAACTGTCCATTAATGCACTACGGGCCAATGAGGACTTTTACCACATCATTTGTAACATTACGACCATGATTATACCGATTAATCCCTGGTCATAATCATACCAAGTCCATCTATGCACTACAGGCTACAGATGACTTTCAACATAATATAAACATGAGGATGATAAAAATGACATAATAATTCAATAAAATAAGTTCAAGAATAAATTTTACAGATTTATAAGTTAATTTATCCTGAACTCAATAATGTCCAAATTGTCAACATGATACTGTTTTGTGGAGTAAAATTCAAGAATGCTCAGAAGAATATTTCCATGAAAAGATACTGGATAAAGAGCAAATATCAAGGATATTCCACTAATTTCATGGAGTATAGAAACCAAAATTTTAACCAAATGAGTATAATAGAATATATGAAACTGCAAATGGATTTTCGCCCGCCATGCGTTAATTCATGAATACAGATCATTTCCACAATTTAATAAGGAATGAATACAAAGAATCATTCACCATGCATATGGTAATCCACATAGACAGGTTATTCCAACATAATAATAAAGAATGGAATAACATAAGGATTCACCATGCGTGCGATAGATCGAATGCATGGAAAGTTATTCCCAATGTAATAATAAAGAATAGAACAGGTCGTCGTACGCCAGAACGCAATGCACGAAATATTCCAACAAAATAATAAAGAATGGAATAACAAAAAGAGAAAATCACCATGCATGCGATAGAATCCAGCATGCAGATGTTTATTCCAACAAAGATAATAATTAATGGAACTGGTCAAAGCGTAATACGCACCGACGTGATATTCCAATGAATGATAAAGAATGGAATAACGTAAGAATTTCACCATGTGCATGCGGTTCTTGCATGTATGCAGTTATTCCAACATAATAATAAGAAATAGAATAACAGAAGAATTTCACCATGTATGCGGTACTTCGTATACACAGGTTATTCCAACGGAATAATAAGGAATGGAATAACAAAAGTTCTCTTCATGAATACGAAAGAAATAATACCCCTTACGAGTACAACAAATAATATCTCATACCTTATAAAGAAGAGTACTCTCAAGCGGGTAGGGTGGGGATATACTTGAAGAAAACTTCACTACGCTTCAAAGTTTTCTTAAACTCTAAAGAAATACACTCAAGATTATAGAAGAAGAATTTCTCTCTCTTGCTTTCTCTCTAGTTTCAAAGAATTCGTAAGAAATAATGAATGAATGAGCTTCTATTTATAGAAGAATGGACCTAATAAGAATTAATTCTGAACTTAATTCGTATTGATTTACTTTTAAACAGACGGTCCAGTTGGTTTACTATAAAATATTCTAATAAAACAAAATCTTTTAAATAAAATAAAATATATTCTATTTATAATCTAATAAAACGAATAACTTTATAAAAGTATTCTACTTTTATATAAAAAAGATTTTACTATGCAAACACTATATCTGAATACTATGCAAACACTATGCATAATAAAATATAATATATTCTAATTATTGTCTAATAAAATAAATAACTTTATAAAAGTATTACATTTTATATAAAAAGATTTTACTATGCAAAACACTATGCATAATAGAATATAATATATTCTATTTATAGTCTAATAAAACGAATAACTTTATAAAAGTATTATGTTTTATATAAAAAGCTTTTCTGCTTTTATTACATTAATAATACTAATAAAATAAAATTTATATATATATATATATATATATATATATATATATATATATAAACTTCAATGACTTCATAAAAAGACACCTCAATATATTTAACAACATTTATCATCATTATTATAATTCACAATATTAATCGATCAAGTCGTTCTGTGAAAGAGGAGCTTTCCAATAAGGATTTTCTCTATATTATGCACGTAATTAGGTGACCAAACCTCTCCTCGCGTAACTTCTAGACATCGTTAATATTGCAAATAATAATATTAATAACTTTGTCGTCTCAATTATTGATTTAATAATATATAAAATATCGACAATAATTGAATTAAATAACGTGAGATACTATGCAGCAATTACTGTAGTAATAATAAAATAAAACTGAGTGACTTCTCACGTAAGCATCAATAATCAATATCGTGTGCTACTATGCAACCACGCGTATTACTGTACTTTTAACATCTAGTGTTTCAAAAGTTAACGGTAAAACTTCCGCCGTTATTTTCATAAAATATTTTTATCGCTTTCTCAATCCGACAATAATTCCACTGTTTGGTCCACCAATGATTGTACCGTCGTACGAATATTCCCTGTTAAAATGAATATTCCCCGACCAATCGAATATAATATAACAACTTGCATACTTTGCAAAATTTATAAATATTACCCACAACTATAACATTATATCAAATCCACACCATAATACTTAAAAATATTTTGAGAAAATCAATCTTTATTCATAAAAGTTGGGGTCTCATAATCTCCCCTCCTTATGGAATTTCACCCTCAAAATTTACGTACGTACCTGGTATGCCGAAGAGATGAGGATACCTTGACTTCATTTCAGATTCTAACTCTTGAGGTATAACCTTTGAGTGTCGAATATGATCCTTCTTATCTAAGATTTTAACACGTATCTCATTATACGTTAAATCTTCTGCTATCTCGTCTAGTTCTAATTCAATAATGTGGTTTGGGTCGTCCACCTAATTACGTAACATCGATACGTGAAAAACGTTATGAACACGCAATATACTTGGCGGTAAAACGAGTCTATAGGCCATAGTTCCTACTCGATCAAGGATTTTAAATGGACAAATATAATTGTGGGTTGAGATAACGCCTTCTTAAACCTTCTTCTTCACATTCATCAGCTCCAGGTGTGTAGTTTGAGCGACTTTAACTTTATAGATTAAAGTCGATTCTACTCGTATATTTCATATCACCACGTGGGTCCTTAGAGTCTTTAACTCTATCTTCATCCTTTGTAAGTTATACGAAATGGATTTTTGTGTTAACAACATCGCACTCGTAAAAGCATACAATCTTCTACTCAACGCGTCAGCTACCACGTTCGCTCTTCCATGATGATATTGAATGGTATGGTCGTAATTTTCAACAGCTCTAGCCTACGTCTTTGGCGCATTATACGTTCGTTTTGGTTAAAGAAATATTTAAGGGTTGAAGAAATAGGTTTTGTACTGGGGTCAATACAAAATTCAATTTCACGCTCTAGGGGTAGGCTAAGAAGTCTTCAAGAATACGTCAGGAAATTTATTAACAATAGAAATATCATTCAAAACTGTGACCCTCATCCAAGACTTGGATAGCACGTCACATTGATACCTATCAACTTTCCACCGTCATTCACAACGTCCCCTACGGAAAGTTCGGCTTCAGTGCATTCCACATAAGGAAGTTACCAGCGAAAGGCTCGTGGCTCTTTACTTATGGCTTGATATAACAGTGATTAACTTTAGTGGTTTGGTTGCTTGAATTCGCATAACAGGTTGGTTAGGAATATAAAAGTTAACAACCTTACGAAAAGCATGATGAGTAGTTAACCAATCGATTCTTAAAATCACATCAAAGGCAAGTATTTTCAAAGAGATAAGATCGACAGGTAACGTGAAAGTGTCGATTTAAATCAACAAGATTTATAAACAGTGGAGGTAACGAAGGTTTCTCTTAATGAAGTTTCAACCGATAAGTCAAAGTCTAACTTCTCCGGAGTCAAATTTAAACGTTGAACGCAAGCAAGAGAGATAAAAGAATGGGTAGAACCGGTATCTAATAAGGTATAGACTTCGCAAAAATTTATAATTAACTAACCCGTGCTAACTTCGTTCGGGTTACTCATTTTTTGAGAAGTCACGAAAATGCTCTTCCGAAACCACACCGACTTTGTTTTGTCCAGGTTCCGCTTTGGTGCCACCGCCCCACCGGTGGACTTGACTTCACTATACGATAAAATCGAGCTAAATGACCTTCTCTTCTGGAAATTTCCACTTCTATTATCTTGGCCATGATTACCACCGAAGTGGTTACCATTCTTGGCATGATAATTTCCCCCACGATGTTCATCATTGTTCCGATGGTCATTGCCACCGGTACGATTATTATCGTGTTGTTGGTCGTTACCTTTTGGTTGTGCTAACTCATTATCGCGCTCCAATAACTGAGCCCTATTCACAACATCTGAATATAAAAAAAAGTTTATGAGAAATGAGGTATTGACGTATATCGGGTTTCAAACCTCTTAGAAACATTCGCGTCATTCGCTCCTCATTATCGACCAAATGAGATGTAAACCGGGATAACTCTGCAAACATAGCCTCATACTGCGATACGGTCATATTGTTTTGCTCCAACTTGATGAATTCCACCTCCTTCATGTGACGAATACTTTTGGGAAAGTACTTGTCGTTGAACAACTCTTGGAACTTCTCCCAATATATTTTCAGATGCCATTTTCAAACACTATTACAAAACAAGGGTTAATTAACATATAACATATTATCCCTATACTCTGACCGACCAATTAAATACCAAATAAACTTAGGTAGGTCATACTAGCGAAGGAATTCCCCGTCTCCCTCCTAGTTCTTGTCTCACATCTCACCTGGGGATCATATCCCTAAGCTTTGATATTAACTGTGACGCCCCCAAAATAGGTATACATCACCGATCTTGAGTTGCCAAATACATGGTACAAAATTCAAATACAACTTAATAATACAGCGGTCGTGTAAAATACGACAAAACATAAACTGAGAGTTTTAATATGAATATTGTCATCTAGACAATATCCACACTCAATTGAGTCCTCATTACATTTATTATCACACTATTTAACAGAATAGTGAGAACTACTAATGCTATTATCTGGACCGTCACTCCGTTCCCCGACTAGTCCCGGCTACGTTCTCATTTCCTGAAGAGAACAGTGAAAGAAAGGGTGAGCTCAACTAGCCCATTAAAAAATATTACGACTAAGATAATGTAGAATAAATTATCATTAGTCTTCAACAATGTTAAACTGATAAAATATAACAAACATCAAGTTTAATCATAATGAATAAGCAATCCATTAAAAGAGTCAAGTAGAGAATAAAATCTACTATCTTTTATGATTTAAAAGGTTTTTCATCACTTTTATCATTGGACTCAACTTAATAAATAATCCACATCATCCCCAAGACTACTTACCGTGGGATATTCATTAAGATCACAACCACAAATTATCCATGCACTACATGCCAAGGATATTCGTATTCATCAATGGTCATGATCATGCCAACAACTCGTCCATCAATGCACTATGGGCCAACGAGGACTTTTTTACCACATCATTTGTAACATTACTACCATTATTATACCGAATAATCCTCAGTCATAATCATACCAAGTCCATCTACGCACTACGCACCACGTATGACTTTCAACATAATATAAACATAAGAATGATGACAATGATATAAGAATTCAATAAAACAATTCAAGAATTAATTTATCCAGAAACCAATAACGTCCAAATTGTCAACACGATCATCGCTTTGTGGGTAAAAACTCAAGAATGCTCAGAAGAATATTTCCATGAAAAGATACTGGATGAAGCACAAATATCAAGGATATTCCACTAATTTCATGAAGTATAAAGCCAAAACTTTAACCAACTAAGTATAAAGAATGGAATAACAAAAGAAATCACCAACATGTGATGTAATCCACATGCAAAAGTTATTCCAATGTAATAATAAATAATGGAACCAGTCATGCAGTAATAAATAATGATGTATGCAGATATTCTAACAGAATAATAAATAATAGAACCAGGTCATGCATAAATGCACAGGCAGGATATTCTAACATAATAATAAACAACGGAACCAGGTTATACGTAAACGCACAGACAGGATGTTCTAATAGAATAATAAAGAACGGAACTAGGTCATGCATAATGCATGTGAGCATGTGATGTTCCAAATGTAATAATAAAGAATGGAATAATGTAAGAATTTCACCATGTATGCGGTACTTTATGCATGAATTGTGTTATTCCAACATAATAATAAATAATGGAATAATGTAAGAATTTCACCAAGTATGCGGATTGTGATGATAGCAGTTATTCCAACATAATAACAAAGAATGGAATAATGTAAGTTCTCTTATAAAGACGAAAAGAAAGAAATAATACCCCTTTACCTTAGAACAAACCGGATATAGGAGTAGTGAAGTAGCGAGTTATACTTTTTTCTTCTTTCTCTCTATAGTTTCTCTCTCTCAGAGTTTCAAAGTGAATTCATAAGAAATAATAATGGAATGAGCTTCTATTTATAGAGAATGGACCTGAATAAGAATTCAATTCTAACTAATCTGTCATTGATTTACTTTTAAACTAGACTATTCCGTATTGGTTTACTATAAAATATTCTAATAAAACAAAATCTTTTAAATAAAATATAATATATTCTATTTATAATCTAATAAAATGAATAACTTTATAAAAGTATTCTATTTTATATAAAAAAAAATTACTATCTATGAAACACTATGCATAATAAAATATAATATATTCTATTTATAGTCTAATAAAACGAATAACTTTATAAAAGTATTCTGCTTTATATAAAAGTTTTCGCTTTTATTACATTAATAATACTAATAAAACAAAATTTCATCATCATTATTATAATTCACACTATTAATCGATCAAAGTTGTTCCTCGTGAAAGAGGGGCTTTCCAATAAGGATTTCTCCCTATCGACGCCAAAATTAGGTGACCAAACCTCTCCTCAAGGCGTAACTTCTAAACATCGTTAATATTGCAAATAATAATATTAATAACTTCGTCGTCTCAATTATTGATTTAATAATATATAAAATATCGACAATAATCAATCAATTAACGCGGAGATACTATGCAACAATTCATCAAGCAATAATTGAACAAAATTGGTGACTTCTCACGTAAGCATCAATAATCAATACCGCAGTTACTATGCAACCACGCCAGTATTCATCGTACTTTTAACACCGTGTTTCAACAATTAACGATAAAACTTCCGCCGTTATTTTCATAAAATATTTTTTCGCTTGTTCAATCGCATAATAATTTCGTTGTGGGGTCCACTAATGATTATGCCATCGCATTTAATATTCCCTCGTCAAAACGAATATTCCCAACCAATCGAATATTATATAACAACTTCACAGTACTTTGAAAAATTTATAACTATTAGCCACAACTATAACATTATATCAAATTCATTCCATAATATTCAAAAATGATAATTATAGAAAATTCATCTTTATTCATAAAAGTTTGGGTCTTACAATCTCCCCTTCTTATGAAATTTTGCACTAGAAATTAGGGTACGTACCTGGTATGTCGAAGAGGTAAGGATACCTTGATTTCATTTCAGATTCTAACTCCCAGGTCATTTCCTCAACATCGTGGTTCCTTCATAAAACTTTGACTTGAGGTATAACCTTAGAGCGTAGAATATGTTACTTCTTATCCAAGATTTGAACAGGAACCTCTTCATACGTTAAGTCTTCCGCTATTTCGTTCGGTTCTAACTCAATAATGTGGTTCGGGTCTTTCACATATTTACGTAACATGGATATATGAAAAACGCATGAACACGAGACATACTTTTGCGCAGAAAGCGAGTCTATAAAGGCTACATCCCTACTCGATCGAGGATTAAAATGGGTCAATGAATCGAGGATCGAGCTTTCCTCTATTTTCAAATCTCAGAATCCTCTCCATGGAGCAACACGTAACAACACATAATCTCCAATATCGAATTCCACGTCCTTTCGATGAAGATCAAGATAACTCTTTTTGTTTGGTCTTGTGAGGTTTTTATACGTTGTCGAATTGTTTGAATCTTTTCCGTAGTCATACGCACTCAACTCCTGGCCCCAACAACGTTGATTCACCCACCTCATCCCAAAGATAATCGAGAACGACACTTTCTTCCATACAACGCCTCGAATAGCCCATGCCAATACTTGTTTGATAACTATTGTTGTAAGAAAACTCCACCAATGGTAAGAACTTATCCCAACTTCCTCAAGTCAAGGACACAGAGTCTTAATAAATCTTCAAGAGTTTGAATAGTCCTCTCGATTGTCCGTCATTCGAGGATGATATGCCAACTAAATCGTAAATCCGTGCCCATATCTTTTTGTAAACTAACCCAAAATCGTGAAGTGATTCTTGGGTCTCGATCAGAAACTATGGATACTGGCATACCATGCAGTCTTACAATCTGGTTTATGTACATACTAGCAAGACGTTCAACTGTATAAGTTTCTCGTATTGGTAAAAAATGAGAAGACTTGGTCAATCTATCAACAATGACCCAAGTTGTATCTATGCCTTGAGAAACCTTGGGAAGACCAGTAACGAAATCCATGGTAATGTGCTCCCACTTCCATTCTAGAATTTCAAGTGGTTGCAATGGACCTTTTGGTACTTGATGCTCTGCCTTGAGTCGTTAATAAGTTAAACACCTTGAGATAAACAGTGCTATCTCTCTCTTCATATTGCCCCACCAAAATGTATGTCAAAGATCATGATACATTTTGGTACTCCCAGGATGGATTGCAAACGGTGTGTTGTGCGCCTCCATCATGATTTTATACTTTAACTTAGGATAGTTAGGAACACAAAGTCTGGAGTTGACTAGAAGTATTCCTTCTTCATCGATTCTTGCTTCCGCATAAAGACCTTCTTGTACTTTCTTCCTCATACGCATCACCCCAAGTTCAGAGCTTGAAGCGACTTTAACTTTATCGATTAAAGTCGGTTCTACTCGTATATTTGCCATCATCACGTGGGTCCCTGGAGTCTTTATCTCTATCTCCATCCTTTGTAAGTCATACAAAATGGGCCTCTACGTTGACAATATCGCAGTCGTACCCGCATATGATTTTCTACTCAATGCGTTAGCTACCACGTTTGCTTTTCCAAGATGGTATTGGATGGTATGATCATAATCTTTCAACAGTTCGAGCCAACGTCGCTGTCGCATGTTAAATTCCTTTTGAGTGAAGAAATATTTGAGGCTTTTATGATCCATAAAGATCTCCATTTTCTCCCATACAAGTAATGCCTCCAAATTTTAAGTGCGAAGACAACAAATGCTAACTCTAGATCACTTAGTAGGATAATTCCTCTCATATTCTTTGAGTTGTCAAAAGGCATGAATTATGAATTTCCCATGTTGCATGAGAACACATCCTAACCTTTTGCGAAGCATCAGAGATGACAAATCCCTCCGAGCGGATGGTATTGCCGTAACAGTCTTTGAAATGTGTCTTCTCTTGAGTTCTTGAAAACTCTTCTCACATTCCTCGTTCCAAATAAAATTTGTATCTTTCCGAGTCACCGAAGTTAAGTTAAGGGAGTAGAGATTCGAGAAAACCTTCTACGAATCTCCGATAATAACCAGATTAAAGCGAGAAAGCTACGATTTCTATCATCGATTTAGGTTGTTCCCACTTTGAATAGCTTCAATCTTTCTTGGGTCAACAGATATTCCATGACTTGATACCACGTGCCCAAGGAATACTACTTCCTTAAGCCAGAACTTGCATTTCTTCAACATGGGCTTTTGAATTATCAGCCTCAAGTGTTGCTCATGATCTTCACGGCTTTTGGAATAAATAAGGATGTCATCAATAAAGACGACCACAAAGTGATCCAAATATTCCTTGAATACTAGGTTCATCATATCCATGAAGGCAGCAGGAGCATTAGTCAATCAAAAATACATGACAAGGAATTCATAATGCCCGTACCGAGTTCTGAAAGTCTTCTTTGGAATGTCATCGGTTCTAATCCTCAATTGGTGATATCCGGAACGAAGATCAATCTTTGAAAAGAATTTGGCACCTTGCAACTGGTCAAACAAGTCATCAATGCAAGGTAATGAATATCTATTTTTGATAGTGACATGGTTCAACTCCCGATAATTAATACAAAGTCGCATACTCCCATCTTTCTTCTTCGCGAATAGAACAGGAGCATCCCAAGGAGACGTACTTGAAAGTAGTATGCACACAAGCCAATCATGTTTGATGATAAAGTATATACTTTGTAACAATCTTATTCATTTATTAATAAAAAGTATCAATTTATTAAAGGCTTTTAATTATCTACATGATGCTGTTTTATAATATGTGATAAACCCATAGTTTTAAACAATGCTTTTAGAATAATGATGATGATCATTCTAATGAGATCTAAATTCTTAGAAAATTTAAAACTAAAATAGTTCCCAATCATTGGATTACTAAATTGGGGATTAGTGAATCCGGATATCGATTACATACATCGTTTTTGCTCATCGGATGAGGATGATTGATCTCATGATCATTTGTGTGGAGACACTAAAGCAAGTATGTAGGTGCTTATTAGAGAATAAGTTCATCGAACGTTGGCTCGCTAAGGAATACCTAATGGAGTTTTACTTGTTCATCAATAGAATTCCTCAGTAGTGATAGTAGTACAAGTGATCCTTGGACTTGAGATCATCATAGTATCTTCGTGTATGATGAGTTATACTTTGACTTATTCCTTAAGACCCTTAGGGTATATCAAAGGGTATGCTTGGGTATAATAAGTTGTATATGGAGATAATGTATGATCAATAAAGAATCTACCACTTCTATTAAAAGAAGAGAAATGTCCTATGTGATTCGATAAATGACAACCCAAAGAGTCCTTGGCAAAGGCAAAATGAAATTAAAAAGGAGTTTCTAATTTGCATTATTTGGAGTTAGTGCATTTAAGGATCGAAATACATATAATTAAATAAAATAAGACTTGACAAGAATTCCATGTCTTATATTTAATTGGAACATCAGTATGGTGGAAGAATTGAATTAGACGCAGAATTATTTACTCAAAGGTTCTTTTATGATTAATGTTGAAATCTATATTATCCGGAAAGTCGTTGATCGCTAGGAGGCTTATCCCTATTGTAGAATAAATATTATTTATTTAAATAAATTAATTATTTAATTTATTTATTTAAATAAGATTAGAATTGTTCTAATTGATTTATTCATAACCTATTTAATATGGAGAACCTAAAGGGTCACACCATAAAAGGAAGAATAATTATTTAAGAAGTTAATGGCATAATCGTAATAATATATTTATGTATATTTAATTTAATCTATGGTGATAGAATAAATTAAATAGCTTAATATTTATTATTTAATATTTTAGAAATATTAAATATAAATTAATAAGAGGAGTCTTATTAATATTATTACAATTATTATTATTTTAATTTCTAAAAGAGTTTAGAAATTAATTTAATATAAGTATTTCATTTATTCCTAATTGGATTAGGAAGGAAAATTAGTTAAAGGAGTTTAATTAATTATCCTAATAAGATTAGGGATCTTAATTAATTAAAAGAATTTAATTAATTAAATAAAACCCAATTCCTTAATTGTTAAGGTGGGTTGCCCACATCTATAAATAAGAGGAGTCTTATTATGAGTGATGTTTTTTTTTTGACTTTTACAACATACGTAATTCCAATAGTTGGGAGAGTACGCTCCTTTTCTATAGAGATAGAAAACTAGGGTTTGAGCCAAATACCCATCTTCTTGAATTCCTTTTCTTCCTTGGTGGATCACCTCTAGAGGCCAAACACTTGGGTGGCTAACGTTGATCAAAGGAAGGAACCAAACCCGGTGGATTCAAGTTGAACGCGAAAAGGATTGGAGGTGAACTTGTACCTGAGGAAGCTCGAATCTTCGAGGGTATGATTCTTGTTCTTTCTTTTTCGTTTAATTAATAATTGTGCATAAAGGGTGATCCGGGTATATGGTTTGTAAAAAATTTTAAACTCTGATTTTTACACGTTTCTGCACTTTTTATGCAATTTGATTGCGTTCTAGAATATTACAAACCTAACAGTACTAGGACGAATTAAACCGATGTCTAACAATTCCTGCAGTTGGGTCTTTAACTCCTGAAGTTCAATAGGAGCCATTCGATATGGGGCTTTGAAAATGGGTTTTGTACCGAGTTCAAGGTCTATGCAAAATTCAATTTCACGCTCTGGGGGTAGGCCAGAAAGTTCTTCAGGGAATACGTCAGGAAATTCATTAACAATAGAAATATCATTCAAAAATGACGTATTTTTGTTTAGATCCGTGACATGAGCTAAGAAAGCTTGACATCCGTTTTTCAATAAATGAATAACTTTATGGCTTGAGATGACCGTGATTGATTTTAATGGTTTGGTTGCTTGAATTCGCATAATAGGTTGGTTAGGAATATGAAAGCTAACAACCTTACGAAAATAATCAATTTTTGCATAATGAGTAGTTAACCATCCCTAGAATTACGTCAAATGCAAGTATTTTCAATGAAATAAGATCGAAAGGTAATGTGAGGGTACCGATTTGAACCAAACAAGACTTATAAACAGTAGATGTAATGAAGATTTCTCCCAACGGAGTTTCAACAGATAAGTCAAATTCTAATTTCTCCGGAGTCAAATTTAAACGTTGAGCGCAAGTAGGAGAAATAAAAGAATGGGTAGATCCGGTATCAAATAAGGTATATACTTCGCTAGAGTTTATGATAAACTTACACGTGATGACCTCGTTCGGGTTCCTTGCTTTCTGGGAGGTCACGACAAACGCCTCTCGCACACTATCGGCTTTGACTTTTACGGGGACGCCCTTTGGTGCCTCCATCCAAGTTTGAACTTGTCTTCTGTGAACGACAAAATCGGGTTAGGTGACCTTCACTTCCACAATTATAACATGCTTTGACTGAGATCGCGCTTTTGACCGATGTGTCCTCCCTCCGCATTTGAAGCATATGATAGGTGGTCGCTTCTCCTTCCTTAACAACGGTCTTTGGTGCTTGACGCCTTTCCATCATTGTTGAATCTCCTCTTCTTGAAATGTCCATTCTTATTATTTTGGCCATGATTACCACCGGGCGGTTACCATTTCTCGCGCATGTTGATTCCTCCACGCTTATTGTCACCGCTTCGATGATCATTATCACCGGTATTATCATGTTGATTCTCATTATCGCTACTCCAATAACTAAGCCCTATTAACAACATCTGAATACAAACACAGTTTATGAGATATAAGATATTGACGTATCTCGGGTTTCAAACCTCTTAGAAACATTCGCGTCATTCACTCCTCAAATCAACCAAATGGGACGCAAATCGGGACAACTCGACAAACCTGGCTTTGTACTGCGACACAGTCATGTTGTTTTGCTCCAGCTTGATGAACTCTACCTCTTTCATGTGACGAAAACTTTCGGGAAAGTACTTGTCGTTGAACAATTCTTGGAACTTCTCCCAATTCATCTTCCTCTGCACGCAACATAAAGGTGGCAAAGGGAACCTTTTGCTCCTCGGAGCATCCCAGGACATCAAATATCTTGCAGATCTATTTTATCCACGTCTCTGTCTTAAGTGGTTTTGGCTCTCCAAAAAACTCCGGTGGTCCCAGTTCCTTGAACTGCTTAGTGGTGACCGTCCGAGAGTTGTCAGTGTTTCCACCTACATTTTGTACAGGAGCCGCTCTTGTATGATGTTGCATGAATTGCATAAAGCCTCTGAACATTCCATCGTTCATCATCTGATCTGTGTTGTTATTTGCATGAGTATTATCGCCTTCCTGATGCACATTATCCTGATTATTGATCTGTGGAGACTCAACGGTCTCCTGTGCTCCATTGATGTTCTCAACATTCTCGGATGTCATTTTCAAATACTGCCACAAAACAAGGGTTAATTAACATATCACATATTATCCCTATACTCTGACCGACCAATTAAATACCAAATAAACTTAGGTAGGTCATACTAGCGAAGGAATTCCCCGTCTCCGCACTCCTAGTTCTTGTCTCACATCTCAGGTAGGGATCATATCCCTAAGCATTGATACCAACTATGACGCCCCCAAAATATGTATACATCACCCATCTTGAGTAGCCAAATACATGGTACAAAATTCAAATACAACTTAATTATACAACAGTCGTGTAAAATACGACAAAATATATGCTGTGAGTTTTAATACAAATATTGTCATCTAGACAATATCCACACTCAATTGAGTCCTCATTACATTTATTATCACACTATTTAACAGAAAGAGTGAGGACTACTAATGCTATTATCTCGGACCGCCACTCCGCTCCCCGACTAGTCCTCGCCACGTTCTCATTTCTTGAAGAGAACAATGAAAGTAAAAGGGTGAGCTCAACTAATCCAAGAAAAATATTATGACTAAGATAATACGAGAATAAATTATCGTTAGCCTTCAATGATTAAAACCGATACAATATAACAAACATCAAGTTTAATCTGCATGAACAAGCAATCCATTAAAAGAGTCAGTCAAGAGAATAAAATCTACTATCTTTTATGATTTTAAAGGTTTTTCATCACTTTTATCACTGGGACTCGACAATAAATAATCCACATCATCCTCAAGACTACTACCAAGGATATTCATTAAGATCACAACCACAAATTATCCATGCACTACGGGCCAAGGATATTCGTATTATTCATCAATGGTCATGATCATGCCAACAACAAGCATCCATCAATGCACTACGGGCCAACGAGGACTTTTATCACATCATTTGTAACATTACTACCATGATTATACCGAATAATCCTCAATCATAAGATACCAAGTCCATCTATGCACTACAGAATACAGATGACTTTCAACATAATATAAACATAAGAATGATGACAATGATATAAGAATTCATAAAACAAGTTCAAGAATTAATTTATCCAGAACCAATAACGTCCAAATTGTCAACATGATCATTGCTTTGTGGGGTAAAACTCAAGAATGCTCAGAAGAATATTTTCATGAAAAGATACTGGATGAAGCACAAATATCAAGGATATTCCACTAATTTCATGAAGTATAAAGCCAACACTTTAACCAACTGAGTATAATAAAGAATGGAATAACAAAAAAAATCACCAACATGCGATGATAGGCAGATGATAAAGTTATTCCAATGTAATAATAAATAATGGAACCGTGTCACGCGTACGCATGTATGCGAGGATATTCTAACAGAATAATAAATAATAGAACCAGGTCATACATAAACGCACAGACAGGATATTCTAACATAATAATAAACAATGGAACCAGGTTATAAGTAAACGCACAGACAAGATGTTCCAATAGAATAATAAAGAACGGAACCAGGTCATGCATAACGCACAGATAGGATGTTCCAACAGAATAATAAAGAATGGAATAACAGAAGAATTTCACCATGTATGCACTACTTTTTATTGCATGTGTTATTCCAACATAATAATAAAGAATGGAATAATGTAAGAATTTCACCAAGTATGCGGTATTGCATATGACGAAGTTATTCCAACATAATAACAAAGAATGGAATAATAGAAGTTCTCTTCACGAAGACGAAAGAAAAGAAATAATACCCTTACCTTAGAAACAAACCGGATATAGGGAGTAGTGAAGTAGCGAATACTTTTCTTCTTTCTCTATAGTTTCTCTCTGTAGTTTCAAAGGAATTCGTAAGAAATAATAATGGAATGAGCTTATTTATAGGAGAATGGGACCTAATAAGAATTAATTTACGAATCGGTCCCGTATTGATTTACTTTTAAACCAGACGGTCCAGTATTGGTTTACTATAAAATATTCTAATAAAACAAAATCTTTTAAATAAAATATAATATATTCTATTTATAATCTAATAAAACGAATAACTTTATAAAAGTATTCTATTTTATATAAAAAATTACTATGCAAACACTATGCATAATAAAATATAATATATTCTATTTATAGTCTAATAAAACGAATAACTTTATAAAAGTATTCTGTTTTATATAAAAAGTTTTTCTGTTTTATTACATTAATAATACTAATAAAACAAAATTTCATCATCATTATTATAATTCACACTATTAATCGACCAGGTTGTTCCCAGGAAAGAGGGGGCTTTCCAATAAGGATTTCTCCCTATTGACGCGCAATTAGGTGACCAAACCTCTCCTTGGTAGAACTTCTAAACATCGTTAATATTGCAAATAATAATATTAATAATTTCGTCGTCTCAATTATTGATTTAATAATATATAAAATATTGACAATAATTGAATCAATTAACGTGAGATACTATGCAACAATTATCGAAGCAATAATTGAACAAAATTGATTGACTTCTCACGTAAGCATCAATAATCAATACCGTATTACTCTATGCAACCACGCCAGTATTCCTGCATTTTTAACAATCGAGTGTTTCAACAGCTTAACGATAAAACTTCCGCCGTTATTTTTATAAAATATTTTGTGTTTACTCAATCCTACAATAATTACATTATGGGTCCACTAATGATTGTGTTAGTATTTAATATTCCTCGTTAAAATGAATATTCCCACTAATCGAATATTATATAACAACTTGCGTACTTTGTAAAATTTATAACTATTAGCCACAACTATAACATTATATCAAATTCATTCCATAATATTCAAAAATGATAATTATAGAAAATTCATCTTTATTCATAAAAGTTGGGGTCTTACAATTAATAACTTTGTTATCTCAATTATTGATTTAACAATATATAAAATATCGACAATAAATGAATCAAATAACGTGAGATACTAAGCAACAATTCATGTAGCATAATTGAACAAAACCGGAGTGACTTCTCACGTAAGATCAATAATCAATACTGTAAGTGCTACTATGTAACCACGCCAGACATCGCATTTCTTTAACACCGGGTGTTTCAATAGTTAATGGTAAAACTTCCGTAGTTATTTTTAAAAATATTTTTGTCGCTTTTCTTTATCCGATAATAATTCCGCCAGGGTCCACTGAATGATAGTGACGTCGTCATTTAATATTTTCTCGTTAAAACGAATATTCCCCAATTAATCGAATATTATATAACAACTTGCATACTTTTTAAAATTTCTAAATATTACCCACAACTATAACATTATATCAAATTTACTCTATAATATTCAAAAATGATATTTATTGAAAATTCATCTTTATTCATAAAAGTTGGGGTCTTACATTCAGTCAATCTATTGTAGAGCATTCAGTTCAAGATCGCAAAGTCTGCTAGGAAATCGTAAAGTTAGATCAATATTGCATAGTCTGCAAAAAAATCGTAAAGTATGTCAAAGGATCATAAAGCTTAATGAATATCGTAAGACAAGACAAAAATCACAGAGCATATCAAGAATTGTAGAGCAACTCGTAAAGCGTGAAGAATCGTAAAGTCAGTTCAGACAAACACTCTACTATTTACATGGAAGTATACGATCAGGCAAATCGTATAATATGTCATGTCTGACATTGAGAATATTTGCAAAATGAAGATTCTAAGATGGTTATTATTGGAACTTGTGACTCATAACATAGAAGCTACTGAAAAAAGCTAGTGCGGAGCGTAACGAGGGGTCAGAGGTCCCGAGGGAGCGATCTGATATAAAAGTTTCAGCAGGTGTGTGGCGCCGCAGCAGCGCAAGCCGCAGGGAGTGGCGCAGGCGCAGCCAGTGGTCGATGGAGTTCTCGAACTAGTAGCCAGGAAGGTGCGCCAAGAAGAGCTCATGAATGACGCAATCAATGCCCTTTGGGCTGATCGAGTTTTTTCTGGGTTGTTTTTGGAAGGACATTATGGGTAATTGAGGCATAATGTGAAGTGGGGTTGGAATATGATTAGTAGCTATAAATACTATCTATTGTAAAACCCAATAAACAACAAGCCGTCTGTGAAGTACCCAAATTGGGGAACCACGTAAATCTCTGTGTGTGAATCTTAATTCTCTATTGTCGTGTGCGTGTGTGATCCTAAATTCTAACAGTTACTGATCATCCTGAGTTTACAATTAAAATCTGATAGAGTTATGTTTAATAATTAGTTTGGCGACATGACAACACTCACGTGGTTGTTGTAGCAATCAGATTTGACATATCAGAGCCGAAAGTAAGCTGACACATTCACCCTGAAAGCCAACATCAAATATCTTTTAGGATCAGAGCATTTAATGAAACAATAACAACTTTCTAACGGGAAAATCTTGAGGTCTTTTATAAAAGAGTGAGTATTCAATCCAACACCAACAATATGGATTACAAATTACAAACTGAACCTCAACTCAAGTCTCAAGAACTCCACTATGCGAAAATAAAACGACTTGTTCTCTTACTAAGTCTTTCGGAAGTTGGCCTTAACACCACTTAGTAGCACATCAGAAAATCAACCTATCTATTGTGATTCATTGATCTTAATGACATGTTGTTCCAAGTCTAAGTGATTTGAATAGTTTAGAGTTAACTGATCTTGACCCTTTGTCTTAGTGACATATGTCAAGTCTAAGTAAGTTGAAAAAATCTTAGTGATTCATCATTGTTATATATATTAGTGATCATCTTACATCCTTAATGGATTTCATACTCGTTGAGTAAAACAGTGGACTATGAGCTATTTATACTCCGAGCCACTTAAATTTTTATGTGTCATTTTCTTTTTTGCATTTATATTTATGCACTTTTCTTTTATCTGTTTGTGATTTAAATCCAAATGAACTAAATTCAGAGATGATATTTCATTAAATCTTTGAAGGGAATTTTCAAACTAATATTATGTTGTGCATACTTAAATTAATCAAGTATTAATCTGATTAATTTGTTATCTGATAATACTTCCTTAAGTTTTTTTTACATCATCTATTTAACCCCTTGTAAATCTCTAAGTTTTTTTTGAAACAACAAAATATTAAAATCATTCTGATACTAATAGTAAGTTAATTTATGAAAATTAATTTTTATAAACATAATATATAAAATAAATAAAATATTAAAAATAATGTTATTTATAAAATAAATCTGTGCTTTTGCTTTCTTTAAAAAAAATTAAAATACTAAGCACTCATAAAATACTATCATTATGTCTCTTTATAAGTTAATCCTAATTAATTATTATGATTATATATTTTAGTATAATTATATTATAATAATTCTATCGCTTATATTGTAAATACTAATTCAAATTTCTCAAGCTAGTTTGTGGATAATTATGATATAATAATTTGTCATAATTTAGACTCGTGAGAATCAAAATTAGTAAAAGACTTTTATAAAAATAAAATTATTATAAAATAATAAGTTAGTTTAAAGTTTTTAAGATCATAAATAACGTTTTGAGTTTAATTAAATTATAAGTTTAAAAATATTTTAATAATAATTAATATAATAAAATCAGGAGATTTTAAAAAGTATTTTAGTAGCATTTAAATTATAGTCCCATACTAAAAATCAAGGACCAAAAAATATAATTTTATCTTATTATATATTGAATATATATATATATATATATATATATATATATATATATATACTAGTAGAGTTTTATTTAATTATTATACCTTATTTTTTAAAAAAATTATTATTAATATTTATTCAAACAATACAACATAAATATATATAATCGATGCACAAGTTATGGGAATATATAACTCCTTACAAATTATAATAAGCTGACAAAAAGAAGGCCATCAGCTAGCAGGAGCTTACTTCATCACTCACTGCTGCTAGAAAGGACAGATCTCCTATGCTGTGCCTGTGTGAGAGGAGAGAGAAAGTGTTAAAAAATGTGTAAAACTGATACGAGTAAGAAGAAAGAGGGATTGGGATGGATAGAATGGATGAGAGGATGGTTAAATTTGATTTACGAAATGCTATTTCAGAGAATAATGGCCAGCCATTTGCAGAATCCTTTACCTCTTCCTCCTCTCAACGATATCACTTGCGTTATCACCGGATCAACCAGTGGTATCGGCCGCGAAATCGCCAGGTTCTCAATTTATTTCCGTTGAACAATTTCACTATCGTAATTGACTGAATAAACAGTAATAATTTCTGTATTTTAGGAAAAAAATTAAGTAAGAAGTAGCTCAGAATTGTTCCTACTGAGTTATACTTATACGGAGTACTTTCTTACTTGTTGACTGTAATATACTGTTTGTGTTTTAATTTTTATTATACAACTGAAAACAAGAACCCCCAATTTCTCTCGGTTATGATAAAAGGGAAAACCCAGGTAGATGGAAGGTTTGGTTATGGTAGAAAAGATAGGATTAGATATACTTTTTTTCGGAAAAGGGGAATTATATTGAAGCTGGAGTAAGCAGAAATAAGCAAATGCTTATATATCAACTTCATAATTTATTATGATTTATGGGTCTTAGGAAGCCTCGATCATTTTCAAGATTAAGTGCATATTAAAACCTTTTTATAGAGTTCTACTGATAATGAAGATTTTGCCATTCAAGGTAAAGCATTTGTAGTAAATTAGGCAACAAATACTCTCCTCCTTAACAATCTTAGTCTTTTTTTCAAGATCTATAATACAATTGTGTCACAATATTTTCATAGATTTTTTTTTAATTATGTCTGAAAAAAATTACATGGAAACTTGCAGTCCTGGTTGTTTTTTTTACACAGTATGTTATGTAAGACATCAAAAGTAGGCTCATGTGATGCCCTTGACTTTTGAAGGATTTTATTTAGATGTACCAACTACCAATAGATCCTAAAAAGATGAGGACCACTGCTACACAGTAAATTGAAGACAACTTATTATCTCTAATTTTATACTAATATATTCAGGATAATATGGTCAAAGTTTTTTTCTTTATGGGCATTAGTAGTTAAATCTTTGTCTTCTTTAGTTAAATCTTGGTTTTCTTTCATGAACTTATTTCATGTCTAATGTATGTCTGAACGCTGAAGCTGCTAAAAAGTGGTAACTAGTAACCTAGTTATTAAGTCATGCTTGTTCTGTATACTTATTCCTTCTGTCATGGTTTTGCTCATATTTGGTTGGAATTACATTAAAGTACTTGATATAGCCTTTTTCTTACTCATAAATCCTGTGATTTCCTTTATTTAACAGACAGTTAGCTGAATCAGGGGCACATGTTGTAATGGCAGTTAGGAACACAAAGGCAGCTCATGAGTTGATCCAGAAATGGCAGGATGAATGGTCCGGAAAGGGCCTTCCTCTTAATATTGAGGTACATAATGAGCGCATTCAGTAATCTTCAGGGCATCTATGTTTCTGGAAAATAATGTTCAGGGACATCCAGATATTCCCTTCAGCAAATGGGATTAATTTAATTGTGCTAGTGGTCTTTGAGCATTCCCCACCCAAAATTTTTAATCTATCTTTCTTTCTCTCCTGTAGATTTACTCTTTAATTAATTAAGCTGTAGAGTAGTAAACTTATCCAAAATTTGACTTTCAAGGTGATGGAACTTAATCTTCTCTCCTTGGATTCTGTTGCAAAATTTGCTGAAGCATGGAATGCACGTTCAGGACCTTTGCACGTGCTCATCAATAATGCGGGAATTTTTTCTATTGGGGGTTAGTATTAAGTTTCTTATTTCCTAGGGACTTATATTTCTTAATGCTTTTCATAACATATATGTGTCAAATTAATTGTGGATGATATACACTTCAATAGTTCTGTGTACTTTTGATGTTGTTTCGAAATGAATATAGTACGTGTTGTAAAGTGAAGCTATGAGAATGAGATGTCTAAACTCTAAAGTAAGGCAGGTGTTTAGTTATGTAGATGACAATATATTGACTTGTTGCTATTTACTATCCATAACTCCCCTCAAAGCTTCTCATTTTGGAAAATAGAAGTTTATCAAACAAGGAACCTAATGAGACTGACTGAGTCCAGATTTTGCAGCCAGGGAGAGAATGGGGTTTGAAAAAAAAATAAAGGATTTAGATTGTCTTTTTCATTTCTATTCAGAAGACTTCTATTTTGGTAGGACTTCAAGCACGACTTTTCCAAATTCAAGAGGCTGGAGATAAGGTGTGAAACAACCTAGGTCAAATCCTGAGTCCGGAACAAATCTTGGGTCAAATCTCGAGTCCGGAACAAATCTTGGGTCAAATCCCACTGGCCTTAAACCACTGGCCCAATAGTATATTCTTGGGTCATCTTAGCCCACCACAGGCTCACTCAAAAGGTCATGAGTTGAAGTTGTTATTGGTAGTTACTTAATTCCTTCTATACTGACAAATTTTTCCCATATTTTTCGATGTGGGACTGGAGTGTTACAAACAACTCCACTTAAATTTTTGACATCCCCGTCAGAACCGATCACACACACGGTCCACATTTTTGCTTCTCTAGCCATTGTGGGATAATACCGGCTAGCGTCGTGTCCCCACCTTCGGACATCCCTCTCTCCATTGTGGGATAATACCACCAGCCTTCGTGTCCCCACCTCTAACAACCCGATTGGATGACTCGACCCGTACTTTCGAGAGTCGGCTCTGATACCATATGAAACAACTCGGGTTAAATTCCGAGTCTGGAACAAATCTTAGGTTAAATCCCAAGTCTGAATCAAATCCATCCAAATAAGGCCTTAAACTACTTACCCAATAGTATATTCTTTGGTCATCTTAGCCCACCACAGACTCACCCAAAAGGTCATGACTTGAAGGTACTATTGGTAGTTACTTAATTACTTATATAAAGAAAATTTTTTCCCACATCGTTGGACTGGGGTGTTACAAGGTGACCCTCTCTCCCCCACCCACCTTTTCTGTTCATTATACTTAGGAAAGGCCCAATCAAAATTATTTCTTGAGGTATGGTGTTTGGGGTGTTGAAGGGGGAGGGGGAGGTAGCATCAACAATGATTTCTCATCTCAAGCTTATATGACACCATTTGCGGGCAGAACAAGAGCTTTTTTGCTTTTTAAGATGTGCAATTTACGTTTCAAGCAGTTTCAGGACTTGAAATTAGTTTTAGGAAGAGTGAACTCTAACCTGTATGGACAGCAGAATTAATTTTGGCAAAACTAATGATTTAGCCACTGTAGTTGACAAGTTTTACTTAATATACCACTGAACTTTTTATTTTTTGAATTACCCCATTAAACTAATTAATATTTTAAAATTGGGCCATTCTGTTAACCGCCGTTAAATCCTTTCAATTTTTTTCATATGTGGATGTTAAAAATAAAAGAAAAAAAATGACTTGGCACTTTTTTACTGCCATCCAAAAGAGCAGTTCATTGGCTTCTGCCCTTCATGCCTCTGCGAACGCCTCAACACACTAGATCAATCCGCAGCCGCAACAGCCTCCTCCTCCTGTAGGCCATCCACATCCTCCACCACCGCCACGGTAGTCTTTAAAGTAATTTTCAGAAATCTAAAGGGAGTTATAACAAAAGAGGACCCAAATCAATAGACCCAACAAGTAAATTGAATGCAACTCACAAAAAACCACGATGATTTACAGTAGAACCATCAACAAACATCTAAATCTGAACCCAGAAGATAAATAAGTAGTAAATACAAAAGGTCCTGATTAGACAGAGCAATCGCCCAATATCCAAATTTGATTTACGAAAAGGAACTAGACGAACCCAAAGTTTCCATTCATTCCATTAACATTTAAGAGAGATAAAATTATTTCCATTTGTAAAAATATAAAGAAAAAGAAGAAGAGAGATAAAGATTCCTCCATCTCCTGAGGTGCCACACAAACACCATTAAAATACCTTTTCCACCGTCTCATCTTTATGCCAAAACACCTCTAAAAAGTACCCACTACTTTAATCCAACTAACCAGCTGCAAGATTACGAAATCTGATTACTAGTTGCAATCGCGCCCAAGATCCAAATTTGGTAAACGGAAAGGAACTAGACGAACCCAAAATCCAACGATATTAATCCTTCGCCCTTTTTCCTCGAAATAGTTTGCTTCTTTGGCCCTTCGCTCCACCTCAACCTTGGCATGCATTGCCAACGGATTCATGGCTTTGTGGAAATTTTCGCCGTAAAGATACAACAAAAACCAGCATACTTTTTATGTATTTACGTACAATTGGAGAATTAGGTTATGCAAAGGAGGCAATTGTAGGGTTTATTGGGCATTGGTCCGTCCGATGCATTAGATGTGGGAGGAGTAGCATTTGAAGCGAGAGACGACGATGGGTAATTATGGTGGCTCAATGTGGAGGAATAGAAATTTTGTGGGTTATTGATTGTGCATGAAAGAAGAAAGGAAAAAATATATATTTTTAAATGACATACATTGTGTTTTAAGTTATTTTCATTATATTTTTGCCACGTTTTTTGTTTTTATTTTATTTTATTTTTTATGCTCGCCACGTAGATAAATAATAGAAAAAAATTATTTTAACTTGACTTAATTTTAAAATAACAATTTGTTCAATGGGGTAATTTAAAAATTAAAAGTATAATGATGTAATAAGTAAAACTTGCTACAAAAAATCATTAGTTTTGCCAATTAATTTTCATGGTTTGGGAAAAAAGGCATTTCAAAATTAAGAATTTTGACTTGATCCTTGTTTTCTTTGTATTTGTTGAAATTATCTAATATCCTACATCGTAAAACTTCAAAAAATAAAAGGAGCGTATAAACCCCTATGGGCCTCTACACTGTGGCATTGGGTTTGGTTGGATGATTTAACCTAAAACTTTAGTAGGATAATAAAAGTACAAGTAAACTAGACACAAGCAAAACGGCCCAAGCCCGCTGGACCTATTCTGTGGGCTGCAGATTTTTAGCCCAATAAAATTGGGCCTTTTCCACCAATTGGTTTTGGGTGTTACACTTTTTTAGGTTTAAAATAAAATGTTGCTACTTTATTTGCATGGCTTGAACACAAGACTTGTAAGTAAATAAATAAGAGTTCAAACCTATGAGCTACAACTATTTGTTTTTAATGCAATCTTCAATATATTATTTCTTTACTTTTGTTCAAATTTTACTATTCTTAAAAAGTAAAACCTAAATCGTGCCTAATTTATAATATTATCATCAATACAACTACGTTATTATCATCAATAAATCGTACCTAGTCATTATCATCAATACAACTACGCCAAAGAGATTATGTTTTGAATGAGGCATTGATGTTTTGAACTTGTAAAATGTTTGTGTATGCGTTTATTTAGTTCTTCAATACATGCATTTTTAATGTATGCATGTTACCTGATATGACACATAAATACTAATTAGAAGAAATTACTAATTAAAATTATTGATATTTATAATAAATGTTTATTGATGTTCAAGACTTGAATTGTTTGAGATAATTACTAGAGTTAAATAGTGACATATCAATCTATTAATCTAGTCTCATTTTATGATTATAGGTTTTGTAATACTGATATTTACTAATCTGATTAAATATGAATATTTTTATAGAGAAGAAGAATATGATTTGTTAAGAACATGAGTATTGAGTAATTAAGATATGTAATTAATGTAGGTAATTAATTAATAATACTAATTTATAATACTATTAAAAATTTAATTGATTGAGATATGTAGTTAATTAATTAATCGTGTCTGTTTGTATTATTGTTTATTATTAATTATTTTATTATTTTTAATATTTATTATTATTACTATTTCTGGTGTAGCAAGATTTTAAAAAAAAAATAAAGGAAGAAGCCCGTGGGCCGGGCCGGCCCAACCCGGGCCTCACAATTTCAGCCCACCAAAACCTGGGCCATTTTGGTCCGCCCCGCCTATTTGCGAGGTCTAACTGTTACCCAGTACAAGTCCATTTATTTGTGGATTCTGGCAGTATGGGATGTAAAACCACGCAAATATAACAGCTATCTGCCACCTGTAACCAATAAGCTTTTAGACCTGATGGTATAGCATGATATTAAAACAACAACCTATGCCTCTTTGTCACAGTATAACTGATTAGTATTTGGCACCTTAGTAAACGGAAGCTTACTGAAAGGGGTGTCTTCAAAATAAAAATTATAAAATGTCCCACATTAGACAGTATCAAATAATGCTTTTAGATCAATTGATGAGTTAACAGAGAACCAAGCAACTTAAACCTCTTGTTATCCAATATAGTTCATAGCTGTATTTGGTCTTAATAATAGAGGATAGCTCAGTCACTTGTTAAGGGCCTACACATTTTCCTATGTTGTACTGATTTAGCCTCATGAATCAATGATTAGAAATCGACTTATGAATGTTATCATTTGTCTGTACGCTATAAATGTCAATGCATATTTGTTTGCCTATACAACTATGCCTATATATGTTCTAGTGAAGTTATACGGGAGTGACGGGGGTAGGGTGGGGAGGAGGGCATAACATACACAGTGTTGGGTCCCATTCTTTTATACTTCTACTTTTTAAGGTCAAAATTGGATGCAAGTACTGACATCATGGATTTTGTTATGGACTCACACCTATAACTAGTGATTGCTCATATAGTATCAAAGCTCTAGCCCTGGAAGTTTTGCAGATAAGCTTTCTCCATTTGGTCCTCATTAGAACTATGTTTTGTAGCAAATTGGTGATGGATGTAGTTGCTGTATGATTGTTTGTACCATCTATTTTCTGGACTAGGTAGGTCAACTCGACTGTACTTACAGTTCACATAGATGAGTTATCTACTCTACCTACTACGGTGTTTAGCTGGTTAGAGTGTTGTTACGGAAGCATAGTTTTTCCATTGGCCAAAAACTTTCCATCCATTCTTTCGGAAAATTATTTGGTAAAGCATTTCTTTCATTTGTCCTTGTTGTCATGGTGTCATGCTAGCTTTCTCATCAGCTCTTATCTGTTAGTTCAAAGTTGATCAGTGTTAATAAGCTGGATAAACTTTTTTCATTCTTCTTCTCCATTTTAAGTGATACCTTTTGTAATTATTATGTTTAGAACCACAAAGATTTTCAAAGGATGGTTATGAAGAACACATGCAAGTGAATCATCTAGCTCCGGCATTTCTTTCAGTATTGCTTTTGCCATCCCTTGTCAGAGGCTCTCCAAGTCGAATTGTAAATGTGAATTCCATTGTAAGTTCCATGACATGATTTTTGTGTGGGCTATATGTATACATATGATTTTGAATCTGTACTTGTGTATATGCACTATCAATCTGTTTGTTCAGGTATAAACGTCAAGTTTGTTCTTTATCATTGCTAACTTTCTTTCTTTCTTTCTTCCTTCCTTTTTTTTGGGGTAAGATCTTGGTTTATATATTAGCATACTTCAACACCAATACAAATACTTTAAAAGAATCGTTATTATAATTCTTGTTGAATTGTAGAAAGTTAAGTCTGACCAGTTCTATTTTATGTTATGTATTTTAACCTTATTCCAATTAGTTATAATTGCTTTAAAAGATACTTTGTTTGTTTCAGAAATCGTCACTTTTGGTTATTTAACGCAAATTTAGTAGTCAAACTTTTTACTACTAAAAATTTAATGTAAGCTACAAATTTCAATTTTAGACGCTCCATAGTTCGACCCAATACTTTAATGTTCTGTCTTAGTTGATTCTGATTCAACACTGGAAGTATATTAAACTTTTTCCAATAATTGAATACTTTTGTCTGAATCGACATTGGAGTAGTAAGCATGTTAATATGTTTAAATCCAAGATTAACTTGTGCATACAAGGATATTTGCAAAGAAGACATGCAATCGGCAAGTAGCCTTTAAGTAGTTTTCTTGAACAGAGTGGAAAAAGTGATGAATTGTAGAATAATCATGTCCGGTTATGAAAGCAGTATCAGATTACTCATCAGTCTTTTCCTGTTTCCCTCAAAAACATCTTACTTCCATAAGTACTTTAATCATCTAACACTTAATATTGTCACAACATATTTTATAGATGTGATCTTCCAGTACTCTTTTGGTGAATGTTTGATATTATAGGCAGATCCTATACATTTTTATGGCTTGCGAATATGCTTATTACTCTCTCCACAGCTGCAATCTAAAGTAGCCTGTTCCTTTTATTTATTCATTTTCCCTGTAGATGCATTACATTGGATTTGTTGATACTGAAGACATGAATGTTGTTAGCGGGAAGAAAAAGTACACAAGTTTAGTGGGTTATTCAGGCAGCAAACTAGCACAGGTGCGCTCAAATTTTGGTGCATTTAGATTCTATTAGTAGTTTGTTGGTTTCACAAAGTGGCACGCTGGTTCTTCTTTTCATATATACAGTTACTGCACTAATTACTTGACTGAGGAGGTAAATTACATTATTTATTTAACTGACTATGTTGTTCTTATTTCCATTCTCTGGTCTTTCCTCCATTGGCATTTGTACTTTTGTATTCTCCATGATAATATTTCTCAAATGGAAAACTGAAGTTTTGTGCTTCAATGTTTTGCTGACATCATGAGCTTGCTGTGGACAAGTTGGAACTCTCTGCCCCAAAAGTTGTGCATTAAGCTTTTATCCAGTCTGGTGTAATCAAAGAGTCTTAAAGAGTAATTATCTCATTAGAACTAAATGATCAAGTATTCAAAAAGTTTCAATCTTGTGATTCCACCACGCGCAGGTTCAATCCCTCCCTCACCCCCAAAAAAATAAAAAAAGAAAAGAAAAGAGATTGGCGACTTGCACAGAAACACTCCAGGTTGAGGGAGAGCAAACCGCCTGTGCACACCTTGAACCAAATTTAGAACATGGATCAATAAACAAGCATACGAGAGAGATCTCCCATTTCAATGTTGTAAATGAATTGGCTTCTAGCCACTAAGGCCGCACTTTGTTAAATTTTTTCTTCTTTGAATCATTCTATTCTCTGCTCCAGTTACTTGTTAGTCTCGGAGTGTTGTGGTCATCTTCTGTTCAGCAATGGCATTAATATAAAGAGAAAGAATGAAAAGACCAATTCATGTAAAAGTAAGTAAATTATGCAGTTGTTTTTTTCATTCTTTATTGGGGTGTTGGGGCGAGCTTGGATTGTTCCTGGTTTAGTGGAGTTTTTGGTTATCAGGTTTCACAACATTGACAAGGGCATGAATAATAAGACATTTAAGGCATTACGGATGTTTTTCTATATTTTGAGTATTTAGATGGAGAGAAATGCCTAGACTTTCAAATGTTATATGCTAGTCAATTAATGGTGGGATATTGTCATTTCTTGTCTCGTTGTGAACCTTACATCAGGGGAATTCCAAGGGGTGCCTATTTCCACTATACATAGGGATTGAAGCTCAGCCCTCTATTTAACACTTTGTAACTTTCACACTTCGAGTGTTTCTTTTGGAGGACTTCTTGTCATCCTCTATTGTACTCCCTCTTCTTTATAACAAAATTGTTCTTTTATCATAAAAGCAAGAAGTTATAAAATGTGCATCAGGAACTTAGGGTGGCATATGAATTGCAGGTCATGTTCAGTAGTGTTCTCCACAAGCGGTTGCCTGCTGAAGCTGGCATAAGCGTAGTATGTGTATCTCCTGGAATTGTTCAGACTAATGTTGTAAGTCTCTTGAAGTACTTTAACTTGTTGACTTCATAAATGATATGTTTATTATGTTTATGTTTGCCTGAAAGGATAAAAAAAAGTATATATTTTTGTGTTGCATGCAATAGAGAATTATGTAGTTACAGGGAGTAGCCAATCATTGCTAGCCCCTTGCTCACCTCCCAGACTGCCACCTCCTCATCTTGTTAAAGCTTTCAAATGAAAAGGAAAGATTTTATACTCATGTGACAAGCCAAAGCCCCGAAAGGGTCACTAACGAACTACAACATTTAGAAGTTCGTTCACTCTGAAATTTAGACTCAAAGGTACACTGAACACCAACCCAATATCGATTTAAAAAAGAAAGAATTGCAACTACATCAACAACCTCCGGAGTTTATGTTCCTTTTTGCTCTTTTTCGGGCTTTTTCTCATTCCTCTTTGTCACTTACGGTAGAGATCAGACGCATTTGGTCCCCAAAAGGGATTGGGGTTTTAGATTTTTAGAAAAATATTATATTTTCTAAAACCAAAGGATATTAAGGTAGCACCAGATTGGTGCTATGATAGCTATTCTATGTTATTTGGAGCCGAAAGGGCCGTCTCAATGGCTTGCGTACCTTCATTGATAGTGTCAGGTCAGGTTTGCTGCGAATCAAGCTTTCAATCAATTCACCTTCTGAGCCTATTGCTTCAATTCCTAACAAGCCCTTTTGTCCTGACCCTCTCCTTCAGCAGATTCTCCTATTGATTGACATCCTGAACCACCAGTATGGGAAGCCGAAGCCTCGAACCAGCATTAGTGAGTAAAGTTTTTCAATAGAAAGTGCATCTGGAAAGCCTCTTGCCTAGGGCCCTAAACATACCCCACCAATTAATTATACAAGAAATATTATAATAATTTGTGACCAACAAAAATAATTACCTTAGTCGAGTGAATTCTAGTTTGCTTTGCCTCCTTTGTTTACAATAAACAGGATGATAGAAAGGAGTTCATTTTATTTAAAGTTGACTTAGATGATGAATTAAGCGACTGGTAAACATAAAAGTATGATTGTTAAAAAAAGTGAAATAAGTTATTAGCAGAACTCGATTAAGATGATTTTAAAATAATTCAGCAAGAAACTGTTTCAGTGGTAAAAAAAAATTCTTCTGGTAATATTATGTCAGTGAAATTCTTACCATGGATAGCTAGTTAACTACTACTATTTTTTTTTAAGATAAAAAAAGAAAGATTTTTTATTTTTATTTTTATTTTTTATGAATAGAATAGACACCATGGATAGCTACATATTGCACTTCAAGTGGAAATTAACATGCTTAGATCCCTCAGTTAAACCCATCCTTTCCAATTGCATAAATCTTTGTTATTGGGATCATAGGCGTAGAATAATACTTGAAACTCAATTTTACTTTTATATAATGAAACACAATGAAAGCATAACTTCATCAACCAGCTAAACTCATCCCTCAGCTGAACCCATCCAATCCAATTGCTTAAAGTATTTTTAAAGAACTCTTAATACTCAGTTTGTGACATTATAATGAAAGTGTATAGTTCATCAACTGACTAAACCAATCCTATCAAATTGTATAAAAATATATTGAGTAAAGTTCAGATCACCATCTGGGGTCTGGGCTCTTTCCCACTTAACCACCTGTAGTCAGTAAAGCTACATTTAAACTCCCGACTTTTGAGTTGAAGTGAATAAATGCTTTCCGTCTTAACTTCATTACTTGAGTTGGCTAAAGACTTAATTACCCTCCATATATATATTGAAAACGACGGATGATCCTACCAAAGAAACGTATGACCATAATTAAGAAATCTTACCAACTTACACAGAAGCAACATTGTAAAAATAGGAATTCTAAAGACATAAAATGACATAATCTCATAATTATTGTCTACCCCTACAGTATAATATACCTCTTCCTAACAGCACCTCCCAACAACACACCACCATAGGCACGGTTGACTGTTCTCCGGTTTCTGGACAATCTAGACCTCTTGTATTCAGCGGGTCTCAAGTGAGGAATCTGCAATAGATCCAACATTTAATTCAGGACACTGACGAGGCAAAAGTGTTTTTAACTTGAGAAAATTTGCTTATCATCCCTCAAAGAAAATTAGGTTATGCTCGGTAAATGCAACAAACAATACATTCTGTACGCAGTATGGACACAATATCATCCAAAGGTCAAGACACGGGTTTGTTTTCTTCCCTTTCACCTTTGAAGGCACTCATTCATTTGGAATCAGAGGGGAAAATTCTAACATGAGCAACAACAGTAAATCATGTACATCAATTTCTACTTTTGAGCATGCAAATTATCACATTTCAATAATTTCATGAATCGCTGTTGTGCCTGGATAATTTAGAAATATTGTTCATTGTATCAAATGAATTAAACAGAAGATTATAGCACACGTTTATCCAAAGAACTCAACTACTCTAGTCCAGTATAAAAAAAGCACACAAGAAAGAAAAAAAAACTCATGGGATAGAGCAGACCATTATTATGAATTGCAGCATTTGCAACAACCATTAGGTTAAAGGCTAAAACCACTTAATCACTGAGAACTAAAGTAAGACACAACAGTGACCCAAGTGTACATTGTGCCACTGATTCATAGAATAGTGCAATGCATATAATTCCACCATTCCAGGATTTTCTCTATTCATTTAAATAGGAATACTATTATTTAAATAGATGAATTATTATTATTGAATTTCAAAATTTATTTAACTTTTTATTAATAATTAATTATATATAATTAGTTAAATAATATATTTAAAAAAATATAGTTTTTTTTTTGTTCCAAATTATTTGATAATTATTAAATTTTAAAAGGTAATTTAAATTTTTAAATTTAAATTAAAATAACTCATTAAAATTTTTAAAAATAAATTTAAAATAAATAATATTTTTTAAATAGTTTATTATTTAATTTTAAAAAGTCAATAATCAAATAATATGCAGATGCAGTATTTTTAAAAAGTAGTCCAATTGCTAGCGGTGTTTAATAAACGCATGGCCTTCAACAGTCCAACAGTGAGACCAGTTCAAAGTTTCAGCTACTTCCCAAAACCCTAGCCCCCAATCTCTCTGCATAATTCCCTCCTTTCTCTCTCAGATTCCACTTCTCTCCAAATCATGGACGATGTATGCGAAGGAAAGGACTTCTCATTTCCAAACCAAGAAGAGAAAATCCTGGAATGGTGGAGCCAAATCAACGCCTTTGAAAAGCCAAGAGGAAGAAAAAGGAGGTATTTCGGACATTTACCAATCTTTTTTGACCGTTACAGTCCCTTCTCACGCGTTTTTGGCGTCTGACATACACGCACGATTAAGTTGGATGGAAAAAGTGACGTTTTCACTTCAACTCAAAAAGTCGGGAGTTTAAATGTAGCTTTACTAACTACAGGTGGTTAAGTGGGAAAGACCTCAAACCCAGGTGGTGATCTGAACTTTACTCAAATATATTTATTGAGGTCTTTTCTTGGAAGAACACTTGAAAGTCTGTTTGTCACTTCATAGTGAAAGCATAAGTTCATCAACCTGCTAAACTATACAAGTGTTATTTTTCTATTATGTAGAAATAAATAAATAAATAAGTGTGACGCCCCCAAAATAGGTATACATCACCTATTCTGAGTCGCCAAATACATAGTACAGAATACAAATACAATCTTAAATATATAACAAGAGCTGTGAGTTTTTATACAAATATTGTCTTCTAGACAATATCCATTCTCAATGGAGTCCTCATAGACAGTATACAAACTCAAATTCAGTCCTCGTTACATTTATTGTCATACTATTTAACGAATAGTGAGGACTACTAATACTATCATCTGGCCGGTAAACTCCGCTCTCAGACTCGTCCCGGCTATATTCTCATTTCAAGAGAAAAAAGTGAAAGAAAGGGTGAGCTCAACTATCCCAAAGAAGAAATATTATGACTAAGATAATGCGAATAAATTATCAATAGTCTTGATAATGTTAAACCGATAAAATACAATAGACATCAAGTTTAATCTGCGGTGGATCAAGCAATCCATTAAAAGAGTCAAGTAGAGAATAAAATCTACTATCTTTTATGATTTAAAAGGTTTTTCATCACTTTTATCATTTGAGACTCGCTTAATAAATAATCCACATCATCGAATCACCTTACGCACTACTGACGAGGATATTCTTTAGTATCACGACCATAAATTATCCAATGCACTACGGGCCAAGGACATTTGTGTATTCATCAATGATCATGATCATGCCAACAACTGTCCATCAATGCACTACGGCCAAAAGGACTTTTACCACATCATTTGTAACATTATGGTCATGATTATACCGAATAATCTCTGGTCATAATCATACCAAGTCCATCTATGCACTACAGGCCACATATGACTTTCAACATAATATAAACATGAGGATGATGACAATGATATAAGAATTCAATAAAACAAGTTCACGAATTAATTTATTCAGGAACCAATAACGTCCAAATTGTCAACATGATACTTCTTTGTAGAGTAAAATTCAAGAATGCTCAGAAGAATATTTTCATGAAAAGATACTGGATGAAGCGCAAATATCAAGGATATTCCACTAATTTCATGGAGTATAAGAAGTCAAACTTTAACCAACCGAGTATAATAAGGAATGAAATAACAAAAGAAATCACCAGTGTCGATGATAATCGACAAAAGGTGTGTTATTCCAATGAATAATAAAGATTTTAACCAGTCCGTTGTAAAAGCGCATGAACATGGATATTCCAATAGAATAATAAAGATTTTAATCAAGTCCCAAAGAAACGCATGACATGTGATATTCCAAATGAATAATAATAAAGAGGAATCGGTCCCACAGAGAACGCATGAACAAAATATTCCAACGAAATAATAAAGAATGGAATAATGAAGTTCTCTTCATGAATACAAAAAGAAATAATACCCTTACGAGTCTGACAAATAATATCCACTTACCTTAGTAGGAAATTGAATCTGCATATTGTAATAATGAAGTTTCTTCTTCTTTCTCTCTTATTTTCTCTATTCTTTCTCGCACTATAGCTTTAGTGAATTCGTGAAAAATAATGAAGGAATGAGCTTCTATTTATAAGCATAGCAGAGTAAGGGTAAACTAGTCTTTTTGCCATAATTTATGACATCATCGCATACGTCATCGATCATATGACATCATTACTTACATCATCCTTCCGATAACATCATTGCTTACCTCATCATTCCGATGACATCATTGCTTATATCATCCTTCCGATGACATCATTGCTTACCTCATCGTTCCGATGACATCATCGCTTGCATCATCAGAAATCAAATTCAATTTGTTCTCTTCCACCTCATTTTACTTTTATACCATGAATTTACTATCATAATGTTACCATTCAAATTATAAAAAACATACTATCATATAATCACATCATACTACTATAATATAATATTATAATAATATATTTAAATGAATTATTGATTTACTATTAAAACTTTAAACTAACGATCCATATTGATTTACTAATATAATTTCAACCAACGGTCTGAAAAATTAGCACATCTCCTCATGGAATAATATTGTACCCAAAAATAATTTGGACCGAAAAGAAATATATTTTTCGGGTAAATAGTACCCCGTCAATAGTAACTCGTGAATAGTACTCCGACACGAAAAGTGCCCCAAATACCCGATTGAACAATAAAACCTCCAGACATCAATTATTATCGAAACAAATGTCGACTTCTACTAACACCAATAATCCCAACACGATAGAACTATCAATTTCATCTTTAATCAACACGAATCTATTCATCATTAATATTATAACTCACAATATTTAACAACCAGGTCGTTCCCAGGAAAGAGAGAACTTTCCAATAAGGTCCTTATTGGCGCGCAATTGGATGACCAAACCTCTCCTTGATAGAACTTCTAGACATTGTAAATATTGCAATTTAATAATATGAATAACTTTGTCGTCTCAGTTATTGATTTAATAATATAGCATATTATGCAGATGCTACTGTGACAATAATCGAATCAATAATATGAGAGATATGATGCAACAAATATTGTAGTAATAATTGAGTATAATTGAGTGAATTCTCACGTAAGCATCAATAACCAATACCGTGTGCTACTATGTAACCACGCGTATTACTGTACTTTTACTACCGAGTAGTTCAACAGTTTTAACGGTAAAACTTCCGCCGTTATTTTCATAAAAATATTTGTCATTTTCTCAATTCGAGAATAATTCCGTTGTGGGGTCCACCAATGATTGTGTTGTCGTACGGATATTCCCCGACAAAAAGAATATTCCCCGACCAATCGAATATTATACAACAACTTGCATACTTTTCAAAATTTATAAATACTACTCACAACTATAACATTATATCGAATCTACACCATAATATTAAAAAATTATTTCGAAAAAATTATATATTTATTCATAAAATCTGGGGTCTCACAATAAGCTAGTAACGCAAGTGTTCCTTCAAATTTGCCTACAGTTTATCTTTTCAAAAAAATTCTTTGGTATCACATTTGACTGTCAATATGTAACATAACTTATGTTGATACGTTATATACTCATGCCATTAACGATACAAATGCAGGCGAGGGATCTTCCCAAAATTGTTCAAGCTGGTTATCGTCTGATTCCATATTTTATTTTCAGTGCTGAAGAAGGTAAGACTTTTTAAATGCTATTACATATTACATGGGTGTACTAATGCAACTGCATCTTAATTGTATATCTCTAAGAAATTACCTTTAAATGCATAATAGGAACGCGTTGATTTTGTTTTATTTGTGTTTATGTCTATTGAATGTTCCTCTTGCTAGCTATTAATATGCATCAATATTCTTTATTAATGAATGCTATAAGAGTTTTAGTTTGGTTTTGTTTCCTTGTTTTGCCTACACAAGAATTTGAAGCTAAAACTCAACTTTCTTGGTTGAATTCTGTGCAAGATCCCATGTTAAGACCGCTTTAATAGTTGCAATCAAGTAAAGCTCAGTTATAAGAGACTGCTTCAAAAACCTAAAAGGTCTTTTGTTAATTTAGAGTCAAAGTTAGTGGTAACTTTTTATACAATTGGGTCATTTTGATGTAACAAGTTAGAACTGCAGTAAGTGGCTATTGTCATCTGTGAAGTAGAATTGACATTACTGTGCCTAATAGGTTCGTGGAACTGAATTTGTTTCCTTTTTATTTCCCCTTTATTCAGTTACAATTGTAAAGAATATCTTGCCTCGAAATAAGTATTGAAAGATCAGTGTACGCTGCAACTGCAGGTTCTAGAAGTGCCCTATTTGCAGCGACTGATCCTCAAGTTCCTGAGTACTGTGAGTTATTGAAAGCAGATGAGTGGCCCGTTTGTGCTTTTATTTCTCAAGAATGTCTCCCAACAAATCCTTCTGAAGAAGCGCACAATCTTGAAACTTCTTACAGAGTGTGGGAGAAGACATTAGAAATGATTGGCCTTCCACTAGACACAGTGGAGAAGCTTATAGAAGGCGAAGAAGTAAAATGCAGATACGGGTCTCACCTAGACTAGCGTTTTTCTACTAAAGTGATCGGATTATGTTTTCTGGGCGTTTCTGCTTGGCTTGAGCATCTGATTTTCGGCAGACTCCATGTTGCTAGTGGTTCAATTCAAAGCCCGCATAAAAATGATGCAAGTTCAACTCCTCGTAGAGGTATCTTACAATAGCTCCACTATTTTAGATGTATAATACATTCAGGAATCCGAGAAACATGAGGAACTTCTTATTTTGGCGTTTCACTTGGTTTTTTCCACCCCCTCCAAAGAATATTACGATAACATACTTGTATGCATTCGTATGCAGCAGGTTTTTGTACTATAAATTAACATTCCAAGCATGAAGCAGGAGGTTATCTGTACGAACTTCACCACTTTGAAAACATTTTGAGCTTCTGTTTTCTGTGTTGAATACAAGGTGCATATGCCTTCTAGTTTGATGTAGTGCATAAAAGGTGGAGTATTTTATTTCCTGGCTAGATTGTATAACTGCTAGCTTTCTATATAGGATGATATCTAGTTATTATTATGGTTTTAATACCCGTCATAGTCATCGAACCGGAAAAGGTACCCGGTGGATGGGTTGTTCTAACATCATTATTGATTAAGTGATGTCATTAATATATAAAAATATATATTATTAGTAATTAATAAAATTTTAAAAAATCTCGTTTTTTTGAATTAAAACATAATAAAATTGAGTTACAATATTACTAAGGGGGTGTTTGATAAAAACTGAATGAATCTGAATCTAAGGGCTGTTTGATAAAAATTGAATGAATCTGAATCTGAATGAGCTGAATCTGAATCTGAATGAGTTGAATCTGAATCTAAATGAAAAAAACTGTTTGATAATTGACATGTCTGAAATATCTGAATAACAAAATTTTATTATTTTACCATTTTAAAAAAATTCAAAATTGTTGTAAGTTTATTTAATATTACTTAATATAATAGTTAATTTTTTTTTTAATTTTTTTTTACTTCATTCAGCCATTCAGCTCAAAAAATCTGACTTAACCATTCAGTTCATCTATCTTACCAATTCAAATTTATTCGCACTCAATTCGCACCAAAACAAACGCGACCGACCGATTCAATTTATTAAGATTCAAATTTCCATTCAAATCTAAACAAATAGTCCCTAAATCTGAATGAGTTGAATCTGAATCTGAACAAAAAAAGTTATTTGATAATTAACATGTCTGAAACATCTGAATGACAAAATTTTATTATTTTACCTCTCTGAAAAAAATTCAAAATTGTTGTAAATTTATTTAATATTACTTAATGTAATAGTTAATATTTTTTTCAAAAAATTTTAATTTTTTAATTTTTTTTTACTTTATTCAGTTGTTCATTCAGTCATTCAGTTAAAAAAATCTGACTTAGCCATTTAGCTCATCTATCTTACCGATTCAGCAATTCAGACTAAAATAAACGCACTTACCGATTCAGCCATTCAGATTCAGCTCCATTTAGCTCTAAATAAACACCCTTAAAAGTGGTTAATTTTAATATTAATTTTTTTTAGAAAAAGTAAAATAAAAATTGGGTTAAAATAATCGGATTTTTTCGGTTGAACCACCGATTCGATTAGTGGTCAATCGGTTTTTTACCAAAATCGATTAAGGATCGGTTTCAGTTTTTATCGATTTGACCGTCGATCATTATTATACAATTAGTTATTTTATTCTATTAAAAATATTTCTATTCTCAGTTCAAATATGAATAGAATGTTGTTCTAGAGTCAGAATTATTTTGTTGACTTAATTACATGGACGAAATTTTCATGTATAGAGAGAGCACCACTTCAGTCTACACTGGCATAAAAGTCTAGCTACGTACAAAATTAGGCAACCCTTTCTCAAGAGAGGTTCTTAAAAATAATAATAAAAAGAATTACTTTGTTTTATTTTAAGAACTTTGTCTTTTTTTTCAAAAAAATGGAGAAGACTCGACCCCTAAAGTATTTCTAAATTACAACATTCCCTCTTCCAAAAGACCAAAACAATACTAAAGAGAATCTATCACCTTTACCATCACAATTATTTTTATCTAGTTATTGAAATAAGGATAGAAATTGATATTTTCACTTTAAAATATTATACTGTTACCTGATATTACGTATTGTGAAAGATTTTTATCGAATTATAACTGCGAATTACACTGATACAGGAGATTGTATAATACTATAAGGGAGATTCACTATATTACATATATTTTTTAAAAAATTACCAATAATATTTATACACATTTGACAACAAAAATGTCAACACATAAAGTTATAATATATCTCATTTAATTTTTATATGATATTTTTACATAAATTTCTCTCGCATGAGTGGTTGGACCTGTTCATCACCATTCATGTGAAATGAATCACGTAAAAACTATCTTATTTCCATGCAAAAATATAAATTGCCATAGACATCATCATGCAAAAAAAAAGTTTTTTCATGGAAAAATAGGTTAAAATAGTTTAGAGTTTGTACAATTTGCCCATGAGTAAAATACCAACGTATTCTTAATATATTTAGATATTGTGTTTTATTATTGTTCAATACAAAACAAATCTTCTATTACAAAAAAAACTTGGATAATAACGTAAATTAAGCCAAACTAAGACTAAAGATTTTGCTTCCGTTAAGATTTGAACTCAAAACCTCAATTTAATAACTTTAAGTAAGTGTCCAATTAAGTTACATTATATAATAGGAAATAAGACAACATAATTTATAACTAAATCAAGTAGCTTGTTTGAACAATTGACTAAAATTTTGAGATTGAAGTTTTGAGTTCCTTAATTTTTAGTCTTAGTTTACTTATTACATATCATTATTACCAAGATAATCAATGACCCAACATACATAAAAATTTATTTTTCAAATTTTTATATAGTAGATGATTTGTTTTGCATTGACCAATAAAAAAGAGTACAATATTCAAATATACTAAAAGTACAATGATCACATTTATATTTTTTTTATTTAAAAGTAAATTACTTTATATATTCTCATTTGAAACTTCCTTCTTTATTTTTTTAAACCTATTCTCATGTGAAACTTGAAATTTTAAAAGAGTAGTGCTAAAATTATTGATAATCGTATAACTCTGCTTTATATATATATCTAAATTATATCTAAAATATTATATTTTATAAAAATTCCTATTAAAATAAATACTATATATTTTTTGAAAGTCACTAGTAAATAAAAAATAAAAAAATTCAATATTTATTTCCAATAAAAATATCTGCCAAGACTTAATTCATTTTAAAAACAAAAAGACAAAAGACATGAGAAAATTTTGAGATTTCAATGGCCCCATCCCAATATCCCATCCCATCACTATAATAAATTTAAGGTATCCTATGTGCCAGGGCTAGAAAGTAATGACCAAAATATAAGGAGGAGGGATGAAATTAGATTTTGTTTCATATAAAAATATTAAGGCCTTAGCTTCCATCATACCCAGGGGAAGGACTGTAGGATTACTACCATTATTACTACTACTACTAGTCATATCTGAATCATACATGTAAGAGTACGGCCTTTAGTAGTTACTACAACTACTACTTACTGAATTAGTTAGGTGTAACAATTATGACAAAATTATATATATATATATATAGCTTAAATTTATAAAATATTAAATTATAACAATATTAATTATTTTATCTTTAAAGATGAAATAAAATATATAAAGATAAATATAATTGTGTCATTTAGTGGATTTTATTAATATAAAAAAATAAAATTACTCATTATTATATGATTTTTTTCAATATGTCTTGGCGGACAGGTGTAATGGACAGGAATATTGGACCGATCAATTTTTTTCTTTTTTTTTGCTTTTTTTGTGACTCAACAATGTATTATATATATATATATATATATAAATTACACCTAAAAATACTGTATTCTATAAAAATTTCAATTGAAATAAATACTATATATTTTTTAAAAGTCACTAAAAAAGCAAAAAAAAAAAAATATTTGACCAATCCAATATTCCTGTCCATTACACCTATTCCTGTAGAGCTACTCGATTTTTTTTGTTCTTGCAAATTTTTAGGGAGGGGGCTAAATCTGAACCTTTTGCATAGCAAGAGTTGGTATCACTTGAGCCAAAGGTTCTCGGTCACTTTAAGAATTTTTTCAGACAACGAATAAATTTAGAACTTTATTTAATCTTCTCTTTTATCTATTTTTATTTTCTTAATGTGTAAAATTTATACTTATTTTTTTAAGGACGGGGTAGTAGAACTATAGCTCTTATGCTGTGTTTGGATTGAAAGAATAAAATGGAGGACAGAATTGAATGATTTTAAGGTATTTTAAGGGTATGTTTAGTTATTGTTGATAGTGGACGTTATCATATAATGACAACATTATCATATATTCATTCTATTGTTATAAATTTTACGGAATTATTATTTCCACAACAAAAGTGTCGTTATAGATCTTATAGCGACGATTTTCAACGTCGCTATACATCTACTGTGACGCTCCCAAAATAGGTATACATCATCTATTCTGAGTCACCAAATACATGGTACATAATACAAATACAATCTTAAATATACAACATGAGTTGTGAGTTTTAATACAAATATTATCTTCTGGCGATTTAAAAACTCAAAATAAGTCCTCAATACATTTATTAACACACTATTTCATAGAATAGTGAGGACTACTAATGCTATCCTCTGCATCCAAATCACCCGCTCCCGACCTAGTCCTCGCTACGTTCTCATTTCCTCAAGAGAACAATGAAAGCAAAAGGTAAGCTTTCAACTAGCCTTTAAGTAAAAATATTATGACTAAGATAATGCGAGAATAAATTATCGTTAGCCTTCAACATGTTAAACCGATACAATATAACTAACATCAAGTTTAATCGCGATTGGAACAAGCAATCCATTAAAAGAGTCAAGTAGAGAATAAAATCTACCATCTTCTATGATTTAAAATATTTTTTCATCACTTTTATCGCTAAGACTCAGCTTAATAAATAATCCACATCATCCCTGCACTACGGCCAAGGATATTCATTAGTATCACAACCACAAATTATCCATGCACTACGGGCAAGGATATTCGTGTATTCAAAGAATGGTCATGATCATGCCAACAACTCCATCAATGCACTACTACGTCAATTGATGAGGACTTTTAACACATCATTTATAACATTACGGGCATGATTATACCGAATAATTTCTGGTCATAATCTACCAAGTCCATCTATGCACTACAGGCCACAAATGACTTTCAACATAATATAAACATGAGGATGATGACAATGACATAATAATTCAATAAAACAAGTTCAAGAATTAATTTATCCAGAATCAATAACGTCCAAATTTTCAATCTTTATCGCTTTGTGGAGTAAAATTCAAGAATACTCGGAAGAATATTTCCATGAAAAGATATCTTTGGATGAAGCGCGAATATCGTGGATATTCCACTAATTTCATGGATTATAGAAGCCAAAATTTTAACCAAATGAATATCATGAATATATGAAATCAAGATGGATTTTTTTCACCGCCATGCAGTAATTCACGTAAACATCATTTCCATAATTTAATAAGAAATGAATACGAAGGGGTCATTCACCATGCATGTGGTAATTCACATAGGCGGTTATTCCAAAGAGAATAATAAAGAATGGAATAATAGAAGAATTCACCACGCACGCGATAGGCAATCGCATGCATGTTATTCCAATAGAATAATAAATAATGGAACCAGTCACGATAAACGCATACGTATGGGATATTCCAATGTAATAATAAATAATGGAATCAGTCACGCCAGTGCGTAAGCACATACGATATATTTCAATGAATAATAAAGAATGAAATAACAAAAGATTTCACCGAGCGTGCGATAGATCAGCATGCATGTTTATTTCAATGAATCATAAAGAATGGAATAACAGAAGAATTTCACCATATATGCGGTACTTCGCATATACAGGTTATTCCAACATAATAATAAAGAATGGAATAACAGCTTTTACGAGTATTGAAAGAAAATAATTCTCTTCATGAATACGAAATAATAATACCCCTTACCTAAAAAAGAAGAGTATTCCGACGACGGGTAGGGCAGGGATATACTTGAAGAAAACTTGCACTACGCTCAAAACTTTCTTAAACTCTAAAGAAATACGCTCAAGATTATAGAAGAAGAATTCTCTGAACTTCTGGTGTGATTTTCAATTCTAACTAAGCATCATATTTATAGGAGAATGGAAAGGATACTATGAAATAAAATATAATATATTATATTTATAAATATATATATATATATATTATTTAAAATCTAATAAAATAAATAACTTTATAAAAGTATTCTGCATTTTATATAAAAAGATTTTACTATGCAAATATTATGCATAATAGAATATTATATATTCTATTTATAGTCTAATAAAACAAATAACTTTATAAAAATATTATATTTTATATAAAAAGTTTTCTGTTTTATTACATTTATAATAATAATAAAACAAAACTTATCATATTTATTATAATTCACAATATTAATCGACTGTGTCGTTCCTGTGAAAGAGGGGCTTTTCAATAAGGATTTCTCCCTATTGGCGCGCAATTAGGTGACCAAACCTCTCCTTAACAGAACTTCTAGACATCGTTAATATTGCAAATAATAATATTAATCACTTCGTCGTCTCAATTATTGATTTAATAATATATAAAATATTAACAATAATTGAATCAAATAACGTGAGATACTATGCAGCAATTACTGTAGCAATAATTGAACAAAACTGAGTGACTTCTCACGTAAGCATCAATAATCAATATCGTGTGTTACTATGCAACCACGCATATTACTGTATTTTTACTACCGAGTAGTTCAACAATTTTAATGATAAAACTTCCGCCGTTATTTTCATAAAAATATTTTTGTCGTTTTCTCAATCCGATAATAATTTTGTTGTGGGGTCCACCAATGATTGTACCGTCGTACAGATATTCCCCAACAAAAAGAATATTCTCCGACCAATCGAATATTATACAATAACTTGCATACTTTTCAAAATTTATAAATATTACCCACAACTATAACATTATATAAAATCCACACCATATTATTCAAAAAAAAATATTTTGAGAAAATTAAATCTTTATTCATAAAATTTGGGTCTCACAATCTCCTCTCCTTATGGAATTTCGCCCTCGAAATTTACGTACGTACCTAGTATGCCGAAGAGATGAGGATACCTTGACTTCATTTCAGATTCTAACTCCTGAGGTATAACCTTTGAGTGTTGAATATGATCCCTCTTATCCAAGATTTTAACACGTATCTCCTCATACGTTAAATCTTCTACTATATCGTCTAGTTCTAATTTAATAATGTAGTTCGGGTCGTCCACATATTTACGTAACATCGATACGTAAAAAAAACGTTATGAACACGCGACATACTTAGCGGTAAGGCGAGTCTATAAGCAACAGTTTCTACTTAATTGAGGATTTCAAATGGACCAATTAAATCGAGGGTTGAGATTTCCTCTCTTCATCGACTCTTACTTCTAGAATAACGCCCTCTTGAACCTTCTTCTTCACATTCATCAGCTCCAGGTGTGTAATTTGAGCGACTTTAACTTTATCGATTAAAGTCGATTCTACTCGTATATTCGTTATCTTCACGTGGGTCCTTAAAGTCTTTAACTCTATCTTCATCATTTGTAAGTTATACAAAATGGGTTTTTGTGTTAACAACAGCGCACTCGTAAACGCATACGATCTTCTACTCAACACGTCAGCTATCACGTTCATTTTTCCACACAAGGAAGTCAACAACGAAAGGATCGGGGCTCTTTACTTATGGCTTGATATAACAGTGATTAACTTTAGTGATTTGGTTGCTTGAATTCGCATAACAGGTTGGTTAGGAATATGAAAGCTAACAACCTTACGAAAAGCATGATGAGTTGTTAACCAATTGATTCCTAAAATCACATCAAAGGCATGTATTTTCAAAGAGATAAGATCGACAGGTAACGTAAAAGTATCGATTTGAATCAAAAAAGATTTATAAATAGTGGAGGTAACGAAGGTTTCTACTAACGAATTTTCAATCGATAAGTCAAAGTCTAACTTCTCTAGAAAGTTAAATTTAAACGCGTTGATGCAAAGCAAAGAGAGATAAAAGAATGGGTAGAACCCAGATTCTAATAAAGAATAGACTTCGTAAAATTTATAATTAACTAACTCGTGCTAACTTCGTTTCGGGTTACTCACTTTTTGAGAAGTCACAAAAATGCTCTTCCTGAAACCACCGACTTTGTTTTTGTCCGTATCCGTTTTGTGGTGCCACCGTCCCCAAATGGACTTGACTTTGGTGCATGACAAAATCGGGCTAAGTGACCTTCTTTTTTCTCAATTGTAACATGCTTTGGATCGCATCACGCAGCTTTGACCGATAAGTCCTCCCCTCGCATTTGAAGCATACAATTGGTGGTCGTTCTCCTTCCTTGAAAATAGGTGTTGTCTCTGCATGTTTTCCATCGTTGTTGAACCTTCTCTTCTTGAAATTTCCACTCCTATTATCTTGGCCATGATTACCACCGTGGTTATCATTCTTGGCATGATAATTTCCTCCACGATGGTTATCATTGTTCGGATGGTCGCCGCCACCGCATACATTATTATCGTGTTATTAGTCGTTGCCTTTTTGGTTGTCTTGACTCAATATCGCGCTCCAATAATCGAGCCCTATTCACAACATCCGAATATAAACAAAGTTTGTGAGAAATGAGGTATTGACGATATCGAAGTTTCAAACCTCTTAGAAACATTCGCGTCATTCGCTCTTCATTATCGACCAAATGGGATGCAAACCGGGATAACTCCGCAAATTTAGCCTCGTATATTGTTTTGCTCCCAACTTGATAAACTCCACCTCCTTCATATACGACGAATACTTTTGGGAAAGTACTTGTCGTTGAGCAGCTTCTTGAACTTCTCCCAAGACATCTTGAGGCCAGTCGAGTAATGCGTTTATAGATTCCCGCCATGAATCGCTTCTTCACGCAACATAAAGGTGGCAAGGGAACCATTTGCTCTTCTGAGCATCCCAAGACATCAAATATCTTGGTGATCTGCTTTAACCACGCTCTCGCCTTTAAGTGGTTCTCGCTTTCCCAAAACTCGGTGGTCCCAACTCTTTGAACTACTTAGCGGTGGATCAAATCGTGGGTTGCCATTATTTCCACCTATATTTTGAACAGAGTCTCTCTTACCGATGTTGCATGAATTGCATAAAGCCTCCGAACATCCCATCGTTCATCATCCGATCGGTGTTATTGTTTACCTGAGAATTATTATCTTCCTGTTCCACATTATCCTGGGTATTGATTGTTGGTGACTCAACGGTCTCATGTGCTTCATTTCTGATCTCAACATTTTTAGATGCCATTTTCAAACACTGTCACAAAACAAGGGTTAATTGAAATATCACATATTATCCCTATACTCTGACCGACCAATTAAATACCAAATAAACTTAGGTAGGCCATACTAGCGAAGGAATTCCCCGTTTCTCCCCTCCTAGTTCTTGTCTCACATCTCAGCCAGGGATCATATCCCTAATGTGACGCCCCCAAAATAGGTATACATCACCTATTCTGAGTTGTCAATACATGGTACAGAAACAACTACAACTTTATTATTACAACAGTAAAACTGTGAGTTTGAATACAAATATTATCTTCTAGATAATATCTATACTCAAATAAATTCTCATCACATTTATTGATACATTATTTTACAAAAATGGTGAGGACTACTAAACAATCCTTTTCTAAAACCTTCATTCCATACCCCACTGCATTCGCTATATTCTCGCCTCCCCGAGAAAAATGGAACAAAAAGGAAAAGGGTGAGCTCAACTAGCTCAAGAAAGAATATTATGACTAAGATAATATACAACAAATTATCGTTAGTCTTCAACAGGGAAAAATATAATAGAATACAATAGACAACAAATTTTAAATCAATATTCGCAGTGGAAACAACAATTCATTAGAAGAGTTAAGTAGAGAATGCAAACTACTATCTTCTATGTATGAATTTAAAAGTTCATCGCTCATCTTTTATCCCCGTAACATCAATCAATATACATCCGAATCAAATATTCATCTTTGCACTACGGGCCAAAGATATTCATCACCGGGTCATGTTCATTTAAACACTGCTCATCTTTGCACTACGGGCAAAGATATTCTTCGAAATCATTCATCTTTGCACTACTGCCAAAGATATTCTTAAGAAATCATTCATCTTTTTCACTACAGCCCAAAGATATTCAATAATATCATCATTTAAGACCGAGGATGATGAAAAATATTTTTAAAGAAACGAATCCAAAGAAACAAAATGACAAGGATTAAGGATTAAGGATTAAGGATTCGTACTTTGTTTTATCCATGTTCAAAATACCTCAAAAATAATCATAGTGGTGTAAAATTCAAGAATGATCAAAACATGGATACAATCGAGTTAGTATCCGAATAGATGTTTTGACTTAAAAGAAGAAATTTTATTTTTCTATGAATAAGTATCAGATATCGTGAATAAAGGCCGTGATACGTGAATAAGAATCTCGACACCAAAAGATAGAAATTCCACAAAAAACATCTTCACGCTTACGCTTAATAGTACTTTTGAATAGTAACTCGTGAATAAGAACTCGTGAATAGTAACCCCGACATGAAAAAGTTCCAAATTTGATAAAACTTCGGATCAACATTTCAAAGATAATGATATTGAAGAAATAATATCATTACTGAAAAAATAATATCCCTTACCTCGAAAGATCAAGATTTAGTTAGAATACCGTATATAGTCTTTGAAGGAACTTGCACCGCCTAGCAATACTCAAAGTATACTCAAAATACTCACAAGAATACGCTCGATAATATAGAGAGAAAACTTCAGCTTTAAAAGTGATTTTCAATTCTAACCCAAGACCCTATTTATAGGAAAATCGCTAGAACACCAAAGCGAAAATTTAATAAAATAATAATATAATTAAACAAATTCAAGCCCACCTTAGACCAACTGAATTCAGCACATTTATATCACATGTGGGATTGCAAAAAACGTTTTTCTTAAATAAAACAATTAAAACTTCCAAAAATTAATTATTTCGTAACTCGAGCTTCAAAATTCATAATTAATAGCCCTTTCATCGAAAATTTGAATCTCGTGTGTTTTTATAGGAAATTCAATTCTCTACAACTTTGCGAAGAAAGTTTTTCCAAATTCCAAATGTAAATCGAATCAAATCCACAAACGGGCAATTTTACAAAGCTAATCAAATTTCAAATAATAAATGGGGTCCACCAGACATGTTTAACATGTTTTAAACATTTATTGCAACAAAATACTCTTCCTCCTCAGTATACTCATATATCCCACATTCGTTGTAAAAATATCACAAGTTAATATATTATTAAAATAATATATTTAAATGAATTATTTTATCGTAAAAGATAAAATATTAATTTTCAACAATTGTCATTTTAAAATTTTCTCCATCTATATCCACATAAAATCAATATTTTCCTCATCATATAAATCAATAATTAATTATTCACAAATAATATTACAGAATCACAATATTGACACTGTGCGCCTTGTGAAGAGGGGCTTTCAATAAGAATTTCTTTCTTCTCTGCCAAGATTAGGTGACCAAACCTCTCCTTAGATGTAACTTTCTAGACATTGCCAATAATGTTATCTAATAATATTATTCGAGATAATATGAATTATTGCTTCGATAATGAAAAATATCGTAAATGACAATTATCAAACAACAAAGAATATAAAATATCAACGCAGTTAATTATTAACTCAATAAAATAATTTGAATAAAGAATTACAGTAACCATTATTGAGTAAAGTGCCTTCTTACGTAAGAATCAATAATTGGTGCAATACTGTGCTACCGCTCAACAACGCGTATTAGTGTGTTTTAACCATCGGGTATTCCAACAATGATAATTTGCAATAACTACGCCAAGTATTTAAAAACAACTTATATTTGTCGCTTTCTTCATCCAATCGCTTTTGGTTATGGGGCCCACACATGGGCATTTGTCAGTCGATAATAATATTCACAAGACGATCTGAATATTCCACGACCAAACGAATATTCCCAAGATTTATAATGAATATTTTATAACCACTTGCTTATTTTGAAATATTTGCGTATTTAACCCTTAACTATCCACATTAATCAAATCAACCCTTACTATTTCAAAATAATAAATAAAGGAAATTCCTTTTTATTTAAAAATTTCGGGGTCTTACACCTAAGCTTTGATACCAACTGTGACACCCCCAAAATAGGTATACATGATCACCTATTCTGAGTCGCCAAATACATGGTACATAATACAAATACAATCTTAAATATTCAACATGAGCTGTGAGTTTTAATACAAATATTGTCTTTTAGACAGTATTCTTGTAAGACCCCAACTTATTATAAATTAAATTAAAATTTCATCTATTCATTATTCTAAATTAATAAGGGTTAATTTGATATAATGCTTTTGTTATGGGTGAAATGTGCAAATTTTACAAAATAAGTAAGTGGTTATAAAATATTCATTGTTGTAGGGGAAAATTCGTTTGGTCGTGGAATATTCTTGTTGTTTGGAATATTCGCATTTACACGCAAAACCATTTGGGGGCCCCATAACTAAAAAAAAATGAAATGGATGAAGAAAAAACAAAAAGTATGAAGTTTTATAAATAATGGCGAAATTGTTACTGCTAACACTGCTGGAATACATGGTGTTTAAAATATAAGAATACGTGTGGTCGCACAATAATACTACAGATTGCATTGCAAGATTGTTGAATTATTGATTCGTGCGTAGAAGGCACTACTCAATAATTGTTACGTAGTTATCGCTCAATATTTTATTTTATTGATTCAATAATTATCAATTGATATTTTATATTATTGTTAGATCAATAATTATCATCGCATAAGATTTTCCATTATCGATCAATAATTCATATTATTTGAATAATATTATTAGATAAAGATTATTGGCAATGTCTAGAAAGTTCTCACAAGGAGAGGTCTCGGTCACCTAATCATACCAAAGAAAGAGAAATCTTTATTGGAAAGCCCCTTTCCTGAACGACCGTCATTATAATCGTGATTCTCAGAATATTATTTTGTGAATAATTAATTATTGATTTATATGATAAGGAAATATTTATTTTATGTGGTTATAAATGATGGATTTATTTATGTAGTTATGAAGGAATTAATGTTGAGGTGTTTTATCAGTATTTTGTCAGATTGGAGGTATTAAAACATCAAACCAGTGTTCTTGAGATATATTGCGTGAGTTATAATTTTTGATCCGACCGTTAGATCGTTGTGATTTTTGGATATGTTATACATATATAAGTTGAGTATATGTCTACAAATTTTGAACCGTTAAAAATAAACATATGATTTTTGGTTGGTGAGAAATGTGCTCAAATTAAATTTCAAATGTGGTGGGTGGCAATAGTAGCAGGTAAAGCCATCAGGTAGCAGGTCAAGTCTACTACAGCGTGCTAATATTTTTCTATAAATAGAGGGCTTAGTTAAAATTAAAAATCACACCAGAAACAATTTTTCTCTTTCTCTCTCTATATTATCGAGCGTATTCTTGTGAGTATTTTGATACTTTGAGTGTTGTTATACGGTGCAAGTTTCTTCAGCACTATATCCAGTATTCCATTCAGAAGTACAGTTTTTTTGAGGTAATAGATGTTATTTTCTTCTTAAATGATATTATTTTTCAATATCATTATGCCAAAATATTGATTTGAACTTTTTAATCAAATTTGGAACTTTTGTGTCGGGGTTACTATTCACGTATACGACACTATTTACCGAAAAATGAAAATTTTCTTTTTTATCCAAGATGTCTATTATGGTTACTATCTTTGATTGTATCCATGTTTTGATTTTTATTTTTGAATTCTGCTTCTCAATTGGTTATTATGAAGTATTATTGATCTTGATAAATTGTTATACTTAATCCCTAATATTTGTCTTTTCCGTCTCACCGGGTTTCATTTTCTTTAAAATATTTTTCATCATCCTCACTCCTAAATGATGATATTACTGAATATCTTTAGCCTGTAGTGCAAAGATGAATGATTAATTGATGAAAATCTTTGGCCCGTAGCGCAAAAATGAACAGATGTTGAGATGAACATGACCAACTAGTGATACAAATGAATTTCTTTGGTCTGTAGTGCAAAGATGAATATTCGATTAAAGATGTATATTGATTGTTGTTACAGGGATAAAATATTGATGATGGACTTTTAAATCTTAGAAGATAGTAGAACTCATTCTCTACTTGACTCTTCTAATGGATTGTTGTTTCCGCTGTAGTTTTGATCTAAACTTGTTGTCTATTATGTTTTATCAAATTTTTCCCTGTTGAAGACTAATGATATTTTTTTGTATATTATCTTAGTCACAATATTCTTTACTGGGCTAGTTGAGCTCACCCTTTTCCTTTTTATTCCATTTTTCTTCTCGTGGAGGTGAGAAACATACAGAGGATCTTGCTTTGGGTATGGAGTGATGGTTCTAGAAAGATGTTTTAGCAGATCCTCATTATTTCGTAAAATAGTGTTTGAATAATTATAATGAGGATTTATTTGAGTATGGATATCATCTATAAGACAATATTTGTATTTAAACTCATAGTATGTGTCATGTCAGATTTTGCACGATAATCAGTATTATTGAAGTTGTAGTTTGCTTTCTCTGCACTATGTATTTGGTGACTCGAATGGGTGTCAGATACCTATTTTGGGGCGCCACAATTGGTATCGAGCTTAGGGATATGGTCTCTCATGAGATCGGGAATAGAACTATGAGGGGAGAAATGAGTAAATCCTTCGCTAGTGTGTCCTTTCTAAGCTTATTTGTTGGTCGGTCATAGGGATATTATGTGATATATTAATTTGTTTAATTAACCCTTGTTTTATGACAGTATTTAAGAATGGCTGCTGAAAACGTTAACAATTGAGTGTATGAGACTGTGGAACAACCTTTAGTCACAAACCAGGAGAACGTGCAACAGGAAGGCAATATTCCTCCTGTAAATAACACTACCGAGCAAATGATGAATGATGAAATGTTTAGGAGCTTTTTTCAGTTAATAAAAAATTAGACGAGGGAGACTCGTGTACAAAATACGGGTGAAAATGATGGCAACACGCGGTTTGTTACAGCCAAGCAGTTCAAAGAGTTGGGACCACCAAAATTCTTTGGAAAGCCAAATCCGATTAAGGTGGAAACGTGGGTCAAGCAAATTACCAAGATATTCGATGTCTTGGGATGCACGGAGGAATAGAAGGTTCCATTCGCCACCTTTATGATCCGTGGTGAGGCAGATTACTAGTGGGAATCTGTGAAGCGTACCCAGCCAGCCGCACTCAACATGTCTTGGAAAATATTTTAGAAACTGTTCAATGACAAGTACTTTCCTGAAAGTATTCGTCACATGAAGGAGGTATAGTTCATCAAGCTAGAGCAAAACAATATGAACGTATCGCAATACGAAGCTAAGTTTGCCGAGTTGTCTCGATTTGCATCCCATTTGGTTGATAATGAGGAGAGAATGGCGCGAATATTTCTGCGAGGTTTGAAACCTGAAATACGTCAATACCTCATTTTTCACAAACTTTGTTTATATTCAGATGTTGTGAATAGGGCTCAGTTATTGGAGCGTGATAATGAGTCAGCTCAACCGAAGAATAACGACCACCAACTCGATGATAATCGTACCGGTGGCAACGGTCATCGGAACAATGATAACCATCGTGGAGGAAATTATCATGCTAGAAATGGTAACCACTTCAGTGGTAATCATGGCCAAGATAATAGAAGAAATAATTCAAGTGAAAATTTCAAGAAGAAAATATTTAACGATGACGGGAAGACGTAGGCAGCAGCACCATCACCAACAACAAATTCTAGGGGAGGAGAACGACCGCCAGTTAGATGCTACAGATGTGGAGAGGAGGGACATATAAGTCCAAACTGTTCACAGCCTTCCAAGGTATGTTTTAGTTGTGAAAAAGACGGTCACATAGCTCGATTTTGTCCTTTAGCAAAATCAAGTCCAGCTGGGATGGTGGAACCAAAGGATGATGTAGACAAAATAAAGTTGGCGGTTTCTGGAAGAGCGTTTGTCGTGACTGCCCAAAACGCGAGGAACCCGAATGAAGTTAGCACGGGTTAGTTAATTATAAATTTTTACGAAGTTTATACCTTACTAGATACCAGTTCTACCCATTCTTTTATCTCTCCTGCTTGTGCTCAACGTTTAAACTTGACTCTGAAGAAATTAGACTTTGATTTATCAGTGGAGACTCCGTTAGGAGAAACTTTTGTTACACCCACTGTTTATAAATCTTGTTTGATCCAAGTTGGCACTATCACATTACCTGTTGATCTTATCTCTTTAAAGATACTTGCCTTTGATGTGATTTTAGGAATTGATTGGTTAACCCCTCATCATGCCAAAAATTGATTGTTTTCGTAAGGTTGTTAGTTTTCAGATTCCTAACCAACTTATTATACGAATTCAAGAAACTAAACCACTAAAATCAGTCACTGTCATATCAAGCCACAAAGCTATTCATTTATTGAAAGATGGATGTCAAGCTTTCTTAGCCCATGTTATGGATTTGAACAGAGACAAGTCAGATTTGAATAATATTTCTGCTGTTAGAGAATTTCCTGATATATTTCCTAAAGAACTTCCTGGTCTACCCCCAGAACAAGAATTTGAATTCTTTATTGACCTTGAACCGGGTACAAAGCCCATTTCTAAAACCTCATATTGAATGGCTCCTATTGAACTTCAGGAGTTAAAAGTCCAACTACAGGAGTTATTAGACATCGCTTTTATTCGGCCCTAAGACATCTCCTTAGGGGTGCTCTGTTTTATTCGTGAAAGAAGAAAGACGGGAGTATGCGACTTTGTATTGACTACCGAGAATTAAACCATGTCACCATCAAGAATAGGTATCTGTTACCTCACATTGATGACCTGTTCGACCAGTTGCAAGGAGCACAATTCTTTTCAAAGATCGACCTTCGCTCGGATATCATCAATGAAGATTAAAACGAGGATATTCCAAAGACCGCCTTCGAAACCCCAGACGGCATTATGAATTCTTAGTCATGTCTTTTGGATTGACTAATGCTCCTACTGCTTTCATGGTTATGATGAACCGTGTATTCAAGGAATATTTGGATCAGTTCATTGTTGTCTTTATTGATGACATCCTCATCTATTTCAAAAGCCGTGAAGATCATGAGCACCATTTGAAGCTGATACTTGAAAGGCTTCGTGAAAACAAGCTATATACCAAGCTGAAGAAATGGGAGTTCTGGCTTGAGGAAGTAGCATTCCTTGGGCACGTGGTGTCAAAACATGGAGTATCTGTTGACCCGGCGAAGATTGAAGCAATACAAAGTTGGGAGCAACCGAAGTCGGTGACCAAAGTGCGTAGCTTTCTGGGCTTAGCTGGTTATTATCGTAGATTCGTGGAAGGATTTTCTGGAATCGCTACTCCGTTAACTTAGCTGACACGGAAAGATACAAATTCATATGGAGCGAGAAATGTGAGAAGAGCTTCCAAGAACTCAAGAGGAGACTCATTTCGGCACCTGTTCTGACCATACCATCCTGGAAAAGCGAACGTGGTAGCTGACGCGTTGAGTAAAAGATCGTACGTTAGTACGAGTGCGATATTGTTGAAGACAAAGACCTATTTTGTATAATTTACAAATGATAGAGATAGAGTTAAAGACTCTAGGGACCCACGTGATGATATACGAGTAGAATCGACTTTAATCGATAACGTTAAAAGTCGCCAAGCTACGACACTGAAGTCGATGAATATAAAGAAGAAGGTGCAAGAAGGCGTTATTCTAGAAGTAAGAGTCGATGAAGAGAAGAAAGCTCAAACCTTCAATTTATTTGAAATCCTCGATCGTGTAGGAACTGTGGCCTATAGACTCGCCTTAACGCTAAGTATGTCGCGTGTTAATAACGTTTTTCACGTATCGATGTTACGTAAATATGTGGACGACCCAAACCACATTATTGCGTTAGAACCAGACGAGATAGCCCAACATTTAACGTACAAGGAGGTACCTGTCAAGATCTTGGATAGGAAAGAGCATATCCTACGCACAAAGGTTATACCACAAATTAAAGTTTTGTGGAGGAACCATGCTATTGAAGAAATGACCTGTGAGTTGGAAGTATGAAATCTAACAACCTTACGAAAAGCATGATGAGTAGTTAACCAATCGTCTCCAAAAATCACATCAAAGGCAAGTATTTTCAAAGAGATAAGATCGACAGGTAACGTGAAAGTGTTTATTTGAATCAAAAAAGATTTAAAAACAATAGAGGTAACGAAGGCTCGAAGTTTCAACCAATAAGTCAAAGTCTAACTTCTCCGCAGTCAAATTTAAATGTTGAACGCAAGCAAGAGACATAAAATAATGGGTAGAACCGGTATCTTATAAGGTATAGACTTCGCAATTATTTATAATTAACTAACCCGTGCTAACTTCGTTCGGGTTACTCGCTTTTTGAGAAGTCACAAAAAATGCTCTCCCATGCACTGCCAGTTTTAACTTTTCTGAAACTGTCTTTGGTGCCTCCATCCTAGCTGAACTTGTCTTCAGTGAATGACAAAATCGTGCTAGGTGACCTTCTTTTCCACAATTATAACATGCTTTGACTCAAGATCGCTAGCTTTGACCGATATGTCCCTCCCCTTCGCATTTGAAACATATGATAAAGGTCGTTCTCCTTCCTTAACAACGGTCTTTGATCGACGCTCTTTCCATCATTGTTGAATTTCTCTTCTTAAAATGTCCATTCTTATTATTTTGGCCATGATTACCACCGGCGGTTACCATTTCGCATGTTGATTCCTTCACGCTTATTGTCACCGCTTCACGATCGCTATCATTGGTATTATAATTTTGTCACCGCTTTCTTTTGGTTGGGTTGACTCACTATCGCTACTCCAAAGAATCGAACCCTATTAATAACATCCGAATACAAACAAAGTTTATGAGAAATGAGGTATTGACGTATCTCGGGTTTCAAACCTCTTAGAAACATCCGCATCATTCTCTCCTCATTATCAACCAAATAGGACGCAAACCGGGACAACTCGGCAAACTTGGCTTCGTCAGATCGCGATTCTTGGTCATGTTGTTTTGTTCCAGCTTGATGAACTCTACCGCTTTCATGTGACGAATACTTTCGGGAAAGTACTTGTCGTTGAACAATTTTTAGAACTTCTCCCAAGACATCTTCAATGCGGCAGATTGAGTACGCTTTCTGATTCCCACCAAGAATCGCCTGCCTCACACGCAACACGAAGGTGGCAAAGGAACCTTTTGCTCCTCGGAGCATCCCAAGACATCAAATATCTTGTTGATCTGTTTAATCCACGCTTTCCACCTTAAGTGGTTTTGGCTTCCAAAGAACTCCGGTGGGTCCCAATTCCTTAAACTAAGCGCTTGCGGGTGACCATCCGAGAGTTGCGGTGTTTCTACCTCATTTTGGACAGAGCCGCTCTCTTTGATGTTGTATGAATTGCATGAAGCCTCTAACATTCCATCGCTCATCATTTGGTCGGTGTTGTTGTTTGCACGAGGATTGTCGCCTTCCTGATGCACATTATTCTGGCTATTGATCTGTGGAGACTCAACGGTCTCCTGTGCTCCATTGATGTTCTCAACATTCTCGGATGCCATTTTCAGATACTGCCACAAAACAAGGGTTAATAAACGTATCATATATTATCCCTATACTCTGACCGATCAATTAAATATCAAATAAACTTAGGTAGGTCATACTAGCGAAGGAATTCCCCGTCTCTCCCCTCCTAGTTCTTATCTCACATCTCAACCAGAGATCATATCCCTAAGCTTTGATACCAACTGTGACGCCCCCAAAATAGGTATACATCACCCATATTGAGTCGCCAAATACATGGTACAAAATTCAAATACAAACTAATAATACAGCAGTCGTGTAAAATACGACAAAATATATGTTGTGAGTTTAAATACAAATATTTTCTTCTAGACAATATCCATTCTCAAATAGAGTCCTCGTTACATTTATTATCACACTATTTTACAGAATAGTGAGGACTACTAAGACACCATCTCGGACCATCACTCCGTTCCCCGACTAGTCCCAAATTTACGTTCTCATTTCAAGAGAAAAAGTGAAAGAATGGGTGAGCTTTCGACTTGTGACGCCCCCAAAATAGGTATACACAACACCCATTCGAGTCGCCAAATACATGGTACAAGCTAAGCAAACTACAACTTCAATAATACAAATGTCGTGTGAAATACTGACAATATATATTAATGAGTTTAAATATAATATTGTCTTCTAGATAATATCCACACGCAAATAAATCCCCATCATAATTATTGATACATTATTTTACAAAAATGGTGAGGACTACTAAACAACTCTCTAGAACCTTCATTCCATACCCCACTAAGTACTCGCTACATTCTCGCCTCCCGAGAAGAAAAAATGAACAACAAGGAAAAGGGTGAGCTCAACTAGCCCAAGAAAAGAATACTATGACTAAGATAATATACAACAAATTATCGTTAGTCTCCAACAGGAAAAATCGATAGAATCTGATAACATAACAAGTTTCGAGATCAATATTCGCAGTGAAATAATAATTCATAGAATAGTTATGTAGAGAATGAAATCTACTATAATCTATGAATTTAACGATCCATCATCAATATTTTATCCCCAGTAACATCAATCAATATTCATCTCAAATCAAATATTCATCTTTGCACTACAGCCAAAAAGATATTCATCAATCTCCACATGTTCATCTCAACACTGCTCATCTTTGCACTAAAGGCCAAAGATATTCATCACGGTCATGTTCATTTAAACACTGCTTATCTTTGCACTACAGCCAAAGATATTCATCGATCGATCATGTTCATTTAAACCCCTGCTCATCTTCAGACTACAAAACAAAGATATTCAATAATATCATCATTTAAGACCGAGGATGATGAAAAATATTTTAAAGAAACGAATCCAAAGTGAAACAAAATGACAAGGATTAAGGATTAAGGATTCGTACTTTGTTTTATCCATGTTCAAAAATACCTCAAAATAATCATAGTGGTGTAAAATTCAAGAATGATCAAAACATGGATACAATCAAAGCTAGTATCCGTAATAGATATTTTGGACGAAAAGAAGAAATTTTATTTTTCGATGAATAGTGCCAGATATCGTGAATAGTCCAGATATCGTGAATAAAGTCGTGATATCGTGAATAGTAACTCTGACACCAAAAGATAGAAATTCCACAAAAACATCTTCACGCTTACTTAATAGTACTTTGAATAAGAACTCGTGAATAAGAACTCATGAATAGTAACTCATGAATAAGAACTCATGAATAGTAACCCCGATATGAAAAAGTTCCAAATTTGATAAAACTTCGGATCAACATTTTTCAAGATAATGATATCAAGAAATAATATCATTACTGAAAAAAAAAATAATATCCCTTACCTCAAAGAATCAAGATTTCTAAGAAAGGTCAAGTGATGCTTTGAATGAAACTTGATCTAATGAAGAACTCTCAAAGTATCTAAATACTCACAAAATACGCTCAATAATATAGAGAGAGAAAGAGAAAAACTTTGTTTCGGTGTGATTTTCAATTCTAACTTAGCTTTCTATTTATAGGAAAATGTTAAGACGTACAAGCGCACACTTAACTCAAGCAACTCGATGGCTTTACTCGCTACTATTCCCACCCACCACATTTGAAAATTCAATTGAGCACATTTCTCACCAACCAAAAGTGGGGCCCACCAATTCTAGAATTTTCCACCAAAATCATTTATAACCTAATTTCAATCATCACCTCTTAAAATTCATAATAAATTATACGCTCATCTTTAATTCGTTCAAAATTTGTGGACATATACTCAACTTATATATGTATAACATATCCAAAAATTACAACGATCCAACTATCGGATTAAATATTATAACTCACACAATAAAGTCAGTAATAACACCGATTTGATCTTTTAATACCTCCAATCCGGCTAAAATACAAATAAAACATCTCAAAGATTAATTCCTTCATTAATAACCACATAAATAAATCCATCATTTATATTCATATAAAATAAATATTTCCTTATCATATGAATCAATAATTAATTATTCACAAATAATATTACGTAATCATATTTATGACAACCAAAGTTGTTCCTAGGAAAGAGGGGGCTTTCCAATAAGGATCTCTCCTCATCGGCACACGCAATTAGGTGACCAAACCTCTCTGTATGTAACTTTCTAGACATTGCCAATAATGTTATCTAATAATATTATTCAAATAATATGAATTATTGATCCGATAATGGGAAATAATCATGCGTGACAATTATTGAAACAAAGAATAATATAAAATACCAACGCAAAGAATTATTGAATCAATAAAATAAAATAATCGAATAAGAATTCATCAGTAACAATTATTGAGTAGTGCCTTCTTACGTAAGGATCAATAATTGATGCAATACCGCAAGCGCCATCTTTGTGCAACCACGCCAGACATCGTATTTTAACCACCGGGTATTCCAACAATCTTTAATTGGAATAACTACATTATTTATTTATAATCACCCAAACTTTGTTGTTTTCCTCATCCAATCGCTTTCATGGGCTCCACACACACGGTCATTACCGGCCGCATGCGAAATATTCCCCGACAACATGATCTTAATATTCCACGACCAAACGAATATTCCCGACAAAATGAATATTTTATAACCACTTGCTTATTTTGAAATATTTGCGTATTTAACCCTTAACTATCCACATTAATCAAATCAACCCTTACTATTTCAAAATAATAAATAAAGAAAATTCCTTTTTATTTAAAAAAATTTTGGGGTCTTACACAACTAGCCCAGAAGAAATATTATGACTAAGATAATGCAAAATAAATTATCATTAACCTTTAACAATGTTAAACTGATAAAATACAATAGACATCAAGTTTAACTGCAGCGGATCAAGCAATCCATTAAAAGAGTCAAGTAGAGAATAAAATCTACTATCTTTTATGATTTAAAAAGTTTTTCATCACTTTTATCGCTGAGACTCAACTTAATAAATAATCTACATCATTCCTGCACTACGGTCAAGGATATTCATTAGGGTCACGACCGCAAATTTCATGCACTACGGGCCAAGGATATTTGTGTATTCATCAATGGTCATGATCATGCCAACAACTGTCCATCAATGTACTACGGCCAATGAAAACTTTTACCACATCACTTGTTACATTACGGTCATAATTACACCGAATAATCCCTGGTCATAATCATACCAAGTCCATCCATGCTCTACAGGCAATAGATGACTTTAAAAAAAATATAAACATGAGGATGATGACAATGATATAAGAATTCAATAAAACAAGTTCACGAATTAATTTATTCAGGAACTAATAACGTCCAAATTGTCAACATGATACTGCTTTGTAGAGTAAAATTCAAGAATGCTCAGAAGAATATTTCTATGAAAAATACTGGATGAACGTATGATTTGTTATGAAGTTTAAGAGGTGACTGGTTCAAAAATTGTTGAAGTATCCGAATTTATCATTTTGGTGGAAAATTCTAGAATTGGTGGGCCCCACTTTTGGTTGGTGAGAAATGTGCTCAAATTGAATTTCAAATGTGGCGGGTGGCAATAATAATAATAGTAAAGCCATCATCAAGTAGCAGTCAAGTCTGCTTTTGCTAGTCTAACATTTTCCTATAAATAGAGGGCTAAGTTAGAATTGAAAATCATACCAGAAATAAGATTTCTCTCTTTCTCTCTCTATATTATCGAGCGTATTCTTGTGAGTATTTTGATACTTTGAGTGTTGCTATATGGTACAAGTTCCTTCAGCACTATATCCAGTATTTCATTCAGAAGTACGGTGTTTTTGAGGTAAGGGATGTTATTTTCTTCTTAAATGATATTATTTTTCAATATCATTATGCCGAAATATTGGTTTTAAACTTTTTAATCAAATTTGGAACTTTTGTGTCGGGGTTACTATTCACGTATATGACACTATTCACGTATACGACACTATTCACGAATACGGCACTATTCACTGAAAAATGAAATTTTTCCTTTTTGTCCAAGATGTCTATTATGGTTACTATCTTTGATTTTATCCATGTTTTGATCTTTATTTTTGAATTCTGCTTCTCAATTGGTTATTATGAAGTATTATTGATCTTGGGTAAACTGTTATACGAATCCTTAATGTCCTTCTGTCTCACTGGTTTCATTTTCTTTAAAATATTTTTCATCATCCTCAGTCCTAAATGATGATATTACTGAATATCTTTGGCCTGTAGTGCAAAGATGAATGATTAATTGATGAATATCTTTGGCCGTAGTAGTGCAAGATGAACAGTGTTGAGATGAACATGACCAACTCAAGATACAAATGAATATCTTTGGCCCGTAGTGCAAAGATGAATATTCGATTAAAGATGTATATTGATTGTTATTATGTGGATAAAATATTGATGATGGACTTTTAAATCTTAAAGATTGTAGAACTCATTCTCTACTTGATTCTTCTAATGAATTGTTGTTTCCGCTGCAATTTTGATCTAAAACTTGTTGTCTATTATGTTTTATCAGATTTTTCCCTGTTGAAGACTAATGATAATTTGTTGTATATTATCTTAGTCATAATATTCTTTACTGGGCTAGTTGAGCTCACCCTTTTCCTTTTTGTTCCATATTTCTTTTCAGGAGGTGAGAACATAGCAGGATCTTGTCGGGGTATGGAGTGATGGTTCTAGAAAGATGTTTTAGCAGTCCTCACTTTTTTTGTAAAATAGTGTTTGAATAATTGTAATGAGGACTTATTTAAGTGTGGATATTGTTTAGAAGATAATATTTGTATTTAAACTCACAGTATGTGTTGTCGTATTTTGCACGACAATTGTACTATTGAAGTTGTAGTTTGCTTTCTGTACCATGTATTTGGCGACTCAGAATGGGTGTTGTATACCTATTTTGGGGGCGTCACAATTCAAACTCAAAATAAGTCCTCAATACATTTATTAACACACTATTTTATAGAATAGTGAAGACTACTAATGCTATCCTCTGCACCGTCACTCCGTTCCCCAACTAGTCTCTACTACGTTCTCATTTCCTGAAGAGAACAATGAAAGCAAAAGGGTGAGCTCAACTAGCCCAGTAAGAAATATTATGACTAAGATAATGCAGAATAAATTATCATTAACCTTCAACAGTGTTAAACTGATACAATATAACAAACATCAAGTTTAACTGCAGCAGAACAAGCAATCCATTAAAAGAGTCAAGTAGAGAATAAAATCTACCATCTTCTTTGATTTAAAAGGTTTTTTCATCACTTTTATCGCCAGACTCTGATTTAATAAATAATCCACATAATCCCCAAATACTACTTCAAGGATATTCATTAAGTATCACAACCACAAATTATCCATGCACTACGGGCCAAGAATATTCGTGTATTCATCAATGGTTATGATCATGCCAACAATCGTCCCATCAATGCACTCACGGGCCAACGAGGACTTTTACCACATCATTTATAATATTACGGCCATGATTATACCGAATAATCCTCAGTCATAATCATACCAAGTCCATCTATGCAATACAAAGCCACAAAATGACTTTCAATATAATATAAACATGAGGATGATGACAATGACATAATAATTCAATAAAACAAGTTCAAGAATTAATTTATCCTGAATCAATAACGTCCAAATTGTCAATATGATATCGCTTTGTGGAATAAAATTCAAGAATGCTCAGAAGAATATTTTCATAAAAATATATCGGATGAAGCCTTAAATATCAAGATATTCCACTAATTTCATGGAGTATAGAAGTCAAAATTTTAACCAAATGAGTATCATAGAATATATGAAATCTGCAATGAATTTTCACCGCCATGCAGAATCCACGTATTGCATCATTTCCATAATTTAATAAAAATGAATACGAAGGTCATTCACCACGCATGTGGTAATATATATGATGTGTTATTCTAACGTAATAATAAATAATGGAATAATGTAAGAATTTACCATGCATGCGATGGATCGCATGCATGTTATTCCAATGTAATAATAAATAATAGAACTGTGTCACGCGTAAACGCATGCGCATGTGATATTCCAATGTAATAATAAAGAATGGAATAACAAAAGACTTCACCAAGCATGCGATAGATCAGATGTATACGTTATTCCAACAAAATCATAAAGAATGGAATAATGTAAGAATTTTACCACGATGCAGTATTGGCGATGCATGTTTATTCCAACATAATAATAAAGAATGGAATAACAAATTTCTTACGAGTATTGAAAGAAAATAATTCTCTTAATGAATACGAAAGAATAATACCCCTTACCTAAAAAGGAGAGTATTTCGACCACGCCAAAGCTTTCTTAAACTCTAAAGAAATACGCCAAGATTATAAAGAAAATTCTCGAACTTCAAAAGTGATTTTTAATTCTAACTAAGATCCTATTTATAGGAGAATGGAAATGATACTTATGCAATAAAATATAATATATTATATTTATAAATATATATATATATATATATATATATATTACTTAAAATCTAATAAAATAAATAACTTTATAAAAGTATTCTCGCTTTTATATAAAAGATTTTACTATCGCAAATATTATGCATAATAGAATATTATATATTTTATTTATAGTCTAATAAAACAAATAACTTTATAAAAGTATTATGTTTTATATAAAGTTTTCGCTTTTATTACATTTATAATAATAATAAAACAAAACTTATCACATTTATTATAATTCACAATATTAATCGACCGATCGTTCCCAAGAAAGAGGGGCTTTCCAATAAGGATTTCTCCTTATCAGCGCCAATTGATCGGTGACCAAACCTCTCCTCGATGTAACTTTTAGACATTGTTAATATTGCAAATAATAATATTAATCACTTGTGTCTCAATTATTGATTTAATAATATAAAAATATTGACAATAAAATAACGTGAGATACTACGCAAAGAATTATCGTAGCAATAATTGAACAAAACCGAGTGACTTCTCACGTAAGCATCAATAATCAATACCGCAAGGTATACTACGCAACCACGCCAGATCACCGTATTTCTTTTCTACCGAAAGTAGTTCAATGCTTTTAACGATAAAACTTCCGTAGTTATTTTCATAAAAATATTTTTGTTATTTTGTCAATCCGACAATAATTTCATTTATGAGGTCCACTACGATGATTGTATGCAATATATACGGATATTCCCCGACAAAAAGAATATTTCCCGACCAATGGAATATTATACAACAACTTGCATACTTTTCAAAATTTATAAATATTACCCACAACTATAACATTATATCAAATCCACACCATAATATTCAAAAAAATATTTCGAGAAAATTAAATATTTATTCATAAAATTTGGAGTCTCACATCTACAGCGACACTTTTGTTGTGAAAATAACAAAAAATATTGTGAATTTAACAATTACATAAATTTTATTCCACATTCTTTACATGGAATAAAAAAGCAAATAAATGAAATAAATTTTCATTCCATTAAAGTGATTTAACATCCAAAATGATTATCAAATAAATTGTTTTTATTTCATTCCTTATTTTATTTTATTCGCTCAATCCAAATGTAGTATTAAAATATTTGGACAATAGATAAATGATTTTGTTGATCAAATTAGCCAATCAAATCATTGAAAAAATGAAAGAGATTTTTGTTTAAGAAAACAAACATTCTTAAAATAGAGTAATTAATATTTTTAACGCTAAAAATATTGTGCATAATATGTTTTTCAGACAAGTACATTAATTTCTATTTGAATCGCTATAAATATAATGTGCCCAGAAGGGTTTACGGTAAGTGAAGGAACATAAGGGACAGAAAAATTGGGTACAAATGATCCGATCTCATACCATAGTGATCGAAGCAATAAGAACACGTGTCAACCACCCGTTTGCAGAATGAAAGATGATTTTATCTGTCCCTTCACGGTTTTCTCTTTGGTATCATCTAGTCCTACCACTTTATTCGTTTTTCAAAAAATTCGCTTATTTTGTTTTTTTTTAAAAATTAATTAATAATAAAAATTAAAAATTAAAAATTTTTATTTTTATTTTTAAATTTATAAAAATTAAAAGTTAGAATAAATTTAACATAGTTTATGATGATTATAATTTCTTTACATATATTTACATGTAAGTAATATAATTTTTAATTTTAAAATAATTAATTTAATCAAAAAGATAAACTAAGCCAATTTTTTCACCTAGTGGAGCATTATTCTAGCAAAATAATAAAAATAATATACTCTTTATTGACTAATATTTATGTCGACCATTTAATTATCAATTATATAAATAAATATCAATGATATTTTATATATATATATATATATATATATATATATAAGTCAATAATTTCTATCATACCCCGGGTCATAATCATACCAAAACTATCCATCACCGCATTCACAATAATCGAGGACTTTTTGTCACATCATTTATATCAAGTCACGATTATACCAAATGATCCCCCAGTCATAATCATACTAAGTTCATCTATGCATCGTAAGTCAAAGATAACATAATATAACATGAGGATGATGACAATGACATAGTAATTCAATAAAACAAGTTCAAGAATTATTTAATCCATGAATTATTAACGCCCAAATTGTCAACATGATAATCGCTTTCGTAGAGTAAAATTCAATAATGATCGTAAGAATATTTTCATGAAAGAGATATCGATGAAACGCAAATATCAAGGATATTCTACTAATTTCATGGAGTATAGAAGTCAAAGTTTTAACCAACTCGGGTATAATAAAGAATGGAATAACAAAAGAAATCACCACGCACGCAGATTTCAGATGTATTATGCCGAGTTATTCCAATGTAATAATAATAACTAAACAGAAGTCGTGTGAAATTCACACCGGCGGTGATGTTCCAATGTAATAATAAAGATGGAACCAGATCCGGTGCAAAACACATGATAGGATATTCCAATGTAATGATAAAGATTTTAACCAGTCCGGTGTAAAAACATGCATGTGGATGTTCCAACAGAATAATAAAAATTTAACCAGTCCTGTAAAACACATGCATGTGATGTTCCAAATCGAATAATAGAAGAATGTCACCAAGTATAGGGTAAACAGCATATCAAAGTTATTCCAATGTAATAATAAGTAATGGAATAACATAAAGATTTCACCAAGATAGTATGATGCCATACAAGGTAAAGTGATAGGGTATATGACTTTTTTAAAGTTATTCCAACAGAATAATAATAAAGAATGGAATAATGTGTTCTTTCAAGAAGAAAGAATAACACCCTTACCATAAAGAACTCAATATAGAAGTATGAAGTAGTTGACTCTTCTTCTTTCTATAATTTTCTCTCTATAAATTTCTCTATAATTTCTCTCTCTAGTTTCAATGAATTGTAAGAAAATAATGAAGGAATGAGCTTCTATTTATAGAAATGGAATGCATAAGAATTCAATCCACGAATCATCCAGGATGATTTACTTTAATCCTGATTCCATATTTAAAGAAAATCTTTTAATAAAATATAATATATTCTATTTATATAAAAATATTTTACTATGCAAACACTACGCAATACTACGCAAAACACTATGCAAAAACACTATGAAAAACACTACGCAACACTATGCATAATAAAATATAATATATTCTATTTATGTAATAACTTTAATAAAGATTTATTTTATATAAAAGATGCTTCGCTTTATTACGTTAATAATACTAATAAAATAAAACGCCATTATCGCTTATAATAATTCATATTATTAATCAATATAATGGAATCAAACCCAGAACTTCTCACATAAGCATCAATAATTAATACCGTATTGCTACTATGCAACCACACTTTATTACCGTATCGCTTTTACTACCGAGTAGTTCAACAAGAACTACTTCGTAAAAACTTCCGCCATTATTTCAATAAAATATTTTTGTCGCTTTCAATCCGACAATAATTCTCGCTGTGGGTCCACCAATGATTGAAGCCGTATGCAATAATATTCCTCGCTAAACCGAATATTCCCCACCAATCTAATATAATATAACCACTGCATACTTTGTAAAATTTATAAATACTACCCACAACTATAATATTATCTCAAATTCACACCATAATATTAAAAATTATTTCGACAAAATTTAAATCTTTATCGATAAAATCCTGGGTCTCACAATCTCCCTCTTATGGAATTTCGCCTTTAATTTTCAGTTATATAAATAAATATCAATCTAGATATATAAATAAATATCAATGATATATATATATATATAAAATATAATAAGTCAACCTTTCTATAATTTCTATCATAAATTTTGTAATTATAAATTAGTATAAATTTATAACAAATACATAATAAGACTATAAAGTCAATTTTATTTTATAGAAGGTGATTTATCTTTCATGCTAAGATTGTATTTAAATTCTCTTCATCAGAAATAATAAACAATGCTTGATTTAGGTTGGATTCAGATTCATTTCGAAAATATAAATCGCTTAAATATAAATAAATTTTAAAATTGATAAATAACTCAAAATTTTTCCAAATTATAATATTCGAGATCATATTTGCTTAAAAATTCAAATTACTGAACTCGATTCGAATCATAATGATCGTAGAAGAATAAATGAGTCTCAATCAAATTTTATTTTATACTCGATAAATATTATGAACCAAATCAGAACAATTCAATATTTAAATCGACTCAATTCATTTAAACCCTTAATTATATTACTCAATTCATCAACTTAACTTCCTTATAACCGAATTCGCTTTATATATTCGAGCTCAAAATTTCTCTCCAAAGCCAAATCTCAGCAAACCCACCTTATTTTACCAGCTCCATCAAATCTCCGGTCACTCTCTTGAAGAACTCTTGCCAGCTCCGGTGCATGGTGGTTTCTTACTTCTTATATATATATAGAGTTAGACCAATTCTCTCTCTATATATACACATATATACATACATGCTTCTTCTATTAATTAAGTAATTTGGTGAAGCTAGCTAGCTAGTAAGTTATTTAATTATATGGAAAATTTTAAAAATAATTATTAATGGCATTAATTAATTTTATATACAGGGGACCGGTGACTGCTAAAAAGGGACGAAAATATGGGAGTAGAAAAAGGTTTGGCTCGTCCTGCTCCTGCTGCTGCTGCTGCAGCAGCAGATGCATCGCCATATTCTTCTTCTTCATCAAATGAGGAGTTACTACGACGTCGTCGAAGCTTCAACAAGCCTTCTTGGCTTCTTGTTTCCGTTGCCGGTACGAACTCTTCTTCCCTATTTATGATTTCTCTCTCTTCATTTTTCTTCCTTCGATTTTACTCTCCTTGTCTCACTAAAAATGTTTTAATTATATTTTTGCTTAAATTAAGTGCTTTTTTTTTGTGTGTCTAAAATTATCAACTTATGGTGCTTTTTTAAGTTTCAAAAGGTTAAACATCTTCTCCATCTTTTTGCATAATTTTTTTTTTTGAAATTTCATTTGATTTTCTAATTAATCCTTATAGAGAGCGGTTAGAAATATAGCCACAATTTTTTAATTTAATTTAATTAGCGAAAGGATTCACTATGTATTTAAATGATGATACGATTGTGGGTAAATTGGTCATTTAATTTTATAAAATTGCTCAAAAGAAAACTGTTACAATTTTTTTGAATTTTATTAAAAAGAATTTCTTGCAATTATTATGGAACAGAAGAAATATTTATTTTATTAAACCTCGCTTCTTAATTATTTATTCGACGTTTTAGAGTGTTGTATATTAATTAATGAAGATTTATTGCTCTAATTTTATTATTAAAATTGATATATATATATATATATATATATTACAACTATTTTTGTATGAATTAAAAATATATGTATAAAATTATCTAAATAAATGAGAGAAATTATAAAAGAATATATTTAAAAATTATAATTAATGCTTTCTAAAAATTATTAATGTCAAATATGTAAAAAAAAATTAACTGCCTACAACATTTAATAAATAGAAATGGAGGGAGTAACATTTTTCTAGAGGGATTACCTTTCAATCTCTCATGTAAAGGTCAATAAGTAAAATTAACATGTTAATGGTGCTTTCTTGCATTTTAAATAAGTTGGTCAATTAACACTTTATAATTTATATATTGACACAATATTAATTAATTGATCAAAATTAATTTTAAAACTCAAAGGCTTTTTAAAGTATTTTATGTCCAAATCTCCTCTCAATTATTTAATAAAATAATTTAAAATAAAATAAAATAGAATTTAATGCAATGGGTGTGAATGGGTCCATAATCTTTTGGGTTCTGTAAGTGTAGATATTTTGAAATGACCAGAATCTGAGGATATGAAGTGAAGGGTCACTTTCTGCTTACTGCTCCATCTAATCTAATAAGTAGTTGAAAAGCCAATTCACAAAAAGCGTTTTGCCATCTTATTCTCTTGTGTCTTTCTTTGTCTTTTCATTCACAATACCCAAGAAATAAACCCCCCATACTGCTTTCAAATTTTGAATTTACACACAGAGGAGGAATAATCCAAAATCTAAAACACAAAAATTAGATTGTCATTTCTGCCACAACAAGTCAGAGACAGTGACCATTCCCTCCATTCTTTTTAATTGATGTTTCAGGGTCAAGTATATAAATTAAAAAATATATAATTAATGTTTAAATCGAGTAATTTTTTTTAATATTAACATTTTAAAGTTTAATAGAAAGATGTATGAGAAATAATTTAGTACTTAATCATAAAAGATAATATGAAAAATTAAATATTTAATATTTTTTGAAATTTATAAACAATAAATAAAAAATAAAAAAAAAATAAATAAAATTTCTCTTTAAAAAGACAAAAGGGAACTGAGGAAGCATCATTTATACATCAATTTATTAAGGGTCCTTTACATAAGTATACAATATTTAGAAAGTAATTACACTATTAGTGCACTCATAAAATATTTACTCAATTAATACACTTTCTATATTTATTTACAATATTAGTGCAATTAGAAATTCTTAATTTAGGGAATTAGTATAGGATTCAATTCATAATAATAAGGAAACCTAAAATCAAGGAGAAATAACTACCATAATTACTAATTCAAATTCAAATATTTTGGATTTAACAAACAAAACAAATTCAAAAATAATAATTAAAATTTAAATATTCAAAGTTTGGCAACGTCATCTTCCTCTTCCCATTCGCCGCCGCTTCAACACCATGGACGCCGGCCAAAGCTGTCATTATGACGAGGTTGATTTAGTTTATTTTAATATTAAAAGGAGAAAAAGATAAATTTAAATGCAGTTGGTATCTAAATATTTATACAAAGGTAACTATTTTAGTTTTGTGATTCAAAGAAATTTCAATATAGCTTTAGTAACCAAAACTTTCAAAGGTAATAATTTTAGTTTTTGTTGGTTACATTTGTATTAAGGTTTAGGCTACCAATCATTGATTTTATTAAAAAAAATCTATAATAGATTTTTATAATTAATTAATAACCCAATAAAACTGAATTGATTACCTTTGTATTAAGGTTTGGCTATTAATCGCATTATAAAAAAAATATACAATACATTTTTTTTAATTAATTGGTATATCCCAATAAAACTGAATTGATTATATTTGTATAAAAGTGTTAGCTACTTAATCGCATTATTAAATAAAAAATCTATAATAGATTTTTAAAAATAAATTAAAACCTAATAACACCGAATTTGTTACTCTTGGTATGAATGTTTCACTACCAACTCGCATTTATAAAAAAACGCAATAACTGTATTATAAAAATCGATCCATTATAATTGTCATGCTAGCCCATCCACCAAACCCGAATCTGAGCACCAGAACCCAAACCACAATGAAGATGTTAATCACGTACATTGCCGTCCAGCTAGGAAAAAAGAATTTGGGAGGCTTCTCCACAGCATTATGCAATTAGGTTTATTTACCAAATAATTAATGATGGTAGGTATCTTAAGAGGAGGAGAGATTAAGATGTAACAGGATCGGAATTCAAATACTAAGAGGAGGAGAGAGAAATGGGTTTTCCATTTGTACTCATGATGTTTTGAAATGAGAGAGAAATGGGTTTCTGTGCTCATGATATTTTAAAAGGAGAGAGAAATGGGTTTCCCATTTGTCTGTTGCTCATGATGTTTTGATCCGATGTAACAGGATCAGATCAAGATGTCGTTTTTTGATTTGTTCATGATGTTTTGATTAGTATGCAGTTGTTAGATGAAGAGAGAAGTTATAGAAATAACTACTCCCTAAATTAAGGAATCCTAATAACACTAATATTGTAAATAAATATAAAAGTGTATTAATTGTGTAAATATTTTATGAGTACACTATTGTTGTGCCCCAACCTATTTATAAAATAAAGGGTAAATTTGTCCCTTAGTAAAATTCACTAGTATAATATAATTTTGTCCCTTGTATTAGTAATTTTTAACTTCTCATAACTTTTATAGTGATGAAATTTCATACAAATTTTAATTATTAAATAATATTATTAAATGACTTTTTTAATTTATGTGCATGAAACTAAAACGACTATTATTATAAAATGGAGGTAGTATAATAAAATTTCATATTTCATTTCCTTATTACCTCTTAAATTTCAAATTCAAAAATACCCTTAAAAAAACACCACTGAATTTCTTGCTATGTGATGCCAATCTTGTAATTTATTGTGACCATATTCAGAATTCTGCTACTAGTGTTTTTACATGTGCAGGAAACCATAAACTACTCAAATTTTGTAGGTCTCAACCACAAACTTACAAAATGCCTTAAAAATTTCAATTAATGCAAATTTTGTTTTGGCAGACCTGGACAAGAGGATTAAGATGGTATCCTCAAACACCATCAAAGAAGACAAGGCTGACAGTTTTGCGGAACAGGCCGAAACATATTACCAAAAACGCCCTCAGCTCCTGTCTCTTCTCCAAGACCTCTACAATGGCTACCTCTCCTTGGCTGACCGTTACTGCAGAACGCTTGCCAAGCAACGCTCTTCTTCATCAATGAAATCTTTTCATTTAAATTCCGATGAAGAAGTTGGTGGTAGCAGTGAATTTGACAATGAATCGGATGCTGAGAGCTCATTGTCATTTCAACCTCCATTTCGAACTCCAATCAAAGATCAAGTGATGACTAATGTTGATAATATTGTTGCTGAGCTCGTGATCAAGAATGTGGAGTACGAGATCGTTGTCGATGAGATGAGTGGGGAGCAGAAGAGGTGGAATGAGTCGTCGAGGAAGATTGAGTTGCAGAAGAGCTTGTTGGAGGTGTTGGAATCAGAGAGATTGGTTTTGTTGAATGAGAACGCGAGGTTGGAGTATAGGGTAGGGGCATTAGCGGAAGAGAATAAAGAGTTGGGGGCGGATTCGTTGTTTATGAAGAGGAAGGCTGGCGAGCTTGCGCGTTGCGTGTTGAAGTTGAGGGAGGATCATAGGGTTTGCATGCTTAGTCAAAAGGTTGAGGATCTTCAAGGACAGATACATGTGTTGGAGAAGAGGAATAAGGAGTATTATGAGCAGTTGGTTAAACAAGAAGGGAAAAAGAAGAGCAAAAAGAGTACAAAGATGAAGCGTAAGAAGGATGGAGAAGTGACAATTGAGGACTGTTGTCAAGTGGATATTGAAGAAACAGCTGGTGGCAATGTGATAATGAAATGCCAGCGGCGGCGTGCTGGTGGCAATGTGATAATGAAACGCCCGTGGCGGCGTGGCGGTGGTGGGAGTGGGAGGAGGGTTTCTAAGTTGTGGGATAAGGTGAAGAACTTTGATATGCTTCTTTGTGGTCCACACTACAGCTCTGCTTGCTGCTAAGGAAAAGGGAACCCTCTTAACATAATTAGGTGACTACAAGATGATGGTATATAACTCTATATATAGGGATTAAATATGTTCTGCATGTTCCTTGTTACTAATGATATGAGCCTAAGATATATGCTAAACAAAGCTAATATAGTTTACTGAGAGATTGTCGGGCTGTAATGCCATCATGTGGCATATGACCCTCGTCCTTTTGATGTAGTGGTTCCTACTTTTATACTGTGTAAGAGACTACTATGTTATGCATATAAGTTTAATTAATACTCCCTCTAGTTTATGTTATGCATGCAACTACAATAGATTTGTTGACTTTTATATTATGGAAATTTAAATTCAGCAGAACATCTTTAGTTCAATTCAATTGAAGCGCATACTAAGAAATACAACTGTTTTGCTTAGAAATACGAAGAAATACAACTAACTATTTTGCTTAGACGCCATTGCACAGGCATAATCAGCCCGGCCTTCATATATATCCCAATGCATTCATAAAATATAGAAATGGCTCACAGAGATTACCACTTCCCCAGCATACTGTAGTCTACCTTGTGCTTACGGCTTCTGTCAATACTCAAGGAGCCACCTAAATGGTTGTTGATGTAGATGAATGGATGATCATCAGCAATTCAACATATTGGGATCAAGTTTCCTGAGGGAAAAAAAGGAAAAGAAGAATTGTCAACTGAATAGTCGTCTGAACGTCGCATGCATGAAGTACAGTAGTATCCAATTTCCATCGAGCAATTAACAGCTTCAAGAGCAAAACAAATGGAAGTTATAAAAAAGGCATATGAACAAAAATAGTAAGCTTTATCAGCATATTCTTTTCCAGAGTTGATCAACAGACAACAGTAGATAATCATGCTGCGTGATTAACCATCATTGTTCTTTGCAGTGTTCACCTATGGTACAGATTCCAAAACGCAATCCCAGTAAACAAAGACTTCATACACAAACTTGGATACATTATTTCTAATATGCTCCCTCCATTCCAAAATTAGAGATACATTTGTAAAAGAATGACTTTCAAGGAGAATTATATTTTTCCAATCTTATAAGTAACATTGGCTAGAAATGTAATAGTGGTCACATGTTAGTACTCAATCAAACTAAGCATACAAGTAATGGCATGTCAGAAATTCATGTCACTTTATGATATAAAAATAGAAACATATATCTAATTTTTAGATCATAGGGAGTAAATATATAGAGATGCATGATTTATTGTTTTTTAGATAAGAAACTAGCATGCATATATGTCTACATATAACAACAACATGTAGCAATGAAAGTGCTAATTTATTGTATCTACCGATTTCAAAGAAGCATTACCAAAAAAAGTAAATCAACGATGGAAACAACAGCAACCTTATCTCATTTCCTTCATTATTGATTTATGCACATGCAAATTCAACCAGACGGCAGAATTCAAGGTATATCTGCAACAACGAGTTTCTCCTGAAGCTTTGCAATCTGACCCTGGATAAGAAATTGGAATCATCACCCTCATAAGTCGTAACATCCATCTCATAAGGAATGATATAAAGTCAAGAGGTATAAGTTTCACAGGAAGAACATTTCCAACCTTGTGTATCAGATTTTAATTTTTGCGAAGTCTTATATAGAGTCAATTCTAGCTACATATGTAGTTGATATAGTATGATATTTATAACACTTGGGCTATGTTCGTTTACATGGATTACACTTGGTATAAGACTATTAATCCCAAGTGTCTTTTTTGTTTTCAAATTTAGACTTGAGACTATTAGTACATAGATTATAAAATGACTTAATATGATGAACTATTTAATACCGTGTTCAACCAGGTATTATAATCCCACCATTTGGGACTACAAATTTCTAGAAAAAATTAATCTCAACATTTTTCTAAAAGTTAAATATAGTATCACATCCTATGCTTAAGTCTTTTTCCTACGCTATTTTGTCACTGATGGCTATGGCTGGAAACAACTAATCAAGTTCTTATTTCTCATATTAAAACAACGAAGCTATTTTATACACACACACACACTAGTATAATAAATAAGTAAACTTCTGAACTAGATGTATTTTTTATTTTTTTTAAAAAGACCTCAATGACTGAAAAATATTATTGCTCTAAATTATCTGATATAACCAAATGGCGAACATTTGGAAACTGAAAAGCATATTTTACAACAATCACATAGTGAGTTACAACAATTACATAGTTCTAGACTTTAAATTTTGGTGGCCAAGTAAAATAGCTAATCCTAATCTTTCTTCTAATTTTAGTTTTGTGAAATTTTAATATTTTACATATCATATATTTTGCACTATTTATTTGTTAATTGATGTGCTAATTTATGATAATTTGATTCTCAAATATTTCACGTAGGAAGAGCATGGTGAAGCACTGTGAGCTTGCTAACTTATTTTAGCAATATTTAAAAGTTTATAATTAATTGTTCGTCATTTTTTGATGTATAAACAAGTTTAAAATATGTTATTATTGGTAAGGTTATAATAGTCCAAACAATATTTTTTTTATCCAATCCTTTAATTAATCATGGAAAAAAAAACATAACATAGTATTATTTTAAGTTATCCCAAAATGATTCTATAAAGAACAAACACGTGATTAATACTTTTAATCGAAGGATTAATAATCTCGGGATTATAATCCTTGTAAACATAAATGGCCTTTGAAGATAAGGTAACTTGAAATTGATATGCATTGACAATAACATATGAAGCAAGCACAATCATGTCACTTCACAATAAGGAAAGAAACGAAAAGCTGATACAACAAATTTTGAGAATATATGTTGTAGATACAGATCCAGTTTCTTAGGGTTACGAAAGAACTCCAATTTATTTTTGGAGTTCTTAAAATCTAAACCCTTTATTAAAAATTAATGGTGCAGATTAAGACACACAACAAGTCTTAAAAATTAATCGAGCTACGTCGTTCAGTATACCAACTTTAACTCTCAATATAAAGAGTGTTTTGTCACAGATACAAGTCTTAAAGTCCAAACGAAACCAGAGAACCACCATCTCTCTCACTCTTTCCTATTTCTTTTAAATATTGAATTAAAATTTTTAAAATGTTTCAAATTGACTTTTTAAAAGGTATAATTATTAAGTAGTCCAAACCAAACCAGAGAATCACCATCTCTCTCACTCTTTCCTATGTCTTTTAAATATTGAATTTTAAATTTTAAAATGTTTTAAATTGATTGTTTAAAAGGTATAATTATTAAGTAGTCATTCAACCCATGTCTCCTTCATGTTCACAATGTATTTTCACAGTTTGCAGACAAAAATTCTCGCATATGCCTCATGACATCTACTGCAGAAAACCTTAGAAATGGGGAAGGGATAATACCTTGAATGATTTGGAACGCCGAATAGATGGATCTAACTCTAAAGCCATTGAATAGGACTCCCCAGCACCATCAAAATTCTCAATGGCCATGAAAGCATCACCTTGGCAAATATAAGCCTGTTAAGTTGAATATTGTAAAGAACTCGGTTTAGGACCTTACCATATGACTAGGCATTGTTACATTTGCATGAGCAGTACAATTTTATAACAAGACAGAAGATTATGCTTTCACGGCAGGTTAGCTAGTCATGGCAGATGCACAAAGCAATTTAGCAGAACATATTCATCACCAACAAAGACCTGCTCATGGAACCTAAAGTCCTTGCTTTTAGTGTCACCTTGTAATTATGATCACTGAACATGTCAATTTTTAAAAGAGTACAAACCACTAAATTTTCGTAATTTACTTTATTACAAATATTAATATCTTCAGTGAGGGATTTGCAATGTCTGATGCAACTCATAGAATAAAGCAAAACTGGCAGTTTTCTTTTGTTTTTTGAAAATTGATTAGATCTCTTAGCAGGGCCCAAAATGGGATCTTGCATGATATGTTTAAATCTTTTGAAAATTATTTAGCGTGATTTTATGTTTTCTCTAGCTCAGTGAGTTGTTTTCAATATGATTCTAGAAGTAAAAATAAAGTGTGTTGTCACAATCGGTATGGTTCTAGCTAAGTTTGTTGTGATTTGGGTGAGTTTTGTTGAGTCTATTAGGCTCCAACAAGTATGAGAATCCTTTATGTTGAATTTGAGACTACTTGGTCACAAAGTTCACGAGGCTTCCCGTTTCTATCTGTCCTGCAATATGCTTTGGAAGTGTGCAGACTTTTCTATTCCTTGGAAACCTGGAATGAGCTCTATGCTACACTTTCTAAACAGAGTTATTTATCTTTTGTTTTTCAGCGGAGATAGGATCATTTATCTTTCTTCTCTATGGGCCTATGTTATGGTGCCTTTAGGGTCATATTTGAGTCTAGTCTTTTCACTTTTCAGAGATTTGAAAGCTGCTCTTTCTCAAGTGTTTTTTTTTTGTTACTTCCACCTGTTTTGGGTGAGCGTCCTTGTCCCCTTCTGCTAATACTTTATTTATTCTTCATATAAAATTTCTTCTTAATCATTATATACATCATATATATAATTATGAGCAGATACATCAAGTCTTTTACCTACCCTCAAATAAAGCCATTTTAACAGCAAGTCTTCCTCCTTCCAACAAATAAACACAGCAAACCTTGGAAAAAATCCAGACCTTAGTTTGTGGTTCCCATCCTCTATAACCATCATTCATGTTTGCCTTTCTTTCCTTGATTATTAACACAGACCTTTCTTATCTAGTCAAGTAGTATTCCATGTTTATCCAAGGACAATAAGCTAATTGTCAATCACTCAAGAAGTTTTATTTTAGAATTATGTTTGGGTAATGTCATTGAAGCATTCTCTTAAAAAATTAGAACAGTAGTATTTTTAGTGAATACTTGATATTACCATTTTATAGAATCTCATTGATCAAGATTCTAGATTTTTTAATGATAGATAAGCAAGTTGTAAGACTACAAAAACATAAAAGCTAGTTCCTTCATAATTCAGCATAATAAATAAAAAGTTTATTTCTTTATCAAGCAAATTTAATGTCCAATGCAACAAGGCCCAATAAATGGATGATGAAAACCTAATGTTGGTGGTTTTGACAGGAAATTCTCAGCCTATCAGCTTACCTCAGGATAGTTAGGAGCAAGAGTTAATGCCTCTTTAACATCTTCAAGAGCCTCAGTAATTTTACCCATTGCAATCCTTGCTGCAGACCTGAATTAAACCATCGGTTCGTTGACTTTTTTATTGCACAACCTTGCTCACAGAAAGAAATGTATTCTATCACATAATAAAAGTTGTCTAACATCATTGATATCACTGATGTTAGATCTACAGGTATAAGACCCAGAAATTTGTGTAACAGCTTGTTAGAAACTATATAGATTCATAGACAAACAATTTTGCATGCAGGGTGTCGACTTTTTCCTTGATGAAAAGGAGGAGAAGAAAGGAGAAAAAGAAGAAAGAAAATGACAAACGCACAGAACCGTCCACACAACAAAATGGATCTACATAGTTGAACACACGCACACGTAACCACCGTCACTACAGAAATGAACTGCCTACCAGGCTGTTACTGTGATTTATAGAGCGTAGTAGAGTTTTCATATATGAAGGAATAAATTAACCACTACAAACCTGTCCTTATACATAATATGACTACCTCCTTTTGGTTCTAGATCTATTGCCTGCACCAATAAGAAATTGGCATCATCAGCATCCTTTCAGAAAATTTCATTGGAATTAAGATCAACAAGTGAAGCTTCACCAAATCGAAATATTTCTTGATTAGGACTGAAAAAGGTTCCTCGGGCTGAAAGTTATTATAAACAAAGAAAGTAATTTCCATACGTACTATCACAACACAGGAAAACAATCAAGTGCAACAAAATTAATTTTCTAAAACTACTGATTACCAAAGACAATTCAGCCTTTCATAAAGTTCTAGAGGTCAGAAATATTTTTTTGTGTAGATCAGCATGCTGGTATAGACCTTTAGACAATTCCAAATTGAACACAGAGTTTTTATCATCCCAAAAAGATACAATATTTCCAACAACAATAGAATCTACCCAATCCGTGCTGCTAACATGAAACCTGCCAAGGATATGGCAACTAAGAATTCTCAAGTCAAGAAGGATTACACAAATCTCATAGTTAAAGAGTCTTAGGACAATAGTTAGTTCATAACTAAATTATGAAATAGCATCCTTGTAATATTCTGCTCCAAATAGTTACAATCTCTCTAATAGAAAGTTAAGTTCTTCATTTTCTCACAAAACCCTCTATTTTTTGCTAAATCTGCAAGTTCTATGTGATCACTTTATTTCGATATAATCAATTTATAATCTTTATAAATTGTTATCAAGAAAATTTTGCATTGCTTGCTAAAAAGATACATCAAATAAATATTGCATGAATGAACAAAATCTCTCTATCAATATATGTATGTATACCTGTGAGAGTAAAATCTCAGCTTGAGAGAAATTAGAATTGCCCATTTCATCTTCAGCTCTTTTCCTTAATGCAAGTGCTTCCAGGCTCTTACTCCAAGAACCCAATTCACCGCCGCATATCTCCGACATAAGACCAGCAGCACGAGCGGCAGTTCCGCAATGGGAAACAAAGACAGCACCCGGGAGAACAACCACATTCGGTCCGATACCGCAGCGGCCGAGGCAACCGCAGGAATTGACGGCAACATCGGGAGGCGCAATTCCGGTGAGAACTTGAAGGATCTCATTGGACCCTTTTCTTCTGCAAATTCTATTGACGCATACTCTGACTTCGGTGTTGGTAGGAGTCTCTGCGGCATTTGATCGAACAGGTTTAGGGAGTGAGATTAAAGAGGAGGATGGGTGATAAATGCCCAGAAAGTTCATGTCTTTTTTCCTCTTCTTACTTTCTTTCTTTCTTTTGTTTTTGTTGGGTGCGCTCATGTCTCTATTTCAGCCAGCAATCTATTATCTTTTTTAATATTTTTAAGTTTGAGCAAATTTTGGTTCTAACCTTTTCTTTTCTTTAAAAATAAAACTTTTTTTATAAAATAAAAATTTATAATATGTAAAAGATTAAATATAATAATAATAATAATAATAATAATGTAAAATAAAATAAAATTATCATAAAAATTGAAGGGCATTTTAGAAATAAAAAAAGCTTCCAAAATTTGTTTACATCAAATTGACCACCTCCGACTTTATATATTAAATTTAAATTTAAAATATAATTTTAAGGGATACTTATTTAGCAAAAATAAAAAAGAAGAAAGATTTAGTGTCAATATACTTAATAATCGTGTTATTAGTATACTCACTATAAAAAATAATTTTAAAATATATAATAGATGGGTTCCATTTAATTTTGAAAAATATAATGGAGGACTTCCTCGTCCATACAAAAATATTTTTGTGAAAAGTTCGTATAATAACTATATGAAAATGGGAGATACACTAAATTTTCTCTGGACACAAATATTATTTTTAGTGATATTAATTATGACATATTTATTTATAACGAATATTATTGTGTTATTAAATATAATATTTTTGTGACTATATTTAAAAAAATGGATGAAAGGTACAAGGAAGAAATCCTAATTCATCATTATATTATAATTTTAAAATTCTTTATTTTGTTTTAAATATATATAATTTTTTAATATTATTTCAATATTTATTTTAAATTAGAAATATAAATAGACCCAAGATTTTTTTGGAGGCTGCCAATTCGACCCAAACTTCCTAAAAATCAAGTGAAATCCCCGTTGAAGTTTCTCATACCCGGAGCGGTTATCAAACCGAAAATAGTATTGGGTGGATGAATTACTGGTTCAATTGGTGGTCGAATCGTTATTGATTGAGTGACGTCATTAATATATAAAAATATATATTATTAATAATTAATAAAACTTTAAAAAATATCATTTTTTATAAACTAAAATATAATAAAATTGAGTTACAATATTATTAAACATGATTAATTTTAATATTTATTTTTTGGGTACAAAAATAATATTAAAAAATAATTAAAACGGATTCACTTGATCAACTTAACTAATTTTACTAGTTCAACTACTGGATATTCCGAATTTTGACTAAAACTGATTTATTGGTTCAAATTCCGGACCGGAGTGCCGTGCCGACCGATTTTTTAATCGGTCGAGTCCGGATTTAAAAACCATGGCGGGCCCTTCAATTTCTGGTTAGCCTCTAGAAAGCCCATTTCTGATATCATTATCATCACTCCCCAGCCCCTACGTTCTCTCTCTCTCTCTCTCTCTCTCTCCCCCCCCCCCCCCCCCCCCCCACCAATGGGAGCTTAATTCAGTTGCAGATAATGAAAAATTGAAGGGAAACAATCAATGGGTTCAGCTACAACTCTCACTCTTTCATCCACTCTAACCCCTTACAAGCCCACTGCAATTTCCACTCGTAGGACTAGCTCTAACACATCTCTTTCGCCTCAGTTTCTAGCTCCAATCCAATTTAGTAATCATGGCGCCTGTTCTTTGGAATGTAAAAAAGGGCTCAAATTTGCAGTTTCATCCTCAAACACCAACAGGGTACAGATTGTGTCTCCAAAAGATGATGAATTTGTGGTTGTGAATTTCTACCGTTTTGTTTATATTGAAGACCCAGAAGTGGAAGTCTCCAAACATCTTTCGTTTTTGCAGGTTCTGTTAATCAAATTCCATCTTTATTTTCTTGAATTACTACCTCCGTCTCATAATAAGTGCTTTTTAAACTTAAATCACACACACAAGCTAAAATACTAAGCCTAAAAAAAACTTTTATTGTCAGGACGGAGGTAGTATTAATTATGTTTATTACTATATGGACTATGGAGTATTTATTTATGGGAAGAAAGGGTGTAAACGAGTCGAACCGGAGCATAGAGCTACTTTCGAATTCGACTCGAAATGATTAATTCGTACTCGAATTCGGCTCAATTCAATTATATTTGAAAAATCCTACTCAGATTCGACTCGACTTTCGAATATTTATTACTCAATTCGATCCGACTCAACTCGAATATTTATATAAAACTATTCATGAAATTTTCAAATTCAAGCTCGAATTCAGTCTCCATATAATAACTAGTTTTATAATAAATATAATTATAAATTGAATTTGTTATTTTACTTAAAAATGAAAATATATATTTATTATTACACTTTACAAATATAAAATCACAATTAAAATTAAAAACAAAACAATACTCCTTTCGTCCCATAGTTATAGGCTGATTTCTTTTGGCACATAGTTTAAGAAAATCGGTTTTAGTGACAATTTTTAACATAATTTTTCACATATACCCCTTAATATAGAATTAATGAATAATTTAATTATTCCTTACTTATCACATTGGAACTCTCAACTTTATTGATTGACGTGTACTGGCCATTAAAGTCCATAACCATAGAACTTAAACCAAAGAGAATACAACAACATTAAATGTGGTGATAAAAATAATGACATTGAATGTTGTTTCTTCAAAAAAAGAATAATGATTGAATATTTATTATAAGGGCATAAAAGTAAAACAATGAACCAACTAAATTTTATAAATAGTAAGTAGCCTATATATTGGGACATCTCAAAATGGAAAATCAGCCTGTAACTATGGGACGGAGGGAGTAACTAATTATCTTAATTTGATTTAAATTTGTATATATTATAAGAGAATGTATCGAACATCTAATCGAATATGTATTAACAGAGTATGTATCGAATTACAATCAAAAATTCGAGTAGTTTGAATCTTAAAGGAGTCGAGTATAACTTGCTCAGATTCTATTCATATTTTTATTCGAACAATTTTTAATGATCAGATTTGGATCATATTATTAACGAATTCGAGTCTCGCTCGTATTTTTTCGAGTCGAGCCTGAATTGAGCCCGAACTGTGTTGGCTCGTTTACAGCCTTAATGGGAAGTGACATTTCGTTCAAATGTACGACTTTTAATGCATATGGTACATTACTGCATAAATTCAATGCTGGAAGTACCATATTCCTTTATTTATTTATATCCATGCTCTGTTTTTTTTACAAGTGGATGCCATGAGCACATAATGCATTTGCAATATATATAGCCATTTTGATGCAAAAATTGTATTTTAGAGCTACATATGAAAGAAAATGATAATTTTTGAAGGGTGCGTGCCTGAGAGGGACAGAACTTGCAGTTGCACCTAGACCTGGGAATGTCAATCTATATTAACTAGAACCATTTGAGTTGGTTAACTACTTTAAATTCTTTGGGTTGATTAAAGTTTGAACTCATATTTATCGGGCAAAGGGTTAAAAATGCCCCTGATATTTAACCCGATGTCCCACTTGTACCCTAAACTATTTTTTTTCTTCCAAAAGTACCCTTAACGTTATATTTTTTGGGTCGCCCGTGCCTCTGCCCCTGCCGTTAACAGAAGACAAACGGGGTTTAAATGTGATGACGTGACAGGCTTAAATATAAAATATATTCTAAATAAAATAATATATATCATTTAATTAAAACAAAAAATACTAAAAATTTAAAATAAAAAAACATAACTTATTTATATCATTTAATCAAAATAATAAAATAAAATTATTTTGTTAACTAATCAAAACAACTAATTAAATAAAATAAGTTGTATAACATATTTACATCATTTAATCAAAATACTAAAATTCAAAACATAACATATTTACATCAAATACTAATTAAAAAAATACTAAAATACTAATTAAAAAATACTAAAAAATCAAATTAAAATACTAAAATTCAAATTATTTTGTTAATTAATCAAAACAACAAAAATTCAAATTACATCATTAAAATACTAAAATCATAATACTAAATACTAATTGATATAAAATTTTAAATTACTAAAATCATAATACTAAATAATATTTTTAAAATTCAAAACTGGAGTATTATGATTATTTTAGTAATTTTAATATTAATTTTAAAATCATATCAATTTTAAAATATTATGATGTAATTTGAATTTTTGAATACATTTAAAAAAATATTATTACATCATCAAATTATAAAATATATCTGTTATGTATAGATTATTACATCATCAAATTATTTATATTATTTATAACATATACTGTTATGTATCATCAAATTTTTATATAGTTTAAAAATATTATTTAGTATTATGATTTTAGTAATTTAAAATTTTTATATCGCTTAGTATTTAGTATTATGATTTTAGTATTTTAATGATGTAATTTGAATTTTTTGTTGTTTTGATTAATTAACAAAATAATTTGAATTTTAGTATTTTTAGTATTTTTTAATTTGATTGTTTTAGTATTTTATTATTTTTTAATTAGTATTTTAGTATTTTTTAATTAGTATTTGATGTAAATATGTTATGTTTTTAATTTTAGTATTTTGATTAAATGATGTAAATATGTTATACAACTTATTTTATTTAATTAGTTGTTTTGATTAGTTAACAAAATAATTTGAATTTTATTATTTTGATTAAATGATGTAAATATGTTATGCTTTTTTTTTTTGAATTTTAGTATTTTTGTTTTGATTAAATGATATATATTGTTTTATTTAGAATATATTTTATATTTAAGCTTGCCACGTCATCACATTTAAACCCCGCTTGTCTTCTGTTAATGCAGGCGAAGGCACGAAGCGACCCAAAAATGTAACGTAACGTTAAGGGTACTTTTTGAAAAAAATTAATTAGGGTGCAAGTGGGACATCTGGGTAAACATCGTGGTTTTTCGACCTTTGCCCCATATTTATCAAAAGAAAAACAGTTAACTAATTTTGACCCATTTTTATTTGGACACAACGAGAAGGACCTATATCCTATTAAAATTAAATATATATAATATTTTTAAATTCCATAAGGAAATAATTTAAATTTAGATATTATAATTTGAAATAATATAAAATATTTAAAAAAATAAAATACGATATTTATTGCCACTTTATATATACTTAATAGGAAAATGATATGAAAAAAATACTCTTAATATATGTAAATTTTTCAATAGGAGTATTTATTTATTTGGAACAATGAATATTATTTTTATTAATGTTATAAAGACTATGAATATAAAATAATATACTTCATCATATAAAAATATTCTAAAATTAATTTTCTAAAAGTCAAATTGAAATATTTTTAAATTTAAATTTAATATAAATACATTTAACTTTGTCAATATGAATAGTATAAATTTCAAAAATAATACTAATTAGAAGAATTAATATATTTTCAAGTCTTAAGTGAATTATGGCTTTTTTAAACTATAATATCTAAAATTGAAAATATTTATATACAATTGAATGTAAAAATATATTATATTTTAATAACTTAATGTTAATTATAATTAAAACGAATTAGGAGTCAAAGAAATTTCTTTTGAAACAGGAGTCAAATTGTTGAATAATTTTGATTACAACGAATGTTGGAAAGAAGAACTGAGTCAGTAAGCCATATTATAGAGCAATAAGCCAAGCTTGTTGCAACTATTAAAAATTTGAGAGAGAAAAAAAAGTATATAAAAAAAATTGTGCGTAGAAGAATTTTTAGAGAAAACAAGTGTACAAAAAATTTTAGAGAGAGAAAATCTAAAAATTTTAGAGTGTAAAAAATTTTAGAAAGAGGAAGAATGTATAAAACATTAGAGATAGAAGGTGAAAGATATAGAAATTAAATATTATAAATAATTTATTTAATTGGACCATAATAATGGTAAGCTTGAAATTTGAAATATGGGTTGACTTATATTTGACCTATAACTATATGGTTTTAACCCACAGAACCCATATCCATATTAAAAATAGGTAATGTGGTTTTAGTTCTTAAATGGAACCATAACCAAATTCTATAAACCAAAACCAACCAATAGCCATATTTTGTCAGGCCTAGTTGCACCCTTGATAACAATTTACTTTATAGCTAACCTCAAGGTTTATATAACATTTTTCTTTTGTCTTTTCCAAAATTAGAGATACATTTTTATTTTTGGATTATGAAGTGACACAAAGTTCTTAACATGAAAATACTTTTATTGTTAGTAGAATGGGTATTATCATGCCACCCCTACTATATTTTTAGTCAATGTTAGGGATAAGTTTGGAAAAATAAATTTATCTTAAAAGTCATTGTAAAGTCGCCGTTTTACAAATGTATCTCTAATTTTGAAATGGAGTAAGTAACATATAAAGATCATAAGATTTGAGTCTGAAATGGTTCAGGATTTTCCTTGGAGAAGAACTAGATGTTGTTGACACCATACGAGTCCATTAGATCTAGAGTACAAATTCAGAACGATTGAATGGTGGCAATTCTGTATATTTGGTAATCTTGATGCAAGAATAAAAATTGGGAGCATGAATATATCTGTTTAGTGCAACCTCAACACTGTAGGTTAATATAGTGCGTCTCTGCATCTCTAGTGACCAAGTTTGCATATTGTTGTGTTGCTAATATTGCATACTTCTTAAGCCTTCGCAGTATATAGTGGTTGACGTCTATTTTGCTTTTTTTGTCTAAAATTTAGGATCGTGACATACATGGTCGAATTTATCTGAATGAGCAAGGTATTAATGCCCAGGTATGGTGGTTTCTCCTTCATATGGATAAAATAAACTTTTAAGATTTCTTTTAGTGTATGCAACTAATGCAAGTTGACGTTATATATACTCATCTTAAAATTTGTCCATAATTGCATATTTTTAATATGCACGTGCATATCTAAAAAAAAGGTTCATGTACACGCACACTGCACAGGTACATTTTTGGTACTTTTTAGTTTTTACTTTTTGGTCATCCCAAAAAAATAACTTATTTGGTCAATAATTTTGGTTATACTGCCAGTTTAGTCTGTTCTTTAGGGTGTAAGATTATTAAATCACCATGTTAGTGTGCTACAACGACCATAATTGTTCCTATATAACGACATTTGTGCTTCAGATTGTTTATTCCATCCTGTCCGACATTCAATTTTTTTTTGCAGTACAGTGGACCGTATAAAGATGCTATTGCATATGTTACATGGCTTAAAAAAGACAATAGGTTCTCTGATATTCTGGTTCAGATTTCTCTTTCTTTTAGCGGGCATGCCTTTCCAAGATTAAAGATGCGGTACAAACCTTCACTTGTACAGGCAAGCTATAGGTTCATTGCTTTTCCAATTTGTGCCATCAGTTTTAGTATTCTGTCAGCATATGATTTTCCTTTACAACATATTCTCTCTCTCTCTTTTGAAATATATCTCTTTCTCTTGTGTGCGAAATGATGATTAAGGAATTGTCTTAAGTCTGGTTTTCTTTAGTGCTGCAGTAACCATCAACCCTATACACTATGATATTTTTCACGAATTACTTTTCAGCAATCAGCACCCATATGTCTAATCTAGTTATAAGATAGTGATAAACACATGTTGTAGGTTGACTAAAACCTAGATAACCTTGGGTGTTTGCAAAGACTAAAATGGCAAAAGAATGAGATAACAAAGGAAAAAGAGAAACACAGTCCTAAATTACTATGTTAGTCTATGGTAAAAAAAATATTAGCTTTATTAATTAAATGAGTCATTCTGTTGGTCTTCCTGCCAGCTTTAAGGAAAGAGAGGGGGAGAGAGAAATAAGAGAGAGAGCTATGCACTTGTTGTGTCCTTCCGATTGCTTCAATGTTGTGGACATTTTAGAAATTTCCATTATATACACCCGTTTCAATGGGGATTAATGTGTTCCTTAGGGCTTTGTTAGTTTGGGTTTGAGTTCTTGTGTGTTATGCAAGAGTTATTGTTGATGTATTTAGGTATTCCACTCAGAGGCAATCCTTGGTCTTTGACTTTTTGGGATTTTGTTAGTTGTGAATGAGAGGTAGTGAAGTGCCTTAGTAGGTGGAAGAGTTTTTTCCTCTTTAAAAGATCATTGCACTATAATTCATGTGTGTTTCTCTAGTGTTCCCTTATGTTATTTGTCCTTGTTCAGGATTCTTTTAAGTTTCACAGATAGATGGTAGAGTTTGATGATTGCTTATGGTTTGTTGTGGATTTAGTGCGAATAGACAATCAAATTAGCTGCAAATTTGTTTGTAGACCCAAGGCTGAAGGGCTTGGGATTGGGTAAATTGGTGTCTAAGAACATTCACTTGTTGCAAAATGTTTGTGGTGGAACCAGACTCTTTATGGCATTTAATGCAATTAATAGCAAGTATGGCCTCCAAGGAAGGATTAGGATGCTCTTTTTGGCACCAATGTTCATTCTATCATCTTGTAAGTTATATGTTGATGATGGTTCTGGCTTTTGATTTAGGAAGTTTATGGGCAAAAAATCACTCTCTTGATTTTGCCTGTTATCGCATTTAAAGTTTGTTGTTAGTTGATTTAGCAATCAATAAATACGTGCAACTATACACGGTCAACAAGTAATATAATGCAAGTAGAGTATCGTTCCCACGATGAATTAATTCTAATATTTTTCAAATATTAATTTCATATCAAGTCAATTTAATTCAAACAGATAGAAGTTTAATTCATAACAAATAAATTAAATTTTTTTAAATATTAATTAACATCCATAGAAAATACAAGTAAGAAATAGTTGGTGAAGAAAAACTCTTGTGAAGACATCTTCCTTCAATTCCTTGCCTCCATTGGTGTTAAAAGAGTTGTTGCACTAGATCTCCAAACCTGAAGTTTAGCCGTGATAAAAGAATTAATTCTTCTAAGAACCCTTTAACAGTATTTATAGGCCTTCTAATTTCCTAACCCTAAAAGGAGTTAAAATAAAATTAAAATTATACACAATATCCTAATTTTAATAAACTACTATAATAAAATTCCAAATTATATTTCTTTTTCCAAAACTGATATTGATTCACTAATCTCCTTCCTTTCAATTCACCTCGGGACCCACTAGAAATATAACAATTTTTGCAGCATAGTGGAAGGTAACAAATTTTCCAGAAATTGTGCTGGACCTTGTGAGCTGTTTTGCTATCAGATAACGAATCTTGACTTGGGCTCTTCATGAAAATTGTAGCCCTGGAAGTGTAGATGAATTTAGGCTTTTGAATCACCTGATTTGAACTTCGGAAGCTCAAGTTATGACCCTTTGAAGTATACTCGTCCGAACAGGAATTCAATTCCAATCAGGATTCAGATCAGCTTTTCAAATCTTACTTTGACACACTGTTTGGAGATCCAAACGAACTCGTATTTTTTCCCACCATACCTTTCTGAAAAGCTTAGGACGTTCTCTACAAACTTCAAGAAGACCACTTTCTCATTCTGAAATTCGAACACCATCCAAAACTCAAGCGAAGCTCCAGAGTTCAATATGCCCAAAAGCTGGAAATTGCACAATATAGTCCAATTTGACTAAAATGAACCCAATTAGCTCCAATTAAACTAAAATACAAGCAAATACCTTCCAACTTCATTTTCTACATAAAAACACAAAAAAAAAAATAGAAAATACTCAAAAACTCACAAATCATTAAGCTAAAAATACATAATTTGTAGGTATAAAAACCACTCATCATTTGTCATCATCTGCAAGAAGATACAGCTTGAGCTTTTCCTTTATGGACCAAGGGATCTCTAGGTTTAGGCGTCTGCCGGAAGATGGAAATTTCTCCTCAGCTTCACGGATTGGTGGAGGGTGAGAGCCGCTCATAGCTCAGAACTCCAGCTCAGGAAGCAACTACTGTTACTATTAGATCTTTGTCTAATTCCTCTCATTGAATTTCCTTTTGAAATAATCCTTAGTGATATGGAAGTGGTTAATCTGACTTTGTTACTACATCCTCTTTATTTCATTTCTCATCCACCTCTAACAAACAAATTTAGACTTGAGATGATTATGATTTGTCTCTTGCAAATCATATTTTGCTTTCATGGTTTATTCGCCCGTTTTTGTCCCTTTAGCCAGCATCATAGGTATTTGCTTATTAAGGTGGGGAATTTTGTTTGTTCTTGGTACTCAACATAATCAATGCTATTGTTTTATTGCAAAAACAGTGACCCAGTGAAGTTATATCATAGGATTGGTGTGTCATTTATAATCAAGATAACGAGACTCTTCTTTGTTGTTCCTTTATTTAGTGGTAGTTTGGAAACTTCAAAAGTTGTTTGAGGGGTTTGGAGATACTTGGGTGTGCCCTTCCTTGCGGGATCTCTCTTTGTTAGCAGATTACGCTTCCACAAGGGAAAAGATAAGACGTGATTCCCCTTCCACTTTCTTATAGGATAGAGTGGCCTTTTCATCTTTAAGTTCATTGTGACATGCGGTTGCAACATGGTAGCTTTGTCAGATATCCACCTCGCTTTGAGGGCTGCTCTCTATGATTTAGATGTTTTCTTCTACTGTTTTTTATTTTTTTATTTGTTCTTTTGGTGAACCCCTTGTCCTCCTAGTTGTACTTCCTCTATTCTTCATCTATAAAAAAAACCGTACATACAAGATTGTTTGATTCTTTTAAATAATAATTATTTCATATTGGGCACATCGCCTTGAGAAGTGTAACTGAATTTACTTGAGTTTAATACTATTCTGTCTGCAGTTGGAAGGAGGAATTTCTCACCTTCCTTTGCTTGATTTGTCGATGCGAGCAACACCTCTAACACCGGCTCAATGGAGGAATAAATTGGAAGCACTGAATAAAGTTGATAGCTCAACTAGTGTGGATCACAATTCGACCTGTATTCTATTGGATGTTAGAAATGGTACCTACTCTTGGTGTTCTCTTTTTTTAAAATGTTTTTACTGAAGATGTTCTTACTCATTTCTAATAGACGTATAATAATGTAATGGGCTATCTAATTAAAGGTTTATGGATATTACACCTTATGACTGGTATCAAAAAGAGAGGATGTGTCATTCTAGTCTTACATCTTCCATTTGTAGCATCTCCCTTGATACTTACTGTGAAGTGATTTTTATCTTGCTTACATCTAATGCTTTTCAATTATTCCCTCTATCCCACAAAAGATGGTTTAAGTACAATTTTTTTCCCCATAAAAGATGTCTAAAGAGTACACAATTCAAATGTAAAATGATATATGAAGTCTATTTTACCTTCAAAAGTTCCTAAATAGGGTTCACTACTTTTAAGAAAAAGAGAGAATCTTTAGTGTACTTATGTGGGGGTACATTGTGGGTAAAAGGGGGACTTATTAATACTCTCCCTTACTTTTAAGAAAAAGAGAGATCTTTAGAGTACGTGGGGTATATTGTGGGTAAAATGGGTACTTATTTATATTCTATGATTTTTATCCTACAGTTTTGTTTTTATTAAATTGTGTAAAAAATGTACTTAAGCATATTTTATGGGACGAAGGTAGTATTACTTTCTCTGGCACGTAAAAAAAAAAACTCAACAATCAATAATGATGTCTTTCAGAAGAAGAGTAGGGTATGCAACTACACCTTGAACAGGACTTCTCAGAATATCAATATTACACTGAAATTGAGCTAAGGTATCTGCAAATTATATTAGGATGCTTGTTTACATGTAAGGGAGGTTAGCTTTAGAATGAGAACCAGGCCTTTTGGGGCCTCTTTTTATTTTTATTTATTTATTTCTATTAATGATCTAAACTATGTCTTTAATTGATAGAACATGCCTTTTCTGTATTTTTTTGAATTTTTGTTATCTCAAAAGCAGTACAACGTAGAGTCAAGAAGAGGAAGATAATATAAAAAAGTTAATGAGATGAGAAAGATTGGAGAGAAGAAAGAAACATAGCAATAACAGCCTTAGAAACAAGCATTGTTGTATCCTCTGAATGTATTATAACCAAGTTTCTTTGATCAAAACGGGTGTAATTGGCTTGCAATTGATGAAACTTAAGTGTCCACTCCCTACAGAGATGTTGGGTAGCCATGGTGTGTGTTGCTGACTATCACAGTTCTTGTAGTTGCATAAAGAGAGTTACACTTCATGTCATGTTTCAGCCTCGCAAACAGTACTTACGGCATAATTATATTTTTGAAAATATTCTTGTTATTTATATTTTTTCTTTAACCAATAGTTGTTGTATCATATCTTTGGGGTTTTAATATCTGATATCCTTAATTCATACTTCCCATGCTTTCTGAAGTAATCTTCCTAGTCCTATATCCAGTCAAGAAATTTAGGTGTCTTGAAAGAAAAATTTGATTTCTTACTTGCTCTTGTATCAATTACCTAGTTCCTTTCATTCCAGTAATATGTTCCACGCTATTTGTGTACTTATATTACATAGTCAACATTCTTTGGGTCTTGTGATCTTAGTTCTGTAGACATGAATGCATTTCACATTCGTAATTTAGGTGTGCAGTATGACAATTTTGTAAATGCTTGTAATCAGGTTATGAATGGGATATTGTCCACTTTCATGTGGCCCAGCGACCTGATGTTGACTGCTTTAGGAGTACATCGTATGGACTATCTAAATCAGAGGTATAGTCGTATAGGAATTCAATATGTTTTTATGTACTTTATTACTTCTAATATACAATTTTTACTACTTCCTTGTGGATTCAAGGAGACTTAAGGTTGAATACATTTTATTCCTTTTGTTACTATTGCTTTCGCTGTGTCACCCCGCACTGCGAAAATAATATTTGGGGTCATATTTCTTTTGGGCTGTAAAAGTGGTTGCCAGGCTAGGTTTCAAGGTTTGGGATTTTAGATTGTGTGTTAGGTTTGCAAGTCTTATAGTAAGTTCAGGTAATCAGCTAAACTTGGGCTCCAAGGCAACTTGGTCCCCACGTTTTAGGCTCTCTAAATATGTTGTAATAGTTTTGCATTAAGAATGTTGAATGAAGAAATAATTATAATTTATAGGAATCAGCAAGAAGTTCAAATTTAAAGCATTTTATTCTATTACAAAAATTTCTTGTAAAAGAAAACTAGAATTAATGAAACAAAACTTCAATCTTCTTTGAAGGACAACTTCCATTTTTCAGTTTCCTCATTGTTTCCGCTATGTGCCTACGTGTTACAGTTTCATAATATTCTAAAAATATCTAGTTTGCTCAATTTAACGAACTCAAATTTTAGTGTTTTAAAAGTTGCTAGGTGGTGTAGGGGGGGGGGGGGGTGCCTAGGCCGCCTGGTGCCTAAGAGGACTAATCGTTTTCTTAGGTGGTATCATTTTTTTTTTTATTATATATAATTGTTATACTATACATAAAGAATTAATTTTAAAAATTTTTACATGAACAATTACAAAAATAAAAATAAAAATAAAATTTTAAGGCTTAAAAAATTCATTTTAAATATTGTAAAGCTTTAAAGTAAAAGTTTGGTTCTGTCTAGGCGGGAGCCTAGACGCCCAGTTAAATCGAGGTGGTAGAGGACCGCCTAGTGCCTAGGTAGGGATTTTTAGAACACTGTCAAATATGTGTGAGTTAGAACTTAGAACCAAAAATAGTTATTTTGGTGTTTTCGAAGTTTCCTTGTTCTCTATGGTTATAAACTTATAATAGGTTCTTAATTATATTTCTTTTCATTCAGGACATAACTTCAGATCCTTTGGCTCATGTTGATAAGGAGAAAACAGATATATTGATGTACTGCACAGGAGGTATTCGCTGTGATGTATATTCTGCAATCCTTAGGTACCATGCTGAATACTTTTGTATCTTTTCTTTCCTTTCCGTAATTAAACTTGAACTTAGAGCACAACTGGGGGCCAAGGCTAAGTTTGCATTTTGTTGCCCAAAAAAATATAATTGGAAACACTCAAACATACTGATTTCCTTAGAAATTTCAATATTGATCTTCGAAGCAAGTAATTAAGCTCTATTATCTCCCGAGACTTCGACTCGGAGTTGCCGATATTCTCACTGACTTTGCCAACCACATATTGGTACTTGCGTACCAAACACGATACTCTTACGTACCAATACTCTAAATTTAGCGTGCCAAAAAATTTCTTTGTTGTTTTACCTATAGTTGCACAAATATCAATATTCTAACTTAGTATTACATGCTCAAACACCTTAAACTATTAACTTGTTGATTCAACTAAAAATCTTTTATGAAACTTAGATTTATTTCATTTAGATTCTATGACAATTCCTAACTATAACTATAAAAACTTATATAAAGATACCCTAGCGTATCATGTTTTAACTATATAGCGTCGCGTACCCGTATTCGTACAATGTACCGGAACAAACCATGTTCCAGGTAACACTGGTTCGACTTTATTTAGTAGGTATTTTGTTTGCATGAGAAATAATGTCACCTACTGCTATTAATGCTTATCATATCTATTTATATGAAGATGACGTAAGATGCACTATCCATGTCGGTGCTGACTTAAATATCTTATACTTCAGGCTATATCTGGGAGTTTTTTATGAGTAGTAAGGGAAAGAAGAGAAAAGTAGAGGAGAGAAGTGAAGGATGAGATTATATGAGTTCATTTTCTCTCCTTCTCTCTCCAAAAGTGATAAGAAATTTTTAGAGAAAATGGGTGTTATTTTATATTTTCTCTCCCCATTACTCCCTTTCTCTCTTAAAAAAAACTCAAAGACACTTGACTTTTATTCTCTCTCCTAGAAAGACCGCAAAAAAGTGTGTATTACTTCAGGTACGGTTTATGATAAGGGACACTTTTGATCTTTTTAGTTCTCTTTCTCCAAGCTGGCCTACTTGTATGTTTTGCTCAAAGATATCAGTGGGCCATTGGTACCAAGCTAAGCTGAAAGCATGTATATATATTTTTTATCCAAGTTTCATAATTTTTTTTTAACTTTGTGGAACTTGTTTTTTCAAATGTGCAATGTACTTTCCTGTTCATATTCATTTTATGCATTTTGTTTTTCCTTTCTTTATTTCAGCAGCTAAATTCAGTAACTAGCTCCTCATTCATGTGGCAGACAAAGGGGCTTCAAAAAGTTGTACACTTTGAAGGGAGGTATTTCTCATTATCTTGGGAGTGAAGGTCCTGTAAATTGGATTGGAAATCTATTCGTATTCGACTCACGTCTTTCTCTACCGCCTTCTTCCTACAAGGCTGAAGTCACACCTGAAGAGAGCAGGAAACAAGAAGTTCCCATGAGTAGCTCATTTGCTAAATGCTACATTTGCAGTTCACAACTCTCTGCACTGAGGCATCGGAATTGTGCAAATCTTGACTGCAACATGCTTTTCCTGTAAGTTATATTTTTTCTCCTCGTTAAGGAGGAATCCATATAGATACCATAAAAATTTTCTGGCGACAATACATAGAGTCCCTCTAAAAGAATTTATTAAAATCAATAGCATGAATAACTGTTTCTTTCTTTCAAAAGCTTCACAGTTTCCCCAAGATATCCATATCATTTGAGTGGTTTGGAGTGCATGGTATGTGTTTTATGGCACCCTGTTTATAAAGTCCCTCGTCAAAGGATTGGATCCTTAAAAATTCATATTATCACGTAAGTACAGTAGGAATTTAGCCAGAAGATATCCATACCAACGGGAGCAAATGTTTTGTCGAAAAGATTGCTGGATTTCATAATTCATAATTTTCTTTTCAACATACTTAATTAGCCAAATAGAGACGAGTGTCGTAAACAATTCCCAACACAAGGCTGCCAACTTTTAGATGATATAGGATAAGCATAGAGAGAGTATATGCAATGGCAGCGAGGGAAAGGGTGATGTAGGACAAGATTTGAATAAGAACTATTGTTGAAAATAATTGATAAAGCAAAAGGAAAATTAACTCGGGTGATCTTGGACAGATTTTGAATATTTTTCTCCTGAAGATAGACTTTGTTGGTAGTTTTGGGTTTGGACTTGCATATTATCACCTACCTATGTTTTAACAAAAATTTAAGCTCTAATGTGCTAAAAATGCTAAACCATTTTGGCTTGATAGCTCCATCTCCAATTTTCTACCATTTTTGTTGAGCATTGCTTTAGATGCCGTGATTCTGTTATGTAGGTAAAAGCTATTACCGATGCACTAGTTATTATTTTCATTCTGAACATACGCATGCATCTTTTTTCCAGATGTTGTACAGGCTGCACAAACGACTTAAAAGGATGCTGCTGTTTGGAATGCACATCTGCAACTCGTCTTAGACCCAAGCTTGTAGGACATCAAAGATATAAGAAGCGGCACCATTATCGAGATTTGGAGCTGCAAAGCTAATGACATCCAATTTAATCATCGACTCGGCACCAATTTTGAAGTGGTTTTGCAGTCTTTGCAATGCAATCTACAGCAGTCTTTCGGCGAGGCGAGGATTCCATTTATATAATTATAGGGTCAGCTAATGGAATCATTTAATGTGCATTTTTTAGTAAAGATTAATTTCTACAAACCTATTACTGTCCATATGAATTATGGAATATTGTAACTAAGATTCTTTTGATCATAATATCAAAACTTGCCTTATTTGGATATTTTTGTTGATTCAGCTTTATCTTTTGATGGATAGGCCATGTATTCTTCTATGAAAATAGGAGCTCTTCTACGAGAATATTATAATTGATATGAGTTTTATAATTTGATATGTTTGTATTTTATTGGGTTAAAATACAAACAGTGAAATTATAAAGTATTCATGCTTCAATTTTCATTCCATGTCATGTTCAAGAGATTTTTCCTGAAAATAGATGTTGATTTTAAAACTGGACTAATTTTGAGTTCAAAGATATTTTTTTTAGACGAAACTCTAGTTAGCCATTTGAAGTAAACTCTAGTTATCCCCTCTCCCAGAATGGTTATGGGTGTAATACGAAAATATTAGATGTCTCTTTATGCATGTCTTCATCATTTCTCAGCCTACATGTTGTCTATTTTATTATGTAGTTTTAATGATATTATAATTTTATCCTCTAAATTAAAATTTTACCAACTCATTGCGCCTATTTATTTTTTATATCTTCCTCTACCTTTCGAGCTGAGTAATATTTTTATTTTACTACTTGATTTTTGAAAATATTTCGATTTTATCCTTTTAAGTTAAAATTTAAACTTTTTAAAATTAACAATACAATATATATTACACAAGTAACATGCGTGCCTAATGACCTGACCTTACTACCCATTAACTGACAAGTAAGGAGTTTACTTTCACCTCTCTATGTTTTCAATTATTTTAAAAATTAACATAAAAGTTAGCATGACAGATATTACTTCTTGTTATCATATAAATTATCACAAACACAATAAATCAACACAGAAAGATAAAGATAATAATACAAAGTTTTATGTTAAAATCTAAATAAAAAAAATCACAGAGAAGGCAGAAAAAATCCACTAAATAAATATCTGAAGAGTATAAAAAAAGAGAGAGAACTATAAGACTTCTTAGAATATTTCTGAATGTCTTTATTCTAAAATCCATAGGAAAATACTAAATTGAGTATAGTTAGAAAAGATAACTTTCCTAAACCAAAACAGATTCTAAGTAATATCTAAATTCAAATCCAATAAGGATTCAGTTATACCCAACAAATCTCCACCTTGACTTGAATCCTCTAAATATTATTGCACAAACAGTGAACTTTCTCCTCTTCTCAAAATACACAACTCAAGTGCATCGAACACTAACCAAGTCCAAGCAATGTTCGAACTTGGTATGTGGTAACGGCTTCGTTAACATGTCAGCTGGATTGTCTGCAGTACCAATCTTCAAGACCTTAATATCACCATCTTCAACAATGTCTCGAACAAAATGATACTTGACATCAATATGCTTCGTCCTTTCATGATACATGTGATCTTTAGTCAAATGTATAGCACTCTAAATATCACAATGGACAACAGTAACTTCATGATCCATGCTGATCTCTCCAAACAAGCCCTGCAACCAAATAACTTCCTTAATAACCTCTATAATAGCCATATATTTTGCTTCTGTAGTAGAGAGCAACCGTATACTGTAAAGTAGTTCTCCCACTAATTGCATAACCTCCAGTAGTTCTTGGCCCAACTAAATTTTGGGCTTCATTTTTTTAGCCCATGAAAACTTGGTAGTTTGGCCCGAACCAAAATCGTTATAACCACCCGTTTGGGCTCGGCCCATCAACATGTCAAAATTTGGTCACTCCTATTAAGATCACCTTCAAGGGTAAATATATAACCGATTAAGATCACCAAAGATAATGCGAATCAACATACCCTATAAGAGTATCGTCATTCTTTCTAAACTCTAAACCAACATCGGAGGTACCTTACAAGTATCTTAAAATCCATTTCACGGCTTCCCAATGAATTGTACCTGAATGTGATAAATATCTACTTACCACACTAATGACATGTGAAATATCTGGACGAGTAAAAATCATAGCGTACATGAGGCTACCAACTGCACTAGAGTAAGGAACACTTGACATATACCTAACCTCCTCATTTGTTTGAGGAGATAATATTCAGCTGATAATTTGAAGTGAGCAGCAAGAGGAGTACTTACTAGTTTTGCATCCTTCATACCAAAATAATCTAACACCTTCGCGATGTAGTGTTTCTGAGATAAGTACAATTTCTTAATTTTGCGATCTCGCTGAATCTCCATGCCAAGAATATTCTTAGCAGCTAATCTTTCATCTTAAACTCGGTGCTCAACTGTTATTTGAGTTTATCAATCTCTGAACTATCTTTTGCTGCAATCAACATATCATCAACATAACGCAACAAAATGATAAATGAGCCATCCTAAAATTTCTTGAAGTACACACAACTATCATATTGACTCATGCTATATTCAATACCAACCATAAATGAATGAAATCGTTATACCATTGTCTGGGAGATTGCTTTAAACCATATAAAGACTATTTCAACAAGCAAACATGGTTTTCCTTTCCTTGAATCTGAAATGTGAGACCCCAAATTTTATGAATAAAGATTTAAATTTCTCAAAATATTTTTTTGAATATTATGGTGTGGATTTGATATAATGTTATAGTTGTGGGTAATATTTATAAATTTTACAAAGTAAACAAGTTGTTATATAATATTCGATTGGTCGAGGAATATTCGTTTTAACAGGTAATATTCGTACGACGGCACAATCATTGGTGGACCCCACAACGAAAGTATTGTTGTAGTTAGAAAACGATAGAATTATCATTTTATAAAAATAACGACGAAAGTGTTACCGTTAAAACTATTGAATTACCCAGTAGTAAAAGTAAATGCGATGTCTGGCATGGGTTGCGTAGTAGCACACCAGTATTGATTATTGATGCTTACGTAAAAGTCACTCAGTTATACTCAATTATTGCTACATTAATTCTTTGCATCATATCTCTCGTATTATTGATTCAATTATTGTTATAGTATCATCCTAATAATATATTATATTATTAAATCAATAATTGAGACGACAAAGTTATTCATATTATTATTTGCAATATTAATGATGTCTAAAGTTCTATCGAGGAGAGGTTTGGTCACCTAATTGCGCCAATAAGGAGAAATCCTTATCGGAAGCCCCCTGCTCACGAGGAACGACACGGTTGTTAAATATTGTGAGTTATAATATTAATGATGAATACGTTCGTGTTGATTAAAGATGAAATTGGATATTTCCATTGTATTGGAATTATTAGTGTTAGTGGAAATCGGCATTTATTTGGATAATAATTGATGTCTGGATGTTATATTGACCAATCGGGTAATTAACCGGATAAATAAGCAATTAATTGCTATTAATTCACATGATTATAATTATTTGTTCACATGTGTGTACTATTGATTCATATTCTTGTACTATTAGGGGAGGTGGCGCAAGATTGATAATACTTGCATGACTAAGTTAAAAATGGAGGTATAGATGGAGGTACTATACTGTAATTCGTATTTTTACATGTCTAGAACTATTGAGTCACATGATTTACTATTGATTCACATGATTTACTATTAGGGTATGTGGTGCAAGTTTGATAATACTTGCAAGACTAAATTAAAAATGAAGAAAAAGAGGAAGGTATTATACTGTAATATTTTGAGCCCCAAAACGTGCAATTATCAAAACTATATTTTCCTATAAATAGAAGCTCATTCTTCCTTTATTTCTCACCAATTCACTAAATCTATAGAGCAATTATTATAGAGAAAAATTATAGAGAGAAAGAAGAAGAGAAGTCTGCTACCTCACTATTCCAGTATCCATTCTTCTTTTGAGATAAGGGGTATTATTCTTTCGTATTCATGAAGAGAGTTATTTTCTTTTAATACTCGTAAGGGTTGTTATTCTATTCTTTATTATTATGTTGGAATAACCTGTCTATGCGAAGTACCGCATACATGGTGAAATTCTTCTGTTATTCCATTCTTTATTATTACATTGGAATAACTTGTGCATCGTGCGTCTATCGTGCTGGTGAATTCTTATTATTCCATTCTTTATTATTCTCATTGGAATATCCTGTGCATCTCAGACATGCATGACTTTGGTTCCATTCTTTATTATTACATTGGAATAACTTGTCTGTGCTGATCTATCGCATTACAGTGAATTCTGTTGTTATTACATTTCTTTATTATTCTATTGGAATATCTTGTCTGCGGCGGATTCTGCACGACTGGTTCCGCTTCTTTATTATTACATTGGAATATCCTTTACATGCGGATTACGCATGACACAGTTCCATTCTTTATTATTCTGTTGGAATAACTTTGTCTATGTGGATTACCGCATGCATGGTGAATGATCCTTCAGATTCATTCTTTATTAAATTGTGGAAATGATCATTTACGTAGACTACTGTATGATGGTGAAAATCTATTTATAGCTTCGTATATTCTATTATACTCGTTTGAGATATCATTTCTTTTGTATTCGTCATGAAATATCATTTTCTTTGGTATTTTTCTTTTACGAGTTACTATTCATGGGTTACTATTCACCCGGTTACTATTCACTCTAGTATTATTCACTCGGGTATTCGGGGGCACTTTTTATTCCGGAGTACTATTCAGGAGTTACTATTCATGGGTTACTATTCACCAAATTACTATTCACCCAAATATTATTCACTCGGGTATTTGGGGTACTTTTTATGTCGGGGTACTATTCACGGGGTACTATTCCCAAAGTACTATTCATGGGGTACTATTTACCCGAAAAATATATTTCTTTTATGTCCAAATTTTTTGGTACATGAATATTATTCTTGAATTTTACTCTTCTCAAAGCGATGATCATGTTGACAATTTGGATATTTTAAACTCGGATAAATTTAAAGTCTTTAATATTTATCATTGATTTCGATTGGATTTGATTTAGTTTGATTATTGCTTATCTTATATCATTGTCATCAAAAGTCATCTTTGCTTACGTGCATGATGGACTTATATTATGATGAAAGTCATCTTTGATAAAGCTTTTGTACGTGCATAGATGGACTTGGTATGATTTGATGACCGAGGATTATTCGAGGATGATGATTCGATAATCGTGATGACCGTAATGTAACGAATGATGTGATAAAGTCCTCATTGACACGTAGTTGGAAGAATGCATATTTTGATTTGATGTTTAAAGTAAATGATCATGATTATATGTAAAGTCCTTAAAGGAATATATGTACAAGGACTTAGTGATAGATCAAATTTGTTAGGTTGATCTTAGCTTTTTGAATGTTCACCATTCTATAAACAAATGTATAGATAAAGAGATCGAAAGATGTTAGGTTGATCTAAAGTGAAAGCGTATAGATAAATGAAACTTTAGTAGAAATAATGCGTAGTCTATCAAGTGATCAACAAATTCACGATTATATGAAAAGCGAAAGGAATATATATAAGATCGTGATAGATCAAACTTAGAAGATCGTAGTGTATTTGCCTTGAAGGACCTCTTCTAGAAATGTAGAGTGGTCCAGGGCGTTTGCGAACAAATTGCGAAGCCTTTCGAGAGATCGTAGTGTGCTCTCGGAAAACGTAGAGTCTGCAAGGCGACAAGCTAAGTGATGATCATGTAGTGTGAAAAGATAAGTGAGTGTGTGAAAAGATCCTTGAAAATCCTTGTGAGTGTAGTGATTCTCTTAAAACAAGCACCAATATGACAAGACACCCACGATATGGATCGTAGAGTGTCATCATCGCCTTGTGTCGAAAGCATCGAGCCCTACCTTTTGTTTGAAGATAAATTCCAACAAATGTGGAATGGGTTTTGAACGTTGAAGCACTCACTAGTCCCAACGGTACAAAAGATATCCTTAGTATTGATCAAAAGGAACGTATTCAAGAAGCTAAGAAATGGACCATTGGGCAGAGGAAAACACCTTTTCAGGTGTTAGGTGAGAAAGCAGTCTGATGTGTCAGTGGACCAGATTGAAATTCATAAGATGTGCAGAAAAGTCTCCATCAAAGTTTAGAAATGTCAAACGCATTTAATGCTTCATCAAAAGGTTTCAACTGATAGATTTCAAGATCACATATATACAGAACACAGATAGATGAGAGATGCAAGCAAGCATTGAACAAAAACGCACAAGAAAACTCAATGCACAACTCTACGATCTAAGAAAGATAGAAAGCTTGCTCAGCTACTCAGTTCTTTCGAACAAGTGCTTAATAGCAACTGAGTAACACCAATCACGATCTCAACAACAACCAATCAAGCTGAGTGAGAGTTCCAAGTCGAAGGACTTGAAGAGTTCTAAGTGAGCTGTGAAGAACCAAAATCTGCTTTGGACTTGAAGAGTTCAAGTGAACTAAGAAGTGCTGAGGGCTAACTTTGATGCAGAAGGAATCTATGTGAGATTCGAAAGTGTAACAGACATCCTTAGTGGATTCCTACTCGAGGAGTAGAAGAGTGGATTAGGAGCTTTAAGTGCTCACGAACCACTTAAAAAATTGTGTCCATTATAAGCTGCTATAACTTGCTATAAGCATCATAAGCGCCTTACTCTCTCATTAACTCAAGATATCTAAAAGAAGGTTTATCATATACTCATTCCATTTGTGCATTAATCACAATCATACTAACTAGTTTAAAAGAAAAGTTTTTAATTATCTATTCAACCCCCCTACAGATATATCTATTGTGCCTCAGGAACTAACAATTGGTATCGAGCGGGTTCTATAATACTGACTACAAAGCTTGAGTAGATCGATGGCACACTTACCAAGCGAATCAAAAATGGAGGAGGCGTGAAGCCACCTATGTGCAACAAAGATAAATTAAGCTAAGCTGGAAGGTTAGGATGCAAGCTTACATGGATTCATAGATGAAGATCTATTTGAAACTGTTCAAAATGGGCCCTACGTTCCTCTGAAGCTTGCACCAACTACTGGATGACCCAAAAGCAGTACGAGATCGAGGTCGAAGGAGAATGGACGAGAGAGCGAGAGAGAGGCATCGACTTGAAAAAAGGCGAAAACATCTTATTTCAATCATTAGAAGATGATCTGTTTGAAAGCGTGGTCAATTGCAAAAGCAACAAAGGAGGTTTGGGAAGCACTACTCATTATGCATGAAGGAATAGAAGAAGTCGGAGAAAACAAACAATCTCTCTTGACTCGACAATATGAGATGTTTGCTCACGTTCGAGGAGAAAATCGTCAACGCCACATCTGAGAGATTCAATATTACGCTTTCGACTCTCTACGAGCCTATGGAAAGATCTATCGAAACAAAGATCTCGATCATAAAATTCATGAGAGCTTTACCAAGCAAGTGGGATGCCAAAACCACTTTGCCATTAGAGAATCGAAAGAATCTACATGAAATAATTATTCAGCGGTATATGGCAACCTCCTCACATCTGAGCTGGGTGACACAACGAAGCGAAAAACGTTATCTGAAGGGAGAAAGAAGGATAAAGGTGTTACTCTCAAAGTAACGAAAAACACCTCAAAATCGACACTGAAGTTGATTACGACTACGATGAAGATGATGATGAGGACTTTGCAATCTTTGGTTAAAAGACTAAGAAGATTAATGCGACAAGGCAAAACCGAAGAAGCGAAAGAAAGTTAGCAACTTCTGACGACCGAGAGCAAATGAATGACCTATACTACAATTGCAAAACACTGGTCACTTCATTGCCAAGCTGCAACAAACCTCTCGAGAGAAGAACTTCGAAAAAATCACATGCAAAGAAGGAATACAAAAAGGCAACAAAGGCCGGTAAAGAAAAAGACAAAGGCCTTGTAGGCTGGAGGATCGTGGGTGACTCGATAATGACTCGACTCCGAATCTGGAGATGATGAAGATCCTCAAATGGCAAATCTACTTTGATGGCCAAAAATCAAGAGGACAAACAGAACTCCACATCGTGAAGTAAGTATCGATGAGGTATTTGACTTGACTCTCTGATGTAGATATTGATGACCTTAGAAGCGCATTACATGGCATAACATCGATGCACTTTTGATACATGAAGTGGTTTAGAGTTACGTCTAAAGACTATTCACTTCTTCAAAGGAGAAAGAAAAAGTTCAGAGGAACTGAAAACACCCTTCTCGATCTTGATTCTCTCTCCAAGTTTGAAGGCGAGAATAAGCTCTTGAGACGAGCAAATGAGCTCGATGCACAAAGAGAGTCTAGTCTAACCTCTAAGATTGAGGATCTAGAAAAGACGGTCTCTACATGGAATAAATCCTCTTCATCCATGGACTCCTTAATCTCTAACTAGAGAGTGTCTACGATAGAAACGGGGTTAGGCTTTGGGAATCTACCTCGAGTCGTGTGTGGAAAAAGCAAAGGAAATTAGCACTTGTAATGCTTGAGGTTTGATGAGGCATTATATTTGTGAAATCCTCACGAGAAGAATGAGCTGTCAAACCACCTTGGTGATTGATTCATATTCCCGGAGTAAGGGATCTCATATTGCTGATACAGGTTTGAGAAAAAGAAGAGTAATCTAGCTACTACTCATCAACCTCGAAGGATCGTGAGAGTCGAATAAAATCTACTCTCTGAACCAACTAGGAAGATATAGATGAAGTAAGATATACTCCTCACAAATAATGAAACAAGAGAACACATGGAAAAGGGAATATCGACTAGCGGGAGGATGACCAATAATCCACAAAAGTCGAATGGAGGAAGAACTTTCACACACACACAACATGCATCATATCAAATGTTTTGTGTGCTTTCTGAGAGTTAACCCTGAGATTGCAAAATGTCATTATAATTCCATGCATGTATGAGACCCAAAATCAAGCGATTTGGGTCCCCAAGAAATACTAACATAGTAGGACCCATGCAAGTATGGGTACCAAAATGAAGGTTTAATGTTACCTCGGGAAAAGAGCTCCACAAACCTGACACAGTATACGGATGGTGGATGTTCAAGACACATGGCTGGAAACAAAGCCCTACATCTAACTACATATAGAAGGAGGGTCCTTGGTCATCTTTGGAGATAATGGCTCTGGCAAGACAAGAGGCTATGGCTCGATTTGGAAATGGTGCGGTATCCTTGACAAAGTGGCCTATGTGGAAGGACTACAACACAATCTTCTAAGCATTAGCCAACTCTGCGACAAAGGTCATCAAGTTACATTTCTCAACAATCGATGTCATATCAGAGACACGAAGACATCTGCTTTGTGAAGCTAACGAGAACAAGAGAAGGAAATGTCTACCACGATAAATCTTGGAAAATTGAGCTCGAGACGAGACAATATGCTTTACAGCTAAAGCATCCAAAGAAATGAAGTGGCTATGGCATCGAAGACTATCTCATCTCAACTTCAAAAGCATGTCCAAATTAGCTTCAAAAGATCTAGTTGCGAGCTACCCAAATTCAACTTCATTAAAGAAAGGCCGTGCGATGCACATCGACTTGGAAAATAGACCGAAAGCACATTCGAAAACAAAAGCGCCAATTCAATTGACAAGCCTTTGCGGTTGCTACATGGGATCTTTTGGGCCATTCAATAACGAGCCTTGGAGGAAAGAGATACTCTCTGGTAAGTGATCGATGACTTCACCAGATTTACATGGGTGTTCTTTCTAACCTCAAAAGATGAGACAAGTTCCCGGTGATCAAGATGTTCAAACTTGTGATGAGCGAAAAGGAGAAAAATCAAAGCTATAAGGAGTGATCATGGTAGAGAATTCGACTTCTCAGAAATGGACCGATTACGCACGAACAATGGCATTAGTCATAACTTCTCGACTCCACGAACTCCTCGACAAAATGGAGTTCTTGAGAGAAAAAACGGGACATTAATAGAAGTGGAAGGACTCTACTAGCGGCTGACTCATTGCTGAGTACTTACAGGCGAAAAGCGGTCAACAACGCATGTTATACTCGAGCAGATCACTCATACACTCTCTACGATTAAGAAGACTCCTTATGAACTATGGAAAGGAAGAAAACCTAGTGTCGATTACTTTCATGTCTTGATTTGTGCATGCTACATTCTCAACAATGGAAAGCGATACTTGACAAAGTTTCAACCAAAATCGGACGAAGGAATCTTTCTTGGATATGCCACAGGCGGTAAAGGCCTACTGAGTGTTCAACAAGAAGACAGCGAGTGTTGAAGTCTCGATTCACATCATCTTTGATGAAACAGACTTAGACAAAATAATGCCTCGAAGACACTACGACTAATAGTTCGAGACACTATCTGAGCGAGGTCGTCGAGCTCAATACTACGATCGTAGTACCGAGATAGTGAAATCGTTGAGCGAGGAAATGAGATCGTAGAGGCTATGCGAACAACGAGCCTCCACATCAAGAAGAAGAAATAGATCTTGAAGATCTAAGATAAGAAGGCATAAAAGCGATGTCTCCAGCCGGAAAGCGGATGGGCGAGGATCACACTCGAGATCTAATCATTGGAGATCCGAGTCAAGAGTCAAAATAAGAGCTGCTTTACCAAAATGAATGCTTTTATCTAAGCTTCCTATCTCAAATGGAACCAAAGAGAAGATAGAGGATGCTATGGAAGACTCCAATTGGATAGAGGCCGTGCGAAGAAGAACTTAATCGATTCGAGAAGAAGCAAAGTATGGAGATTGGTTCCAAGACCAAAGAACCATCCTGTAATTGGAACCAGTGGGTCTTGAAAAAAGATGGATGAAGATGGAGTGATAACGGGAATAAGGCTAGACTAGTGGCCAAAGGTTACTCTCGGGAAAGAAGGCATTGACTACGATGAGACATTTACACTGTTGCGGACTAGAAGCCATCGAAATATTTCTTGCCTTTCTTTGCTCACATGAAATTCAAGGTCTTTTAGATGGATGTCAAGAGTGCATTCTTGAATGGAGAACTTCAAGAAGAAGTTTATGTAGAAGCGACCTCCGGGTTTCATCAATCCATCTCTTTCTAATTATGTCTTTAGATTAAATGAAAGCCTTATATGGTCTTAAACAAGCACTTAGAGCATGGTATGAAACAACTAACTAACTTTCTTATTGAAAATGGATTCACTAGAGGTAGAGTAGATACCACACTATTTCTTAGAAAGCATAAAGATAAAGTCTATTAGTTCAAATATATGTTGATGATATTATCTTTGGATTCTCTTGATGAAAAGTTATGCAAGAGATTCTCGAAACTTATGCGAGCAAGTTTGAAATGAGCGTGATGGGTGAAATTTGAACTTCTTCCTTGGATTTACAAGTAAAGTAAAAGCGGATGAAGGAATCTTCATCAACCAAGCCAAATATATTAAAGACTTACTTAAGAAGTATGGCATGGAATCGACCTCTCCCATAAAAACCCCAATTGCTCCTGCAACCAAAGCTTGACAAAGATGAAAAAGGTAAAAGTATTGATATAACTCAATCTGAGGTATGATAGGCTCTCTTTTATATCTAGCTTGCCCGATGAGACCGGATATAATGTTTGCAACATGCATTTGTGCTAGATTTCGAGGCTAGTCTAAAGAATCTCATTTAAGCTTCTTTGTAAAGAGGATTTTCGGGTATCTCAAAATACACCCCACTTGGGGCTTTGGTATCCCAGGAGTCCTCATTTGAAATAACGGGATACAGATCTCTGATTTTTTTGCGGTACAAAATTGATAGAAAAAAGTACTAGTGGCACATGTCGATTGCTAGGAAACAGACTTGTGTCTGGTTTAGCAAAAACAAAATTCGATATCTACTTCATTGCGGAAAATTTGAATACATTCTTTGCTTTGGCGATTCTTTGTACTTTCGAATCTTATGGATGAAAAATCAACTAGCAGTTATGGGTTTGAATTCAAATCCATACCTATTCACCGTGATAACACAAGTGCAATTGCTATAACTTCATAATCACATCATGCATTCTAGGACTAAGCATATAGAAATAAGGTATCACTTCATTAGGGATCATGTGCAAAATGGAACTATATCTTTACAATATATCCCTACTTGAAAATCAACTTGCGATGTTTTTACAAAACCTCTAGATGAATCCAGTTTAACAAGTTAATAAGTGAGCTAGGCATGCTTAACTTACTGACCATGAAAAATATGCTCTAGTATGTGCTAACCATACAGTTTAAAGGCTATGTTAAAAAATCATAAACATGATCAAAGGAAGTCCACGATCGTAGAACCAAAGTGTCACAAAATGACAACGATCGCGGTGAAGACTCAACGATGTGTAGTGCGAGACTCAACGATAGCGAGAGCTACATCAACAAAACCAAAGGAGCACCCTATGATGATCGAGCATAAAACAAAAGCAATCTCTCGATAAGTACCTCGGGACAAACCTAACCCTTGATTCATCAATGAGGTTGGCCCTTCTGAGCTACCTTAAACTAAGAAGAATGTTAAGTCAAAAGTTCATCACGAGGACTTGATCGGACTCTACGATTGCTAGTCGGACTCGATGATCGCGATTCGGACTCTTCGTTTCGAGACTCTCGATTCAGCTCTCGACTCGGACCGACGACGATGGCTATCTAGACTCAATGATGGTAGAAACAGACTCGACGATTCCAGGACCATCTCAACGATCGTAGTCCTCTTGAAGAATACATTAACTCGAGAAGGAGTTAAGGGCAATTTAGTCTGATCCTTCTCTGTCAAATTAATGTAGAGCAAAGCAAAATTGACACTTTGTCCCACTAAGCAAAATCGAGAGAGGGAAGTTACAAGTACAAATTAAAATCATCTTTTTGAAATCTGAAGTTCAAAAGATCATCCCTCTCTCTCCTCTCTCAGCGAAACCCTAAATCGGTAAGAAAGCTCGATCGGTCTCACTTCTGCAAAAAATCATGGCGACTTCGATTGTTATCTCCATTCTGAGACTTTGCTTTGCGAGTTCAAAATAGTTGAACCCAAATTTCACAAGACTCTGTCATTACTGAAGAAAGCTGGTCTCGAAGAAGCTTTGGGTACAGACACATTGATCTACCCGAAGCTGGTAAAAGAATTCTACAACAATGGTGTATTTGAAAACAACACCATCTCTGCGAAAAAGTCGAGGAATGTGGAAATCGGACTAAAAAGTGAGGACATCAATCTAGCCCTAGGTCTCAAACACAGAAGGTTATACGTCCATAGATGGCATAGACTTCCATAAGGGACTCAAAAGATGCACCACAAAAAATCCCCTCTGTCGAAAGGGATCTGAAAAGAAGGAGTTTCCACGGAGGTATGAATTTCTAGGCGATATTGTTGGAAAATGCATATGTTGCAAAAGCTACGGTCATGACTCAAGTGAATGAGGTCAACTCAAACTCATGACTGCCATATGTTATGAATATGACTTAACTATGGGGCTCTATTGCTTGAATGGATTGGGAAGTGGTTAATCATTCGAAAGAAGACAAAGAGCTCTCAAAAGATGCTCTTATGGGCGATTTATAAGCATCATCTTACAATTTGCTCTCTGGGTGACTTAATTGAGGATGATGAAGGAGAAGCTATTAATCAAATCCGTCGAATGACCCGACAACTATTATTTGAAATTGGAAAAGGAATCCGGTGAAAAATGTGCGAATGATGTACGAATCCGATTGGAAGAAGCTGGTGAAATAAAGGAATCGATAATGCGGAAAATATATGATTGTTAAAGGCGAAGAAGAAGAAGAAGAAGAAGAAGAAGCTAACAAAGAAGAACCCATTGCTTTGGTCAGAAAAAGCAAGGGCAAAAGAAAGCTGAAAGCCAGAACTATAGAAGAACCTCAGGGATCCACTACCGATAAGCTCTGTAGAGTCCTCAGACATTGAGACTCTAAGGATCCTAAGAAGGAAGGAACAACAGTGAGGCAGAAGAAGATAGAGCAACCATATCTCAGCTGCTCTGAAGAAGAATAAAATCAGCCACAAGACCAAAAGGCCATCAATCTCTTCGATCGTAGAGTCTCTGCCGTCGTAGAGACCGAACCAAACAAGGAAGTAGGCTGCAACAAACATTTTGGGTGATCGGAAGGATAAAAGCGAAGAAAAAGTCCTGAAGTTTGGCTCGACTAAAAAAGCGAAGAAGAAGCGGTCGAGAAAATATATTCTTGTCGATGAGAAAGTACTAAAGAGGAAGAAAAAGAATTGGCTGCTAAAAAGGAACCAACGACTAAAAAAGCGAAAGAGACAAAGCTCAAGTGAGGGAGATGCACAGCTCCCATCTAAAAAGTGCTCCAGTTGAGGGGGAGCTTATTGATAGTACAAAAAGATGATCAAGTTGAGGGGAGGCTCGCGACATCCCCATGACGAGAAGAAGTGATTCATGCGAGAAAATAAGGAAGAACCCGAGCGAAGAGCGAAATGAAGCCATTGATATAGTGGACTCTGCGGCGAAGACGAAGAAGAGGAAGAAGATGATGAGGTTGAGATCACGGTTGTGGGCATAGATGGATCTGAAGAGCCAACTATGAAGCAATTGTTTGCATATCTACCTATGATGCCTTTCCACCAAGCTCAAATTTTGAACTCTTGGGATCACGTGTTACGGAGTTTGAAAGAGTATCCGCCCATCTCGATGCTAGCTAATGGATTTCGGGAAGATTCAACTTTGCCAAGAAGTTACTCACAAACAAATCTTCCTCAAAGAATAAACACGAGTCTTGTCTATCCCAATCCTCTTGAGTTAATCATTTGCCATCATCCTCATTCAATCGATTTTATGAATTACCACGATGGTTGGAAGTGATTTTACATCCATTAAATCAATTTCCGATTCTGCGAGAATCCCAAAATTACATAACGAGGAACCAAATAAGATCAACTCCTAATGCTCCCATCATCCTATCAACTCTACGATCATGACTCTAGCCCCATTGTAGAGTCTCCACCTCAAATCGTAGAGTCACCAAACTTCAACATCGAACCCGGGCCCCTCCATCGAGATATTCCTCCTCATCCAACAATGAATATTTCAATCTTGATCTTGCCCTCTACTCATTGCAAGATCAATTCAAGAGCACACCCACCTCCTCACAAATTTCCCCATCTCAATGAACTCCTCATCGGAGCATCCACAAAGGGCGATTTGTCGTGATATACGAAAGAAAGTGATCGAGGAACTTCGACGAGAGTCTTGAAGATCACTGCTTGCACTTATTAATTTGAGATTAACATCAATGATCAATCTTGCAAACAATCTCCCAAGCTCCTAAGCTCTGAGAGCTCTCTAAAACGCTCGAAAGAGATCATCGAAGAAATGCTTCAAAGCATAAAAGCGGGGGCGATATTCACTTTCTTGCGGCTAAAAGCATCGGGATGTTGTCTTGATCTTACTGAAAACTCGAGAATCTCGAGAACAATCTAATGATCTGAGAGCATCAAAAGTCTTCAAAAGCTGCGATCGAAAGAATTTCAAGACTTCTCCATGGGTTCAATCTGCAGAGATAAAACTATCCTCAACATTCTTGATGACGTGAAACTTCGTTACGATGCTTTGATCCAAGAGAATCGTGAGGACATTGCTCAAACTTCGAGTCGACTCAGCGAGCTTGTCCAGAGTCTCGCCTCTCCAGAAGACATTCGAACCCTTGATCTTTGACATAAAGGGGAGAATAAAGGAAAGGAGATCGGGGAGGCAAGGGAAAAGAAGAGGTCGATTCAAACCTCAATCCTCGAGAATCCTCCTAAAGGCAAATCCACCCGGCGAGACTCCACGATCCGACCATCGGACTCAACGATCGATCGGCGAGGAAGTTTTAATGGCTCAACCTTTAAGGAGTCTAGGGCCCGACTACCGACTCTCATGAGGTAACAACAACGAGCCTAAGAATGCCAATTGGAGATCCGCATTCATGAATAGGCATGATCACAATCTAGACTAAGTTCAAGTGAATTGGAAGATATAGCGAGAAGGGATGAAGCAAGTGAGAAAAAGGAGGTGAGGAATATGCAAATCCTCCAGAAGCAAAAGGTAGAAGAAATAGAGATAAGTTGAAACTTAAACTCTTATTGATGTAAAGCTTATCTATAATATCTACTTTTCAGACATCAATAAATTCATGCTTATTCTCTAGAAATTTTAGCTGCTCACTGAAATATTAAGTCACGTTTACTTTAATGAAAAATGCATCTAGATATTGATAATCATGACAACAAATCTCCTTGGTTATGTCAACATCAAATAGGGGGAGATTGTTGGAAGAATGCAAATTTTGATTTGATGTTTAAAGTAAATGATCATGATTATATGTAAAGTCCTTAAAAGAATATATGTACAAGGACTTAGTGATAGATCAAATTTGTTAGGTTGATCTTAGCTTTTAATGTTCACCATTCTATAAACAAATGTATAGATAAAGAGATCAAAGATGTTAGGTTGATCTATCGTGAAAGCGTATAGATGAAACTTTAACAAGAATCGTAGTCTATCAAGCTGATCAACAAATTGCGAAGCGAAAGCGAAGATCGTGAGCTTAGAAGATCGTAGTGTATTTGCCTTGAAGGACCTCTTCAAAAATCGTAGAATTGGTCCAGACGTTTTCGAATCTAACTTTCGAGAGATCGTAGTGTGCTCTCGAAAAGCGTAGAGTCTGCAAAGGCGAGCAAGTGATGATCGTGGTGTGAAAAGATCGTAGTGTGCAAATCCTTGCGAAAATCGTAGTGTTCTCTTAAGAACAAGCACCAATATGACAAGACACCACGATATGGATCGTAGAGTGTCATCGCCTTGTGTCGAAAGCATCGAGCCCTACCTTTTTTTTGAAGGCGAATTCCAACAAATGTGGAATGGGTTTTGAGCGTTGAAGCACTCACCGGTCCCAGCGGTACAAAAGATATCCTTAGTATTGATCAAAAGGAATGTATTCAAGAAGCTAAGAAAAGGACCATTAGGCAGAGGAAAACACCTTTTCAGGTGTTAGGTGAGAAAGCAGTCTGATGTGTCAGTGGGCCAGATTGAAATTCAGAAGATGTGCAGAAAAGTCTCCATCAAAGTTCAAAAATGTCAAACGCATTTAATGCTTCATCAAAAGGTTTCAACGGATAGATTTCAAGATCATATATATACAGAACACAGATAGATGAGAGATGCAAGCAAACATTGAACAAAAACGAACAAGAACACTCAACGCTTAACTCTACGATCTAAGAAAGATAGAAAGCTTGCTCAGCTACTCAGTTCTTTCGGATAAGTGCTTAATAGCAACTGAGTAGCACCAATCACGATCTCAAAAACAACCATCAAGCTGAAGTGAGAGTTCCAGTCTGAAGGACTTGAAGAGTTCTAAGTGAGCTATGAAGAACCAAGTCTGCTTTGGACTTGAAGAGTTCAAGAGTGAACTAAGAAGTGCTGAGGCTAACTGATGCAGAAGGAATCTGTGAGATTCAAGAAAGTGTAACGACATCCTTAGTGGATTCCCTACTCGAGGAGTAGAAGAGTGGATTAGGAGCTTTAAGTGCTATTTGTTCCAACTCCAAATCATGCATAACAACTGAACCAAGTAATACTCGAATAGAGCTATGTTTCAAAACTGGTGAAAACACATCACTAAAGTCAATTCCCTCAACTTGATTGAATCCCTTAGCTACTAGTCGAGCCTTGTACCTAGCGTCTTTAACTCATGGGATGCCTTCTTTTTTCTTAAATATCCATTTATAACCCACAATTTTCTTACCTTTAGGTGGTTTCACAAGCTCCCAAGTTTGATTTTTCTAAACAGATTCCATCTCCTCTTTCATAGAAAACAACTATTTTTCTGAATCATTCGAGGAAATGACATCTTTATAAGTCACAAGGTCACCGTACTCAACTGTCTTGACAACTGACAAGGCATAAGCAACATAATCTGAATACCCATATCTCTATGGTGGTCACACCATCCTCTTTGCTCTGTCTCTAGTGAGACTATACTGATTGTCCACATGTTCCTCCTTTGGAATTATATTCTCATCTACAAAAGTAGTAGTAGGCACATAATTTGAACTATGCTATAATTTCTGAACCTGAGAAGAAGTTACTTCAAGTTCCACCTTCTGACCAACACTATCAAAACTATCAGTACAAGGAACAAAGGATTCCTTGTTCTTATGAAGCATAACGGACTCATTAAAAGTAACATCTCTGCTAATGATGACCTTTACTGACTTCTGATTAGCACACCAAAGCCCTTCATGTAAGACCCCAACTTATTATAAATAAAATTGAATTTTCTCTATTCGTTATCTTGAAATAATAAGGAGTTAATTTGATATAATACTTTGGTTATGGGTGAAATGTACAAATTTTGCAAAATAAGCAAGTGGTTATAAAATATTCATTTTTTGTCGGGGAATATTCGTTTGGTCATGGAATATTCTTGTTGTCGGGGAATATTCATACGATGGCATAACCATTTATGGGCCCCATAACAGAATAACTGTCGGATGAAGAAAACTACTGTGACGCCCCCAAATAGGTCCACACAACCCATTCTGAGTCGCCAGATATCATACAATAAAAATCAAATACAAACTTCATTTATACAATTGTTGAACTGTCGTGCAGAATACGACCACAGTTAAACTGCGAGTTTTAATACAAATATATGTAACTCTTATGGTGCCTCGACCACAACCTTAAAATGGTACTTTACATAAAAGTACAGTCAAAAACTATTTTAGAAATTAAAATCTTTGGGAAGTGCTCAAGGAAACCTTCGTATATGGGAGGCCATGCGTCTAGGTTATGATAAATATCATATGTCCACAGAATTATCCTTGGTTGAACCAATAGACCCCAAAGAAAAACGAGAAGATTACTATCATTTTCTTTCCAATGGTGAGTCTTCTCTTGACATATAACTATCTCCACTGTCTGCAATTGAAAATTATATTTCAACCCAACTCCAAGATCATATAGGTAGTGCTGTAGATAGATATACTCAACAAGTGGATGTGCACAACCTCATCTTATGATAACACGAGGTTGTATGTCATTAGACATCTTGTATGATAGTGGCAAAACACCCTTCCAAAGTTGGGTTCACCTCACCCTATTCTGTTCACCAAAATTAAATATCAAATGATGTATACAATACGACACACTTATCTAAAGTTCTCAATAAAATTATTTCCATACTATTTAGGGAGAACCTCAACAGCTATAGACCACAGATTCTATTCTCTTGTTACCCACAACAAACCCACTACACTCTTATTACCTAAAAGGAATTGTGAAGCAAAAAGGGTGAGCACAACTAGCCCAGTAAAGAATATCATGACTAAAGATAATTTACATCATCAATAGCCTTCATCAGTAATAAATCAGATATTTAGAACATATGGTAGATGATAAAACTTTTCAACCATAGTTGCAGCGGAACGAGTACTCCATTAAAAGAGTCAAATAGACCATCAGGTCTATTATCTTCTCCATTTTAAAAGTCCACCAATAATGTTTTATCCCTGTAACATCAATCAACAATTCATGTCCACAATCATATGAATAACTCATAATCATAATTGTGATTCTAAATTCCTCTTCGCACCCAGGACGAAGATAATATTCATCACCTATATTCACCTGAAATATCAAAAATTATGGTTATACCAAATCACAATTCCTGCTCATAATCATACTAATAAATTCATTTTTGCACTACGGCCAAAGATATTCATTAACAATTCATCTTTGCACTACGGCCAAAGATATTCATTAACAATTCATCTTTGCACTACAAGCCAAAGACATACAACTGTATTTTAGAAGAGTCAAGTAGAGCATGATATCTACTATCTTTTACGAATTAAAAGTGTATAATCAATATGTTATCGCTGAGACTCAACTTAACAAATAATCCACATCATCGAATCATCCTTGCACTACGGCCAAGGATATTCATGTAATCATCAATGGTCATGATTATACCGAATAATCCCTCGGTTATAATCATACCAATAATCGCCCTGAATGCACTACGTGCAATGAGGACTTTTACCACATCATCTATAACATTACGGGTCATGATTATACCGAATGATCCCTAGTCATAATCATACCAATAAACAGTTCATCTATGCACATAAGCCAAAGATATTCATCAATCAATAGTTCATCTTTGCACGTAAGTCAAGGATATACAACTGTAAAACCAATAATCAATAGTCCATCTTTGCACGTAAGCCAAAGATATACAACTGTAAAACCAATAATCAACAGTCCATCTTTGCATGTAAGTCAAAGATATACAACTGTAAAACTAATAATCAACAGTCCATCTTTGCACGTAAGCCAAAGATACTCCACTGTAAAACCAATAATCAACAATCCATCTTTGCACGTGAGCCAAAGATAACTTTCATCATAATATAAGCATGAGGATGATGACAATGATATAAGTATTAATCAAACGAAATCAAGGACAAATATTAAAGACTTTAAATTTATCCAGAGTTTAAAAATATCCAAATTGTCAGCATGATACTACTTTGTGGAGTAAAATTCAAGAATAATATTCACGTACCAAAAATAATTTGGACAGAAAAGAAATATATTTTTCGGGTAAATAATACCTCACAATAGTACCCTATGAATAGTACTTCCGAATAGTACCTCGTGAATAGTACCCCAGCATGAAAAGTACCCCAAATACCCGAGTGAATAATATTCAGGTGAATAGTAATTTGGGTAAATAGTAACCCATGAATAGTAACTTCGTGAATAGTACTCAATAACACGAAAAGTGCCCCGACTACCCGAGTGAACAATACTAGAATGAATATTAACTCGTAAAAAAAATAGCAAAGAAAATGATATTCCATGACGAGTACAAAAGAAATGATATCTCATACGAGTATAATAGAATATACGACACTGCAAATGGATTTTCACCCGCCATGCGGTAATCCACGTAGACAGATCATTTCCATAATTTAATAAAGAATGAATACTAAAGATCATTCACCATGCCTGCGGTAATCCACATAGACATGTTATTCCAACAAAATAATAAAGAATGAAATAACAAAAGAATTCACCATGCATGCGATAGACCGCACAAACAGGTTATTCCCAACAGAATAATAAAGAATAGAACCAGGTCATGCATAATCCGCATGCAGACGAGATATTCCAACGAATAAATAAAGAATGGAACCAGTCACATAATAATCTTACGCAGATATGATATTCCAATGAATAATAATAAAGAATGGTATAACAACAAAATTCACCGGATATGCGATAGATCCAGCGCATACGAGTTATTCAACGAAATAATAAAGAATGGAACCCGAGTCATGCGTAATCCGCCTGACAGACAAGATATTCCAACGAAATAATAAAAATGGAATAACAACGAATTCACCGAGCATGCGATAGAGCCGCAACAGACATTAGGTTATTCCAACAGAATAATAAAGAATGGAATAACAGAAGAATTTCACCATGTATGCGGTACTTCGCATAGACAAGTTATTCCAACATAATAATAAAGAATGGAATAACAAACCTTACGAGTTTTGAAAGAAAATAAATCTCTTCATGAATACGAAAGAATAATATCCCTTACCTCAAAAGAAGACTGGATATTGGAATAGTGAGGTAGCAGACTTCTCTTCTTCTTTCTCTCTATAATTTCTTTCTATAATAATTGCTCTATAGCTTTAGTGAATTGGTGAGAAATGATGGAAGAATGAGCTTCTATTTATAGGAAAATATAGTTTCAATAATTGCACGTTTTGGGGCTCGAAATATTATAGTACAATACCTTTAACTTTTCTTTCATTTTTAATTTAGTCCTGAAAGTATTATCAAACTTCCACCATCTCCCCTAATAGTAAATTATGTGAATTAATAGTAAATCATGTGAATCAATAGTTCTAAACATGTAAAAATACGAATTACAGTATAGTACCTCCATCTCTACCTCCAGTTTTAACTTAGTCATGCAAGTATTATCAATCTTGCGCCACCTCCCCTAATAGTACAAGACTGTGAATCAATAGTACACACATATGAACAAATAATTATAATCATGTGAATTAATAGCAATTAATTGCTCATTTATCCGGTGAATTACCCGATTGGTCAATATAACCTCCAGAAATCAATTATTATCGAAATAAATATCGGTTTCCACTAACACTAATAATTCCAACACAATGGAACTATCAATTTCATCTTTAATCAACACAAACTTATTCATCATTAATATTATAACTCATAATATTTAACAACCAGGTCGTTTCCAGGAAAGAGGGGGCTTTCCGATAAGGATTTCTCCTTATTGGCGCACAATTAGGTGACCAAACCTCTTCATGACAGAACTTCTAGACATTGTCAATATTGAAAATAATAATATAAATAACTTTACCATCTCAATTATTGATCTAATAATATATCATATTATGCAGATGATACTGTGACAATAATTGAATCAATAATATGAGAGATATGATGCGGCAATTCTTTGTAGCAATAATTGAGTATAACCGAGTGACTTCTCACGTAAGCATCAATAATCAATACTGGTGTGCTACTATGCAACCACGCCAGACATCAGTGTTTTACTACCGAGTAGTTCAACGCTTTAACGGTAACACTTTCACTTTTATTTTTATAAAAAGATAATTACGTCATTTTCTTTACTACGACAATAACTCCGTTGTGGGGTCCACCAATGATTGTACCATCCTACGAATATTCCCCGACAAGAAGAATATTCTCCGACCAAACGAATATTTTATAACAACTTGCATACTTTGAAAAATTTTCACATATCACCCTTAACTTTAACCTTTTATCAATTTAACCATTTACTAAATAGAATAATTATAAGAAAATTAAATACTTTCATTTCATAAAATTCAGGGTCTCACAACGACAAGTTTGAGTTTTTATAAATAACGACGTAGTTGTTACCAGATTAACAATCGCTTGGAATACGGTGGTTAAAATACGATGTCTACGCGTGGTCGCATGAAGAAGACATGGTATTACACAGTATTTTTGAATTATTGATTCTTACGTAAGAAGACACTACTCAATAATTGTTATAGTAATTACTATTCAATATTTTATTTCATTGATTCAATAATTGATGCGTTGATATTTTATATTATTATTGTTTCAATAATTGTCATTGCACAGTATTTCCCATTAACAGATCAATAATTCATATTATTTGAATAATATTATTAGATAGCATTATTGGCAATGTCTAAGGCAGTTCTGTCTAGGAAAGGGGTTTGGTCACCTAATTGCGCACTAGTAAGGAAAAATCCTTATCGGAAAACCCCCTCTTTCCTGGGAACGACCTGGTTGTCATAATTGTGATTCTGTAATATTATTTGTGAATAATTAATTATTGATTTATTTGATAAGGAAATATTTATTTTATATGGATGGATAGGGAAATATTTATTTTGTGTGGATATAAATGAAGGAATTAATGCCGAGGTATTTTATCAGTATTTTGTCGGAATGGAGGTACTAAAAATCGTCCGTATGTGGATTTCGGGCATTTTTCGTTTGGAATTTGGAAAAACTTAAAGCTAAAAAGTTGTAGAGAATTCGATTTCCTATGGAATGGATATAAAATTCGTATTTTTTCTGATAAAATGGCTATTTATTATGAATTATTGAAGTTTCGGAAATAAGTATTTTTATTTAAAAACATGGTGGGCCCCACTTTTGGTTGGTGTAGAAAATATGTGATGAATTGGTGGGACCCACTAGAGGTGGCTGATAATTTGGTCTTGGTTGGCAACTTGGCATGCGTAGAAATGTTTTATTATTATTTTATTAATTTAGTCTCCTTTGGGCGTTACAGCATTTTCCTATAAATAAAGTAACTTAGGTTAGAATTGAAAATTACACCGAAACAAGTTTTCTCTCTTTATATTATCGAGCGTATTTTGTGAGTATTTAGATACTTTGAGAGTTGCTATTCAAATGCAAGTTTTCTTTTGGCTTTACATCCCATATTCGATCGTAAATACTATTATTTTAAGGTAAGGGGATGTTATTTTCTTCGTGAATGATATTATTTCTTTTAATATCATTATCTTTGAAATATTGATATGAATTTTATTGTGGAATTTCTACCTTTTGTGTTGGGGTTACTATTCACGATATCGACACTTATTCACAAATATTCATTACACTTATTCACCGAAAAAATGAAATTTTCTCTTTTTCGTCCTAGATGTCTATTATAGTTACTATCTTTGATTGTATCCATGTTTTGATCTTCATTCTTGAATTTTACTCCATTATGGTTTATTATGGAGTATTTTTAAACTTGAATTATCTAAAGTACGAATATCTAATCTTTGTCCTTTTATCTTACTGGATTCGTTCTCTAAAATGTTTTTCATCATCCTCAGTCCTTAATGGTGATACTTGATGAATATCTTTGGCCTGTAGTGCAAAGATGAATGATTACCTAATGAATATCTTTGGCCCGTGTAGTGCAAAGATGAGCAGTGTTGAGATGAACATGACCAATTTGGTGATATGAATGAATATCTTTGGCCCGTAGTGCAAAGATAAATATTTAATGCAAGATGTATATTGATTGATGTTACAGGGATAAAATATTGACGATGGACTTTTAAATTCATAGATGATAGTAGATTTCATTATCTACTTAACTCTTCTAATGAATTGTTATTTTCGCTGCAGTTGTTGATCTAAAACTTGTTGTCTATTATATTCTATCAGATTTTTCCCTATTGAAGACTAAGGATAATTTGTTGTATATTATCTTAGTCATAATATTCTTTACTAAGCTAGTTGAGTTCACCCTTTTCCTTTTTGTTCCATTTTTCTTCTCAGGAAGCGAGAATATAGCAGGAACCAGTCGGGGTATTAAGTGATGGTCCTAGACAATTGTTTTAACAGTCCTCACTATTTTTGTAAAATAGTGCATCAATAATTGTAATGAGGACTTTATTTGGGTGTGTATATTGTCTAGTAGATAATATTTGTATTTAAACTCACATTATGTGTTGTCGTATTTTGCACGACAATGGTAATAATAAAGTTGTAGTTATTTTCAGTACAATGTATTTGGCGACTCAGAATGAGTGATGTATACCTATTTTGGGGGCGTCACAGTTGGTATCAGAGCTTAGGGATATGGTCTTTGGTAGAGATCGAGGAATAGAACTAGGAGGGGAGAGACGAGTAAATCCTTCGCTAGTGTGTCCTACCTAAGCTTATTTGTTCGTCGGTCATAATATAGGGATATTATGTGATATGTTAATTTGTTTAATTAAACCCTGTTTTATGGCAGTTTTTAAGAATGGCAGCTGAGAACGTTAACAATGGAGTGTATGAGACCGTGGAACAACCTTCAATCACCAACAAGGAGAACGTGCAACAGGAAGGCAATATTCCTCCTATAAACAACACTACCGAGCTAATGATGAATGATGGAATGTTTAGAAGCTTTTTGTAGTTCATGCAAAATCAGACGACGGAGACTCGTGTACAAAATACGGGTAGAAATGATAGCAATGCGCGATTTGTCAGAGCCAAGCAGTTCAAGGAGTTAGGACCACCAGAATTCTGGGAAAAGCCGGATCCGATTAAGGTGGAAACGTGGGTCAAGCAAACTACCAAGATATTCGATGTCTTGGGATGCACAGAAAAACAGAAGGTTCCATTCGCCACCTTTATGTTCCGTGGTGAGGCAGATTAATTACTGGTGGGAATCTGTGAAGTGTACCCAGCCAGCCGCACTCAACATGTCTTGGGAAAGATTTCAGAAACTGTTCAATGACAAGTACTTTTCTGAAAGTATTCGCGTATACGAAGGAGGTAGAGTTTATTAGACTTGAAATAACAACATGACAAAGTCCCAAAGACGATGTGAAGTTCATGAGTTATCCGAGTTTTGCACCTCATTTGGTAGAGAATGAGGAACGTATGGCGCAAATGTTTCTGAGAGGTTTAAAACCTGAGATTCGTCAATACCTTATCTCTCAAAAATTTTCTCTGTATTCAGATGTTGTCAACAGGGCTCAATTATTAGAGCAAGAAAGTGAGTATGTTCAACCGAGGGACCACAACCAGGGTCATACCGGTGACAGCAGTCATCGGATCGATGATAACCAGCGAGGAGGGTAAAATATGGACAAAAGCGGTAACCACTCGGGTGGTAATCGTGGCCATGATAACAGGAGAGGTGAGTTAAGTGGAAATTTCAAAAAGAGGAGATTCAATAATAATGGGAAGACATCAGCAGCAGCACCAGCACCAACACCAACAACAAATTCTAGGGGAGGAGAACGACCGCCAGTTAGATGCTACAGATGCGGAGAGAAGGGACATATAAGTCAAAAATGTTCACAGCCTTCCAAGGTGTGTTTTAGTTGTGGAAAAGATGGTCATATAGCTTGATTTTGTCCGGTAGCGAAGTCAAGTCCAACTGGGATGGCGGCACCAAAGGTGACTACGGACAAAACAAAGTCGGTCATTCAAGGGAGGGCGTTTGTCGTGACTGGCCAAAACACGAGAAACCCGAACGAGGTGATCACGAGTAAGCTAATCTTGAACTCTTACGAAGTTTATACCTTACTAGATACCGGTTCTACCCATTCTTTTATCTCTCATGCTTATGCTCAACGTTTAAACTTGACTCCCGAGAAATTAGACTTTGACTTATCTGTGGAGACTCTGTTAGGAGAAACCTTTATCACATCCACTCTTTATAAATCTTGCTTGATCCAAGTTGGCACAATCACATTACCTGTTGATCTTATCTCTTTAAAGATACTTGCATTTGATGTGATTTTAGGGATTAATTGGTTAACCACTCATCATGCCAAAATTGATTGTTTTCGTAAGGTTGTTAGTTTTCATATTCCTAACCAACCTGTTATACGAATTCAAGAAACTAAACCACTAAAATCAGTCACTATTATATCAAGCCATAAAGCTATTCGTTTATTGAAAAACTGATGTCAAGCTTTCTTAGCCCATATTATGGACTTGAACCACAACACGTCAGATTTGAATAATATTCCTGTTGTTAGTGACTTTCCTGATGTATTTCCTGAAGAACTTCCCGGTCTACCCCCAGAACATGAAGTTGAATTCTTTATTGATCTTGAACCGGGTACAAAGCCCATTTCTAAAACCCCATATTGAATGGCTCCTATTGAACTTCAGGAGTTAAAAGTCCAACTACAGGAATTGTTAGTACATCGGTTTCATTCGTCCTAGTACATCTCTTTGGGGTGCTCCTGTTTTCTTTGTAAAGAAGAAAGATGGAAGTATGCGACTTTATATTGACTACCAGGAATTAAACCATGTCACCATGAAGAATAGGTATCCCCTACCACGCATTGATGACCTGTTCGACCAGTTGCAAGGAGCACAATTCTTTTCAAAGATCGATCTTCGTTCTAGATATCATCAGTTGAAGATTAAAACTGAGGATATTCTGAAGACTGTCTTCAGAACTCGGTACGGGCATTATGAATTCTTAGTCATATTTTTTGGATTGACTAATTCTCCTGCTGCCTTCATAAATATGATGAACCGTGTATTCAAAGAATATTTGGATCATTTCATTGTTGTCTTTATTGATGTCATCCTCATTTATTCCAAAAGCCGTGAAGATCATGAGCACCATTTGAAGCCACTACTTCAAAGACTTCGTAACAACAAGCTATATGCCAAGCTGAAGAAATGTGAGTTCTGGCTTAAGGAAGTAGCATTCCTTGGGCACGTGGTGCCAAAACATGGAGTATCTGTTGACCCGACGAAGATTGAAGCAATACAAAGTTGGGAGCAACCAAAGTAGGCGACCAAAGTGTGTAGCTTTCTGGGCTTAGTTGGTTATTATTAGAGATTCGTGGAAGGATTTTCTCGAATCACTACTCCGTTAACTCAGCTGACTTGGAAAGATGCAATATTCGTATGGAGCGAAGAATGCGAGAAGTGTTTCCAAGAGCTCAAGAGGAGACTTATTTCGACACCTGTTCTGACAATACCATCTGGTTCGGATGGATTTGTTATCTACAGCGATGCTTTAGGCAAAGGGTTAGGATGTGTTCTCATGCAACATGGGAAAGTCATAGCCTATGCCTCACGATAACTCAAAGAATATGAGAGGAATTATCCTAATCATGATCTGGAGTTGGCAGCAGTCGTTTTTGCGTTAAAAATCTGGAGACACTACCTATATGGGGAGAAAGTGGAGATTTATACGGATCATAAAAGCCTCAAATATTTTTTCACCCAAAAGGAACTCAACATGCGACAATGACTTTGGCTCGAGTTGTTGAAAGATTATGACCATAACATTCAATATCATCCTGGAAAAGTAAACGTTGTAGCTGACGCATTGAGTAGAAGATCGTATGCGGGTACGAGTGCGATGTTGTTAACACAAAGACCCATTTTGTACGACTTACAAAGGATGGAGAAGAGTTAAAGGCTCCAAGTATCCACATAATGATATCAAACACACGAGTAGAACCGACTTTAATCGATAAAGTTAAAGCTGATTAAGCCACGGACTTAGAGATGATACGTATGAAGAAGAAAGTACAAGAAGGTGTTATTCCAGAAGCAGGAATCGATGAAGAAGGAATACTTCGAGTCAACTCCAGACTTTGCGTTCCTAACGATTTTGACTTGAAGTATAGAATCATGATGGAGGCACACAACACACCATTTGCAATCCATCCTGGGAGTACCAAAATGTATCATGATCTTCGACATATATTTTGGTGGAGCAATATGAAGAGAGAGATCGCAAAGTTTATCTCGAGTTGTTTAACCTGTCAACGTGTAAAGGCGGAGCATCAAGTACCAAAGGGTCCATTGCAACCACTTAAGATTCTGAAATGGAAGTGGAAACATATTGCCATGGATTTCGTTACAGGTCTTCCCAAAGTTTCTCAAAATATAGATACGATTTGGGTTATTGTTGATAGATTAATCAAGTCTGCTCATTTCTTGCCTATACGTGAGACTTTTTCCCTTGAATGTCTTGCTCGTATGTACGTGAATGAGATTGTGAGATTGCTTGGCATGCCAGTATCCATAGTTTCAGATCGTAACCCAAGATTCACTTCACGATTTTGGGTTAACTTGCAGAAAGCTATGAGCACGGATTTACGATTCAGTTCGGCATACCATCCTCAAATGGGCGGGCAATTGGAAAGGACTATTCAAACCCTCTAAGATCTATTAAGACTCTGTCCTAGATTTCAAAGGAAGTTGGGATAAGTACTTGCCATTGGTGGAATTCTCTTACAATAACAGTTATCAAGCAAGTATAGGTGTAAGACCCCGAATTTTATGAAATAAAAGTATTCAATTTTTCTATTCAGTAAATGGTTAAATTGATAAAAGTTAAAGTTAAGGGTGATATATGAAATTTTTTTTCAAAATACGCAAGGGTATAAAGTATTCATTATTGTCAGGGAATATTCGTTTGGTCGTGGAATATTCTTTCGTCTTTCAGAATATTCGCATTTACTGCGGCCAGCCATGCCTATTTGTGGGTCCCATAATGAATAACTGCTTTATGAAGAAAACGACAAAACTAAGTTTTTATAAATAACGACGTAATCGTTACTCAAGTAACACCATTGGAATACCCTATTGGTAAAATAAAGTAATACGCGTTTGTTGCACAAGAAGCACCGCCAGATTACGAGATTTTGAATTATTGATTCTTACGTAAGAAGGCACTACTCAATAATTATTACGGTAATTACTGCTTCAATATTTTATTTTATTGATTCAATAATTGATGCGTTGATATTTTATATTATTGTTGTTCAATAATTGTCACGCACATGATTCTCATTATCGGATCAATAATTCATATTATTTGAATAATATTATTAGATAACATTATTGGCAATGTCTAGAAAGTTACATCAAGGAGAGGTTTGGTCACCTAATCGCTGCTTGCCAAGAAGGAGAAATTTTATTGAAAGCCCCTCTTTCCGGAACCGCCTTTGGTTGTCATTATTGTGATTCTATAATATTATTTATGAATAATTAATTATTGATTTATATGACAATGAAATATTTATTTGATGTGGATATAAATGATGGATTTATTTATGTGGTTATAAATGAAGGAATTAATGTTGAGGTATTTTATCAAGATTTTTTGTCGGATTGGAGGTATTAAAAGATCAAATCGGTGTTCTTACAAACTTTATTATGTGAGTTATAATTTTTAATCGACCGCTGGATCGTTGGGATTTTTGGATATGTTATACATATATAAGTTGAGTATATGTTCACAAATTTTGAACCGTTAAAATGAACATATAATTTGTTATGAATTTTAAGAGGTGATTGATTCGAAATTAGGTTATAAATGATTTTGGTGGAAAATTCTAGAATTGGTGGGCCCCACTTTTGGTTGGTGAGAAATGTGCTCAATTGAATTTTCAAATGTGGTGGGTGGGAATAGTAGCGAGTAAAGCCATCGAGTTGCGAGTTAAAGTCCGCTTCAAGCGCTAAACATTTTCCTATAAATAGAAACTAAGTTAGAATTGAAAATCACACCGTAAACAAGTTTTCTCTCTTCTCTCTATATTATCGAGCGTATTCTTGTGAGTATTTTGAGTATACTTTGAGTATTGTTAGACGGTTGCAAGTTCCTTCAAAGACTATCATCCTGTTTCAACTAGAAGTCTTGTCTTTTCGAGGTAAGGGATGTTATTTTCTTCTCGATGATATATATTTCTTCAATATCATTATCTTTGAAATATTGGTTGGAATTTTTATCAAATTTGGAACTTTTTCATGCTCGGGTTACTTATTCATGAGTTACTATTCACGAGTTACTATTCATGAGTTACTATTCACGATTCTTACTATTCACGAGTACTATTCATGAAGCGTGAAGATGTTTTTTTTTTTCGTGGAATTTCTATCTTTTTGGTGTCTTGAGTTACTATTCACGATACTGACTTTATTCACGATATATCTGACACACTATTCACCAAAAAATGAAAATTTTTCTTTTCGCTCTAAAATATCTATTCTACGGATACTAGCTTTGATTGTATCCATGTTTTTATCATTCTTGAATTTTACACCACTATGATTATTTTTGAGGTATTTTTGGACGTGGATAAAACCAATGCAAAGATGAATGATTTCAGAAGAATATCTTTGGCCCAGAGTGCAAAGATGAACAGTGTTTAAATGAACATGACTAATGATGAATATCTTTGCTTGATGGTGCAAAGATGAATTATTGATGAATATCTTTTGCTCGTAATGCAAAGATGACTTTGTTGTTGAATATCTTTACAATTTCTAAGAAGTGCAAAAGATGAATTATTGATGAATATCTTTTGCTCGTAATGCAAAGATGACGACATTGTTGAATATCTTTAGCACATTAGTAGTGCAAAGATGAATTATTGATGAATATCTTTGGCTTGTAATGCAAAGATGACTGTTGTTGAATATCTTTAAATTTCGTAGTGCAAAATGATGAATTATCGATGAATATCTTTGGCTTGAATGCAAAGATGACTCGTTGTTGAATATCTTTATCCCAGAGTGTAAAGATGAATGTTGATGAATATCTTTGGCCCGTGGTGCAAAGATGAATTTATTAGTATGATTATGAACAGAAGCTGTGATTTGGTATAACCATGATCTTTGATGTTTGAGGTAAAGACAAGTGATAAAAATTATCTTTGTCTTGGATGAGAAAGGAATTTAGAACTACAATTACGATTATGAAGTTATACACGTGATTGTGGGCCGAATTGTTGATTGATGTTACAGGATAAAACATTGTTGGTGGATTTTAACATGGAGAAGACAATAGACTTTATAGTCTATTCGACTCTTCTAATGGATTGCTCATTCAACTATGCAACTATGGTTGAAAAGTTTTATCATCTACCATATGTTCTAAATCTCGATTTATTATGATGAAGACTATTGATAATTTATTTATCTTTAGTCATAATATTCTTTATCGAGCTAGTTGTGCTCACCTTTTTGTTTCACAATTCTTTTCGTGTAATAAAAGTGTAGTAGGGTCGAATGGGGATAGCGAGGAATAGAGTGGTGGTCTATAGATGTTGAGGGTGAGGTGAATTTAACTTGAAGGGTGTTTTGTCACTATCATACAAGATGTCTAATGACATACAACCTCGTGTTATCATAAGACATGGTTGTGCTCATCCACTTGCTGAGTATATTTACAAGCACTACCTATATAATCTTGGTGTTTGTTTGGAGTATAATACCCAATTAGAGACAGTGGAGATAATGATATGTCAAGAGAAGACTCACCATTGGGAAGAATATGATAGTAATCTTCTCGCTTTTCTTTGGGGTTTATTAATCAACCAAGGATAATTCAATTACCATATGATATCTACCATAACCTAAAAGCATGGCCTCCCATGTATGAAGGTTTCTTTGAGCACTTCCCAAAGATTCTAATTTCTAAAACAGTTTTTGACTATACCTTTATGTAAGGTGTCATTGTGACGTGCTACAGTTGGTATATATTTGTATCCAAACTCACAGCATATGTGTTGTTGTATTTTGCATGAAATTATTGTAATAAAGTTGTAGTTGTTTTTCGCACCATATATTTGGCGACTAAGAATGGGTTGGATGGAATGGACCTATTTTGGGGTTGTTACATTTGGTATCGAGCTTAGGGATACGATCTCCGGAGGAGATCGGGAATAGAACTAGGAGGGGAGAGATGAGTAAATCCTTCGCTAAGTGTGTTACCTAAGCTTATTTGTTGGTCGTACCATAATATCGAGATATTATGTGATATGTTAATTTGCTCAATTAACCTTTGTTTTGAAGTCGTATTCTAGAATGATATCCGAAATACGAGAGATGAAAGCAATGGAGAAATCATGATGATGAGGGGAGATAGAATCTAAATGAAAACAAGGTATTCTCAACTCTTTGAAATACCGAGCACGTAAATTTTTGGGGACGAAATTTCATAAGGAGGAGATTGTAAGACCCCTAATTTTATGAAATAAAAGTATTCAATTTTTCTATTCAAGAAATGGTTAAATTGATAAAAGTTAAAGTTAAGGGTGATATATGAAATTTTTTTCAAAATACGCAAGGGGGTATAAAGTATTCATTATTGTTTGGGGAATATTCGTTTGGTCGTGGAATATTCTTTTACAGCTCGGGAATATTCGCATTTACGACGGTAGCAGCTATTTGTGGGTCCCATAATGTAATAACCGCTTTATGAAGAAAAAACGACAAAACTAAGTTTTTATAAATAACGACGTAATCGCTATCTGCTAACACTGCTGGAATACGGTTGGTAAAAATAAAGTAATACGCGTTGTTGCACAAAGAAGACACAGACATTACAAGATTTTTTGATTATTGATTCTTACGTGAAGGCACTACTACTCAATAATTGTTACAATAATTATCGCTCAATATTTTATTTTATTGATTCAATAATTGATGCGTTGATATTTTATATTATTGTTGTTCAATAATTGTCATCTGCCATGATATCTCCATTATCGATCAATAATTCATATTATTTGAATAATATTATTAGATAACATTATTGGCAATGTCTAGAAAGTTCATCAAGGAGAGGTTTGGTCACCTAATTGCTTGCGCAAGAAGAGAAATTCTTATTGAAAGCCCTCTTTCCTCGAACCGCCTCGTCATTGTCATTATTGTGATTCTATAATATTATTTATGAATAATTAATTATTGATTTATATGACAATGAAATATTTATTTGATGTGGATATAAATGATGGATTTATTTATGTGGTTATAAATGAAGGAATTAATGTTGAGGTATTTTATCGGTATTTTGTTTGGATTGAGGTATTAAAAGATCAAATCGTTGTTCTTACTTTTATTATGTGAGTTATAATTTTAAATCGTGACCGCTGGATCGTTGGGATTTTTGGATATGTTATACATATATAAGTTGAGTATATGTTCACAAATTTTGAACCGTTAAAATGAACGATAATTTGTTATGAATTTTAAGAGGTGACTGATTCAGAAATTAGGTTATAAATGATTTTGGTGGAAAATTCTAGAATTGGTGGGCCCCACTTTTGGTTGGTGAGAAATGTGCTCAATTGAATTTTCAAATGTGGTGGGTGGGAATAGTAGCAGGTAAAGCCATCAGGTTGCAGGTTAAGTCTGCTTCGGCGTGCTAACATTTTCCTATAAATAGAGAGCTAAGTTAGAATTGAAAATCACACCAGAAACAAAGTTTTCTCTTTCTCTCTATATATCGATCGGCGTATTCTTGTGAGTATTTTGAGTATACTTTGAGTATTGTTAGATTTGTGCAAGTTCCCTTCAAAGACTATATCCTGGTGTTTTGACTAAATCTTGTCTTTCGAGGTAAGGGATGTTATTTTCTTCTCGAGATGATATTATTTCTTCAATATCATTATCTTTGAAATATTGGTTGGAATTTTTATCAAATTTGGAACTTTTTCATGCTCTGGGTTACTATTCATGAGTTACTATTCACGAGTTACTATTCATGAGTTACTATTCACGAAGTTACTATTCACGAGTACTATTCATGAAGCGTGAAGATGTTTTTTTTTTTTGTTGGAATTTCTATCTTTTGGTGTCTGAGTTACTTATTCACGATACTAAGACTATTCACTATTCACGAATCGATTAATATTCAATTTAAAAAAAATGAAAATTTTTCTTTTCGTCTAAAATATCTATTCGGATACTAGCTTTGATTGTATCCATGTTTTGATCATTCTTGAATTTTACACCACTATGATTATTTTGAGGTATTTTTGGACGTGGATAAAACCAATGCAAAGATGAATGATTTCAAGAATATCTTTGGCACAGAGTGCAAAGATGAGCAGTGTTTAAATGAACATGACCAACTCGATGAATATCTTTAGCCGATGGTGCAAATGAATTATTGATGAATATCTTTTGCTCGTAATGCAAAGATGACTGTTGTTGAATATCTTTAAATTTAGGTAGTGCAAAGATGAATTATCGATGAATATCTTTTGCTCGTAATGCAAAGATGACTGTTGTTGAATATCTTTAGCTTTGTGGTGCAAGATGAATTATTGATGAATATCTTTGGCTTGTAATGCAAAGATGACTTTGTTGTTGAATATCTTTAGCTTTGTAGCGCAGATGAATTATTGATGAATATCTTTGGCTTGTAATGCAAAGATGACCCGTTGTTGAATATCTTTAGCCTGTAGTGTAAAGATGAACTGTTGATGAATATCTTTGGCCCGTGGTGCAAAGATGAATTTATTAGTATGATTATGAACAGAAACTGTGATTTGGTATAACCATGATCTTTGATGTTTCAGGTAAAGACAAGTGATGAAAATTATCTTTGTCTTGGATGAGGAAAGGAATTTAGAACTACAATTACGATTATGAGTTATACACGTGATTGTGGGCGAGAATTGTTGATTGATGTTACTGAGGATAAAACATTGTTGGTGGATTTTTAACATGGAGAAGACAATAGACTTTATAGTCTATTTGACTCTTCTAATGGATTGCTCATTCAGCTGCAACTATGGTTGAAAAGTTTTATCATCTACCATATGTTCTAAATATCTGATTTATTACTGATGAAGACTATTGATAATTTATTTATCTTTAGTCATAATATTCTTTATCGAGCTAGTTGTGCTCACCCTTTGTTTCACAATTCTTTTCGTGTAATAAAAGTGTAGCCGGGTCGAGCGGGGGATAGCGAGGAAATAGTGGTGGTGGTATATAGATGTTGAGGTGAGGTGAATTTAACTTGGAAGGGTGTTTTGTCACTATCATACAAGATGTCTAATGACATACAACCTCGTGTTATCATAAGACATGGTTGTGCTCATCCACTTGCTGAGTATATTTACAAGCACTACCTATATAATCTTGGTGTTTGTTTAGAGTATAATACCCAATTAGAGACAATGGAGATAATGATATGTCAAGAGAAGACTCACCATTGGGAAGAATATGATAGTAATCTTCTCGTTTTTCTTTGGGGTTTATTGGGTCAACCAAGGATAATTCTGTGGCCATATGATATCTACCATAACCTAAAAGCATGGCCTCCCATGTATGAAGGTTTCCTTGAGCACTTCCCAAAGATTCTAATTTCTAAAACAGTTTTTTGACTATACCTTTATGTAAGGTGTCATTGTGACGTGCTACAGTTGGTATATATTTGTATCCAAACTCACAGCATATGTGTTGTTGTATTTTGCACGACAATTGTTGTAATAAAGTTGTAGTTGTTTTTCGTACCATATATTTGGCGACTAAGAATGGGTTGGATGGAATGGACCTATTTTAGGGTTGTTACAATAGGCGTGGCTTCATTTGAGACGTTATATGGACGAAAGTTTCGTTCTCCAGTATGTTGGGACGAGGTGGGTGAAGCAACGTTGTTGGGACCAGAATTAGTACGCATGACTACAGAAAAGATTCAAATAATCCGGCAACGTATAAAAACCTCACAAGATCGACAAAAGAGTTATGCTGATCTTCATCGAAAGGCGTGGAATTTAATATTGGAGATCATGTCTTTATTACGTATTGCTCCATGGAAGGGAGTTACAAGATTCAGGAAGAGAGGAAAGCTTAATCCACGATTTGTTGGTCCATTTGAGATTCTTGACCGAATAGAAAATGTGGCCATAGACTCGCGATTACCTCCAAGCATGTCTCGTGTTCATAATGTTTTCATATATCTATGCTTCAGTAAATATGTGAAAGACCCAAACCAAATTATTGTGTTTAGAACCGGATGAGATAGCCAAGAAGATTTAACGTATCGACGATGTAATTACTGTCAGATATTGGATATGAAAGAGCATGTCCTACGAACAAAGGTTATACCACAAGTCAAGGTTTTGTGGAGGAACCATGCTATGGAGGAAATGACCTGGGAGTTGGAATCGTAAATGAGAGCGAGGTACCCTCACCTTTTCGAAACACTAGGTACGTACGTCAATTTCGAGGAGGAAATTTCATAAGGAGGGGAGGTTGTAAGACCCCAACTTATTATAAATAAAATTGAATTTTTTCTATTCATTATCTTGAAATAATAATTAGTTAATTTGTTATAATACTTTGGTTATGGGTGAAATGTGCAAATTTTGCAAAATAAGCAAGTGGTTATAAAATATTTATTTTTTGTCGGGGAATATTCGTTTGGTCGTGGAATATTATTGTTGTCGGGGAATATTCGTACGACGACGCATCTATTTGTGGGCCCCATAACAGAATAACTATTGGATGAAGAAAACGACAAGTTTGAGTTTTTATAAATAACGACGTAGTTGTTACCGTTAACACAGTTGGAATACCCGTTGGTTAAAATACGATGTACGGCGTGGTTGCACAGTAGCACACGATATTACACAATATTTTTGAATTATTGATTTTTACGTAAGAAGGCACTACTCAATAATTGTTATAGTAATTATTGTTCAATATTTTATTTTATTGATTCAATAATTGTTGCGTTGATATTTTATATTATTGTTGTTTCAATAATTGTCATTACACAGTATTTCCCATTATCAGATCAATAATTCATATTATTTGAATAATATTATTAGATAGCATTATTAGCAATGTCTAAGGAAGTTCTGTCTAGGAAAGGGGTTTGGTCACCTAATTGTTCGCCAGTAAGGAGAAATCCTTATCGGAAAGCCCCCTCTTTCCTGAACGACGACTGTTATCATAATTATAATTACGTAATATTATTTGTGAATAATTAATTATTGATTTATATGATAAGAAAATATTTATTTTATGTGGATGGATAGGGAAATATTTATTTTGTGTGGATATAAATGAAGGAATTAATCTTTGAGGTATTTTATCAGTATTTTGTCGGAATGGAGGTATTAAAATCGTCCAGTATGTGGATTTCGGGCATTTTTCGTTTGGAATTTGGAAAAACTTAAAGCTAAAAAGTTGTAGAGAATTCGATCTCCTATGGAATGGATATAAAATTCGTATTTTTTCTGATAAAATGGCTATTTATTATGAATTATTGAAGTTTCGGAAATAAGTATTTTTATTTAAAAACATGGTGGGCCCCACTTTTGGTTGGTGTAGAAAATATGTGATGAATTGGTGGGACCCACTAGAGGTGGCTGATAATTTGGTCTTGGTTGGTAACTTAGCATGCGTAGAAATGTTTTATTATTATTTTATTAATTTAGTCTCCTTTGGCGTTCTAGCATTTTCCTATAAATAGGCGCTTAGGTTAGAATTGAAAATCACACCAGAAACAAGTTTTCTCTCTCTTTATATTATCGAGCGTATTTTGTGAGTATTTAGATACTTTGAGAGTTGCTATTCAGTGCAAGTTTTCTTTGGCTTTACATCCGATATTCCGATCAGAAATACTATTATTTTAAGGTAAGGGGAAGTTATTTTCTTCGTGAATGATATTATTTCTTTTAATATCATTATGCTGAAATATTGATATGAATTTTATTGTGGAATTTCTACCTTTTTGTGTTGGGGTTACTATTCACGTATACGACACTATTCACAAATACGACACTATTCACCGAAAAATGAAATTTTCTCTTTTTCGTCCTAGATGTCTATTATAGTTACTATCTTTGATTGTATCCATGTTTTAATCTTCATTCTTGAATTTTACTCCATTATGTTTTATTATGGAGTATTTTTAGACTTAAATTATCTAAAGTACGAATCTCTAATCTTTGTCCTTTTATCTTACTGGATTCGTTCTCTAAAATGTTTTTCATCATCCTCAGTGCTTAATGGTGATACTTGATGAATATCTTTGGCTTTTAATGCAAAGATGAATGATTACCAGATGAATATCTTTGGCCCGTAGTGCAAAGATGAACAGGTGTTGAGATGAACATGACCAACTGGTGATACAAATGAATATCTTTGGCCCGTAGTGCAAAGATGAATATTTGATGCATGATGTATATTGATTGATGTTACAGGGATAAAATATTGATGATGGACTTTTAAATTCATAGATGATAGTAGATTTCATTCTCTACTTAACTCTTCTAATGAATTGTTATTTCCGCTGCAGTTGTTGATCTAAAACTTGTTGTCTATTATATTCCATCATATTTTTACCTATTGAAGACTAAGGATAATTTGTTGTATATTATCTTAGTCATAATATTCTTTACTGAGCTAGTTGAGCTCACCCTTTTCCTTTTTGTTCCATTTTCTTCTCGTAGAGCGAGAATACAAGCGAGGAACCAATGGGGTATAGAGTGATGGTCCTAGACAGTTGTTTTAGCAGTCCTCACTATTTTTGTAGAATAGTGCATCAATAATTATAATGAGGACTTTATTTGGGTGTGGATATTGTGGCGCCCCCAAAATTAGGTATTCATCTCCCAATTTTGAGTCGCCAAATACATGGTACAAAATACAAATAAAACTTAATTATACAGCTGTCGTGTAAAATACGATCACAGTTAACTGTGAGTTTTAATACAATGTATGTAACTCTCATGATGCAGCAATTACTGTAGCAATAATGCAGTATAACTGAGTGACTTCTTACGTAAGCATCAATAATCAATACCGTGTGCTACTATGCAACCACGCGTATTACTGTACTTTTACTATCGGGTAGTTCAACAGTATTAATGGTAAAACCTCTGCCGTTATTTCCAAAAAATATTTTTGTCGTTTTCTAACTACGACAGTACTTCCGTTGTGGTTTCACCAATGATTGTGCCGTCGTACGGATATTCCCAACAAAAAGAATATTCCCCGACCAATCGAATATAATCTGACAACTTGCATACTTTGCAAAAAATTTTGAAATACTACCCACAACTATAATATTATATCAATTCCACACTATAATATTTAAAAAAAATATTTCGAGAAAATTAAATATTTATTCATAAAATATGGGTTCTCACAATCTCCTCTCCTTATGGAGATTTGCCCTCGAAATTTACGTACGTACCTGATAGTTTGAAGAGATGAGAATACCTTTCTTTCTTTTTGGATTGTACCTTCCCGGTTATATCCTCTGTATCATATTGCTCATCTCCTGTATTTCAGATATCATTTCTAAAATATACCTTCAAAACAAAGGTTAATTGACATATCACAAATTGTCAACTTATCAAGTAAAAATTTTAGCTTAGGTAAGTCACACCCTAGCGAAGTATATTACTCGTCTATCCCCTCCTAGTTCTAGACTAATATCTCTGTCAGTGACCATATTCCTATAACATCAATCAACAATTCCTGTCCACAATCATATGAATAAATCATAATCATAATTGTGATTCTGAATTTCTTTTCGCACCCAGGAAGAAGATAATTTACATCACCTATCTTTACCTGAAATATCAAAAATTATGGTTATACCAAATCATAATTCCTGCTCATAATCATACTAATAAATTCATCTTTGCACTATGGCTAAAGATATACAACTGTATAACCAATAAATAACAGTATATCAAATGACATATACAATACGACATACTTATCTAAAGTTCTCAATAAAATTATTTCCATACTATATAGGGAGAACCTCAACAGCTATAGACCACCGTTCTATTTCCCTGTTATCCCCGCTCGACCCAGCTACACTCTCATTACCTGAAAGGAATTGTGAAGCAAAAGGGTGAGCACAACTAGCCCAGTAAAGAATATCATGACTAAAGATAATTACATTATCAATAGTTTTCATTAATAATAACTCAGAGATTTAGAACATATGGTAGATGATAAAACTTTTTAACCATAGTTGTAGCGGAATGAGCAATCCATTAAAAGAGTCAAATAGACCATCAGGTATGTTATCTTCTCCATGTTAAAAGTCCACCAATAATGTTTTATCCCTGTAAATGAACCGCATCATCGAATCATCCCTGCACTACGGGCCAAGGATATTCATTAAATCATCAATGGTCATGACTATACCGAATAATCCCTGATCATAATCATACCCAGTCCATGTAAGCCAAAGATATACAACAATAAAACCAATAATCAACAATCCATCTTTGCATGTAAGCCAAAGATATACAACAATAAAACCAATAATCAACAATCCATCTTTGCATGTAAGCCAAAGATATACAATTCAATAATAAACAGTCCATCTTCGCACGTAAACCAAAGATAACTTTTATCACCATATAAGCATGAGGATGATGACAATGATATAAACATTAATCAACTGAAAACAGGATAAATATTAAAGACTTTAAATTTATCCGAATATTATCAATCACATAATAAATTCATAATCTAATATTGTTAATATCATAACAATGTTTTAATCACTTCGTAAACTTATAAACAATTTATTTCAATTATTTACACTTTACCAAATAATGCATTTAATCATTCAAGAATGCCATACTCATAAGATTTCATTACCAATGATCAAATCCCTCATCAACAATATGCATATACCTTACATAGGATTTTCAAGCCATAAAATTCTTTTTTCCAACTTTGTTACTTCACATAACATATTTAACTCATTTACTCGTAACTAGATCATTTTCATGAAAAATACCAAATCAGTTCCAAAAATATTTCTTTTCTGGGATTTATCATGATATAGTCCCATAATGAAAATATATTTTTCTCGGAATTTTTAAAATTCATTTACTATTTTTCAAAAATTAATTTCTAATTAATTCCTTAAGAAATTATCTACCTCAAAGTTAACTCCAAAAATTCCCAAATCTTGGCAGGATCTTACACATGTTAATATTAGCTTCCAGTTTAAATTTCATGGTCATCGGAGTTATAAAACTCCTAATATAAGCGTTTTTCGTTTAAAAACCTAAATATTGAAATGGTCATAACTTGCTCATTTTAAGTCAGAATGAGCTCATTTTTGGACAGGAGGTACTTTATACCATAAAATTTCATGTCCCAAAAGGACAGATTTTTTCTCACAAATTAAGTGGCCGAAATAGCCCTTTTAAAAACGTGGGCAGTAGCTTTTTCGGTATTGGCAGCTTTGCACTCCTTTGCTAAAATCAGTCCACACGAAAATCTACCACACCTCTTCCAGTGATTCCACTTGGAAAGCTACAAAACTCATAGATCTAACTCTAGGACTTGACCACACTCAAAAATTTGAAATATACTAGGAGATATGTTCAATTTAATTTTGTGTTCTATTTTTACCAAAATCTGATTTTCAACCCTTTATGATATCTAAGAAACTTTCATGTTTTCACATAATAACCAACATAACTCATCATAACACTTACTAATACCATATATACCCATGATTTTCATTAGTCCAACGCTTTTATTATGACTCTCATCCTAATCAACGTAACCAGATTATTTCCACAATTTAATAAGGAATGAATATAAAGGATCATTCACCATGCATGCGATAGAGACCGCACAGACAGGTTATTCTCAACAGAATAATAAAGAAGGGAATCAGGTCAGGTGAAATTCACACCGACAGGATGTTCCAACAGAATAGTAAAGAATGGAATAATAGAAAAATTTCACTATGTATGCGGTACTTCGCATTTACAGGTTATTCTAATATACAATAAAGACAGAATAATAAAGATGGAACCAGGTCCGGTGTAAAACACACAGACAGGATATTCCAATAGAATATTAAAGAATGGAATAACAACAGACATCACCAAGTATACGGTAATCCACGTATACAGGTTATTCCAATAGAATAATAAATGGAACTAGGTCAGGTGAAATTCACACCGACAGGATATTCCGACAGAATAATAAAGAATGGAATAATAGCAGAATCTCACCATGTATGCGGTACTTCACATAAACAGGTTATTCCAACATAATAATATAGAATGGAACAACAGAGGGATTTCACCAAGTATAGGGTATGCCACTTATACATGTTATGTATAGGGTATGCCGCGTATACAGGTTATTCCAACAGAATAATAAAGAATGGAATAACAGAAGTTCTCTTCATGAATAAGAAAGAATAACACCCCTTACCATAAAAGAAACTGGATATAGAAGTAGTGAAGTAGCAGAATACTCTTCTTCTTTCTCTCTATAATTTTCTCTCTATAACTTCTCTCTATAATTTCTCTCTCTAGAGTTTCAATGAATTCGTAAGAAATAATGAAGGAATGAGCTTCTATTTATAGAAAAACTAAGAGTGGCTCTTGGTCTTAACGAAGGGTCAAAATGACTCTTGGTAATATTGAAGAGGCAACTACTATTTGCGAAGGTTAATTAACTCTTGGAACACCGAAGAGGCAAATAACTCTTGGAAAGCTGAAGAGTCAAATAACTCTTGGAAAGCTGAAGGGTCAAATAACTCTTGGAAAACTGAAAGGACAAGTTACTATTAAAACTCATGAATAGTAACTCGTGAATAGTAACTCGTGAATAGTAACTCTGACACGAAAAGTTCCCCAAATACCCGATTGAACAATATAACCTCCAGACATCAATTATTATCGAAATAAATGTCAATTTTCACTAACACAAATAATTTCAACACAATGGAACTATCAAATTCATCTTTAATCAACACGAACTTATCCATCATTAATATCATAACTTACAATATTTAACAACCAGGTCGTTCCCAGGAAAGAGGGGGCTTTCCAATAAGGATTTCTCCCTCATTGGCGCCGAATTAGGTGATCAAACCTCTCCTTGACAGAACTTCTAGACATTGTAAATATTGCAATTTAATAATATGAATAACTTTGTCATCTTAATTATTGATTTAATAATATAACATATTATGCACATGATACTATGACAATAATTGGATCAATAATATGAGAGATATGATGCAGCAATTACTATAGCAATAATGCAGTATAACTGAGTGACTTCTTACGTAAGCATCAATAATCAATACCGTGTGCTACTATACAACCACGCGTATTACTATACTTTTACTATCGGGTAGTTCAATAGTATTAATGGTAAAACCTTTGCCGTTATTTTTATAAAATATTTTTGTCGTTTTCTAACTACTGACAAGATTCTTAGCTTAGGGTTTCACTCATGATTGTCTTGGTCGCATGCGGATATTCCCAACAAAAAGAATATTCCCCGACCAATCGAATATAATCTGACAACTTGCATACTTTGCAAAATTTTTTGAAATACTACCCACAACTATAACATTATATGAATTCCACACCATAATATTTAAAAAAAATATTTCGAGAAAATTAAATATTTATTCATAATATCTGGGTTCTCACAGATATTGTCTAGAAGACAATATTTGTATTTAAACTCACAGTATGTGTTATCGTATTTTGCACGACAATTATAATAATAAAGTTGTAGTTATTTTCTGTGCCATGTATTTGGCGACTCAGAATGAGTGATGTATACCTATTTTGGGGGCATCACACTTCACACCAGAACCATAACCAAGAAAGATGCATTTCTTTGCTCTAGGTTCGAGTTCTCCCTCATTCACATGTGCATATGTAGGACAACCAAATACCCTAAGAGATGAATAATCTGCAGGATTACCTGACCAAACCTCTTTAGGGGTCTTATATTGAAGGGTTTCGACACATAAAATGCTGCAGAAATTAACCAATGTAAAGACAATTCCGAAACCCTAAAACAGGATCCATGCAAAAAATAAATTAACTCAGTGGTTAGAAATTATACCGATTATGAAAATAGAATTGATGTGCTCGAATCTCCAACGCAATCCAAATGAATCGCGCCTCTACGGTATCCATGAATGAATCGTAAATACGATCTGCGATAAAAAGGCTATGCATCTACTAGCCACAAGGATGAGGATTTTCCTTTTGAAGCTATTTTACATCTAGCTCTCTCGCTGAGGTTTTTAGTTATGATGATTATTCTAATATGGGTACTACACGTATCATATATATAGTGGTTAAAAGGAATTAATCAAAACCACAAAATAAAATACGAATATATATATATATATATATATATATATATATATTTAATTAATTACTTAATTAATATACCTATATAAGTTATCCAATTAATTTAAATACTATCAATCATATTGACATATTTAAATTTTTACAATTTAAATTAATTCCCTTTTAATTACGTTACATGTGTGTGATCTTATAGGTTATTATTACGTTGGCAATAATTTTAAAATCATATTATAAAATTATAAGCGTAACGATGGCACATCTAGTAATGCATCAACTCTTTACCCAGTAATAATAAGATCGATGATTAATCAACCTTTTAAATGACCCTAATGTTTGATGTAATTTAATCCTTTATATATCCTAGATTAAACTTGAGTCGTGGAATGTGTATACTCTTCGTAATTTAATCTATGTTTTCTTGATCAATAGTAGGTATATGAAACAAATCACTATTTGAGCATGGTCATGCATTTCATAGTCTACTTTCGATCGAGAAACCTATGGATATCACCCCTGTCATACATAGGAGGTTAAATTCCATCTAGATCACTATATTTCTCACATGATTCATGATGTACCCAATAATCACCTTTATAGTCCACCTATTAAAGGTGACCTTTAATAATATCAAAGTACATAAATTCCCTTGTAGTAATATATATGATTTTAGGTGGGAGGATCATTACATCATTGTCACTATGATGAATAATGGCTAATGACACTTATATTATAATGCTCCATATAGAATTCTCATGGTGGATGCATCCGATTACATCGTTCTCTAACATTACCTATGCATTGACAATATCTCATATATTTATGGCCCGATGAGATTTGGTCATCGATCGATCCACGGACTAGTCTCGATGCATCATTGTTGTCCATCAACAATTATACTTTCATAAGGGACATTTAAAACAATGATACTAATTATAATTATATAATCTCATGTTCAAGTCACATACTTGAAACTATATAATTTGTATCACTATTGTAAGGAATTTTATTATGTTAACTTTTATATAACATAGTAAATAAAACCATAATAAAACCATTCATTTATTCAATCAAATATAATATCAAAATGCTAAGCAATTGTATCAAATAATTGGCCTCTAGGGCATAAACTCTAACATATATTCTATAGCTGTGTAAGGAGAATGATTCACCAAAAAAGAAGTTTTGTTCACTATTTCTGCCCAAAATTCCTTGCCTAAACCTGCATTTAACAACATGCACCTAGCCCTTTCTATCAAGGTTCTGTTCATCCGTTTTGCAACTCAATTCTGTTGCGGTGTCTTCACAACTATACGATGCCTATCAATTCTTTCATTCTTGCATAACTCATTGAACTTAGTCTCACAAAACTCATGGCCATTATTTGTTCTAAACCTCTTAATCCGCTTTCCTATCGCTTTTCAACCAAAGTCTTCCACTATTTGAAAGTCACAAAAATGTCATTTTTATGTTTCAAGAAGTAGACCCAAACCTTCTTGGAATAATCATCAATGAAGGTTAGCAGATAATGTGCATCGCTACCTTTGGAAGGAACTCGTGAAGGGCCTCAAAGGTTTAAATGAATAGTCCAAAGTCCCCTTTGTTCTATGAACCGAAGTCTTGAAATTAACTCTCTTTTGCTTCCCCAAGACACAATTCTCACATAAGTCCAACTTTCATATTTTTTGTCCAGACAAAAGACCTCTTTTACTCAGAGCATCTATGTAAAATCCCAAATTTTACGAATAAAGATTTAATTTTCTCAAAATATTTTTTTCAAAATTATGGTGTGGATTTGAGATAATGTTATAGTTGTGGGTAATATTTATAAATTTTGAAAAATATGCAAGTTGTTATATAATATTCGATTGGTTTCTGGGAATATTCTTTTTTGTCGGGGAATATCCGTATGCGATGATACAATCATTGGTGGACCCCTATTAAATTATTATCATTTGGATTGAGAAAACGACAAAATATTTTTTATGAAAATAACGGCGGAAGTTTTACATAGAGGCCAATTATTTGATATAATTGCTTAACATTTTGATATTATATTTGATTGAATAAATGAATGATTTTATTATGGTTTTATTTATTACGTTATATAAATGTTAACATAATAAAATTCCTTAGAATAGTGATACAAATTATATAATTTCAAGTATATGGCTTTAATACGAGATTATATAATTACAATTAGTATCATTGTTTTAAATGTCCCTAGTCGAAAGTATCATTGTTGATGGGATAACAATGATGCATTGAGACTAAGATATGGATCGATCGATGACCAAATCTCATTGGTCATAAATATATGAGATATTAAGTCAATGCATAGTACATGTTGAGAACGATGTAATCGGATGCACCCACCATGATAATTCTATATAGAGCATTATGCGAAGTGTCATTAGCAATTCTCATAGTGACAATGATGTAATGGTCCTCCGACCTTGAATCACTATATTACTACACGGGAATTTATGTACTTTAATATCATCAAATGTCACCTTTAATAGGGTGGACTATCAAGGTGATTATTGGGTACATCATGAATCGTGTGAGGAATATGAGTGATCTAGATGGAATTTAACCTTCCTATATATTAGGGGTGATATCCATAGGCCTCTTGATTGAGTAGGATTATGAAATGCATAGCCATGCTCAAATAATGATTTATTTCATATAGTCTACTCATTGATCAAGAAAACTCAGATTAAATTATGAAGAGTATGACACATTCCATGACTCAAGTTTAATCTAGGATATTAAGGTTAAAAGGATTAAATTTCATTGAAACAATGGTCACGAAAAAGGTCAGATCGAATCATCGATCTTATTATTACTGGGTAGCAGTGATGCATTACTAGATGTCGCCACTCGCTTATAATTTTATAATATGATTTTAAAATTATTGCCAACGTAATAATAACCTATAGGGTCACACACATAGAACGTAATTTAAAAGGGAATTAATTTAAATTTTAAGGATTTAAATATATTAATATGATTAATAGTGTTTAAATCACTTAATTTAAATTAAAAGGATAATTTGTATATATGTATATTAATTAAGTAAGACTTAATTAAGATATATATATATATATATATATATATATATATATAAATTTGGATTTTATTAAATTAGGTTTTGAATAATATTTTTTAATGGCTATATATATGATATGTAGCAGCCATTTTAGGTATTAATCATAAACCAAAAACCCTAGCCGCTCTTAGAAAGAGACTAGAGAGAAATCATTTCGAAATCCTCATCCTTGGTGGCTAGTACCGCAAATCCTTCTTGAAAGTAGTATGCACACAAGCCAATCATGTTTGATGATAAAGCATATACTTTGTAACAATCTTATTCATTTATTAATAAAAAGTATTAATTTATTAAAGGCTTTTAATTATCTACATGATGTTGTTTTATAATATGTGATAAACCCATAGTTTTAAGCAATGCTTTTAGAATAATGATGATGATCATTCTAATGAGATCTAAATTCTTAGAAAGCTTAAAACTAAAATAGTTCCTAATCATTGATTACTAAATTGGGGATTAGTGAATCCGGATAGATTGGTACATACGTTGCTTGCTTTCATTGGATGAGGATGATTGATCTCATGATCATTTGTGTGAAGACACTAAAGTAAGTATATAGGTGCTTATTAGAGAATAAGTTCATTTGAACGTTGGCTCGCTAAGGAATACCTAATGGAGTTTTACTTGCACTCATCAATAGAATTTCAGTAGTGATAGTAGTCTGAGTGATCCTTGACTTGAGATCATCATAGTATCTTGTGTATGATGAGTTATACTTTGACTTATTCCTTAAGACCCTTAGGGTATATCAAAGGGTATGCTTGGGTATAATAAGTTGTATACGTGGAGATAATGTATGATCAATAAAGAATCTACCACTTATTAAAAGAAGAGAAATGTCCTATGTGATTCGATAAATGACAACCCAATAGTCCTTGGCCAAGGCAGAATGAAATTAGAAAGGAGTTTCTAATTTGCATTATTTGGTGTTGTGCATTTAAGGATCGAAATACATATAATTAAATAAAATAAGACTTGACAAGAATTCCATGTCTTATATTTAATTGGGACATTGTATGGTGGAAGGATTGAATTGTCATGCGGTAACTATTTACTCAAAGGTTCTTTTATGATTAATGTTGAAATCTATATTATCCGGAAAGTCGTTGATCGCTGGGAGAAGCTTATCCCTATTGTAGAATAAATATTATTTATTTAAATAAATTAATTGTTTAATTTATTTATTTAAATAAGATTATAATTGTTCTAATTGATTTATTCACAACCGCTTTAATATGGAGAACCTAAAGGGTCACACCATAAAAGGAAGAATAATTATTTAAGAAGTTAATGGCATAATCGTAATAATATGTTATGTATATTTAATTTAATCTATGGTGATAGAATAAATTAAATAGCTTAATATTATTATTTAATATTTTAGAAATATTAAATATAAATTAATAAGAGGAGTCTTATTAATATTATTACAATTATTATTATTATTTTAATTTCTAAAGAGAGTTTAGAAATTAATTTAATATAAAAATACTCTCATTTATTCCTAATAAGATTAGGAGGAAAATTAGTTAAAGGAGTTTAATTAATTATCCCTAATAAGATTAGGGAGCCCAATTAATTAAAAGAGTTTAATTAAATAATACCTTATTTTATTAAATAAGGTTACCTGATATCTTTATAAGATGAGTCTTATATCAGATATCAAAATATACGTAATAATTCCAATGGTTGGAGAGTACGTTCCTTTTCTATAGAGATAGAAAAACTAGGGTCTAGCCAACCACCCATCTTCTTAAATCTTTTTCTTCCTTGGTGGATCACCTCTAGAGGCCAAACACTTGGGTGGCTATCGTTGATCAAAGGAAGGAACCAAACCCGGTGGATTCAAGTTGAGCGCTGAAAAGGATTGAGGTGAACTTGTACTGAGGAAGCTTCGGATCTTCAAGGGTATGTTTCTTATTCATCTTTTTCGCTTAATTAATAATTATGCATAAAGGGTGATCCGGTATTTGGTTTGTAAAATTTTTAAACTCTGATTTTTACACGTTTCAGCACTTTTTATGCAATTTGATTGCGTTCATGAATATTACAAACCTAACAGTGGTATCAGAGCCAAACTTTTATGCGAATTATTAATTGTTTAATTTGATATGTATATTGATATGTGTTTAGAACAATTTAATTGGGCATAATTTATTGTATAAAATTTATCCAAAAAAAAAAAACACGAAATCTGTTGGCGTTTTTTTTTATTTCGGTAATTTTTTTCCCCTCGTTGTGCCATATGCGTGGATTTACGCATGGACGTTAATCGTTACAGGTGATTCTTTAAAGGGTTCATGGAGGTTATTGTTATACTTATATAATAGTCATATATATGCCTATAATTATGAAGCATCATGGTTTGTTTGCTTCGGTTTGTAATAGTCATATATGTGTCTGATGTATTATTACTTCGAAAATATGCATTCCGTACCATGCGGTTATATTATATATATATAATATATTATTCTCAATTATTTTATAATTAAAATAAAAGTTTATTTTAATTTTAAAATAAAAGGTTTATTTTAATATTAAAATAAAAAAAAAGTTTATTTTAATTTTAAAATTAAATTTCATGCTAACTAATTAGAGTTGGAATTGGATTCCATGATAACTAATTGGAGTTGAAATTGTATTCCATGTTTCCTTAAATAAAGGAGTTTATTTAGATATGAAATAAGATTTCATATTATTCAAAATAAAAGTGTTTATTTCATGAATAGGAAAGAAATCCTAATTTCCTTAAATAAAGGAGTTTATTTAGATATGAAATAAGATTTCATATTATTCAAAATAAAGGAGTTTATTTGTGAATAGGAAAAAGAATTTGTGTTTCCTTTAATAAAAGTTTTTTTTATATATATGAATTGGATTCCATAATTAATTAAAATAAAGGAGTTTATTTTGATTAAAAGTTTTGATTAAAATAAAATAGTTTATTTTATTTAAATTGGATAAATTAAAATAAAATAGTTTTATTTTAATTTAAATTTGGATTAAAATAAAGGAGTTTATTTTGATTCAAAATTAGATTTTATACTAACTAATTTTGCCCATTAAATGATATCAATATATATATTAAATGTTTATTATTCATGAGATAATGTTATTTATTGATGCATATGATGATGTGTATGATAATAAATGGGATTGATTATGGACTATCGACCAATGTGATTGGATTTTATTTTAGTTGGATGCATGAATGTATGAGTTTTATTAAATGGGGTCTCATGCATCGCCTTCTCTAATTTTTCTTAATGTAAATTCTATCTCTCTCCTATGTACTTTCCTCCTGATCACGATCAAGGTTTCTATTTATTTTAAATAGTTTTGTAATAGGAATATTTAGAATTATTTTGAAGAATTGGAGATCAAGGGATAAGAAGCGCATGAAGATCCGTTTGTAATGGAGCCCCGATTTAAATGTAATAGTTATATTTAAATATTAATTCTTGCACCCCTAGGGTTTGACCTTTTGGTTCACTTGGTGGCTCTAGTGAACCAAACTAGAATAAAAGTCCATAATCAATCCAGGTAGAATATAGTATTCTATATGTGCATGCTTATACTATATATATTATATATATTATGCAAACATGCTTCGCATGTTCATTAATATAACGCGTATTTTATATATATATGCGTGCAGCTAAACAAACAAGATGAGATAAATTAATAACAAACCCCTCAAATTTTTTTTATATATTATGTCCTAAGCGTTCAAAGATATTTGGAATATCGAACGTTGCCTTTTAGCATGATAAAATTAATAGAGCATTAAATATTTAATATGAGTTTGTTGTGTCACCACAAGGCAAGTATTAAGTATTTAAGATGTTAATTTATCACATTTGATGCTTATAAAGAAAATTGAACAATATTGTTTTGTTGTGTCACCACAAGGATGATATTTTTCTTTTTTGAATATATGGAGTGCTAGGTTGGACTTAACTTGGATAATTTTGATTCAGATGTGCCACCACTTGATCAAAATAATCTAAGAGGCAAAACACAAGGAGTTGCATGGTTGATGTAATTGACAAGAGTTGTCTACCTATTTATTTATATATAGTTTGTTGTGTCACCACAAGGCTATATACATTTGAAATGAGATCCTTATTCTCACTAGCAGATCTTTAATTAGATTTTGCTTAACTATATATATTGAGGTAATATAGTTTGAAGAAAATAGTGGGAGATACCAATTTAAAACAAGACCTAAATTATTTTGGTAATTAATAAAAGAATGTATGTTAAAATGTTGTTAATTACAAATTCATTTACGTAATTTTACAATGTCTAAAATTACTATCACCGCGAAGCATATTAGATGCTAAATTAATCGGGCCAATCAATTAAACGGATTGGTTAAGGAAATTGAGAATAGTTCTCATGGCTGAAAAGCTATCTTATATCCTTAATATGCCTATCCCTGCAATGGTTGCAGACAATGCCTCTGAGGAAGAGATTGCTACTTTTAGAAAGTGGCAAGATGATGCACAGTTGTCTCAATGCATCATGCTCGCATCCATGAGTAACGAGCTTCAGCGTCAGCATGAAACTATGGATGCTCCTACTATATTCCTGCACATCAAGTAGTTGATGGTGAGGAAAGTAGGAAAGATAGATATCAGATATCTAAGGAGCTCTTCCGATCTAGAATGACTGATGACACTACAGTACAGATAAAAGTCCTTAACATTATCAATTTGATTGATCAATTAGGACAACGAGTTTTGTCATGGATGGAAGTTGAGCCAAGATTTGATCTTGCATTCACTCCCGGACTCCTTTCACAATTGTTGTGAATTTTTCATATGAACAAGCTAGATATCAGCCTTGCTGATTTGCTTAACATGTTGAAAATGTTGAGAGTGACTTTCCAACCAAGAAAGATCATGTCTTACTCGTAGGGGCCAAAATATCTTCTGAAAAGAAGAACGATTCAAAGAAGGTAAATAGAAAGGCATTAACAAAGGATAATAAGAACAAAACTGATACGGATAGCAATGGAGTTTGCTTCCATTGCAATAAGCCTGGACACTGGAAGGAAACTGCGAGAAGTATCTTGCAGAGGCTAACCAAAGAAGCTTAGTGAAGTTTCGGTTATAAATACAAATTTGTTCATGATTTAAAATAAAATTTTCTTTTTAATCAAGGTTCTACTTGGGTATTGGATACCGACTTTGGTTATCATAAATATAGATTTATGAAGGGACCAAGCGAAGTAGAAAGTTAAACAAGGTAAGTAATCCTATGTGTGGGAAATGAAGCAAAGGTTCTTGCATATTAGCCATAGAAACTTATAGTTTAGCAATGCCTACTAGCAAATCTATTAAGTCAATAAGTTGTTATTGTATTCCAGCTTTGTTAAAATATTATTTCCATTTTATTGTTGACAATGAAATCTTTGGTATTATAATTAAGAACAATTGTTGTTCTATTTATAATAATAATGTTTTGTATAGAATCGAATATTACTAATAAATTTTGTATACTTGACTTACATGAAAATAATTTTGCATATTGAACAAATTAGTATAAGAAAATGAGATAATCATTCAAAGAGTTGAATGTGTGTATTTGTTTGAATACAAGTATGAATTATTTGAAAGGTTCAAAGAATTGAAGTGAAACAAATTTGCAAAAGTATTAAGACTCTTTGATTAGATCAAGGAATAAATACTTGTGCAATAAGTTTCTAGATCATCTCAAATGGTTTTCTCATAATGGACACCTCACGATACGTAATAATTGATTGATGTATCCGAAAGGAAAAATCGTACCTTGTTGGACATGGTGCGGTCCATAATTATTTTACCGACATTCCAAAGATCCTTCAGGATCATGTCCTAGAAATGGTTGCATATCTACGAAAAGGTAACCTCAAAATCCATTCCAAAGACTCCATAAAAGTTATGGAGAGGGAGGATTCCTAATCTTAAGTATGTTAAGATAAGGGGTTGTCCAACTTATGTGAAAAATGTTTCAAAGGATAAGCTTAGGACAAGATTTGACAAGTGCAGATTTGTGGAACATCCTAAAATAAGTTTAGGGTATATGTTCTATAATCCTACATAGCAAAAGGTGTTTATTGCGAAACACGCTACCTTCTAAGATAAAGGTGTTTATCATTGAAGGGGCTAGTGGGAGGATAATAGATCTTGAAGAGTTCAAGAACCACAAAACACTATAAGTCAAATAAGAGGAACTCTATAGATAGACTATCAGATCACAACCTAATCGTAAATCGGAATAGTCCAAGATACCTAGGAGGTATGGATTCATCATAGATGATGATGATGAGGTACACATCATAGAAGATGATGATCCAGTTACATACGATGAGGTAAGAGTTCTAGTGTGTACAAAAGGGACAGTGGGAGCGCTGTGACATTCTTAATATTATATGTTGATATACTACGGATGAGGAACGACATACTAATGCTACAATCAGTAATGATAAAGTTGTCTAAACATTCCTCCATGAATGGTTTGGGAAGAGTATCTTAATTGGGGATAAAATCTATATAGATAGATACAAGAGGATGCTCGACTTAACCCAAGGAACATATATTCATTTGATGCTAAAGTTGTTTAGCATGGCAAACTCCAAGAGATGTCTCATGTCGATGAGCTATGGAGTGTATCTCTCTTAATAGTCCCCATAGACTACTGAAAGGAGAGGTCGCATGAGTGACAATCATGCATGCAATGAAATGTACGAGACCTGATGTTGATCACTCATATTATGGAGAAGTTCACTATGAGTCGCTGAAAAACATCTTAAAGTGCTTAACCCAAGCACTAAGGATGTGATCATATTCATGGTGGGTCTTAATTAAAACTAGAGGGCTTAATGGACTCAAGTTTTTCGATGCACTCAAGATGACGAAAATCCACTTTAAGGTAAAAGCGTTATATTGAATAGTGGTGCGTTGAATTAGAAAGGTTCCAAAACAAAGAAAGAGTTCTTTGGTTTAGTGATAAAGACAAAGTATATAGCTATAAATGAAGCTCTACAAGTTGATTGTTTGGATGAAAAGTTCATTACGTAACTAGGAATAGTTCCTAAGTCTCATCTTGGATCTAAACATGTGTTGTGGCACTTTCATTTGATTATTAGAATCATTGAAAGATGGGAAATCACTATAGAGATAGTGGACTCTCATGAACAACATTACATATCCATTAACTAAAGCTTATCCAACAAAGGGGATAATCGTCACTTAGAGAAGAATAGTATGAGATACCATGATTTATTGGCTTTAGTGCAAGTGGGAGATTGAAAGTAGTATGCACACAAGCCAATCATGTTTGATGATAAAGCATATACTTTGTAACAATCTTATTCATTTATTAATAAAAAGTATTAATTTATTAAAGGCTTTTAATTATCTACATGATCTTTGTTTTATAATATGTGATAAACCCATAGTTTTAAGCAATGCTTTTAGAATAATGATGATGATCATTCTAATGAGATCTAAATTCTTAGAAAGCTTAAAACTAAAATAGTTCCCAATCATTGGATTACTAAATTGGGGATTAGTGAATCCGGATAGATTGGGTACATACGTCGCTTGCTTTCGTTGGATGAGGATGATTGATCTCATGATCATTTGTGTGAAGACACTAAAGCAAGTACGTGTAGGTGCTTATTAGAGAATAAGTTCATCGAACGCATTGGCTCGCTAAGGAATACCTAATGGAGTTTTACTTGCATTTGTCAATAGAATTCTCAGTAGTGATAGTAGTACAAGTGATCCTTGGACTTGAGATCATCATAGTATCTTGTGTATGATGAGTTATACTTTGACTTATTCCTTAAGACCCTTAGGGTATATCAAAGGGTATGCTTAGGTATAATAAGTTGTACATGGAGATAATGTATGATCAATAAAGAATCTACCACTTATTAAAAAGAAGAGAAATGTCCTATGTGATTCGATAAATGACAACCCAAGTAGTCCTTGGCGGCGGCGAATGAAATTAGAAAGGAGTTTCTAATTTGCATTATTTGGTGTTGTGCATTTAAGGATCGAAATACATATAATTAAATAAAATAAGACTTGTGATAATTCCATGTCTTATATTTAATTGGGACATTGTATGGTGGAAGGATTGAATTGTATCTGCAAAACTATTTACTCAAAGGTTCTTTTATGATTAATGTTGAAATCTATATTATCCGGAAAGTCGCTGATCGCTAGGGAGGCTTATCCCTATTGTAGAATAAATATTATTTATTTAAATAAATTAATTGTTTAATTTATTTATTTAAATAAGATTAGAATTGTTCTAATTGATTTATTCACAACCGATTTAATATGGAGAACCTAAAGGGTCACACCATAAAAGGAAGAATAATTATTTAAGAAGTTAATGGCATAATCGTAATAATATATGTTATGTATATTTAATTTAATCTATGGTGATAGAATAAATTAAATAGATTAATATTTATTATTTAATATTTTAGAAATATTAAATATAAATTAATAAGAGGAGTCTTATTAATATTATTACAATTATTATTATTATTTTAATTTCTAAAAGAGTTTAGAAATTAATTTAATATAAGTACTCTCATTTATTCCTAATAAGATTAGGAGGAAAAATTAGTTAAAGGAGTTTAATTAATTATCCCTAATAAGATTAGGGAGCCCAATTAATTAAAAGAGTTTAATTAAATAATACCTTATTTTATTAAATAAGGTTACCTGATATCTTTATAAGATGAGTCTTATATCAGATATCAAAATATACGTAATAATTCCAATGGTTGGAGAGTACGTTCCTTTTCTATAGAGATAGAAAAACTAGGGTCTAGCCAACCACCCATCTTCTTAAATCTTTTTCTTCCTTGGTGGATCACCTCTAGAGGCCAAACACTTGGGTGGCTAACGTTGATCAAAGGAAGGAACCAAACCCGGTGGATTCAAGTTGAACGCGAAAAGGATTGGAGGTGAACTTGCAGACACGAGGAAGCTCGGATCTTCAAGGGTATGTTTCTTATTCATCTTTTTCGTTTAATTAATAATTATGCATAAAGGGTGATCCGGGTATTTGGTTTGTAAAATTTTTTAAACTCTGATTTTTACACATTTCCGCACTTTTTATGCAATTTGATTGCGTTCATGAATATTACAAACCTAACACTTCTTCTACAGATCGTAGGACGATTTTCGGAGCGTTCGTGTGGAATTGTAGAGGCGTGATTCATTTGGATTGCATTGGAGATTCGAGCGCATCAATTTCAGTATCACAATCTGTATAATTTCTAACCACTGAGTTAATTGATTTTTCGCATGGATCCTGTTTAGGGTTTCAGAATTGCCTTAAATTGTTCTATTTTCGCTGTGCGTTTCTGTGCCGAAATCCTACAAAAAGTACAGTAATACACGTGGTTGCATAGTAGCACACGGTATTGATTATTGATGCTTACGTGAGAAGTCACTCAATTTTGTTCAATTATTGCTACAGTAATTGTTGCATAGTATCTCACGTTATTTGATTCAATTATTTTTGATATTTTATATATTATTAAATCAATAATTGAGACGGCAAAGTTATTCATATTATTAAATTGCAATATTTATAATGTCTAGATGTTCTGTCAAGGAGTGGTTTGGTCACTTAATTGCGTGCCAATAAGGAGAAATCCTTATCGGAAAGCCCCCTCTTTCCTGGGAACGACCTGGTTGTTAAATATTGTGAGTTATAATATTAATGATGAATAAGTTCGTGTTGATTAAAGATGAATTTGATAGTTCCATTGTGTTGGGATTATTAGTGTTAGTGGAAATCGACATCTATTCCGATGAAAATTGATGTCTGGGGGTTATATTGATAAATCGGGTAATTAATCGGATAAATGAGCAATAAATTGCTACTAATTCACATGCTTATATAACTGTTTGTTCACATGTGTGTACTATTGAGTCACATTCACTTACTATTAGGGGAGTTGGTGCAAAATTGATAATACTTGCATGACTAAGTTAAAAATAGAGGTATAGATGGAGATACTATACTGTAATTCGTATTTTCACATGATTATAACTATTAATTCACATTATTAAACTATTGAATCACATTATTTACTATTAGGGGAGGTGGTGCAAGTTTGATAATACTTGCAGGACTAAATTAAAAATGAAGAAAAAGAGGAAGGTATTATACTGTAATATTTCGAGCCCCAAAACGTGCAATTATTGAAACTATATTTTTCTATAAATAGAAGCTCATTCTTCCTTCATTTCTCACCAATTCACTAAAGCTATAGAGCAATTATTATAGAGAGAAAGAAGAAGAGAAGTCTGCTACCTCACTATTCCAAAGATCAGCTTTTTTAAGGTAAGGGGTATTATTTCTTTCAGATTCATGAAGAGAGCTATTGTTATTCCATTCCTTATTATTCTGTTGGAATAACCTATATACGCGGACTACCATATACATGGTGAAATATTCTGTTATTCCATTCTTTATTATTATGTTGGAATAACATGTCTATGCGAAGTACCGCATACATGGTAAAATTCTTCTATTGTTCCATTCTTTATTATTACGCCAGAATATACGTGCGTAAGTTTACGCATGACCTGTTCCATTCTTTATTATTACTTTTCTATTACGTGACGTACGCACGACCTAGTTCCATTATTTATTATTACTGTTGGAATAACTCATGCATGCGATCTATCGCATGCATGGTGAATTCTTCTATTATTCCATTCTTTATTATTCTGTTGGAATAACTTGTCTATGTGGATTACCACATGCATGGTGAATAATCCTTTGTATTCATTCCTTATTAAATTATGGAAATGATCTGTTTACGTGGATTACCGCATGGCGAGTGAAAATCCATTTGCAGTTTCGTAATTTTTCTGATCCTCAAAAATTTTGGAAAAATTTGAAATGATAATTTGATGAGTTTTCTATATTGTGTCCAAAGATGGCGATTTTTGGATGTATAGATTAAGAGTTATGGATTTTACGGGAAAAAACTATTTTAAAAGTAAACCCTTATAACTCTTTGTGGTTAACTCCAAAATTAGTAAAATTTTTATTGGGAGTACATGTATATAAAAGGAGTATACCCTGTAAATTTCGGAATTTTTGGACAAAAGTACAATTTATGATAAATGTCTAAATATTCGGCAGTTTTGGCCATATAAAAAATAGTAAATGAATTTTAAAAATTTCGAGAAAAATATATGTTCAATATGGGACTATATTCTATTAAATCCCAGAAAAGAAATATTTTTGGGACTGATTTGGTATTTTTCATAAAAATGAACTAGTTATGAGTAAATGAATTAAATATGTTATGTGAAGTAACAAAATTGAAAAATAGGATTTTATGGTTTGGGAATCCTATATAGGGTATATGCAGATTTTTGATGAAGGATTGTATCATTGGTGATGAAATCTTATGAATATGGCATTTTGAATGATTAAATACATTATGTGGTAAAGTGTAAACAATTAAAATAAATTGTTTATATGTTTAAGAAGTGATTACAATATTGTTATAATATTAATAATATTAGATTATGAGTTTATTAAGTGATTGATAATATTTGGATAAATTTAAAGCCTTTAATATTTATCCTTGTTTTCGTTTGATTAATGTTTATATCATTGTCATCATCCTCATGCTTATATGGTGATGAAAGTTATCTTTGGCTTATGTGCAAAGATGGACTGTTGATTATTGGTTTTATAGTTGTATATCTTTGGCTTACGTGCAGAGATGGACTTGGTATGATTATGACCAGGGATCATTCGGTATAATCATGACACCGTAATGTTATAAACGATGTGGTAAAAATCCTCGATGGCACATAGTGCATTGATGGGCGCTTTTGGTATGATTATGACCAGGGATTATTTGGTATAGTTATGACCATTGATGATTTAATCAATATCCTTGGCCGTAGTGCAGGGATGATTCGATGATGTGGTTTATTTATTAAGCTAAGTCTAAGCGATAAAAATTGATGAAAACATTCTAAATCATAGAAGATAGTAAATTTCATGCTCTACTTGACTCTTCTAATGGATTGCTTATTCCGCTACAGTTAAACTTGATGTCTATTGTATTTTATCAGTTTAACACTGTTGAAGGCTAAGGATAATTTATTCTGCATTATCTTAGTCATAATATTTCTTACTGGTTTAGTTGAGCTCACCCTTTCTTTCATTGTTCTCTTCAGGAAATGAGAATATAGCTGGGACGAGTCGGGGAATGGAGTGATGGTCTAGGATAAATGACTTTACTAGTCCTCACTATTCTACGGAATAATGTGATAATAATTGTAATGAGGACACCATTGAGTGTGGATATTGTCTAGATGACAATATTCTTGTTTAAACTCTCAGCTATGTTTTGTCGTATTTACACGACTGTTGTATATTTAAGTTGTATTTGAATTTATGTACCATGTATCTGGCGACTAAAGATGGGTGATGTATACCTGTTTTGGGGGCATCACAATCCATGTCTTTTTCATTTATATGGCCTAACCTCATATGCCACAACCTGGTGGTGTCGTCTGCAGTAACTGAAGAACAAATTGCATTTGAATCTATAGTTGTAGAACCCTCCAACTTATATAAAGTACCAACCTTGATTCCTTTCATCAACACAAGAGAGCCTCTACTAATCTTCATAACTCCACCTTTAGTTGTGTACTTACACCCATTTTCATCTAGTGTACCCAAAGATATGAGATTTTTCTTCAAACATAGAACATATCTAACATTTGACAATGTCCTGATTATGCCATTATTGTGACGCCCCCAAAATAGGTATACATCACCCATTCTGAGTTGTCAATACATGGCATGTAAAACAACTACAACTTTATTATTACAACAAGAAAATTGTGAGTTTGAATACAAATATTATCTTCTGACAATATCTATACTCAAATAAATCCTCATCACATTTATTGATACATTATTTTACAAAAATGGTGAGGACTACTAAACAATTCTTTCTAAAACCTTCATTCCATACCTCACTAAATGTACTCGCTTATATTCTCGCCTCTGAGAAGAAAAATGGAACAAAAAGGAAAAGGGTGAGCTCAACTAGCTTAAGAAAAGAATATTATGACTAAGATAATATACAACAAATTATCGTTAGTCTTCAACAGGAAAAATCTAATAGAATACAATAGACAACAAATTTTAAATCAATATTCATAATGAAATAATAATTCATTAGAAGAGTTAAGTAGAGAATGCAAACTACTATCTTCTATGTATGAATTTAAAAGTTCATCGCTCATCCTTTATCCCCTCGTAATATCAATCAATATACATCCGAATCAAATATTCATCTTTGCACTACAAAAGCAAAGATATTCATCGATTAATTGGTATGTTCATCTAAACACTGCTCATCTTTGCACAACGGGGCCAAAGATATTCTTCAAAATCATTCATCTTTGCACTCTGAGCCAAAGATATTCAATAATATCATCATTTAAGACCGAGGATGATGAAAATATTTTTAAAGAAACGAATCCAAAGAAACAAAATGACAAGGATTAAGGATTAAGGATTCGTACTTTTGTTTTATCCACGTCCAAAATATACCTCAAAAATAATCATAGTGGTGTAAAATTCAAGAATGATCAAAACATGGATACAATCAAAGCTAGTATCCGAATAGATATTTTGGACAAAAAAAAAGAAATTTTATTTTTCTATTGAATAGTCTTCAGATATCGTGAATAGTCCAGATATCGTGAATAAGTAACTCAAACACCAAAAGATAGAAATTCCACAAAAAACATCTTCACGCTTCATGAATAGTACTTCGTGAATAATAACTTCAATGAATAGTAACTCGTGAATAAGTAACTCATGAATAAGAACTCCCGACATGAAAAATTTCCAAATTTGATAAAAAGTTCCAACCAATATTTCAGCATAATGATATTGAAGAAATAATATCATTTGAGAAGAAAATAACATCCCTTACCTCGAAAGATTAGTACTTCTAGTGGAATCTGGATATAGTCTTTGAAGGAAACTTGCACCGCTAACAATACTCAAAGTATACTCAAAATACTCACAAGAATACGCTCGATAATATAGAGAGAGAAAACTTCAGTTTCTGGTGTGATTTTCAATTCTAACCTAAGCACCCTATTTATAGGAAATTGCTTAGAACACCAAAGCAGAAAATTTAATAAATTAATAATATAATTATATAAATTTCCTACGCATGCCTAGAATCTGATTTCAGCCATCAAACACATGCCACATTCTAGAAAAAGTAAGAAAAACGTTTTTCTAATTTTAAATATTTTAAACTTCCAAAAATCAATTATTTCGGAGCTTCGGAACTTCAATAATTCATAATAAATAGCCCTTTCATCAGAAAATTCGAATCTTGCGAGTTTTTATAGGAAATTCAATTCTCTACAACTTTGCAGAAGAAAGTTTTTCCAAATTCCAAATAGAAATTGACCGAAATCCATAAGCAGGCGCGATTTTACGGTTTATAATCAAATTTCGATCGATAAATGGGGTCCACCGACATGTTTAACATGTTTTAAACATTTATTGCAACAAAAATACTCTTCCTCCTCAGATACTCATATATCCCACATTCGTTGTAAAAATATCACCATTATTATATTACTAAAATATAATAATATATTTAAATGAATTATTTTATCAGAAAAAGATAAAATTTCAATTTTCAACAATTGTCACATTAAATTTTTTCTCCATCTATATCCACATAAAATCAATATTTTCCTCATCATATGAATCAATAATTAATTATTCACAAATAATATTACGTAATCACAATATCGATGACCGTGCGCCCAGAAAGAGGGGCTTTCCAATAAGAATTTCTCCTTCTTGGCGCAAGAATTAGGTGACCAAACCTCTCCTTAGATGAACTTTCTAGACATTACCAATAATGTTATCTAATAATATTATTCGATAATATGAATTATTGCTTCGATAATGAAAAATCTTGTGTAATGACAATTATTGAACAACAATAAATATAAAATATCAACATGAACAATTATTAAATCAATAAAATATTTTGAACAATAATTCTCGTAACCATTATTGAGTAGTGCCTTCTTACGTAAGAATCAATAATTGGTGCGATACCGCAATCTTCGTGTTTTTAACCACCTAGTATTTTAACAAGATAATAAGCTGTGAATAACTACTGTTGTTATTTTTAAACAACTTATATTTGTCGTTTTCTTCATCCAATCGCTTTCAGTTATGGGGCCCACACATGGTCACTGCTGCCGCATTTAATATTCCCCGACAAAGATTTAAATATTCCACGACCAAACGAATATTCCCCGACAACAATGAATATTTTATAACCACTTGCTTATTTTGAAGTATTTGCGTATTTTACCCTTAACTATCCACATTAATCAAATCAACCCTTACTATTTCAAAATAATAAATAGAGAAAATTAAATTTCATTAATAATAAGTCGGGGTCTTACAATTATGCATCTTAATTTTAATTTTAATAATGCTAATTACTTTACATTTAGAATTATTTCCCATCAAAATAATTTCACCGTCAAATTGTTTATATGTGGAGAACCACATATGATAAGAACACCCATAATCCAAAATTCAGTCACTGCTAAGTCTTTCTCTGTACATCATCGACTACTAACAGAAGATCATCACTATCCTCAACAATACTAGCTTGAGCATGCTTTCTTGCCCCCTGATTTAGCTGGTTCTGCACATTCTGTCCACTATGAATCTAGCTATGATTGTCTCTTCTATGTTCTTTATTTTTTAACTTTGGACAATTATGCTTTATATGCCCCTTTGCATGACAATAGTTACAACTAAAATTTTCTTTTGAACTTCTCTCAACTGACCTGTCTTTGACAACAATCCAACACCTTGATCATCACTTTTCCCAAAGTCATCTCAGAATCTAATTTTTGTTTACTCATAAGATTCGTCTTAACAACCTCAATTGAGATAATGTCTCTACCATAGATCATAGTGTCTCTAAAGTGCTTATATGAAGAAGGTAATGAGACTAACAACAATAAGGCTTGATCATCATCATTGTAAGACCCCAACTTTTATGAATAAAGATTATTTCCTCAAAATATATTTTGAATATTATGGTGTGAATATAATGTTATAGTTATGGGTAATATTTATAAATTTTGCAAAGTAAGCAAGTGGTTATATAATATTCGTTTTAACAGGAATATTAGTATATGACCAAGACAATCATTGATGGACCCATAACTAAGTATTATTACAGTAAGAAAAAAGCGGCGTAATTATCTTTTATAAAAATAACGATGGAAGTGTTACCGCTTAAACCTGTTGAAATACCCTAGTAGTAAAAAATCAAGATGTCTGGCGTGGTTTCATAAGAGCACATAATATTGGTTATTGATGTTTACGTAAGAAGTCACTCGCTTATACTCAATTATTGCTATAGTAATTGCTGCATCATATCTCTCATATTATTGATTCAATTATTGTCACAGTATCATCTGTATAATATGATATATTATTAAATCAATAATTGAGATGACAAAGTTGTTCATATTATTAAATTGTAACATTTACAATGTCCAGAAGTTCTGTCAAGGAGAGGTTTGGTCACCTAATTGAGCGCCAATAAGGAGAAATCCTTATCGGAAAGCCCCCTCTTTCCTGGGAACGACCTGGTTGTTAAATATTATGAGTTATAATATTAATGTTGAATAAGTTCGTATTGATTAAAGATGAATTTGATAGTTTCATTGTGTTGGATTTATTTGTGTTAGTGGAAATCGATATTTATTTCAATAATAATTGATGTCTGGAGGTTATATTGTTCAATCGGGTATTCGGGGCACTTTTTGTGTCGGAGTACTATTCACAAGTTACTATTCACGAGTTACTATTCATGAGTTACTATTTACCCGGTTACTATCCACTCTAGTATTGTTCACTCGGGTATTTGGGACACTTTTCATGTCGGGGTACTATTCACCCGAAAAATATATTTCTTTTCGGTCCAAATCATTTTTTGGTACAATATTATTCCATGAGGAGATGTGCTTTAATTTTTCGAATCAGTTGGTTGAAATTATAATAAGAAATCAATATGGATCGTTGGTTTAAAGTTTTAATAGTAAATCAATATGGATCATTTGGTTTAAAGTTTTAATAGTGAATTAGTATGGATGAATTGCTTTAAGTTTTAATAGTAAATCAATATGGATGTCTGCTTAAAAAGTAAATCAATCTGGACCGCTTCATAAATTAGTTACTATTCAATCCATTCTCCTATAAATAAAAGCTCATTCCTTCATTATTTCTTACGAATTCAATCAAACTCTAGAGAGAAAATTATAGAGAAAGAAGAAGAGAAGTCCTCTACCTCACTTTTCCAATATCCGCTTTCTTCTAAGGTAAGGGTATTATTTCTTTTATATTCATGAAGAGAGCTATTGTTATTCCATTCCTTATTTTTCTATTGGAATAATCAGATACGCGACTACCGCATACATGGTGAAATTCTTCGTTATTCCATTCTTTATTATTATCTTTGAATAACTCCGCTCATCTAAGCACCGCATACATGGTGAAATTTTGTTGTTATTCCATTTTTATTATTTTGCTGGAATACCCAATACATATGCAATCTTTACCGCATACATGGTGAAATTCTCATTATTATTCCATTCTTTATTATTCTCGTTGGAATATCCTCGCTTAAGTAAATTTACTTTGACACGGTTCCGTTCTTTATTATTATTCTATTGGAATATCCATGCTTGCATGCAATTACGCTTTGACCGGGTTCCATTATTTATTATTATGTCTAATATCCTATCTCGTGCGCGTTTGTGCACGACTGGTTCCATTATTTATTATTCTATCGAATATCACATACGCGGCGCTTCGCACGACTGGTTCCATTCTTTATTATTCGGTTGGGAATAACTCGCTCTGCAGTAGTCTATCGCACGCATGGTGAATCCTTCATTATTCCATTCTTTATTATTCTGTTGGAATAACCTGTCCATGTGGATTACCACATGCATGGTGAATGATCATTTGTATTCATTCCTTATTAAATTGTGGAAATGATCTGTATACGTGGATTACCGCATGGCAGGTGAAAATCCATTTGCAGTTTCATATATTCTATTATACTCACTTGGTTAAAGTTTTGGCTTCTATACTCCATGAAATTAGTAGAATATCCTGGATATTTGCGCTTCATCCAGTATCTTTTCATGAAAATATTCTTCTGAGCATTCTTGAATTTTTCTCCACAAAGCATTATCATGTTGACAATTTGGACATTGTTGGTTCCTGGATAAATTAATTCTTGAACTTGTTTTATTGAATTATTATGTCATTGTCATCATCCTCATGCTTATATTGTAATGAAAGTCATCTTTGGCTTAAGTGCATAGATGGACTTAGTATGATTATGACCAGGGATCATTCGGTATAATCATGACCTGTAATGTTATAAATGATATGGTAAAAGTCCTCAATGGCCTGTAATGCATTGATGGACAGTTTTTGGTATGATTATGACCAGGGATTATTCGGTATAGTCATGACCATTGATGATTTAATGAATATCCTTGGCCCGTAGTACATGGATGATTAGATGATGTGGTTTATTTATTAAGATGAGTCTCATCGATAAAAATTGATGAAAACATTTTAAATCATAGAAGATAGTAGATATCATGCTTTACTTGACTCTTCTAATGGATTGCTTATTCCACCGCAGCTTAAACTTGATGTACATTGTATTTTATCGGTTTAACATTGTTAAAGACTAATGATAATTTATTCTCGCATTATCTTAGTCATAATATTTCTTCTTAGGCTAGTTGAGCTCACCATTTCTTTCAACGTCCTCTTCGTGAAATGAGAATATAAATTTGGGATGAGTCTGGGAACGGAGTGATTCGTCCAGATGATAGTATTAGTAGTCCTCACTATTCTCATTAAATAGTGTGACAATAAATGTAATGAGGACTCCATTGAGTGTGGATATTATCTGCAGATGACAATATTCTTGTTTAAACTCTCGGTTTATGTTTTGTCGTATTTTACACGACAAACATTATTAAGTTGTCAGTTTTTTATTTTGTACCATGTATTTGGCGACTCAAGATGGGTGATGTATACCTATTTTTGGGGCGTCACAATCATCATCATCATCATCATCATCATCATCATCATCATCATCATCATCATCATCAATCTTAACATCAATATTCTACAACTCAATTACAATTGAATTAAAATCAGTGATATAAGATTTGATTTGAGTACCTTCTAACATATGCAAGGTGTAAAGACGTTGTTCAAGTCTCAATCTATTGGTGAGGGACTTCGTCAAATAGATAGACTCTAATTTCTTCCACAAAGCAGGAACTATAGTTTCCGCTAACACCTCCTGCAACACATAATTTGAAAGGCACAACTGAATTGCTGAAAGTGATTTATCATCCATAGTTTCCCATTCTGACTCAGACATCTCGCTAGATTTCTTCGTCTCCCAATCCGTATCAGTTATATCTACACGCTTCATTGGCTTCCCTACAATGGCTTTCTTGAAGCCTTGCTAAGTAAGAACAGCCTTTATCCGAACTTGCCAAAGACTGAAACTAATATTCCCATTGAATTTGTCAATATCAAATTTCGTTGATGAAGTCGAACTCAACGCCATAGTATGGATCGATAATAACCAAGCTCTAATACTAGTTTGTTATGACAAACTATGTCAAACACAATAAATCAACGCAGAAAGATAAAGACAATAACACAAGGTTTTACGTGAAAAACCAAATAGGAAAAAAACCACGGAGAAGACAGAAGAAATCCACTAAATAAATATTTAAAGAGTACAAGATAAAGAGAGAGAACTATGAGACTTCTTAGAATGTTTCTGAATGTCTCTATTCCAAAATCCTAGCGCCTATCCATAGAAAAATCCATAACCAAATATGATTAGAAATACTAAATTGAGTATAGTTAGAAAAGATAACTTTCCTAAACCAAAACAAATTCTAGGTAATACCTAAATCCAAATCCAATAAAAATTTATGTCATACCCAACACTTCTCAATATAATTTCTTTCAGTAGATGAGAGTTTTACTTAAATATCATGATATTTGATCTCTATGCATATTAAGTATGTCGTTTTTCTCTTGGATAATGCTAGGAGTCCTCATATTTTTGAATCTCAAATGTGTCACACATTCACATGTCATCACTGCATTGATTTTTCAAGATCATCTTGGATTCTTAGCATTCATCATATACCAATACAATGATAACACATGAATTTGAGACAAATATGAGATCCTAAATTTGAAATTTTTATACAACAGTTAAGGCATAATATAGCCATGAAAGTGCCATCAAAAGCTAGCTGTTTAAGAGAAAGCATGGTTATCAAGTCGTCGCCGAGGCGAAGCTTAGGCGTCCAGTCGGTGAATATTAGGAAGGTGTCTAGGTGACTTGGATGACTAGATGGCTAAGCGGTTAAATTGGACATAGCGGGTGTGGTTCGATCCGAAACTTAAATAGGTTAAAAAAGAGAGGTAAAGTTTGACTGAAACTTAATCGGTCGATCGTGATTTGCAAGAGCAGAGAGGGAGAGAGCATCCGAGGGACTCACCTGCCGAGGCGTCGACTCCGATAGTCCGGTATGTTTCCTTTTCTTCTTCTATTATTTTACTCTTCTTCTTCGTTTCTTCAGTTCTTCTAGTTTCTCTTCTTCTTTTTTTCTTTCTGTTCTACTCTTCTTCTAATTTTTCCTTTCTCTTTTAGGTTTCACCATTCCTGAGAATTAGAGGAAGAAGAAGAATGGTTGAGATGTTCGAAGCATTCACAATTCACACATTGTTTTTTTTTCTTTCTATCGTAGTTTCTATAAGCATTTCCACACTGTTTTTTCTTTTTGAGCATCTACTGGTGTTCTTAGTGTTATTGAATTGCAGATGTTTTTTGGGTTCTGATTTATAAATTCTTTATATATTATATCGGATGGGTCAGTAGGATCTTATCCAAATAGGCCTTTGCTAAAGGATTACTGCTGTTTAAAAGTAATGTACATGTGGGTCCATATGTCTCCCACTAAAGAGATACTTATGGTTTATTGGGTTACCAAAACTATGATGAGTATATTATATATCTATAAATTATATACTTTTAACTTAATTATTTTGTGAGTTCTTAAAGTCATTTTTTAGTAAATTTAATGTATTTTTTAATGATTTTGTTGTAGAAATAGAAAATGCGTCTTGAATGGAAAATGATCAATTAAAGTGCTAGTTAGCTTTGTTATAAAGGTAATAAGATTAAACAAGTATTTTGGGACCAAGAACGAGGAGGAAACAAGCAAAGGGAGCTGAAAGGGGCGAGCAAATGAAGTAAAACGCACTGCAGGAACAGAAACTTGAAGCCCGCGACCGACAGATGACGAAGCCGCGACGCTTGATGGCGGCCGTGGCGGGCAAAGTTGAAGGTCGCGACGTGCGTCCGGGTCCTAGGAGCGTGAGCGCGTGGTTTCGGCAGGAATTTGGATTTTTTCAGTTATTAAGTCCTAAATTAAATAAAAAGATGTAAAAGAAGAGCAGAGGGAGATATATAGACGTAATTGGAAGTAAAAAGGGGAGAGACGAAAAAGCGAGGACATCAGATATCATCAATAGAGCTTTTTCTAGAGAAAGGAAGAAGGTTAAAGATTTAGAACTAGATTCCAGATTATTTTTTTACCTTCATTTCTTTTATCTTTGTACTTTAAATATTATGTTTCTTTTGTTTGTTTTTATTATCATGAACTAATTTTCTACTCAATATTACAATGGAACCCAATGAATTTATTTAATTAAATTATTTCTTATTTGATATTGGTTAATTATTATTAGGTTGTTGATCATGTTTTGTATTGCATGCAATAGTTGTGTGACCAACAACTAATCTATCAAAATTAGGTATACGCCACCCATCTTGGGTCGCCACTTACATACATGTACATAAATTCAAATACAACTTACTAACCTAACTCGTCGTGTACAAATACGACATAAACCGTGAGTTTGAATACAAATATTGTCTACTAGATATTATACAAACTCAAAAGGAGTCCTCATTACAACTATTATCACACTATTTCACGTAATAGTGAGGACTACTAATGCTATCCTCTCGACCATTACTGCTCCCCGACTGTCTCCAAATGCATGTTCTCATTTCCTCAAGAGAATAAAGGAAAGAAAGGGTGAGCTCAACTAGCCCAAGAAGAAATATTACGACTAAGATAATGCGTAATAAATTATCATTAGCCTTCAACAAAGTTAAACCGATAAAATACAATAGACAAAACAGCTTTAATCAAGCAATGAATAAGCAATCCATTAAAAGAGTCAAGAGAGAATAAAGTCTACTATCTTTTAGGTTTTAAAAGGTTTTCATCAATTTTTATCACGAGACTCACTTTTAATAATAAACCACCACATCTAATCATCCCTCGCATTACTACAAGGATTTTCATCAAATTATCAATGGTCATGACTATACCGAATCACCCCGGTCATAATCATACCAAAAACTATCCATCACCGCATTACAGCCACCGAGGACTTTTGTCACATCATTTATATCAAGTCATGATTATACCGAATGATCCCCGGTCATAATCATACTAAGTTCATCTACGCACGTAAGCCAAAGATAACATAATATAACACGAGGATGATGACAAATGACATAATAATTCAATAAAACAAGTTCAAGAATTATTTAATCCATGAATTATTAACGCCCAAATTGTCAACACGATACATCAAGCTTTCAGAGAGTAAAAATTCAATAATGATCGTAAGAATATTTTCATGAAAAGATATCGATGAAACGCAAATATCAAGGATATTCTACTAATTTCATGGAGTATAGAAGTCAAAGTTTTAACCAACCGGGTATAATAAAGAATGGAATAACAAAAGAAATCACCACGCATGCGGATATTGATGATGTGTTTATTCCAATGTAATAATAATAATCTAACCAGTCGTGAAATTCACACCGGCTGTGATGTTCCAATGTAATAATAAAGATGGAACTGCATCCTGTAAAACACACACGATAGATATTCCAATGTAATGATAAAGATTTTAACCAGTCCTGTGTAAAACACATGCATGTGATGTTCCAATGTATAATAAAATCTAACCAGTCCTGTAAAAACACACGGCATGTGATGTGATGTTCCAATGTAATAATAAAGAATGTCACCAAGTATAGGTAAATCACAGACACAAAAGTTATTCCAATGTAATAATAAGTAATGGAATAACATAAGGATTTCACCAAGTATAGGTATGCCACATATACAAAGTTATGTATAGGTAGGTACCACTTTTTACAAAAGTTATTCCAATGTAATAATAAAATGAATGGAATAATGTAAGTTCTCTTCAAGAAGAAAGAATAACACCCTCACCGTAAAAAGAACCTAATATAGAAGTAGTAAGAAAGAGTATCACTCTTCTTCTTTCTATAATTTTCTCTATAGCTTCTCTCTATAATTTCTCTCTCTCTGTAGTTTCAATGAATTCGTAAGAAAATAAATGAAGGAAACGAGCTTCTATTTATAGAAAATGGAATGCATAAGAATTAATCCATGAACTATCCAGATTGATTTACTTTAATCTGACTATCCATATTTAAAGAAAATCTTTTAAATAAAATATAATATATTCTATTTATATAAAAACATTTTACTATGCAAACACTATGCAATACTATGCAAAACACTATGCAAAACACTATGCAACACTATGCAACACTAATAAATAAAATATAATATATTCTATTTATGTAATAACTTTAATAAAGTATTCTATTTTATATAAAGATGTTTCGCTTTTATTACGCTAATAATACTAATAAAATAAAACGCCATTATCGCTATAATAATTCATATTATTAATCGACAATAATGGAATCAAACCGAGTAACTTCTCACATAAGCATCAATAATCAATACCGCAGCTACTACGCAACCACACTTATTATCGTATTTTTTACTACCGAGTAGTTCAACAAGAACTACTTGTAAAACTTCCGCCGTTATTTCAATAAAATATTTTTGTCGCTTTCAATCCGACAATAATTTCGCTAGGGTCCACCAATGATTGAGCCATTGTATTTAATATTCCCCGCTAAACCGAATATTCCCCACCAATCGAATATAATATAACCACTGATACTTTGTAAAATTTATAAATACTACCCACAACTATAATATTATCTCAAATTCACACCATAATATTAAAAATTATTTCGACAAAATTTAAATCTTTATCGATAAAATCTGGGTCTCACAATCTCCTCCTTATGGAATTTCACCTCAAATTAGGGTACGACTGGTATGATAAAGAGATGAGAATACCTTTGAATACCTTTATATCATTGAAAACATTAAATTCATTTTTGCAATCCTACCAAAGATATTCATTAACAATTCATCTTTGCACTACAAAGCCAAAGATATACAACCAGAAACCAATAATGCCGAGACTCACTTAATAAGATCACAACCACGAATTATCCATGCACCACCGCTAAGGATATTCGTGTTTTCAATTACTACCATGATTATACCGAATAAATAACCGTGGTCATAATCATACCAAGTCTATCAATGCACTACTACCAAAGACGATTTTTTTTACCACATCAATGAATTAATATTTCATCACGAGACTCACCAATAATTAATCCATATCATCGAATCATCCCCGCACTACGTGCCAAGGATCATTATCCCCGCACTAATTATCACAAATGCCAAGGATATTCATTACTATAATTATATCAATTCCATCATAATTACCAAGTCCATCTATTATCCATGACTACTACAAAAGATAATCGTAATTATTCATCGAGATCATCCCCGCACTACAAATTATTCATTAAGATCACGACCACAAATTATCCATGCACTACTAAAAGATAATCAGAGTTTTCAATTACTACATGATTATACCGAATGATCCTCGGTCATAATCATACCAAGTCCATCTATGCACGTAAGCCATGTATTTACTTTTTGAACACATCCATGAATTAATATTTCATCACGAGACTCAAATTTCAATAATTAATCCACATCATCGAATCATCCCCGCACTACGTGCCAAGGATATTCATTAAGATCACGACCACAAATTATCCATGCACTACTACTACTAAAGATAATTGTGTTTTCATTACTATGCATGATTATACCGAATGATCCCCGGTCATAATCATACCAAGTCCATCTATGCACGTAAGCCACGTATGACTTTGAACACATCCATGAATTAATATTTCATCACCGAGACTCACCAATAATTAATCCACATCGTCAATCATCCCCGCACTACAAAGCCAAGGATATTCATTAAGATCACGACCACAAATTATCCATGCACTACTACCAAAGATAATTGTGTATTCATTAAGATCACGACCACAAATTATCCATGCACTACTACCAAAGATAATTGTGTTATAATTACTAATGATTATACAATATAATAATACTCGGTCATAATCATACCAAGTCCATCTATGCCTCTACAGCCATGTATTTACTTTTAAAAAAATATAAACACGAGGATAATGATATAAAGAATCAATCAAATAAGATAAAGGATAAATATTAAACATTTATAATATAATTTATCCAGATTCAAGAATATCCCCATGTTATCAATCACTTAATAATCTCATAATCTAATATCATTAATATTATACCAATATTTTAATCACTTCTTAAATTTATAAACAATTTATCTCAATTGTTTACGCTTTTACCATATAATGCATTTCATCATTCAAAATGCCATACTCATAAAATATCATCACCAATTATCAAATCCTCATCAAAAAATATGCATATACTCTATATAGATTTTCTAGCCATAAAATCCTATTTTCAACTTTGTTACTTCACATAACATATTTAACTCATATGTTCATAATTAAACTATTTTCATGAAAAAAATACCAAATCAGTCCCAAAAATATTTCTTTTCTGGGATTTAGCATAATATAGTCCCATAATGAAAATATATTTTCTCGAATTTTAAAATTCATTTACTATTTTTAAAAATCAATTTCTAATTAATTCCTTAAGAAATTAGCTACCTCAAGTTTAACTCCAAAATTCCCAAATCTTGGCAGGACCTTACACATGTTAACGTGAGCTTCTAGTTTAAATTTCATGGTCATCGGAGTTATAGAACTCCTATTATAGCGTTTTTTTTTAAAAACCTAAATATTGAAATAGTCATAACTTGCTCATTTTAAGTCGTAATGAGCTCATTTTTGGACAGGAGATACTTTATACCATATACCTTCATGTCCCAAAAGGCCAGAATTTTTCTCATAATTTAAGTGGCCGAAACAGCCCCTTAAAGTTTCTGGGCAGTAGCATTTTCGAAATTTACAGCTTTGGCCTCCTTTACTAAAATCAGTCCACACAAAAAATCTACAACACCTTTTCCAGTAATTCCACTTGGATTAGTTAGGTAACTCATAGATCTAACTCTAGGATTTGACCACATTCAAAAATTCAAAATATAATAGGAGATATGGTCAATTGAATTTCATGTTACGCTTTTCACTAAAATCTGATTTTCAACTCTTTGTGATTTCTAAGAAACTTTCATGTTTTCATAATAACCAACATAACTCATCATAACACTTACTAATACCACGATACCCATGATTTTCATTAGTCCAATGCTTTTATTATGACTTTCATCATAATACACGAAATGCATCCTTTTAGTCAAGAAATATTTGAGGGTTTAAGAAATGGGTTTTGTAGATCGGGGTCAATACAAAATTGATTTCACGCTCTAGGTAGGCTAGAAGTCTTCAAGAATACGCCAAGAAATTTATTAATGATAGAAATATCATTCAAAATCATAGTATTTCGCCCAAGACTTGATAAGACGTCACATTGATACCAACTGACTTCTATCCCTTAACCTAGATAAGACCTCACAATGATACCTATTAACTTGCCATCTTCATTCACGACGTCGCCACGTAAAAAGTCCGCTTCGCAGCATTCCACACAAGAAAGTCAACAACGAAAGGATCGGGGCTTTTACTTATGGCTTGATATAACAAAGGATTAACTTTAGGGTTTGGTTACTTTGAATTCAGATAACAAAGTTGGTTAGAATATGAAAGCTAACAACCTTACAAAAAGAATAATGAGTAGTTAATCAATCGCTTTCAAAAAATTACCTCAAAGGCAAGTATTTTCAAAGAGATAAGATCGACAGTAACGTGAAAGTGTTTATTTGAAACAACAAGATTAATAAATGTTGGAGGTAACGGTTTTCTCCCAACGGTTTCAATAGATAAATCAAAGTCTAATTTCTTCAGAGTCAAATTTAAACGCTGAACGCAAGCAAGAGAGATAAAAGAATGGGTAGAACCCAGATTCAATAAGGTATAGACTTCGCAAGAGCTTACGATTAACTTACCCGTGATAATTTTATTTAGTGTTCCTCGTCACGAGAAAAAAAAACGCCTCTCTAAACTACCGGCCTCGGTTTGTCCGGGACAAATTTTTTTGGTGCTCCATCCTAGTTGAATTCGCTTTCAGAAACGACACAAAATCGAGCTAAGTGGCCTTCTCTTCCACAATTATAACATGCTTGATGGCATGGCATGGCGCAGCTCGGACCGATGTGTCCCTCTCCTCCGCATTTGAAGCATATAATAGTGGTCCTTCTCCTTCCTTAACAACAAAAAGCCAGTCGACGCCTTTCCATCATCATTGAATCTCCTTTTCTTGAAATGTCCATTCTTATTATTTTGGCCCCGACACCACCGGTGGTTACCATATCCGCCCGCTGATTTCTCCACGCTTGTTGTCACCGCTCATGACTACTCGCACCGGTATTATAATTTTGCCACCGCTTCTTTTTAGTCATATTGACTCGCTATCGCTACCCACTAATCGAGCCCTATTTACAACATCCTAATAAAAACACGCTTTATGAGAAATAAGATGTCGACGATCTCCGCTTCAAACCTCTTAAAAACATTCGCGCCATTCTCTCTTCATTATCTACCAAGTGGGACGAAAACCGTGATAACTCCGCAAACTTTGCCTCGTATCATGACACTGGCCATATTGTTTTGTTCCAACTTGATAAACTCCACCTCCTTCATGTGGCTAATACTTTCGTGAAAGTATTTGTCGCTGAATGCCTCCCCGAACTTCTCCCAAGATATCTTCAAGACAAAGAAGTCGAGTACGCTTTTACCGATTCCCACCAAGAATCAGCCTCCGCCAAGAACATAAAGGCGGCAAAGGAACCTTTTGCTCCTGAGCATCCCAAGACATCAAATATCTTGGTAATCATGTATCCATCCATGCTCCGCCGTAAGTGGTTTTGGCTTCCCTTAAACTCCGGTGGTCCCAACTCCTCGAATTGTTTAATGCAAGACCGCCGAGAGTTTTCCGTGTTTCCACCCCACGCTTTTGAATGTGAGTCGCTTTCACCGATGTCGCATGAATTTAAAAACCTTTAAACGCATCATTCATTCATCAATCGATCGTTGTTGTTGTTTACAGAGGATTATCGCCATCCTCGCTGCACATTGTCCTCGATTATCGATACGTGGAGAATCAATACCTCCTCAGTGCTCCATCATATTCTCAACATTCTCTGATGCCATTTTCAAACACCGCCATAAAATAAGGGTTAATTAACATATCACATATTATCCCTATACTCCGACCGACCAATTAAATACCAAATAAATTTAGTAGGTCATACTAGCAAGGAATTCCCCGCCTCCCTCCTAGTACTATTCTCACATCTTAGCCAGGATCATATCCCTAAGCTCGATACCAACCGCGACGCCTCCCAAAATTAGGTATACGCCACCCATCTTGGTCGCCACTTACATGGTACATAAATTCAAATACAACTTACTAACCTAACTGCCGTGGTACAATACGACATAAACCGTGAGTTTGAATACAAATATTGTCTACTAGATATTATACAAACTCAAAAGGAGTCCTCATTACAACTATTATCACACTATTTCACGTATAATAGTGAGGACTACTAATGCTATCCTCTCGACCATTACTGCTCCCGACTCGTCTCAAATATGTTCTCATTTCCTTTCAAGAGAATAAAGGAAAGAAAGGGTGAGCTCAACTAGCCCAAGAAGAAATATTATTACGACTAAGATAATGCGTAATAAATTATCATTAGCCTCAACAAAGTTGTTAAACCGATAAAATACAATAGACAAAACAAATTTAATCAAGCAATGAAATAAGCAATCCATTAAAAGAGTCAAGTAGAGAATAAAGTCTACTATCTTTTAGGTTTTAAAAGGTTTTTTCATCAATTTTTATCACGAGACTCAAATTTTAATAATAAACCACCACATCTAATCATCCCCGCATTACTTGGCCAAGGATTTTCATCAAATTATCAATGGTCATGACTATACCGAATCACCCCGGTCATAATCATACCAAAACTATCCATCACCGCATTACAAAGCACCGAGGACTTTTGTCACATCATTTATATCAAGTCATGATTATACCGAATGATCCCCGGTCATAATCATACTAAGTTCATCTACGCACGTAAGCCAAAAAGATAACATAATATAACACGAGGATGATGACAATGACATAATAATTCAATAAAACAAGTTCAAGAATTATTTAATCCATGAATTATTAACGCCCAAATTGTCAACACGATATCGCTTTCAGAGAGTAAAATTCAAGAATGATCGTAAGAATATTTCCATGAAAAGATATCGATGAAACGCAAATATCAAGGATATTCTACTAATTTCATGGAGTATAGAAGTCAAAGTTTTAACCAACCGGGTATAATAAAGAATGGAATAACAAAAGAAATCACCACGCACGCAGATTTCAGATGTATGTGTTATTCCAATGTAATAATAATAATCTAACCAAAGTCGTGTGAAATTCACACCGGCAGTGATGTTCCAATGTATCAATAAAGATGGAACTGCATCCTGTAAAACACACGATAGATATTCCAACAGAATGATAAAGATTTTAACCAGTCCTGTAAAACACACGCATGTGATGTTCCAATGTATTAATAAAATTTAACCAGTCCTGTAAAAAACACATGCATGTGATGTTCCAAATGTAATAATAAAGAATGTCACCAAGTATAGGTAAACTCACAGATACAAAAAAGTATTCCAATGTAATAATAAGAATGGAATAACATAAGGATTTCACCAAGTATAGGTATGCCACAGATACAAAAAGTTATGTATAGGTATGCCACTTTTACAAAAGTTATTCCAATGTAATAATAATGAATGGAATAATGTAAGTTCTCTTCAAGAAGAAAGAATAACACCCCTTACCGTAAAAAGAACCTAATATGTAAGTAAAAGTAGTAGTATACTCTTCTTCTTTTTATAATTTTCTCTATAGCTTCTTCTCTCTATAATTTCTCTCTAGTTTTCAATGAATTCGTAAGAAAATAAATGAAGGAACGAGCTTCTATTTATAGAAAAACGGAATGCATAAGAATTAATCCATGAACTATCCGTATTGATTTACTTTAATCTGACGGTTCATATTTAAAGAAAAATCTTTAAATAAAATATAATATATTCTATTTATATAAAAACATTTTACTATGCAAACACTATGCAATACTATGCAAAACACTATGCAAAACACTACGCAAAACACTACTACTACGCATAATAAAATATAATATATTCTATTTATGTAATAACTTTAATAAAGTATTCTATTTTATATAAAAGATGTTTCGCTTTTATTACGCTAATAATACTAATAAAACAAAACGCCATTATCGCTATAATAATTCATATTATTAATCGACAATAATGGAATCAAACCGAAAGACTTTCACATAAAGATCAATAATCAATACCGCAGCTACTACGCAACCACACACTTATTATCGTATTTTTTACTACCGAAAGTAGTTCAACAAGAACTACTTCAGAAAACTTCCGCCGTTATTTCAATAAAATATTTTTGTCGCTTTTTCAATCCGACAATAATTTCATAGGGTCCACCAATGATTGAGCCATTGCATTTAATATTCCCCGCTAAACCGAATATTCCCCACCAATCGAATATAATATAACCACTGTGATACTTTGTAAAATTTATAAATACTACCCACAACTATAATAATATTATCTCAAATTCACACCATAATATTAAAAAAATTATTTCACAAAATTTAAATCTTTATCGATAAAATCTGGGTCTCTCGGCTACCGCCTTGCCTCAACTTGTCGACTTGACAACTATACGAGGGGGAGCGTGCAAAACTATATTAACCCCATCACATACGACCGATGTGGGGTTTGCGCCTATATGTCAACACCATATTTGAGTCCATAACAGCATCAATCTGAACAAATTTGGCGTGACATTACATTACCGACATGAAGATTGGGATAGGAAGAGAATAAAAGGCAGATAGGGAATTAATTCTCCTTTGTACTTTGTGAGCTATGTATATTGTTGAAAAGTGCTGAAAGGTCCGCATCACTTGTGACGCCCCCAAAAGAGGTATACCTCACCCATCTTGAGTCGCCAAATACATAGTACAAAATTCAAATACAAACTAATAATACAGCAGTCGTATAAAATACGATAAAACATATGTTGTGAGTTTAAATACAAATATTGTCTTCTAGACAATATCCACTCTCAGAATAAGTCCTCATTACATTTATTGTCACACTATTTAACGTAATAAAGTGAGGACTACTAATAATACTATCATCCCACCATCACTCCATTCCCCGACTCGTCCCCAAATTTACGCTTCTCATTTCAAGAGAACAAAGAAAGAAAGGGTGAGCTCAACTAGCCCAAGAAAAATATTATGACTAAGATAATGCGTAATAAATTATCATTAGCCTTCATAAATGTTAAACTGATAAAATACAATAGACATCAAGTTTAACTGCAGCGGAACAAGCAATCCATTAAAAGAGTAAAGTAGAGAATATAATCTACTATCTTTTATGATTTAAAAAGTTTTTTATCAACTTAATCGCTGAGGCTCAGCTCAATAAATAATCCACATCTTTAAATTATCCCTGCACTACAAGCCAAGGATATTCTTTAGTATCACGACCACGAATTATCCATGCACTACGGCGCCAAAGATAATCGTGTTTTCATCAACTATCCCCGATCATGCCATAAAATAATTCATCTTTGCTCCTCGGGTCAAGAGAATCCATAGCCATAATCATACCAAAAATCGCCCATCAATGCACTACGGGCCAATGAGGACTTTTAATTTTCACATCATTTGTAACATTACTACCATGATTATACCGAATAATCCTCGTCATAATCATACCAAGTCCATCTATGCACTACAAAAGCCACGAGATGACTTTCAATAAATATAAACTTGAGGATGATGATAATGATATAAGAATTCAATTAAACAAGTTCAAGAATTAATTTGTCCAGAACCAAATAACGCCCAAATTGTCAACATGATACTTTTTTGTAGAATAAAATTCAAGAATGCTCGTAAGAATATTTCCATGAAAAGATATCGGATGAAGCGCAAATATCAAGGATATTCCACTAATTTCATGGAGTATAGAAGTCAAAATTTTAACCAACCGAGAATAATAAGCAATGGAATAACAAAAAATCACCATACATGCTGTATTGTGATGATGTTTTATTCCAATGTAATAATAATAATGAACTGTGTCGTGAAAATCACACCGCTGTGATGTTCCAAATGTAATAATAAAGAATGGAATAACAATGTAAAATCACCATGCACGCGGTATTTCACATAAACAAAGTTATTCTAATGTAATAATAAATACGTAATAATAAAGATTTTAACCAGTCCTGTAAAACACATGCATGTGATATTCCAAATGTAATAATAAAGACAGAATAATAAAGATTTTAACCAGTCCGTTGTAAAACACACGACGTGATATTCCAATGTAATAAAAAGACAAAATAATAAAGATTTGAACCCGAGTCCTGTAAAACACACGCATGTGATATTCCAATGTAATAATAAAGATGTAATAATAAAAAATATCACCAAGTATAGGGTATTCCACGTATACAGGTTATTCCAACAGAATAATAAAGAAATGGAATAACAGAAGTTCTCTTCTTGAATACAAAATTATAATATCCCTTACCGTAAAAGAAACTTGATATCGGAATAGTAAAGTAGCATAATACTCTTCTTCTTTCTCTCTATAATTTTTCTCTCTAGAGTTTCAGTGAATTCGTAAGAAAATAATGAAGGAATGAGCTTCTATTTATAGAAAAATGGAATGCATAGTAACTAACTTATAAACGGTCCAGATTGATTTACTTTAATTTGACGGTCCATATTTAAAGCAAAATCTTTTAAATAAAATATAATATATTCTATTTTATATAAAAAGATTTTTACTATCTAAACACTATCACGAGACACTATCGAGATTACTATGCAAACACTATGCATAATAAAATATAATATAATCTAATTATTATCTAATAAAACGAATAACTTTATAAAAGTATTCTGCTTTTTATATAAAAGATGTTTCGCTTTATTACGTTAATAATACTAATAAAACAAAACTTATAAATCAAAAATAATTGAATCAAATAATGTGAGATACTATGTAAGCAACTATCAGTAATAATTGAACAAAACCGAGTGACTTCTCACATAAACATCAATAATCAATACCGTGCTACTATGCAACCACGCCAGATTATTGTACTTTTTACTACCGAAAGTAGTTCAACAAGATCAACGGTAAAAACTTCCGCAGTTATTTTCATAAAAATATTTTTGTCATTTTCTCAATCCGGCAATAATTCATTGCTAGGGGTCCACTAATGATTGTCTCATTGTATTGAATATTCCCTCGCTAAAAAGAATATTCTCCTAACCAATCGAATATAATACAACAACTCAGCATACTTTGCAAAAATTTATAAATACTACCTACAACTATAACATTATATCAAATTTTTAAAAAAAATATTTTGAGATAATTAAATATTTATTCATAAAATCTGGGGTCTCACAATCTCCCCTCCTTATGGAATTTCGCCCTCGAAATTTACGTACGTACCTGGTATGCTGAACATGTGAGGATACCATAACTTTATTTCAAATTATAACTCTTGAGGTACAACCTTTGAGTGTTGAATACGATTCTTCTTATCCAAGATTTTAACACATATCTCCTCAAACGTTAAATCATCCGCTATCTCGTCCGGTTCTAAATTTATAATGTGGTTCGGGTCGTCCACATATTTACGTAACATCGATACGTTAAAAACGTTATGAACACAAGACAGGCTTGGCGGTAAAACGAATCTATAAGCCACAGTTCCTACTCGATCGAGGATTTAAAATGGGTCAATAAAATCAAGGGTTGAGATTTCAGCAACTCTTGCTATTTAAAATACCGCCCTCTTGAACCTTCTTCTTCACATTCATCAGATTCGGTATGTAGCTTGAGCGGCTTTAACTTTATCGATTAAAGTCGATTTTTACTCGTATATTCGTTATCTTCACGCGGGTCCCTAGAGTCTTTAACTCTATCTTCATCATTTGCAAGTTATACTGAAATGAGTCTTTGTGTTAACAACATCGCACTTGTAAACGATACGATCTTCTACTACTCAACACGCCACCTACCACGCTTTCGCTTCTTCCACGATGATATTGAATAGTACAATCGTAATCTTCAACAGCTCGAGTCAACGTCTTTGGCGTATGTTAAGTTAGTTTTAATTGAAGAAATATTTTGAGGGTTTAAGAAATGGGTTTTGTACTAGGGTCAATACAAAATTCGATTTCACACTCTAAGGGTAGGCTAAGAAGTCTTCAAGAATACGTCAAGAAATTTATTAACAATAGAAATATCATTCAAAACTGTGACTCTCATCCCTGACTTGGATAGCACGTCACATTGATACCTCTCAACTTGCCATCTTCATTCACGATGTCGCCTACAGAAAGTCTGGCTTCGGTGCATTCCACACAAGGAAGTCAACAATGAAAGTATCAGGGCTCTTTACTTATGGCTTGATATTACAATGATTGACTTTAGTGGTTTGGTTACTTTGAATTCACATAACAGGTTGGTTAGGAGTATAAAAGCTAACAACTTTACAAAAAGCATGATGAGTAGTTAACCAATCGATTCCTAAAATCACATCAAAGGCAAGTATTTTCAAAGAGATAAGATCGATAGGTAACGTGAAAGTGTTGATTTGAACAAGATTTATAAATAGTGAAGGTAACGAAGGTTTCTCCCAACTGAGTTTAAACAGATATATCAAAGTCTAACTTCTCCGGAGTTAACTTCAAACATTGAACACAACTAGGTGAAATAAAAGAGTGAGTAGAACTGGAATCGAATAAAGTATAGACTTCGCAAGAGTTTATAATTAACTTACCCGTAATAACTTCATTCAGGTTTCTCGACAAACGCTCTCACTTAAACTACCGAATTTGACTTTGCTATAGGGTACATTCCACCCTTAAGTGCTTCTTCACATTCCTGATCTATGATTTGAATTATTATTCTCCGATCCATATCGAATTGGGGTTGACCGCTATGCACAGGGTAATTCCTAATTCGATGTTGGATTCTCCCAATTGCTGTCCAAAAAGAAAAATCCATTTCATCTATTTTAACTTTATTGATCTGGACGCCTTTTTCTACTATATATCCACGCTACATGCGCTTTTTTTACCCATGCATCATCTATTCTCCTTCGTTCAATTGTTTCTTCTTTCATTAGAACTTTGATCATCGCATTCTCGATTCCACTTTATAATATCTTATACTCGCCAAAGAGTGCTTCAGTTCAAGCATCGCACATCGGGTAACACAATTTTGAATGGTTACATCTCTTTGCTCCACGACCGCCTGTCGTTCTTCAGCCTACTCTTCTAACTCATGAATACAATTTTGTAATTCTAAATTTTGATCATAAACTTCTTCTAACCAATTCTCCTCAGGTTCCTCTTCTTCCTCTTCATCCCCACTCTCAGCTGCTACCTCTGCAACTAGCTCGGGTGCAACTATTAGTTCTTCATTCACCACGTAGATATCTCTAATTTGTTCTTCGTCTGACACTGCATTAACTTGATTAGTGATTAAAGGTGTCTCAACGGTCGCATTCACTCCATTGTGAACATTTTCAGCTGTCATTTCCAAACACCGCCACAAAACAATGGTTAAATAACATATCATATATTATCCCTATACTCTGACCGACCAATTAAATACCACACAAACTTAGGCAGGTCATACTAGCGAAGGAATTCCCCGTCTCTCCCCTCCTAGTTCTTGTCTCACATCTTAGCCAGGGATCATATCCCTAAGCTTTGATACCAACTGTGACGCCCCCAAAATAGGTATACCTCACCCATCTTGAGTCTCCAAATACATAGTACAAAAATTCAAATACAAACTAATAATACAGCAGTCGTATAAAATACGACAAAACATATGTTGTGAGTTTAAATACAAATATTGTCTTCTAGACAATATCCACTCTCAGAATAAGTCCTCATTACATTTATTGTCACACTATTTAACAGAATAGTGAGGACTACTAGCTAATACTATCATCCGGACCATCACTCCATTCCCCGACTCGTCCCAGCTATGTTCTCATTTCCTGAAGAGAACAGTGAAAGAAAGGGTGAGCTCAACTAGCCTAGTAAAAAATATTATGACTAAGATAATGCAGAATAAATTATCATTAGCCTTCATAAATGTTAAACTGATAAAATACAATAGACATCAAGTTTAACTGCAGCGGAACAAGCAATCCATTAAAAGAGTCAAGTAGAGAATAGAATCTACTATCTTTTATGATTTAAAAAGTTTTTCATCAACTTAATCGCTGAGGCTCAGCTCAATAAATAATCCACATCTTAAAATTATCCCTGCACTACAAGCCAAGGATATTCTTTAGTATCACGACCACGAATTATCCATGCACTACGGGCCAAAGATAATCGTGTTTTCATCAACGGTCCTGATCATGCCATAAAATAATTCATCTTTGCTCCTCGTCAAGAGAATCCATAGCCATAATCATACCAAAACTCGCCCATCAATGCACTACGGGCCAATGAGGACTTTTAATTTTCACATCATTTGTAACATTACGGTCATGATTATACCGAATAATCCCTAGTCATAATCATACCAAGTCCATCTATGCACTACAGGCCACAGATGACTTTCAATAAATATAAACTTGAGGATGATGATAATGATATAAGAATTCAATTAAACAAGTTCAAGAATTAATTTGTCCAGGAACCAATAACGTCCAAATTGTCAACATGATACTTCTTTGTAGAATAAAATTCAAGAATGCTCAGAAGAATATTTCCTTGAAAAGATACTGGATGAAGCGCAAATATCAAGGATATTCCACTAATTTCATGGAGTATAGAAGTCAAAATTTTAACCAACTGAGAATAATAAGCAATGGAATAACAACAGAAATCACCATGCATGCCAGTATTGTGATGATAGACGAGTTATTCCAATGTAATAATAATAATGTAACTGTGTCGTGAAAATCACACCGACGGTGATGTTCCAAAGAATAATAAAGAATGGAATAACAAATGTAAATCACCATGAATGCGGTATTACATAAACAAAGTTATTCCAATGTAATAATAAAGATTTTAACCAGTCCTGTAAAACACATGCATGTGATATTCCAAATGTAATAATAAAGACAAAATAATAAAGACGAAACCAGTCCTGTAAAACACATGCACAAGATGTTCCAAATGTAATAATAAAGATGTAATAATAAAGATTTGGAACCAGTCCTGTGTAAAACACACGCATGTGATATTCCAAATGTAATAATAAAGACGTAAAACTAGGTCCGATGTAAAACACACATACAGCATGATATATTCCAAATGTAATAAAAAGATTTTAACGAGTCCTGTAAAACACATGCATGTGATGTTCCAAAGGAATAATAAAGACAGAATAATAAAGATTTTAACCAGTCCTACAGTAAACGCATGCGAGGATGTTCCAACGGAATAATAAAGACAAAATAATAGAAGAATGTCACCAAGTATAGGGTATTCACAGATCCCGGAAGTTATTCCAATGTAATAATAAAGAAATGGAATAATGTTCTTCTCTTCTTGAATACAAAAGAATAATTTCCCTTACCGTGTAAAAAAACTTGATATCTAATAAGAAAGTAGCGAATACTCTTCTTCTTTCTCTCTATAATTTCTCTCTCTGAGTTTCAAAGTGAATTAAAGAAAAAATAATGAAGGAATGAGCTTCATTTATAGAAACATAGAATGCATAAGTAACTAACTTATGAACGGTCCAGATTGATTTACTTTAATCTGACGGTCCATATTTAAAGCAAAATCTTTTAAATAAAATATAGTATATTTTATTTTATATAAAAAGATTTTTACTATGTAAACACTATGCATGCACTATGCAAACACTATGCAGCACTATGCATAATAAAATCTAATATAATCTATTTATTATCTAATAAAACGAATAACTTTATAAAAGTATTCTGTTTTATATAAAAAGATGTTTCTGTTTTATTACGTTAGTAATACTAATAAAACAAAACTTATAAATCAACAATAATTGAATCAAATAATGTGAGATACTTGTGCAACAACTATCAGAGCAATAATTGAACAAAACCGGTGACTTCTCACATAAACATCAATAATCAATACCGTATTGCTACTTACGCAACCACGCCAGACATCGCATTTCTTTTACTACCGAAAGTAGTTCAACAGTATCAACGGTAAAACTTCCGTCGTTATTTTCATAAAAATATTTTTCTCGTTTTCTCAATCCGACAATAATTCTGTTGTGGGGTCCACCAATTATTGTACCGTTGTACGAATATTCCTTGCTAAAACGAATATTCCCCGACCAATCGAATATAATACAGCAACTTGCATACTTTGCAAAATTTATAAATACTACCTACAACTATAACATTATATCAAATTTTAAAAAAAAATATTTTGAGATAATTAAATATTTATTCATAAAATCTGGGGTCTCACATCACTTCCCAGCCTGCTCGATCGTAATGATTCCTTGGTGGATAAGTGTGGGCCCAAGTATAAAATTAGGGTTCACATGACCTAATTGAATTAAATGCATAATTAGGGTTCCACAGCCTCATTAAATGTGCAAGTTAGGGTTCGCATAACCTAATGAAATAAAGACAGAAAAGCCGAAAATAAATGTGCTAGACCCGGGAAAGCCTCCATGTGTTCCAAGGAAGAAGACTTGTGGATGCAACCCATATTGGGAATTGATTGAGGGATTGGATTGGCGGCTAGAAGGACAGGGCAATTTGGGCATTACTTTGATGACTAAGGGTATTTCGGGAATTTCTCTTAAAACATGTGTCTGACATGTGACTGCTTCCCAGGAGGGGACTTTCGAGCAACAAGTGCTCTATAAATAGCCTCCTATCCTAAGAAGGAGGGGACTTTTTGGCCAAACATTACACTTGGACTCTTGGAAGCTCTGAGCACTTGGAATTCTCTCCCAACTCGAAGACTCAAGAAGGCTCTTGGAATCCCTGCTACCCTAACCCGGTTTCTAGATTCTGAGAGTTCTGCCACGTATCATTGGACTAATCGCCCACCTGTCGTTCTCCCCTCTTCAATCAATCAGTCAATTCCTTATTCTTCGTGGATTTCTCGCCTCTCCAACCAACATGAAACCATAACCATAGCAAGGCGCAATTTCCTTGCCCACATCTTTTCGGCGACTCTGCTGGGGAGGTGTAGAATTTGTGAAGGGTATGCCCACAACTCGAAGTGGGAGAACTACAGGAAGAGTTTCACCGACGACAAACATCACTTCACTGGATCCAGTTCTAAGGCAAATAAATCCATCTTTCCAAAGCGTAAATCTAGATCTTGATCAACCCATCCTCGAAGATGCTTCAGAAAGAAGTTCAACCAATACCACCAGGCAGACGAGCACGGGAAGGCAAAGTGAAGAAGCAAGTAGAGAGCAAACAACTGGAAACGATGTGTAGTTGGAGATGCTTAAGGCGTTAAAGGAGGCACGAGAAGGACAGGGAATGATGACGACGATGATGCTAGAGATGCAGAGGAAGCAAGAAGAAATGGGGAATTTTTGCCAGCAGTTGATGCAAATCCCCACTTTCAAGACCATGTTCCCAGGAAGTTCGCAAGGGGGACGAGCAGGAGAAGTGGAGGACAACAACAACAACAACAACAACAACAAAGAGAATCAGATTGTACCTCCAACAATGGAGAGTCAGCCGATTCCAGTCATCAACTTGGAGCCCCAGAACAGTGGTGATGTACCACCACTTAGATTAGAAGCTAGCCAGCCTCAGCCAAACATCATCCCGATTACACTCCCAGCATTTTCATAAATGCAGATACCAACCATCCCAAGCCATATACAACCAATAATCCAGCAAGTACAACCAATCTTACATGATGCAAGTGTGCATCAACATGTGTTTGTTCCACATACACCTCTGATAAACCAGTATGCGATGACGTCCCAAAAGGCTCCAGAAACTGGTCAATATGCGACAAGGGAAGACATGATGGATGTAATCAATCAGATGCATAGACAAACAATTAGGCCTGCAGAACTGGATTTCACCCCACCATACCCGGCGTACGTGAGAAGATAGCCATACCCTGCTGGGTACATTGAACATCCACTGTAGTTCCCTAAGTATAGTGGAGAGAAAGGGAATGCGAGAGAGCATATTGCAAGATTTGTGGAGTCGATGGCCCCGTGGTTGGGACTAGATGAAGTGAACAACCACAATATTCTATTGAGGGAGTTTAACAAGACACTCACTGACGGTGCCTTCAGCTGGTACTACAATTTGGAGAAGGGATCGATTCGAGATTGGGATGATATGAAACACCAGTTTTTCAAAAAATTCTTTTATGTTCAGAAGGAAGTGTCAATTATAGAGATTATAAGAATTCAGCAAAATTCGAATGAGGAGTTATCTGATTATGTTGACAGATTTCGGGCCCAGGCGAGAAAGTGTGTGGAGCCAATCGAAGAGAAGAATTTAGTGAGTATTTGCAACAACAGCGCCCTCGACGCCTTTAAGCCCCACTTGATCACTAAGTCTTGTGATTCCTTTGCGACGCTTTCCACCTTTGCACATGACCTAGGAGGAATTATGGCAGTATCTGTGAACCATCCAATTGCTACCTGGAAGGGCAAGAGGACAGCTACTACGGCTTTGACAGACTCTCAGTTAAAGCCATAGGGGGGCAAGAGGGTCTGTCAAAGCCATAGGGGGGCAAGAGGGAAAGAATCGAAAAGAATATAAATTTGCCAGAGCCGGAAGCTATCACTTGTGGTGAGGAGACATTTAAAGATTTGTATGAGCAATGGGTAGAAAATGGAATGGTGAAGCCTCCAAAACCCAGATTTGTTGTGACCGAGGAATTGAAGAAGAGATCAGACTTTTGCATGTATCATCAATACCAGGACATTCCACCATGAATTGTCGCAATTTGAGGAGAATTTACCATAAAAAATTAGCGGCAAGTGAAATTGAACTATAATAAGATGCATAATGCTGAATAAGCTACTGCCCTAGCAGACTAGAAAATGAAAAAAAATGTATTATATCTTGATCGTTAAATAAATACATCAAATTTTGATCAGAGAAAATTTCTTAAAAGTTATACTTTCAACTTTAAAAGTAAAGAGGCACCTGATTAATCAGCCCTCGACCCGAAAAAGTTATACTTTCAACTTTAAAAGTAATGAGACACCTGATTAATCAGCCCTTAACCCGAAAAAGTTATACTTTCAACTTCAAAAGTAATGAGGCACCTGATTAATCAGCCCTCGACCGGAAAAGTTATACTTTCAACTTTAAAAGTAATGAGGCACCTGATTAATCGGCCCTCGACCCGAAAAAAGTTATGCTTTAAACTTCAAAAGTGATTGAGATACTTGACCCTGAAATCCTCGATAATACACTTTATCTTCAAAAGTGATGGAAGAAATAAAAGCTACGTGAAGTCATAATCCAAAGGTCATGATACATCAAACTGAACTGGGGGCATAGCTAAAGCCTCCAAGTCGACAATGGCAGTATCTTGAGCCTTTCGAACTTCAGGCTAACAGTTCCTCAAGGTCTTGAGCAGATGAATAAATTTCCCGAAGCTCAGTCTTCAATCTATCCATGACGTCCTGAAGCTCCTGAGGCCCTTACATAAAGAAAGTCATTCTCACGAGGACGTGAAGTGACCTCTGAGCAAAGTGCAATAACATGATAACTGAAAGTAAAGAGATCTAACTTAGCATGGAAGGGAGACATGCCAAGGCCCAAGAAGGATCGAGAAGTCATCAACTTCACAACTAAACACCTCTAAGTCCTCTGCTCACAGATAATAGAGAGAGACTGTGCATTTCAAGAATAAGTCTTAGAAGATAATCTTGCAAGAAAATCTGGAGAAGGGCCCTATGAAGATGTATCCGATCAAGTATATAGGGGAACCAAGCTAGGACACGACCAAGATTCAAGTGAAAGAAAGAAGAAAAAAGAGAGTGAAGGAAGAGGCAGTCTTCTAGGGTTCGGCCCCTAGGGTTCGAACACCTATGGAGGCTCTCCCCTTTTACCTTTTACTTCTCCTAGCTCGTTGATCAATGTTCCAAAATGAAGCCGCTCAGGGTTCGGGTACCTAGAGGAAAGATCCCCTTCATCTCTTGTTCACCACAATTTGAAGTATGTTCCCTCGTTGCCTTCTCGATGACTTCTTAATTTTGAAAATGAGAGAACTTCCAAAAAAAGTAATATTTGGAAGGATAAGATAGAATTTTTTTTCCAAGATAGCCAGGGAGAGCTCCTCTAGGGCTCGCCCCCTAAAGTCTCCCCTCCTAGGGATTTTATATTCAAGGCTTGCACCATCGTGCTCCGCGAATCATTAAGAAATTTGCAGCAAGATTTCAATGCTGGAGAAATTATGCACGGTTGTTCCACCAAAGGTGTGACTCACGTGCAGGGGGCAAACCCAAGTACGACATACTGGTGGAGGGCAGAGACATCCTCTAGAATAGGGGTGAATTCCCCCCAAGCAGTAAGGAATGTGTATGAAGAAGAGCACACAGTGGGAGGTTTGTGACGCCCCCAAAATTAGGTATACGTTACCCATCTTGGGTCGCCACTTACATGGTACATAAATTCAAATACAAACTTAATTATACATTTGTCGTGTAACATACGACAATACATAAACGGAGAGTTCTAATAGGAATATTGTCATTTAGACAATATCTATACTCAAGGAGTCCTCATTACATTTATTGTCACACTATTTAACAGAATAGTGAGGACTACTAATGCTATCTTTGGGACCATCACTCTTTTCCCCGGACTCGTCCCGGCTATATTCTCATTTCCTGAAGAGAAAGGAAAGAAAGGGTGAGCTCAACTAGCTCAAGAAGAAATATTGACTAAGATAATGCGTAATAAATTATCATTAGCCTTTAACAGATGTTAAACCGATAAAATACAATGACAACCGGTTTAATCATGCGTGGAATGTGCAATCCATTAAAAGAGTCAAGTAAAAATAAAGTCTGCTATCTTTTAGGTTTTAAAAGGTTTTCATCAATTTTTATCACTAAGACTCAGTTTAATGAATAAACCACAATATCTAATCATCCCTGTACCACGATCAAGGATTTTCATCAAATTATCAATGGTCATGACTATACCGAATCACCCCTGGTCATAATCATACCAAAAACTATCCATCACTGCATTACAAGCCACTGAGGACTTTTGAAACATCATTTATATCAAGCCATGATTATACCGAATGAACCCTGGTCATAATCATACTAAGTTTATCTATGCACGTAAGCCAAAGATAACTTTCAACATAATATAAACATGAGGATGATGACAATGATATAAGAATTCAATAAAACAAGTTCAAGAATTAATTTCTCTAGGATTTATTAACGTCCAAATTGTCAACAAGATCTTTGTTTTGTAGAGTAAAATTCAAGAATGATCGGAAGAATATTTTCATGAAAAGATATCTTTGGATGAAACGCAAATATCGAGGATATTCTACTAATTTCATGGAGTATAAGTCAAAGTTTTAACCAACCGGGTATAATAAAGAATGGAATAACAAAAGAAATCACCATGCATGCGGTATTGGCATGACATACAGGTTATTCCAATGTAATAATAATAACTAACCGTGTCGTGAAATTCACACAAGCGGGATGATCCAACGTAATAATAAATGCTTGAATAATAATAAACAATGGAACCAGTGTCCGTGTAAAACACACGAATAAGATATTCCAACGAGAATAATAAATGCGGAATAATAAACAATGGAACCGTGTCCTGTAAAACACACGCATGTGATATTCCAAATGAATAATAAAGAATGGAATAACGAAAGAAGATCACCAAGTATAGGGGATTCGCAGATCTGAGTTATTCCAATGTAGAATAAATAAGAATGGAATAATATAAGGATTTCACCAAGTATAGGGTATCTGCATGCGTATATAGGTTATGTATAGGGTATGCCACTTTTACAAGTTATTCAATGTAATAATAATGAATGGAATAACGAAGTTCTCTTCATGAATAAGAAAGAATAACACCCCACTTACAATTACAACAAATAATATCCCTTACCTTAGAAGACACTTTATATCAAAGTAGTGAAGTACCGAATACTCTTCTTCTTTTTCTCTATAGATTTTCTCTCTATAAACTTCTCTCATAATTTCTCTCTCTAGAGTTTCAAAGAATTAAGTAAGAAAATAATGAAGTAATGAGCTTCTATTTATAGGAAAATAGAATGCATAGTAATTAATCCATGATAGGTCCAGATTGATTTACTTTTAATCTGACGGTCCATATTTAAAGCAAAATCTTTTAAATAAAATATCATATATTCTATTTATATAAAAACATTTTACTATGCAAACACTACGCAACACTATGCAAAACACTATCTAAAACACAATGAACACTATCATAATAAAATATAATATATTCTATTTATAGAATAACTTTAATAAAGTATTCATTTTATATAAAAAGATGTTTCGTTTTATTACGTTAATAATACTGAATAAAACAAAACGTCATTATCGCTATAATAATTCATATTATTAATCGACAATAATGGAATCAAACCGAGGTGACTTCTCACATAAGCATCATAATCAATACTGGTGTCTTTCTATGCAACCACACGTATTCGCATTTCTTTTACTATCGAGTAGTTCAACAAGATCAATGGTAAAACTTCCGTAGTTATTTCAATAAAATATTTTTGTCGTTTTCTCGATCCGAATGATAATTCTATTATCTGAGTCCACCAATGATTGAGTAGTTGTACTGAATATTCCTCGCTAAACCTAATATTCCCCACCAATCGAATATAATATAACCACTTGCATACTTTGCAAAATTTATAAATACTACCCACAACTATAATATTATCTCAAATTCACACCATAATATTAAAAAATTATTTCGACAAAATTTAAATCTTTATTGATAAAATCTGGGGTCTCACAAGGTTGGTCCAATGTTGCCATCCCTGAGGGTGGCCAGATGAGTCAGACAGGAAGTGAAAAGGACTGAAAGGGTATTCTTGTTTCTCTATGCACATGCGGGGAATGCGATCGGAAGGGAGGAAGTTGCCCAAACCTCCGCAAGTCGCGACATAAAGAAACAAGCCTTCTTTCTCTGGTGGAGGAAAAGTTGTACGATCATAAGTCCTGACTTGCTCCCAGAAGGCGTCAGATGGCCTGCAAGTAAGGAAGACTCCACATAAGGGTACTAAAGAGCGAGGAAAGGATGTCAAGTAAAATATTTGAACTAGAATATGCTTACCATGTCAAGGAGAAAAATCCGAGATTTGCACTTGAGAATATTTGAAAAGAAGAAGAAATAAAGTTAGAGAAGAATCAAAATCACAATTATGAAAGAAAAGATTTTCTGAATCGAGGGACCACAACCAGGGTTATACCGGTGACAGTAGCCATCAGAACGATGATAACCAGCGAGGAGGGAAAAATACTGACAAAAGTGGTAACCACTCTGGTGGAAATCGTGGCCATGATAATAGGAGAGGTGAGTCAAGTGAAAATTTCAAGAAGAGAAGATTTAATAATGACGGGAAGACGTCGGCGGTAGCACCAACACCAGCGACAAATTTTAGGGGAGAGGAACAACCGCCAATTAGATGCTACAGATGCGGACAGGAGGGACATATAAGTCTAAATTGTTCACAGCCTTCCAAGGTATGTTATAATTGTGGAAAGGAAGGTCACATAGCTCAATTTTGTCCTATAGAGAAATCAAGTCCAACTGGGACGGTGGCACCAAAGGAGGATACGGACAAAACGAAGTCGACGGTTTTTGGAAGAAGCGTTTATCGCGATGGTCAAACGCCGAAAGCAGCGTGGAACGAGCGAAGGTATCACGCGATAGTTAATTATAAATTCTTGCAAAATCTATACCTTATTAGATATCGGTTCTACCCATTCTTTTATCTCTCCTGTTCGCGCTCAACGTTTAAACTTGACTCCGGAAAAATTAGATTTTGATTTATCAGTGGAGACTCCGTTAGGAGAAACTTTCGTTACATCCACGGTTTATAAATCTTGCTTAATCCAAGTTGGCAGTATCACATTACTTGTTGATCTTATTTCTTTAAAGATACCTACTTTTGATGTGATTTTAAGGATTGATTGGTTAACCACTCATCATGCCAAAATTGATTGTTTTCATAAGGTTTTTAGTTTCCATATTCCTAACCAACCTGTTATGCAAATTCAAGAAACCAAACCATTGAAGTCAAACACTTTCATATCAAGCCATAAATCCATTCGTTTATTGAAAAATGGATGTTAAGTTTTCTTAGCCATTTCATGGATTTAAACAAAAATACGTCAGATTTGAATGATATTCTGTTGTTAGTAAATCTCTTGGCGTGTTTCCTGAAGAACTTGTTGGCCTACTCCCAGAGTGTGATATTGAATTTTGTATCGACTTTGAACCCGGTACAAAACTCCTTTCTAAAATCTTTTATCGAATGGCTCCTATTAAACTTCAGGAGTTAAAAACCCAAGTACAAGAGTTGGTACTCAAGCCTCTATCTAGTGACTTCCTTTGTGGAATGCACCAAAGCCAGACTCTCCGTAGGGAACTCTATATTTGTGTGGTGGTAAAACGATAGGCGCCATTGTGACGTGCTATCCAAGATTGGGATATGAGTCACAGTTGAGAGAAACTTAAGTCAGTAATCGAAATATCTAGCTTTCTAGGCTTAGCTGGTTACTATCGGAGATTCGTGGAAGGATTTTCTAGAATCGCTACTCCGTTAACTTAGTTGACTCGGAAAGATACAAAATTTGTATGGAGCGAGGAATGCGAGAAGATTTTCCAAGAGCTCAAGAGGCAACTCATTTCGGCACTTGTTCTAACCATACCATACTGGAAAAGCGAACGTGGTAGCTGACGCGTTGAGTAGAAGATCGTACGCGAGTACGAGTGCGATATTGTTGAACACAAAGACCTATTTTGTATAATTTACAAACGATAGAGATAGAGTTAAAGACTCTAGGGACCTACGTGATGATATACGAGTAGAATCGACTTTAATCGATAACGTTAAAGCAGCTCAAGCTACACACCGGAGTTGTGAATATAAAGAAGAAGGTGCAAGAAGGCGTTATTCTGGAAGAAAGAGTCGATGAAGAGAAGAAAGCTTAAACCTTCGATTTATTTGAAATCCTCGATCGAGTAGGAACTGTGGCCTATAGACTCGCTTTAACGCTAAGTATGTCGCGTGTTCATAACATTTTTCATGTATCGATGTTACGTAAATATGTGGATGACCTGAATCATATTATTGCGTTAGAACTAGACGAGATAGTCGAAGATTTAACGTATGAGGATGTACCTCTCAAGAACTTGGATAGGAAAAGAGCATGTCCTACGCACAAAGGTTATACCACAAGTTAAGGTTTTGTGGAGGAACCATGCTATTGAAGAAATGACCTGGGAGTTGGAATCGGAAATAAAAGCAAGGTACCCTCATCTTTTCGAAATACCAGGTACGTACGTCAATTTCGAGGACGAAATTTCATAAGGAGGGGAAATTGTAAGACCCCAGCTTTTTATAAATAATATTGAATTTTCATCCAATTATTATTTTGAATTAATAAGGGTTAATTTGATATAATGTTTTGGTTATGGGTGAAATGTGTAAATTTTGCAAAATAAGCAAGTGGTTATAAAATATTCATTGTTGTCGGGGAATATTCATTTGGTCGTGGAATATTCTTTTTGTCGGGAATATCCGTACGATGGCGCAGTCATTTGTGGGACCCATAACGGAATAACTGTTGGATGAAGAAAATGATAAAGTATGAGTTTTTATAAATAACGGTGTAGTTGTTACCGTTAACACTGTTAGATTACCTGGTGGTTAAAATACAATAATACGCGTGGTTGCACAGTAGCACACGGTATTGCACAGTATTTTTGAATTATTGCTTCTTACGTGAGAAGGCTCAACTCAATAATTGTTACGATGAATTCTTGCTCAATATTTTATTTTATTGATTCAATAATTGCTGCGTTGATAGTTTATATTATTGTTGTTTCAATAATTGTCACTTTGCGATATTTCCATTATCGGATCAATAATTCATATTATTGGAATAATATTATTATATAGCATTATTGGCGATGTCTAGAAAGTTACATCGAGGAGAGGTTTGGTCAAATCTAATTGCGTGCGATGAGGAGAAATCCTTATCGGAAGCCCCATCTTTCACGAGAAGCATTGGTTGTCATAATTGTGATTACGTAATATTATTTGAGAATAATTAATTATTGATTTATATGATAAGGAAATATTTATTTGATGTGGATATAAATGATAGATTTATTTATGTGGTTATTAATGAAGGAATCAATGCTGAGGTGTTTTATCAGTATTTTGTCGGTGTGGAGGTATTAAAAATCATCCATTTGTGGATTTAGGATATTTTCTGTTTGGAATTTAGAAAAACTTTCTTCTACAAAGTTGTAGAGAATTCGATTTTGTGTGGAATGGACATAAAATTCGTATTTTTCTGATAAGCGGGCTATTTTCTATGAATTATTAAAGTTTCTTATTATTATTTAAATGATAAAACATTTTGGAAAATTCTAGAATTGGTTGGTGAGAAATGTGTTCAATTGAATTTTCAAATGTGGTGGGTGGCAATAGTAGCGAGTAAAAAGCCATCGGTGGCAGTCAAAATCTGCTTGACGTCTTTGACATTTTCTATAAATAGAGGCTAAGTTAGAATTAAAAATCACACCGAAACAAGTTTTCTCTTTCTCTCTATATTATCGAAGCGTATTCTTGTGAGTATTTTGATACTTTGAGTGTTGCTTTATCTGGTGCAAGTTCCTTGACCTATATCTAGTATTCGGTCGAAAATACGGTTTTTTTTGAGGTAAGGGATGTTATTTTCTTCATATATGATATTATTTCTTCAATATCATTATCTTGAAAGTATTGATCTGAACTTTTAATCAAATTTGGAATTTTTTGTGTTGGGGTTAGTTACTATTCACGTATCTTGTTCGAAGTATGATTTTATTCACCTATTTTGTGTGACTATTCATTCACGAATAAGACTATTCACAAATTTCAAAAATGAAAAATTTTTCTTTTTGTCCAAGATGTCTATTTTGGCTTCTATCTTTGATTGTATCCATGTTTTGGTCTTTATATTTGAATTACGCTTCAAAATTGGTTATTATGACGTATTATTGATCTTGGATAAAGCTGTTATACGAATCCCTAATATTTGTTCTTATATCTCTCTTGGATTCGTTTTCTTTAAAATATTTTTCATTATCCTCGGTCCTAAATGATGATATTCTTGAAATATCTTTGGCTTTAGTAGTGCAAGATGAATGATTAATGATGAATATCTTTGGCGTAGTCTGAAGATGAGCAGTGTTGAGATGAACATGACCATTTGGTGATACTGAATGAATATCTTTGGCACGTGGTGCAAAGATGAATATTTGATTAAAGATGTATATTGATTGTTATTACGGGGCATAAAATATTGATGATGGACTCTTAAATATTAGAAGATAGTAGAATTCATCCTTTACGTGACTCTTACAATGGATTGTTGTTTCCACTGTATTTGTTTATCTAAAACTTGTTGTCAATTATATTCATCGATTTTTCCTGTTGAAGACTAACGATAATTTGTTGTATATTATCTTAGTCATAATGTTCTTCTTTGGGCTAGTTGAGCTCACCCTTTTCCTTTTTGTTCCATTTTTCTTCTCGGGAGGTGAGAATATAACAGAGGATCTAGTCGGGGTATGGAGTGATGGTTCTAGAAAGATGTTTTATGATCCTCCACTATTTTTGTAAAATAGTGTTTGAATAATTGTAATGAGGACTTATTTGCGTGTGGATATTGTCTAGAAGACAATATTTGTATTTAAACTCACAGAGATGTATTATGTCGTATTTCACACGACATTTGTATTATTGAAGTTGTAGTTTGCTTTATGTACCACGTATTTGGCGACTTCGAAATGGGTGTTGTATACCTATTTTGGGGCGTCACGGTTAATTATCAAAGCTTAGGGATATGGTCTCTGGCGGAGATCGGGGAATAGAACTAGGAGGGAGAGATGAGTAAATCCTTCGCTAGTGTGTCCTATCTATGTTTATTTGTTGGTCGATCATAATATAGGATATTATGTGATATGTTAATTTGTTTAAATTAACCTTGTTTTATGGCGATGTTAAGAATGTCTGCACGAGAACGTTAACAATGGAGTGTATGAGGCGTGGAACAACCTTTAGTCACAAACCGGAGAATGTGCAGACAGGAAGGCAAAATTCCTCCTATAAACAACACTACTTCTACCAAACAAGCGATGAATGATGGAATGTTTAGGAGCTTTTTGCGGTTCATGCAAAATCGACGAGGAGACTTCGTGTACAAAATACTGGTAGAAATGATGGCAACGCTGCGGTTTATCCTGACCCAGACGATTCAAGGAGTTGGGACCACCAGATTTCTGGGGAAATCCCTATCCGATTAAGGCAAAAACATGGGTTAAGCAAATTATCAAGATATTCGACGTCTTGGGATGCACAGAGGAACAAAAGGTTCCATTCGCCACCTTTATGTTCCGTGGTGAAGGCAGATTCTTGGTGGGAATCGTGAAGCGTACCAATGCAATTTGCACTTCAAAATGTCTTGGGAAAGATTTGAAACTATTCAATGACAAGTACTTTCACGAAAGTATTAAATCATATGAAGGAGGTAGAGTTTATTAGACTAGAACGAAACAACATGGCGGTGACTCGATGATGAGGCAAAGTTCATGAGTTATCGAGTTTGCACCTCATTTGGTAGAGAATGAGGAGCGAATGACGCGGATGTTTACGAGAGGTCTGAAACCCGATATACGTCGATACCTTATCTCTCATAAATTTTCTCGTATTGAGATGTTGTCAATAGGGCTCGATTATTAGAGCGAGATAATGAGTATACTCAATCGAGGGACCACACCGGTCATCATACAGGTGATGATGATCATCGGAGCGATGATAACCAATGAGGAGGAAAATATCGACAAAAGTGGTAACCACTCTGGTGGAAATCGTGGCCATGATAATAGAAGAGGTGAGTCAAGTGGAAATTTCAAGAAGAGAAGATTTAACGATCACGGGAAGACGTCGGCGGCAGCACCAGCAACAAATTTTAGGGGAGAGGAACAACCGCCAATTAGATGCTACAGATGCGGACAGGAGGGACATATAAGTCCAAACTGTTCACAACCTTCCAAGGTATGTTATAATTGTGGAAAGGAAGGTCACATAGCTCGATTTTTTCCTATAGCGAAATCAAGTCCAACTGGGACGGTGGCACCAAAGGAGGATACGGACAAAACGAAGTCGACGATTTTTGGAAGAGCGTTTGTCGTGACTGCCCAAAACGCGTGGAACCCAAACGAAGGTATCACGCGATAGTTAATTATAAATTCTTGCAAAATCTATACCTTATTAGATATTGGTTCTACCCATTCTTTTATCTCTCCTGCTTGCGCTCAACGTTTAAACTTGACTCCGAAGAAATTAGACTTTGATTTATCAGTGGAGACTCCGTTAGGAGAAACTTTCGTTACATCCACGGTTTATAAATCTTGCTTAATCCAAGTTGGCAGTATCACATTACCTGTTGATCTTATCTCTTTAAAGATACTTGCTTTTGATGTGATTTTAAGGATTGATTGGTTAACCACTCATCATGCCAAAATTGATTGTTTTCATAAGATTTTTAGTTTCCATATTCCTAACCAACCTGTTATGCGAATTCAAGAAACAAAACCATTGAAGTCAAACACTTTCATATCAAGCCATAAAGCCATTCGTTTATTGAAAAATGGATGTTAATCTTTTTTAGCCATTTCATGGATTTAAACAAAAATACGTCAGATTTGAATGATATTTCTGTTGTTAGTAAATCTCTTGACGTATTTCCTGAAGAACTTGTTGGCCTACTCCTAGAGTGTGATATTGAATTTTGTATCGACTTTGAACCCGGTACAAAACCCCTTTCTAAAATCTTTTATCAAATGGCTCCTATTGAACTTCAGGAGTTAAAAACCCAAGTACAAGAGTTGGTACTCAAGCCTCTATCTAGTGACTTCCTTTGTGGAATGCACCAAAGCCAGACTCTCTGTAGGGAACTCTATATTTGTGTGGTGGTAAAACGATAGGCGCCATTGTGACGTGTTATCCAAGATTGGGATATGAGTCACAGTTGAGAGAAACTTAAGTCAGTAATCGAAATATCTAGCTTTCTAGGCTTAGTTGGTTACTATCGGAGATTAGTGAAAGGATTTTCTCGAATCGCTAATCCGTTAACTTAGTTGACTCGAAAGATACAAAATTCGTATGGAGCGAGGAATGCGAGAAGATTTTCCAAGAGCTCAAGAGGCAACTCATTTCGGCACTTGTTCTAACCATACCATCTTGGAAAAGCGAGCGTGTAGTAGGCGGCGTTGAGTAGATCGTATCGTGCTGCATCTGAAGTGCGATATTGAAACACAAAGACCTATTTTGTATAATTTACAAGCGATAGAGATAGAGTTAAAGACTCTAGGACCCACGTGATGATATCTGAGTAGAATCGACTTTAATCGATAACGTTAAAAAGCCATTTCGAAGCTACATACTGGGTGATGAATATAAAGAAGAAGGTGCGAAGGCGTTATTACTGAAGAAAGAGTCGATGAAGAAAGAAAGCTTAAACCTTCGATTTATTTGAAATCCTCGATCGAGTAGGAACTGTGGCCTATAGACTCGCTTTAACGCTAAGTATGTCGCGTGTTCATAATTTTTTTCATGTATCGATGTTACGTAAATATGTGGACGACCCGAATCATATTATTACGTTAGAACTAGACGAGATAGGCGAAGATTTAACGTACGAGGATGTACCTCTCAAGAACTTGGATAGGAAAAGAGCATGTCCTACGCACAAAGGTTATACCACAAGTTAAGGTTTTGTGGAGGAACCATGCTAATGAAGAAATGACCTGGGAGTTGGAATCGGAAATAAAAGCAAGGTACCCTCATCTTTTCGAAATACCAGGTACGTACGTCAATTTCGAGGATGAAATTTCATAAGGAGGGGAGGTTGTAAGACCCCAGCTTTTTATAAATAATATTGAATTTTCATCCAATTATTATTTTGAATTAATAAGGGTTAATTTGATATAATGTTTTGGTTATGGGTGAAATGTGTAAATTTTGCAAAATAAGCAAGTGGTTATAAAATATTCATTGTTGTCGGGGAATATTCGTTTGGTCGTGGAATATTCTTTTTGTCGAGAATATCCGTACGATGGCGCAGTCATTTGTGGGACCCATAATGGAATAACTGTTGGATGAAGAAAACGATAAAGTATGAGTTTTTATAAATAACTTGTAGTTATTACTGAATTAACAACGTTAGATTACACGGTGGTTAAAATACGATGTCTGCGCGTGGTTGCATAAGATGGCACTGCGGTATTACACGATATTTTTGAATTATTGCTTCTTACGTGAAAGGCTCAACTCGATAATTATTACGATAGTTACTATTCAATATTTTATTTTATTGATTCAATAATTATTGCGTTGATAGTTTATATTATTGTTGTTTCAATAATTGTCACACACACATATTTCCCATTATCGGATCGATAATTCATATTATTGGAATAATATTATTAGACAGCATTATTGGTAATGTCTAGAAAGTTACATCGAGGAGAGGTTTGGTCATTTAATTGCGGCTATGATAAGGAGAAATCCTTATCGGAAAGCCCTCTCTTTCACAGGAATGGCACTGTTGTCATAATTGTGATTACTGTAATATTATTTGAGAATAATTAATTATTGATTTATATGATAAGGAAATATTTATTTGATGTGGATATAAATGATAGATTTATTTATGTGGTTATTAATGAAGGAATCAATGCTGAGGTATTTTATCAGTATTTTGTCGGTGTGGAGGTATTAAAAATCATCCGTTTGTGGATTTAGGATATTTTCTGTTTGGAATTTAGAAAAATTTTCTTTTGCAAAGTTGTAGAGAATTCAATTTCATGTGGAATGGACAAAAAATTCGTATTTTTCTGATAAGCGGGCTATTTTCTATGAATTATTAAAGTTTCTGATTATTGTTTAAATGATAAAACATTTTGGAAAATTCTAGAATTGGTTGGTGAGAAATGTGCTCAATTGAATTTTCAAATGTGGTGGGTGGAAATAGTAGCGAGTAAAAAGCCATCGGTGGCGAGTCGAAGTCTTGGCTTGGCGTCTTAACATTTTTCTAGAAAATAGAGGCTAAGTTAGAATTGAAAATCACACCAGAAACAAGTTTTCTTTCTTTCTCTCTCTATATTATCGAGCGTATTCTTGTGAGTATTTTGATACTTTGAGTGTTGCTATACGGTTCAAGTTCCTTCAACACTATATCTAGTATTCCAGTCAGAAGTACGATTTCTTTGAGGTAAGGGATGTTATTTTCTTCATATATGATATTATTTCTTCAATATCATTATGCCGAAGTATTGATCTGAACTTTTAATCAAATTTGGAATTTTTTTGTGTCGGGGTTACTGTGAGACCCCAGATTTTATCAATAAAGATTTAAATTTTGTCGAAATAATTTTTAATATTATGGTGTGAATTTGAGATAATATTATAGTTGTGGGTAGTATTTATAAATTTTGCAAAGTATGCAAGTGGTTATATTATATTCGATTGGTCGGGGAATATTCGGTTTAGCGGGGAATATTCGTGCAACTACTCAATCATTGGTGGACCCTAATGTAATTTATTATCGGATTGAGAAAACGACAAAAATATTTTATTGAAATAACGGCGGAAGTTTCTGGGTTGATCTTGTTGAACTACTTTCGGTAGTAAAAATACGATGTCGTGTGGTTGCGTAAGAAGACACGGTATTGATTATTGATGCTTATGTGAGAAGTCACTCAGGTTTGATTCCATTATTGTCGATTAATAATATGAATTATTATAGCGATAATGACGTTTTGTTTTATTCATATTATTAACGTAATAAAAGCGAAACATCTTTTATATAAAATGAATACTTTATTAAAGTTATTCATAAATAGAATATATTATATTTTATTATGCATAGTGTTGCATAGTGTTTGCATAGTAAAATGTTTTTATATAAATAGAATATATGATATTTAATTTAAAAGATTTTGCTTTAAATATGGATAGTCGATTAAAGTAAATCAATCTGGACCGATCATGGATTAATTACTATGCATTCTATTTTCCTATAAATGAAGATCATTCCTTCATTATTTTCTTACGAATTCAACGAAACTCTAGAGAGAAATTATAGAGAGAAGCTATAGAGAGAAAATCTATAGAGAGAAAGAAGAAGAGTATTACGGTACTTCACTACTTTGATATCCGGTGTCTTTTACTGTAAGAGATATTATTTGTTGTACCGTAAGTAAGGGGTATTATTCTTTCTTATTCATGAAGAGAACTTACATTATTCCATTCATTATTATTCATTGGAATAACTTTGTAAAAGTGGCATACCCTATACATAACTTTTATGTCTGTGGCAGATACCCAATACTTGGTGAAATCCTTATATTATTCCATTCTTATTTATTACATTGGAATAACTTTGTATCTGCTGAATCCCTATACTTGGTGATCTTCTTCTCATTATTCCATTCTTTATTATTCTGTTGGAAATATCACATGCGTGTGTTTTACAGGACTGGTTCCATTGTTTATTATTCCGCATTTATTATTACATTGGAATATCTTGTGCGTGTGTTTTACACCTTAACCAGTTCCATTGTTTATTATTCAAGATTTATTATTCTGGTTGGATCATCCTCGATTGTGAATTTCACTTTACTGGTTCCGTTATTATTATTCTATTTGAATAACTTTGTACATAGGAAGTACCGCATGCATGGTGATTTCTTTTGTTATTCCATTCTTTATTATACCCAATTTAGTTAAAACTTTGACTTATACTCCATGAAATTAGTAGAATATCCTTGATATTTGCGTTTCATTCAGATATCTTTTCATGGAAATATTCTTCTCGATCATTCTTGAATTTTACTCTACAAAACAAAGATGTCATGTTGACAATTTGGGCGTTAATAATTCTGGATTAAATAATTCTTGAACTTGTTTTATTGAATTATTATGTCATTATCATCATCCTCATGTTATATTATGTTATCTTTGGCTTACGTGCGTAGATAAACTTAGTATGATTATGACCGAGGATCATTCGGTATAATCATGGCTTGATATAAATGATGTGACAAAAAGTCCTCGGTGGCACAGAATGCGATGATGGATAGTTTTTGGTATGATTATGACCGGGGTGATTCGGTATAGATAGTCATGACCATTTATAATTTGATGAAAATTCTTGGTAGTGAGTACGGGGATGATTAGATATTGTGGTTTATTCATTAAACCGAGTCTTAGTGATAAAATTGATGAAAACCTTTTAAAACCTAAAAGATAGTAGACTTTATTTTCTACTTGACTCTTTTAATGGATTAAATATTCATTCTTGAGCTAAACCGGTTGTCTATTGTATTTTATCGGTTTAACATTGTTGAAGACTATTGATAATTTATTCTACATTATCTTAGTCATAATATTTCTTCTTGGGCTAGTTGAGCTCACCCTTTCTTTCACCGTATTCTCTTGAGAAAAATGAGAATATATTTGAGACGAGTCGGGGAAAAGAGTGATGGTTCAAAGATAGCATTAGTAGTCCTCACTATTACGTGAAATAGTGTGACAATAAATGTAATGAGGACTCCTTGAGTATGGATATTGTCTAAATGACAATATTCTATTAGAACTCATGGTTTATGTATTGTCGTATGTTACTGCGACGGATGTATAATTAAGTTTGTATTTGAATTTATGTACCATATAAGTGGCGACCCAAGATGGGTGACGTATACCTAATTTTGGGGGCGTCACGATTCTTTATTCACGATACTCGGCACTATTCACGAATCTGTAAGACTATTCATCAAAAAAAAAAATTTTTCTTTTTGTCCAAGATGTCTATTTTGGCTACTATCTTTGATTGTATCCATATTTTGGTCTTTATATTTGAATTACCTTCAAAATTGGTTATTATGACGTATTATTGATCTTGGATAAAAGCATTATCTGAATCCTTAATATTTGTTCTTCTATCTCTCTTGGATTCGTTTTCTTTAAAATATTTTTCATCATCCTCGGTCCTAAATGATGATATTCTTTGAATATCTTTGGCAGTAGTGCAAAGATGAATGATTAATCGATGAATATCTTTTGCCTCAGTAGTCTGAAGATGAGCAGTGTTGAGATGAACATGACCAACCCATGGTGATCTGAAATGAATATCTTTGGCACAGTAGTGCAAAGATGAATATTTGATTAAAGATGTATATTGATTGTTGTTACAAGGATAAAATATTGATGATGGACTCTTAAATATTAGAAGATAGTAGAATTCATCCTCTACGTGACTCTTCTAATGGATTGTTGTTCACCATTTGTTTTGTTGATCTAAAACTTGTTATCTATTATATTCTATCGATTTTTTCCATGTTGAAGACTAACGATAATTGGTTGTATACTATCTTAGTAATAATGTTCTTTCTTTGGCTAGTTGAAATTCACCCTTTCCTTTTGTTCCATTTTTCTTCTTAGGAGGTGAGAATATAACGAGGATCGAGTCGGGTATGGAGTGATGGTTCTAGGAAGATGTTTTAGCGATCCTTACTATTTACGTAAAAATAGTGTTTGAATAATTGTAATGAGGACTTATTTGTGTATGGATATTGTATACTGAAGACAATATTTGTATTTAAACTCATTAAGATGTATTGTCGTATTTCACACGACATTTCTATTATCAAGTTGTAGTTTCTTTTATGTATCATGTATTTGGCACTTCGAATGGGTGTTGTATCACACTTGTTTTGGAAGCGTCATAATATATATATATATATATATATATATATATATGTAACATACATACATCCATATTAATATTATATAAATATATACTACTCCACCATTCCCACATTCCACCCAATTTACGGGTGGAATTCCTCCCACCAAAGAATCCTTTCATTCCCCCACTAAAAGAATCCTTTCATTCCCCCACCACTTATATATATATATATATATATATATACACCAGATGATTATTTTGAAAAATGGGTAAATGGGGGTCCATAAAATACGTCAAAAATTACAATAATTACTTCATAAAAATACCTCAATATTTTTAACAACATTTATCATCATTATTATAATTCACAATATTAATCGACTGCGTTAGTTCTCGAAAAGAGGGCTTTCCGATAAGGATTTCTCACATTAGCGGCGCGATTAGGTGACCAAAACCTCTCGATGGCGAGAACTTTTAAACATCGTTAATATTGCGAATAATAATATTAATAACTCGTCATCTCAATTATTGGTTTAATAATATATAAAATATCGACAATAATTGAATCAAATAACGTGAGATCTTATTCAACAATTCTTTGTGGCGATAATTAAACAAAACTAAGTGACTTCTCACGTAAGCATCAATAATTAATACCATGTACTACTATCGCAACCACGCCAGATTCTCGTACTTTTTAACACCGGTGTTTCAACAACGATTAACGGTAAAACTTCGTAGTTATTTTCATAAAAATTTTTTATCGTTTTCTCGTCGACAATAATTCCAAGATATGTTGTCCACTTAATGATTGTCTTAGTCGTCATGAATATTCCCCTGTTAAAACAAATATTCCCCACCAATCGAATATTATATAACAACTTGCGTCTTTGTAAAATTTATAAATATTACTCACAACTATAACATTATATCAAATTCATTCCCTAATTTTTTAAAAATGATAATTATAGAAAATTCATCTTTATTCATAAAAGTTGAGGTCTTACATGGGCCTAGCATATCTGAGTTATTCCAATGAAATAAAAAATGGAATAATGAAGTTATCTTTATGAATCTGAAAGAAATAATACCCTTCCTTAAAAAACAAACTAGTTATAGGAGTAGTGAAGTAGCGAGAATCTTTTCTTCTTTCTCTATAGTTTCTTTCTCTGTAGAGTTTAAATGAATTAAATAAGAAATAATGAAGGAATGAGAACTTTCTATTTATAGGAGATGGTGAATAATAACTAATTCTTGAGCAGTTAAGATTGGTTTTACTATAAAATATTCTAATAAAACAAAATCTTTTAAATAAAATATAATATATTCTATTTATAATCTAATAAAACGAATAACTTTATAAAAGTATTATGTTTTATACAAAAAAAATTACTATCTGAAACACTATTGAATATTATCTGCAAAACACTATCATAATAAAATATAATATATTCTATTTATAGTACAATAAAACAAATAACTTTATAAAAGTATTACATTTTTATATAAAAAACTTTCTGCTTTTATTACATTAATAATCTTAATAAAACAAAACTTCATCATCATTATTATAATTCACACTATTAATCGTGATGATGTGTCGTTCCGAAAGAAGAGAACTTTCCAATAAAAATTTCTCCTATTAGCGTGCGATTAGGTGACCAAACCTCTCGCTCGAGCGAACTTACAGACATCGTTAATATTGCAAATATTAATATTAATAACTTTGTAAATCTCAATTATTGATTTAATAATATATAAAATATCGACAATAATTGAATCAATTAACGTGAAATCTTATGCAACAATTCTTCAAGCGATAATAGAAAAAAAGCGGTGACTTTTTCAATAAGCGTCAATAATCAATCTTGTGTCTTCTATGCAACCACGCAGCGTATTCTGTCGTTTAACAAGTGTTTCAACGATTAACGATAAAACTTCCGCCGTTATTTTCATAAAATATTTTTGTCATTTTTTCAATCAGATAATAATTCCGTTGTGGGGTCAATTAATAATTGTCTTGTCGTCGAATATTTCTTTCGTTAAAAGCGAATATTAAAACCAAATCGAATATTATATAACAACTTGCGTACTTTGCAAAATTTATAACTATTGGTTATTTTTCAGTAGATTTATTGTTGCTAAAATTATGTTGAAGATAGTAGATTGTTACAGTAGTTTATAAATAAAGCCTTTTGTACTAGTGAATTAAATCAATGAAAGTGCTCTATTCATTTTTATTGCAATTTGTAAACACTTCTGAGTTCTTACTTTCTTATTAAAGTTCAGCTTATCTCTCTCTCATTTTTCCAAATCTGATTGGTCAGTGTCTCGCAAAGCTCCGTTTCGTTCGGCCGCCGCGCTTCCCTCATTTCGCTCTGCTCTACCGCCTCGCTTCCCTCACTCCGTTTCGCTTGGCACTGATCTTTTTCAAGAACTTCTCAATTATGAGCCACAAATTTCAACACTTATTTTATTTTTTGATTGTCGTTTAGTAAGAAAAAAAAATACTATTAGAAGAAATGTTTGATGGAGATGAAAATGAGAGCTTAAGAGTAGAATTGTTGAGATGAAGAAAAATAAGAAGAAAATACCATCTTGCCCCAAGCAAATGAACAATATCGTTGTATGATGAAGTTCAATGGATTAAATTGTTTAAACTCAAACTTGAAAGACTATGTTGTTTGAGTTCAAACTTGATGGACTAAGTTCAAAAAATTATGTCTTCTATTTATAGTTTTTAACTTCTCATAAAAGAATAATGATAAAATTTTACATAAATATATTAATTTTTTTAATTCACATGAATGAAGTTAAAAATCTTTTATTATAATAGGGAAGTAATAACAAATTAAGTTGTGATAATTATTACGTAACTGTAAAATATAGTGGATAGTGAACTCATAGTAATCCATGGCCAGCAAAAAAGGAAAAAAAGTAGTAAACTAGTTTTAATGAAATTCAAAGAGCGAAAGCCAACACACACACACACACACACACACACACACACACACACACACATATATATATATATATATATATATATATATATATATATATATATATATATCAAACTAGAAATGTAAACATATACAAAAATTAAACCAAACCTTTGAGGCATAATTCTTGTCCTAAACATTATTTGTTGATCTCAACATCTATATATATCCACTTGTACGTAACGTATTACGTACCTCAGCTCTTTTCTTCAGAACCAAACCTCTTTCTCATCTTACCAATCTCGTTAGCCTTCAATCCAAAGGCCTTCTCCAACAGCTGAGGATCAATCCCAGATCCAAACACGGCCGACGGAATTCTGACCGCTCCCGGATTCTGGCTATTAAAGGTCCCAAATATCGTGGCACGGGAATCGCCTACGTTCATCTGAAAATGCACAAGACCTCGAGGAAAAACCATAACCTCCCCTTTATCAATCACCTTGGCGAAAACCCTGTTTTGTGAATCAACGAACCCCGAATAAATTTTTCCCTCTAGCACCAACGCCGTTTCTGTCGCTCTGGGGTGAAAATGTGGCACATTAACTGCACCTACATCAAAATCAGCCCGAACAAATGACATGCCTAGTGTGTTCAAACCTGGGAACACACTAGAAGTCACCGACACCCCGGAGAATCCGTTTTTGAATTCTCCGGGATTCTTTATACCCGAGAACACAAAATCTTCCACTGTGGCTGTAGACGAGTTCTTGCACCAAAGGGGATTAATGGATGGGGATGTCAAGTTTGGTATGCAAAAGTCTTGGAGTTGATCAGGATCAGAAGCAACTAGCACATAGGTTCGGAAGAAAATGAGCCAAAAAATTAGTATCATGTTTTGGGACATGGTTTTAAGATCTAGGTAGCTAATTGATATTGAAAATGAATTGAAGAATAATTTATAAATTGAAGGCTTTTAAGGATTTGGTTATATATGTGAAATAATATTGATTGTAATGACTCTTGCATGATTTATACAAGAATTGGCATGACAAATGACTATAATTACTAAAACACACCACCAAGAATAATCAACTAGAGTTGGTGGCTTGGAATTTTCAACTTCTTCCTACCGCATGTTATTTAACCTTGTGGTATGATCACTCGCCTCATGATTATCATGAGGTCAAGAGTTCGGTTTCTTGGTGGCAACAAGTGGGGTGTGTGAATTGTGATAGCTACACAAAAAAAAGTCGTAACTTAATCTTGACCCGTAGCTTATATATTGACAATATTTTCTGAATTTTAAATAAGGGAAGACAACTTTTCTAGTTGAAAATGAAAGGGCTACTTTATCATTTCATTTCTTCTTCTTCTTCTTCTTTTTTTTAATAACAAAATCATCTTATATTTTGAGTTTATAATTGGACAGAAGAACCCTTTGTCGAAAGACTCGCAACTATATTCCTATCCTAAAAGAGTTCAATTTAAGTAGGGGTGTCAAGAATTACATCATAATTATATATTATTATAAATAAAAAGAAGAATTTTTTTAAATATTTTTTTTTAATAGATGTTCGACTCTTACGGGAACAGAGTGAGAACCTTCTGTTGATTACAACCAAACCAATGTGCAACAAGGATAGGCGAGTGGGTGTGGTCATACCGACTGACTTTTAATTTTTAATTTATTATTATAATTATTGTTATTGTTATTATTATTATTTTGAGTAATGTTATAGACAAACAAATTATTTTATAAATATTTTATAAACTGTTAATGTGGGATGCTCCACCTCAGCTTTTTATGTGAGGCTGGAGACTATATTGAAGTAATTTGTTGATCAATATGATGAGGTGGAGTGTGCCACATCAGCCGTTTATAAAATATTTGTAGAATAATTTATGTAGGTAACATTACTCTTTTTTTTATTATTATCATTATTATTTTAAGTGGTACTAATAAAACTGAAGTTAGTGAAATTATGCTTCAATCTCATATAATCTATTCCTTTAATAATTGAACCCATCAGTTTCAAATGTATTATTTATTCAACTGCATCTCAGCATCAATCATCATTAATTTTGTGCCTCAAATTTTTATTGTTTATTTGCTCTTTTTTATTTTTTCATTTATAGGATTATTAATTAATTTATACTCCATTTTGTTCCCACTAAAAGTCCCAATTATAATTTTTACAAATATTAAGAATGTAGTATTTGTGTTTCATATTTACCCTTAAAGTATAAATTATTACTTAATTAAGGGTGACATGATGATAAATTTTAGAATATTGTGACATTTTATACTATTATCAATATTATAAAGCAAATTTCTTTGTGTAATGAAGGAAGTAATCTGTTTAATTTAATTTTAATACCCATGTATTAACTAGGAATTGGGTTAATTGTGATAGTGTAATATTTAAACGAGTAGTAGTTATGTTTTGCCTTGTCGTTTAGTTGCAAAATGGTATAAAGCAAGGGGAGATGTTTATGAATGGCAATTGATTATTACACACTCCTCAGTCTTATATTGTAAGGCAAGTGAAGTAATAATGCTAACAAATTCCTTGCACAGCTCAACTACTGCAAAACTATGATGACAACTCAAATGAGAAGAGTATTTACTAACCATTAATTTAGGGTGTGATCATACCATCATTAATGAATGGATTCTATCAGAATTAGAGGTATAAATGAATCGAGTCGAGCCGAATATTGAGTTACTCAGATTTAATTCATAAAATTTGTCGGATATGAAATAAGATTTGATTGAGACTCGTTTAGCTACCGAGTTGAGCACGATCTCGAATCGAGACCGAGCAATTTGAATTTTTCTAGCGAATATGTTATGAATATCATAAACTACCTAAAAAGTATTACTAGTTATAAGATTTATTATTTTGAAAACTTAAATAAATCATGTCAATTTTGTGACACTCCCAAAATAGGTATACATAACACATTCAGAGTCGCCAAATACATGGTACAGAATATAAATACAAATTTAATTATACAACATGAGCTGAGAGTTTTAACACGAATATTGTCTTCTAGACAATATCCAAACTCAAATGGAGTCCTCATTACAATTATTATCACACTATTTTATAAAATAGTGAGGACTACTCTGACCACCATCTCGAGATAGTCATCACTCCATTTCCGACTAGTCCAGGCCTACGTTCTCATTTCTTGAAGAGAACAATAAAAGCAAAAGGTGAGCTCAACTAACCTAGTAAGAAATATTATGACTAAGATAATGAAAAATAAATTATCGTTAGCCTTCAACAAATTATTAAGCGATAGAATACAATAAAACAACAAGTTTAATCTGCGGTGAACAAACAATCCATTAGAAGAAATCAAGTAGAGCATGATATCTACTATTTTCTATGATTTAAAAAGTTTATCGAAGAATTTTATCGGCGAGACTCATTCAATAAATAATCCACATCAACTGAATTATCCATGTACTACGGGCCAATGATATTCATTAGTATCACATCCACGAATTATCCATGCACTACGGGCCAAGGATATTCGTGTTATCACTAATAGTCATGATCATACCAAAAACTGTTCATCAATGCACTATGGGCCAATGATGACTTTTACCATATTATTTGTAACATTACAGGTCATGATTATATCGAATAATCCATGGTCATAATCATACCAATCAATAGTCCATCTATGCACTACAGACCAAAGATGACTTTCATCACAATATAAACATGAGGATGAGGACAATGATATAAGAATTCAATCAAACGAAATCAAAGATAAATATTAAAGATTTTTAATTTATCCATAGTTAAAAATGTCCAGATTGACAACATGATAACTGCTTTGTGGAGTAAAATTCAAGAATAATATCCATGTATCAAAAATAATTTGAACATAAAAGATCAAATCAATTTTTCGGGTGAATAGTACCAGAGTAAATAGTACCCCGTGAATAGTACTTTATGAATAGTACCCCGATATGAAAAAATCAAAATTTAACAAGAATATTCAGAAAAATATCCTTGTGAAACGATACTAGATAAAGCGTAAATTTCAAGGATATTCTACTAATGTCGAGGAGTATAGAAGCAATACTTTACAAAATGAGTGTAGAATTCGAAATCTGAAACGAAATAATATTACTTACATATTACAGAGTATGGAAGAAAATATTATTTCTTACAAATGTTGAACAAAAATAATATTCCTTACCTTAAAAAAAAGAGTAATTCTGACTAGTAGGGCGGGGATATTCTTGAAAAAAACTTAAACTGTTTTCTACACTCAAAGCTTTCTTAAACTCTAAAGAAATACGCTTAATGTTATAGAAGAAGAATTCTCTGATTCTGGTGTGATTTTCAATTATATATTAAGCATCCTATTTATAGGAGAATGGAAGGATACTATTTAGAAAAAATCACGAACTGCACAGTGGGGGAAATCACCGGCGCAACGAATTCGTCTGAAATAATTATGATTTTACTATGCAAATACTATGCAGACACTGTATAATAAAATATAATATATTCTATTTTTCATAAATAAAAAACAAAACTTATAAAATATATATTTATATATGTACTCCCTCTATTCTACGAAACCTCTTCCCCCACCCCCTTTCCCTGACAACAGTAGTTTGTCTGTACTTTTACTTTTGCTTTTACTTTAGTAATTCCCTTTTACTTAAGTAAAATGTTTCTTACTTTACCCCAGTTAATGTAATAGTTCCCTTTCCTTGTATTATAAAAGGAAGGCGAGCTCATTTGGCAAATCAGTTTTCAAGACTTAGAAAGACTCTGAGCTCTCTCTCTCAGACTAATCTTTAGTTTCCACCTCTGATTAGCCTTCCTATCTTCTCTTCTCTACTTCTCTAGTCAAATGTTTTAGTTTTGTAAGTACTTGTTTTCTTCTCTCTTTTTAGTTTGTACATAGTTTGTATTAATCAATAATATCAGTTTTAATTTAGTAATAGACTGTGTTGATATTTGTATGCGCTCTCTTTTTCATATAATAATCTTGCTTAGCCCCCAAATGGTATCGAGCTTCTTGTTGTATTTCTTTTTCTAGTCATTAGTAAAATCTTACGATTTACTTCATTCATCTTTGTTTTCAAAATTTCTTTTATTCTTTACCGAAAGTCACCTAACTTCTTGTAGAACACCTTGTTAGTTTATCGACCTAGGTAAGTCTCACGTCTGCGGCGATGTTGGGTTTTAGAACAATAGGTATGAGTCTACCCGGTAAGAGGTGCGAATGGAAGATAAAGAGTGAAAATAATTTTGAATCCGATAAAGATGAGTAGTTATTTAGATCTAGCTCCTCACTAGTCACAAGTCGACTTTGCCACCTATACACATATATAATTAACCAAGAAGAAAATAGTTATGAAAATATCGATCAAGTTTTACATAAGCTGGAATATACCCAGTATCTCCCAAAAGAAATTTATCGGTCGACTTTTTAGATAATTTCAAAAGCAGTTATAATGTTAAAATAGTTGAAAAAGTTTATGCTATTAATAAAGAATATGAAAATTGTAGTCTTCTTTCCCCGATGTTATTAAAAACATAGGAAAAAGGGTTATAATTTTATTCACATAGGTCTAGTTCAAGTAGCGGTTAAACCATTGAACATTAAAGGAATTAATTCAAGTATCTACCTCTGTCTCGGAGAGATGCTAGATTTTGAATTACTATCCAAGCATTATAGGTGCTATGGAAGCAAGTGCACTTGATGGTCTATCCATTTTAATTGCTTTCTGACTTCACACTTAGTTTGAGTGATCAACACCTATTAAAGGCTTTAACATTAAATATTAAAAGCAATGGGAGAAATTACACAAATGATTGAAGGTTCTCGACGATTGCTTTGATCTTATAGGATTTATTATAAGACCATGAAGACTAATTTGAATGTCCATGCTCTTAATAAAAGCCCTAAAGATCAAGCAGTATTGATTCAAAGTTCAACTAGTGATCTTAATATCCGGATCCTAGAACCATCCTATGGAAAGATATTACATTACCTAGTCGATGGACTTTACCTAGTGAAATACCACAACGACTGTAGTTAACAACATAATGAACATAGAAAATATAAGGCAATTTTACGATGGAGCTGTCAAAGTTAGCTTTGAAGCGTTCTAGAAGACCGATTATTATAGAAGATTATTCTAGTTCTACTGACTCCTTCATGGTTCCGCTTTAGAAGAGATTACGAAGTCCTTAGTAACCCTTACATAAGAGACATTAAGTTAAAAGGAATTTTAAATCAAGGTCGGTGAGTCATCCTTGTTATTCTGTCACCCTCGAAATTATCCAGTTGAAGAAGAAAGCTCTTCCTCTCCTAAGCTCCTACGAGCTCCAGAGCTTAGATCGGATTTTGATGTTCCAATTAATAATCAATTAAGAGTTATTAAAAAGAATTTGTATTAGATTGGATAATCTTGTACATGATTTTAACTCCAAGTCTAATAAAATTAAAAGACATCTATTTAGAGATAATCACCCAACAGAAAAGGAAAGAGATAAAATAGTCAATAAATGGAAAAATTTATTAATAATGAAAAAATTAATATTACTTTTTATGATTGGTATGAACAATATCAAAGTAAATGTAATGTTATAACTAAAACTCGATGGATTAAGGAAGACAAATCTAAGGTTTCATCTAGTCATCCACCCTTAGAATCATCTTAATTTGATAAAAAATACTTACAATACGGCCGGTCCATTTAAAATCTCCAATGGTATCAATGATGATAAAAAAATTATAGAACAATTAAATTTTAGTAACCAATACCTAGCAACCTGTGGGAAGCGATTAGGCGAGGATTGAAGAAAATTTGAAGAATATAATTAAAAACCAGAGTCAAAAATTGTTCAACCAACTGTTAAAATTACGGAAAATAGAGAAAAATTAGGTTTACCTAATAAAGATAGTGATCTTACCTTGGTTATTGATCGATTATTTAAAAATTAAAACAAAAGACGAGCAAAAACAAGCGGTACTATTATTTTATTATCGATCAGATTAATTACGATAATGAAAGCGATAGTCGGTCGATGATCGATCGATAACCACATCGATTCAAGATATACATGATCGATTAAATAAGTTAACGATTCATAATACTAGCATGACCGGAAATTGGTATTCTAGACCAACTCCTCCATATTTACAATTTGAAGAGAGAAATCTAGATAAACAATTTTACATTTTAAATCTAATAAAATCTATGAATGGAACATTGATGGATTTAGTGAACAAGAAATCCTCGATAAACTAAATCATATGTCCATGGTAGCAAATAGTTATCTAACCAAATTCAACACCTGACTCAACGGATATTGTTGAATTATTGGCTAGTGGATTCTGGTATTCTTAGATCTTGGTGGGAAAAACATCTCACGAAAGAATCTAGATTATCTATCATCCATCTTTGTTCGGTTAGACGGCGGCGGCCAACCTAATTTTGATGAAACTATTGGTTTAGGACCACCGGATGGAGTAAACACTTTAATATTTACTATAATAAAACACTTACGTAGGAACTCCTAGTAACATCACGAGAAGAATCCACGATCGGTTGAGTAATCTCACTTGTCCCTCTAAGCGATTTTAGATGGTACAAAGATGTTTTTACTTCAAGAGTTATGATGCGTAATGAGCGGTAATAAACCATTACTAGAAAGAAATTTTGTGATGGTTTACCATCATTATTTACTCATAAAGTTAAATGAAGAATTAAGCAAAGATTTGGGATATATTGATTATGATAATCTCACTTATGGTGACATAATCAGTTATATTCAAAAAATAGAATTAAAAATGTGCATTGATTTCAAGTTAGCCTAACAGGCTAGTAAAGACAAGAAGAAAGCCAAATATGAGTTAGGAACATTACTGCGAACAATATGGTTTTACCTCCTCATGGCTCCTACAGGCGGAAGCCTGAGACGTAAACATATTGACTCTCACGAAAAGTCATAGGCGTCGTAAGAAAAAACGTAGTCATCATAAAAATAAGAATCAAGATTATTATTATAATAAGCCAAAAACCGTGATAAAAATAAAATTGTGTGCCACAATTGTGGGCAAAAGGCTCATTATAAAAATGAGTGCAAGGTAAAACAAAAGTTGTCTCGATTAAATATTACTAGTGAAGATCTTGATTATATATTAGGATTAATGAGAATAGAGAATGATGTCGATAATGGCGAAAACTCTAGCATTTCATATTCCTCTAATAATAACGATAATGAAGATTCAAGCGATGCACTTTGAAGTCAGTATTTGTCTTTGATAATTGAAATAAAAATTGTTGCAATAAAAAAGTTAATGTAATTAACAAAGATGATGAAGAAAGTTCTTTGTTAATTGACTTAATTAGTAAAATCAATGATCCTAAGTTAAAAGCTCAATACACAAAAGCAGTTGAAAGATTTATTAACTAAAGATAATAGAAAATGATAAGTTTATTAAAGCTAAAGAAAACCAATTTTAGTCTTAATAAAACCTTGGAAAGATTTAAATCTCCGATTAAAGAAGTTAGTCTTCGAGAATTAAATCAAAGTTAATAAATTAAAAAAAGAAATAGCTAATTTAAAATTAGAAGTCTCTAATCTAAGAAAAGATTTTGATAAAAGGCCTGATCTTCAGATCAATGATTCCTCATCCAGTGATGAAAATCACGATGAACTAGAATCATCTGGTACTAAAGATATTTCAAACTTATTTATTCAAGGTCTTTCACTTAAAAGAATTAAAGACATCACCATCCAGAAATGGTATGTATCTATTAACCTAGTTGTTGATAAGAACTTTTCAATACGACTACTTGCCTTAGTTGACACAGTGCTTGATTTAAAGCGTATCAAGAAGGTCTAATTCCAACTAAGTATTACAAAAAAACCAGTGAAAAATTGAATTAATAATGGTAGTCAAATGGAAATAAAGTATAAATTACCTAAAAGTGCATATTTGTCGAAGATAGCATGTGCTTTAAAACATCTTTTGTTTTAATTAGCAATCTTACGAGATAAAATCATTTTGGGATTACCATTTATATATTTATTATACCCATTTACTACTAGTAATGAAGGATTAACTTTGTAAACATTTAGGAAAGAAAATAACATTTAAGTTTCTTATTAAACCAAAAGAAAGAGATTTAAAATTCATTCGAGAAGAATCCATTTCCAAATCATTGAATTTAATAAATCAGAAATCTACCCATTTGAGTTTCTTGAAGAAGAAATCAAATATAAAAGAATTGAAGAACGACTTCAAAATGAAGATGTTCAATTAAAAATTGAAGAGTTAAAACATACATGAAAAATAACCTTTGTTACGATTCCCCAATGCCTTTTGGCATAGAAAAAAACATATGGTTAGGCTTCCTTATCTTTAAGGAATTTAAAGAACATTTAATTCCTACTAAGGCTAGACTTTATTCGGATGAGTCGTGAACAAATGGAGTTATTTAAGAAAGAAATTAATGATCTCCTTAATAAAGGATTAATTAAACATAGTAAATCCCTTGGTCTTGCCACCTTTTTATGTCAACAATGAAGCGAGAAAAAGAGAGAGTGTACCCGTTTAGTTATCAATTACAAACCATTGAACAAGGTCTTAGAGTGGATTAGGTACCCTCTTCCCAACAAAGACGACCTTATCAATAGGTTAAGTAATGCCACCATTTTCAGTAAATTCGACCTTAAATCCGGTTTCTGGCAAATTGCCATTCATCCAGATGATAGGTATAAAACAGCATTCACCACTCCATTTGGACACTACTGAATGGAATGTTCGAGCATTTGGCCTAAAAAATGCTCCTAGTGAATTTCAAAATATTCTCGATGACATCTAAACCCTTTCGACCCATTTTATTGTTGTTTATATCGGCGATATTCTTGTTTATTCCAAGACTATTGAAGAACACGAAAAACATTTAAAATCATTCTTCTGGCTATTAAAGTTAATGGTCTTGTTCTTTCTCCTTCCAAATGCAACTGCTTTTAGGTCGAAATCGGTTTCTTGGTCTTAATATCTTGATGGACAAGTTCACCTATTGAGCGAGCTATTCAATTCATTTGACAAGTTCCCGGATAAGATAACCAATAAAACCCAACTGCGAGAGATTTCTTGGCTCGCTAAATTATATAAAGCAAGTTTTACAAGAATCTCGGGAAGATTTGCAAACCTCTCTTTCGGCGTTTGTAAAACAATCCTCCACCTTGGGTAGCGTTCATACTTACGTAGTCAACAAGTTAAAAAAATATGTCAAGGCATTGCCACCTTTGGTATTTCCAATGATTCGACTTTCAAAATTATTGAAAGCGGCGCCTCGAGATATTGGTTTGGAGTATTCTTAAACAAAAGTTAACAACAGATTCCCCAGAACAAATTGTTCGTTTTCATTCCGGCGCATGGAATACTACACAGTCGAAATATAGTACTATTAAAAAAGAGATTCTTTCATTAGTATTATGTATTAACAAATTCCAAAATGACTTATTAAATCAGAAATTTCTAGTTAGCATTGATTGCAAAATCGACCCAATACATTTTAGAAAAAGATGTTGAGAATTTGGCCTCTAAGCATTCTTTAAGCTAGATGGCAAGCTTTGTAAGCATTTTGATTTTGATATTGAGTACATTAAAGGTAATGATAATTCTATTCTGATTTTCTTACTCGAGAGTTTATTCATACAGTACTTTTATATTATGAGCTTGAGAGGATCTTCTTCCTCCTGCGGGTCCGGGTTAGCCCTCTTGGCCCAAGTAATCGACCAGAGGAACCTTAGTTCCTCACCCGATTACCCACATCTCACCCGATCGAACAAGTTTCTTGTCCTTGGGACAATCCCCAAGCCTTACAGTTCAGCCCTAGTTAATAAACCTGAACCCATTGATCCGTTCAGTAATCCAGCTAAGACCTCGTCTTGACTCCCGATTATCCCCTTACGAGCATGTGCTCAAATGGGAAAGTTACTTGTTCCATATTGAACCATATATGAAACCAAAAAATGATCCAGTTAAACTTGCTGCCCAGTTTTTTCCCCTTGGTTGGCATTTTCCTCCATCTGCTCCTTATAAGTCTCTTGTATATTATAAGGACATTCTCCTCGAAACAGATTCAGTAAATATCAAACCCATTTATGCAAATAATGATAAATCAAAAGTCCTTTATCATTCTTTGTATATTAAACAATTCCTTCAAATTTCTCATTGGGGTAAAAATCCCTCTGATCTTATGGATCTCACCAGTCAAAATAATTCCTTTTGTTTTTATGATTATATTGATGCCTGGTATAAGGTTCTCCTTCATTAGAATGAGTCCCATAGTCATTCCTGGTTCATCCAATTTGATCATAAGTTCAAAAGTCAAATTCCTTATTGGTTCGTATTCTGGTGGTATAGGCATGGTTCTAACTATGACCTCCTTCCCGACCCCCTTAAGGTTCAAGTTACTCATTTTGCTAATAATAGTAAACCCGATCCAAAGAATGAAAATATTCCTCTCACTCTTCTCTTTACCAGTAAATACAAGGTCCCCTGGATCCTCAAATGGCAATCTGATTGTTTTCACAGCCCTCACTGTTTGCTAATGCTTCTAATCCAACAGTTATTGCTGATCCACTCCCTCGACTTTCCCGCTTTTTTTACATCAAATGTTGGGATAAGTTTGACATTAACAGAATCATAGGTCAGGTCCAACAAGAATTTCCTGTTGCCCCTATTCCAGTCTCAGACAGTTCCTCAGTCATTCAGGCAAAGGTGTCTAAAGTCATTCCCATCGAGCCTTCTGCCTCAAGTCAGAAGAAGATTTCAAAAGAGTCTAAGTTAAAAACCAGTCCTACCGGTTCTTCCTGTTCCCGTAGCATTTCTGATTTCAAAGACTGCTCCGGTAATGAGTTAAAATTAATTGCTCAAGCCCTCAATAAAAGAATCGATGAGTTACATGTATAAGACAACTGAGGTCTTAAAACACATACTGTCCTGACAAATATGAACATTAGGTAATTTATATTTTATCTCCATTTGACTACCGTTAGCTGAATTCAGTTTTTCACTAGTCTTTTTATAATATCTTGTGGGGATAATACCTTCTTTAATATATTAACACAGGTACTATTAACAAGATATAAATTCACGAGTGAGAAAATATATCTTTTTATAATATCTCAGTTTTGGTATGTATGCATACCCCATTCTATTTGTCTTAGTTCGCAATCTCACTGACAAAATCATTTTGGGATTACCATTTATCTATTTATTATACCCATTTACTACTAGTAATAAAGGTTTGAGTTGCGAACACTTAGGAAAAAGAATAACATTTAAGTTCCTAATCAAACCAAAAGAAAGAGATTTAAAATTTATTCAAGAAGAATCAATCTCTAAATCATTGAACCTGTTAAACTGCAAAGTTACTCACTTAAATTTCCTTAAAGAAGAAATTAAGTATCAACAAGTTGAAGAACAACTTAAGAATGATAGAGTTCAAGATAAAATAATAGAATTAAAGGATTATTTAGTTAAAAACTTATGTTCTGATTCTCCCAATGCTTTTTGGCATAGAAAAAAGCACACAGTTAGGTTACCTTATGCTAAAGAATTTAAAGAACATTTATTCCCACTAAAGCTAGACCTATCCAAATGAGTCATGAACAAATGGAGTTATGTAAAAAGGAAATTAATGATCTTCTTAGTAAAGGATTAATTAGACATAGCAAGTCATCATGGTCTTGCCCAGCCTTCTATGTTAATAATGAAGCTGAGAAAGAAAGAGGTGTCCCTCGGTTAGTTATTAATTATAAACCATTAAACAAGGTACTAGAATGGATAAGGTACCCTTTGCCCAACAAGGATGATCTCCTTGGTAGGTTAAGTGTCTCCACAATATTTAGTAAATTTAACCTTAAGTTAGGATTCTGGCAAGTGGCTATTCATCCAGATGATAAATACAAAACTGCATTTACCACTCCATTCGGACACTACGAATGGAATGTTCAGTCATTTGGACTTAAAAATGCACCCAGTGGATTTCAGAATATTCTTAATAATATTTTGAATCCTTTCAGTCATTTTATCATTGTATACATCGACGATATCCTTGTATTCTCCAAGACTATTGAAGAGCACATTAAACATTTAAATTCGTTCTTCAAAACGGTTAAAACCAATGGTCTTGTTCTTTCCCCTTCCAAATGTAGTCTGTTTCTGACTAAAGTCAAGTTTCTCGGATTAAACCTCTATCATGGACTCACGCCAACAATTGATGAGCTATTCAATTCAATCAACCTGCCCGAGATAAGATTACCGACAAAACTTCAAATTCTGAGAGGTTTCTTGCTCTCGCTCAATTATATTGGCAAGTTCTACAAGGACCTCGGGAAGATTTGTAAGCCTCTCTTTCGGTAACTTGCAAAGTAATCCTCCCCATGGATCGACATTCATACTTCTGTCGTCCAAAAAGTTAAAAAATATGTTAAGGTTTTGCCCTGCCTTGGCATTTCAAATGATTCAGCTTTCAAAATAGTTGAAACCGATGCCTCTGACATTGGATTCGGTGGCATACTCAAACAAAAGTTAACTCCTACTTCTGATAAACAAATTGTTTGTTTCCATTCTGGCACATGGAATCCTACATAGTTAAAATATAGTACTATTAAAAAAGAAATTTTATCATTAGTTTTATGTATTAAAAAATTTCAAAGAGATTTATTGAACCAAAAATTCCTAGTTAGAATAGATTGCAAGTCAGCAAAATTTATCCTTGAAAAAGTTATTGAGAATGTCGCCTCTAAGCATTCATTCGCTAGATGGCAAGCAATTTTAAGTATTTTTGATTTTTTATATGATTTTTTCCTAGATGACTTAGGTTTATTGTAATAAGTATCTTGGTTATTACTTTTTTTATTATGATTATATCTTTTCTTACGACGCTTATGATTTTTATGTGACTCAATATGTTTACTCTTATGCCTGTGCTTTCTTCTAGAGGGAGCAACTGGCGGTAAACCATACTGTTCACAAAATATTCCTAACTCGTATTTAGCTTTATTTTTATCTTTTTTGGCTTGTTTAGCTAATTTAAAGTCAATACACATTTTTAATCCGATTTTTTGAATATAACTAATAATATCACCATAGGTTAAATTATCATAATCTATATATCCTAAATTTTTACTTAATTCTTCTCTGACCTTGTGAGCAAATAAAGATGGTAAACCATTAACGAATTTTTCCTTCCAAAATGGTTTGTTACTGTCGTTTCTCATCATAACTCTGGAAGTAAATACATCTTTGTACCATCTAAAATCATTTAGAGTGGGACATGTAAGATTACTTAATTGATCATGGATTCTTTCAGTGATATTACTAGGGGTTCCAACAAAATGTTTAATTATAGTAAATATTAAAGTATTAACTTCGTCAGGAAGACCAATGCCAGCATCTTCATCAAAGATGGGATTGCCTTCATTATCTCTTTGGATAGCATGAACTATGGAACATCTAATGTCTTCTGTGAGATGTTTTTCCCACTAAGACCTGAGAATGCCAGTAAAACCACTAGCTATTAATTCAACTATATCTGATTGAGATAAAGAGTTGAATTTGGTAATATAGCTGTTGGCTACCGTAGACATATGATTAAGTTTATTAAGAATCTCTTGTTCTCCGAACCCATCAATATTCCATTCATAAATTTTATTAGAAGACACAGAAAACTGTTTATCTAGATTTCTCTCTTGACTCAGAATCCGGAGGAGTTGGTCAGAGTACCAATTTACGGTAATACTTGTGTTATTGACAGTTAATTTATTTAGCTGTTCATTAAGGTTTGAAATGGATGAGTGAGTAGAGTGATCCGAAGAACATTCGTTATTATCATCTGATTCAACATGATCGATAACAGCAATGGTTCCACTTGGACCTGGTTCTGTTTTAAGTTTTTTAAATAACTTTTCAATAGATTGGACCAATTCACTTTCTTTATTAGGTAAGCTTAGATTATATATGTTTTCTGGTAATTTAATTAAAGGTTGTTCAAGTTTTGAATCAGGTTTTTTGATAATTCCTTCTTCAAATTTTTCTTCAATCCTATCTAGTTGTTTTCCTACTGTTGCTAGATATTGGTTATTAAAGCTTAACTGTTCAATTATTTTTTTACTATCATTAGTTTCGTCAGGAATTTTGAAGGGACTAGCGATAACTGAAGTGTTCTTAACTTAAATTAGAACCGTTTCTAAAGGAGGATGACTAGACGATACTTTAGATCTATCTTCTTTAATCCATTGAGTTTTACTAATAACATTACATTTACTTTGGTATTGATCATTCCAGTTGTAAAATGTGATGTTAATTTCTTCATTTTTAATAAATCTTTTCCATCTATTAACTATCTTATCTCTTTCCATCTCTATGGGGTGAGTAGATCTGAATAGATGTCTCTTTTCTTTGTTAAATTTTGAATTAAAATCTATTACTTAGTTATCCCAATCTAAAACGAAATTCTTTTTAATGACTCTTAATTGATTATTAATTGGGGAATTAAAATCGGTCGTGTGGGATATCTTTGAGGATGCTTGGAGAAGAAGAATCTTCAACTTCAACGGTATCATTCTGAGTATAGCAAGGATGACTAACTTGTCCTTGGTTAAGGATACCTTTAAGTTTGATATCTCTAACCAAAGGATTACTAAGGACTTCAGTATCTCTTCTAGTGTGGATAACTGAAGGGGCTGAAGAACTAGAAATGTCTTCAATGATAACCGGGGTTTTAGTACGTTCAAAACTAATTTTAACAGTTCCATCAGAAAACTGTTGAATGTTATCAATATTCACCAAATTGTTAACTATAGGCTGTTGTGGTAATTCATTCGGCAAAGTCCATTGATTAGGTAAGGTAATATCTTTCCAAAGAATTTTTCTTGGGATCTGGATATTAGCATCACTAGTTAAACTTTGAATTAAAACTGTTTGATCTTTTGGACTTTTATTAAGAGCATGAACGTTTAAGTTTGACTTCATTGTTTTGTAGTAAATTCTGTAAATCAAAGCAATGGGTTGAGATCCTTCAATCATTTGAGTAATCTCTCCATCAGTTTTAATATTTAATGATAAAGCTTTGAATAAGTTTTGATCACTAAGACTCAAGGTGAAATCAGGAAAGCAATTGAAATGGATAGGTCCATTATGCAAACTTGCTTCCATGGCACCAATAATGCTGGGATAATAATTCAAAAATCTAGCATCTCTAAGGCAGAGGTAGATAGATGAATTAATTCCTTTTCTGTTGGGAGGTTTGACTGCAACTTGAACAAGACCTATCTGAATAAAATTGAAACCTTTCTTTCTGTATTTTTTAATAACTTCTGGTGATAAAAGACTACAATTTTTGTATTCTTTGTTAATTGCGTAAACTCTTTCAACTGTTTTGACATTATAGTCAGTTTTGAATTTATCTGAAAACGTTGAATGATAAATATCTTTTGGAGATACTCTGGGTATGTTCCAATTGTGTAAAACTTGATTAATGTTTTCATAACTATGTTCTTCTTGGTTAACTATGTCCGGGACAGGAGGCAAAGCTGACCTGTTACTAACTGAAGAGCTGGATCTAAATAATCTACTCATCTTGACTATTTCAAAATAAAATCTTACTCAAGGTTCATTCATGCATACCCCATTTATTAAAGGAAGTATTTTTTAAGTAGATTACAGATGTTTTTAATGAAATGAGAAGAACAGGTGCGCATACAAACACAATTACTAAAATAAATTTTTATTTATGATACAAAGATTCAAAGATTATAGATGATTTTAACTTACAAGTTTACTAGAATAAGAAAATTAGATGAATAGGGGCTGAGTAGGCTTAATCAGCGGTTGAGGCTAAAGATTCTTCAGAGAAGGAACTCTGAGTCTTTCTAAGTCTGCCTTAACCAAATGACTCCGAATTCCTTTTATAGAACAAGGAAAACGAACTATTACAATGTTACTATTACAATAACTGGGGTAAAGTAAAAGTAAAAAACATTTTACTAAAGTAAAAGTACAGGTAAAAATATTTTACTTAAAGTAAAAGTACAGGTAAAAGTAAAAGAATCTGCTTCCGGCGGAAAAATAGACGTCTTCTTTTGACTAATGCGGCTATGGGGCCAGATGAGTATTCTTTTCTACTGAAAGATCTCACGATCACATGACAGAAGATCTTTCTTGACTAAATTTCTTAGGAGGCAGTCTTTGGTGGCCGGGCCGATCGAGGTCAGTGATGAGGTCGCCAGAAAGCAGTTAATCGTGTCACATCACACTTTAATTGATTACTGCAGGAAAGAAAATGGATCTTGAGCATCTTGAAGACCAATTGTGTCGTAAGGATCACAATTGCCATCATCTCCAAGCTCCTGACTAGAATTTTTGGACTGAGAAGAAGCCTTGTCAGACTCTTCATGTAACTGATCAAGTCTCAAATGAATAGCATCTGCAAGACGCCTTAATTGAGAATTAGAGTAACTAGAAACATTAGTAACTTCATCATAATCGGGAGGAACAACTGATTTTTCTTTTGATTTATCAGTTATTTTACTGACTGATTTACTGGGAGATGCAACGGCAGAGGTAGTAGTGATCAAGGGTGTTAATCGGAGGAGTCAATAGAGGAGAAAGGCGGAAATTCTTTCGAACTTGGCCAACTATTCTATCAACAATTTAATTTATCCCACCATTTAATGAAAAAAGCAGCGAGAGACGCAAGAAATAGGGAAAGGTAAGTCCGAGTAGTCCTAATTCCTATGGACGACGCTGAGATCTAAATATCTGTGACTTCTTGGGTAGGCAAACGATATATTGCCATATCGTAATCCAAGGGATTTTGTATTTTCTCTGAGAATATAAGGAAGACCGAATTTCTTCATACTTTGAATGATAATTACTATAATGACAAAAATGTTCTAACCGAGCGAGGAGAGGTTTGGGGAATATATCATGGCACAAACTGTATTTTGTCCACCAAAGGATAAACCATTTGGGAAATTGACTCTTGAATTTGTGGTCAAACCGAAAAACCACGAATAACTATGATCATCATTTTGATGAAGCATAATTTTATGCTAAGCCTCAATATAATCATAATAGCGAGAAAGAGCTATTGTGATTAGAAAGTGACTTGAGATCGGAAGGATGACTACCCCAATCGATGATTGAGAACTTGCTTAATATACAACGAATGATAAAGAAGCTTGGATTTATCATCGTTGGCATAAATCGGTTTAATAAAGACCCACTGCTTTTTGATAAGAATGTCCCTATAATACACTAAAGATTTGTAAGGAGCTAAAGGAAGAAAATGCCATCCAAAGAGGAAAATCTTTGGGCAAATAAGCTGAATCGGGTCATTTTTAGGTTTCATTTATAACTCGATATGAAATAAGTGTTGAACGAAAATTTGACGATAATTAGACATTTGGTGACTAGATTTTCTGAAGTAGCAGGGGTTTGACTAGCGAAAATATCGAAAGGTATGGGCTGACTAGAGAGAATCGAGGAGTAGGGCTTGGGGACCGCTTCAAAGCACCAAATTTATTGTGGGTTTGGGTAATCGGATGAGGAACAACAGTTCCTTTTGATTGATTAATCTGACCTACCGAAATGCGGCCATGACCACGAGAAAACGAACCTCCTCGTTACTTCATAATCTTTAATAGTACTCGTGTTAATAAATTCACGAGTGAGAAAATCTGAACCGAGTTGTTACTTCCTTTAATATATTCAATATCGAAATCAAAAAATACTTAAAATTGCTTGCCATCTAGCGAATGAATGCTTAGAAGGCTTACATTCTCAACATCTTTTCAAGGATAAATTTTAGTTTGACTTGCAATCTATTCTAACTAGGAATTTTATAAATCTCTAAAATTTTTTAATACATAAAACTAATGATAAAATTTCTTTTTAATAATCTCAGTATTTTAACCGTGTAGGATTCCATGCTGCCGAATGAAAACGAACAATTTGTTCATCGAAGTAGGAGTTAACTTTTGTTTGAGTATGCCACCAAATCCAATGTCGAGCATCGGTTTCAACTATTTTGAAAGTTTGAATCGTTTGAAATGCCAAGCGAGGCAAAACCTTAACATATTTTTTAACTTGTTGAACGGCTGAAGTATGAATGTCATCCATGGGGAGGATTACTTTATGGCCGAAAGAGAGGCTTACAAATCTTCCTGAGGTCCTTGTAGAACTTGCCAATATAATTGAGCGAACAAAGAAACCTCTGTAGCTGAGTTTTGTCAGTAATCTTATCTGGGAACCGGTCGGCGAATTGAATAGCTCTATCAATTGGCCGCGTGAGTCCATGATAAAGGATTAATCCGAAACTCGACTTTAGTCGTAAAGCAGACTACATTTGGAAGGGAAAGAACAAGACCATTGGTTTTAACCGTTTTGAAGAAACGAATTTAAATGTTTAATGTGCTCTTCAATAGTCTTGGGAATACAAGGATATCGTCGATGTATACAATGATAAAATGATCAAAAGGATTCAAAATATTATTAAGAATATTCGAAATCCATTTGGGTGCATTTTAAGTCCAAATGATTGAACATTCCATTCATAAAGTGTCCGAGCGAGTGGTAAATGCGATTTGTATTTATCATCCGGATGAATATCCACTTGCCAGAATCCTGACTTAAGGTCAAATTTACTAAATATTGTGGAGACACTTAACCTACCAAGGAGATCATCCTTATTGGGCAAAGGGTACCTTATCCATTCTAGTACCTTGTTTAATGGTTTATAATTAATAACTAACAGAGGACACCTCTTTCTTTCTCGACCGTTATTAACATAGAAAATTTGGCAAAGACCATGGTGACTTGCTATGTCTAATTAATCCTTTACTAAGAAGATCATTAATTTCCTTTTTACATAACTCCATTTGTTCATGACTCATTTGGATAGGTCTAGCTTTAGTGGGAATTAAATGTTCTTTAAATTCTTTAGCATAAGGTAACCTAACTGTGTGCTTTTTTCTATGCCAAAAAGCATTGGGAGAATCAAAACATAAGTTTTTAACTAAATAATCCTTTAATTCTTTTATTTTATCTTGAACTCTATCATTCTTAAGTTGTTCTTCAACTTGTTGATACTTAACTTCTTCTTTAAGGAAATTTAAGTGAGTAACTTTGCAGTTTAACAGGTTCAATGATTTAGAGATTGATTCTTCTTGAATAAATTTTAAATCTCTTTCTTTTGGTTTGATTAGGAACTTAAATGTTATTCTTTTTCCTAAGTGTTCGCAACTCAAACCTTTATTACTAGTAGTAAATGGGTATAATAAATAGATAAATGGTAATCCTAAAATGATTTTGTCAGTGAGATTGCGAACTAAGATGATAAATACAAAACTGCAATTATTGTAGCAATAATTGAGTATAACTGTGTGAATTCTCACGTAAGCATCAAATACCATGTGCTACTATGCAACCACGCGTATTACTGTAATTTTATCACCGGGTATTTCAACAGTTAACGGTAAAATTTTCATTATTATTTTTATAAAATTAAGTTATTTATGTCATTTTCTCACTCCGAAAGTAAATTCCGTTGTGGAGTCCACCAATGATTGTGCTTATAAGACCCCAACTTTTTGAATAAAGATGAATTTTCTATAATTATCATTTTTGAGTATTATGGAATGAATTTAATATAATGTTATAGTTGTGGGTAATATTTACAAATTTAGCAAAGTATGCAAGTTGTCATATTATATTCGATTGGTCGGAAAATATTCTTTTTGTCAGGGAATATCCGTACGGCGGTACAATCATTGGTGGACCCCACAATAGAATTATTGTCGGATTGAGAAAAGACAAAAATATTTTTATGAAAATAACTAAGAAGAAGTTTTACAATTATCTTGTTGAACTACTTTCGGTAGTAAAAGCTGATGTCGTGTAATTCATGCGTAGTAACACCAGTGATTGATTATTGATGCTTATGTGATAAGTCACTCGGTTTTGTTTTATTATTATTATTAACGTAATAAAATAGAAACATCTTTTTATATAAAACAGAATACTTTTATAAAGTTATTCATTTTATTTGATAATAATTAGATTTATTATATTTTATTATGAATAGTTTTGCATAGTGTTGCATAGTGTTTTGCATAGTAAAATTATAAATAGAATATATTATATTTTATTTAAAAGATTTTGCTTTAAATATGGAATAGTCGATTAAAATAAATAAATCGGACAATTCATGAATTAATTCTTATCTGCAATCCATTCTTCTATAAATAGAAGCTCATTCCTTCATTATTTTCTTTACAAATTCACGAAACTCTAGAGATAAACTGTAAGAGAGAAAGAAGAAAAGTATTACGCTTACTTAACTACTCTTATATTCAATTTTTTACTGGTAAGGGATATTATTCTTTTGTATTCATGAAGAGAACTTACATTATTCCTTTACTTATTATTACATCTTAATAACCTTTGTATCATGCAGTTACCCTATACTTGGTGACATTCTTCTATTATTCTGCATTGGAACATCCTCGTACATGTGTTTTACACGGACCTAGTTCCGTCTTTATTATTCTGTTGGAATATCACATGCATGTGTTTTACACCGGGACTGGTTCCGCTCTTTATTATTACTTGGAACATCCTGTTTGTGTGTTTTACACCGGACTTCGATTCGCCTTTTTATTATTCTGTTGGAACATCATATACGTGTGTTTTACACCTACTGGTTCCGTCTTTATTATTTTGTTGGAATATCACATGCATGTGTTTTATCTGGGACTGGTTCCGCTCTTTATTATTCTGTTTGGAATATCCTATCTGTGTGTTTTACACGGATCCGGTTCCGTCTTTATTATTACTGTTGGAACATCCTGCTTGGTGTGAATTTCACGACTGGTTCCGTTATTATTATTACTTGGAATAACTTTGCCTGTCTGAGCAATCGCATGCATGGTGATTTCTTTTGTTATTCCATTTTTTATTATACTCGATTGGTTAAAGTTTTGACTTCTATACTCCATGAAATTAGTGGAATATCCTTGATATTTAAACTTCATCCAGTATCTTTCATGGAAATATTCTTCCGAGCATTCTTGAATTTTACTCTACAAAGCGAAAGATCATGTTGACAATTTGGACGTTATTAGTTCCTGAATAAATTAATTTGTGAACTTGTTTTATTGAATTCTTATATCATTGTCATCATCCTCAAGTTTATATTTTTTTTGAAAGTCATCTATGGCCTATAGTGCATAGATGGATTTGGTATGATTATGACCAGGGATTATTCGGTGTAATCATGACCGTAATGTTACATATGATATGGAAAAGGTCCTCATTGGCCCGTAGTGCATTGATGGACAGTTGTTGGCATGATCATGACCATTGATGAATACACAAATGTCCTTGGCCCGTAGTGCATGGAATTTGTGGTGGTCACCCTAATGAATATCCTTAGTCGTAGTGCAGGGATGATGTGGATTATTTATTTAGCTGAGTCTCAGCGATAAAAGTGATTTACCTTTTAAATCATAAAAGATAGTAGATTTTATTCTCTACTTGACTCTTTTAATGGATTGCTTGTTCCGCTGCAGTTAAACTTGATGTCTATTGTATTTTATCAGTTTAACATTGTTGGAGACTAATGATAATTTATTCTGCATTATCTTAGTCATAATATTTTTTACTGGGGTAGTTGAGCTCACCCTTTCTTTCACTGTTCTCTTCAGGAAATGAGAACGTAGCTGGGATGAGTCGGGGAACGGAGTGATGGTCCGGATGATAGTGTTAGCTAGTAGTCCTCACTATTCTGTTAAATAGTGTGATAATAAATGTAATGAGGACATATTCTGAGAGTGGATATTGTGCTAAGATGATTTGTATTTAAACTCACAGCTCTCTTGTTGTATAATTAAGATTGTATTTATATTTTGTACCATGTATTTGGCGACTCAGAATAGGTGATGTATACCTATTTTGGGGGCGTCACAGTTGGTATCAAAGCTTAGGGATATGATCCCTGGCTAAGATGTGAGACAAGAACTAGGAGGGAGAGCAGAATTCTTTCGCTAGTATGACCTACCTAAGTTTATTTGGTATTTAATTGGTCGGTCAGAGTATAAGGATAATATGTGATATGTTATTTAACTCTTGTTTTGTGGCAGTATTTGAAAATGACATCCGAGAATGTTGAGATTAGTAATGGAGCACGGAGACCGTTGAGTCTCCACAAATCAATAATCTGGATAATGTGCATCGAGAAGGAGACATTCCTCGTAAACAAACAACATACGAGACTGGATGATGAATGATGGAATGTTCAGAGGCTTTATGCAATTCATGCAACATCGGTAGAGCCGCTTCCTCTCATCCAAAATGCGGTGTGGAACACCGGCAACTCTCGGACGGTCACCACGGAGCGGTTTAAGGAACTGGGACCACGAGTTTTTGGAGAGCCAAAACCACTTAAAAGCAAAGACGTGGATTAAGCGGATCAACAAGATATTTGATGTCTTGGGATGCTCCGAGGAGCAAAAAGGTTCCTTTGCCCCCCTATGTCATGCGCGGGCAGGCGCGATTACCGGTGGGAATCAGAAAGCGTACTCAACTCCGCCGCACCGAAGATGTCTTGGGAGAAGTTCCAAGAACTGTTCAAGGACAAATACTTTCCTAAAAGTATTCGTCACATGAAAGAGGTAGAGTTCATCAAGCTGGAACAAAACAACATGACCGTATCATAGTACGAAGCCAAGTTTGCCGAGTTGTCCCGTTTTGCGTCCCATTTGGTTGATAATGAGGAGAGAATGACGTGAATGTTTTTAAGAGGTTTGAAACCTGAGATATGTCAATATCTTATCTCTCATATACTGTGTTTGTATTCAGATGTTGTTAACAGGGCTCAGTTATTGGAGCGTGATAATGAGTCAACCCAACCAAAAGAGAGCAGCCGACAAAATGATAATACCAGTGAGAACAGTTATCGAAGCGGTGACAACAAGCGTGGAGGGAATCAACAGGCCATAAATCAGTTGTAATCATGGCCAAAAAAATAAGAACGGACATTTCAAGAAAAGGAGATTCAACAATGACGGAAAGACGTCAGCATTAGCACCTGTCGTTAAGGAAGAAGAAGGACCACCTATCATATGCTTCAAGTGTGGAGGAAAGGGACACATCAGTTGTGACACCCCCAAAATTAGGTATTCATCACCCAATTTTGAGTCGCCAAATACATGGTACAAAATTTAAATACAAACTTCATTTACACAACTATTGAACTGTCAGGCAGAACACGACCACAGTTAAGCTGTGAGTTTCAATACAATATTGTCTCATAGACAGTATCCAAACTCAAATTAATACATGCCATATAAAGTACAACAGCAAATATTTCAACACTCCAAAGGGACACGAGAAGATTCATGTTCTCTTCATTTTACAGCGGTGCACTTTTGACACTTTCAGGGTCGGGTTCTCATCACCCTATTGTTGTTCACCAAAACCAATTATTAAGTGACGTATAAAATACGACACACACATCTTAGGTCCTCAATACAATTATATATTGCATATCATGCCATAGTGAGGACTACTAATACTATCATCTGGACCGTCACTCCATTCCCTGACTCATCCCAGCTATATTCTCATTTCCTAAAGAGAACAGTGAAAGAAAGGGTGAGCTCAACTAGCCCAGTAAGAAATATTATGACTAAGATAATGCAAAATAAATTATCATTAGTCTTTAACAATGTTAGACTGATAAAATACAATAGACATCAAGTTTAACTGCAGCGGAATAAATAATCCATTAGAAGAGTCAAGTAAAGAATAAAATCTACTATCTTCTATGATTTAAAAGGTCTTCATCAATTTTTATCACTGTAAATGAACCACATCATCGAATCATCCCGGCACAACGGGCCAAGGATATTCATTAAATCATCAATGGTCATGCCTATACCGAATAATCCCTGATCATAATCATACCCAGTCCATCTCTGCACGTAAGCCAAAGATATACAACAATAAAACCAATAATCAACAATCCATCTTTTCACGTAAGCCAAAGATATACAATTCAATAATCAACAGTCAATCTTCGCACGTAAGCCAAAGATAACTTTTATCACCATATAAGCATGAGGATGATGACAATGATATAAATATTAATCAACTAAAAATAAGGATAAATATTAAAGACTTTAATTTTATCCAAATACTATCCATCACTTAATAAATTCATAATCCAATATCATTAATATCATAACAATTTTTTAATCACTTCTTAAACTTATAAACAATTTATTTCAATTGTTTACACTTTACCAAATAATGCATTTAATCATTCAAAAATGCCATTCTCGTAAGATTTCATTACCAATGATCAAATCCCTCATCAACAATCTACATATACCTTATATAGGATTTCCAAGCCATAAAATCCTATTTTCCAACTTTGTTACTTCACATAACATATTTAACTCATATGTTCGTAACTAAACTGTTTTCATGAAAAATACCAAATCAGTCCCAAAAATATTTATTTTTTGGGATTTAGCAGAATATAGTCCCATAATGAACATATATTTTTCTCGGAATTTTTAAAATTTATTTACTATTTTTCAAAAATCAATTTCTAATTAATTCCTTAAGAAATTAGCTACCTCAAGGTTAACTTCAAAAAATTCCCAAATCTTGGCAGGATCTTACACATGTTAATGTGAGATTCCAATTTAAATTTCATGGTCATCGGAGTTATAGAACTTCGGTTATAGCATTTTTCGTCGGAAAAATCTAAATATTGAAATGGTCATAACTTGCTCATTTTAAGTCATAATGAGCTCATTTTTGGATAGGAGGTTCTTTATACCATATACTTTCATATCCCAAAAGGCCAGAATTTTTCTCATAAATTAAGTGGCCGAAAATGACCTTTTAAAAATAAGATCAGTAGCTTTTTGGTAATTTCTAGCTTTTGACTCCTTTACTAAAATCAGTCCACATGAAAATCTACAACTCCTTTTCCAGTGATTCCACTTGGAGATGCTACAAAACTTATAGATCTAACTCTAGGACTTGACCACACTCAAAAATTCGAAATATAGTAGGAGATATGGTCAATTGAATTTCGTGTTCCATTTTCACCAAAATCTGATTTTCAACCCTTTGTGATTTCTAAGAAACTTTCATGTTTTCTCATAATAACCAATATAGCTCATCATAACACTTACTAATAACACATATACCCATAATTTTTATTAGTCCAACGCTTTTATTATGACTCTCATCATAATCAACGTAACCAGATCATTTCTATAATTTAATAAGGAATGAATATAAAGGATCATTCACCATGCATGTAGTAATCCACATAGACAGGTTATTCCAACAGAATAATAAAGAATGAAATAATAGAAGGATTCACCATGCATGCGATAGAGACCGCATAGACAGGTTATTCTCAATAGAATAATAAATAACGGAACCAGGTCAGGTGAAATTCACACCGACAGGATGTTCCAACAGAATAGTAAAGAATGGAATAATAGAAGAATTTCACCACGATGCGGTATTGCATTTACGAGTTATTCCAACATATAATAAAGACAGAATAATAAAGATTTTACCCAGTCCTGTAAAACACACGTATGTGATATTCCAATGAATATTAAAGAATGGAATAACAACAGACATCACCAAGTATACAAGAATCCGCGCGTATACAAAGTTATTCCAACAAAATAATTAATGGAACCAGTCGTCGTGAAATTCACAATCGGCGAGTGATATTCCGATAGAATAATAAAGAACTAATAATAGCGAAATCTCACCATGTATGCCGTACTTCGCATAAACAGGTTATTCCAACATAATAATATAGAATGGAACAACAGAGGGATTTCACCAAGTATAGGGTATGCCACTTATACAGGTTATGTATAGGGTATGCCGCGTATACAATTTATTCCAACAGAATAATAAAGAATGGAATAACAGAAGTTATCTTCATGAATAAGAAAGAATAACACCCCTTACAAGTACAACAAATAATATTCCTTACCACAATAATGATATCCCTTACCTTAGAAAGAAACTGGATATAGGAGTAGTGAGGTAGAAGGCTTCTCTTCTTCTATAGATTTTCTCTCTACAATTTCTCTCTATAATAATTGCTCTATAGCTTTAGTGAATTGGTGAGAAATGAAGAAGAATGAGCTTCTATTTATAGAAAAACATAGTTTTGAAAATTGCACGTTTTGGGGCTCGAAATATTACAGTACCATACCTCCAACTTTTCTTTTATTTTTAATTCAGTCATCCAAGTATTATCAAACTTGCACCAACTCCCCTAATAGTAAATCATGTGAATCAATAGTAAAATCATGTGACTCAATAGTAAATCATGTGACAAAAATAACTACGATATAGTACCTCCATCTATACCTCCATTTTTAACTTAGTCATGCAAGTATTATCAATCTTGCACCAACTCTCCTAATAGTAACAAGAATGTGAATCAATAGTAAAATCATGTGAATAAATAGTTATAATCATGTGAATTAATAGCAATCAATTGCTCATTTATCCGGTTAATTACCCGATTGGTCAATATAACCTCCAGACATCAATTTTTATCGAAATAAATGTCGATTTTCACTAACACAAACAATTCCAAAACAATGAAACTATTTTTATCAAAAATATAAATTTTGAAATTTTGATGTTTGATTTTTCCCAAAAAAGTCAACTGTTAACTTTTTGACCAAATAGTGAATTCCAGAAAATTTTGTGTTTATAGACTATTTTTACTAATTTCGACGTTCCGGACTCAAATATCATGTCCGCGTCTCCAAATTCAACTCCGAACAACATTCATCATTAATATTATAACTCACAATATTTATCAACCGTGTCGCTCCTGAAAAGAGGGGCTTTCAATAAGGATTTCTCCCTATCAGTAGCCGCATGATTAGGTGACCAAACCTCTCCTCGATGTAACTTCTGCACATTGTAAATATTGCAATTTATAATATGAATAACTTTGTCATCTCAATTATTGATTTAATAAAATAACATTTTATCACGGATGATAATGTGACAATAATTGAATAATATGAGAGATATGATCGTGATTATCGCGAAATAATTGAGTATAACCGAGTGACTTTATCACGTAAGCTTCAATAATCAATACCGTACTACTACTACGCAACACGGGTATTATCTCGTACTTTTACTACCGAGTAATTCAACAATTATTAATCTAGAAACTTCCGCCATTATTTTCATAAAATATTTTTGTCGTTTTTCAACTATGACAGTACTTCCATTGTGGGGTCCACCAATGATTATGCCGTCGTACGAATATTTCCCGACAAAAAGAATATTCATCGGCCAAACGAATATTATATAACAACTTGCATACTTTGCAAAATTTTCAAATACTACCCACAACTATAACAATATATCATATCCACACCATAATATTTAAAAAAAATATTTCAAGAGGAATTAATCTTTATTCATAAAAGTTGGGGTCTTACAACCTCCCCTTCTTATGAAATTTCGTCCTCGAAATTAGGATGCGTACCTGATAGTTTGAAGAGATGAGAATACCTTGCTTTATTTTTTTTTGATTGTACCTTCCCGGTTATATCCTCTATATCGTATTGCTCATCTCCTGTATTTCAGATATCATTCTAAAATATACCTTCAAAACAAAGGTTAATTGACATATCACAAATTGTCAACTTTATCAAGAAAATTTTAGCTTAGGTAAGTCACACCCTAGCGAAGTATATTACTCGTCTTCTAGACTAATATCTCCGCCAGTGACCATATCCCTGTAACATCAATCAACAATTCCTTTCCACAATCATATGAATAACTCATAATCATAATTGTGATTTTGAATTCCTTTTCGCACCCAGGAAGAAGATAATTTACATCACCTATCTTCACCTGAAACATCAAAATCATGGTTATACAAAATCACAATTCCTGCTCATAATCATACTAATAAATTCATCTTTTCACTACGGCTAAAGATCTACAAATCAGATAACTAATAATCAATGCTAATCTTTTGCACTACAAAGCCAAAGATATATAACTGTAAAACCAATAATGCTGAGACTCAGCTTAATAGTATCACGACCACGAATTATCCACGCACTACGGGCCAAGGATATTCGTGTTTTCCATTACGGTCATGATTATACCGAATAATCCTTGGTCATAATCATACCAAGTCCATCTATGTACTACGGCCAAAGATGACTTTTACCACATCATTTATAACATTACGGTCATGATTACACCGAATAATCCCTGGTCATAATCATACCAAGTCCATCTATGCACGTAAGCCACAGATGACCTTTACCACATCATTTATAACATTACGGTCATGATTACACCGAATAATCCCTGGTCATAATCATACCAAGTCCATCTATGCACGTAAGCCACATATGACTTTCAACATAATATATACATGTGATGAGCAGTTAATCAATTGATTCCTAAAATCACATCAAAGGCAAGTATTTTCAAAGAGATAAGATCGACAGGTAACGTGAAAGTGTCGATTTGAAACAAGATTTATAAACAGTGGAGGTAACGAAAGTTTCTCCTAACGAAGTTTCAACCAATAAGTCAAGGTCTAACTTCTCAGGAGTAAAATTTAAACGTTGAACACAACTAGGTGAAATACAAGAGTGGGTAGAACTAATATCGAATAAGATATAGACTTCGTCGTCCCAAAAAAGTCAAAGTCGGTAGTGCAAGGGAGAGTATTTGTTGTAACCTCCCAGAAAGCAAGAAACCCGAACGAGGTCATCACGGGTAAGCTAATCATAAACTCTAGCGAAGTTTATACTTTATTTGATACTGGTTCTACCCACTCTTTCATTTCTCCTACTTGCGCTCAACGTTTAAATTTGACTCCGAAGAAATTGGACTTTGACTTATCTGTTGAAACTTCGTTGGGAGAAACCTTCATTACATCCACGGTTTATAAGTCTTGTTTGATTCAAATTGGTAACCGCACATTACCTGTCTATCTTATTTATTTGAAAATACTTGCATTTGATGTGATTCTAGGGATTGATTGGTTAACTGCTCATCATGCAAAAATTGATTGTTTTCGTAAGGTTGTTAGCTTTCATATTCCTAACCAACCTATTATGCGAATTCAAGCAACCAAACCATTAAAATCAATCATAGTCATCTCAAGCCATAAAGTTATTCATATATTAAAAAACGGATGTCAAGCTTTCTTTAGCTCATGTCACGGATCTAAACAAAAATACGTCAGTTTTGAATGATATTTCTATTGTTAATGAATTTCCTGACGTATTCCCTGAAGAACTTCTTGGCCTACCCCCATAGCGTGAAATTGAATTTTGTATCGACCTTGAACCCGGTACAAAGCCCATTTCCAAAGCCCCATATCGAATGGCTCCTATTGAACTTTAGGAGTTAAAGACCCAACTGCAGGAATTGTTAGACATTGGCTTTATTCGTCCTAGTACTTCTCCTTGGGGTGCTCCTGTTCTATTTATGAAGAAGAAAGATGTGAGTATGCGACTTTGTATTGATTATCGGGAGTTGAATCATGTCACCATCAAATATAGGTACCCATTGCCACGTATTGATGACCTGTTTGACCAGTTGCAAGGAGCCAAATTCTTTTCAAAGATTGATCTTCGTTCCGAATATCACCAGTTGAAGATTAGAACCGATGACATTCCAAAGACGGCTTTTAGAACTTGGTACGGGCATTATGAATTCCTAGTCATGTCTTTTGGATTGACTAATGCTCCTGCTGCCTTCATGGATATGATGAACCGAGTATTCAAGGAATATTTATATCACTTTGTGGTCGTCTTTATTGATGACATCCTCATATATTCCAAAACCCATGAAGATCATGAGCAACACTTGAGGCTGATACTCCAAAAGCTTCGTGAATATAAGCTTTATGCCAAGTTGAAGAAATGCGAGTTCTGGCTTGAGGAAGTAGCATTCCTTGGGCACGTGGTATCAAGTCATGGAATATATGTTGACCCAAAGAAAGATTGAAGCTATTCAAAGTCGGGAGCAACCTAAAATCGGTGATCAAGTACGTAGCTTTCTCGGTTTAAATTGGTTATTATCGGAGATTCGTGGAAGGATTTTCTCGAATCGCTACTCCACTAACTCAAATGACTCGGAAAAATACAAAGTTCTATTGGAGCGAGGAATATGAGAAGAGTTTTCAAGAACTCAAGAGAAGACTCATTTCAAAGACTGCTCCGATAATACCATCCGGTTCGGAGGGATTTGTCATCTATAGTGATGCTTGAGCAAAGGGTTAGGATGTGTTCTCATGCAACATGGGAAAGTCATAGCTTTATGCCTCACTTACGAAACTCAAAGAATATGAGAGGAATTATCCTACTCATGATCTAGAGTTGGCAGTTGTTGTCTTCGCACTAAAGATTTGGAGGCATTACTTGTATGGGGAGAAAGTGGAGATCTTTACGGATCATAAAAGCCTCAAATATTTCTTCACTCAAAAGGAACTCAACATGCGACAACGACGTTGGTTTGAACTATTGAAAGATTATGATCATACCATCCAATACCATCCTAGAAAAGCGAACGTGGTAGCTGACGCATTGAGTAGAAGATCATATGCGGGCACGAGTGTAATATTGTCAACGCAAAGGCCCATTTTGTATGACTTGCAAAGGATGGAGATAGAGACAAAGACTCCAGGGACCCATGTCATTATGGCGAATATACGAGTAGAACCGACTTTAATTGATAAAGTTAAAGTTGCTCAAACTACAGACCTGGAGCTGATGCGTATGAGGAAGAAAGTGCAAGAAGGTGCTATACCAGAAGCAAGAATCGATGATGACTCGGTAGTAAAAGTACAGTAATATGTGTGGTTGCATAGTAGCGCACGGTATTGATTATTCATGCTTATGTGATAAGTCACTCAGTTTTGTTTTATTAGTATTATTAACATAATAAAACAGAAACATCTTTTTATATAAAACAGAATACTTTTATAAAGTTATTCGTTTTATTTGATAATAATTAGATTTATTATATTTTATTATACATAGTGTTGCATAGTGTTTTGCATAGTAAAATTATAAATAGATTATATTATATTTTATTTAAAAAATTTTGCTTTAAATATGGACCGTCAGATTAAAGTAAATCAATCTGGACCGTTCATGAATTAGTTACTATGCAATCCATTCTTCTATAAATAGAAGCTCATTCCTTCATTATTTTCTTACGAATTCACTAAAACTCTAGAGAGATAAACTGTAAGATAGAAAGAAGAATAGTATTCTGCTACTTAAATACTCTTATATTCAGTTTCTTTTACGGTAAGGGATATTATTCTTTTATATTCATGAAGAGTTATTCCTTTCCTTATTATTCTGTTGGAATAAACTGTATACGCGGGCTACCCTATACTTGGTGACATTCCGTCTTTATTATTCTGTTGGAACATCCTCATCACATGTGTTTTACACCCGGACTGGTTCCGTCTTTATTATTCTGTTGGAACATCATGTGCGTGTATATTTTACACCGACACGGTTTCCGTCTTTATTATTCTGCTGGAATATCACATCTGTGTGTTTTACACCGACTGGTTCCGCTCTTTATTATTCTCATTGGAATATCCCGTGCGTGTGTTTTACAATTCCATCTAGTTTCGTCTTTATTATTCTTGGAACATCCTCGTCCGATATGAATTTCACCGACTGGTTCCGTTATTATTATTCTGTTAGAATAACTTGTCTTGATAATCTAACCGCATGCATGGTGATTTCTTTTGTTATTCCATTCTTTATTATACTCGGTTGGTTAAAGTTTTGACTTCTATACTCCATGAAATTAGTGGAATATCCTTGATATTTGTGCTTCATCCAATATCTTTCATGGAAATATTCTTCCGAGCATTCTTGAATTTTACTTTCTACAAAGCGATGATCGTGTTGACAATTTGGGCGTTATTAGTTCTGAATAAATTAATTCGTGAACTTGTTTTATTGAATTCTTATATCATTGTCATCATCCTCATGTTTATATTTTTTTGAAAGTCATCTGTGGCCTCAGTGTATGTAGATGGACTTGGTATGATTATGACCGAGGATTATTCGATGTAATCATGGTAGTAATGTTACATATGATATGGAAAAAGTCCTCATTGACCCGTAGTGCATTTATGGACAGTTGTTGGCATGATCATGACCATTGATGAATACAAAAATGTCCTTGGCCCGTAGTGCATGGAATTTGTGGTTGTCACCCTAATGAATATCCTTGGTCGTAGTGCAGGGATGATGTGGATTATTTATTTAGCTGAGTCTCAGCGATAAAAGTGATTTACCTTTTAAATCATAAAAGATAGTAGATTTTATTCTCTACTTGACTCTTTTAATGGATTGTTTGTTCCGCTGCAGTTAAACTTGATGTCTATTGTATTATATCAGTTTAACATTGTTGGAGACTAATGATAATTTATTCTGCATTATCATAGTCATAATATTTCTTGCTGGGCTAGTTGAGCTCACCCTTTCTTTCACTGTTCTCTTCAGGAAATGAGAACGTGGGCTGAGACGAGTCGGGGAACGGGTGTGATGGTCCTGGATGATAGTGTTAGCTAGTAGTCCTCACTATTACGCTAAATAGTGTGACAATAAATATAATGAGGACATATTCTGAGAGTGGATATTGTCTAGAAGACAGTATTTGTATTTAAACTCACAACTCTCTTGTTGTATAATTAAGATTGTATTTATATTTTGTACCATGTATTTGGTGACTCAGAATAGGTGATGTATACCTATTTTGGGGGCGTCACAGTGCTGTCCACCAATGATTGTGTTGTCGTATGAATATTCCCTGATAAAACGAATATTCCCCGACCAATTGAATATTTTATAACAACTTGCTTACTTTGTAAAATTTGTAAATATTACCCACAACTATAACATTATATAAAATCCACACCTTAATATTCAAAAATGATATTTAGAGAAAAAATTTATCTTTATTCATAAAAGTTGGGGTCTTACAAATTTTAAATTTAAAAATGTCTCAAATTGACTTTTAGAAAGTCAATAATGATCTTATAATTTGGAACAGAGAGAACGTTAATTATTTTGTATAACCTCTTCGTTAATATCAAAATTATAGTTGTTTTTAACATTTAATCTCTTAAATAATTTTTCTATGTATGTAGTCTTCAAATTATATATTTTGTCATATTAGTCTCCAAAATACAACAATTTTTCACTTTTAGGCCTAGAACTGTAGTTTTATTTTTATTTTTATTTTTATGTTTAGTCCTAAATTTATAATTATGTTTCATGTTTAGTGTGAGACCCCAGATTTTATGAATAAATATTTAATTTTTTTTCTCGAAATAATTTTTTATATTATGATGTGGATTTGATATAATATTATAGTTGTGGGTAGTATTTAGAAATTTTGCAAAGTATGCAAGTTGTCATATTATATTCGATTGGTCGAAAAATTTTCTTTTTGTCAGGGAATATTCGTACGACGGTTCAATTATTGGTGGACCCCACAATGTAATTATCGGATTGAAAAAATCACCAAAATATTTTATTGAAAATAACGGCGCGAAAGTTTTACTGATTATCTTGTTGAACTACTCGGTAGTAAAAAGTACAATGAATACTGGCATTAGTTGCGTAGTAAGCACACCGGTATTGATTATTGATATTTATGTGAGAAGTCACTCGGTTTTGTTCAATTATTGCTACAATAGTTCTTTATGCGTAGTATTTCACATTATTTGATTCAATTATTTTTGATTTATAAGTTTTGTTTTATTAGTATTATTAACGTAATAAAATGTAAAAGCTTTTTATATAAAAATGTAATACTTTATTAAAGTTATTCTATAAATAGAATATATTATATTTTATTATGCATAGTGTTTGCATAGTGCTCGCGATAGTGTTTGCATAGTAAAATCTTTTTATATAAAATAGAATATATTTTATTTTATTTAAAAGATTTTGCTTTAATTATGGACCGTCCGATTAAAGTAAATCAATCTGGACCGTTCATGGGTTGGTTACTATTCATTCCATTCTTCTATAAATAGAAGCTCATTCCTTCATTATTTCATACGAATTCATTAAAACTTTAGAGAGAGAAACTATAGAGAGAAAGAAGAAAAGTATTCTGCTACTTCACTACTTCTTTATTCAGTTCTTCTTTATACGGTAAGGGGTGTTATTTCATTTGTATTCAAGAAGAGAACTTCTGTTATTCTATTTCTTATTATTCTGTTGGAATAACCTGTATACGCGGGCTACCCTATACTTGGTGACATTTTTCTATTATTCTGTCTTTATTATTCATTTGGAACATCCTCATCATGTGTTTTTACACCTTGACTGGTTCCGCTCTTTATTATTATTACATTGGAATATCACATGCATGTGTTTTACACCTTAACTGGTTCCGTCTTTATTATTATTCTATTGGAATATCCTCGTGCATGTGTTTTACAAATCTGACTGGTTCCGCTCTTTATTATTATTCTGCTTGGAATATCATGTACATGTGTTTTACACCGACTGGTTCCGCTTACTTATTATTCTCGTTGGAATAATGCATACATCACAAGTACCGCATGCATGGTGATTTCTGTTGTTATTCCATTACTTATTATTCATTGGAACATCCCGTCGATGTGAATTTCACGACCCGGTTCCGTTATTATTATTACATTGGAATAACTTTGTCTATCTGCAATCTTGCGTCGTGGTGATTTCTTTTGTTATTCCATTCGTTATTATACTCGGTTGGTTAAAAATTTTAACTTCTATACTCCATGAAATTAGTGGAATATCCTTGATATTTGCGCTTCATTCGAAGAATTTTCATGGAAATATTCTTCCGAGCATTCTTGAATTTTACTCTACAAAGCGATGATGTCGTGTTGACAATTTGGGCGTTATTAGTTCCCTGAATAAATTAATTCGTGAACTTGTTTTATTAAACTCTTATATCATTGTCATCATCCTCATGTTTATATTTTTTTTGAAAGTCATCTGTAATGTGAAAGTGTGTATGCGTAGATGGACTTGGTATGATTATGACCAGGGATATTTCGATGTAATCATGACCGTAATGTTACAAATGATGTGATAAAAGTCCTCATTGGCCCGTAGTGCATTGATGGACAGTTTTTGGTATGATTATGGCTATGGATTCTCTTCGGCCAAAGGAACAAAGATGAATTGTTTTATGGCATGATCAGGACCGTTGATGAAAACACAATTATCTTTGGCCCGTAATGCATGGATAATTTGTGGTCGTGATACTAAATAATATCCTTGGCCTGTAGTGCAGGGATGATTTAATGATGTGGATTATTTATTGAGCTGAGTCTCAGCGATAAAAGTGATGAAAACTTTTAAATCATAAAAGATAGTAGATTTTATTCTCTACTTGACTCTCTTAATGGATTGCATGTTCCGCTGCAGTTAAACTTGATGTCTATTGTATTTTATCAGTTTAACACTGTTGAAGGCTAACAATAATTTATTCTGCATTATCTTAGTCATAATATCTCTTACTGGGCTAGTTGAGCTCACCCTTTCTTTCACTGTTCTCTTCAGAAAATGAGAACGTAGCTGGGATGAGTCGGGGAATGGAGTGATGGTCCTAGATGGTGTATTAGTAGTCCTCACTATTCTGTTAAATAGTGTGACAATAAATGTAATGAGGACTTATTCGAGAGTGATATTGTCTAAGATGATTATTTGTATTAAAACTCACAGCTCTCTTGTTGTATTTTAAAGATTATATTTATATTTTGTACCATGTATTTGGCGACTCAGAATAGGTGATGTATACCTATTTTGGGGGCGTCACATTTAGTCCGTTTTAATTGCTCTATTTTTGTAAGATTAGAAATTGTTGTTGGTAACCTAAAAAGAAACTATATATATGTTTATATTAACTTATCTTGTAAAAAATTATTTGTCAAGACTAGTATTTGGTACTATGTCCTTAAGATAATTATGCCCTCCGTATGGTGCTTAGAGTTGATAGCACTTGTCTCCCAAGATACAATGACACTGTATACTTTAGCAGCACTACAAAAAGTATGCTCTATGAACCAAAAATAAATGCTCTAATTCTCTCTTTTAAATAACTATGAAACTAATGGAAATTAATGCTTAATACTTGTGAAATGAGTAAATATGAAGGCTTCTCCCTCCTATCTATTTATAGGAGGGGTTGGTGACCCTTCGGATGGGAATTTCACCTTTAAAAAGACATAGGGTGCTTCTAAAAAGGTATAGTTGGCATCCTTTGGTCAAAACGACGTAGTTTTGATCAGTTACAAAATAGGCGCATCTATTCTACCCATAAAATGACGTAGTTTAAGCATTAGCAGAACCAGGCTTAGTAGAAAAAGGCACGACAAAACGACGTAATTTTGGGCCGTCCGTTCAGACTTATACCCTTTCAGTAGATACCGCTTCTCAAAATGACACAATTTTAAATAATATAATAAATACCGCTCAAAATGACACAATTTTGATAATAGAATTAAATAAATAAAAGTGTAGCTGGGTCGAGCGGGGATAAAAAGAAAATAGTATTGTGACTCCCCCAAAATAAGTATACACAGCCCATTCTGAGTCGCCAAATATATGGTACATAATTCAAATACAAACTTAATTTATACAACTGATAAGTGTCGTGCAGATTACGACAAACATAAGCTGAGAGTTTTAACACAAAAATTGTCTCGTAGACAATATTCAAACTCAAATGGAGTCCTCATTACTATTATTATCATACTATTTCGTAGAATAGTGAGGACTACTATAGCCACCAGCTTGGGCCATCACTCCGTTCCCCGACTAGTCTCAACTATATTCTCATTTCCTGAAGAGAACAATAAAAGAAAAGGGTGAGCTCAACTAGCCCAGTAAAGAATATTATGACTAAGATAATGCAGAATAATTTATCCTTTGCCTTCATTAGTATAAAAACTAATAGAATACAATAGACAACAAGGTTAACTGCAGCGGAACAAACAATCCATTAGAAGAGTCAAGTAGAGCATGATATCTACTATTTTCTATGATTTAAGAGTTCATCATCAATATTTTATCTCTGTAAAATATTTCAATAAATAATCCACATCACTGAATTATCCATGCACTACGGGCCAAGGATATTCATTAGTATCACATCCACGAATCAACCATGCACTACGGGCCAATGATATTCATTATTATCATCAGTGGTCATGATCATGCCAACAACTGTCCATCAATGCATTACAGGCCAATGAGGACTTTCACCACATCATTTGTAACATTACAAGTCATGATTATACCGATACATAATTCATAGTCATAATCATACCAATCAACAGTCCATCTATGCACTACGGGTCAAAGATGACTTTCATCACAATATAAGCATGAGGATGATGACAATGATATAAGCATCAAACAAACAAAATCAAAGATAAATACTAAAGATTTTTAATTTATCTAGATTTTAAAATTTTCCAAATTGTTAACATAATAACTGCTTTATGGAGTAAAATTCAAGAATAATATTCATGTATCAAAAATAATTTGGACTAAAAAGAAATCAATTTTTGTCGTGAATAGTACCCCGTGAATAGTTATCCGGCATGAAAAGATTAAAATTTAATAAAAATGTTCAGAAAAATATTTTCGTGAAAGGATACTTGATGAAGCGCAAATTTCAAGGAGTATAGAAGCAATACTTATCAACATAAGTGTAGAATTAGGAATATGAAAAGAAATAATATTACTTACATACTAGAGAGTATGAAAAAAAATATTATTTCTTACGAATAATGAACAAAATAATATCTCTTACCTTAAAAAGAGAGTATTTCTGATTGGTATGGTAGGGATATTCTTGAAAAAAAAAACTTATACTGTTTACACTAAAATCTTCCTTAAACTCAAAAGAAATACGCTCAATATTATAGAAGAAGAATTTTCTGATTCTGATGTTATTTTCAATTCTAAACTAAGTATCTTATTTATAGGAGAATGGCATGATACTATTTAAGAAAAAAGCACGGGTGAACAGAAGAAAATTTTCACGGGCGCAACTCATCAGTATTTGAAACCATCAACCAATAAGGGAGTGCCCTCCTGTGAAGGCAATTGAGATTTGGGAGATAAGGACCAATAAGATAGCACCCTTATCTACAAGTTAGTGAATAGTATTAGAAAGTTTGGCCAAAAATATTTTAACCAACCAATCAAAGGATTACCTCCTTTGAATTAAGGTAATTGGGCTACCGAAGAAATATACGTCCTAAAAAAAACTAAATGAACAAATACCAATTTAAAAGGATAATTGAATAAACATCTTCCACTCATCAATTATTATTTTTATTTTTAATCAACATGAACTTATTCATCATTAATATTATAACTCATAATATTAGTAACCAGATCATTCCCAAGAAAGAGGGGGCTTTCCGATAAAGACTTCTCCTTATTGGCGCCAAATTAGGTGACCAAACCCCTTTCCTCAACAGAACTTTCTAGAAATTGTCAATAATATAAATAATAATATGAATAATTTTGTCGTCTCAATTATTGATTTAATCATATAAAATATTGTGCAGATGATACTGTGACAATAATTGAATCAATAATGTGAGATACTATACAGTAACTACTATTGTAATAATTGAGTATAACTGAGTGACTTCTCACGTAAGCATCAGTAATCAAAGATACTGTACAATACCATGTGCTACTGTGTAACCACGCATATTACTGTACTTTTATCACCGGGTATTTCAACAGTTAACGGTAAAAGTTTTGCTGTTATTTTTATGTAAAATTTATTTTTATCGTTTTCTAACTCCGACAGTAATTCCGTTGTGGGGTCCACTAATGATTGTGTCATCGTACGGATATTTCCTGATAAAAAGAATATTCCCTGACCAAACGAATATTTTATGACAACTTACTTACTTTGCAAAATTTGTAAATATTACCCACAACTATAACATTATATCAAATCAACACCTTATTATTCCAAATAACATTTAGAAAAAAATAAATATTTATTCATAAAAGTTGGGGAGTTAATCCACACCTTGATTTTACTGCTATATCGGGAGTTAATCCACGTATTGCTTGACGTACAATAGATAATGGATTTGTTTCTGTCTTTTGTTAAATCTTTTTCCACTACAAAAAAATAGGGCTTCAGCAACAACCGATTTTTCATTGCTAAAGGTACCAAATTTCGTTGCAAAAGGGTTTTGGCAACGACTTTACTGTCATTGTGTCTTTCGTTGCACAATGAGCGTTGCTAATTGTTCCGCAATGAACGTATTTTTTTCATTGCCAAAAGTAATACATTTTGAAATGAAATTTGGCATTCGTACAGAGACATCGATCCTTTAGCAACAAAATGTATTGTTGCTGAATAATTAAATTTTCGTTGCTAAAAAGCCCTTTTCGTTGCAAAAGCCTTCTAATTGGCAACGAAATGAACTTGGATTTTCGTACTTTAAGCCCTTTTTTTTTGCAACGACCATGCATTTTCGTTGAAATTGACACCATTTTGCAACGACATTTTTCGTTGCAGTAAATTATGAAAATTGTTGCCTACGCTTGCTTTCGTTGCGGAATGTAAACTTTTTAGCAACGAATTTCGTTGCTGATTATATTATTTAGCAACGACATTATGCTGAATCAGTAACAAAAATATTTGTTACTGATTATTTTTCAATAGCAATGAAAGTCGTCGATTAGCAACGACATTATATGTTGTCGTTTCTTTATATGTGCAACAAAAGTTGATATGATTTGCAATGATAAAAAATGTTGCCTTTTATTTTAGTATTAGCAAAAATATCGTCTCTGTTGTTATTAGGTTAATTTTTCGTTGCCAAATATTATATTTTTAATGTCATTAGCAACGAAAATTTGTCGTTAAGTGTATAAAAAAAATTGTTGCTATATTAAAACTTGTTCAATGCTTTTGTAACGAATTATATTGTTGCCAAATCAAAATTTGATATTTTTTTGTGTACCTGGATGGCTCAATGTCCCCATAGCAAATAATGGCAAAAATACAAAAAACTAAAATATTTTTAACTTAATAAAATCATCCACTACATAATCATTCATTATCTTTACAATTAACCATCTAAAGCTACCACAGTTCTTCAATCAAAGTATATATCTACATATATAGAGAGAGTACATTTCATAATTCCGTCCCTTGTCTTCCGTAAATGTAGCACGAAAATTTGATACCCAGTATTGTAAGGCAGGTCGTAGAAGCAGTCTTCCTGCACATATTTAAAAATAATAGCAAGTCAGAAAATTGAAGCAAATAGGTCACTAGATACACTTAGTGCCAAAATCAATACACAAAGACAATAGAGTTGCTACGTGGTACTAATGTACATCGTATTGCTCATAAGAAGAAAAAGACAAATAGGCAATCACAATATCATTTGCTACAAATTCAAATAGAAAAAGAACCTTCAGTGCGACTATATGATTGCTCACATAAGAAAAATTGGAATCTTAATCGGTCGTTTCATTTAACCTTCAGTCATTTATAAATGTTGACATATGCATATACTTTTACAACATAACGAAATACTACAATTGTGTATGAGTTCGCACTAACCGCCTCTAATATATATCGAGAAGCAATCAATTTTTGGTTGATAATTTTATTTATATACTGGATTAGTGAAGATAAACCAAATTTTAACCTCAAACTCCACATCTAATCTTTGTCACTATAAGCATTACAAATTGAACTTTTCAAAATAAAGTTTGAACTTTTTTAGTAATTTTATTTAAGATAATATATAGATGTAGCACAAGCACACATGTCAAGTACTGACTTACTCTACCATATGTAGTAGATTAAATAAAGATGAATTTATGCTAAGAAACAAACAAACAAACTTCTGAAAATTTATTATAGACTGCAAGAAATTAAAAACTATTGTAAATAAATAAAGTTACATTTTATTGTCATGATTAGGGTAGTTATCTACATATGAAAGATCCCCGACAAACAACACATATTTTCCTTTTGTTGGATTTAGTTCATAATGGTTCAGTGTCTGATTCGAATCATAACTCTGACTAAGATCCTCTGCAATAAAATTATTAATAAAGTGAATAAAAGGTATATAGACAACAAAAAATATCATATAGATTCATGATGTTACATCGCAACTGTGTTTTCCCTTTTGAGATTCATCTAAACATGCAAAAAACTCTAGCAACTAGTCTAATTAAAATTTTTATTTGGTACTTCTTTATTAAGTCCAGTTGTCTAAGGTAGTACACTACATTCACATTTATTCAATTTAACTCTTTAAAAGGCATAAAGCAAAAAAGCTTGAAATTCGCCAACAAGATAGAAGATTATTGAACAAATGTCAAAACTATTCATTAGACCTTCTTTGGAATGCTAATATAAGAAGATCAATTTACCAATAAGGCCAAAAGTATATGGGACATCAGGTCCAACTACAGGAGGAGTGATGAACCAGAAAGTTAGCAGAGAATGTCCAATCCCAACTTTGTATTAATACTTGGTATCAAACTGCCAAAAAGAAGTAACTAATTTGTAAGACCCCGAAATTTTTTAAATAAAAAAGGAATTTCCTTTATTTATTATTTTGAAATAGTAAGGGTTGATTTGATTAATGTGGATAGTAAAGGGTTAAATACGCAAATATTTCAAAATAAGCAAGTGGTTATAAAATATTCATTTTTGTCGGGGAATATTCGTTTGGTCGTGGAATATTAAATGGCTTCTGGAATATTCGTTTGGTAGTAGAATATTAAATCTTTGTCGGGAATATTCGTGCGACACATGCAATGACCATGTAGGGCCCCATAACGGAAAGCGATTGGATGAGGAAAACGACAAAGTTTGGGTGGTTATAAATAACGGCGTAGTTATTCTCAAGTAAGACCAGTAGTTATTCTGATTAAGATCTGTTGGAATACCCGTGGTTAAAATACGATGTCTGGCGTGGTTGCACAAGAAGATATTACCAGATTGCACAAGATTGTTGAATTATTGATTAAATGCGTAAGATGGCACTTACTCAATAATTTTCACAGTGAGTTCTTGCTCAATATTTTATTTTATTGATTCAATAATTGTTTGCGTTGATATTTTATATTATTGTTGTTCAATAATTGTCATCGCACAATATTCCCATTATCGGATCAATAATTCATATTATTTGAATAATATTATTAGATAACATTATTGGCAATGTCTAGAAAGTTCATCTAATGAGAGGTTTGGTCACCTAATTGCGCGCGCCAGATGGGAGAGATCCTTATTGAAAGCCCTCTTTCCCAGGGAATGAACTCGGTTGTCATAAATGTGATTACGTAATATTATTTGTGAATAATTAATTATTGATTCATATGATAAGGAAATATTTATTTTATATGAATATAAATGATGGATTTATTTATGTGGTTATTAATGAAGGAATTAATGCTTTGAGATGTTTTATTTTGCCCGGATTGGAGGTATTAAAAGATCAAATCGGTGTTATTACGACTTTATTGTGTGAGTTATAATTTTTAATCCGACCAGATTGGATTGTGGTAATTTTTGGGTATGTTATACATACATAAGTTGAGTATATATGTCAACAAATTTTGAACCGTTAAAATGCACGAATGATTTGTTGTGAATTTTAAGAGGTGTCGGATTCTAAATTAGGTTTATAATTGATTTTGGTGGAAAATTCTAGAATTGAGTGGGCCCCACTTGTGGTTGGTGAAAGAATGTGCTGAATTTTATTTCAAATGTGGTGGGTGGCAATAGTAGCGAGTAAAGCCATCGGTGCAGCAGTCAAGTCTGCTTGGTAATTAACATTTTCCTATAAATGAGGGCTAAGTTAGAATTAAAAATCACACCGAAACAAGTTTTCTCTTTCTCTCTCTATTATCGATCGATGTATTCTTGTGAGTATTTTGAGTATACTTTGAGTATTGTTAGATGGTGCAAGTTTCCTTCAAAGACTATATCCTGTTTCAACTAAAGTCTTGTCTTCGAGGTAAGGGATGTTATTTTCTTCTCAAATGATATTAATTCTTCAATATCATTATCTTTGAAATATTAGTTTGTACTTTTATCAAATTTGGAACTTTTTCATATGCTCTGGGTTACTATTCATGAGTTACTATTCACGAGTTATTATTCATGAGTTACTATTCACGAAAGTTACTATTCACGAGTACTATTCTATGAAGCGTGAAGATGTTTTTTGTGGAATTTCTATCTTTTGGTGTTTGAGTTACTATTCACGATACTCGGACTATTCACGATATCTGACTATTCACGAATCACGGCACTATTCACCTAAAAATGAAAATTTTTCTTTTAAATAAAAATATCTATTCGGATACTAGCTTTGATTGTATCCATGTTTTGATCATTCTTGAATTTTACTTCACTATGATTATTTATGAAGTATTTTTGAACTTCGGATTGTTTAAAGTACGAATCCATAATATTTGTCATTTTGTTTCACCGGATTCGTTCTTTAAAAGTATTTTCATCATTCTCGATCTTAAATGATGATAGTATTGAATATCTTTGGCCCATATAGTGCAAAGATGAATGATTTCTGAAGAATATCTTTGGCTCAGTAGTCTGCAAAGATGAATGATTTCAAGAATATCTTTGGCTCAGTAGTCAAAGATGAACAGTGTTTAAATGAACACGATCGATCGATGAATATCTTTGGCCTTTAGTGCAAAGATGAACAGTGTTTGAGATGAACATGACCGATCGATGAATATCTTTGGCCTCAGTAGTGCAAAGATGAATATTTGATTTGAGATGAATATTGATTGATGTTACGGGGATAAAATATTGATGATGGACCGTTAAATCCATAGATTATAGTAGATTTCATTCTCTACGTAACTCTTCTATGAATTATTATTTCATTGCGAATATTGATCCGAAACTTGTTGTCTATTGTATTCTATCGATTTTTTCCTGTTGGAGACTAACGATAATTTGTTGTATATTATCTTAGTCATAACATTCTTTACTTGGGCTAGTTGAGCTCACCCTTTTCCTTGTTGATCCATTTTTCTTCTCGTGGAGGCGAGAATGTAGCGAGTACTAGTTTGGGGTATGGAATGAAGGTTCTAGAGAGAGTTGTTTAGTAGTCCTCACCATTATTGTAAAATAATATATCAATAAATGTGATGAGGATTTATTTGAGTATAAATATTGTCTAGAAGATAATATTTGTATTTAAACTCACAGTTTTATTGTTGTGATAATAAAGTTGTAGTTGTTTCTGTACCATGTATTTGGCGACTCAGAATGGGTTGGATGGAATGGACCTATTTTGGGGTCGTCACATAATTAGTATTAATGCTTGATCACATTCATCATTTTTGAGAGAAATCCTCATAATTCCAAACATATTTCATACTAAGAAGCTCAAAAGTTGAAACTATCCATATTAAAATGAACCATGAATATAAGAAAATCACGGGAAAGCCAAAACATCCAAATAGCAGTACCCGAAGCAGAGATATTCCCACCTAAATAAATCTCATACATATATTTATTTACAATTATTGAGCTGAATAATATGAAAATTTATTCTTTGAATAATACGTACAAAGCAAGACTTAAATATGTTATGTGAAGTAACAAAATTGGAAAATAGGATTTTATGGTTTGGGAATCCTATATAGGGTATATGCATATTTTTGATGAGGAATTTAATCATTGGTGATGAAATCTTATGAGTATAGCATTTTGAATGATTAAATGCATTAAGTGGTAAAGTGTAAACAATTGAAATAAATTATTTATAAGTTTAAGAAGTGATTAAAATATTGTTATAATATTAATAATATTAGATTATGAGTATATTAAATGGTTGATAATATTTGGATAAATTTAAAGTCTTTAATATTTATCCTTATTTTCGTTTGATTAATGCTTATATCATTGTCATCATCCTCATGTTTATATGGTGATGAAAGTTATCTTTGGCTTACGTGCAAAGATGAACTGTTAATTATTGAATTGTATATCTTTGGCTTACGTGCAAAGATGGACTGTTGATTATTGGTTTTATAGTTGTATATCTTTGGCTTACGTACAGAGATGGACTTGGTATAATTATTGTGACGCCCCCAAAATTAGATATTCATCACCCAATTTTGAGTCGCCAAATACATGGTACAAAATACAAATACAAACTTAACTATACAGCTGTCGTGTAAAATACGACAAAACATAAACTGAGAGTTTAAACAAGAATACTGCCTTCTAGACAATATCCATTCTCATTGGAGTCCTCATAGACAGTATACAAACTCAAATTCAGTCATCGTTACATTTATTGTCACACTATTTAATAGAATAGCGAGGACTACTAATGCTATCTTCTGGACCGTCACTCTTTTCCCCGACTCATCCCAGCTATATTCTCATTTTCTGAAGAGAACAGTGAAAGAAAGGGTGAGCTCAACTAGCCCAATAAAAAATATTATGACTAAAGATAATTGCATTATCAATAGTTTTCATTAATAATAACTCAGAGATTTAGAACATATGGTAGATGATAAAAATTTTCAACCATAGTTGCAGCGGAACGAGCAATCCATTAAAAGAGTCAAATAGACCATCAGGTCTGTTATCTTCTCCATGTTAAAAGTCCACCAATAATGTTTTATCCCTGCAAATGAACCGCATCATCGAATCATCCCTGCACTACGGGCCAAGGATATTCATTAAATCATCAATGGTCATGACTATCTTAAATAATCCTCGATCAAATCATACCCGATCCATATAAGCCAAAGATATACAACAATAAAACCAATAATCAACAATCCATCTTTGCACGTAAGCGAAAGATATACAATTCAATAATAAATATCCATCTTCGCACGTAAGCCAAAGATAACTTTTATCACCATATAAGCGTGAGGATGATGACAATGATATAAACATTAATCAACTGAAAATAAGGATAAATATTAAAGACTTTAAATTTATCCAAATATTATCAATCACATAATAAATTCATAATCCAATATCATTAATATCATAACAATATTTTAATCACTTTTTAAACTTATAAACAATTTATTTCAATTGTTTACCCTTTACCAAATAATGCATTTAATCATTCAAAAATGCCATCCTCGTAAGATTTCATTACCAATGATCAAATCTATTATCAACAATTTACATATACCTTATATAGGATTTTCAAGCCATAAAATCCTATTTTCCAACTTTGTTACTTCACATAACATATTTAACTCATATGTTCGTAACTAAACTATTTTCATGAAAAATACCAAATTAGTCCCAAAAATATATATTTTTTGGAATTTAGCAGAATATAGTCCCATAATGAACATATATTTTTTTCGGAATTTTTAAAATTCATTTGCTATTTTTCAAAAATTAATTTCTTATTAATTCCTTAAGAAATTAGATACCTCAAGTTTAACTCCAAAAATTCCCAAATCTTGGCAGGATCTTACACATGTTAATGTGAGCTTCCAGTTTAAATTTCATGGTCATCGGAGTTATAGAACTCCAGTTATAGCATTTTTCGTCAGAAAAACCTAAATATTAAAACGGTCATAACTTGCTCATTTTATGTTAGAATGAGCTCATTTTTGGACAGGAGGTTCTTTATACCATATACTTTCATGTACCAAAAAGCCAGAAATTTTCTCATAAATTAAGTAGCCGAAAATGCCCTTTTAAAAATAAGATCAGTAGCTTTTTCGGTTTTTGCAGCTTTGTACTCCTTTGCTAAAATCAGTCCACACGAAAATATACAACACCTTTTTCAGTGATTCCACTTGGAGATGCTACAAAACTCATAGATCTAACTCTAGAACTTGACCACACTCAAAAATTCAAAATATAACAGGAGATATGGTCAATTGAATTTCATGTTCCGTTTTCACCAAAATCTGATTTTCAACCCTTTGTGATTTCTAAGAAATTTTCATGTTTTCACATAATAGCCACTATAACTCATCATGACAATGACATAATAATTCAATAAAACAAGTTCAAGAATTAATTTATCTAGGAATCAATAACGTCCAAATTGTCAACATGATACTTCTTTGTAGAGTAAAATTGAAGAATGCTCAGAAGAATATTTCCATGAAAAGATACTGGATGAAGAGCAAATATCAAGGATATTCCACTAATTTCATGGAGTATAGAAGTTAAAGCTTTAATCAACTAAGTATAAGAGAATATATGATATTGTAAATGGATTTTCGTCCGCCATGCGGCAATCCACTTAGACAGATCATTTCCACAATTTAATAAGGAATGAATACAAAGGATCATTCACCATGCATGTGGTAATCCACATAGACAGGTTATTCCAACAGAATAATAAAGAATGGAATAACAACAGAAATCGCCATGCATGCGGTGCCAGATGTATGTGTTATTCCAACGAATAATAATAAAGACGAGAATAATAAAGACGAAACCAGTCCAGTGTAAAACACATGTAGATAGGATATTTCAAAGAGAATAATAAAGATTTTAACCGAGTCCTGTAAAACACACGCATGTGATATTTCAACGAATATTAAAGAATGGAATAACAACAGACATCACCAAGTATACAGTAATCCGTGTATACAAGTTATTCCAACAGAATAATAAATGGAACCAGGTCAGGTGAAATTCACACCGATAGGATATTCCGACAGAATAATAAAGAACATAATAATAGCAGAATCTCACCATGTATGCGGTACTTCTCATAAACAGGTTATTCCAACATAATAATATAGAATGGAACGACAGAGGGATTTCACCAAGTATAGGGTATGCCAGTTATACAGGTTATGTATAGGGTATGTCGCGTATACAGGTTATTCCAACAGAATAATAAAGAATGGAATAACAGAAGTTCTCTTCATGAATAAGAAAGAATAACACCCCATACGGGTACAACAAATAATATCCCTTACCACAATAATGATATCCCTTACCTTTGAAAGAAACCGGATATAGGAGTGGTGAGGTAGTAGACTTCTCTTCTTCTTTTTCTCTATAGATTTTCTCTCTATAGCTTTTCTCTATAATTTCTCTCTATAATAAATGCTCTATAGCTTTAGTGAATTGGTGAGAAATGAAGAAGAATGAGCTTCTATTTATAGAAAAACATAGTTTCGATAATTACTCATTTTGGGGCTCAAAATATTACAGTACAATACCTTCATCTTTTTCCTCATTTTTAATTCAGTCATCCAAGTATTATCAAACTTGCACTAACTCCCCTAATAGTAAATCATGTGAATCAATATTAAAATCATGTGACTCAATAGTAAATCATGTGACTCAATAGTTCTAAACATGTGAAAAATTAATTACAGTATAGTACTTCCATCTATACCTCCATTTTTAACTTAGTCATGCAAGTATTATCAATCTTGCACCAACTCCCCTAATAGTAACAAGAATGTGAATCAATAGTACACACATGTGAACAAATAGTTATAATCATGTGAAATAATAGCAATCAATTGCTCATTTATCCGGTTAAATACCCGATTGGTCAATATAACCTCCAGACATCAATTTTTATCGAAATAAAGGTCGATTTTTACTAACACAATTAATTCCAACAAAATGAAACTATTTTTATCAAAAATATAAATTTTGAAATTTTAAAGTTTGACTTTTCCTGAAAAAGTCAACTGTTAACTTTTTGACCAAATAGTAAAAACCGAAAAATTTTGTGTTTATAGTCTATTTTTACTAATTTCGCCGTTCCGGACTCAAATATCACGTCCGCGTTTCCAAATTCAGCTCCGAACAACATTCATCATTAATATTATAACTCATAATATTTATCAACCAGGTCGTTCCCAAGAAAGAGGGGGCTTTCCGATAAGGATTTCTCCTTATTGGCGCGCAATTAGATGACCAAACCTCTCCTTGACAGAACTTCTAGACATTATAAATATTGCAATTTATTAATATAAATAACTTTGAAAAATTCACATATCACCCTTAACTTTAAACTTTATCAATTTAACCATTTACTAAAATAGAAAAATTGAATACTTTTATTTCATAAAATTCGGGGTCTTACAATTATGACCAGGGATCATTCGGTATAATCATGACCTGTAATGTTATAAACGATGTGATAAAAGTCTTCAGTGGCCTGTAGTGCATTGATGGACAGTTTTTGGTATGATTATGATCAGGGATTATTTGGTATAGTCATGACCATTGATGATTTAATGAATATCATTGGCCCGTAGTGCAGGGATGATTCGATGATGTGGTTTATTTATTTAGCTGAGTCTCAGCGATCAAAATTGATTAAAACATTTTAAATTATAGAAGATAGTAGATATCATGCTCTACTTGACTCTTCTAATGAATTGTTTATTCCGCTGCAATTAAACTTGATGTCTATTGTATTTTATCAGTTTAACATTGTTAAAGACTAATGATAATTTATTCTACATTATCTTAATCATAATATCTCTTACTGGGCTAGTTGAGCTCACCCTTTTGCTTTCATTATTCTCTTCAGAAATGAGAACGTAGCCGGGACTAGTTAGGGAATGGAGTGATGGTCCGAGATGATGTCATAGTACTCCTCACTATTCTATAAAATAGTGTGATAATAAATGTAATGAGGACTCTATTGAGTGTGGATATTGTCTAGATGACAATATTTGTATTAAAACTCACAACATATATTTTGTCGTATTTTACACGACAGTTGTATAATTAAGTTTTTATTTGTATTTTGTACCATGTATTTCGCGACTCAAGATGGATTATGTATACCTATTTTGGGGGCGTCACAGCTTACGTCCTTTCCATAATTCATATGGTGTAACATTAGACTTCTTTTGAGGTATTCGGTTGAGAATATAATTTGCTGAAAGAATTGCTTCCCCCCACAAATTCTAAGATAACTCAGAACTTAATAATAATACATTCATCATTTCTTTTAAAGTTCTATTCTTTCTTTCTGCAACACCATTTTGTTGTGGTGAATAAGGTACAGTTATTTGGTATATTATACCATGTAATGAACAAATTTCAACAAATGGAAATTCATATTCCCCACCTCATTTTTGTAATGTTTAAACATTTCCAAAGCCTTATCTTTACATCTCAATAAGTAAGCATAACAATATCTTGTACAATCATTTATAAAAGTGATAAAGTATTTCTTACCTCCTCTTGTTTGTATATATTTTAAATCACAAACATCAGTATGTATTAATTCAAGAGGTTATGTACTTCTTTCAATTGATTTAAAAGAAGATTTTCGAAGTTTTGCCTCAACGCAAATTTCATATTTATGATTAGAGTTAATCTAACATTTTGGCAAACATTCCATATTAATTAATCTATATATAGTATTATAATTAACATGTCCTAATCTACCATGCCATAAATTAGATGACTCGATCATATAAGTAAAAGATGTAATTTTATCAATCATATAAGCAGAAGATGTTCATTCGGGATACAACTCATTCGGGGTACTTTTCATTCGAGTACTATTCATTTGGGGTACTATTCACGGCATATTATTCATGACAAAATTGATTTCTTTTTTGTCCAAATTATTTTATATATATGAATATCATTCTTGAATTTTACTCCACAATTGGTGATCATGTTGACAATTTGGATATTCTTGAACTCTGGATAAATTGAATTATAAATCTCTAATATTTATCCTTAATCTCACTTGATTGATTCTTTATATCATTGTCGTCGTCATCATCGTGCATTATATTGTGTTGAAAGTTATCTTTGGCCCGTAGTGCATAGATGGCCTGTTGATTGGTATGATTATGACCAGGAATTATGTATTGGTATAATCATGACCTGTAATATTACAGACAATGGTGTGGTGAAAGTTTTCTTTGGCCCGTAGTGCATAGATGGACAAGTGTTTGACATGATCATGACCAATGGTGATAGAAACGATTATCTTTGGCCCGTAGTGCATAGATAATTCATTGATTGGAAATAATTATTATTTGGTGTTCCAGGGAGAAAATATTGATGATGGACTTTTAAATCATAAAAGATAGTAGACATCATGCTCTACTTGACTCTTCTAATGGATTGTTATTTTCGCAGCAGTTGTTGATCCAAAACTTTTTGTCTATTATATTCTATCAGATGTTTCCCTGTTGAGGACTAAGTATAATTTGTTCTACATTATTTTAGTCATAATATTTTTTACTGGGCTAATTGAGCTCACTCTTTTCCTTTTGGTTCCATTATTTTTCTCAGGAGGCGGGAATGTAGCTGGGACTAGTCAGGGAGTGGAGTAATGGTCCAAGATGGTTATTTTAGTAATCCTCACTATTTTGTAAAATAGTGTGATAATAATTGTAATTAGGATTTTATTTGAGTTTGGATATTGTCTACGAGACAATATTTGTATTAAAAATCATAGCATATATTTTGTCGTATTTTACACGATAATTAATAGTTGTATAAATGAAGTTGTATTTGATTTTTGTACCATGTATTTGGCGACTCAGAATGAGTTGTGTGGACCTATTTTGGGGGCGTCACATGTGCCCTCTAGGAACTAACAATATTTTTAGCCGAAATATGTTAAATTAACATGTCAACGTGTCATGTGTACAAATCAATGTCGCATGACATAATAGGGTTCACAATCCAAATTTTTAGATAATAAAAGGTTCTTTTAGCATTGATTAAAAAAAATGGGGCAATACCCAAATACTCTTATAATACATAAGTCACTTTTTTATTTTAGTCTATAATTATATGATAGTAGAATAAAAGATAAAAAAATTATTCCTAAATTTAAGGACCCTTACTACATTTTAGGGTTAAATATAATTTTATTTGTAGTTAGAATTTATTGTTAAATTTTAGGGAATCACTCCAAAAAAAATAGGATTGAACAACTACTCCTTAAAAAAAATTAAATTGAACAACCATTTTATCTTATTTGTTATATATATATGTGACGCCCCCAAAACAGGTATACATCACCTATCTTTGGTCGCCAGATATCACACTACAGAAATCAACTACAAACTTAATTATACAACTGTCGTGCAAAATATGACAAAATATAGCTGAGAGTTTAAACAAGAATATTGCCTTCTAGACAATATCCACTCTCAATGGAGTCCTCATTACAATTATTATCACACTATTTCACAAAATAGTTAGGACTATTAAAGCCACTTATCCTGGACCATCACTTCATTCCCCGACTCGTCCTAGCTATATTCTCATTTCTTGAAGAGTAAAAGAAAGCAAAAGGGTGAGCTTAACTATTCCAATAAGAAATATTATGACTAAGATAATGCAGAATAAATTATCCTTAGCCTTCAACAATATAACAACTGATAGAATATAATAGACAACAAATTTTAGATCAACAACTGCAGCGGAATAAGCAATCCATTAGAAGAGTCATGTAGAACATAATGTCTACTATCTCTTCTAGATTAAAAGCCCATCGTTAATATTTCATTCCTGTAATACTCAACAACAGTTCTTTGTTATACCCAAGACAAAAAGAACTCTCATCACCTGTCTTCACCTAAACCACCAAAGATTATAGTTAAATCCACAATTCATATTTATAATTATGTAAATCAACAGTTTTCCTTGCCACAAAGGCTTAATAGAACGTTTACTCAATATCCTTACCCTAAAGGTTAAAGATATTCAAATGTAATAACAATGATCATACCAATCAGTTGTCTACCTTTGCACTACGGGCCAAAGATATTCAACTATAAAACCAATGGTCATGATCATACCAATCAATTGTCTGTTAGTGCACTACGGCCAAAGACATTCAACTGTTAACTAATGGTCATGATCCTGCCAATCACATCATCGAATTATCAATGCACTACGGGCCAAGGATATTCGTTATTATCACCAGTGGTTATGATCATGTCATACACTTGTCCATCTTTGCACGTAAGCCAAAAATATACAACTATAAAACCAATAATCAACAGTCCATCTTTGCACGTAAGCGAAAGATATACAATTTAAAACCAATAATCAACAAATCCATCTATGCACGTAAGCGAAAGATGACTTTCATCACAATATAAGCATAAGAATGATGACAATGATATAAGCATTAATCAAACGAAATCAAGGATAAATATTAAAGACTTTAAATTTATCCAGAGTTTAAAAATATCTAAATTGTCAACATGATACTGCTTTGTGGAGTAAAATTCAAGAATAATTGTAACGCCCCCAAAATTAGGTATTCATCACCCATCTTGAGTCGCCAAATACATGGTACAAAATTCAAATACAACTGTCGTGTAAAATACGACAAAACATAATTTAAGAGTTTAATACGTATATTGTCATCTAGACAGTATACAAACTCAAAGGAGTCCTCATTACATTTATCGTCACACTATTTAATCAGAATAGTGAGGACTACTAATGCTATCACCTGGACCGTCACTCCTTTCTCCGACTCGTCCCAGCTATATTCTCATTTCCTGAAGAGAACAGTGAAAGAAAGGGTGAGCTCAACTAGCCCAGTAAGAAATATTATGACTAAGATAATGCAGAATAAATTATCATTAGTCTTCAACAATGTTAAACTGATAAAATACAATAAACATCAAGTTTAACTGCAGTGGAATAAGCAATCCATTAGAAGAGTCAAGTAAAGAATAAAATCTACTATCTTCAATGATTTAAAATATTTTCACCAATTCTTATCGTTGAGACTCAGCTTAATAAATAAACCACATCATCAAATCATCTCTGTACTACGGGCCAAGGATATTCATTAAATCATCAATGGTCATGACTATACCGAATAATCCCTGGTCATAATCATACCAAGTCCATCTCTGCACGTAAACCAAAGATATACAACAAGAAAACCAATAATCAACAATCCATCTTTGCACGTAAGCCAAAGATATACAATTCAATAATCAACAGTCCATCTTCGCACGTAAGCCAAAGATAACTTTCATCACCATATAAGCATGAGGATGATGACAATGATATAAGCATTAATCAAACTATAACAAGGATAAATATTAAAGACTTTAACTTTATCCAAATATTATCAATCACATAATATATTCATAATCTAATATTGTTAATATTATAACAATATTTTTAAGCACTTCTTAAACTTATAAATAATTTATTTCAATTGTTTACACTTTACCAAATAATACATTTAATCATTCAAAAATGCCATACTCATAAGATTTCATCACCAATGGTCAAATCCTCATCAAAATCTATATATACCTTATATAGGATTTCTCAAGCCATAAAATCCTATTTTCCAACTTTGTTACTTCACATAACATATTTAAATCATATGTTCGTAACTAAACTATTTTCATGAAAAATACCAAATCAGTCCCAAAAATATTTCTTTTCTGGGATTTAGCATAATATAGTCCCACAATGAACATATATTTTTCTCGGAATTTTTAAAATTCATTTACTATTTTTCAAAATCAATTTCCAATTAATTCCTTAAGAAATTAGCTACCTCAAGTTTAACTCCAAAATTCCCAAATCTTGGCGGGATCTTACACATGTTAACGTGAGCTTCGATCTAAATTCCATGGTCATCGAAGTTATAGAACTCCCAGAATAGCATTTTTTTTAAAAAACTTAAATATTGAAATGGTCATAACTTGCTCATTTTAGTGGAATGAGCTCATTTTTGGACAGAGGAGGTTCTTTATACCATATACTTTCATGTCCCAAAAGGCCGAATTTTTTCTCACAAATTAAGTGGTAGAAAATGCCCTTTAAAATTACGGACGATGGCATTTTCCTCTTTTAACTTTTGACTCCTTTGCTAAAAATCACCACACAAAAAATCTACAACACCTTTTCCAGTGATTCCACTTGGATAAGTTATAAGACTCATAGATCTAACTCTAGGACTTGACCACACTCAAAAATTTGAAATATAATAAGAAATATGGTCAATTGAATTTCATGTTACGTTTTTACCAAAATCTAATTTTTCAACCCTTTGTGATTTCTAAGAAACTTTCATGTTTTCACATAATAACTAACATAACTCATCATAACACTTACTAATACCACATATACCCATGATTTTCATCAGTCCAATGCTTTTATTATGACTCTCATCATAATCAACGTAAACAGATCTTTTTCACAATTTAATAAGGAATGAATACAAATGATCATTCACCATGCATGTGGTAATTCACATAGACAGGTTATTCCAACAGAATAATAAAGAATGGAATAACAGAAGGAATCACCATGCATGCGATAGAGACCGCACAGACAGGTTATTCCTAACAGAATAATAAATAATGGAACCAGGTCCGACGTAAAATACACAGACGGGATATTCCGACAGATTATTAAATGCGAAATAATAAATAATGGAACCGAGTCCCACAGAGAACGCATGCATGTGATATTCCAAAGAATAGTAAAGAATGAAATAATAGAAGAATTTCACCATGTATGCGATTGCATAGCATGATGGAGTTATTTCAACATAATAATAAGGAATGGAATAATGTAAGAAGATCACCACGTATGCGCAGATTTGGCATAAACAAGTTATTCCAACATAATAATAAAGAATGGAATAATGAAGTTATCTTCATGAATACGAAGAAATAATACCCTTATGGGTACAACAAATAATATCCCTTATGACTCTGAACAAATAATATCCCTTACCTTTGAAAGAAGAGTATTCCGACTGGTAGGGTGAGGATATACTCGAAGAAAATTTGTACTACGCTCAAAGCCTTCTTAAACTCTAAAGAAATACGCTCAAGATTATAGAAGAACAATTCTCTCTATAGTTTCTCTCTAGAGTTTCAAAGAATTCATAAAAAATAATGAAGGAATGAACTTCTATTTATAGAAGAATGGATCGCATAATAGTAACATATTCATGAGCAGTCCATATATTGATTTACTTTTTAATCGGACTATCATATTTAAAGCAAAATCTTTTAAATAAAATATAATATATTCTATTTATAATCTAATAAAATGAATAACTTTATAAAAGTATTACATTTTTATATAAAAGATTTTACTATACAAAACACTACGTAGTACTATGCAACACTATGCATAATAAAATATAATATATTCTATTTATAGAATAACTTTATAAAAGTATTATGTTTTATATAAAAAGATTTTACTATGCAAAATACTATTCATAATAGAATATAATATATTCTATTTATAGAATAACTTTATAAAAGTATTACATTTTATATAAAAAAGTTTTTTTGTTTTATTACATTAATAATACTAATAAAACAAAACTTCATCATCACTTACTTTGAAAAATTTTCAAATGTTACCCTTAACTTTAAACTTTTATCAATTTAACTATTCACCAAATTAGAAAAATTGAATACTTTTATTTCATAAAATTCAGGATCTCACAATAATATTCATATACCAAAAATAATTTGGACAGAAAAGAAATATATTTTTCGAGTAAATAGTACCCCATGAATAGTAACTCGTGAATAATAACTCATGAATAGTAACTCGTAAATAGTACTCCATATTTGTACATAGTACCGTATACATAAATAATGTCATATACGCAAATAGTGTCATATACATGAATAATACCAGTATCACGTGAATAATTAATAATATCGTGAATAGTAATCCCGACACACAAAAGATAAAGTTTCACAATAAAATCCATATCAATATTTATAACACCTTAATCCAAATGTTATAAATCACTTAATAATCTCATAATCTAATATTATTAATATTACCACAATATTTTAATTATTTCTTAAACTTATAAACAATTTATTTTAATTGTTTACACTTTACTAATTAATGCATTTAATCATTCTAAAATGTCAAACTCATAAGATTTTATCATCAATAACCAAAACTTTCATCAAAAATCTGCATATACCTTATATAGGATTCTCAAGCCATAAAATTCTATTTTCTAATTTTCTTACTTCACATAACATATTTAATTCATTTACTCATAACTAGTCAATTTTTATGAAAAATACCAAATCAGTAGAAACAAAATTTTTTCCTGGGATTTAGCATAATATAGTCTCATATTGAACATATATTTTTCTCAGAATTTTTAAAATTCATTTACTATTTTTCATATGATTAAAACTGCCGAATATTTAAAAATTTATCAAAAATTGTACTTTTGTCCAAAAATTCCAAAATTTACAGGGTATACTGTTGTTATATAGATGTACTCCCAATAAAAAATTCACCTTTTTTGGAGTTAACCACAAGAAGTTATAAGGGTTTACTTATAAAATAGTCTTTTTCCCATAAAATTCATAACTCCTAATCTATACATCCAAAAATTGTCATTTTTGAACACAATCTAGAAAACTCATCAAATTATCATTTCAATTTTTTTTCAGAATTTTTGAGGGTCAAAAAAATTACGAAACTACCCCTGGCAGAAACCCCTTACTTACAACGGTTGAACGAAAATAATATTCTTTACGAATATTGAACGAAAATAATATTCCTTACGAATATTAAACGAATATAATGAATATTGAACGATAATAATATTCATATGAATACGAAAAATAATATCTCTTCGTAATATAAAAATAATAACCCTTACCTCGGAAGAAGATTTGGATCTTTGGAGTAGTGAAGTAGCGAATCTACTCTTCTTCTTTCTCTCTATAGCTTCTCTATATATAGCTTCTATATCTATAATTGCTCTTGTGAGACTTAGTGAATTGGTGAGAAATGAAGGAAGAATGAGCTTCTATTTATAGAAAAATATAGTTTCGATAATTGCACGTTTTGGGGCTCGAAATATTACAGTATAATACTTTCCTCTTTTTCTTCATTTTTAATTTAGTCCTGCAAGTATTATCAAACTTGCACCACCTCCTCTAATAGTAAATCATGTGAATCAATAGTAAATCATGTGACTCAATAGTTCTTAACATGTGAAAAATTTAATTATAGTATATGTAAAACCCCAAATTTTACGAATAAAGATTTAAATTTCTTAAAATATTTTTTTGAATATTATGGAGTGAATTTGATATAACGTTATAGTTGTGGGTAATATTTATAAATTTTTCAAAGTACGTTAGTTGTTATATAATATTTGATTGGTCGGGGAATATTCGTTTTAACAGGAAATATTCTTACGACCAATTATCGGGTAGACCTCATGACCTAATTATCGCTTACCGAGAAAACGAGCAGAGAATATTTTTATGAAAATAACGACGGAAGTTTTATCGTTAATCTGTTGAAACACCCGGTGTTAAAAAGTACAGAATACGGCGTGGTTGTATAGTAGCACTGCAATTATTGATTATTGATGCTTACGTGAGAAGTCACTTAGTTTTGTTCAATTATTACTTCAGTAATTGTTGCATAGTATCTCACATTATTTGATTCAATTATTGTCGATATTTTATATGTTATTAAATCAATAATTGAGATGACAGAGTTGTTAATATTATTATTTGCAATATTAACGATGTCTAAACGTTCTGCCAAGGAGAGGTTTGGTCACCTAATTGCGCGCCAATAGGGAGAAATCCTTATTGGAAAGCCCCTTCTTTCCTGGGAATGACCTGATCGATTAATAGTGTGAATTATAATAATGATGATGAAGAAATTTTGTTTTATTAGTATTATTAATGTAATAAACAGAAAAGCTTTTTATATAAAACAGAATACTTTTATAAAGTTATTGATTTTATTAGACTATAAATAGAATATATTATATTCTATTATGCATAGTGTTTTTGCGTATAAAAAAATCTTTTATATAAAATGTAATACTTTTATAAAGTTATTTGTTTTATTAGAAAATAATTAGAATATATTATATTTTATTATGCATAGTGTTTGCATAGTAAAACCTTTTTATATAAAAGCAGAATACTTTTATAAAGTTATTCGTTTTATTAGATTATAAATAAAATATATTATATTTTATTGTAAACCAATCTGAATCCGTCGCTTAAAAGTAAATCAATCTGACCGCTTCAGAATTAATTCTTATTCAATCCATTCTTCTATAAATAGAAGCTCATTCCTTCATTATTTCTTACGAATTCTGTAAGACCCCAACTTTTTGAATAAAGATAAATTTTTCTATAATTATCATTTTTGAATATTATGAAATGAATTTGATATAATGTTATAGTTGTGGGTAGTATTTATAAATTTTGCAAAGTATGCAAGTTGTCATATTATATTTGATTGGTCGGGGAATATTCGTTTTATCAGGGAATATTCGTACAACGACGCAATCATTGGTGGACCCCACAATGGAATTATTGTCGGATTGAGAAAACGACAAAAATATTCTATTAAAAATAACGGCGGAAGTTTTACTGGTTGATCTTTGTTGAACTACTTTCGGTAGTAAAAGTGCGATGTCGTGTGGTTGCATAGTAGCACTACGGTATTGATTATTAATGCTTATGTGAGAAGTCACTCGGTTTTGTTCAATTATTCACGCGTAGTATCTCACATTATTTGATTCAATTATTGTTGATTTATAAGTTTTGTTTTATTAGTATTATTAACGTAATAAAATGTAAAAGCTTTTTATATAAAACACAATACTTTATTAAAGTTATTCTATAAATAGAATATATTATATTTTATTATGCATAGTGCCTGCATAGTGTTTGCATAGTAAAAATCTTTTTATATAAATAAAATATATTATATTTTATTTAAAAGATTTTGCTTTAAATAAGGACCATCAGATTAAAGTAAATCAATCTGGACCGTTCATGAGTTAGTTACTATGAATTCTATTTTTCTATAAATAGAAGCTCATTCCTTCATTATTTTCTTACGAATTCACTGAACTCTAGAGAGAGAAATTATAGAAAGAAAAAAGAAGAGTTTTCTGTTACTTCACTACTCTAATATCAAGTATTATTTTACGGTAAGGGATATTATTCTTTTGTATTCATGAATAGAACTTCATTTATTCCATTCTTATTTATTCATTGGAATAACTTTTGTAATGCCAAACTTACCCTATACTTGGTGAAATCTTTATGTTATTCCATTCTTTATGATTTTGTTGGAATAACTCAGATATCTGAGGGCATACCTATACATAACTTTGTATATGGGAATACCTATACTTGGTGACATTATTTTATTATTCTGTCTTTATTATTTAGATTGGAACATCCTCGTTGCTCAGGCTTTTACGCCTTAACACGGTTCCGCCTTTTATTATTCTGTCTTTATTATTCCATTGGAACATCCTCGTCGTGTGTTTTACATCGGACTGGTTCCGCCTCTTTATTATTTTGTCTTTATTATTCTATTGAATATCATGTATACATGTTTTTTACACCTTAACTGGTTCCGCTCTTTATTATTCTCAGATTTATTATTCCATTGGAATAACTCCTCATGCCAAGTACCGCATGTATGGTGATTTCTGTTGTTATTCCATTCTTTATTATTCTCATTGGAACATCCCGCTTGATTGTGATTTTCACCCCGACACGGTTCCGTTATTATTATTCTATTGAATAACTTTGTACATGCAAATCTTGCATGCATGGTGATTTCATTGTTATTCCATTCCTTATTATTCTCAGTTGGTTAAAATTTTGACTTCTATACTCCATGAAATTAGTGGAATATCCTTGATATTTGCGCTTCATCCAGTATCTTTTCATGAAAATATTCTTCTGAGCATTCTTGAATTTTACTTTACAAAGAAGTATCATGTTGACAATTTAGACGTTATTAGCTCCTGAATAACTTAATTCTTGAACTTGTTTTATTGAAATCTTATATCATTGTCATCATCCTCATGTTTATATTCTTGAAAGTCATCGTGGCACCTGTAGAGCATGGATGGACTTGGTATGATTATGACCGTGGATTATTCGGTGTAATCATGGTAGTAATGTAACAAGTGATGTGGTAAAAGTCATCATTGTAGTAGTGCATTGATGGATGATTGTTGGCATGATCATGACCATTGATGAATACACAAATATCCTCGCCCGTAATGCATGGAATTTGTGGTCGTGACTTAAATGAATATCCTTGGGCAGTGAAAAGGTGGATGATGTGGATTATTTATTAAGTTTGAGTCTCGTGATAAAATTGATGAAAAACTTTTTAAATCATAAAAGATAGTAGTTTTTATTCTCTACTTGACTCTTTTAATGGATTGCTTGATCCGCTGCAGTTAAACTGGATGTCTATTGTATTTTATCAGTTGAACATTGTTGGAGGCTAATGATAATTTATTTTGCATTATCTTAGTCATAATATTTCTTGCTGGGGTAGTTGAGCTCACCCTTTCTTTCACTTTTCTCTTTAGGAAATGAGAACGTAGCTGGGACTAGTCGGGGAACGGAGTGATGGTCCGAGATGGTGTCTTAGTAGTCCTCACTATTCTATAAAATAGTGTGATAATAAATATAACGAGGACTCTATTTGAGAATGGATATTGTCTAGAAGACAATATTTGTAATTAAACTCACAGCATGTGTTTTGTCGTATTTTACACGACTGTTGTATTATTAGTTTGTATTTGAATTTTGTAGCATGTATTTGGCGACTCAAGATGGGTGATGTATACCTATTTTGGGGGCGTCACAGTTGGTATCAAAGCTTAGGGATATGATCCCTGGCTAAGATATGAGACAAGAACTAAGAGGGGAGAGACGGAGAATTCTTTCGCTAGTATGACCTACCTAAGTTTATTTGGTATTTAATTGGTTGGTCAGAGTATAAGGATAATATGTGATATGTTATTTAACTCTTGTTTTGTGGCAGTATTTGAAAATGACATCCAAGAATGTTGAGATTATTAATGGAGCATAGGAGACTGTTGAGTCTCCACAAATCAATAATCAGGATAATGTGCATCAGGAAGGAGACATTCCTCAGGTAAACAACAACACAGACCAGATGATGAATGATGGAATGTTCAGAGGCTTTATGCAATTCATGCAACATCGCGTAGAGCCGCTTCCCTGTCCAAAATCTTTGGTGGAAACACCGCAACTCTCGAACGGTCACCACGGAAGCGCTTTAAGGAACCGGGACCACCGTAGTTTTTTGGTGAGCCAAAACCACTTAAGGCGGAGACGTGGATTAAGCAGATCAACAAGATATTTGATGTCTTGGGATGCTCCGAGGAGCAAAAGGTTCCCTTTGCAACCTTCATGTTGCGTGCAGAGGCATGTTACTGGTGGGAATCTATAAAATGTACTCAACCTGCCGCACTGAAGATGTCTTGGGAGAAGTTCCAAGAACTGTTCAACGACAAGTACTTTCCCGAAAGTATTCGTCACATGAAAGAAGTAGAGTTCATCACGCTAGAATAAAACAACATGACCGTATCGCAGTACGAAGCCAAGTTTGCTGAGTTGTCCCATTTTGCGTCCCATTTGGTTGATAATGAGGAGAGAATGACGCAAATGTTTTTAAGAGGTTTGAAACCTAAGATACGTCAATATCTTATCTCTCATAAACTATGTTTATATTCAGATATTGTTAATAGGGCTCAGTCATTGGAGCGCGATAATGAGTTAAACCAACCAAAAAAGAGCAGTCGGCAAAATGATAATTCCAGTGAAAACAGTTATCGAAGCGGTGACAACAAGCGCGGAGGGAATCAACAGGCTAGAAATGGTAACCACTTCGGTGGTAATCATGGCCAAAATAATAAGAACGGACATTTCAAGAAGAGGAGATTCAACAATGATGGAAAGACGTCAACATCAGCACCTGTCGTTAAGGAAGGAGAACGACCACCTATCATATGCTTCAAGTATGGAGGAGAGGGACACATCAGTCCCAACTGTGCGATGCCATCCAAGGCATGTTACAACTGTGGAAGAGAAGGTCACCTGGCCCAATTTTGTCGTGCACCGAAGACAAGTCTAGCTAGGATGGAGGCGTCAAAGGCCGTCCCAGAAAAGTCAAAACCAGTAGTGCAAGGGAGAGTGTTTGTTGTGACCTCCCAGAAAGCAAGGAACCCGAACGAGGTCATCATGGGTAAGCTAATCATAAACTCTAGCGAAGTTTATACTTTATTTGATACTGGTTCTACCCACTCTTTCATTTCTCTACTACTTACTCAACGCTTAAATTTGACTCCGAGAAATTGGACTTTGACTTATCTGTTGAAACTCCATTGGGAGAAACCTTCATTACATCCATGGTTTATAAGTTTTGTCTAGTTCAAATCGGCACCCGCACGTTACCTGTCGATCTTATTTCATTGAAAATACTTGCATTTGATGTAATTCTAGGGATTGATTGGTTAACTACACATCATGCAAAATTGATTGTTTTCGTAGGGTTGTTAGCTTTCATATTCCTAACCAACCTATTATGCGAATTCAAGCAACCAAACCATTAAAATCAATCACCGCATCTCTCAAGCCATAAAGCTATTCGTTTATTGAAAAATGGATGTCAAGCTTTCTTAGCTCATGTCACCGATCTAAACAAAAATACGCCGCTTTTGAATGATATTCCTATTATTAATGAATTTCCGACGTATTCTCCTCGAAGAACTTCCCCGCTACCCCCATAGCGTGAAATTGAATTTTGTATCGAACCTCAACCCTAGACAAAGCCCATTTCCAAAGCCCCATATCGAATGGCTCCTATCAACTTCGTGAGTTAAAGACCCAACCGCAGGAATTGTTGAGACATCGGCTTTATTCGTCCCTAGTACTTCTCCTTGGGGTGCTCCTGCTCTATTTATGAAGAAGAAAGATGGGAATATGCGACTTTGTATTGATTATCGGAGTTGAATCATGTCACCATCAAAATAGGTACCCATTGCCACGTATTGATGACCTGTTTGACCCAGTTGAAATGAGCCAAATTCTTTTCAAAGATCGATCTTCGTTCCTGGATATCACCAGTTGAAGATTAGAACCGATGACATTCCAAAGACGGCTTTCGTAACTCCCAGATGCGGGCATTATGAATTCCTAGTCATGTCTTTTGGATTGACTAATGCTCATGCTGCCTTCATGGATATGATGAATCGAGTATTCAAGAAATATTTGGATCATTTTGTGGTCGTCTTTATTGACGACATCCTCATATATTTCAAAACCCGTGAAGATCATGAGCAACACTTGAGGCTGATACTCCAAAAGCTTCATGAATATAAGCTTTATGCCAAGTTGAAGAAATGCGAGTTCTGGCTTGAGGAAGTAGCATTTCTTGGGCACGTGGTATCAAGTCATGGAATATCTATCACCCAAAGAAAGATTGAAGCTATTCAAAGTCGAGCAACTCTAAATCGATGATCAAGTACTTAGCTTTCTCGGTTTAGCTGGTTATTATCGGAGATTCGTGGAAGGATTTTCTCGAATCGCAACTCCACTAACTTAGCTGACTCGGAAAGATACAAAGTTCGGTTGGAGCGAGGAATGTGAGAAGAGTTTTTAAGAACTCAAGAGGAGACTCATTTCAGCACCTGTTCTGACAATACCATCTGGCTCGGAGGGATTTGTCATCTACAATGATGCTTCGGGCAAAGGGTTAGGATTTATTCTCATGCAACATGGGAAAGTCATAGCCTATGCCTCACGACAACTCAAAGAATATGAGAGGAATTATCTTACTCATGATCTAGAGTTGGCAGCTGTTGTCTTCGTACTAAAGATTGGGAGGCATTACTTGTATGGGGAGAAAGTGGAGATCTTTATGGATCATAAAAGCCTCAAATATTTCTTCACTCAAAAGGAACTCAACATGCGACAACGACGTTGGCTTGAACTATTGAAAGAATTTGATCATACCATCCAATACCATCCTGGAAAAGCGAACGTGGTAGCTGACGCATTGAGTAGAAGATCATATACGGGCACGAGTGCAATATTGTCAACGCAAAGGCCCATTTTGTATTACTTACAAAGGATGGAGATAGAGATAAAGACTCCAGGGACCCACGTGATGATGGCGAATATACGAGTAGAACCAACTTTAATTGATAAAGTTAAAGCTGCTCAAACTACAGACCTGGAGCTGATGCGTATGAGGAAGAAAGTGCAAGAAGGTGCTATGCCGGAAACAAGAATCGATGATGAAGGAATACTTTGAGTCAACTCCAGACTTTGTGTTCCTAATGATCCTTGGTTAAAGTATAAAATCATGATGGAGGCGCACAACACACCGTTTGTAATCCATCATGGGAGTACCAAAATGTATCGTGATCTTCGTCATACATTTTGGTGGAGCAATATGAAGAGAGAGATAGCGATGTTTATCTCAAGGTGTCTAACTTATCAACGAGTCAAGGTAGAGTATCAAGTAATAAAAGGTCCATTGCAACCACTTGAAATTCCAGAATGGAAGTGGGAGCACATTACCATGGATTTTGTTACTGGTTTTCCCAAGGTTTCTCAAGGCATTGATGCAATTTGGGTCATTGTTGATAGATTGACCAAGTCTGCTCACTTCTTACCAATACGAGAAACTTATACACTTAAACGTCTCGCTCGTATGTACATAAACGAGATTGTAAGACTACATGGTTTGCCAGTATCCATAGTTTCTGATCGTGACCCAAGATTCACTTCAAGATTTTGGGTTATTTTGCAAAAAGCTATGGGCACAGATTTACGATTTAGTTCGGCATATCATCCTCGAGACGGACGGACAATCGTAGAGGACTATTCAAACTCGGAAGATTTATTAAGACTATGTTTCCTTGACTTCAAGGAAGTTGGGACAAGTTCTTCCGTGGTTGGTGAGTTTTCCTACAACAACAGCTTATCAAGCAAGCATCGTATGGCTCCATTTGAGGCGATGTATGGAAGAAACCGCTGCTCTCCAAATCTTTGGGATGAGGTGGGTGAAGCAACGTTGTTGGGACCGGAGTTGGTACGTATGACTACAGAAAAGATTCAAGTGATCCGACAACGTATAAAGACCTCACAAGATCGACAAAAGAGTTATGTTAATCTTCATCGAAAGGACGTGAAATTCGATATAGGAGATCATGTGTTATTACGTGTTGCTCCATGGAAAGGAGTTACGAGATTTGGAAAGAGAGGAAAGCTCAATCCTCGATTCATTGGCCCATTTTTAATCCTCGATCAAGTAGGAACTGTGGCCTATAGACTCATTTTACCGCCAAGTCTCGTGTTCATAACGTTTTTCACATATCTAAGTTACGTAAATATGTGGAAGACCCGAACCACATTATTGAGTTAGAACCGGACGAAATCGCGGAAGATTTAACGTATGAAGAGGTTCTTGTTCAAATCTTGGATAAGAAGGAACATATTCTACGCTTCAAGGTTATACCTCAAGTCAAAGTTTTGTGGAGAAACCACAATATTGAGGAAATAACCTGGGAGTTAGAATCTGAAATAAAGTCAAGGTATCCTTACCTCTTCGATATACCAGGTACGTACCCTAATTTCGAGGGCGAAATTTCTTAATAAGGGGAGGTTGTAAGACCCCAACTTTTTGAATAAAGATAAATTTTTCTATAATTATCATTTTTGAATATTATGGAATGAATTTGATATAATGTTATAGTTGTGGGTAGTATTTATAAATTTTGTAAAGTATGCAAGTTGTCATATTATATTCGATTGGTCGGCGAATATTTGTTTTATCAGGGAATATTCGCATAATGGCCAAAATCATTGGTGGACCTCATAAATGTAATTATTGGATTGAGAAAACGACAAAAATATTTTATTAAAAATAACTAGAAGTTTTACCGTTGATACTGTTGAACTACTCGGTAGTAAAAGTACAGTAATAAGTGTGGTTGCATAGTAGCACACGATATTGATTATTAATGCTTATGTGAGAAGTCACCGGTTTTTGTTCAATTATCACGCATAAGATCTCTCATTATTTGATTCAATTATTGTTGATTTATAAGTTTTGTTTTATTAGTATTATTAACGTAATAAAACAAAAAAGCTTTTTATATAAAATAGAATACTTTATTAAAGTTATTCTATAAATAGAATATATTATATTTTATTATACATAGTGTTTGCATAGTGCCTGCATAGTATTTACATAGTAAAAATCTTTTTATATAAATAGAATATATTATATTTTATTTAAAAGATTTTGCTTTAAATATGGACCGTCAGATTAAAGTAAATCAATCTGGACCGTTCATGAGTTAGTTACTACGCATTCCATTTTTCTATAAATATAAGCTCATTCCTTCATTATTTTCTTACGAAATCACTGAACTCTAGAGAGAGAAATTATAGAAAGAAAGAAGAAGAGTTTTCTGTTACTTTACTACTCTAATATCAAGTATTATTTTATGATAAGGGATATTATTCTTTTGTATTCATGAAGAAAACTTCTGTTATTCAATTCTTATTTATTCTGTTGGAATAACCTGTATACGTGGCTTACCCTATACTTGGTGAAATCCTTATGTTATTCCATTCTTTATGATTCTGTTGGAATAACCTGTATATGAGGCATATCCTATACATAACCTGTATACGCGGAATACCCTATACTTGGTGACATTCTTTTATTATTCTGTCTTTATTATTCCGTTGGAACATCCTGTCTGTGCTTTACGCCGGACCTGGTTCCGTATTTATTATTTTGTCTTTATTATTCCGTTGGAACATCCTCATCATGTATTTTTACACCTGACCGGTTCCGCTTTTATTATTCTATCTTTATTATTCTCGCTTGGAATATCCTCATCATGTGTTTTACATCTACTGATTCCGCCTTTTATTATTTTGTTGGAATAACTCGTCTATGCAAAGTACCGCATTTACGCCGATTTACATTGTTATTTCATTCTTTATTATTCTGCTTGAACATCTTCTTGTCGATTGTGATTTTCACACCGACCGGTTCCGTTATTATTATTCTGTTGGAATAACCTGCCTATATGTAAGTACCGCATGCACGGTGATTTCATTGTTATTCCATTCCTTATTATTCTCAAATGGTTAAAATTTTGACTTCTATACTCCATGAAATTAGTGGAATATCCTTGATATTTGCACTTCATCCAGTATCTTTTCATGAAAATATTCTTCTGAGCATTCTTGAATTTTACTTTACAAAGAAGTATCATGTTGACAATTTGGACGTTATTAGCTCCTGAATAACTTAATTCTTGAACTTGTTTTATTGAAATCTTATATCATTGTCATCATCCTCATGTTTATATTCTTGAAAGTCATATGTGGCCTGTAGAGCATGGATGGACTTGGTATGATTATGACCAGGGATTATTCGGTGTAATCATAACCGTAATGTAACAAGTGATGTGATAAAAGTCCTCATTGGCCGTAGTGCATGAAATTTGTGGTCGTGACCCTAATGAATATCCTTGGCCGTAGTGCAGGGATGATGTGGATTATTTATTAAGCTGAGTTCAACGATAAAAGTGATGAAAAACTTTTTAAATCATAAAAGATAGTAGATTTTATTATCTACTTGACACTTTTAATGGATTGCTTGATCCGCTGCAGTTAAACTTGATGTCTATTGTATTTTATCAACAACATTGTTGAGGCTAATGATAATTTATTTTGCATTATCTTAGTTATAATATTTCTTCTTTGGGCTAGTTGAGCTCACCCTTTTCTTTCACCGTTCTCTTCAGGAAATGAGAACGTAGTTGGGACTAGTCGGGGAACGGAGTGATGGTCCGAGATGGTGTCTTAGTAGTCCTCACTATTCTGTAAAATAGTGTAATAATAAATGTAACGAGGACTCTATTTGAGAATGGATATTGTCTAGAAGACAATATTTGTATTTAAACTCACAGCATGTGTTTTGTCGTATTTTACACGATCGTCAGATTATTAGTTTGTATTTGAATTTTGTACCATATATTTGGCGACTCAAGATGGGTGATGTATACCTATTTTGGGGGTGTCACAAATTCACTGAAACTCTAGAGAGAGAAACTGTAGAGAGAATTTTTCTTCTATAATCTTGAGCGTATTTCTTTAGAGTTTAAGAAAGCTTTGAGCGTAGTGCAATTTTTCTTCAAGTATATCCCCGCTCTACCGACGGAGTACTCTTCTTTATAAGGTAAGAGATATTATTTGTTGTACCCGTAAGGGGTATTATTTATTTCGTATTCATGAAGAGAGCTATTGTTATTTCATTCCTTATTATTCTGTTGGAATAACCTGTATACGCGGACTACCGTATACATGGTAAAATTCTTTTGTTATTTCATTCTTCATTGTTATGTTGGAATAACCTGCATATGCGAAGTACCGCATACATGGTGAAATTCTTTTGTTATTCCATTAGTTATTATTCATTTGAATATCCTCCGTCATGCATGCGCTTCTGCACGACTGAGTTCCATTATTTATTATTCTCATTGGAATAACCTCATGCGTGCGCTTATCGCATGCCCGGTGATTTCTTTTGTTAGTTAATTCTTTATTATACTCAAATATTAAAGTTTTGACTTCTATACTCCATGAAATTAGTGGAATATTCTTGATATTTGCGCTTCATCCAGTATCTTTTTATCGAAATATTCTTCTGAGCATTCTTTAATTTTACTCTATAAAGAAGTATCATGTTGACAATTTGGACGTTATTAGTACCTGGATAAATTAATTCTTGAACTTGTTTTATTAAATTATTATGTCATTGTCATCATCCTCATGTTTATATTATGTTGAAAGTCATCCGTGGCACAGAAGTGCATAGATGGACTTGGTATGATTATGACCGTGGATTATTCTTATAATAACTGCACCATAATGTTACAAATGATATGAAAAAAGTCCTCATCGGGCTAGGTAGTGCAATCGATGGACGCTTTTGGTATGATTATGGCTATGGATTCTCTTGACCAAGGGTACAAAGATGAATTGTTTTATGGCATGATCGTGGACTATTGATGAAAACATGATTATCTTTAGCCGTAGTGCATGGATAATTCGTGGTCGTGATACTAGAGAATATCCTTGGCCTATAGTGCGAGGGATGATTTGATGAAGTGGATTATTTATTAAGTCGAGTTTCAAATGATAAAAGTGATGAAAACCTTTTAAATCATAGAAGATAGTAGATTTTATTCTCTACTTGACTCTTCTAATGGATTGTTTGTTCCGCTGCCATTAAACTTGATGTTTGTTATATTGTATTAGTTTAACACTGTTGAAGGCTAACGATAATTTATTTTGCATTATCTTAGTCATAATATTTTTTACTAGGCTAGTTGAGCTCACCCTTTTGCTTTAATTGTTCTCTTCAGAAAATGAGAACGTAGCAGGGACTAGTCGGGGAACGGAGTGACGGTCCAGATGATAACATTAGTAGTCCTCACTATTCTATGAAATAATGTGATAATAAATGTAATAATATTGAATTTGAGTGTGGATATTGTCTAGATGACAATATTCGTGTTAAAACTCTCAGATTATGTTTTGTCATATTTTGAGTTTGAATACTGTCTAGAAGACAATATTTGTATTAAAACTCACAACTCATATTGTATAATTAAGTTTGTATTTGAATTCTATACCATGTATTTGGCGACTCAAGATGGATGATGTATACCTATTTTGGGGGCGTCACAGTATAGTACATTCATCTATACCTCCATTTTTAATTTAGTCATGCAAGTATTATCAATCTTGCACCAACTCTTCTAATAGTAAATCATGTGAATCAATAGTACATACATGTGAACACATAGTTATAAGCATGTGAATTAATAGCAATTAATTATTCATTTATCTGCTTAATTAGCCGATTGGTCAATATAACCTCCAGACATCAATTAATATCAAAATACATGTCTATTTCCACTAACGCCAATAATTCCCACACAATGGAACTATCAATTTTATCTTTAATCAATACGAACGTATTCAGCATTAATATTATAACTCACAATATTTAACAACCAGGTTGTTCCTAGGAAAGAGGGGGCTTTCCGATAAGAATTTCTCCTTATTGGTGCGCAATTAGGTGACCAAACCTCTCCTTGACAGAATTTCTAGACATTGTAAATATTACAAATAATAATATGAATAACTTTGTCGTCTCAATTATTGATTTAATAATATAAAATATTATACAGATAATATTGTGACAATAATTGAATCAATAATATGAGAGATATGATGCAAAGCAATTATCGTAGTAATAATTGAGTATAATCGGTGACTTCTTACGTAAGCATCAATAATAAATACCGGTAGCGCTACTATGCAACCACGCCAGACATCGCATTTCTTTACTACCGATTATTTTATGATAACTTGTTTACTTTGAAAAATTTTCAAATATCACCCTTAACTTTAACCTTTTATCAATTTAATCATTTATTAAATAGAATAATAATTATAAGAAAATCAATACTTTCATTTCATAAAATTCGGATCTCATAAAATATATATATATATATATATATATATATATATATATATCTTTCATTATCAATAATTTGGAATAGTAACCTAATTAAAATCATCAAACTTTTTCTTATCTTACAAGTCATCTCCTAATTTCTAATTTTCTTATTTTTACTGCCTAATTTCTAATTTAACAATTTTTATAAAATATTTTCCCCACCATAAATTAGACAATAATCTTATTTATCTAGAGTCTTCTTCCTCCCATGTACCTATTACCTAGACCTATCAAATCTAGACCTATCAAACGGGTCAGATCATGGTCGAACCAAGCCAAAATAATCTAAATTTTGGCGAGCTAAAAAAGTTAAGTCCAAAATCCGATTTTTGGCGAGCAGATCGGACCAGTCTACGGACCTAAGTTGATTTATGACCAATTTTTGACATAGTTTTGAGCCTAACCCAAATGGGCCAGGCTTTTGACGGACTGAGCTAAAACGGCCTGAATTTTTATGAATAAAAAAAATAAGGCCTAAAACTCGCTTTTCCGCAGAGTTGGGCCAATTTTGTCAAGTCTACTACTACCATTATGACCGCCATACAAATATTTCTTTTTCTTTTCAATCCAAAAAAATAAGGAACAATTACATTTTCTATTACATTTTAAAAAATAATTACATAAAAAGAGTACAAACAAAATAATTATAAAAAGAGTGATATGCAATATTTAATTACAAAAAAGAGTGCAATCTTATCCCTTTAATTATGCACACGATTACCATCTCTCCCACAATTTTCTCCTCATCTCTCCCACGATTTTCTCCCACTCCATTTTGTTTCCTTCTTCTTATCCTCCTCCGCCTCCGCCTCCTCCTCCTCCTCCTCCTCCCGCCCCACCCTCCGCCTCCCTCCCGCCTCCTCCCTCCTCCTCCTCCTCCACCTCCTCCCGCCCCCTCCCCTCCTCCTCCTCCCTCCCCCCTCCCTCCCCTCCTCCCCTCCCTCCTCCCCCTCCCTCCCTCCTCCTCCCGCCCCACCGCCCCCCCGCCTCCCCTTCCATCCGCCCCTTTCTCCTCCCCTTCCTCCTCCTCCCCCCCTTTCTCCCCCCCCACACCCCACACCCCACACCCTCCACCATCCCTCTCCTCCTCTTCTTTCTCCTCCCTCCGTCTGTCCCACTTCCACCCTGGTTCATTCTCCACTTCCACCGGTAGAATCAAACAAATACACGTGCTTAGAATCGATAACATGTAGTTAGTAGCTAAACATTTCGATAAGGTAACCAATTCAATTTTATTTGATTACCTATTTATTTTGAATGTGATGCAATGGTAACCAAACTTCATACAATTTAGTTAACAAACTTTTCGATAAAGTAACTAATTCAATTTTATTTGATTACCATTTTATTTTAAATGTAATGCAGTTGGTAGCCAAACTTCAGATAAAGTTAAACATTTTAATTTTTGTTGGTAACCAAATCGTCAAAAAATTCGTATTAAAGAACTCCTATGCCAAGTGGCGATTTGGCGGCGATGGATAATATAATGGCCAAAATGGCAATTTACTTGACGACGATATAGCGGTGGTGGCGAGGCGGGGGAGGAGGATGATGTACAATAACTCCTTCATAATTTTTATTTTTAATTTCATCATTTTGATTTGAATTTTGAATTATGAATTTGAAATCATTATTAGCTCCAAAAGATTTGAATTTGAATTTTAATTATCATTGATTTTAGGTTTGTACTATTTTTGTAATATGAGTCATAATTACACTCTTTTTGTAATTATTTAGTTAATGCACTTTTTCTTGTAATTACTTTCTATTTGTTGTATACTTATGTAAAGGACCCAAAAAATAATTAATAAAAACCCAAATTCATTTTCTCTCTCCTCCCCAAAAATTCTCTCCCCTAAAATGGCCTCTAGGCTCATGTCTCGCCTCCTCCGCACCGCTACCACCGCCGCCGTCCACTACCACTACCACCGCCCTGCGATCTTCAATTATCCATCTCCAATATCTCTCCTTCAATCTCACCACCCAGATCTCCGCTTAATAAATTTTCAATTCTTCTCCACCGCAAGACGCCACCCAACGCGGCCGAACAAGGTCGATATTGGCGCCCGCGCGCGGCAACTCCAGAACCGCCGGCTCTGGACCTACGCCCTAACCTTCAGCTGCATAGCAGGGTTCATAGTCATAGTTCTAAACCAATTTCAAGATCAGTTAGTCTTTTACTTAACCCCAACTGATGCCCTATCCAAATACTCCGAAAATCCTACCAAAACCAAGTTCCGACTAGGCGGTTTGGTCCTCGAAGGTAGCGTAAATCAACCTGCTTCTTCCGCAGAAATGGAATTTGTAATCACAGACCTAATCACAGACATGTTAGTTAGGTATCAGGGATCTTTGCCTGATTTATTTCGTGAAGGGCATTCGGTTGTTGTTGAGGGTTTTGTTAAACCCTTTACTGATGAGATTAAAAAGGATAATTCGGCAAAAAGTGTATCAGGGAAAGCTAGGAGTGGGGAGTGTTATTTTTCTGCTACGGAGGTTTTGGCCAAGCATGATGAGAAGTATATGCCACAAGAAGTGGCTGCTGCAATTGAGAAGAATAAGAAGCTTATTGCTGCTGAGGCTGGCGAGGATCGAGAATCCCGAGCAGTGGATTAATGGGTAGTCTTCCAATTTTGGATTTATGAAATATATTGCATTTGTTTTGAGGATTAGTTATAGTATCAATTGATTGATTGATGCTTCTGGAATACCATTTTTGTTGTTGTAGTGAGACATTGATTATATCATTCAAAAATTTGGAAATTATGAAATCTTAACCATTAATGAATAAACGGCAGAAAGTTTGGGATTTATGATTATATAATTTAGATTTCCTACTTGAACTATACGATGAGGATGGATTGATTAAGATTTTTACTATTCGGTTTTTTTGTTGTTGGGTGTTGTTCAGATTTTATCTGATGTCCCTTCAGGGACATTTTACTGTTCTAAGATGACATTTTCTATATTTAATAATGCTTTTGCCTTGTACTTTAGATTATGTGGTGTGATTGAAGTTTAACATTGTAATGAGAAAGATTTTGGGTTTTGTGAATCTATCATTTGAATACATTTGATTGAGATACAAATGACAGGAATCATAGTTAGTTATCTTATTTATTGGTTTATTTGTGTTTTATCTGCTCAGACTTTTGCTATTTCTAAACCTCTTTTTGCGTTTGGCTATGTTTATTCTTCTTAGACTTGCTCTGTGTAAAGCCAAGCTTACTTGTTACTGGGACATATAAATGATTATTGAACATCCAATTTACCTTTTGCTTCCGTGATCCATTTATGTTTGGTTCTGGACCATTGAGAGGAGCAAGTCATCTTCCCTAGACCGGTAATGGCAGAAGGGATTTCTGTCGCAATAAGGGTTGTTGCATGACCAGTGATAGAGGCCAGAATCTCTTTAGGACTTCTATGGAAGATAACGCTGGAGTTTGGGCTGTGGTGGAAGTTGAGGCTGATATGGAGTCCTCCGGAAAACTTACAACAGTTGGAGAGGATGTAGTTTTGGGCCTAGAGCATGATGACAGAGAGGCCACATTGATGATGAAGTGGCTCAGTCATGTTTGGCAGGCAGGGTTAACCCTGTTAAGTGATTGGGATTGGGGGAGGGGGAGGGGGAGGGGGAGGGGAAGGGGAAGGAGGGGTGTGGTGGGGTGTGTGTGTGATGCAGATAGTGCTGGGAAATTTGCTTGGCAAGTTGGAGGCTGTCAGTGTTTGGTAAATGGGTGGTGTTTTTGATGGGGAGGACTATGGGAAAGCTTTGGGTATTGTTGAATGCGAGCCTATCTGTATTGTTGGTGTGGAGAAGTTTTCTTTTGACTTGCTTGATAATTGGAGGATGAAGGTGTATGAGTTGGGTGGATGGAGGAAGAATTAGAGAAGTGGCTGGAAGAGAACATTGCAGATGTTTGTCATTCTTTGGGTGTTCCTTTTGGGGCCATGAGCTATGACTTGTTCTTGGCAATTGATGGTACATGGAGGAAAGGTGGGGCATAATGAGATATGGAAGGGGGGAGGGGGTGCTCGTACTTATAGTGTTAGACTAGGTTAGTAGGTTATAGAAAGAGCTTAAGAATTTGGAATTGTCGATGAGTAATGGGAGAAAGAGGAGGGGAATTTGAAGGAGGGAAGAAGGGGTGATGCTCTTGCCTAGTTTCCTGATGAGACTTTAGTTATTTTTATGGGATGTGAAGGGGCCTAGATAACTCTCATGTTGTTAAAGAGATGTCAAGTTGGGCTAATCAGCTAATGCTTGTTTGGTGTGTTTGTGAGAATTCAAATCTCCTACACTTTCGAGGGAGGTTATTGCTAGCATATGGGGCTGTAGATGGGTGAAGCAGGTGGTTTTGGAGACGGCAGACACGGCAGGTGTTATATAGCGGGGCTGTTAGACATTTTGATGGGGTTTTCTGGTCTCTTGTTTAAATTTATGGTGGAAGGCTGGGTGTGGAACTTCTCATGTGTTTATTGTCTTGTTGATGATTCGGAGCAGTGAAATATATGGGAGGAGCTCGTGAGGGTTCATGGGTTGTCGGAGATGATGCTGTGTATTGGGGGTTATTTTGAAATGGTTAGATTTTAGGTTGAAAGAATAGGTTGTTCTCAAGAGACTAGGGCGGCGAGGATTTCTCGGACTTCAATGATGAATTGGCAATGATTAACTTGCCATTGACGGGGATTATTTGTGTTGTCGAGAAGAGGTGAGTCTCTGTCCATGTCACACACTGATAGATTCCTAATATCTGTGGATTTGGAATAAACTTTTCCCAATCCAAGTCAGGTTTGTTTAATAAGTCTGGGTTCAGATCATATTCTGATGATTATGGACAGTGGTGGTTTATGCAAGGGGGAGATTTCATTTCGTTTCAAAAATATGTGGTTGAAAGGAGAGGTTCAATTTCGTTTCTGATAATTATTTTTTTGATATTTTTCCAATTCACCTTCTCGCTCTTTATGAATATCATTGCTTAAGACAACACCAAGCACTACCATTATACAAGTTGTGGCTTTTACACATCTGAACTTGGGAAGAGTAAGATAAACACAACAACAGAATATTTACAAATTCTTCATGTACTTCCCAGTTCTAATGCAGACTCCATAGCTAGAGAATTCAGCTTCTCCTCTTCTTCTTGTTGCTCCAAGGTCTCATAAAGCGGCGCATTCTTAGTCTCGGGAAGCCACAGGCTCAACAATCCACTACAAATCGAAAAAATCCCAAAAACAAGAAACGAAAGAGCTGGGCTCAACCTGCCAAGAACAACAAACAGAGGAGCAATAGAAGCCCCTAACATCACTGATTGTCGCAACATAGACACAGCAAAGTTCCTTACATTAGTTGGGAAAAGCTCCACACAATAAATATACAGCACGTCGAATGCTATTGAAGCAGCCATGAACCCTACCCCTTCAATACTCAGCTGAGCCCAGCTACCTTTCGACGCATCCCCCTTTTTTCTCCCTCCCCTAGAGAAAACAATGCAGATGATCGATAAAATCCCAGCAATGTAAGCCGACCAAGAGAAGAGCGAACGACGATTTGTGAAGCTTAAGAGTACGCTTCCTATAAAAACAGCCGGAAGTTCCAGCATTGCATTGAGCGCGACTGTGAAGTAAAGGTCGAAGTTTAGGTTTTCCACATTGAGTTGAACTCCATAGTAAACTGCCCCTACTCCAAATCCAGCTATCATTAGAGTAATCATTCTTTTAGCAGCCCAATTTGTAGTCCATAGGTTCATTTTTGCTGTGCCTCCCATTTTCCCACAGGATGGCTCTGATAAACAGAGATTTGCAGGCAGCTTCTTGCCATTGAGCCTCGTGATATCGCTTTTAGTATTTCAAGCGCTTTCTTTGCTTCTTCCCTTGATAAGGAGCCAACGAGGGACTCAAAACAAAAGGGATTATTAGTATGGAATAGGCTAGGGGGGGAATGGACAAGATTTTGTATATGTTTCTCCAGCAGGCTCGGGTTGGGTAAGCAATTAAGGGGAGGGAAAGGAAGCCGGCTGTGAAGAAAAAGAAGCCGATTAGGCCTACTTGGCGCATTTATTTATGCATGCAACGGCTTCTGTCGAGAGTACGAGGCAGCAAATTCCGATACCGGATCGCGCAAAGCCGTTGGCAAACCGAAGGAGGGCGTATGTCCATATGGTTGGGGAAAGGGAGGTGAGGAAAGCGGTTATGGAAGATAGGAGGCATGAGAGGAGCACTGTTTTTTTCCTTCCCAAGTGTGCATCTGCTAGCCAGCCATAAAATGCAGACCCTGCTCACACAATCACCCATGTCAAATGAGTTTTCAAGTCTGCATATGTGTAATCTCCTTTACCTTTTAGCCACAAAAAATTTCTCCTTTTTACAGGAAACATTACATAATATACATATGCTATAAACATACTGCTTTATTGTGGTCATTCCTTATTCTTTTCTTTTTGTTGATAACTAATTTTTCATTTAGCAAACCCCTTTATAATTCTTTCCAAAAAAAAAGAAGCAAGACTTTGAAATTCCTAAGCCTTTCGACTAAAGTAGTCAGTATTAGGGATGTCGATTTGTCCCGTCTTCACAATGATCTTCTCGCCCTATTCTGGATGGGGATGATGATTTTGACTCTAACCGGAGATGGAGCCGTAGATGGGGAGTCACCGAATGTTATTTATGAAGATGGGGAGGGGATGATATTTGCTTCATCCACCCCCGAATAGTTATATATTAATTAAATTAATAGTTATATATACTCCCTCCGTTCCATATTATTTGATCGTTGTTAGCTTTTTAAAATCAACTTAAGAGATTTTCAAACTCAAAATTGGCATAGATTTTTTTAATTTTAATCAATACAATGATGAATATTGTAAACACAATTTAAAAAGTATTACTCGTTATAAGTTTTATTGATTTATAATTTTTAACGAGTCATCTAAGTTGTGTTTGAAAATGTTTCAAATTGACTTTCAAAAGTCAATAATAATCAAATAATTTGGAACGGGAGAAGTATTACATAATTAAAATATATATATATATATATATCCTTGTGTTTATATATTAATTTTTCTTAATTTTATCATGTATGCACTAAAATATGATTAATTTTCATGCATGTATTATTGTAAATATAACTAAAATTGTTTTTTTTATTTTAAAAATTCACAAAAATATTAATTTTCGCAGTAATATAAATTCCCTGTGAGAGTTTAAATTCCCCATGGAGATAGGAGTAGTTATTAAAATTTAATCCCCATAAAGAATAGGGCGGGTATGGAGAATTTTATAAGGCCAAAAATGAGGGTGGGATGTGTAATCCCCGTCCTTGCCTCACCTCACCTCACCTCACCTCACCTCACCTCGTTGCCTTTTAAAATTTAAAAATGATGTAATTTATTTAATTTTGAGTAATGCAATAGTTATAAAACTTCTTCAAAAAGTATTACATACAATGCACATTGTACCTTGCGTTAAAAATCTAAATAGAAAAATGATGCAACAAGAACAAATTACCATTTTTATCCTTTTATATATGCAGTTTTTTTTTTTGATAAGAGGAGTTGCGACCAGTCAGTCTCCTATCCCGCTCACTTTCTTTTCGGATTTACGGCTGATCTCAAGTTGACGGATCCAAATATCATAAAATTAACTTCATGGTAAGTTGATCAATTGACCAATATGATCTTGTGGCACGCAGAGATCATCTCCCAAATTAAAGATATCGACATCAGATAATATCGACAAAGATACTCAACCGGTCCACACTAAGACAAGTGTGGGGTTTATATGCAAGTTTTTTATAGTGTACCATTATATATGATGGCAACAAAAATCACAATATTAATTTGATAACAAATATAACAAGACAAATTACAATATTTAGTAAAAAATAAACAACACAAATTAGAAAGAAGAATATAATAGTCTTACCAAGGAGAGAACCAATAAAGAATAGCGATGCCGGAACCGCCGCAAGAAACTTCCGGTCACAAACAAGCCCCCATTCCGCAATAGTAGAGCTCATACTCCCCCCAACCCACTCCCAACTCCCCGCAACCAACCCACACACCTCCGCCGCATCGCCGCCCCTTCTAAACCCACATGCCGCCGCATCTGTGGCGGTGCACCGCCACGCCGCCGGCTGAGCGTCAGTAAAAATAGTGACCAAAGTGTTTTGGGAATCAAACATCCATGCAAGTGAAACCAGGAACACATGCAACAGTTGAGAGAATCCAAAGGACCCCACATATTCTTCCACCACTTCATCCACCGTTAACTCTAACTTAGTGTCTCTTGTTCCTCCTTTTTCAACGGCTGAGATTGATTTCATTACCAGCCCTTGTGTTTCTTCTTCTTCTTCTTCTTCCATATTTTGCTTGGATCCCATTTTAAATTTGCTGTATCTATACTGTGTATATATATAGGAAAGTATGAGGTGTGGTTCTGTAACAAAATGTGCATAGCATTTTTTTATATTAGATTTTATGATAGATAGTAGCTAGATAGTTCTACTCCAGGAATTTTTTTCGGTCACATTTTGTCTAAATTAGAAAAAAAAATATTACTTCCTACCTTATAAAATATGAATTAAAGTTTCTTAGAGTATATACGACGGTGTTAAAGTTATTATAAATAATTAATTAAATAATTTTTTTAGATAAAATTATTCTTATTTATATTGACGTTTCATGATTTTAATATGGATCGTATAAGTTATTATAAATAATTAATAAAATATTTTATTAGATAAAATTATTCTTATTTAATGGTGTTTCATGATTTTAATATTGATTGTATAGATACACTGTCAATATATTAAATTTAAACTCATAAAGTATATTTTAAAATATAAGATTAATCTTGATCTTTTTTTTTTGAGAACCTACATTATTACAATGTAGTAAATCTAGTAGCACATTTCAATTTTAGGTAAGGTTTTCAGACCTGATCGGTCATCGAATTAAAAAAGGTATTAAGTGGATGGGTCACTGGTCCAACCAGTGGTCGAACCGTTTTTGATAGTCACTACAACAAAAAAGTTTATTTCCGACGGAATGTTCCGTCGGTATTAAGGATATTTCGCCGAGGTTAATCTTATTCTTACGAAATATTCAGTCGGCAATTCGGTCGTATATAAGCAGGTCGAAATTAAGTCCGTCGGTCTTTCGGTCGGGGATACTTAAGCTCGACGGAATTATCGTCGACCGAATATTCAGTCGGTGATAATATATTTCCGACTGAAAATAGTCTGTCGAGGATATTCGGTCGATGATAAGCATGCCACGTGGCGACTTTGTCAAAATGGTACACTCGATTTTTAACTCCGCGAGAATAGTACTATTTAAATCGAGAATAGTGTATTTTTTTTAAATGTTTTATTTGTTTTGCAATATCCGTGGATTTAACCCACATCCATTGTACATTCGCATTCATGTGTTTTCCAACAGTACATACACAAGCTAACAATATGGCCAACATGAATCCCATTAATATAAACTAAACATAAACAAAACATAAACAAAACTAAAGTAAAAATGAGAAATAACTAAATGAGATGAATTACAATTAACTTAATAAGGCCCAATAACATGAATTACAATTATCAAGGCCAACAATATGTCAAAAACCAACTAAATGAGAAGTAAAAATGTCAAAAACATCCCATTAATCTAAACTAAACTATATCAAACATCCCATTAAGCTAAATTAAACTAAATGTCAAACCGCAACAAAACTAAAGTAAAGAGATATTTCAAACTAAAGTAATGACAAGGTTTAAACTACAATACGTCAAAAATAATATAAACTACAAAATAATGTAACTCAGAAGAATGTAAACTAAGTCAAAAATAATATAAACTACAAAAGAATGTAAACTAAGTCAAGCTACTAGAGCCCCGGTGCAGAGGAGGATCATCTAAGCAAGGCCGACGCTTCTCTGGAGTATGTAAACGTCGACGTCAAGCCTCGAGTATGAAAATCGCCACCATCGTCATCCCGCTCGTCAGTCTGTTCGTCACCCTATTGATACAATATAATGTAACTCATTAGTCCATATATATGATTCAGTTAAAAATAACTACCCACAAATTAAATTGCATGCAGAATATATATTTGAATTTAAAACGAATAGTATACCTGAGCAGTCGAGCGCTGACTCAATATCGGCCCAAACACGTCCTCGACTAAGGTAACCACCATCCGAACAATCTCGTTGTGTATCGCGATCCACTGCTCCGGAGGGATACCCGTACTCTCGGTGGTGGCACCAAATTGATGGAGGCGAGAATCTACCAAGGTGTCCTCGACGATGAAACAGCGGATCGGTCTCAAACCTCTCCGATACCGCAACCATAACACGCTGAAACAAAGCATCGTCTAAGCCAGCGCCTGTGTGTGATGCTCCCACGGGGGCTCTCGAACGCAGACGCTGGCTAGAGCCTACAAAAATAAATATAACATGAATAATATTATAAGTTTACTTTATTCATAAACAAGAAATAAACTAAAATATTATAAGGCTTATTCAGTCGAGATAGTAATTTTCGGTGGCGCGAAATGTTTGCGCCTTTGGGAAGCCATAGTTCGATTGAATTCGGTCGAATTTAATATATCTCTGGCTGAATTATTTTTGACTAATCATTCCGTCGGAACTACATTACTGTCGACGAAAATTCAATCCGTCGAAAATAAATCTGTCGACCTTAAGCTTTTTTGTTGTAGTGAGTGACGTCATTAATATATAAAAATAATTAATAATTAAATATATTAATTAGGGAAAAATATAAATCGTCACCATGGGCAACTGTATACTACACAGCTGTGTATATACATATAACCCAATTAATTATTATAATATATTATATATAATATTTAGTAAATATGTAAAATTAATCAATTTATCTACAAAAAAAAACTAAACGTATTTGTACAATATTTATTTTATACAATTCAAATAAATACTAATTAAATCTATATGAAAAGAAAGATATTAAATCATGATCATAAGTCAAAACTCAAAAATGATAAAATCAAATACAAAAGAACATAAAAATATTAGGAGATAAATTCAACCAATCAATTATTTTTTTTGTTTTAGATTATAGGAAAATGACTAGACCCAAAAGTTCAGTATACCTTACTTTTGGGTTGGGTTAGGGCCAAAGCTACCACCTAATTTATCAAAATGACCAAACCCTTATTCAACTACACATCTGTCAACAAGAAGGATTGAATCGAGTTCAAATTAATTATATGAAGATATAACTAAATATATTTGTTTGTGATCCAGGTACGATGGGAACATAAGTCACAATTTTTTGAATTCAAATAAAGTAAAGTAGGGCGGAATTTTCATCATATGTTCATTCCCTTCATATTGAAGGAAGTTAGTTACTTAGAAAAACATGAAAAACCTAACTTCTCATATATCTATTTCAATTTTCAACAATTCATTTTGAATCGCAATAAAAAATAACCAAAATGACCCAACCCTCATCCAACTACACACGTGTCAACAAGAAGGATTAAAAAGGAACAGAATTCCAAATATACCCTACATGTAAGTGTGTAGTCGTTCCTATTACTCGGTACTCAGGCACCGAGTAAGAAAAAATCATTACTCCCATTAAACTAGTATTATTAAGACAGAACTACCAAGACTAAGCACAGTTTCGCCATCAGAATGAATGATTCAGATTTGCCTTGTAGTTTGTTTCTTCAGAAAATGCAACTCCACGTCCAATGGTTGATGAGTCCGATCTAAAATGCTAGCTTTTGATTTTTATTTTAATTTTGCTCTTAAACTTTGGGATTTCTTCTGCGATTATTTCGATAGTGAAGAAATCTTCTGAATACTTTTTTTTTATTTTTTCTTCTACTTTTTTTCTTTTTGATTTTTTTGTTTTGGCTCAGATTTGGATATTATTTTTTCATTCTTCTATGATTATTATTTCTAAATATTGTTAAGGCTTATTGGGTTGAATAATGGGTTTGGAAAGTGAGTAGTTTTGTGTTATTTATTAGAGTATGCTATGATTAATTTGGGCGCAACGGAGAAGGAGCAGAAGTGCAGAGCTGAAGACTGAACTCTAAAGGCTGAAAGGTTGAAGCCTTATTTTCATTTTTTTATTCATGTATAGAATCGTTCCAACTCGCAAATCATTCATCGGTTCGTTGTGTTAGGTGGTTCAATCGTCGGTTTGACGGGTTTGAACGATTTTTGGACAAAAATGGGTTATTGGTCCAAATTGAACTAGAAGACAGATAGGTATACATCACTCATTCTGTAAGACCCCAACTTTTATGAATAAAGATGATTTTTTCTATAAATATCATTTTTGAATATTAAGGTGTGAATTTGTTATAATGTTATAGTTGTGGGTAATATTTATAAATTTTGCAAAGTAAGCAAGTTGTTTTATAATATTCGATTGGTGGGGAATATTCGCTTTTAAAAGGGAATATTAAATGCGACAAAGACAATCATCAGTGGACCCCACAACGAAATTATTGTCGGAGTTAAAAAAACGATGTAAATATCTTTTATAAAAAGTAAGTATGAATTTTTACCATTAATCGTTGAAATACCCTTGATAAAAAAGTAAAGATATACGCGTGGTTGCATAAGTAGCACACTAGTATTGATTATTGATGCTTACGTGAGAAGTCACTCAGTTTTGTTCAATTATTGCTATGGTAATTTTTGCATAATATCTCACGTTATTTGATTCAATTATTGTCAATATTTTATATATTATTAAATCAATAATTGAGACAACATAGTTATTCATATTATTATTTGCATTATTGACAATGTCTAGAAAGTTCAGTCGAGGAAAGGGGTTTGGTCACCTAATTGCGCGCCAATAGGGAGAAATTCTTGTCGGAAAGCTCCCTCTTTCCTGGAATGATCTGGTTGTTAAATATTGCGAGTTATAATATTAATGATAAATAAATGTTGTTAAGAATATTGAGGGGATTTTTTATAAAGTAGTTGTTGTAAATTTTGATTATTATTTGGACACCACTTACCCATTTTTCAAAATAATCTGTAGAAAGTTATTCAGTATTTTTTTATATAATAAAGGTGGGGCCACATATGTTGAAAGAAAGGAAATGAAATGAAATGTCACAGGTATTTTAATATTTTATGGAACTAAAATTTTTCGATAATACAATATTTTTCCATAGTACAAACCTGTTTTGTTATATGTATCCAAATCACACCCAAAACACTGTATAATAGAAAAATTTCAGTTCCATAAAATATTAAACTTTTTTTTAGTTGTTTTAAAAAAACTAAAAAAAAATCGCATTTTAGTACCGTTCGGGATCCCGGACAGGATCCGGACTCTCTCTCTCTCTCTCTATATATATATATATATATATATGTATGTATATATTATGCATAGTATTTTCATAGTGTCTACATAGTGTTTACATAGTAAAATCAAAAAAATTAAACAATCGGTCGAACTCCTGTGAATTTTTTTTGAAATTACTGTGCAGTTCGTTTCTAAATAGTATCCTTCCATTCTCCTATAAATAGGATGCTTAGTTAGAATTGAAAATCACACCATAATCAGAGAATTCTTCTTCTATAATATTGAGCGTATTTCTTTCGAGTTTTAGAAAGCTTTGAGTGTAGAAAACAATGAAAGTTTTCTTCAAGAATATCTCTGCTATACCAGTTGGAATACTCTTCTTTTTAAGGTAAGGAATATTATTTTTGTTCAGTATTCGTATGAAATAGTATTTTCTTTCATACTCTGTAGTATGTAAGTAATATTATTTCGTTTCAGATTTCGAATTCTACACTCATTTTGTTAAAGTTTTGACTTCTATACTCCATGAAATTAGTAGAATATCCTTGATATTTGCGCTTCATCCAGTATCTTTTCATGAAAATATTATTCTGAGCATTCTTGATAAGTTTTAACTTTTTCATGCCGAAGTACTATTCACAGGATACTATTCCCGAATTACTATTTATGGGGTACTATTCACTCGGTTACTATTCACCTGGGGCACTATTCATGAAAAAAATTGATTTCTTTTCGATCCAAATTATTTTTGATACAATATTATTCATGAATTTTACTCCACAAAGCAGTATCATGTTGACAATTTGGGCATTATTGAATTCTGGATAAATTAAATTATAAATCTTTAAAAATTTATCCTTTGCTTTCATTTAATTGAATTCTTATATTATTGTCATCATCCTTATGATTATATTGTGATGAAAGTTATCTTTGGCCCGTAGTGCATAGATGGACTTGGTATGATTATGAACAGGGATTATTCGGTATAATCATGACCTTAATGTTATAAATGATGTGGTAAAAGTCCTCATTGGCCCATAGTGCATTGATGGACAGTAGTTGGCATGATCATGACCATTGGTGAAAACACGAATATCCTTGTCCCATAGTACATGTATAATTCATGGTCGTGATACTAATGAATATCCTTGGCCCGTAGTGCAGGGATGATGTGGATTATTTATTAAGCTGAGTTTCAACGTTAAAATTGTTGATAAACTTTTAAATCATAGAAGATAGTAGATATCATGCTCTACTTGAATCTTCTAATGGATTGTTTGTTTCGTTGCAGTTAAACTTGATGTTTATTATATTTTATCAGTTTAACACTGTTGAAGGCTAACGATAATTTATTCTGCATTATCTTAGTCATAATATTTCTTACCGGGCTAGTTGAGCTCACCCTTTGCTTTCATTATTTTCTTCAGGAAATGAGAATATAGTTAGGACTAGTCGGAGGATGGAGTGACGGTCCAGATGTTTGCATTAGTAGTCCTCACTATTCTATGAAATAGTGTGATAATAATTGAAATAATATTTGTTAACGCAAAGTTTCGCCGGCGTGTCCAATCATAGAATCCACGCGCTAGAACCTGCACAATAACAGATCATACAGAAGCTTGACGGCTTGTGCCGCCGGGGGATAGCTCCGGTGTGAGAATAAGTACAGGCCGTTACAAGGTTTAACGATGGAGGTTAAGTGTTTAGTGCTCAAAAGTAGGTCTTACCTATTAATTGTAACCTTGGCCTTATATTTATAGTATCTCTCCACCTTAGAATCCTTCTCCGAGTCGGATTAGGGCTCCTAGTCATGATAGTTACCATAACATAGGTCCAACACAATCTCCTTAAAAGGTGCAAGTGGAATCCAATCCAACCACTACCTTTGGAGTTACCTTATTCAATTATGATTAGGATCCTGAACTCGCACGCAGAGAGCCCCCTTGTCGCAGCCCAAAACAACCCCACCATCAAATCTGGGCTTCGGCCCAAAGGACTCAAAGGCCCGACCCCGAACTCCACACGACAGGGTTACGTATCCGCCCCAAAAGACTCGGACACCGAATCCAAAGAGTATCCCCTAAGGTGAGGCTCCGGCCCAGAAGGATTCGGACGCCGACCCGAACACCACCATCCTTTCCATGGGCTTCAGCTCAATGACCTCGTAAAGCAGTTCTAATGTCAGGCCTTCAGCCCACACGAAGGTCCATAAAACACTCCCGAACATTGCCCCCAAGTCTCTGATAATAATATATTTATAATTAGAGACTCGAGAGGTCAGGTATACGAAAGGTCACGACAGCTAATAATGAGTTGTCTGGGGAAGTCAAACGATCTGTCCTCGATTCTCGAAACACTGCACGCCTTTCCATGTCTGGTCCCACCTTGAGTATTTATTAGCCGCCCTTGGGGAACGTGCACCTACACCTATAAAAACCCCCTCTTCCCCCTCATTATCACTTTTCCAGAATCTTCTCACCACAGAATCTCTGTTCAAATTTTTTCGGCAAGAGCGATTTCTGGCAAGTACTCCGTTCTTAATTCCTTTTTATTCCTGCTGATTTCAACCATTCCACTTGCTTTCAAGCTTCATTCTTGTCCGCTTTCTTCCTAAAAGTTCACATCTGTGTCTCATTCCATTCCAATCACCCCCAAATGGCTAATTCTAGCACTCCTCTTCCTGCCAGTGAATCAATTCCTCCATCCGTCACCACCGGCGACCTGATTCAGGTCGATCTGCCGGTGACTCCTACTGATATCACCACTTCCTCGACCTTTCCCACTTCGATAAGTGCCGAAGCCAGAATCCAAAACGCTTACCATTCCAGTGAAGAGTTCTCTCATCTCCACACCCCCTCCACCATCACATCTTCTCAAATCCCAGACATCCAAACCCTTTTCAAAATCCCCCAAGAATATAAGCTTCGGGCACCCAATCCTAATGAGAAAATGTTTTGGAGGCCCGAAGGCGAATTGGTGGCCGTCCCCTATACCTTCTAAAATATGGGGTTCGGTTCCCCCTTCATGAATTCATCTCTTCCTTCCTCTGTTTTGCGGGGATCGGGTTCGCAGAACTGGTGACGAACTCATACATCCATTTAGTTTCTTTTATCGCTTTGTGTCAAGAGATCGGGATCACTCCAGGTCTCGATTTTTTCTTCGCCTCTATTCATGCTTAGAATCGGTCGAAAGAGCCTGGTTTGAAGCAATTAAATAAAAAACCCACCCGAACCACTCCCGTCAAGACCCCTTCGAGTAAAAAAGGTTGGCATGACAAGTGGTTCTTCGCCAGGGGAACCGACCTCCGACTGCTCCCTCAATGAGCCCATCCTAGAGGACCCCGTGGCTAAGGTGTCCAAGTTCCTGAAGGATAGAGCCGACGCCTTCAAATCTTTTTATAAAAGGAGGAGCAAGACCGATTAGAGTCTGGCAGTTCTATCCAACGAGGCTTGGTTATACAAACACGGTTGTAAGTGTCTCCTTGCTGACCGAACAATTTCACTCTTATTTTCTTTTCTTTCTTCTCATGTGTTTTATGACTTAACCCGTCTGTTTCTGTGCAGTGACGATTTTCAAGCCCGACGGAGCCGCTGAGTCCTTAACTCCTCTTCTCATCACAATCAAACCAATTTGCCTCCCGATCACCAACGAGGCGGCTGAAGAAGAAACCATCCCCACCACCGAGCTGTCGGTGGGATCCACATCAGGTCACGACCCCCCGACCAGCAACAAGGTGGCGTTAAAGATGAGTCGAACGGAGAAGGCGGCTCTGTTGAAGAAGTCCAAAAAATCTTCCAAGCCAACCTCCAAAGTTCCCACCACGGTCATCTCGTCAACTCTCCCGAAGCTGAACCTTCCGCCACCTCCTTCTCAAACCGAGGTGATCGAGGATTCGGAGGACACCGAAGAGGCTCCTCTCGAACCTCGATCCAAAAAACCGCGGCTCACCGAAGACCCTTAACCACACCAGCCTGAACAGCCAATTGTTGTTGCCAACCCCAACATCGCCGCCACCCCTATCTCCGGACCAAGCTCCTCCCACAGTTCGCCAACCCCTTGTTGGCCTAAAAATCCCTCAGAAGTATTCCCGTTCAATCTGTTCGATCACTTTAAGCTTTGGGCGATGAAGAACGGTTTAAGGGATTCTCTTCCGAGGAGTACCTGGTAGCCTACGTTCAAGCTCAGTGTCAGGTAACTTAGAGTAAACTTTATCTTACTGTTGTAAACTTATATTTTTACTTTGATTTCTGATGTATGTGTTTGCTGTAGGCCAACGCCATTCTCGCATGAGCCATCCCTCCCCTGGTCCGAACCACAAAAAAGGAGGTTCAGCTAAGGACGGACGTCAAATGTCAAGGTAAGCGAGTTGGTGGCTGCGAGCGACTGATGAAGGAGCAGGATCTCCATGCTGAGACCCGAAATGAGGCGTCCCGAGCTGAACGCCATTCTGAGGAGCTCGAAAAGAAATATGCAATACTTCTGGAGGAGAGGAATCGCCTATATGGGGACGTCAAGGATCGGGAGAAAGCTGTTGAAGCTATCACCGAGAAGTTCTCCGAGATGCATGTCAAAATGATGCAAGTGATCGGAGCGAACAATGATTTAACAGCCACCATCAACACTTTCCCCGAGAAGATCGTCGAGGCCCAACAGCGAGCCATTGTCGAATTTGAAGAGTCAGACGCTTTGAACGAGAAGGTCATGGCCCAGTTTGGTGATGGGTATGAAGCTTATCGTGAGAAGGCTCGGGCTAAACTGACCGCTGCTGAGCTCGATGCCTCCATCCTTGATTCCTCCGACGAAGAATCTGAAGCCGAAGATGACCCACCTCCTGAATAGATATTGTTAGGACTTGTAATTTTTGTACTTTTTTATTTTCCTTTTTATTTGTACTTCGCCCGAATCGTAAGCGATCAGGCTTTGTAAAATTTTTCAAGTATAAATGAAATAGATTATTTTGTCTATAAATCTTTGTAATCAGTTATACTTATGACTTATCTCGATCAGTAGTATCTTTCCGAACCTCTTGATCGGATAGTGCCCTAAGCTTGTCTGAATAAAAAATTTACAGTTTTCTCGGTCAGTTATACTCGTGACTTATCTCGATCAGTGGTGTCTTTCCGAACCTTCTGATCGGATTATGTTTGAAGTTTGTTCGTTCGAGTACTAAGAGTTGTATGAATATAGATAAAGTTAAGCATCTCCAAAGAAAACTTTCATTTATTTCATTTAAGATTGAAAGGTTACATGGATAAAGAAAAGAATGGCATAACTATTACTGGTAAAATTTTCTAAGTCTTCCAGCATGCCATGTATTCTTTACTTCCGAACCATCCATTGCTCGAAGCCGGTATGTACCTGGCTTCGGCACCTCTACCACCTCATAAGGTCCCTCCCAGTTAGGCATTAACTTACCAGTGTTCTGAGGGGTTGATGCATCCGACTCCCGGAGGACCAAATCTCTTACTGCAAACCTCCTCGGCTTCACCTTCTGATTATAGTGTCGGGCTGTTCGCTGCTGATAGATAGCCAACCTCATCACAGCTAAGTCCCAAACTTCTTCCAGCAGATCCAAATTTGTTTTTAAACCTTCATCGTTGTATAATTCTTTATACTGACTTACTCGAAGAGTAGGGGACCCGATCTCGACTGATATGAGTGCATCGGTTCTGTATGCCGATCGGAACGAGAGTCCCCAGTTGTAGTCCTCAGAGTAGTCTGGTATACCCATAAAATAGATAGTAGCTCTTCGGGCCACCGACCCTTCAATTCGTCCAACCTTCTTTTAATTCCGTTGAGCAGGGTTCAGTTGGTCACTTCTACTTAACCATTCGATTGAGGGTGGGCGATCAAGTCTTCATGATCTTGAATTCCCAACTCTTTCAAAAACCTTGAACTTAGACCCCCAAACCGTGCGCCCCATTATCGGAGACCACTGTCATCGGGATACCAAAACGATAAACCACTCCTTCTTTGAAAAACTTTAGGCATTCTTGCTCGGTGATCTTCTGCAGTGGTTTGGCTTCGACCCACTTTGTCATATAGTCGATAGTCAGGATCACAAAGCTAACTTGTCCCTTTGCCTTCGGCAGAGGCCCTAGGATGTCGATTCCCCATACAGCAAAGGGAATCGGGGATAGGACTGAATACAACTCTTCGGGAGGCTGATGTGGGATGGTGTTGTTCAACTGACATTTAGGACACCTTCTGACGAATTCCTTGGCCTCCGTATAGATAGTCGGCTAATAATACCCCTGCCTCAAAATCTTGTGTGCCAGTGACTTGGCCCCATGTGATCCCCATAGATCCCTTCATGTACTTCCCGAAGTGTGTAGTCCACTTCTGACGGGGTTAAACATTTGAGTAAGGGAGAACTGAAAGCCCTTCGGTACAGATCTCCGTCAATGAGTATGAAATTTGAGCTTCGATGCTTAATTTTTCTCGCAAGGATTCGGTTTGAAGGTAGAACCCCGTCTGCCAAGTAGGAAATATAAGGCGTGAGCCAAATCAATCAATCGATCAGAAGCTAAGCACTTCATCTTGGAACACTTTGGCCATTCTAAGACCTCCGTATATCTGCGATCCGTTGAAGGAGCTTGCTTTGGTGGTTGCCAATCTCGCTAGGGCATCTACTATCGTATTATCTGACCGATCCACCCCTTAACAACTGTGTGATGCGAAGTATGCAAGCTTATTCTTTACTTCGGCCAGGTACTTCGACATTCTTGCCCCCCGAGCCTCATACTCACCCGATAGCTGCTTGACCACCAGCTGTGAATCACTGTAGATGACTAACTTATGTACCTCCAAGCTTCGGCCAACCGTATTCCTGCTAGGATGGCCTCATACTCTGCTTCGTTGTTCATGGCCTTAAACTGAAATCGTATGGCCTGATGTACCTTGAACCCTTCGGGACTTATCAGAATGACCCCTGCCCCACTGACGTCTGAAGTTGCTGATCCATCCACGTATAAGGTCCATGAGGTCTGCCCTTGTTGGGTTTCGGCCACTATGCTTACGTCTGACTCTGTAAAGGAACACTCTACCACGAAATCTGCTAAGGCCTGCCCTTTGATTGCCGTCCGGGGATGGTATTCTATTGCAAACTGTGTTAATTCCATCGCCCAAGCGGCCAACCGACCTGATACCTCGGCTTATGCAAAATCTTCTTTAACGGCTGGTCCGTGTATACCACTATTAATGAGACCCTCGAAAAATAGTGTCCAGCTTCACTCGGCAATTATCAAGGCATAAAGCGAACTTTTTCGAGTTCGGTTGTCGATATCTCAAGCGTCCCCGGCACGTGGTGACGTAGTATACCGAGAATTGCTTTCTCCCTTCACGCACGTGCAGTCTTTGCCCCTATTGCCATCGGGCTCGCAGCCAAATATAAATATAAAGGTTCCAAAGGGATCGGTTTCATCAATAAGCGGTCTTAGAACTCGGATATTTCTTGATCCTTGAACGCGCGTCTTCAGATTCCTCGAAGTCCATTTGGAAGCTCTTATCATTCTTCGGACCCTTGAAAGTGTCAAAAAACGGTAGACATCTTTCGGCTGACCTTGACACGAATCTCCGAAGGGCATTATCCGGCCCATCAAACTCTGTACATCTTTGTATGTCTTTGGAGATTCCATGTCTAAGATCGTCACGATTTTTTCCGGATTGGCTTCGATTCCCCTTTTGCTGACCAAGTATCCCAGAAATTTTCCTGAACCCAAACCGAAGGTATATTTGGTCGGGTTCAGTCTCAATTTGTGTTGCCTTACTGTTTCGAAGCAGTCTTCTAGGTCTTCCAAATGATCAAGGACTGACATGCTTTTTACGATCATGTATGTCGTCCACGTCATACTTCCATACTCGGCCTAGGCTTTATGCGAATCGAAGTTCATCATCCGTTGATAAGTTGCCCCCGCGTTCAGCAATCCGAAGGTCATCTTCCGATACGCATATATAGCCCGATGAGTGATGAAGCTAGTCTTAGGGATATCATCCTTGTGCTTCGAGATTTGGTGATATCCTGAAAAAGCGTCTATGAAACTTAACATTCCATACCCCGAAGTGGCATCAATCAGCTGGTCTATGTTGGGTAGAGGATAGAAATCTTTTGGGCATGTCTTATTCAGATCCGTGTAGTCGATGCACAACTTCCACTTCCCATTTTGCTTCTGAACCAAAACCACATTCGCCAGCCATTCGGGATAGTTGATCTCGAAGATGAATCCCGCCCCCAGGTTTACCAATCTCTTCATCTATGATCCTCTATCTTTTTGGGGCGAAGATCCTTCTTTTCTATATCACCGGTTTTCTCTTCGGGTCTGTATGTAGTCTATGTAGCGCTACCAATTCGCTTACTCCGAGCATATCACTAGGCTCCCACACGAAGATATCGGCATACACCCGAAGCAAGTCCACCAGACCTGTTCGCAGCGGTTCTGTTAATCCTGCCCCAATTTTGATCAGTTTTTTCGGATTCCCTGGTATCAATTCCACATCTTCTGTCTCTTCTGCCGGCAGTGCCATGGGTTCAGTGCTGCTCTCGGTGAATGGCTCTATCTCGATGGCCATTATCTGTTTCTGTTTGCTGACCCCGACCCCTGAGGAAATCAAAGTATTTCGATAACACCTTCGGGCAATGTCCAAATCACCTTTTACCTCCCCGATCCCGTTCGGTGTAGGAAACTTGATTTTGAAGTGAGGTATAGACGACACTGCCTATAATGCTGCTAATGTCGGCCTTCCCAATATGGCGTTGTAGGCCGAATCCACTTGTACTACAAAATTTTTTACCATTATTTATGCTTCCTGAGGAGCTGTGCCGAACCAGACTGGTAGCTTTATCGTACCTGACACATGCACCGGGTCGCCACTAAAACCGTACAACGGACCCTCTCCTCCCAATTCCATTTTCTTTCCTCCCAAATCCATCCTCTGATAGGCATGCGTGTAGAATATGTCCACCGAGGACCCGTTGTCGATCATCATTCTTTTCATGTCGACTGGCCCGACCTGTGCTGTTATTACCAGTGCCCCATCATGTGGTTCGATATGGTCGGCAGGGTAGTCTTCGTCCGAAAATGAGATGGATACCCCTGAATAGGCCCTATCCTTTCGGGGTGATGAACTTGCTACCGACAATACGGCCTCGAGATGACCGCTCCTCTTCCTTCCGGTTACACGCCCTACCGACCCGCCCGAAATCACATCAATCACTCCTCGGGCTTGTGGGTGCGGTTGCGGCTGTGTTTCCCGTGTCGGTTCCCTGTTCTCCTCCCGGGGGGCCTCCGAACCTTCTCGACCGACCACATACTGCACCAGTTGCCCATTCTGGACGTTCTTCTCTATCAGATCTTTCAGGTTGTTGCATTCCTCCGTCGTATGCCCCCGAGACTGATGATACGCACAATATCTGTTCCGACCCCTCTTCTCAGGCTTCGGGATCGCTTGGCATGGTTCGAAAAAGGGCTTGTTTCGCATCTCCTCCAATATTTTAGCCCGATCCGTGTTGAGTACGGTGTAGACTTTGTTGACATTTTTGTTGGGGAAAGGTGGTCGTCCACTGCCCAAACCTCCGCCAGTATAGCTTTTCTTACTATAATTATCTGACCTCCCCTGACTGTCTGACTTCTGAAAATTCTGTTTATCCCGATCCCTGGGTTTCTCGTAGGATTGGGAGTGGAAAGCTTCTGTCAAGTCTGCTGGAGGGTTGATCACAAAATCCTTCATCAACTTCTTTGACTTCCCAATGTCTAAGCCAGTCGTGAAGAAGCCCAGGACTTGTGGGGAGTTTAATTCTGCCACCGACCCCACAGCCTCTCGGAACCTCTTAACATATTATCCCAGACTTTCATCTGGTTTCTGTCTGACCTGCATGAGGGAGGCTGTGATCTTTTCGCTCCTCTTATTACTCTCGAACCGAGCGTGGAATTTCTCCCGAAGATCATTCCATGAATTAATTGATCTCGTCGCCAGGGTTCCCATCCACTCCTGGGTGCTCTTTTTCAAGGTTGTTGCTAACATATGACACTTGGCAGCATCCGAATGCCCGTAGTATGTCATCAGCCTATCATACCCGTCTGAGTGGTCATACGGATCCCCATCCCATCGTAGGTCTCCATCGGGGCATCTTCATTTTAAAATTCATTGTCTCTGATTGATCTCCCATGAGAAAGCGACCCTATCTTGGTAAAGGCATCCCCGCAAATTCTTTGTGTGATAATTTTTCCAATTTTGCCACCCTTTGAGCGAGGGGGTCAGACTCTCCTTTATGGGGGGACGATCGGAGTCTGTCTCGCCCGCGTTCTAGAGTCACGTCCCTCCTCCTCAGTCCCGACCTGCCTGGATGTTTTGATCATCGCTCTGCTGATCGGCTCCTTCTCCAGCTTCGGCCATCCCTCGAGCGGCTTCGGTGCCTACTCCTTTCCTTATCCGCCTCTCTCCATCGGGGTGACTGAGATCAGCTCCGATGCCTATTCCTCTTTGAGGATGCCTCCTGTTCTCTGGTCATGTTAGCCATCTGCTGTTCGAGCTCCTCTTGCTGAAGGCGTAGGGCCATCATGGCATCCTTGTTCTGCTGCATCTTTTTCTACAGAATGAATTCCCTCTGATCTCGACTGCCCTCACCTCAGCTTTTTCCATACACCTCAAGCGCCCGTGAGTGATTCTCGTCGGCCCGACTAGCCTGGTTGGGGGTACGCTGGCCGTCGTGAAGAGTCTTCACCGAGGGGAAGGAGGCGGTTCCACCTGATCTCCCTAGATTATAGAACCCAATCTGTCCTTAACCGCCCCCCTCACCTGGTTGGTCTGGTGTGTTTTAGCCTTTTCGTGGTCAGAGACAGCATACTCCACGCTCGCCATAGCCTCTTATCAGAAAAGTCTGACTGTGATTGTAAGAACACTAAAGCCCTCCTTCTAGCGCCAATGTTAACGCTTGAGTTTAGCGGTAGCGTCAATCACGAAATCCACGCGCTAGAACACACATAATAATAGATCACACGAAGCTTGACGGCTTGTGGTCCAGGGGATAACTCGGTGTGAGAATAAGTCTGTGTAGTTATAAGGTTTAATAATGGAGGCTAAGTGTTTAGTGCTCAAAAGTAGGTCTTACCTGTTAATTGTAACCTTGGCCTTATATTTATAGTATCTCTCCACCTTAGAATCCTTCTCCGAATCGGATTAGGGCTCCTAATCATGATAGTTACCATAACTTGGGTCCAACACAATCTCCTTAAAAGGTACAAGTGGAATCCAATCCAACCACTACCTTTGGAGTTACCTTATTCAATTATGATTAGGATCCTGAACTCTACACGCAGGAGAGCCCACTGATGCAGGCCCAAACAACCCCACCATCAAATCTGGGCTTCAGTCCAAAGGACTCAAAGGCCCGACCCCGAACTCCACACGACAGGGTTACGTATCCGACCCAAAGGACTCGGACACCGAACCCGAAGAGTATCCCCTAAGGTGAGGCTCCGGCCCAGAAAGACTCGGACGCCGACCCGAACACCACCATCCTTTCCATGGGCTTCAGCTCAATAACCTCGTAAAGCAGTTCTAATGTCAGGCCTTCGGCCCACACGAAGGTCGGTAAAACGCTCCCGAATAATATTGAAATTGAGTTTAGATATTGTCTAGAAGACAATATTCGTGTTGAAACTCCCAGCTTATGTTTTGTCGTATTTTACATGACAGTTGTATAATTAAGTTTGTATTTGAATTCTGTACCATGTATTTGGCGACTCAGAATAGGTGGTGTATACCTATTTTGGGGGCGTCACACATTCTGAGTCGCCAAATACATGGTACAGAATTCAAATACAACTTAATTATACAACTGTCGTGTAAAATACGATAAAACATAGCTGAGAGTTTTAATACGAATATTGTCTTGTAGACAATATCCAAACTCAAATAGAGTCTTCATTATAATTATTATCACACTATTTCATAGAATAGTGAGGACTACTATGGCCACATTCTCGGATCATCACTCCGTTCCCCGACTAGTCCTAGCTATATTCTCATTTCTTGAAGAGAACAATGAAAGCAAAGGGTGAGCTCAACTAGCCCAGCAAAGAATACTATGACTAAGATAATGTGGAATAAATTATCGTTAGCCTTCAACAGTGTTAAACTAATAGAATATAATAGACAACAAGTTTAACTGTAGCGGAATAAAAAATTCATTAGAAGAGTCAAGTAGAACATGATATCTACTATCTTCTATGAACTTATTATTACATAACGAATCTTATTATTCATATAAAAATTATTAAAATTATATTAATTATTTTTTTTAAATATTAAACTAAACATAAGGCACCTTTAAGTATAATTATTTACAATAAAAATGATAAATTTTATTACTCCAAAAAGAAAAATACATTAAAATTTATTTTAATAAGATATAAGTAGTAATAAATATTATTATATTTTCTTTTATTCAATATTGTATAAAAACAACACCAACTATATACTAAAAATTGAATTAAAATCATAAACATCCCAAATTTTGATATATACTCAAGAAAATTTATCATATAAAAATCATAATATGAAACTAAGAATTCAAATAATATTTTTTGTTGTTAAACACCAAAAACTAAATTATCAACATACTCAATCAATTTAATTAAAAAACTTCATTTATAATTTAATTTAAAATGCTTAATATTTTTATCACTTATCCAAAAATATTTTAATTAAATTATTTGAATTAGATAGCCTTAATTACAAATAAAACTATAATTAAAATGTATTGTATTAAAAAAGGATAATTAAACATATATATATTCGGAATTAAAATTTGATAACATACTGAGGTAAATATATAATTTTATCTATTTAGTCAACCCTAAAAACTTGTAGAGAGGTACTAATCATTACTTAAAAATTAGAAGGATGTATCATATTATGGTTATCTATAGAGAAAACAAATAACTTTATATATATATATATATATATATATATATATATATATATATATATATAATAATAAAATAAATAACTTTATATATATTAAAAGTTTTATGTTTTATATATAAAAAATTCTATTTTATTACTATTATTATAATAATAAAACAAATATAGAGGACCCCCTAGAAGATTATTTTGCCGACGATTTAACAAATTGATAAATGGTGGGTCCATGGAATAATAAGCCAAACTTACATAACAAACGATTCATGCTAAACAAATATTTACCGCACTTTACTTATTATAATTATCCTTAATCAACATCTTTTATTCATTAATTATTTATACATTTTTTATCTTATAACAATTAATTTATAGACTCACAGTATTGACAACCAGGTCGTTCACAGGAAAGAGAGGGTCTTTCAAAAACACGGCGGGTAATCAAATAACCTCTTTACTTGACAGAACTTCATAGACATTGTCAATAATACTAACTAGTCTAATAATATCATATCAAATAATATGAGTTACTGTGTTATGTCAATTATTGATTTAATAATATGAAATATTGTGCAGAATGACAATTATTGATGTACAAATATAAACAACTATGGTGATGTTAATGTAATAATTAATGAGTTAAAATATTGTGCAATTGCTATTATAACAATTATTGAATCAAAAATATAAATTACTGTGCAATATCGTGTGATATTGCGGAATACAATGTGCCACTGTAGAATCGCATGCTACTATACTTTTATCACCGGGTATTTAAATAATGATAATACCATTGACATATTTTTATTAAAAAAGTTATTTTTGTCATTTTTGTATCATACAATATTTCATTGTGGGGCCCAACAATGGTTGATTATTTCGGCATCGTCGTACTTTCACCTAATATTCCCGACAAAACGAATATTCGCCGACACAACGAATATTCCCCGACATACTCTTATAATTTGCACATATTACCATTAATTTATTATTTTATCAATTTAACACATTACTGTTTGAATAATAATCATAAAAAAAATTCAATTTGTATTTTATAAAAGTCGGGGTTTTACAAATTTTTTGTAAAAATATAAATGAAGAAACTATAATAATAAAAAACTATGTTGAATTTACTATCATCTCTAATTTTCATAATTTTAAAAATATTAAATTGATTAATTTAATTAAAAATGTCAACCTAAACTAATTTTTGAGAGGAGAGAGTAATCATTACTTAATTCATGTATAAAAAACTTAAACGATAATTTTTTAGTAAAGGAAGTAAGAAGTATTATTGAGTTGAAGTTCTAAACCTATTAAATTTTTAGGAATTTATTTGTTTAAGGCGAAATAAATGGAATCTTAATTATGAGTGAGAGAGGTTTGGGGTTTGCCCCGGAAGTGAATGGAAACCAAATGGACATGCAATGGATACTCCACCCGGCAGTCTCTATTCAAAGTGGTGTTTGACGTGTTAACTCATTTATTTATTACATTATTCTTTTTAGGGTGGCATTTTGAGTCGGATAGAACTCATTATTTGATGTCCCTAAAAGAGTTTTTGAATATCAATAATTTATGGAAAATAATACATATTAGAAATATTTACATTCATTTTTTGATTATTAATTAGGTGAATAAATATTAATTAGTAGTAATTTGTTTAAAGAAATGTATAATAATCGGGCCCACTTTTTGATTGCCGAATAAGTTTTAGTGACAATCTTTTTAGAAAAATGAATAATAACTGGAATTCTATTATAATTTCTACCAATCCAATGTGCTGATAATATTCGTAATTGTAATTCCGCATAAATTTATTATAATACCAAGATTTGTATCATAATTAACTCGACTCCCAAATGCATGGGAGTGGTTAGCATGAAGTTTATTTTTGGGTAAGTTAGTCAATTGACCAATGAGAGATCGACATGACGCAGCGAGACTATATGTGTGTCAAGATTTTATTTTGTTAATCGATTAACTTACTCTAAAAAAATTAACTTCATACTAACCGGATCCCAAATGCATAACTTGACTCTGTCGAACTCCCAAATGCATAACTTGACATTGTAATTAATATTTATGACATATTTTGATTTTCAGTGCTAATATAAATTAATTAATATTATAATTAGATATTTGATTATGAGAATTTGTAGTAATGCATTCCAAATGAGGCTTAAAAATTAAAATTTTAGCTTGAAAAAAAGTGAATGAGGGTAAGGCTGTAAAATGAACAAACAGTTCGGGTTCGATTCGTACTCGCTCAATTAAAAGTTTGATTCTAGCTCGACTCGAAATATAAATAAATCAAATATGACCAAATTTTAAAGTTCGATAAACTACTCGAACCTCCTCAAATTGCAATTTTTTATTGATACTTGGATCATATTCGTTTGAAAAGTTCAAACGATTCGGGCTCGATTCGGGATTGTGCTCGACTAGGTAGCTAAATGAGCCCCAATCAAACCTTATTTTATACTCAATAAATTTTATGAACCAAATCTAAACAACTCAATACTCGACTTGACTCGATTTATTTACATCCTTAAATGAGAGTCGTGAATATTAATTATGGACTTAATTTCTTGTACCAACTTGACTTGTTTTAATAAATTCTTAAATTTCACTTTTTACTCTTTTTTTTTCCCTCAAAATTTTCAAGAGTTTGACAAAATTCGATCACTAAATTAGGTGGAGTTCTTCCATCCAAATACGCATCATATAATGATAGTATCCATTAGGCATGATTCACTAGTGTTATTATATTGTCTTCATCATTTGTGTGATACCGGCCGGCATGAATGATAAGTTCATCAATTAGCATCATCCATATATCATATACAAAAAAATAAAACCAATATTTAATAAGAAAAATTTTCATTCTTAAAGCCATAATTTAGAAAAGTGATGTTATATATGACCAAAAGTTTATATAGATTTAAGATATAGACGTATGTTGTATTTTGTGTATATAATATAACGGAAAATAATTCATATGATGTATTTGTTATGTATATTTAATTTATAAGGTATACACCAACTATATCATTGAAAAAAAAGAAGGAACGGTTAGAATTAGAAACTAAAAATCTGACGTCTAGTAGTGGACGGTAAAAAAACACATTATCCGTTACTAATAATAACGGACCTAATCAAGATAAGAGTTTGACTTTATTACAGAATTTATTAACCGGGATTTATGATTTATTAACTCCTTTTTTTAAACGAGTTTAGGGTTTATTAACCTCATTAATTCCGAGTTAATAAACGCTAAACTCTTGTTAATAAACATTAAACCCTAATTAATAAACACTAAACCTTAAAATAAAATCAAACTTTTTTTCTAATTATCGTCCGCTACTATTAATAGCGAATGATATGGGTTTTTTTATCGTCCGCTACTATTTTTATTTTCTAATCTTAACCATTCCTTCTTATTTTCAATTGTATAGATGGTGTATGCCTTATAATAATTCATAACAAATATATGCTATGAATCATTACCCTAATATAATTATAGTTATTTATATATTGTATAATTATGTGTGAATTAATAAAGTACAAGATTATACATTGATTAAACTTTTTGTCATGAATTGATGGGCTACCTTTTTTTTCTCCCTTTAATAGAATTCTGACTGAAAGTTCACGAGTCGCATAAATTAGGAAAAAAATTCTAATTAGGACTAATAAATAAATATATATTAATTAGTTGCCCTCAAGAAACTAATGGTGCTTTAATCTGCAGCATGCATTATGATTATGGATAGAAAAGCTATGTGCACAAAGGGACGTGTTTGCCACTAAAGACTTGTATTCATTGCTGACTGAGGGGCAAAAATAATTGCCATTTTTTTTATTTGTGGCTGCTAAAAAACCTAACATTCTTCCATATATTTCAAATTTTAGTGGCTACTTTAATTTTCTATTAGATCTAATTAGTTGGGAGATGAGGTGATTAAAATGATGACACTGACTTGGATAGGATGAGGATGAGGATTAGGTCAGCATTATTAGAAGTTAAACATGATTTATAACAGATTAACTCAAGTTTATAAAACGAAATTAAGGGAGGAGAGGGATTTGTATTTGGATTTTTTTTTTGATAATGTGGAGTTTCTAAATGTTGATGATGACTAATTTCTCCACTCTGGACCGGACTTTTCATACAGTGTTTTATACTGTGTGTTTAGTATTCCCATGGCCCTTCAGACTTGACACTTGCAGCTATTGGAATTTGATACTGGAGACGTCCGAGGGTTCTGGCTACCAGAGTTTTCATTTAAACCACTGCGACTTAATTTAGTTTTTTTTTTATGTAAACATTAATTATTAAAAATTTGGTTTTTGAGTTCTAGTTTGCATATGTTAATTTGTATTTTTTTAATTTAAAATTAATTAATAAAATTTTGTACATAAAAATTGGATTGTATGAAATTAATTGTGAAGGCTTTAGAAGGAATTTTAAGGGGCCTATAAGAATTTAGAAATCCTACGTTTTTTATAAATTATGGGATCCATTTGAATTATACCAAACAACTCAAAACTTCTTGTTGGCATTTAGTTTTTCTCTTTAATGTCATGTCATTATCTCTCACACTTACAAAAGACAACATTGTTCACATACAAAATAGTACATAAATAAATATGAAATAAAAATAATATAAGGACTGAAATGAAACTAAAAAAAGAGTATAAGGGCTAAATGGTTTGTTTTGCCAAATTTGACACACACACATACACACACTAAATACATATTAATGGTACATAAAAGAGTACATAAATGGTTTGTTTCGCCATATATATATGGAAATGTTATCCAACAAATCGGTTCGCGACGAACTGACTATGACGACGGTTCAAATCGTTGCCATAGTTGGTTCGTCAGCGAACCAGTTCGCTGGAAAGTCGAACTATATATATACAGTCTGTTTCTTCAGCGAACTAGAAGGAACGAACTAAGAACAAAACGGTTATAGCGACGGTTTTTTCCGTCGCTATAGCATAGAAAGTCGGTTTTTTATGCTATAGCAACGGAAAAAACCGTCGTTATAGCTGATTCGCTCTTAGTTTGCTCCCTCCAGTTCGTTGGAGAGAGCCGGACTATATATATATTGTTGGGTCATGATATTTTATGTGCATTGGGCCGAACTCTTTGGTGGATCCATTGGGTTATCACTATTGGATCCTGGTGTTATTGGGCCTAGCTATTGGGCCAAGTCAGTGGGTTATTTTGATTGGGTCTTGAAAGTCTTGGGCCGAATTATTGGACCGATCCATTAGATAACTAAAAATCTACATTTTGGGCTTTGATCGGTAATGATGAGAAAAGATAGCAGTTGACTGTTATCTCTGCCATGGATTAATGTGGATGGGATCTAGTCGGCCGGCGGTTGAAAACAGTGATGGGATGGAGCAGGTGAGCTGCTGGTAGTCGGCTGAGGTCACCAGTAGTGGGGGACTATGTCAGATGGTAGTGGGTGGCACAAGAAATCGAACATGAGAGTATATGAAGGAGGGACATCACACAAGAAAAGGTAACTGATATTTTCTTTCTCTCAATACACTAGATATATTTTCCTCCATTGTTAACCTTGTGATCACTTGTACTGACTCTCACGCCGGAGCTATCCCCCGACGGTCGAAGCCGTAAGGCTTTTGGTGTTGTCGTGTTTACTATGCAGGATCAGACGTATCTTACGTGATTGGGGCGTGTGGAAAGGTATAGAGAGAGAGAGAGAGAGAGCAAGGATCAAGAGCATTCTCCTTAAAAAACATTCCTCCTTAAATAATATTCTTTTATTAAAACTACGTCGTTTTGGAGTGACCGCGGTGGCATTTTTGTAAATAAAAGAAAAATAAGTGGGACCACTCTCTTTTAAAAGACTCCAAAACGATGTAGTTTTAATAAAAGAATGTTATTTAAGGAGGAATGCTTTTAAGGAGAGAATCTTTTTCGATCTATATATATATATATATATATATATATATATATATATATATTATTTCGACTTAAAGTATACTCGATATGGGTGTGTTTTTGAAATTGTTCGAGAAGAGGTTTAGTTTTGATTAATGCTTAAATTGACCCGGGAATAGCAAAAAAAAAAAAAAAAAACGAAAGACCATTTGACCCCCCATGACTAATGCCTTGGATTCAGCCCTATGTTAACTGTGGGACATGAGACAACAATCATGGATTAAGAACCGATTCTTTGAGTCGTGCTTGTCATAATTTTTTGGGTCCTTAACACTAATATACAACAATTAGAAAGTATTTACAAAATTAAAATACACACAAAATAATTACAAAAATAACAAAACACAATATATTGCGATTCCTAAAATCACGTATCATTAACTCCTACACGTCAGTTATTTTCCTTTCATATTTGTAACCAACCGCACCTAAATTCAAGCAACAGAGGAAACATGCAACAACAACAGATCAACGACAGAGCAACGACAGATCTGAGAAGACGAGATGCAACTCTGAGATCGGATAATAGAGGAGAAGATCAACAGCAACTTCAAGATCAACAACAACTTCAAGATCAATAGCAATTTCAAGATCAGTAACCAACCTCTGTAACAACTTTGATTGTTGATTGTTGATTGATTCCTTATAGATTTGTATACTGAGATATTTGAGTTTAAAGTTTATATGCATATAGTTACCCCATGGTTACTATATACTCGTATATTGGTTACCTTTCTTAAGTTTTTCGCTCTTTAATTGGTAACAAAGTCGGTTCTTGTTGTTTTGATTTCAAAATGCATGTAAAAATATGTTTTATATTACAGTTACTAAGTACATATAAATTGGTTACTGTTTATTATTGATTTGATTACTGTATAATGTTTATTTGGTTGTTGTATACTTTAAATATTTATTTGGTTATCCCGTGGTTACTATATACTCATATATTGGTTACCTTTCTTAAGTTTTTCGCTCTTTAATTGGTAACAAAGCCAGTATACTGACTATTTTGATTTCAAAATGCATGTGAAAATATGTTTTATATTCTGGTTACTAAGTACATATAAATTGGTTACTGTATAATATTTATTTGGTTGCTGTATACTTTAAATGTTTATTTGGTTACCCCGCGGTTACTATATACTCGTATATTGGTTACCTTTCTTAAGTTTTTCGCTCTTTAATTTGTAACAAAGTCGATAATCTTGATTGCTTTTGATTCAAAATGCATGTAAAAATATGTTTTATATTACGTTTACTAAGTACATATAAATTGGTTCTTGTTTATTATTGATTTAATTCTTTGTATAATGTTTATTTAGTTCTTGTATAATGTTTATTTGGTTGGTGAATCTTTGTTAGTCTTTAGTTGGTGACAAATTGATGCTTTGTTGAAGAAGGCGTGACAGTTTATAGAAAGATTTGATCACGTTTTATGGAAAGATTTGATAGATTATGGAAAGATTTGATCCAGTGACCATTTGGCAATTCCTGTCAAGCTTGGAGAGTCGGATTTTAGCATTTTCGGAGCCTAATTTCATTGAAAACGGGTCAACGATCAAAAGTCACCAGCTTGCTGGTGAACTGCAGGGTTTTTTGATCAAATTCCATCATTTAGGCATTCAAAATTGCATGTAAAAATGGGGTTTATATTCTGGTTACTAAGATTATGTAATTTGGTTACTGTCTAATATTGATTTGGTTACTTTACAATGTTTATTCAGTTGTTAGACAATGGAGACTGACAGTAACCAATACAACAAATTTAATTATTTACAGGAGTATATAATTGTTTACTATTAGTAACCATTAACCACATGGTTGGTAACATTTTTTATGGTGTACAGTAACCAAAATTGATGTTGATTAATATTTTAATTTTTGATTCCATCATGAGTTATCAATATAAAGTAAACATATACAAGCTTTATAACAGTCTTGATACAAGCTTATAACAGTCTTGATACAAGCTTATAATTATCTAGTTACTAACAAGCTTATAACTATCTATGATAATTATCTGGTTACTAATAAGCTTGTAGATAAATAGGACACTCACACATGTACATTTAACAATTGATGTTTGTTCTGATACAAGCTTGTAACTATCTGGTTACTAATAACAGTAACCATAATGTAACATAATAAAAGCAGAACCATATAATTATATGATAGTAACTTGAGCGCAGTTTTAATGGTAACCAAAACAGAAACATCATGTAATGAAACCCAGTTTAGGCAACCCATGTATACTAAACAATTAAATATTAACCAGAATAAAATAAATAAAAGTATCTGAAATCCCACATTGAGGACACAATAATAATAGCCAAACCATAAGGTAATAGTAACCAAAACATAATAAAGAAGTAACCAAATAGTTATATGAAAGTAACCAGAACATGTAAGATGTGTTTGTGGAAATGGAAGTAGAAATAGAATAGAATAAACCTTGTAGAATATATTTGAAGGAATTTACAAAAATAATACATCAATGTATACTAAGCAAATACATGGTTTATTATGACTTGGGTTTATTATTTACAAAAATAGTACATCCACAAACTAATAATGCCTTAAACTTCTTCAACTGTCTTGGGTTCAATTTCTTAGTAATAATGCCGGGGACTTCCATGTCACGCCAATATATAACTTTTCCAATGAATTTTCTATTGCATTCCTCATAGTAAAGATTCCATAACTGCAAATAAAAAAAATCAGATTTACACAGTCATTAGTAACCAGATATAAACAATATTTATATCATAAACAGTTTACCAAATAAATACATTGTAACCAAAATAACATATAAAAGTAACCAAAATCTCAATTGAGGGAAAAAGAATGGTGTCCAAATCATAAGCTAACAATAACAAAAAATATACTAATGAAGTAACCAAACAGTTATATGTTAGTAACCAAAATATATATTAATGGTAACCAATACATAAACAACATATAGACCAAACAAAATTTAGTCAACCCATATATTAAGCAAATATATGGTAACCAGAACAACAAAAAACAGTAAGCAAAATTTCAACTCAAGGAAACAAAAATGGAATCCAAATCAGAAACTAACAGTAACTGTGACGCCCCCAAAATTAGGTATACATCACCCATCTTGGGTAGTCGATAAATGGTACAAAATTTAAATACAACTTACTAATATAAGCGTAGGTATACAATACGACATAAAGCGTGAGTTTGAATACAAATATTGTCTACTAGATATTATACAAACTCAAAAGGAGTCCTCATTACAATTATTATCACACTATTAGGGACTACTAATGCTATCCTCTGCGGACCATTACTCCGCCCCAGGCTCGTCTATATATTCTCATTTCTTGAAAGAGAACGGTGAAAAGAAAGGGTGAGCTCAACTAGCTCAAGAAAAAATATTATGACTAAGATAATGGAGAATAAATTATCATTAGCCTCTGGCGATGTTAAAACCGATAAAATATAATGAACATCAAGTTTAACTACAATGAGAACCAAAGAATCCATTAAAAGAGTCAAGTAGAAAATAAAATCTACTATCTTTTATGATTTAAAAGGTTTTTATCATTTGTTATAGTGAGACTCGACTTTAATAAATAATCCACATCATCGAATCACCTTGCTTTTCTGACGAGGATATTCTTTAGTATCACGACCACAATTATTCATGCACTACGGGCCAAGAATAGTTGTGTATTCATTAATGGTCATGATCATGCCAACAACCGTCCATCATACCACTACTGAGATACTTGAGGATTTTTACCACATCATTTGTAACATTACTATCAATGATTACACCGAATAGTCTCGTCATAATCATACTAAGTCCATCTATACACTACAGAATACACGAGATGACTTTCAACATAATATAAACATGAGGATGATGACAATGATATAAGAATTCAATAAAACAAGTTCAAGAATTAATTTATCTAGGAACCAATAACATCCAAACTCATCGACATGATCTTGCTTTTGTAGAGTAAAATTCAAGAATACTTGAGAAGAATATTTCCATGAAAGGATCTTTGGATGAAGCGCAAATATCGAGGATATTCCACTAATTTCATGGAGTATAGAAGTCAAAGTTTTAACCAACCGAGTATAATAAAGAATGGAATAACAAAAGAAATCACCATGTATGCGATAGAATGCACGAGCGGAGTTATTCAACGAGAATAATAAATAACGAAACCAGTCCCATAAAAACGCATGCAGGATATTCAACAGAATAATAAAGAATGGAACCAGTCCGCGTAAAACACACACAGACGGGATGTTCCAACGGAATAATAATAAAGACGAAACCAGTCCGTGTAAAACACACGTACATGATGTTCCAATGAATAATAGAAGAATGTCACCAAGTATAGGGTAAACCACGTTATACAAAGTTATTCCAATGAAATAATAAATAATGGAATAACAACAGCTTCTCTTCATGAATAAGAAAGAATAACACCCCTTACGAGTACAAAGAAATAATATTCCCTACCTTAGAAGAACTGAATATTGGAAAAGTGAAGTAGCGGAATACTTTTTTTTTTTCTTTTATAGTTTCTCTCTCTGTAGTTTGAATGAATTAAGTAAGAAATAATGAAGGAATAAGCTTTCTATTTATAGAAAATCGAGGGTGGCTCTTGGTTTTAACGAAGGGTCAAAATGACTCTTGATAATATTGAAGAGACAACTACTATTTCATGAAGGGTAATTAACCCTTGGAACACCGAAGAGGCAGTTAACTCTTGGTAATATTGAAGGGACAACTACTATTTACGAAGGTAATTACTATTGATGAAGGTAAATACTATTGACGAAGGTAATTACTATTGACAAAGGTAAATACTATTGACGAAGAGACTCTTAGATGATGACATATGGGCCCCCCATAAAATAATCAAACTTACCACAAACGTCTCATAACATACTCTTATATACATCAAGGATTGAATAAATATTATCACAAATTATTTTATTTTTAATCAACACATATTTAATCTTTCAACAATTATTAATCATTTATAACTTGTCGTCTCAATTAATAATATAACATATTATACTGATGATAATCTTGTGACAATAATTGAATCGATAATATAAGAGATATGATGCGGCAATTCTCGTAGCAATAATTGAGTATAATGCTAAGTGACTTCTCACGTAAGCATCAATAATCAATATCGTGTCTTTACTACGCAACCACAGCAGACATTCTTGTACTTTTACCACCGGGGTAGTTCAATGATTTTTAACGGTAACACCTCCATAGTTATTTTTATAGAAAGATAATTTTGTCGTTTTCTAACTACGACAATACTTCCGTTATTAAGGGTCCACTAATGATTGAGCCGTCGTCTTTAATATTCCCCACAAAAAGAATATTCCCAGACCAAACGAATATTTTATAACAACTTGCTTACTTTGCAAAATTTATAAATATTACCCACAACTATAACATTATATCAAATTTATTCCATAATATTCAAAAATAATATTTATAGAAAATTCATCTTTATTTATAAAAGTTGGGGTCTTACAACCTCCCTTCTTCTTGAAATTTTGCCCTCGAAATTAGGGTACGTGCACTGGTATGTCAAAGAGGTAAGGATACCTTGATTTCATTTCGATTCTAACTCCCAAGTCATTTCCTCGACATCGTGGTTCCTCCACAAAACTTTGACTTGAGGTATAACCTTGGAGCGTAGAATATGTTCCTTCTTATCCAAAATTTGAACAGGAACCTCTTCATATCAAATCTTTCGCTATTTTGTCCTAGTTCTAACTCAATAATATGGTTCGGGTCTTTCACATATTTACGTAACATGGATATGTGAAAAGCGTTATGAACACGAGACATATTTGGCGGTAAAAGCGAGTCTATAGGCCACGCTTCCTACTCGATCGAGGATTAAAATGGACCGATGAATCGAGGATTAAGTTTTCTCTCTTTCCAAATCTTGTAACTCCTTTCCATGGAGCAACTCTTAACAACACATGATCTCCTATATTGAATTCCACGTCCTTTCGATGAAGATCGGCATAACTCTTTTGTCGATTTTGTGAGGTTTTTATCGTTGTCGGATCGTCTACAATCTTTTCCGTAGTCATACGTACCAACTCCGGTCCCAACAACGTTGCTTCACCCACCTCATCCCAAAGATCTTTGAGAACGACACTTTCTTCCATACAACGCTTGAATGGAGCCATGCCAATACTTGCTTGATAACCGTTGTTGTGAGGAAAACTCCACCATGGTAAGAACTTGTCCCAACTCCCTTGAAATCAAGGACACGAGTCTTAATAGATCTTCAAGAGTTTGAATAGTCCTCTCCGACATTTGTCCCGTCAAATCTGAGGATGATATCTTAGAAACTAAATCGTAAGTCTGTGCCCATAGCTTTTGCAAACTAACCCAAAATCGTGAAGTGAATCTTGGGTCTCGATCGAAACTATGGGTACCGGCGCATACCATGCGATCTTACAATCTCGTTTATGTACATATCTGAGCAAGACGTTCAAGTGTATAAGTTTCTCGTGTCGGTAAGAAATGAAGCGGACTTGGTCAATCTATCAACAATGACCCAAATCGCGATCAATGCCTTGAGAAACCTTAGGAAGATCCGTAGAACTTGAAATCCATGGTAATGTGCTCCCACTTCCATTCTGGAATTTCAAGTGGTTGCAATGGACCTTTTGGTACTTGATGCTCCGCTTTAACTCGTTGACAAGTTAGACACCTTGAGATAAATAGCGCTATCTCTCTCTTCATATTGCTCCACCAAAATGTATAACGAATATCATGATACATTTGGTACTCCCGAGATGGATTGCAAATGGTGTGTTGTGCGCCTCCATTATGATATTATACTTTAAATCGTGGTCGTTAGGAACACAAAGTCCGGAGTTGACTCAAGTATTCCTTCTTCATCGATTCTTGTTTCGGCATAGCACCTTCTTGCACTTTCCTCCTCATACGCATCGGCTCCAGTGCCGTAGCTTGAAAGCGACTTTAACTTTATCGATTAAAGTCGGTTCTACTCAGATACTCGCTATCATCACATGCGTCCACAGTCTTTAACTCTATCTCCATCCTTTGCAAGTCACACAAAATGGGCCTTTGCGTTGACAATATTGCACTCGTGATTGCGTATATGATCTTCTACTTAATGCGTCACTACCACGTTCGCTTTTCGAGGATGGTATTGGATAGTATGATCATAATCTTTCAACAGATTCAAGCCAACGTTGTAAGACCCCAACTTTTATAAAGAAAGATGAATTTTCTATAAATATTATTTTTGAATATTATGGAATAAATTTGATATAATGTTATAGTTGTGGGTAATATTTATAAATTTTGCAAAAGTAAGCAAGTTGTTATAAAATATTAGTTTGGTGGGAATATTCTTTTGTTTGGGGAATATTAAATGCGACGGCTCAATCATTAGTGGACCCCACAAACGGAAGTATTGTTGTAGTTAAAAATGACAAAATTATCTTTCTATAAAAATAACGGCGAGAGGTGTTCTGAATTAAAAGCTGTTGAACTACCCGGTGGTAAAAGTACAAAATACGTGGCGTGGTTGCATAGTAGCACTACGATATTGATTATTGATGCTTACGTGAGAAGTCACTTAGCTATACTCAATTATTGCTACGATAATTCTTTGCATCATATCTCTTATATTATTGATTCAATTATTGTCACAAGATATCATCGTATAATATGTTATATTATTAATTGATAATTGAGCGACAAGTTATAAATGATTAATAATTGTTGAAAGATTAAATGTGTTGATTAAAAATAAAATGATTTGTGGTAATATTTATTCAATTCTTGATGTATATAAAGAGTCATTATGAGAGCGTTTGTGGTAAGTTTGATTATTTTATGGGGGGCCCATATGTCATCATCTAAGAGTCTCTTCATCAATAGTAATTACCTTCGTCAATAGTAGTTACCTTTGTGAATAGTAATTACCTTCGTCAATAGTAATTACCTTTACTAGACGTCAAACCACTTGCTTTTTCATATTACGAGCGTCCGAACCACTTGTCGTTTCACATTACTGTCAACCACTTGTCGTTTCACATTACGGTGATCGAACCACTTGTCGTTTCACATTACAGCGTCGAACCACTTTTCTTTTCACATCACGGTCGTAAAGCCCACTGCCTTTTCACATGGCGGTGTCTTAAGCTAGAAATCTTCTATAAATAGAGGCCTAGTGCTTCATTATTTTTCACGAATTCATTCAAGCTATAGAGAGAAAGTATAGAGATAATAAGAGAGAAAGAAGAAGAGTATTTTGTTACTACACTACTTGCGTTATTCAATCTCCTACCAAAAGTAAGGGGTGTTATTCTTTCTTATTCATGAAGAGAACTGTTGTTATTCCATTGCTTATTATTACATTGGAATAACTTTTGTATCGTGGTTTACCCTATACTTGGTGACATTCTTCTATTATTCTGTTGAAACATCCTCATATGTGTGTTTTTACACCCACTGGTTCCGTCTTTATTATTACATTTGGAACATCCTGTCATGTGTTTTTACACGACTGGTTCCGCTCTTTATTATTATTACTGTTGGAACATCACATGCATGTGTTTTACACCGACTTGGTTCCGCTCTTTATTATTATTACATTTGGAACATCACATGCATGTGTTTTACAGGACTGGTTCCGTCTTTATTATTATTACATTGGAACATCACATTTGTGTGTTTTTCTGGGACCTGGTTCCATTCTTTATTATTTTGTTGGAATATCACGTGCATGCGTTTTACGCGGGACACGGTTACGTTATTTATTATTACATTGGAATAACTCCTTTTGTGCTGATATCGCATGCATGGTGATTTCTTTTGTTATTCCATTCTTTATTATACTCGGTTGGTTAAAACTTTGACTTATACTCCATGAAATTAGTGGAATATCCTTGATATTTGCGCTTCATCTAGTATCCTTTCATGGAAATATTCTTCTCGATATTCTTGAATTTTACTCTACAAAGCGATATCATGTTGACAGTTTGGATGTTATTGGTTCCTAGATAAATTAATTCTTGAACTTGTTTTATTGAATTCTTATATCATTGTCATCATCCTCATGTTTATATTATGTTGAAAGTCATCATGTAGCACATGTAGTGCATAGATGGACTTGGTATGATTATGACCAGAGACTATTCGATTGTAATCATGACCGTAATGTTACAAATGATGTGGTAAAAATCCTCGATGGTAGTAGTGCATTGATGGATGAGTTGTTGGCATGATCATGACCATTAATGAATACACAAATATTCTTGGCCGTGTAGGTGCGTGAATAATTGTGGTCGTGATACTAAAGAATATCCTTGGCCGTAGTAGTGCGGGGGTGATTCGATGATGTGGAATATTTATTAAAGTGAGTCTCAAATATATAAAATGATGAAAAACCTTTTAAATCATAAAAGATAGTAGATTTTATTTTCTACTTGACTCTTTTAATGGATTGCTTGTTCATTGCGCAGATTAAACTTGATGTTTATTATATTTTATCGGTTTAACACTATTGAAGGCTAATGATAATTTATTACGCATTATCTTAGTCATAATATTTCTTCTTGGGCTAGTTGAGCTCACCCTTTCTTTCATTTTTTCTCTTGAAATGAGAATATAGTTGGGACGAGTCGGGGAGCGGAGTAATGGTCCAGAGGATAGCATTAGTAGTCCTCACTATTACGTGAAATAGTGTGATAATAATTATAATGAGGACTCCTTTTGAGTTTGTATGATCTCTAGTAGACAATATTTGTATTCAAACTCACAGTTTATGTCGTATTGTACACGACAGTTATATTAGTAAGTTGTATTTAAATTCTGTACCATGTATCTGACTACCCAAGATGGGTGATGTATACCTAATTTTGGGGGCATCACAAACGTCGTTGTTGCATGTTGAGTTCCTTTTGAGTGAAGAAATATTTGAGGCTTTTATGATCCGTAAAGATCTCCACTTTCTCCCCATACAAGTAATGCCTCTAAATTTTAAGTGCAAAGACAACAAATGCCAACTCTATATCATGAGTAGGATAATTCCTCTCATATTCTTTGAGTTGTCATGAGGCATAAAGCTATAACTTTTCCATGTTGCATGAGAACACATCCCAACCCTTTGCTCAAGCATCACTTTGTAGATGACAAATCCCTCCGAGCGGATGGTATTGTCGTAGCAGTCTTTGAAATAAGTCTCCTCTTGAGTTCTTGAAAACTCTTCTCACATTCTTCGCTCCAACCGAACTTTGTATCTTTTTAGTCGGTGAGTCGATGGAGTAGCGATTCGAGAAAATCCTTCCACGAATCTCGATAATAACCAATTAAACCGAAAAGCTACGTGCTTGATCCACCGATTTAGGTTGTTCCCGACTTTGAATAGCTTCATCTTTCTTTGGGTCAACAGATATTCCATGACTTGATACCACGTGCCCAAGGAATGCTACTTCTTCAAGCCGAACTTCGTATTTCTTCAACTTGGCATAAAGCTTATATTCACGAAGCTTTGAGAGTGTCGACCTCAAGTGTTGCTCATGATCTTCCACGGCTTTTGGAATTAATAAGGATGTCATCAATAAAGACGACCACAAAGTGATCTAAATATTCCTTGAATACTCGGTTCATCATATCCATGAAAGCGGCGAGCATTAGTCGATCCAAAGGACATGACTAGAATTCATAATGCCCGTCTTGAGTTACGAAAGCCGCTTTTGGAATGTCAGCGGTTCTAATCTTCAATTGGTGATATCCTAAACGAAGATCAATCTTTGAAAAGAATTTGGCTCCTTGCAATTTGGTCAAACAGGTCATCAATACATGGCAATGGATACCTATTTTTTGATGGTGACATGATTCAACTCCGATAATCAATACAAAAGTCGCATACTCCCATCTTTCTTCTTCACGAATAGAGCAGGGCACCCCAAGGAGAAGTACTAGGACGAATAAAGCCAATGTCTAACAATTCTGTAGTTGGGTCTTTAACTCACGAAGTTCAATAGGAGCCATTCGATATGGGGCTTTGGAAATAGGTTTTGTCACAAGGGTTCAAGTCGATACAAAATTCAATTTCACGCTCTGGGGTAGGCCAGGAAGTTCTTGAGAATACGTCGGAAATTTATTAACAATAGAAATATCGTTCAAAACGTATTTTTGTTTAAATCGTGACATGAGCTAAGAAAGCTTGACATCCGCTTTTCAATAAGCGAATAGCTTTATGGCTTGAGATGACCGTGATTGATTTTAATGGTTTGGTCGTTTGAATTCGCATAATAGGTTGATTAGGAATATGAAAGCTAACAACCTTACGAAAACAATCAATTTTGCATGATAAGTAGTTAACCAATCAATCCCTAGAATCACGTCAAATGCAAGTATTTTTAATGAAATAAGATCGACGGGTAATGTGAAGGTGCCGATTTGAACCAAACAAGACTTATAAGCGGTGGATGTAATGAAGGTTTCTCCCAATGGAGTTTCCACAGATAAGTCAAAGTCTAATTTCTCCTCGAGTCAAATTTAATCGATGAGCGCAAGTATGAAAAAAAAAGAATGGGTAGAACCGGTATCAAATAAAGTATAGACTTCATTAGAGTTTATGATAAGCTTACCCGTGATGACCTCATTCGGGTTCCTTGCTCTCTGGGAGGTCACAACAAACGCTTCTCCCTTGCACTCACTAGGTTTGACTTTTACGGGACGACCTTTGGTGCCTCCATCCTAGTTGAATTTGTCTTGATGGAAACAACAAAATCGAGCTAAGTGACCTTCTCTTCCACAATTATAACATGCTTTGGAATGGCATGCGCGCGATTTGACTGATGTGTCCTCTCCTCCACATTTGAAGCATATGATGGTGGTCTTTCTCCTTCCTTAACAATCTGCTTGGTCTTGGCGTCTTTCCATCATTGTTGAATCTCCTTTTCTTGAAATGTCCATTTTATTGTTTTGTACGATTACCACAGGTGGTTTACCATATCTGGCCTGTTGATTCCCTCCACGCTTGTTGTCACCGCTTGATGACTACTCTCCATTGGTATTATAATTTTGCCATTTTTCTCTTTTAGTTGCGTTAACTCTCATTATCGCTCTCCCACTAATGAGCCCTATTTATAACATCTGAATACAAACACGGTTTATGAGAAATAAGATGTTGGCGTATCTCCGGTTTCTTACCTCTTAAAAACATTCGCCATTCTCTCTTCATTATCCACCAGTGTGGGGCCTTGAACCGTGATAACTCCGCATAAATTTTGCCTCGTATTGCGACACGGTCGTATTATTTTGTTCCAACTTGATAAACTCCACCTCCTTCGTGTGGCGAATACTTTCGGAAAGTATTTGTCGTTGAATAACTCTGGAACTTCTCCCAAGATATCTTGATCTGAAGGAGTTGAGTCGTTTCTGGATTCCCACCGATAATCTGCCTCTCACGCTTGACATAAAAGGCGTGAAAGGAACCTTTTGCTCCTCGGAGCATCCCAAGACATCAAATATCTTGGTAATCTGCTTTATCCATTCTTCCGCCGAAGTGGTTTTGGCTCTCCTTAAACTCCGGTGGTCCCAGCTCCTTGAATTGTTTAGCGGTGGCCAGCAGAGTTTCCGTGTTTTCACCTACGTTTTGGGCGAGAGTCGCTCTCTTTGTTGTTGCGTAAATTGCATAAAGCCTCCGAACATTTGATCATTCATCATTTGGTCGGTGTTGTTGTTTATATGAGGATTATCGCCTTCTGATGCACATTATCCTAATTATTGATATGTGGTGAATCAACGATCGCTTTGTGCTCCATTCTTTATTCTCAACATTCTCGGATGTCATTTTCAGACATCGCCACAAAATAAAAGGTTAATTGACATATAACAAATTATCCCTATATTACGTGAGCCAATAAAATAAAGACACATAAACTTAGAGTATTGTGGCGCCCCCAAAATTAGGTATACATCACCCATCTTGGGTAGTCGGATACATAGTGCAATTTAAATACAACTTACTAATATAAGCGTAAGTGTATACAATACGACATAAACCGTGAGTTTGAATACAAATATTGTCTACTAGATATTATACAAACTCAAAAGGAGTCCTCATTACAATTATTATCACACTATTTCACGAATAGTGAGGACTACTAATGCTATCCTCTCGGACCATTACTCCGCTCCCCAGACTCGTCCTAGCTATATTCTCATTTCACGAAGAGAACGGTGAAAGAAAGGGTGAGCTCAACTAGCTTTCGATAAGAAATATTATGACTAAGATAATGCGAATAAATTATCATTAGCCTTTCAAATATGTTAAACCGATAAAATATAATGAACATCAAGTTTAACTACTGTAGGAACCAAAGATCCATTAAAAGAGTCAGTAGAAAATAAAATCTACTATCTTTTATGATTTAAAAGGTTTTTCATCATTGTTATAAATTTGAGACTCAACTTTAATAAATAATCCACATCATCGAATCACCCCACACTTTTCTGACGAGGATATTCTTTAGTATCACGACCACAATTATTCATACACTACTGGGCGAGAATAGTTGTGTATTCATTAATAATCATGATCATGCCAACAACTCGTCCATCAATGCACTACTGAGCCACCGAGGATTTTACCACATCATTTGTAACATTACGGTTATGATTACACCGAATAGTCTCGGTCATAATCATACCAAGTCCATCTATGCACTACTGAATACAGATGACTTTCAACATAATATAAACATGAGGATGATGACAATGATATAAGAATTCAATAAAACAAGTTCAAGAATTAATTTATCTAGGAACCAATAACATCCAAATCATCACATGATCTTGCTTTGTAGAGTAAAATTCAAGAATACTAAGAAGAATATTTCCATGAAAGGATCTTTGGATGAAGCCTTGAAATATCGAGGATATTCCACTAATTTCATGGAGTATAGAAGTCAAAGTTTTAACTTGACTGGGTATAATAAAGAATGGAATAACAAAAGAAATCACCATGCATGCGATGAGATCATACAGGCGTGTTATTCCAACAGAATAATAAATAACGAGAACCAGTCCTGCGTAAAACGCATGCAGGCGGATATTCAACAGAATAATAAAGAATGGAACCAGGTCGACGTAAAACACACGCAGCGGGATGTTCCAACGCGAATAATAATAAAGAGCGGAACCAGGTCCGGTAAAAACACAGACGATGGATGTTCCAACGAATAATAATAAAAGATTTTAACCCGGTCCTGTAAAACACACCTGATACGTGATGTTCCAATGAATAATAGAAGAATGTCACCAAGTATAGGGTAAACCACGTATCTGAGTTATTCCAATGAATAATAAACAATGGAATAACAACAGTTCTCTTCATGAATAAGAAAGAATAACACCCTTACGAGTACAACAAATAATATTCCCTACCTTAGAAGAAGCGAATATTGGAAAAGTGAAGTAGCGAATAATACTTTTTTTTTTTCTCTTTATAGTTTCTCTCTACTGAGTTTCAATGAATTAAGTGAAATAATGAAGGAATGAGCTTTCTATTTATAGAAAAACCGAGGGTGGCTCTTGGTCTTAACGAAGGGTCAAAATGACTCTTGGTAATATTGAAGAGACAACTACTATTTGCGAAGGGTAATTAACCTTGGAACAATCAAGAGGCGAAGAGGTAACTCTTGGTAATATTGAAGGACAACTACTATTTACGAAGGTAATTACTATTGACGAAGGTAAATACTATTGACGAAGGTAATTACTATTGAAAAAGGTAAATACTATTGATGAAGAGACTCTTAGATGATGACATATGGGCCCCCCCCCCCCATAAAATAATCAAACTTACCACAAACGTCTCATATGAGACTCTTATATACATCGAGGATTGAATAAATATTACCACAAATTATTTTATTTTTAATCAACACATATTTAATCTTTCAACAATTATTAATCATTTATAACTTGTCGTCTCAATTAATAATATAACATATTATCTGAGATAATCTTTGTGACAATAATTGAATCAATAATATAAGAGATATGATCACGTGAATTCTTTGTAGCTTGATAATTGAGTATAGCTAAGTGACTTCTCACGTAAGCATCAATAATCAATACTGGTAATGCTACTATGCAACCACGCAGACATTCTTTGTACTTTTACCACCGGGTAGTTCAACAGTTTTAACGGTAACACCTCCGCCGCGTTATTTTTATAGAAAGATAATTTTGTAGTTTTCTAACTACGATGATACTTCCGTTAATGGGGTCCACTGATGATTGAGTAGTCGTCTTTAATATTCCCCGACAAAAAGAATATTCCCACCAAACGAATATTTTATAACAACTTGCTTACTTTGCAAAATTTATAAATATTACCTGACTATAACATTATATCAAATTTATTCCATAATATTCAAAAAATAATATTTATAGAAAATTCATCTTTATTTATAAAAGTTGGGGTCTTACACGATGAACTAAAAAATCATACTAAAGATGTAACCAAATATTTATATGATAGTAACCAAAACATGTTTTAATGGTAACCAATACATAAACAACATGTATACCAAAACCAGTTTAGTCAACCATGTATACTAAGCAAATACATGGTAACCATAACTGTTAGGTTTGTAATATTCATGAACACAATCAAATTGCAAAAATTAAGCGGAAGCGTGTAAAATCAGAGTTTAAAAATTTTACAAACCATATACCTGGATCACCCTTTATGCACAATTATTAATTAAACGAAAAGATAAAGAATAAAATCATACCCTTGAAGATCCGAAGCTTCCTCGGTGCAAGTTCACCTCGAATCTTTTCGCGTTCAACTTGAATCCACCGGGTTTGGTTCCTTCCTTTGATCAACGTTAGCCACCCAAATGTTTGGCCTCTGAGAGGATCCACCAGGAAGAAGAAAGATCGAAAGATGGGGTATTGGCTCAAACCCTAGTTTCTCTATCATCGTATATAGAAAAAGGCGTCTCTCCAACAAATTGGAATTATTACGTAGTTATCAAAAGTCAACAACCCCCCACCCATAATAAGACTCCTCTTATTTATAGATGTGGGCAACCCACCTTAACAATTAAGGAATTTGGATTTTATTTAATTAATTAAATTCTTTTAATTAATTAAGCTCCCTAATCTTATTAGGGATAATTAATTAAAATCCTTTAACTAATTTTCCCTCCTAATCCTATTAGGAATAAATGAGAGTACTTATATTAAATTAATTCCTAAACTCTTTTAGAAATTAAAATAATAATAATTGTAATAATATTAATAAGACTCCTCTTATTAATTTATATTTAATATTTCTAAAATATTAAATAATAAATATTAAGCTATTTAATTTATTCTATCACCATAGATTAAATTAAATATACTTAACATATTATTACGATTATGCCATTAACTTCTTAAATAATTATTCTTCCTTTTATGGTGTGACCCTTTAGGTTCTCCATATTAAACCTATTGTTGTGAATAAATCAATTAGAACATTTTAATCTTATTTAAATAAATAAATTAAACAATTAATTTATTTAAATAAATAATATTTATTCTACAATAGGGATAAGCCTCCCCTAGCGATCAACGACTTTCCGGATAATATAGATTTCAACATTAATCATAAAAGAACCTTTGAGTAAATAGTTACTGCAAATGCAATTCAATCCTTCCACCATACAATGTCCCAATTAAATATAAGACATGGAATTCTTTGTCGAGTCTTATTTTATTTAATTACATGTATTTCGATCCTTAAATGCACAACTCAAATAATGTAAATTAAAACTCCTTTCTAATTTCATTCGCCTTAACCAAGGACTCTTTGGGTTGTCATTTATCGAATCACATAGGACATTTCTCTTCTTTTAATAGAAGTGGTAGATTCTTTATTGATCATACATTATCTCCATGTACAACTTATTATACCTAAGCATACCCTTTGATATACCCTAAGGGTCTTAAGGAATAAGTCAAAGTATAACTCATCATACACAAGATACTATGATGATCTCAAGTCCAAGGATCACTTGTCTACTATCACTACTGAGAATTCCTATTGACGAGCAAGTAAAACTCCATTAGGTATTCCTTAGCGAGCCACGTTCGGTGAACTTATTCTCTAATAAGCACCTACATACTTGCTTTAGTCTCTCCACACAAATGATCATGAGATCAATCATCCTCATCCAATGAGCAATCAACGTATGTACCAATCTATCCGGATTCACTAATCCCCAATTTAGTAATCCAATGATTGGGAACTATTTTAGTTTTAAGCTTTCTAAGAATTTAGATCTCATTAGAATGATCATCATCATTATTCTAAAAGCATTGCTTAAAACTATGGGTTTATCACATATTATAAAAACAAACATCATGTAGATAATTAAAAGCCTTTAATAAATTAATACTTTTTATTAATAAATGAATAAGATTGTTACAAATTATATGTTTTATCATCAAACATGATTGGCTTGTGTGCATACTACTTTCAATCTTCCACTTGCACTAAAGCCAATCGTCATGGTATCTCATACTCTTCTTCTCTAAGTGACGATTATCCTGCTGTTGGATAAGCTTTAATTAATGGATATGTAATGTTGTTCATGAGAGTCCACTATCTCTATAGTGATTTCCCATCTTTCAATGATTCTAATAATCAAATGAAAGTGCCACAACACATGTTTAGATCCAAGATGAGACTTAGGAACTATTCTTAGTTCTGTAATGAACTTTTAATCCAAACAATCATCTTGCGACTTCATTTATAGCTATATACTTTGTCTTTATCACTAAACCAAAGAACTCTTTCTTTGTTTGGAACCTTTCCAATTCAACGCACCACCGTTCAAGATAACGCTTTACCTTAAAGTGGATTTTTTTCATCTTGATGCATCTCTAAAAACTTGAGTCTGTTAAGCCCTCTAGTTTTAATTTAGACCCACCATGAATATGATCACATCCTTAGTCTTGGGTTAAGCACTTTAAGATATTTTTTCAGCGACTCATAGTGAACATCTCCGAATATGGTGATCAACATCGGTCTCGTATATTTCATTGCATACATGATAGTCACTCATGCGACCTCTCTTTTCAGGAGTTTGTGGGGACTATTAAAAGAGATACACTCCATAGCTCATCTACATGAAACATCTCTTGGAGTTTGCCATACTAAACGACTTTAGCATCAAATGAATATACGTTCCTTGGGTTAAGTCGAGCATCCTCTTAAATCTATCTATATAGATTTATATCCCCAATTAAGATACTCTTCCAAATCATTCATGGAGGAATGTTTAGACAACTTTATCTTTACTGATTGTAGAATTGGTATGTCATTCCTTATCCGTAATATATCAACATATAGTACTAGGAATGTCACGATGCTCCCACTGACCCTTTTGTACACACTAGAAGTCTTACATCATCGCATCTAACTCTCTGATCATCATCTTCTACATGATGCGTACCTCATCATCATCATCCATGATGAATCCATACCTCTAGGTATCTTGATAGATTATTCAGATTCTGATTATTCTTTGTGTTTACAATAGAATTCATCTACTGAGTTCCTCTTTATTTGACTTATAGTGTTTTGTGGTTCTTGAACTCTTCAAGATCTATTATCCTCCCACTAGCCCTTCAATGATAAACACCTTTATCTTAGAAGGCGTGTTTCGTAATAAACACCTTTTTGCTAAGTAGGATTATAGAACATATACCCTAAACTTACTTTAGGATGTCCCACAAATTTGTACTTGTCAAATATTGTCCCAAACCTTATCCTTTGAAACCTTTTCACATAAGTTGGATAACCCCTCATCTTAACATACTTAAGATTAGGAATCCTCCATCATCCATAACTATATTTATGATAACCAAAGTCGATATCCAATATCCAAGTAGAACCTTGACTTAAAGAAAATTTATTTTAAATCTTGAACAAAATTGTATTTTTTCACCAAAACTTCATTAAGCTTCTTTGGTTAGCCAACAATTGTTCTTAAATATAATACTTCTCAGATTTCTTTCCGAGTGTCCATGCTTATTGCGGTGGAAGCAAACTCCTTTGCTATCCGTGTCGATTTTTTGTTCTTATTATCCTTTGTTTTGCCTTTAACTCGATATCCATATACCTTCTTTGAATCGCTCTCTTGAACTTTTAGAAAGATCCTTTTAGCCCTTTGGCCCCTACCAACTTATTGCGGTTGGAAGTAGGACATGGTCTTTCTTGGTTGGAAAAGATGACTCTCGTCATTTTTCAACATGTTAAGTTAATCAAATCAGAAGTTTATATCTAGCTTGTTTATATGAAAAATTCACAACAATTGTGAAAGGAGTCCGGAGTGAGTGCAAGATCAAATCTTGGCTCAACTCTCCATCCATAACAAAACCAGTTGTCTGATTGATCAATCAAATTGATTATGTTAAGAACTTTTTATCTGTATTTATAGTGCCATTGGCCATTCTAGATCGGAAGAGCTCCTTAGATATTTGATATCTATCAATCCTACTTTCCTCACCATCAACTACTTGACGTGCGGGAGTATAGTAGAAGTATCCATAGTTTCAGTGACGTTTGAAGCTTGTTACTTTCATAGATCTGAGCATGATGCATTGAGCTAATCAACAGCATCATCTTGCCACTTTCTAAAAGTAGCAATCTCTTCCTCGGAGGCATTATCTGCAACCATTGCGAGGATAGGCATATTAAGGATATAAGATAGCTTTTTAGCCTTGAGAACTATTCTCAATTTCCTTAACCAATCCGTTTAATTCGATCCCCATTAAATAACATCTAATATGCTTCATGATGATAGTAATTTAGACATTGTAAAATTACGTAAATGAATTTGTAATTAACAATATTTTAACATACATTCTTTTATTAATTACCAAAATAAATTAGGTCTTGTTTTAAATTGGTATCTCCCACTATTTTCTTTAAACTATATTACCCTCAATATATATAGTTCGGCAATATCTAATTAAAGATTTGCTAGTGAGAATAAGGATCCCATTTCAAATGTATATAGCCTTGTGGTGACACAACAAACTATATATAAATAAATAGGTAGACAACTTTTGTCAATTACATCAACTATCTGACTCCTTTTCTTTTGCCTCTTAGATTATTTTGATCAGTGGTGGCACATCCAGAATCAAAATTATCCAAGTTAAGTCCGACCTAGCACTCCATATATTCAAAAAGAAAAATATCATCCTTGTGGTGACACAACAAAACAATATTGTTCGATTTTCTTTATAAGCATCAAATGTGATAAATTAACATCTTAAATACTTAATACTTGCCTTGTGGTGACACAACAAACTCATATTAAATATTTAATACTCTATTAATTTTATCATGCTAGAAGGCTGACGTTCGATATTCCAAATATCTTTGAGCGCTTGGGACTTAATATAAAAATTGAGGGGTTTGTTATTAATTTGTCTCATCTTGTTTAAGCAGCATTTATATATATATATAAAATACGTGTCATATTAATGAACATGCGAAGCATGTTTGCATAATATATAATATATATAGTATAAGCATGCACATATAGAATACTATATTCTACCCTTTGATTGATTATGGACTTTTATTCTAGTTTGGTTCACTAGAGCCACCAAGTGAACCAAAAGGTCAAACCCCCAGGGGTGCGAAAATAATATTTAAATATAACTATTACATTTAAACCCGGGCTCCATTACAAACGGGTCTTCAAGCGCTCCTTGCTCCTTGCTCCTTGATCTCTAATTCTTCAAAATTAATTCTAACTATTCCTATTACAAAACTATTTAAAATAAATAGAAACCTTGATCAGCAGTCAAGGGGAAGTACATAGGAGGGAGATAGAATTTACATTAAGAAAAATTAGAGAAGGCGAGGTGCGCAGACCCCATTTAATAAAACCCATACATTCATGCATCCAACTAAAATAAAATCCAATCACATTGGTCAATAGTCCATAATCAATCCCATTTATTATCATACACATCACCATATGCATCAATAAATAACATTCATCTTATGAATAATAAACATTCAATATATATATTGATATCATTTAATGGGCAAAATTTAGTTAGTATAAAATCTAATTTTCAATCAAAATAACTCCTTTATTTTAATCCAAATTTAAATCAAAATAAAACTATTTTATTTTAATTTATCTAATTTTGAATAAAATAAACTATTTTATTTTAATCAAAATCTTTAATCAAAATAAACTCCTTTATTTTAATTAATTATGGAATCCAATTCCATGTAAAAAAAAATCTCCTTTATTAAAGGAACACATGATTCTCTTTCCTATTCACAAATAAACTCTTTTTTATTTTGAATAATATGAAATCTTATTTCATATCTAAATAAACTCCTTTATTTAAGGAAACATAGATTCACTTTCCTATTCACAAATAAACCGCTTTATTTTAGAATAATATGAAATCTTATTTCATATCTAAATAAACTTCTTTATTTAAGAAAATACGGATTCTATTTCCTATTCACAAATAAACCTTTTATTTTTTTTTGAATAATATGAAATCTAATTTCATATCAAAATAAAATCCTTTATTTAAGGAAAAATATAATCCAATTTCAACTCTAATTAGTTATCTTGAAATCCAATTCCAACTCTAATTAGTTAGCATGAAATTTAATTTTAAAATTAAAATAAATATTTTTATTTTAAGATTAAAATAAACCTTTTATTTTAAAATTAAAATAAACTTTTATTTTAATTATAAAATTATTAATATATATAATAATATATATATATATTAGTATCGAAATCGTTTTTTTTTGCTTTATATAATGTTATTGTTGTTGTTTGTTAACATGTATGTATATATATATATATATATATATATATATATATATATATCCTGAACGTAATATATATATGATATATAAATATTATCAATTATTTATATATACTATATATATATTATACCAATCATGTTACCTTTATACCAATCCTGCAGAATCCGTGAATTAAGAAATCAAGTGGCCACGGTTTTTGAACAAAAAGTTATCCTGCCTTGTAATATATATATATATATATATATATATATATATATATATATATATCATATATCATATATATAATATAATATATATATACTAATACATGACCACGTGGGAGTCCTTTTTTTTTTCTTTGAATACACGGATTCAACACTTGTGCCTTGAATCAGTATGTCACTTGTTAAGGTGAACTTGTATTTCTCCTTTTTTAAAAACATAAACCCATTTTTTTTTTTTTTTAATAAATTTTATACAATAAAATTATGCCCAATAAAATTATTCTAAACACATATCAACATACATATCAAATCTGAACAATTAATAATTTGCATAAAGGTTTGGCTCTGATGCCACTGTTAGGTTTGTAATATTCATGAACGCAATCAAATTGCAAAAATTAAGCGGGCGCGCAGTAAAATCGAGTTTAAAATTTTACAAACCATATACCCGGATCACCCTTTATGCACAATTATTAATTAAACGAAAAGATAAAGAATAAAATCATACCCTTGAAGATCCGAGCTTCCTCAGGTACAAGTTCACCTCCAATCTTTTTCGCGTTCAACTTGAATCCACCGGGTTTGGTTCCTTCCTTTGATCAACGTTAGCCACCCAAATGTTTGGCCTCTAGAGGTGATCCACCAAGGAAGAAGAAAGATCCAAGAAGATGGGGTATTGGCTCAAACCCTAGTTTTTTCTATCTGTATAGAAAAAGGGGCGTACTCTCCAACAAATTGGAATTATTACGTAGTTGTCAAAGTCAACAACCCCCCACCCATAATAAGACTCCTCTTATTTATAGATGTGGGCAACCCACCTTAACAATTAAGGAATTTGGATTTTATTTAATTAATTAAGCTCCCTAATCTTATTAGGGATAATTAATTAAACTCCTTTAACTAATTTTCCCTCCTAATCCTATTAGGAATAAATGAGAGTACTTATATTAAATTAATTCCTAAACTCTTTTAGAAATTAAAATAATAATAATTGTAATAATATTAATAAGACTCCTCTTATTAATTTATATTTAATATTTCTAAAATATTAAATAATAAATATTAAGCTATTTAATTTATTCTATCACCATAGATTAAATTAAATATACTTAACATATTATTACGATTATGCCATTAACTTCTTAAATAATTATTCTTCCTTTTATGGTGTGACCCTTTAGGTTCTCCATATTAAAAGCTATTGTGAATAAATCATTTAGAACAATTCTAATCTTATTTAAATAAATAAATTAAACAATTAATTTATTTAAATAAATAATATTTATTCTACATAGGGATAAGCCTCCCTAGCGATCAACGACTTTCCAGATAATATAGATTTCAACATTATGTTAGGTTTGTAATATTCAAGAACGCAATCAAATTGCATAAATTAGCGGAAGCGTGTAAAATCGAGTTTAAAATTTATTACAAACCATATACCGGATCACCATTTATGCACAATTATTAATTAAACGAAAAGATAAAGAATAAAATCATACCCTTGAAGATCGAGCTTCCTCGAATGTACAAGTTCACCTCCAAATCCTTTTCGGCTCAACTTGAATCCACCGGTTTGGTTCCTTCCTTTGATCAACGTTAGCCACCCATATGTGTTTGGCCTCTGAGGGATCCACCAAGGAATAATAAAAATTCAAGAAGAAGGGTATTTGGCTCAAACCCTAGTTTTCTATCTCTATAGAAAAGCGCGTCTCCAACAAATTGGAATTATGTAGTTGTAAAAGTCAACAACAACCCCATCCCATAATAAGACTCCTCTTATTTATAGATGTGGGCAACCCACCTTAACAATTAAGGAATTGGGATTTATTTAATTAATTAAATTCTTTTAATTAATTAAGCTCCCTAATCTTATTAGGGATAATTAATTAAACTCCTTTAACTAATTTTCCTTCCTAATCCAATTAGGAATAAATGAGAGTACTTATATTAAATTAATTCCTAAACTCTTTTAGAAATTAAAATAATAATAATAATTGTAATAATATTAATAAGACTCCTCTTATTAATTTATATTTAATATTTCTAAAATATTAAATAATAAATATTAAGCTATTTAATTTATTCTATCACCATAGATTAAATTAAATATACTTAACATATTATTACGATTATGTCATTAACTTCTTAAATAATTATTCTTCCTTTTATGGTGTGACCCTTTAGGTTCTCCATATTAAACCCTATTGTGAATAAATCAATTAGAACAATTCTAATCTTATTTAAATAAATAAATTAAACAATTAATTTATTTAAATAAATAATATTTATTCTACAATAGGGATAAGCCTCCTAGCGATCATCAACGACTTTCCGGATAATATAGATTTCAACATTAATCATTAAAGAACCTTTGAGTAAATAGTTCTTAAATGACAATTCAATCCTTCCACCATACAATGTCCCAATTAAATATAAGACATGGAATTCTTTGTAAGTCTTATTTTATTTAATTATATGTATTTCGATCCTTAAATGCACAACTCAAATAATGCAAATTAAAAACTCCTTTCTAATTTCATTACGCCTTAACCCAAGGACTCTTGGGTTGTCATTTATCGAATCACATAGGACATTTCTCTTCTTTTATTAGAAGTGGTAGATTCTTTATTGATCATACATTATCTCCATGTACAACTTATTATACCCAAGCATACCCTTTGATATACCCTAAGGGTCTTAAGGAATAAGTCAAAGTATAACTCATCATACACAAGATACTATGATGATCTCAAGTCCAAGGATCACTTGTACTACTATCACTACAGGAATTCCTATTGACAGGCAAGTAAAACTCCATTAGGTGTTCCTTAGCGAGCCACGTTCAGTGAACTTATTCTCTAATAAGCACCTACATACTTACTTTAGTGTCTCCACACAAATGATCATGAGATCAATCATCCTCATCCAATGAGCAAGCATCGTATGTACCAATCTATCCGGATTTACTAATCCCCAATTTAGTAATCCAATGATTGGGAACTATTTTAGTTTTAAGCTTTCTAAGAATTTAGATCTCATTAGAATGATCATCATCATTATTCTAAAAGCATTGCTTAAAACTATGGGTTTATCACATATTATAAAACAGCATCATGTAGATAATTAAAAGCCTTTAATAAATTAATACTTTTTATTAATAAATGAATAAGATTGTTACAAAGTATATGCTTTATCATCAAACATGATTGGCTTGTGTGCATACTACTTTCAATCTCCCACTTGCACTAAAGCCAATCTTCATGGTATCTCATACTCTTCTTCTCTGAAGTGACGATTATCCTGTTTGTTGGATAAGCTTTAGTTAATGGATATGTAATGTTGTTCATGAGAGTCCACTATCTCTATAGTGATTTCCCATCTTTCAATGATTCTAATAATCAAATAAAAGTGCCACAACACATGCTTAGATCCAAGATGAGACTTAGGAACTATTCCTAGTTACGTAATGAACTTTTAATCCAAACAATCAACTTGCGACTTCATTTATAGCTATATACTTTGTCTTTATCACTAAACCAAAGAACTCTTTCATTGTTTGGAACCTTTCGATTCACTCGCACCACCGTTCAAGGTAACACTTTACCTTAAAGTGGATTTTACGTCATCTTGATGCGTACTGAAAAACTTGAGTCTGTTAAGCCCTCTAGTTTTAATTTAGACCCACCATGAATATGATCACATCCTTAGTGCCTAAGTAAGAACTTTAAGATGTTTTCAGCGACTCATAGTGAACTTCTCCGAATATGGTACGATCGATCAACATCGGTCTCGTACATTTCATTTCATACATGATTATCACTCATGCGACCTCTCTTTTTTCGAGAGTCTGTGGGGACTATTAAGAGAGATACACTCCATAGCTCATCGACATGAGACATCTCTTGGAGTTTGCCATGCTAAATGACTTTAGCATCAAATGAATATAATTCCTTGGGTTAAGTCGAGCATCCTCTTAAAATCTATCTATATAGATTTTTATCCCCAATTAAGATACTCTTCCCAAACCATTCATGGAGGAATGTTTGAGACAACTTTATCATTCTTGATTGTAGCATTGGTATGTCATTCCTTATCCGTAGTATATCAACATATAATATTAGGAATGTCACGATGCTCCCATCGACCCTTTTGTACACACTAGAACTCTTACCTCATCGTATGTAATCGGATCATCATCTTCATGATGTGTACCTCATCATCATCATCTATGATGAATCCATACCTCCTAGGTATCTTGGTACTATTCCGATTTACGATTCGGATTTGTGGTACAATAGGTCATCTATGAGGTTCCTCTTATTTGACTTATAGTGTTTTGTGGTTCTTGAACTTTTCAAGATCTATTATCCTCCCACTAGCCCTTCAATAATAAACACCTTTATCTTAGAAGGCGTGTTTTTCATAACAAACACCTTTTGCTAAGTAGAATTATAGAACATATACCCTAAACTTACTTTAGGATGTCCCACAAATCTGCATATGTCAAATCTTGTCCCAAACTTATCCTTCGAAACCTTTTCACATAAGTTGGACAACCCCTTATCTTAACATACTTAAGATTAGGAATCCTCCCTGTCCATAACTTTTATGGAGTCTTGGGGCTGGATTTCGAGGTTACCTTTTCGTAGATATGCGACCATTTCTAGGACATGATCCTGAAGGATCTCGGAATGTCGGTAAAATCATTATGGACCGCACCATGTCCAACAAGGTATGATTTTCATTCGGATACATCAATCAATTATTAAGTGTCGGAGCGTCCATTATGAGAAAACCATTTGAGATGATCCAGAAACTTATTGCACAAGTATTTATTCCTTGATCTAATCAAAGAATCTTAATACATTGCCAATTTGTTTCACTTACAATTCTTTGAACCTTTCAAATAATTCACACTTGTATTTCGAAGAAATACACACATTCAACTCTTTGAATGATCATCTCCTTTTCTTATACTAATTTGTTCAATATGCAAAATTATTTTCATGTAAGTCAGTATACAAAATTTATTAAGTAATATTCCAATTCTATACAAAACATTATTATTATAAATAGAACAACAATTGTTCTTAATTATAATACCAAAGATTTCATTGTCAACAATAAAATGGAAATAATATTTTTAACAAGAACTGGAATACAATAACAACTTATTGACTTAATAGATTTGCCGTAGTAGCATTGCTAAACTATAAGTTTCTATAGCTAATCAACAACCTTTGCTTCATTTTCCACATAGGATTACTTATCTTTGTTTAACTTTCTACTTCTTTTGGTCCTTCATAAATCTATATTTATGATAACCAAAGTCGGTATCCAATACCCAAGTAGAACCTTGACTTAAAGAAAATTTATTTTTGATCATGAACAAAAATTGTATTTAAAGCAAAACTTCACTAAGCTTCTTTGGTTAGCCTCTGCAAGATGCTTCTCATGCTTTCTTTCCGATGTCCATGCTTATTGCGGTGGAAGCAAACTCCTTTGCTATCCGTATAAGTTTTGTTCTTATTATCCTTTGTTTTGCCTTTCTATTAACCTTCTTTTTGAATCGCTCTTCTTTTAGGAAGATCCTTTGGCCCCTACCAAGAAGACTTGGTCTTTCTTGGTTGGAAAGTGACTCTCAACATTTTTCAACATGTTAAGCAAATCAACGAGGGCGATATCTAGCTTGTTCATATGAAAATTCACAACAATTGTGAAAGGAGTCCGGGAGTGAGTGCAAGATCAAATCTTGGCTCAACTCTCCATCCATGACAAAACCAGTTGTTGTCTAATTGATCAATCAAATTGATTATGTTAAGGACTTTTATCTGCATCTTTGTAGTGTCATTGGCCATTCTAGATCGGAAGAGCTCCTTAGATATCTCGATATCTATCAATCCTACTTTCCTCACCATCAACTACTTGATGTGCGGGAATATAGTAAAAGCATCCATAGTTTCAAGTCGACGCGTGAAGCTTCGTTACTCGTGGATCTGAGCATGATGCATTGAGCCAACTGTGCATCATCTTGCCACTTTCTAAAAGTAGCAATCTCTTCCTCAGAGGCATTATCTGCAACCATTGCAGGGATAGGCATATTAAGGATATAAGATAGCTTTTAGCCGTGAGAACTATTCTCAATTTCCTTAATCAATCCGTTTAATTCGGTCCGATTAAATAACATCTAATATGCTTCGCAGTGATAGTAATTTAGACATTGTAAAATTCTGTAAATGAATTTGTAATTAACAACATTTTAACATACATTCTTTTATTAATTACCAAAATAATTTAGGTCTTGTTTTAAATTGGTATCTCCCACTATTTTCTTCAAACTATATTACCCTCACTTATATAGTTCGGCAAAATCTAATTAAAGATTTGCTAGTGAGAATAAGGATCCCATTTCAAATGTATATAGCCTTGTGGTGACACAACAAACTATATATAAATAAATAGGTGAACAACTTTTGTCAATTACATCAACTATGCAACTCCTTTTATTTTGCCTCTTAGATTATTTTGATCAAGTGGTGGCACATCCGAATCAAAAATTATCCAAGTTAAGTCCGACCTAGCACTCCATATATTCAAAAAGAAAAATATCATCCTTGTGGTGACACAACAAAACAATATTGTTCAATTTTCTTTATAAGCATCAAATGTGATAAATTAACATCTTAAATACTTAATACTTGCCTTGTGGTGACACAACAAACTCATATTAAATATTTAATACTCTATTAATTTTATCATGCTAGAAAGCGACGTTCGATATTCCAAATATCTTTTTGACGCTTAGGACTTAATATAAAAAATTGAGGGTTTTGTTATTAATTTGTCTCATCTTGTTTAGCGGCGTACGCATATATATATAAAATACGCGTCGTATTAATGAACATCTGAAGCATGTTTGCATAATATATAATATATATAGTATAAGCATGCACATATAGAATACTATATTCTACCCTGGATTGATTATGGACTTTTATTCTAGTTTGGTTCACTAGAGCCACCAAGTGAACCAAAAGGTCAAACCCTAGGGTGCAATAGAAATAATATTTAAATATAACTATTACATTTAAACCCGGGCTCCATTACAAAAGCGGGTCTTCAAGCTCCTTGCTCCTTGATCTCCAATTCTTCAAAATTAATTCTAACTATTCCTATTACAAAACTATTTAAAATAAATAGAAACCTTGATCGTGATCGAGGGAAGTACATAGAGGGAGATAGAATTTACATTAAGAAAAAATTAGAGAAGGCAGTTATGTGCAGACCCCATTTAATAAAACCCCATACATTCATGCATCCAACTAAAATAAAATCCAATCACATTGGTCAATAGTCCATAATCAATCCCATTTATTATCATACACATCACCATATGCATCAATAAATAACATTCATCTTATGAATAATAAACATTTAATATATATATTGATATCATTTAATGGGCAAATTTAGTTAGTATAAAATCTAATTTTGAATCAAAATAAACTCCTTTATTTTAATCCAAATTTAAATCAAAATAAAACTATTTTATTTTAATTTATTCAATTTTGAATAAAATAAACTATTTTATTTTAATCAAAATCTTTAATCAAAATAAACTCCTTTATTTTAATTAATTATGAATCCAATTCCATATATAAAAAATTTTTATTAAAGGAAACACGGATATTCTTTCCTATTCACAAATAAACTCCTTTATTTTGAATAATATGAAATCTTATTTCATATTTAAATAAACTCCTTTATTTAAGGAAACATAGATTTTTTTCCTATTCACAAATAAACTCTTTTATTTTGAATAATATGAAATCTTATTTCATATCTAAATAAACTCCTTTATTTAAGAAAATAGGATTCTCTTTCCAATTCACAAATAAACTCTTTTTTTTTTGAATAATATGAAATCTAATTTCATATCTAAATAAACTCCTTTATTTAAGGAAAATATAATCCAATTTCAACTCCAATTAGTTATTATTGAAATCCAATTCCAACTCTAATTTAGTTAGCATGAAATTTAATTTTAAAATTAAAATAAACCTATTATTTTTAAAATTAAAATAAACTTTTATTTTAAAATTAAAATAAACTTTTATTTTAATTATAAAATAATGAAATATATATATAATATATATATATTATATATATATAACTTTTGCTATTTAATATATATATATATATATATATATATATATATATATATATATATATATATAATATATCACAATATATATATATATATATATATATCAATATATTTATATATACTATATATATATATATACCAATCATAATATTCCTACCAATCCTGCAGAATGCTTGAAAAGAAATATATATATATATATATATCCTCGCCTATATATATATATATATATATATTATATATATCATATATCATATATATAAATAATATATATATACTAATACATCATTGAGTCCTAATTCCATTTTCTTGTAAAGTATATATCATATATATATATATATAACTCTTTCGACAATGAATCACGAAGGTGAAATCGATTTCTTTTTTAAACCCGAAAATATTTCGCGTTTTTTTTTTTTTTTTATTTTAAATTTTATACTGATAAAATTATGCCCAAATAAATTATTCTAAACACATATCAATATAGATATTAAATTAAAACAATTAATAATTCGCATAAAGGTTTGGCTCGATGCCATTTATTAGGTTTGTAATATTCAAGAACGCAATCAAATTGCAAAAATTAAGCGAGCGTGTAAAATCGAGTTTAAAATTTATTACAAACCATATACCCGGATCACCCTTTATGCACAATTATTAATTAAACGAAAAGATAAAGAATAAAATCATACCCTTGAAGATCGAGCTTCCTCGTGTACAAGTTCACCTCCAATCCTTTTCGCGTTCAACTTGAATCCACCGGGTTTGGTTCCTTCCTTTGATCAACGTTAGCCACCCAAATGTTTGGCCTCTAGGGTGATCCACCAAGGAATAATAAGATTGAAGAAGATGGGTATTTGGCTCAAACCCTAGTTTTTCTATCTCTATAGAAAAGGCGTACTCTCCAACAAATTGGAATTATTACGTAGTTGTAAAAGTCAACAACAACCCCATCCCATAATAAGACTCCTCTTATTTATAGATGTGGGCAACCCACCTTAACAATTAAGGAATTGGGATTTATTTAATTAATTAAATTCTTTTAATTAATTAAGCTCCCTAATCTTATTAGGGATAATTAATTAAACTCCTTTAACTAATTTTCCTCCTAATCCTATTAGGAATAAATGAGAGTACTTATATTAAATTAATTCCTAAACTCTTTTAGAAATTAAAATAATAATAATTGTAATAATATTAATAAGACTCCTCTTATTAATTTATATTTAATATTTCTAAAATATTAAATAATAAATATTAAGCTATTTAATTTATTCTATCACCATAGATTAAATTAAATATACTTAACATATTATTACGATTATGCTATTAACTTCTTAAATAATTATTCTTCCTTTTATGGTGTGACCCTTTAGGTTCTCCATATTAAACCTGTTGTGAATAAATCAATTAGAACAATTCTAATCTTATTTAAATAAATAAATTAAACAATTAATTTATTTAAATAAATAATATTTATTCTACAATAGGGATAAGCCTCCCTCCTAGCGATCAACGACTTTCCGGATAATATAGATTTCAACATTAATCATTAAAGAACCTTTGAGTAAATAGTTCTGCAAATGCAATTCAATCCTTCCACCATCTGATGTCCCAATTAAATATAAGGCATGGAATTCTTACATCAAAGTCTTATTTTATTTAATTATATGTATTTCGATCCTTAAATGCAGATAAAGACTCAAAATAATGCAAATTAGAAACTCCTTTCTAATTTCATTCCAAATCCTTTCGCCAACTTGACTCCACCGGGTTGTCATTTATCGAATCACGTAGGACATTTCTCTTCTTTTATTAGAGTGGTAGATTCTTTATTGATCATACATTATCTCCATGTTTGGCTCAACTTATTATACCCAAAAGCATACCCTTTGATATACCCTAAGGGTCTTAAGGAATAAGTCAAAGTATAACTCATCATACACAAGATACTATGATGATCTCAAGTCGAGGATCACTTGTACTACTATCACTACGAAATTCCTATTGATTTAATTAAGTAAAACTCCATTAGGTATTCCTTATCTTATTAGGGTTCGATTAACTTATTCTCTAATAAGCACCTTCATACTTACTTTAGTGTCTCCACAATAATGATCGTGAGATCAATCATCCTCATCCATGAGAAATTAAAATAATAATGTACTAATCTATCAGGATTCTTACTAATCCCCATTTAGTAATCAATGATTGGGAACTATTTTTAGTTTTAAGTTTTCTAAAATTTAGATCTCATTAGAATGATCATCATCATTATTCTAAATAGCATTGCTTAAAACTATGGGTTTATCACATATTATAAAAAACATCGTGTAGATAATTAAAAGCCTTTTAATAAATTAATACTTTTTATTAATAAATGAATAAGATTATTACAAATGTATATGCTTTATCATCAAACATGATTGACTTTCCGTGCATATACTTTCAACATTAATCATTAAAAGAACCTTTGAGTAAATAGTTACCGTCTGATTCAATCCTTCCACCATACAATGTCCCAATTAAATATAAGACATACGGAATTAATCACAAGTCTTATTTTATTTAATTATATGTATTTCGATCTTTAAATGCACAACTCAAATAATGCAAATTAGAAACTCCTTTCTAATTTCATTCTGCGCCGCCAAGGACTACTGGTTTGTCATTTATCGAATCACATAGACATTTCTCTTCTTTTAATAGTAGTGGTAGATTCTTTATTGATCATACATTATCTCCATGTACAACTTATTATACCCAAGCATACCATTTGATATACCCTAAGGGTCTTAAGGAATAAGTCAAAGTATAACTCATCATACACAAGATACTATGATGATCTCAAGTCCAAGGATCACTTGACTACTATCATCACTACAGAATTCCTATTGACAAGCAAGTAAAACTCCATTAGGTATTCCTTAGCGGTAGCGTTCGAATGAACTTATTCTCTAATAAGCACCTACATACTTGCTTTAGTGTCTCCACACAAATGATCGTGAGATCAATCATCCTCATCCAATGAAGCAAGCGATGTATGTACCCAATCTATCCTGATTCACTAATCCCCAATTTAGTAATCCATGATTGGGAACTATTTTAGTTTTAAGCTTTCTAAGAATTTAGATCTCATTAGAATGATCATCATCATTATTCTAAAAGCATTGCTTAAAACTATGAGTTTATCACATATTATAAAACAGCATCATGTAGATAATTAAAACCCTTTAATAAATTAATACTTTTTATTAATAAATGAATAAGATTGTTACAAAGTATATGCTTTATCATCAAACATGATTGGCTTGTGTGCATACTACTTTCAATAACAACATAAAAAAGTAACCAAAATACCAAATCAAGGTAACAAACATGGTATCCAAATCTCAAACTAACAGTAACCAAAACATAATGCAGAAGTAACCAAACAGTTATATGATAGTATCTATTTTTTATTGCTTGACGTAACTACAACGTAAGCATTACATCAAGCCCCCAGAAATTGGTCTAGTATACTAAACAACATGTAGACCAAACTCAGTTTAGTCAACCAATGTATACTAAGCAAATACATTATAACAAAAATAACATATAAAAGTAACCAAAATCTCAATTGAGGGAAAAAGAATGGTATCCAAATCATAAGCTAACAGTAACAAAAAATATACTAATGAAGTAACCAAACAGTTATATGTTAGTAACCAAAACATATATTAATGGTAACCAATACATAAACAACATGTACACCAAAATCAGTTTAATCAACCATGTATACTAAGAAAATACATGGTAACCATAACAACATAAAAAAGTAACCAAAATACCAAATCAAGGTAACAAAAATGGTATCCGAATCCCAAGTTAACAGTAACCAAAACATAATGCAGAAGTAACCAAACAGTTATATAATAGTAACAATAACAAAATTTAAATTAACACACCTTTAAAATTTTTTGTTTGGAAATATCTTCTGGCTTTGAACTTGAGCTTCTTCCCATGACATTTGTCGCTATGATCTCTTTTCGAATAACATCAAGAGGCAAGTTTGAAGCAAAATTTCTATTATCTCGATAATAGAACATGTATGCTTTCTGATCCAAAACCTTCTTTTCACTAACTTGAACAACTTGTGAATTAACAAGTGCAACAAAAGTAAATTAAAAAACAATAAAAAAAATAAAGGACTATTAGACTATGCAAATCAGTTGCATCCCCCAATAGCCTGAAGGAGATCAATATTCATTAACCAATTTACGCCACCCAGTACGAACAACTATGAAGAAGAAGAAGAAGAAGAAGAAGAAGAAGAAGATTCATTAACCTTATATGCAGGTCTAGTTAATTAGTCTAACAACTATGAAGATTATGAAGAAGATGAAGAAGAAGAAGAAGAAGAAGAAGAAGAAGATTTTAGAGAGAGAAATATCAGTACGAAAATTATGAAAGTTGGGAGAAAAAGAAGGTTTAACAACATAGGAACACGCGTTACAAAAAAAAAACCCCCGATTTGCCATATCAGTCCATTAATACTAATCTCTTAAATTAAAGAATCCTAATTGCACTAATATTATAAATAAATATGGAAAAGTGTATTATTTTTGTAATTATTTTATCTATACACCATTATTATAATTATTTTTAAAAATGTACTAATATATGTAATTTATCCTAATTTTTTGTCATTGGCCTATAATGAGATACTTATATCATTGTCTGAAGGTTATGGGCTTTGTGTTTATATCTTTAGGCCAGCAGATCAACCCTGAACTATTTGGTATCCCCATAAACCCATATCATAACATGGACCAGAACATGTACTGCATTGACCGCTTGAGTAGAATCGTTGAACATTGTAGGAAAATTCTTTTTTAAACTGTGAAGACAAATATTGGTTTTACTTTGAACTCAAAAAAAATAAAAATAATAACTCTTGTGAAATTATTATTTTTATTTATAAAAAAATTAATTCTAAAATCAAATTAATAAGAGTTCCATTAATCTTTATTATTAAAAAATATACTTATTTTACAATATTATAATAATAGTACTACACGACCTCAAATTAAATAAAATTTATTTTTACTCATACTTTGCATGATATTTCTATTCGTGAAGTTAAATTTTATTAATCTTTTTAAAGATAAACTATTTTATAAAACTAGGTGTATAACTTTATACTTTGTATGGTATTTTAGGAGCTGTTTGTTTAGGACTGAATATATTTAAATGGCTGAATTGTTGAATCGGTCAGTTATTAAGTGTATTTATTTTGGAAAAAATTAAATACGAATAGATGAATCAATTATTGAAATTAAATTATTTTTTTTGATCGAATATTTGAATGAAATAATCTGAATAAAGTAAAAAAATTTAAAAAAAATTATAAAAAATGTATTAACTATTATATTAAGTAATATTAAATAAATTTACAATAATTTTGAATTTTTTCAGAAAGGTAAAATAATAAAATTATGTCATTCAGATGTTTGAGACATATTAATTATTAAACAACCTTTTCATTCATTTAACTCATTCAGATTCAGATTCATTCAGTTTTTATCAAACACCCCCTTAGCCTAATAAATATTTTATTTTATAGAATTAATATTTCTATATGTAAAAATATTAATTTCATAAAATACTCCCACTTACTATTCATTATCAAATTTACTCTGAAATATTTTCTTATCTTTATTTTTTAAAAATAAAAATAGCCGACGTACCAGTCCCTTGACCGATTAGTCCGTCCCTCCCTGAATCGGCCTCCTGTACCTAATAGCTTTAACTAGGCAAGTCCTAATTAAACCCTCAAAACCCAGCTCCCCAGTCAGTCACTTCTTTCCCCCAAATTTCAGAAAAAATGTCCACAAACACAGTAGACGGAGGAGAATCAATAGTGAAGAACCGATTTATGGGGTTTTTGATATGGCAATCAATTCAATCTACCGCCATTTTCATCCTCTCCAAACTCTTCCTTTTCTCCCTTTTTACTCCATTCCCTAAATTCACTCCTTCTCTCTCCTCCTCCTTCCTTTTCCTTTCATTCCTTTTCTCTCTCCTCCTCTTCTCCATTTCCCTCTTCCTAATTTCTTCTCCGCAGCAACTGGATCAACCAGCTTCTCCAATTGAGCTTTCATTCGGGCTAATTCGGCTCCTCTTTCTCTCCGGCGGCCAGACTATGTCGCTGGAGTTTCGCCGGAGGGCGAGGGTGTTGATGGGTTTTGTTCTGTTTGTTGTTTCGACAGCGTTTTCGGGTTTTGTGGCGGTGGGTTGTGTTTGCTGGAGCTGTGATTGTTTTACTTGTGGGTTTTTGGTGTTAGGGTTTAAGGGTTTTGCTGTTGGGTTGTTTTATGGATTGGTTTTTGTTTATAGGAAGCGGTGGATAATCGAGTTTCCTATCATTCAGGTGACCTTTTCTATCTTTGATTTTATATAAGCTTTGAATTTTTAATTAATTGATTAATTAATGTATTTTTCATTGTAATGTGTTCTGTTACTGGCTTACTTTGATTATATAAGGGCATGTTTGAAAAAGGTGAGAAGAAGTAAATGATAATAGAAAATAAGGGACAATAAGTTTTTTATTTTTGAAACTATATTGCTCGTCAAATTCCAACATTTTGAAATCTCTTAATTTTTCTCTCTTTCCATTTTTGTATCCCACCAAGATTCTCTCTTTATCAAAACCAGTTCATTTCTGTTCCCATTCTTGAAGAAGTCCTGTTGAGTGATTGTTTGATTCATACAATATGCAAGCTTTCTGTATAATTAATCCATTTTTCTGGAAATTAAGTCATTTGCAGGCATACTTTCAGATATCTTCCGCCAATGGTAAAATATTTCACTAGATATTACTTCTTTTATGTAAAGAATATATTCTACCAATTACTTGGGTATATTCTTAATTCTTTACAAATTCCCCCCCCTCCCAAAAAAAAAAATGATAGTCAAGTCTATCGTTCAAAGATTAAGTAATTATTTATTAGCAATTGTGAACAGATACCAGGGTCGTTTAGAGCAATGGTATTAGAAAATCTAAAGCTTTATGGGTAGATGGTTTCAGTTGAAAACCCCGTGATCCATCATGAGATTGAGGAGGGGGAAACTGACAGAAAAGTAACTAGGATTTACACAATTTGCTCCTGGAAATACTAGGAATCTCGAGTTTCACACTCAAGATGAAAGTTGAAACTATGACTTCACACAAATGGGTTGCAAAGGCATGCACCAGTGAATGATAGAATCACTCAAGCGACAAATACTTCGTGTACTCAATATTTCAAAAACTTGTGAGAATTACATCACTATTTATTAAAGAGAAACAAAACCCTAATTGTAATTGGGGAACAATAAAAGTACTAAAAGATTAAATACCTAACTAAACATTAAAATCCCTAATTACTATGAATTACCTTAAATCCCCAATTATTTCACAATTTATTTCACCAATATCTACCAAATTGAAAAATCTAAAGGGAAAAAAAACAAATCTAGGGCTGGGTTCCTCGTCATCCCCCACTATTGTTTCTCATGTATGTATAAGTGAATAAATTTAGAGTAGGTTAAGTACCTTGTCTAATGTTAAGTTGTTAACTACCAGAACCTTATCATTGTAACATGATATGAACTTGACAAGTCAAACTTAATCTTTTGCTCTAGAAAATTAGTATTTTACATGAAAACTATTTGTGAAATACTGAACATTTAGTTACAATATCATAATCACTTTAATGCACATCCAAAAAGGATCCTGATCTCCAATATAAGGAGGCTTTTAGGTCGAGTACATGTCTTATAATGTTTAGATGATTAATAAAGCTTTGAAACTTGGATCGATCATAGTTCTTTGATGGAAAATGAAAAAGAATGAACAGTACATCTATCAATGGTTTTTACTTCAATTTTTTTTTTTCATTTTGTTTTTCGTAACTCTAGTTATTGACTCTTGTAGCTTAGTGGCGAAGAATAGATAAGTACAATGAAATGTAATGTGAAAAATGTGAAAAAAATATAAATAATAGATGAAAAAAAATTGAAGATAGGAAGAGAATGGATCTCATTGTCGAGGTCTTGAGGAAAATTGTATTTTTGACATTATTATTATTGAAGTTGAGAAAGGCAGTTTTGCCTGTTGTGATATACCTCTGGTGTCTTCCTCGTATGTCCATAGTTGCTGATTCCAGTTGAACTTTAACAGCGTCCACCGTTCTTCAGCTTGAAGATGGGGATTCCTTCAGCTGTTAGTCAAGCTTTGAAGTTTTCGTGTGCTGGATACCTCTTTTCAGCTGTGATTGCATTTTTTCTCCGGAATGAGTACAAAAGTCGGGTTACAATGGGAAAATTCATTGCTGAGCAGATCATCTTTTACATTGGAATATTTGTTGTTTTTCTATGTTGGGAACTAAGTCATTATCTACATCAGGTTAGTTTTTTAATGAGTTCTTCTGCCATAACTTTCTTTCTTATTAATAGCTGTATCCTGTACGGAGTCATCCCAAATAGGTAGTGTTTTGATGAAGTATCAGTGAATATCAATGTGGTTATGTAGGTGTTACATACAAAGAGATTCACTTTCGCACCACCAAAAGGATCGGCAGCAGCAGAAACAAATCCAAGTGAACCTCTCCTTGCAGCGCTGGAGGAGAGCAAAGCAAAATCTATATTGCAGTATCTTGCATATCTTGACCTATGTATGGTTTGTGAGAGCAAAGCTGATACTTGGCGACGAGCAGCCTTCTTTGAGGAAAGTGGCGAAACCTATAAAAGAGTTCTGGCTGTATGCCTGAAGCCTCTGGAACAGTTTACGTTGAAGTTGGGTGAAGGTTTTGAGAGTTGTTCTAACGAGGCCTTCCAAATATCCCATCAGTTAACCTTGCCCACAGATCAAGTAGCAGAATCAAAACTCCAGCAAGCATTTTATGATATACAGGTATAGGATTCCTCGGAATAAGTTCCTAATTATTTTAGTTTCTGGAATGCTACTTTCTCTGTTTCATTACATTAAAATTTCTTGTTTATATTATCATTTCATTGTGAGGTTATTGTCATAATAATGAATACTTAAAAGTCTTGTAAAATGAAAAAAATGATAATGAAGAAGACCTGAAAGCAATGTAATATTTGGGATTATAAGCTTCAAGGATAGCTCTTGGACGTTGGATATGTTGACTTGACAAATAAACTTTCAAAATGTCGAGATGTCTTGTCAATTTTGAGTTAAAAAAGCCTCAAATTAACTTTCAAAAAGTCAATAGTGGGCTTATATTTGGGAACATAGGGAGTACTTTTTTTTGAGTTTGCTTTCCTTTTGGCAAAAGGAAGTTTATCCGAGATCAACTATTGGTTTTCTGGACTTCTTGTTGGAGTTCACTCTAGGGACAAGATTTAATTTACGTGTCTTGGCTTGGCGGTGCAAGCATGCTTATCAAGGTCTCATCTAGGTGACGACTAGATGTCCAAGCAGTTGGTTACTGGCAAGGCGAGACCAAGCTTAGTGGAAGGCTAGGTGATGCCTTGGATGACTTCCTTTCGAGTCGTACACCAAAGAGAGGAATTGATGAGATGAAAAAGGAAGTTGTTAGGGTTTATTTTTAGAGCACCGACTGGGTTTTGGCGGACTTTGGCTTTTGTAGTTGTTGCTGGCGCCATTGATGACACTTTCAAGCACTCTTCTTCTCCTTTCCACAGCTGTTGTCTCCTTGCTCCTCTCCTTGGTGCGGTGGCCTTAAGATCTCAAGTTATATATATATATATGTTGATTATGCATTATAAACGACTCATCGCCTGGAGAGGCTTAGACGTGTGCCTTTTTGCCTAGGCGTGCAGGCGCCAGGCTGCAGCCTTGCCCGCCTTAACACTTTGATAACTATGTGTGCAAGTGATTTCTTTCTTTTTGTGGCTCCATTTGTACATTGGCACGGGCACCTTCATGGCGCCTTTTTGAATATAAATACCTATCAAGAAGAGAATTTATTTGGATTCATGTTATATATATATATATATATATATATATATATATATATTTATACAAAACTGCATTTGATTTTCTTTCAACTAGCATAATTATCCTCACCTTAATTTTTTTAAGCTACTAGTCATGTGCCAACAATCAAATCAGATGTGACAATTCTAATTAAACATAGTCTCAACAATTTTTTAGAAATGAAACAAAACCAGAATGAAACAGTCTTTGATTTTCTTTCCCGAGTTAATATGCTAATTTTTCCAACTATTATGCAGCTATGTGCATTGTGTGCTCAAATTGTAGCTTCATTGACTGTACATTCACGTAAAGAGGACCGGTTTGGGATAGCTCAACTCTCTGGGAGCAATGCCGCTGTTATATCAACTCTAATATCTTGCTTATTAGCTGTTGAAACATGCATGGGGAAGAAGACCAACTTACAGTTCCCACAGTATTTGATGGGCACCGGTGCTATCAAATGGGCAACTCTAAGCTCAGGAAGAAGAGATCCGGCAGTGGGCCCTGTGAGAAAGAGGAGAGGCGACCCCCTGTACTCAAAAGCATATTCTATGTCCGACATTCTGAGGATTTCAATCTATAGCATCGTGTCTACTTTCCATAAGGAGATGCTTGATAGTTCTAAAGCAGGACTTCTGGAGAAGGATTGGATTATAACAAGTAAGCCTCTTTATGGAAGCCGTGAGCTTCTGTTGCAGAAATTGGGCCTTTTCCTAGATTTCCGAGCTAGCTAGTGTTCTACTCTCTGTAGCAGAACAGTAAGAAGCCAACTTTTGACAAGGTTTTGATGCCTGTGAGTCCAGAAAAAGTGATTGGGCAGGAAGCTGAAATTTCAATTTTGTTGGATAAAAGATTCAAGTTATAGAAGTTTGCAATTTGGTATCAGTTCTTTGTTTGTAGAAACTTGTGCCCTCTTATAATTTTAACCTTGAGAAAGGAAGGTGTTGTAGAAACGAAGAAATTGTTATATTACTTGGCAATCATTTGTATTATGATGTTAAGAATTTCGGGGTTTGGCAGCTGATAATTCCCAGATGGCTCCGCCTTTCGGTGGATTCGGCATTTTTGAACTACGAAGCAGAAAAAGAGTTCCAGTATAAAGATTTTTATTAATGCGTAAACCGATTGTATACTACTATTACACTACTATTACAATTGATAAACGTGATTAATATAAGGGGCAAAATAGTATTTTAAATGTAATAATTAGGTTTCTTTATTTTTTTCCTTTTATTTAGTGTGAACATGAATTTTTTTTTTCCTTTATTCGGTGACAACATGAAAGAAAATTAATAAATTTTTAAATTTTTTTTTCTTTATTCAAATTTAAGTTTTCTTTTTTTTTTTTTTGTTTCGAGGTTAGACGGACCTGCAAAATGTGGCCCACATCCTATACATGGTCTATGGCATCCGGCCCACAAATCCAACCATGAATTTTTTTGGGTCCTTTACATAAATATACAACATTTAAAAAGTAATTACACTATTAGTGCACTCATAAAATATTTACATAATTAATACACTTTCTATATTTATTTACAATATTAGTGCAATTAAGATTCCTTAATTTAGGGAATTAGTATAGGATTTAATTCATAATAATAAGGAAACCTAAAATTAAGAAGAAATAACTACTATAATTAATAATTCAAATTCAAATATCTTGGATCTAACAAACAAAATAAATTTAAATTCAAAATAATAATTAAAATTCAAATATTCAAAGTTTGCCAACGCCATCTTCTTCCTCCCTTCACGGTTATCTTCCTCCTCCCTTCATGCCGCTCAACACCACGGACGCCCACCATCTTCCTCCGCTTCACCATGGACGCCGGTCATCTTCCTCAAAACTTCACCGTGGACGCCGCTTCAACACCATGGACGCCACCCACAACCCTATATAACGAAGGTTGATTTAGTCCGAAATTAAAAGGAAAAAAAGATAAATTTTAGTGCGGTTGGTATCCAAATATTTATACTGAAAGGTAACCATTTTAGTTTTTGTGGGTAACCAATAGAAATTTCGTCTGCATTGGTAACCAAAACTTTCAAAGTTAACAATTTTAGTTTTTGTTGGTTACATTTGTATTAAGGTTTGGCTACTAATCAGATTATTTAATAAAAAAAATCTATAATAGATTTTTATAATTAATTAATAACCCAATAAAAGCTGAATTGGTTACCTTTGTATTAACATTTGGCTACTAATCGCATTATAAAAAAAATCTACAATAGATTTTTTTAATTTTTTTAATTAATTGGTAACCCAATAAAACTGAATTGGTTACATTTGTATAAAGTGTTAGCTACCAACTGCATTCTTAAATAAAAAAATCTATAATAAATTTGTTAAAAATAAATTAAAAACCTAATAATCTTGAATTGGTTACTTTTGGTATGAATGTTTATTACCAAATGGCATCAATTAGATCAATTGTGAGATGGGTCTACAAGTAGGAACCCCAATGTGGATTGAGTGACAAGGAGCATATGGTATTAAGTTCGGAGGAAGAGTTGCGAAGAATGCCATTTGACCTTCAAGATAGTAAGCGTTTAACGACGAAGCAACAAAATCGAGATCGAGATGAAGTATCCACGATTACGCCCATTCAATAGATAATTACAATAAGATCCTCCAAAGTAATATATGGCCTCTTGGTGATAATCAATCAAATGTTTCACCTAACTTTCCTCGCCTTGCTAAACAATCTTTGAAGGAAAGGGGGTTCAATCAAACAAAGAACAAAAATGTGGTTAGTATTGCGAGATATAAGTCGACCATGGTGGGTCAGCAACCTTCAAGCATGAATACGTTGAATGCAGAATAAGAAGGGGGGAGACTAATTAATACAATTATTCAGAGAGAGAAAAACCTAAATTAAGGAATCCTAATTCTCGAAATTAAGGAATCCTAAATGCACTAATATTGTAAATAAATATAAATTTTTTTTAATTGTATAAATATTTTATGAGTACACTATTGTTGTAATTATTTTTAAAAATGTAATAGAATATGTAATTGATCCAATTTTTTTCCGTCAAAGGATATTGTGGTAACTTTCACAAGGCCCATCTCCGGCCTAGACCAACTAATATTACCCCACACCCAAGAAACTAAAAATAAACTGACGTGTATTGGAGTCCAAACCCAATTTTTTTTAAAGGGAACTCTATCCAGTATCCAATCCAGTATCCACCACCCCCATCCAAAATTATCCAAGTAAGGTGCTGTTTGTTTACCTTTTAAGAGGTCTTAGTAGACCACCTCTTATTCGCTAAGAGGATAAATGTTATTTTTTTTTTTTGCGTTACCTCTTAATGCCTCTAAATGGTTGAGATAGAAAATCAAATCTAAATTATTCAGACATGCCTCTTAATGACTTTGTTATTTTTTAGACGCAATTACCCTCTTCAATATTATCAATTTTCAATATTTCTAACATACCAAATCCAATCTCCTATTACTTTCTCGGGCCAAAAAATCTCTTTTCCTAAGAAGATTAATCATGGCCTTCTTGCTCACAATTCGATGAATCGAGTAAGAACCTCGTAAGTACATCAAAGCGAGATGATTTAATGGCGATAAAAGTACATCAAAGCGTAATCGAGAAAAAAATTTACCTGTCCTTTTCTCGACACAAAAGAATGTGTATTTTCCTCGATTACTTTCGATTCTTCTTTGTTGTTGTTCTCTGAGATGATTCAATGGCGTAGTGTAAAATTTCTAGTCATTTGAACTAACGTGTATGGAAGTTCGGATTAAAACTCTATTTCCATCTTCTATCTTGTTTTTGTTTTCTGTTGATCCAAACATAAAATGAGAAATCAGGCCATGGCCTTGGTGGCGAGGGCGGAGGAGGAGGAGGAGGAGGAGGAGGAGGAGGAGGAGGAGGAGGGTGGAAGAGGAGAGGGGGGGAGTGAGGTGGGGTGGGATGGGATGGGATGGGGCGGGGATGACCTTGATGGGGGAGGAGGAGGAAGAAGAAGGAGACTGAGAAGAAGAGAGTTAAAATAGTAAAAACATGTTATTCAGACATTTTAAAAAAATAATTATTAAACAATATTTTTTTATTCAGATATAATTCTATTTAGATACTCTATATTATTTAGATGTCTAAACTATTCAGATCTTAACAACTAATTTTATCAAACATAACCTAAGTGGTGGAAAATAGAAATATCTGTCCATGTGTGATGTGTCCATCTGAAGAAGATATCATATAATAATAATAATAATAATAATAATAATAATAATAATAATAATAATAATAAATAAATAAATAAATAAATAAATAAAAATACACCAAGAGGTTATTTGTTTAGGACACAATATATCTGAATGGTTAAATAGCTGAATCAATCAGTTATTAAGTGCGTTTATTTTGGAAAAAAATCGTCTGATGACTGAATGAGCAGTTGAATAAAATAAAAAATATTTTAAAAATTAGAAAAATAAAAAAAATATATTAACTATTATATTAAGTAATATTAAACAAATTTACAAAAACTTTAAATTTTTTTAGAGGAGTAAAATAATAAAATTATGTGGTTCAGATGTTTCAGACATGTTAATTATCAAATAAATTTTTTCATTCAAATTCAAATTAGTTCATTTATATTCAGATTCAAATTCAATTCAAATTCAGATTGATTTAATTTTTATCAAACATCCCCTAAATCTAAATAATCTAAATCTTTCTGGTGGACCTGCTTAAGCTTATTTGTAATGTCCAGCAATATCTCCCACAACCACAAGCTAAGATATGAGAGAGAGAGAGAGAGAGAGAGAGAACAAGAGGCCCATGTGTATGAAAGAAGAGGTCCCTTCTTTTTCAGCCACAAGATCCCAACTCTTCCTACCCCACCATGTTTCTTGATCTTTCCATTCATTTTTATTTTTTTTTCAAGAAAAAATAATCTCCCCCCCTCTTATTACTATTCCATTTCTTACCCTTTCCTTCACATCTTTATCTCCTTCAGATTTTTTTTCTCTCTCTAATAAGATTTGGGAAGCTGTGTTTCTTCAAGAAATCAAGGTATGTGTAAAACTAAGAATCTCCCAGTGTTCATTTTACATATATTCCAGTGATATCTGCTATTGAAGTTTATTTTATTTATGCAATTATGTGAATCTTTGATGTTATTAAAGAACCCATTATACATGTATGTTTATAATTGTACTTACCAGTAGATATTATTTTTGAAATATGCTATTACTGTTGATACCTCATACTTTGTTATGATGTAATCAAATTTATGGACTATGGGAGTAGTTACCTCCATGAAAAATGAGAGTCGAATTATTATTATTTAATTTTATTTTTCACATTTTTCTCTTAGTTTAGCATATTAAAGTTTGCCTGAAACATTTAGGTAAATTCGTCTCTGATGACTGGTGGATGCTGATCCCAATATGCATTGTGAATTCATTGTGGTGTTGTATGGTACAATCCCATATGCATGAATGCATATTTGGGAATACAAATATCAATGGAGGGTGTGCTAATATTAACACCCTAACTTTTTTGTCTATATTACTTATTAAGACCAAAACTTATTATTGTGAAGAAATTGATTAAACTCATATGGATGGAGTATTCATTTTAATAAAGAGAGTGTGGTTCAGATTGTTTATAATCCGGTACGAACACCTACATGCACTTTAGCTTTTTGTCACTTGAAAAGAAATGGACACCGTTTGGTTGTTCTTTGAAGTACAGATCATTAAGGCTTTTTGCATATGAGATTGAGTTTGCATCATGTATTAAAGTGTTCCCTTGATGAACTATGGATGTAGTTTATTTTATTAACCTCAATTTTAATGTTAAAAAATCCAAAATTTTCCTTTTAAGGGACAACCAAACACATTTAGAAAGAAGAATAAACCGATCACTCCGATAGAGAAGTGAGAACTCTTGTACTCGTGAAGCATTTTCTATCAACTCAATGCAATCAGCAGCTAGAAAGATTTGACATGAGATTTCCACTGACTAATCTAAATTGTTGCACCAAATGATCTGTATATGAAATGGAAAGAAGAATATGCATATCTGTTTATGAATTTAGCATTACACTGATGATGGAGCAAAGGTTGCTCTCGTAGGGGAAATTGTAGATAACCAATTTTAGGAAAAGAAAAGAAAGGAAGACGAAGAATATAAATTTATTTTCGACTCCAATCTATCAAGCAAAACAACTTTACATTCCCTTCCAAACTGTGTCCATGATGTTTAGAAGAACCAAAGAAACAAGAAAGTAGTTGCCTCTTGTTGTTAATCAAAGTAACATATACTTATTTTTGTAATTCTCATAGGTTCTTATAGTTTCTAGCCAATTTAGATCATGTCTTAATCTAGAAAGTGGGAGAAATGGCAGAGGCATTGATGAATAACCTTAAGGTTGCTGGTTTCAATCCCATACTGTGGGCCAAATTTACTTGTCAAAGAAAGTGGGAGAATACTTACTATATTAGTCAATATCATTACTTTTTAATATTATGACTTAAGAGTGATTTCATCCTTTCCTTAAATTGTAAACATATTCATATCGGCCTACCATAAATGATTTGTTCCATCAAAGCAGAGTCGTGTTGAACCGCAGATTCGTTCTCTGCTTTGGAGTTTGAAAGTTTATTCACTTTGTTGTGCTTTGTGTGTATAGGGTAGAAGTGAAAACGCGAGCCAGAATACTTCTTATATGGGCAGTCATTTGAGTCCCAGCAGTGTCAGCTCTGAGTCTGAAACTTTTGTCTCCAAACCAAAGAGTATCAGTTCCTCCAAGAATGAGTATATACCAAAGGTCTCATCTCATTATTGGTGGCTTGCTACTAACTTTTAAGGAGTCATTCGAGTTCAACTACTTAATATTTCTCCATTCTTGCGTGTTTTACTTTCTAGAACAGGTCAGAAAACCATACACTATAACAAAGCAGAGAGAAAAATGGACAGAGGAAGAGCATCAAAAGTTTCTTGAAGCTTTAAAGTTATATGGTCGTGCTTGGCGGCCCATAGAAGGTGAATTCTTCTGGGGTTATTTGTTATAGAAGTTCTTATTGTTCTTTTTCTTTCTTGTAATTACTCCATCCTCTACACAAAAAACTTTCCACACAAAATTTGTGAGTATTAAGGAAATATTTGTGTTCCATATATACCCTTAAAAGTACTAAGTTGTAAATTGTTAGATTAGTATTGTGGTATGATAATGAAATTATGATGAAAAACTTAGGACATTATGTTATTTTATACTACTATAACTGAAAGTGGACTCATTTTGCGGAACAAAAAAAGTTGACAAATGGAACTCTTTTCGTGGAATGGAGGGAGTAGTACTATTTTTCCTTTTTTGGAAATTGATGTCCGCAAGTGAAAATTATATTTTGACCAAGTCGTGCATGTATAGTAAGTGGGTCCCATCTAATGTAAGAGAAAACTTGTGGAATTATCTTTTTTTTTTTTTTATTAAACCGCATCATATTCACCTGTATTATTATTCCAACCAATCTCTAAACCCTGTTTCTGTTTTCTTTTACATAAACAGAACATGTAGGCTCCAAGACGGCAGTTCAGATTCGAAGCCACGCTCAAAAGTTCTTCTCTAAGGTTTACTTCTCTTATTCAAGTAACTTATTCCTTTTCTTGTATGTACACATTATTTGTAAAATTGAGCTTTATAATTCATTGGTAGTCACTGGTCAACATAAGTGAGGTGAAGTTGCCTATAATGCCATTCACACAACTCATCTATCTTTTCACTAATCGTGTCAGGTTGCACGAGATTCAAATTGCGAGACAGATGGCTCCCTCAATTCAATTGAGATTCCACCTCCTCGGCCTAAGAAGAAACCTATGCATCCATATCCTCGCAAAATGGTTGATTTGCTTCAAAAAGAACCGGAAAGATCATTCTCCCCAGATTTATCTGTTGTAGACGCTGGCAGCCTATCTCCAACTTCGATTTTGCCTACCATTGGTTCAGACACATTCAGTCCTGCAGTTTCGGAACTGAATAATCATTGCCTTTCACCAACTTCATGCACCACGGATGCACCGTCCGCAAATCTGTTTTGTACTGAAAAAGATAACGAATGCATGACATCCAACTCGTTTACAATCCAGAAAGGATTACCATCATCTGTACCAGACACTATATCGCCTTCCTTGAGTATTAAACTATTTGGCAAGATGGTTCTGATAACAAATTCTTCCGCGGAACAAAGATTACTAGACAAAGAAGGAAAGAATGGAGGGTCTTCAACTGTTAGTGAAGTAAACAGTGGACAAAAGAAGCCGGGTGCTATTGATTCTCAGCGGTGGCCTAATTTTGAGGTACGAGGGCATGTCAAGGGGTTTGTCCCATACAAAAGATGCGTAGCAGAGAGAGACAAGTCATTAGCTAATGTTTTTGAAGAAAGTAAAGGGCAAAAAATTCGTGTTTGCTCGTAGCGCCCTCTTTTACAACATTTATTTCCCTTGAAGCTCTGTGGATATTCTAGAGAAACTGTAGCATTTGCTATGTCTGATTCTGGTACTCAAGCGGAAAATCAGCAGTAGTTCTTAAGGTACAGTTTCTTCATGTGTCTTTGGTATTCAGATTTGCCTCTTGTTCCAGTAACTACTAGTCTATTCTCTCTTCTTGTATTGGATCCGGTTACCATGAAATGGTAAGTTGGTTATGTGACCAATAAAATGCCGACTTACAGAGAGATTTTCTCCCGCCTGTGTGTCGATACTGTATTGATCAAAGTTAACTTCATGCTAACTACTCCCATCTTTCAGGAGCTTTTGCAGTCCCGTTACAAAATGAAGATGTAAAAAATAGTTTATTTATGTTTTGTTGGGGGTAATAATCTCATCTTGATAATAGAAAATGATTATTGAGAAGTGCGATAAGAAATTTTTATTTTATGTTGGAGTAACAATAACATTCATCTTTCTGAGGTTATTTATTGATTAAAATGCAAAAGACCACCTTTGATTTACACAGGTATTTGTTTCATCACCGATGTTTTAAAAATGAATAAGTCTACACAGACCGGTTTTTTAGACATGAATATTGGACAGGTAATTTTTTTTTTTTTAGACTGTATAACCTTGTTTTTATATATGTATTCAAATTATACCTAAAACACCATATTTTATAAAAATTACTGTTAGAATAAATATTATATATTTTTTAGGAGTCACAAGTAATAAAAAAAAAAAAAAAAACTGAAAATGTCCAATAAACTTGTCCAATTAATATGTCTGCGTAGCATTGCCCTTTAAAAATTACAACTTCATTACTTGTGCTTTGACACTTACTTTCATAATGTCTCCTATTAATGATTTCATGTCTAGTATTAAAAATTTTGACCAAATAATTTCATCAGTCCCAGTCAAAGATAAAAGTTTTTATTATTATTTTAGGTGGTTTTAGGTTAAATATTTATTTATCTTAAATTTTTTATAATAATTTGCCTAAAATATCTTTAGGTGGTGTTTGATTGCATCTTAACAGTTCATCTCTTAATGCCTCTTAAGAGTCCATATATTTGTTTAAGAGATCTCTGAATAGTTAAAATATAAATATGAGTCTAAACTATTCAGAGATCCTCTTAATACAAAAATGTGAACGGTTAAAATGCATTGAGAGGTGGGCTCTTAAGATGCATTAAGATGCAATCAAACACCACCTTAGTATTAATTGTTATATTTCTATTTTATATGCATATTTATGGATTACTAGTGTTGTGCAGAAAATTATGCAATTAAACAAGAATTTAAATATGGACAATTTATTATTTTATCTTCTTTCTTAATATGTGCAAAAAATCAATCAAGACTTTTATCGTGTGACGGAGGAAATATTATTTAGCAAGTAAATTTTTTTTTTATTTTTTAATTATCTTTTGAACGAAATTATTAAAATTATATGTGGTGATGAATTTAGAACGAGGTAAATTAAAATTAAATGTCAAATCACATGTCAGTTTGGCTCGGTTCAAATCGGTTAACTAAGCTTCGATTTTCTCTGTTGTCGGTTTGGCTCGGTTCAACAGTTTTTCGATTTGATTGGTTACTTGTTACCCCTAGATGGATCTCTTGGTCTTTCTCCAATTTTGTAGGATTCATTTTTTTTCCTTTTGGGAGCTTGGATTCTCTCTATATAGAGAGTTGTTTTTGTTTTACGGTGATGGGTAGTAATTGCAAATATTCTATAATATTGTTAAGGAAATGGTTAAATTCACAATAGAAAATGTTATTTTCACAATAAAAGTGTCACTATAACAGCGACATTTTTATTGTGAAAATAACAAAAAGTGTCGTGGATTTAACATTTTCTTATTTTTAATTGGATGTGGGATGCGACATGTTTCTAATAACTATTTCCTAATTGTTTGATTTTTTTTCTTAGTGTTAATTTATAAATTTTTATTTTAATGATGATAATATATTTTAATAGTCCATAGAGACACTAGTGGATTAGGTCTCTAAAAAATCACTTAAGAAAATTTGTAAGTATTTCTAGCACAAGTCTTTAATTACAAGGTAACTTTATTTTGCTAGAAAAGTTATTCAAAAAGGTTTATGAGATTAAAATTCTAATCAGTTGAGAAGTTATATAAATTTGGAAACTTAAATCAATTGAGCATAGGTTGAGCCATTATTTCCAAAGAATTAGTAATCTCAAGATTTTTCTTTTGCTGGGTTGATTTTCAGATCTTCCCTATATATATCATCAGTTGAGATCTTATTTCTTAATTCAAGTTGCAAGTTTCTTCATCTATTTTGCTCACTATTTTTTTTCTCACCGGATTTAATCTCAATTTTTGTTACAGAAAATTTTAATGATACAGAAAATTATTATATCAATTAAATAAGTAAATTAAAATAATTTATAATATTAAATTATTTTAATGTAGTAAATTGGTGTCATTAAATATATTTAATGTATAACCTCCATTTTATTGAAGAAATTATGTAATAATAATATATTATTGGGTGTAATGTATGCATGTATTTAATGTAGCGAATATATTAATATATTTACTACAGCTTAAATAAATTGTTGAAAACAATTTATCGAAAAAAAAAAAACGATTAAATTTAATTATAAAAATTGTTGTAAACATTAAATAAATAAATTAAAATAATATATATAATATTAGATTATTTTAATATAATGGGTTTATTACATTAGATGTGTTATTTTATTTAATGTATAGATTCCTATTTTTATGGGATAAAATAAGTAATAATTAATACATTAATTAGGATAATGTAATGTAAGTATAAAGTATGTAATATATGTGTTACATATATATATATATATATATATATATATATATATAATAAGTATCAAGTAGCTGAATATTTAAAATGAGGCTGAGTCAGTTTTCTTTCGAAGCATGAGCTGTAGCTTGCAAGTATAAGACTGAGGCACATTAGCTTAAGCTGGAGGTTTTAGTATGTTAAGAGTATTAGGTATGATACTAAGCAAGGCTATTGAGTTAGGAGCTAATAAACTTAAAATATTCTCAGCACTCATTATATACTCCCTGCCCATCTGTTCCAAACATGAAAAAAAAAAGAGAAGGAAACAGTCCCTGCTCCTCTATATTCCTTGCCTTCCATTTCGTCCCAAAACAAGAAATGTTGGGAAAAGTTCGTCAAAAATAATTTATATCTCAGGAATTATTTTTTTAATTTTTGTCTGATTAAATATGAAATCAAGGTTTTATGAAAATCAAAGTAGCAATCAAATTGCAAAATTTAGCTAAGCGAGATAAAATCGATTTTAAAATTTTTCACAAACCAATTACCCTGATCATCCTTTATGCATATTATTAATTAAACGAAGAATAAGAAATTATGAAATCATACCTTGTAGAAACGAAGCTTCCTCGTGTACGAAGTTCACCTCCTATTCTCCATGATCTCCTCAATCTCCTGTAGATTCCTTCCTTTGATTAATGTAAGCCACCCAAGTGTATGGCCTCTATAGTGATCCACCAAGGAAGAGGAATTTTTTTCAAGAAGAAGGATTTGCTCAAACCCTAGTTTTTCCTATCCTAATAAGAAAAGGGGTGTACTCTCCAAATCTTGGAATTACGATATTTTTATTTATATCTAATATAAGACTCTCTTATAAAGATATCATATAACCCTATTTTAATTAAAATAAGGTATTATTTATTTAATTAAACTCTTTAATTAAATGGGCTCCCTAATCCTATTAGGATAAATTAATTAAACTCCTTTAACTAATTTTCTTTCCTAATCCAATTAGAATAAATGAGAGTACTAATATTAAATTAATTCCTAAACCTTTTAGAAATTAAAATAATAATAATTATAATAATATTAATAAGACTCTCTCTTATTAATTTATATTTAATATTTCTAAAATATTAAATAATAATATTAAGCTATTTAATTTATTCTATCACCATAGATTAAATTAAATATACTTAACATATTATTACAATTATGCCATTAACTTCTTAAATAATTATTCTTCCTTTTATGGTGTGACCTTTTAGGTTCTCCATATTAAACCTATTGTGAATAAATCAATTAGAACAATTTAATCTCATTTAAATAAATAAATTAAACAAATAATTTATTTAAATAAATAATATTTATTCTACAATAGGATAAGCCTCCCTAACGATCAACGCGACTTTCCGTATAATATAGATTTCAACATTAATCATAAAAGAACCTTTGAGTAAATAGTTACCGCATAAATTCAATCCTTCCACCATACAATGTCCCAATTAAATATAAGATATGGAATTACCGCAAGTCTTATTTTATTTAATTATATGTATTTCGATTCCTAAATGAATAACTCCTAATGAATGCAAATTAGAAACTACTTTCTAATTTCATTCCACCTCGCCAAGGATTCCTGGGTCATATTTATCGAATCACATAGACATTTCTCCTTTTACTAGTAGTGGTAGATTCTTTATCGATCATTCATTATCTTCATATATAACTTATTACACCCAAGCATACCCTTTCGATATACTCTAAGAGTCTTAAGGAATAAGTCAAAGTGTAATTCATTATATATAAGATACTATGATGATCTCAAGTCTAAGGATCATTTGTACTACTATCACTACAGAATTCCTATCGACAGTAAGTAAAACTCCATTAGGTATTCCTTAGCGAGTCACGCTCAAAGGAACTTATTCTCTAATAAGCACCTACATACTTGCTTTTAGTTCCCACACAAATGATCATGAGATCAATCATCCTCATCCAACGAAAGCAAGCAACGATGTACCAATCTATCCTGGATTCACTAATCCCCAATTTAGTAATCCAATGATTGGGAACTATTTTAGTTTTAAGCTTTCTAAGAATTTAGATCTCATTAGAATGATCATCATCATTATTCTAAAAGCGCTGCTTAAAACTACGGGTTTATCACATATTATTAAAACAAAGACCATGTAGATAATAAATGCCTTTAATAAATAATTCTTTTATTAATAAATAAATAAGATTGATTACACAAGATATGCTTTATCATCATACATGATCGCTTTCAGATGCATAATACTTTCAATCTCCCACTTGCACTAAAGCCAATCGCCGTGGTATCTCATACCCATCTTCTAAGTGACGATCAAACCGCCGTTGTGGTTAACGCTTTAGTAAATGGATCTCGCAATATTGTCTTGAGAGTCCACACGCCTGTGGTGACGCCTCTCTTTCAATGATCTCTCCGATCAAATGAAATCGCCGCAACACGTGTTCGATTTCGATGAGACTCGGGTTCCTTAGCTTCAGCAATGTACCCAAAGTTGTCACGCGTATCAAAGGCACCGGGTCCTTTAATGCTAGGAACCACCCCAAGTTCTAGAATGAACTTCTTCATCCAAATAGCCTTCCTTTGCGCCTTCACTTGCAGCCTATGTATCTCGCCTCACATCAAATCAAGAATCGTCATTCGCTTGAACTTTTCCAACTCATCATACCACCACCGCTTAAGGTAAACACATACCTCAAACGGATTTATCATCATCTTGGTCTGCTTTGAAAACTTGAGTCCATGAAGCCCTCTAGTTTTAATTCGCACTCCACCGTAGACAAGAAATACATCCTTAGTTCTTCTTAAGTACTTTTAGATATTTTTCACCGCCTTCCAAAGTTCTTCTTCTCGGATTCGACCGATATCCGCTTGTTACACTAAGTGCATGAGCGACATCCGGTCTAGTACATATCATACCGCATATGATAGATCCTATTGTCAAGCATAAGGAATCTTACTCATACTAGCTTTCTCTCCTCGTGTGTCTTTGGGGCTTGCTTTCGAGAGATGTATTCCATGGCTCATCTCCAAGATGAGACCTCTTTTGAATCTTCCATGCTAAACCTTTTAGCATCATGTCAATGTACGCTCGGGATAAGCTAAGCATCCTATTAGATCTATCTCTATAGATCTTTATCCCCAAAATATAGGATGCTTCTCCCAAGTCCTTCATGGAGAAGTGTTTAGATAACCGTATTTTAATTGTTTCATAAAGATAGAAATATCATTCCCTATCGCAATATATCATCAACATATAATACAAGGAATGAAACAAATATTCCCACTAACCTTCTTGTAGACACACACATGGTTCATCCTCATTTTTGATAAAATCAAACTTTTTGATTGTCTCATCAAAACGGATGTTCCACCCACGAGAAGCTTCTTTAATCCATAAATGGATCGTCAGAAGCTATGACTTGATTTGTTCCAACCTTTGAAACAAATCCTCCGTTGTGTCATATACACATCCTCCTCAAGTTTCCCATCGAGGAAGGCCGCTTTCACGCCCATCCGCCAGATTTCGAGAGTCACGGTAAGTCGCAATCGCAAGCAAAATCCGAATGGACTTGAGCATTGCTATCGGTGAGAAGGTTTCATTATAGTCAACTCCTTGTCTTTGTTTGAAACCTTTTGCAACCAAATGGGCCTTATATAGGTCTCTACTACTCATTGCCCCGCTTCCAGCCTTTTTTTTTAAAGACCCATTTACACCCAATAGCTTAATGCCTTCGTGGTGAGACCAAAGTCCATACTGGTTCTCATACATGGAGTCCATCTCGATTTCATGGCTTCTTGCCATTTCTCCGAGTCTTTACTACTCATAGCCCGCTCAGAATTCAATGGATCATCATCATCTATGATGCGTACACTCATCATTGTCATCTTCTACGACAAGTCCATACCGTCTGGTATCTTTGTACTCTTCCGATTTACTTAATAGGTGTGGTATGTATGAATCTCTACTTGGTTAGGTACCTCACTTTGATCTGTAGTATTTTGTGGTTCTTGAACCTCTTCAAGATATATCTTACTCCCAATCGACCCCTTCAAGGATAAACTCCTTTTCCAAGAAGGCAAGATGTTTCGCAACAAACACCTTTTGATCACTGATGATAGAAATAATACCCCGATGTTTCTTTAGGGTATCCCACAAATCTACATTTGTCGATCTAGTCCGCAGCTTATATCGCTTTCAAACTTTTTGACATAAGTCGGACAACCCCAAGTCTTAACATGCTTAAGATTTGGTTTCCTCCCCGTCCATAACTCATATGGGGTCTTGGGGACTGGATTTTGTAGGTACCTTGTTAAGTAGGTATGCAATTGATTCTAGGGCATATCCCCGTATGAAACCGAAGGTCTCAGAAACTCATCATAGATCGAACCATGTCCAACAATGTTCGATTTCTCCTTTCAGATACACCATTCATTTGTGGCGCCCCCGGTGGAGTCCATCAGAGATTATACCATTTTCTTTGAGACAATCGAGAAACTCACCACTTAAGTATTCTCCTCCTCGATCGATCAAGAATCTTAATACTCTTACCAGCTTGCTTCTCAACTTCACTTCAACTCTTTTTGACTTTTCAAATGATTCAGATTTGTATTTCATTAAATACACATATCCAAATCTTGAGTGGTCGCCGAATGTGAATGTAATAAAATAAGAATACCTCCTCGTATGGTCAAGTGTCATAGTCCACATACATCCGTGTGTACCAACGCTAACAACTCAGAATCTCTTTCTCCTTTTCCACTAAAAGGAGATTTAGTCATTTTACCCATGAGACAAGATTCACAAAGTCGATATGATTCATAATCGATAGCTCTAGAGCCCATCTTTACGCAACTTGATAATCTTGTTTCATTAATACGACCAAGTCTACAAAGGCTACACATGAAGGTATAATTAACATCATCTCTTTTCTTTTTATTAGTTTGTTCAATTTGAAATATATTTTCATGCAAGTCAAGTATATAAAGTCCATTTCGCAAATTACCAACACCATATAAAACATTATCATTATAAATGGAACAACTGTTGTTCTTTATTATAATATTAAAACCATCCATATCCAATACGTAGATAGAAATAATGTTTCTAATGATATTTGGAACAAAATAACAATTATTTAAATTAATGAACTCGCCTGTAGGCAAAGTATAAACAATAAGTCCTTACAAATTAATGCAAAGAACCTTTGCTCCATTTCCCACTCGTAGATTAACCTCATCCTTGCTCAAATTTTCTACTTCCCGACTACCCCTCGCAGATATTATTACATATGTGAGAACCACATCCCAGATCCAATACCCAAGTAGAAGATCGACTTTCGTAAAAATTAATTTCAATCATAAACAAACTCGATTAGGATTCAAGCTTCTCCAAGCTTCTTCGCGCTTTTGTTCTCACGAGATAATCCTTGCGCCTCCTCTTCCAAAGGACTCACTTTTATCAGAATGGAAGCAAATTCCTTTGCTAGTCGATCGTTTCTTTTTTTGATCCTTCACTTTCGCCTTTCCCTTAGCCTTCTTGATTTCTTCCTTTCGTAAGATACCTTGGGCCTCTTCCTTTTCGAAGAATCATCCACCAAGAAGACATGGTTCTTCTTGATGGGAAGTGACCTTCAAAGAAGCTTTCAACATGTTAAGTAATTCGTGCAAGTCGACATCCAACTTATTCATGTGAAAATTCACAACAAATTGTGAGAAGGTGTCCGGGAGTGACGCAAGACTAAATCTCGACTCAACTCCCCATCCACGATTTAACCCAAGTCATTCCAAGACGCTCAATCGATTGATCATCTTTAGGACACGAGTCTCAATCTAGGTTCCCTCTGGCCATCCGAGATCTAAGAGCTCCTTAGATATTTCATATCTAGCGCCCCTACTTTGCTTCACCATACAACTCTCCAAGGTGCAAGAAGATAAGAGAGCATCCATGTTTTCATGCCGACGCCAAGCTCATTACTCACGGATGCGAGCATGATGCATCGAGCCACGATGCATCATCTCGCCACCGCTTAAAAGTAGCAATCTCTTCTCGTAGGTCGCTCTCGCAACTTTTTGCAGTACGCAATAATTTAGACATAAGAAATCTTTTCAAAGAAGGAGAACAATTCTCGATTCCTCAACCAAATTGCGTAGTTCTATCCCACACTTTGTTAAGATCAAGTATGCTTCAAGTTGAAATTAGTGAATGTGACATTTTCAAAATTTCGCATGTAAAAAGACAATATTTTAGCAAACATTCATTTATTAATTACCAAAATAAATTAGGTCTTATTTTATATCGGTATCTCCACTATTTTCTTCAAACTATATTACCTCATTTATATAGTTCTAAGAAAATCTAATTAAAGTTTTTACTAGTGAGAATAAGGATCCCATTTCAAATATATATAGCCTTTGTGGTGACACAACAAACTATATATAAATAAATAGGTAGACAACTCCTTGTCAATTACATCAACACGTAACTCCTTATGTTTTGCCTCTTGATTATTTTGATCAAGTGGTGGCACATCCGAATCAAAATTATCTAAGTTAAGTCCAACCTAGCACTTCCATATATTCAAAAAGAAAAATATCGCCTTGTGGTGACACAACAAAACAATATTGTTCAATTTTCTTTATAAGCATCAAATGTGATAATTAAACATCTTAAATACTTAATACTTGCCTTGTGGTGACACAACAACAAACTCATATTAAATATTTAATACTCTATTAATTTTATCATGCTAGAAGGCTTACGCTCGATATTCTAAATATCTTTGAACGCTTAAGACTTAATAAAAAAACTTTGAGGGATTTGTTATTATTTGTCTCATCTTGCTTAATACAAGCATGCAAATATATATATAAAATACGCGATATATTATTAAACATGCGAAGCATGTTTGCATAATATATAATATATATATATACTAGCATGCACATATAGAATACTATATTCTACCCGGATTGATTATGGACTTTTATTCTAGTTTGGTTCACTAGAGCCACCAAGTGAACCAAAAGGTCAAACCCTAGGTGCAAAGAATAAACATTTAAATATAACTATTACATTTAAACCCTGCTCCATTACAAACGGGTCTTCAAGCGCCTCGATCTTGATCTCTTGCTTTTCTAAAAAATTCTAACTAATCCTATTACATTAAACTATTTAATTTAAATAGAAACCTCGATCGCCAGCCAAGGGAAGTACATAGAGAGAGAGATAGAATTTACATCAAGAAGAAAACCGTAAAAGACGAGGTACGCAGAATCTCATTTAATAAAACCCATTCATTCAAACATCCAACTAAAATAAATCCAATCATATCGGTCAATCATCCATAATCAATCCCATTTATTATCATACATATCATCATACGTATCAATAAATTAAATCATTCCATATATATACGAGTATCATTTAATGGGCAATTTTATGTCAGATGAAATCCAATTTCAAGATTAAAATAAACTCTTTTATTTTAATTATAAAATTATTAAAATTAATATATATATATATATATATATATATATATATATATATATATATATATATATATATAAAAAAGTCCTACCTTTTTTTTAAAATTTTGGGACCTTGCTTTACACATCTCGCTTAACGTGATGGCCTTGTGAGTAATCCGTGATTAACATATATATATATAAATAATATATAACCTTTTATTTTTTATTTTTTTTTTTGGGCCCCATAAATAATCTTTGCTTTATATTTATATTTTAAAATAAAAAAACATATAAAAACCGTCCAAGATATATTTAAATTTGTTTTAACAATATTATATATATATATAATAACATATTATAATATAAAAAAACATTATTAAATCATAAAAAAAAAAAATAAACTAAATAAACACCATTCTTCAAATTTCAATTTAAAATTTTTTTTTTTCAAACGTGATTTTATGTAATCAAATTATGATTTCCAAAATTAAAAAATTTTTTTTTTTTTTTTTTTTTCATAAAATAATAATTTTATACAACAAATTATGCCCAATAAATTATTCTAAATACATACCCATACATATATGGAATCAAAATAATTAATAATTCGTGATAAAGTTCGGCTCATGATACCAATCGTTAGGTTTTATGAAAATCAAAGTAGCAATCAAATTGCAAAAATTAAATGCAGCGAGATAAAATCGATTTTAAAATTTTTCACAAACCAATTACCCTGATCATCCTTTATGCATATTATTAATTAAACGAAGAATAAGAAATTATGAAATCATACCCTCAGTAGAAACGAGCTTCCTCAGTGCGACGAAGTTCACCTCCTACTTCTCCATGATCTCCTCAATCTCCGCAGATTCTTTCCTTTGATTAATGTAAGCCACCCAAGTGTATGGCCTCTATAGTGATCCACCAAGGAAGAGGAATTTTTCAAGAAGAAGGATTTTGCTCAAACCCTAGTTTTTCCTATCCTCAATAAGAAAAGGTGTACTTCCAAATCTAGAATTACGATATTTTTATTTAGATATCTAATATAAGACTCTCTCTTATAAAGATATCATGTAACCCTATTTTAATTAAAATAAGGTATTATTTATTTAATTAAACTCTTTAATTAAATGGGCTCCCTAATCCTATTAGGGATAATTAATTAAACTCCTTTAACTAATTTTCTTTCCTAATCCAATTAGGAATAAATGAGAGTACTAATATTAAATTAATTCCTAAACCTTTTAGAAATTAAAATAATAATAATTATAATAATATTAATAAGACTCTCTTATTAATTTATATTTAATATTTCTAAAATATTAAATAATAATATTAAGCTATTTAATTTATTCTATCACCATAGATTAAATTAAATATACTTAACATATTATTACAATTATGCCATTAACTTCTTAAATAATTATTCTTCCTTTTATGGTGTGACCCTTTAGGTTCTCCATATTAAACCTATTGTGAATAAATCAATTGAATAATTCTAATCTCATTTAAATAAATAAATTAAACAAATAATTTATTTAAATAAATAATATTTATTCTACAATAGGATAAGTTTCCCTAGCGATCAACGACTTTCCGTATAATATAGATTTCAACATTAATCATAAAAGAACCTTTCGAGTAAATAGTTACCGCATAATTCAATCCTTCCACCATACAATGTCCCAATTAAATATAAGATATGGAATTACTCACAAGTCTTATTTTATTTAATTATATGTATTTCGATTCCTAAATGAATAACTCCTAATGAATGCAAATTAGAAACTACTTTCTAATTTCATTCCACCTCGCCAAGGATTCCTGGGTCATTATTTATCGAATCACATAGACATCACTCCTTTTACTGTATGGTAGATTCTTTATCGATCATTCATTATCTTCATATATAACTTATTACACCCAAGCATACCCTTTGATATACTCTAAGAGTCTTAAGGAATAAGTCAAAGTGTAATTCATTATATATAAGATACTATGATGATCTCAAGTCTAAGGATCATTTCAGACTACTATCACTACAGAATTCCTATCGACAAAAAGTAAAACTCCATTAGGTATTCCTTAAAGAAGTCAATGCTCAAAGAACTTATTCTCTAATAAGCACCTACATACTTGCTTTTAGTGTCCACACAAAATGATCACGAGATCAATCATCCTCATCCAACGAAAGCAAGTTAACGATGTACCAATCTATCCCATTCACTAATCCCCAATTTAGTAATCCAATGATTGGGAACTATTTTAGTTTTAAGCTTTCTAAGAATTTAGATCTCATTAGAATGATCATCATCATTATTCTAAAAGCGCTGCTTAAAACTACGGGTTTATCACATATTATTAAAACAAAGACCATGTAGATAATAAATGCCTTTAATAAATAATTCTTTTATTAATAAATAAATAAGATTGATTACACAAGAGATATGCTTTATCATCATACATGATTCGGCTTCAGATGCATAATACTTTCTGTCCAATAAGACTCCCTCATAGCCTTATTTATAGTACTCTTCCTAATCCATTCCTATTATGGATTAGAAACAATTTATTTTCTTAATCAAATTAGGGATCACATATCCTTGTCTTGGTCACCAACCAATCTAACAAGTAAATCCTTTTTCAACTTGGATTCCTTTCATGGAATCTCCAATTCCAATATTGCTTCCATTAACCCAATTTCTAATTGGATTAATATCAAGTAAACCCACTTACTTGCTCACAAAGAAAAATAATTCTTTTTTATCTTGGATTCTATCTCATGGGCGAGGACCCACATCCAACAATCTCCCCCTCCGAACCCATGAGAGGAGGGATCACCAATCACAACTCCTTACTCGGAGTTAATTCCAACGAAGTCTTGGCTCAACTCAAGAGTCTTGAAATTTTCAACTATCTTCATGTCCGGCTTTGTCTCATCGGCATGGTTCTTCTCAATGGGAGGATCTAACTCAAACTTGACAGATTTTTGCTTGCCAAATTCATTCACAACCGCTTTGTACACTGGCTGCGAGCTATCACTTTCCTTCTTCACTTTTGGTACCCATTTAAAGCGAAGAGCTTTTCTCTCGTGGTTCTCATGCAAGGCTTTTCTCCCATCTCGCACGGCTTTGTACCACACTTTTTTCTGCCCAACTCCTCCATCTTCAACACTTATCACATGCGCCCGCATCATATAAAGAGTGTCAACCTTCTTACCTCTAGTCACCACTAGAGACCCTTTGGTGAGCTTCCATTGACCTTCACCAAAGTAACTTTTATAACCATTCTCATCAAGCTTACCAGCAGAGATCAAATTAAAACGAATATTCGAAACATGTCTGACTTCTCTCAGCATCAACCTGCAACCATTGTTAGTTTCCAAACAAATATCTCCAATGCCTATATATAATCTTGGATGCACTTCCGTTTTTCATCTGCATATGGCCAAAATCACCACTACTGTAGGATGTGAAGATTTCACCACGCAAAGTAGCATGGAATGAAGCACCCGAATCAATAATCCAATCATTAACATGGCACTTGGGTTTATCATCACAAACAATAGCTACATCAACATCAGATAGATACACAATCGAATTTTTATCCTCATCTTTTTTCTTAGACTGCTCATTCTTTAAAAATCTGCATTCTCGTCTTATGTGACCCGGTTTCTGGCAGTGAAAGTAAATTACTTTTTTTCTATCTCTTGACCTTCCTCTGGATCTGTCATCTTCAGGATTAGAAACAATTTATTCTCTTTATCAAATTAGGGATCACATCTCCTTGTCTTGGTCACTAATCAATGTAACAAGTAAATCCTTTTTTAATTTGGATTCCTTTCATGGAATCTTCAATTCTAATATTGCTTCCATTAACCCAATTTTTAATTGGATTAATATCAAGTAAACCCACTTACTTGCTCACAAAGAAAAATAATTCTTTTATATCTTGAATTCTATCTCATGGTGAGGAACCACACCCTTTATCAGTTCTAGCCAAAAACAACACCAAATTCGCTAAGGATTGAAGAAGTCAGTATGCTTAATAAGAAAAGTAAGGAAGAGAGAGAAGGTAACAACTGAGTATTAGGAGGAGAAGAAGTCCAATTCAATTTCTTATCAAGATTGTACATGATGTTTATCAACCAAACTCCAAAAGAAAGGTATCATACCTATTCCTTAATAAATTAAAGAAATTAGATAGTACTAGCTAGTTTTTAATTATTGTTGGTTATTGGTTGTGGAAGTTTAAATTTGATTGTAGGAACCATGAAGGGTTCGATTGATATAAGGTGAATTTGGTGTATGGAGTATATGAATCATCATGCTTTGAATTCATTATGAAATAAAACAAGTTGTATAACATATTAATGGTTGATTGTAAGGCTAATCTCGAAGAACCTATTAATAATGTTTTACTCACAATAATGTATAACATATTAATAATATGTTTAATTAAATAAAACAAGTTGTATAACATATTTATATTATTTAATCAAAATACTAAAATTCAAAACATAACATATTTACATCAAATACTAATTAAAAAAAACTAAAATACTAATTAAAAAATACTAAAAATACTAAAAAAAATCAAATTAAAAAATAATAAAATACTAAAATTCAAATTATTTTGTTAATTAATCAAAACAACAAAATTCAAATTACATCATTAAAATACTAAAATCATAATACTAAATACTAATTGATATAAAATTTTAAAATTACTAAAATTATTTTAAAATAATGTTTTTTAATATTTTAATATCAAAAAATTAACGTGTTTTAAATTTTTTAAATTTTTTTAATTTTTTATATCAAAAAATATTAACGCTTTTAATAGTAACCTCATATTATTTTTTTTTAATATTTTTAAAATATTAACATTTTTAATATAAAAAAATATTAACGTTTTTAAAATTTTTAATATCAAAAATTAACGTTTTTTTAAAAAATTAATATTTTATATCAAAAATATTAACGTTTTAATATTAACCGCATATCAAAAAATTTAATATTTTTAAAATATTAACATTTTTAATATCAAAAATATTAATAAAATATTAACATTTTTTATATATAAAAATATTAACATTTTTAATATTTTTAATATAAAAAATTAACATTTTTTTAAAAAAATTAAAATATTTTAATATTTTTATATAAAAAATATTAATGTTTTAATATTAACCTCATATCAAAAAAATTTAATATTTTTAAAATATTAAAGCTTTTTAATATCAAAAATATTAATAAAATATTAACATTTTTAATATAAAAAAAATATTAACGCTTTTTAATATTTTTAAAATATAAAAATTTTAATATCAAAAATATTAATAAAATATTAAAGTTTTTAATATAAAAAATATTAACGTTTTTTAAAAAAATTAAAATATTTTAATATTTTAGTATTTTGATTAAATGATGTAAATGCGTTATACAACTTGTTTTATTTAATTAGTTGTTTTGATTAGTTAACAAAATAATTTGAATTTTAGTATTTTGATTAAATGATGTAAATATGTTATGCTTTTTTTTTTAATTTTGAATTTTAATATTTTTTGTTTTGATTAAATGACATATTTACATGTGTTAGGGGCATTTTTGAACATTTTCCCTTTAAGCCTCCATGTGTCTACCACGTCAGCCAATTTTAACCTCATTTGTTTTCTGTTAACGGCAGGGGCACGGACGACTCAAAAAATGTAACGTTAAGGGTACTTTTGAAAAAAAAAAAAAGAGTATAGAATGCTCGGTAAACATCGCGATAAAAGTCAGGAGCATTTTTGAACCTTCTCCCCTTGATTTTTAGCATAAGAAGTTGCCTAGTAAGTATCATGGATGTAAGACCCCAACTTTTATAAATAAAGATGAATTTTTTTATAAATATTATTTTTGAATATTATGGAATAAATTTGATATAATGTTATAGTTGTGGGTAATATTTATAAATTTTGCAAAGCAAGTTGTTATAAAATATTCGTTTGGTCGGGGAATATTCTTTTGTTTGGGAATATTATATGACTACCTCAATCATTAGTGGACCTACACAACGGAAGTATTGTCGTAGTTAGAAAACGACAAAATTATTTTTCTATAAAAATAACGGCAGAGGTGTTACCATTAAAAGCTGTTGAACTACCCCATGTAATAAAAGTACGATGTCTGAATAGTTAGTATAGAAGCACACGATATTGATTATTGATGCTTACGTGAGAAGTCACCAATTATGCTCAATTATTACTACGATAATTCTTTATCATATCTCTTATATTATTGATTCAATTATTGTCACGATGTCATATGTATAATATGTTATAGTATTAAATTATTAATTGAGACGACAAGTTATAAATGATTAATAATTGTTGAAAGATTAAATATGTGTTGATTAAAAAAATGATTTGTGGTAATATTTATTCAATCCTTGATGTATATAAAGAGTCCATTATGAGACGTTTGTGGTAAGTTTGATTATTTTATAGGGGGGGTATATGTCATCATCTAAGAGTCCTTCGTCAACAAGTAATTACCTTTGTGAATAGTAATTACCTTTGTGAATAGTAATTACCTTCGTTAATAGTATTTACCTTCAAATCAATAGTAATTACCTTTGTGAATAGTAATTACCTTTGTGAATAGTAATTACCTTCGTCAATAGTATTTACCTTCGTCGATAGTAATTACCTTTGTGAATAGTAATTACCTTTGTGAATAAATAATTACCATCACAATAGTATTTACCTTCGCCGATAGTAATTACCTTCTTCATATAGTAATTACCTTCGTCGATAGTAATTACCTTCGTCAATAGTAATTACCCTTCATGAAATAGTAGTTGTCCCTTCAATATTACCAAGAGTTAACTGCCTTCTTCTGTGTTCCAGGGTTAATTACCCTTCAAAAATAGTAGTTGTCTCTTCATATTACCAAGAGTCATTTTGACCCTTCGTTAAGACCAAGAGCCACCCCGGTTTTTCTATAAATAGAAAAGCTCATTCCTTCATTATTTCTTACGAATTCACTTTGAAATTCTAGAGAGAGAAACTATAGAGAGAAAGAAAAAAGTATTCTCGCTACTTCACTTTTTCAATATTGATTCTTCTAAAGTAGGGAATATTATTTGTTGTACTTCGTAAAGTGTTATTCTTTCTTATTCATGAAGAGAACTTTGTTATTCCATTGCTTATTATTCATTGGAATAACTTTTGATACGCGGTTTACCCTATATTTGGTGACATTCTTCTATTATTCTGTTGGAACATCCATGCATGTGTTTTATACCTTACCGGTTAAATTTTTATTATTATTCTATTGGAACATCCTGTCTGCGTGTGTTTTACACCTGACAGTTAGTTCTGCTCTTTATTATTATTCTCGTTGGAACATCACATGCATGCGTTTTACTTGGGACCGGGTTCCATTCTTTATTATTCATTGAATATCCTCATCAGACGCGTTTTACGCCGGACCGGTTCCGTTATTTATTATTACATTGGAATAACTTTTGCTGTCATGGGCCATCGCATGCATGGTGATTTCTTTTGTTATTCCATTCTTTATTATACCCAATTGGTTAAAACTTTGACTTATACTCCATGAAATTAGTGGAATATCCTTGATATTTAAGCTTCATCCAAAGATCCTTTCATGGAAATATTCTTCTCAATATTCTTGAATTTTACTCTACAAAGCAATATCATGTTGACACTTTGGACGTTATTAGTTTACAATAAATTAATTCGTGAACTTGTTTTATTGAAATATTATGTCATTGTCATCATCCTCATGTTATATTATGTTATCTTTGGCTTACGTGCATAGATGAACTTAGTATGATTATGACCGAGGGATCATTCTTGTGTATAATCATGGCTTGATATAAATGATGTGACAAAAGTCCTCGATGGGTTCGTAATGCAAGTTGATGGATAGTTTTTGGTATGATTATGACCAGGGGTGATTTGGTATAGTCATAACCATTGATAATTTGATGAAAATCCTTGACCAGTGATACATGGATGATTAGATATTGTGGTTTATTCATTAAACCGAGTCTTAGTGATAAAAATTGATGAAAACCTTTTAAAACCTAAAGATAGTAGACTTTATTTTCTACTTGACTCTTTTAATGGATTAAGATATTCACTGCAGCTTAAACCGGTTGTCTATTGTATTTTATCGCTTTAACATTGTTGAAGACTATTGATAATTTATTCTGCATTATCTTAGTTATAATATTTCTTCTTCGGGCTAGTTGAGCTCACCCTTTCTTTCACCGTTCTCTTCAGAAATGAGAATATAAATGGGGACAAATCGGGGAAAAGAGTGATGGTCCCAAAGATAGCATTAGTAGTCCTCACTATTACATTAAATAGTGTGACAATAAATGTAATGAGGACTCGAGTATGGATATTGTCTAAATGACAATATTCCTATTAGAACTCTCGGTTTATGTATTGTCGTATGTTACATTTACGATGTATAATTAAGTTTGTATTTGTATTTTGTACCATGTAAGTGGCGACCCAAGATGGGTGACGATACCTAATTTTGGGGTCGCCACAATTTGGTATCGAGCTTAGGGATATGATCCCAGCTAATATGCTGAGATAAGAACTAGGATGGGAGAGAGACGGGAATTCCTTCGCTAGTATGACCTACCTAAGTTTATTTGTTATTTAATTGGTCATTGAGTATAGGATAATATTTGATATATTAATTAACCTCGTGTGTTGTGGCGATGTTGGAAATGGCAAATGAAAATATTCACAATGGAGTGAATGTGACCGTTGTGACACCTTTAATCACTAATCGAGTTAATGTAGTATCGAGACGAGGAACAAATTAGAGATATCCACGTAGTGAATGAAGAACTAATTATTTGCACAGCTAGTTTCTTTGAGGTAGCAAATGAGAGTGAGGAAGAAGAGGAAGAAGAGGAACCACGAGGAGAATTGGTTAGAAGAAATTTATGATCAAAACTTAGAATTACAAAATCGTGTTCGTGAGCTAGAAGAACGAGGTTGAAGAACGGCAAACGGTTAGTGGAACAAAGGGAGACAACAATTCAAAATTGGGTTAACCGATATGTGATGCTTTCGAACAAAATCACGCTTTGGCGAGTGTAAGATATTAAAGTTGGAATCGAGAATTTAAAAATCAAAGATCAAATTTGAAAGAAGAAACAATCAAACGAAGGAGAATAGACGATGCATGGGTAAAAGGCTGCCTTAACGCGTTGATTGTGAGACCCCAGATTTTATCAATAAAGATTTTAATTTTGTCGAAATAATTTTAATATTATGGTGTGAATTTGAGATAATATTATAGTTGTGGGTAGTATTTATAAATTTTGCAAAGTATGCAAGTGGTTATATTATATTCGATTGGTCAGGGAATATTCGATTTAGCGGGATATTCGTATAAACTACTCAATCATTGGTGGACCCTACAATGTAATTATTATCTCTGATTGAGAAAATGACAAAAATATTTTATTGAAATAACGGCGGAAGTTTTACCGTTGATCTTTGTTGAACTACTTTTAGTAGTAAAAGTACAAGATGTCGTGTGGTTGCATAGTAGCACGGTATTGATTATTGATGCTTATGTGAGAAGTCACTCGGTTTGATTCCATTATTGTTTATTAATAATATGAATTATTATAGCGATAATGACGCGTTTTTTTTATTCAGTATTATTAACGTAATAAAAGCGAAACATCTTTTATATAAAATGTAATACTTTATTAAAGTTATTCTATAAATAAAATATATTATATTTTATTATGCATAGTGTTGCATAGTGTTTTGCATAGTGTTTTTGCATAAGGTTTGCATAGTAAAATGTTTTATATAAATAGAATATATTATATTTTATTTAAAAGATTTTGATTTAAATATGGACTTTGTCGATTAAAGTAAATCAATCTGACCGCTCATGGATTAATTACTATGCATTCTATTTTCCTATAAATAGAAGCTCATTCCTTCATTATTTTCTTACGAATTCACCAAACTCTAGAGAGAAATTATAGAGAGAAGCTATAGAGAAAATCTATAGAGAGAAAGAAGAAAAGTATTCTGCTACTTCACTTTTCCAATATTCGCCTTCTAAGGTAAGGGATATTATTTGTTGTACACTGTAAGGGGTGTTATTCTTTCTTATTCATGAAGAGAACTTCATTATTCTATTCATTATTATTACTGTTGAATAACTCGTAAAAGTGGCATACCCTATACATAACTCAGATACTCACGCAGATACCCTATACTTGGTGAAATCCTTATATTATTCCATTCTTATTTATTCATTGGAATAACTCAGATACGCTGAATCCCCTATACTTGGTGATTTTCTTACATTATTCAATTCTTTATTATTCATTTGGAATATCCATGCATGTGTTTTTACACCGACCGGTTCCATTGTTTATTATTCCGCATTTATTATTACATTGGAATATCCTCATGCGTGTTTTTTACCCTGACCGGTTCCATTGTTTATTATTCAAAGATTTATTATTCATTGGATCATCCATGCTTGTGAATTTCACGACTTCGTTCCGTTATTATTATTCTCGTTGAATAACTCGCCTATCTGATACCGCATGCATGGTGATTTCTTTTGTTATTCCATTCTTTATTATACCCAAATAGTTAAAACTTTGACTTCTATACTCCATGAAATTAGTAGAATATCCTTGATATTTGCGTTTCATCCAAAGATCTTTTCATGGAAATATTCTTCCGAGCATTCTTGAATTTTACTCTACAAAGAAGTATCATGTTGACAACTTGGGCGTTATTGGTTCTTGGATAAATTAATTCTTGAACTTGTTTTATTGAATTATTATGTCATTGTCATCATCCTCATGTTATATTATGTTGAAAGTTATCTATGTCTTACGTGCGTAGATGAACTTGGTGTGATTATGACGAGGATCATTCGGTATAATCATGACTGCTATAAATGATGTGACAAAAGTCCTCGGTGGCACAGTAATGCAATGATGGATAGTTTTTGGTATGATTATGACCAGGGGGTGATTCTAGATAGTCAATGACCATTGATAATTTGATGAAAATCCTTGACCGTGGTAATGCGTGGATGATTAGATGTGGTGGTTTATTTATTAAAAAGTAGAGTCTCGTGATAAAAATTGATGAAAACCTTTTAAAACCTAAAAGATAGTAGATTTTATTCTCTACTGACTCTTTTAATGGATTGCATATTATTCACCGCAGCTTAAACCGGTTGTCTATTGTATTTTATCGGTTTAACATTGTTGAAGACTATTGATAATTTATTCGCATTATCTTAGTCATAATATTTCTTCTTTGGGCTAGTTGAGCTCACCCTTTTCTTTCACCGTTTTCTCTTGAAATGAGAACATAGCCGGGACGACAGTCGGGGAACGGAGTAATGGTCCAGAGGATAGCATTAGTAGTCCTCACTATTATGTGAAATAGTGTGATAATAGTTATAATGATGACTCCTTTTGAGTTTGTATAATATCTAGTAGATAATATTTGTATTCAAACTCACAGTTTATATCATATTGTACACGACAGTTATGTTAGTAAGTTATTTTTGAATTTATGTACCATTAAGTGGCGACCCAAGATGGGTAACGTATACCTAATTTTGGGGGCGTCACATTGATAGTGTAGAAAAAGACGTCCGATCCAATAAAGCCAAAATAGATGAAATGGACTTTGCTTTTTAGACAGCAATTGGGAGAACCCAACATCGAATTTGGAATTACCACATGCATAGCGGTCGACCCGAATTCGATATGGATCGAGAATAATGATTCAAATTATGGATCGGGAATGTGAAGAAGCACTTAAGTGTGGAATGTACCTATAGTAAAGTCAAACTTCATAATTTAAGCGAGGCGTTCTTGAGAAACCCGAACGGTTATTACGGGTAAATTAATTATAAATTATTGCGAAGTCTATACTTTATTCAATACAAGTTCTACCCACTCTTTTATTCTACCTAGTTGTGTTCAATGTTTAAATTTGACTCGGAAAAAAAAATTAGACTTTGATTTATCTATTGAAACTTCGTTGGGAGAAACCTTCATTACCTCCAATTTTTATTAATCTTGTTGTTTCAAATAAACACTTTCACGATCTTATCTCTTTGAAAATACTTGCCTTTGAGGTAATTTTTGAAAACGATTGATTAACTACTTATTATTCTTTTTGTAAGGTTGTTAGCTTTCATATTCTAACCAACTCATTATACTGAATTCAAAGTAACCAAACCCTAAAGTTAATCATCATTTATATCGAGCCATAAGTAAAGAGCCCGATCCTTTCGTTGTTGACTTCCTTGTGTGGAATGCACCGAAGCGGACTTTACAGAGGCGGCGTCGTGAATGACGATGACAAGTTGATAGGTATCATTGTGAGGTGCTATCTACGTTAAAGGATAGAAGTCACAGTTGGTATCAATGTAACGTCTTGTCCAAGTCTTGGATAAGAGTAGCGGCTTTGAATGATATTTCTATCATTAATAAATTTCTTGACGTATTCTTGAAGATTTCTAGCCTACCCTAGAGCGTGAAATCGAATTTTGTATTGACCCTAGTATAAAAACCCATTTCTTAAACCCTCAAATATTTCTTCAACTAAAAGGATCTGTTTACGAGGATTATGATGAAAGTCATAATAAAAGCATTGGACTAATGAAAATCATGGGTATATGAAGTATTAGTAAGTGTTATGATGAGTTATGTGGTTATTATGTGAAAACATGAAAGTTTCTTAGAAATCACAAAGGGTTGAAAAATCGATTTTGGTAAAACGTAACATGAAATTCAATTGACAATATCTCCTATTATATTTTGAATTTTTGAGTGTGGTCAAGTCCTAGAGTTAGATCTATGAGTTTTGTAGCTTATCCAAGTAGAATCACCGAAAAGGTGTTTGTAGATTTTCGTGTGGACTGAATTTAGCAAAAGAGTCCAAAGTTGTAAATTACAAAATGCTACTTGCCAAAAAAAAACTTAAGGGGCTATTTTGGCCACTAAATTTATGTGAAAAATTTTGGCCTTTTGGGACATGAAAATATATGTTATAAAGTACCTCCTGTCCAAAAATGAGCTCATTCTCGACTTAAAATGAACAAGTTATGACCATTTCAATATTTAGGTTTTTTGACGAAAAATGCTATAACTCGGAGTTCTATAACTCCGATGACCATGAAATTTAAACTGGAGGCTCACATTAACATGTTTAAGGTCCTGCCAAGATTTGAAAATTTTTGGAGTTAAACTTGAGGTAGCTAATTTCTTAAGGAATTAATTAGAAATTGATTTTTGAAAAATAGTAAATGAATTTTAAAAATTCCGAGAAAAATATATTTTCATTATGGGACTATATTATGCTAAATCCCAGAAAAAATATTTTTGGGACTAATTTAGTATTTTCATAAAAATAGTTTAATTCTGAACATATGAGTTAAATATGTTATGTGAAGTAATAAAGTTGAAAATAAGATTTTATGGCTAGAGAATCCTATATAGAGTATATGCATATTTTTTTTGATGAGGATTTGATAATTGGTGATGATATCTTATGAGTATGGCATTTTGAATGATTAAATGCATTATATGGTAAAAGCGTAAACAATTGAGATAAATTGTTTATAAATTTAAGAAGTGATTAAAATATTGTTATAATATTAATGATATTAGATTATGAGATTATTAAGTGATTGATAACATGGGGATATTCTTGAATCTGGATAAATTATATTATAAATGTTTAATATTTATCCTTTATCTCATTTGATTGATTCTTTATATCATTATCCTCATGCTTATATTGTGTTGAAAGTCATCCGTGGCTTACGTGAATAGATGGACTTGGTATGATTATGACCGAGGATTGTTCGATATAATCATAACCGTAATTGAAAACACGATTATCTTTGGTAGTAGTGCATGGATAATTTGTGGTCGTGATACTAATGAATACACGATTATCTTTGGTAGTAGTGCATGGATAATTTGTGGTCGTGATACTAATGAATACACGATTATCTTTGCCATAGTGCATGGATAATTTGTGGTCGTGATACTAATGAATACACGATTATCTTTGGTAGTAGTCATGGATAATTCGTGGTCGTGATACTTAATGAATATCCTTGGCACCAGTAGTGCGGGGATGATTCGATGATATGGATTAATTATTGAAATGAGTCTCAAAGAATGAAATATTAATTCATGGATGTGGTAAAAGTCATCTTTGGCCGTAGTGCATTGATAGACTTGGTATGATTATGACCAAGGATTATTCGGTATAATCATGTAAACACGAATATCCTTGGCCAGTAGTGCATGGATAATTCGTGGTCGTGATATTATTAAGCTGCGTCTCAGCATTATTGGTTTTACAGTTGTATATCTTTGGCCTGTAGTGCAAAGATGAATTGTTAATGAATATCTTTTGCCGGATTGCGAAGATGAATTTAATATTTTTAACGATAAAGGTATTCAAGGTATCCTCACCTCTTTATCATATCAGGTACGTACCCTAATTTCAAGGGCGAAATTTCATAAGAAGGGGAGGTTGTAAGACCCCAGCTTTTATAAATAAAGATGGATTTTTTTATAAATATTATTTTTGAATATTATGGAATAAATTTGATATAATGTTATAGTTGTGGGTAATATTTATAAATTTTGCAAAGCAAGTTGTTATAAAATATTCGTTTGGTCGGGGAATATTCTTTTTATCGGGGAATATTCGTACGACGGCTCAATCATTGGTGGACCCCACAACGGAAGTATTGTCGTAGTTAGAAAACGACAAAATTATTTTTCTATAAAAATAACGGCACAGAGGTGTTACCATCAAAATTGTTGAACTACGCTAGGTAGTAAAAGTACGATGAATACGTGTAGTTGTATAGTAGTACACGATATTGATTATTATTGATGCTTACGTGAGAAGTCACTCAATTATGCTCAATTATTTCTACATAATTCTTTGCATCATATCTCTTATATTATTGATTCAATTATTGTCACAATATCATCTCAGATAATATGTTATAGTATTAAATTATTAATTGAGACGATAAGTTATAAATGATTAATAATTGTTGAAAGATTAAATATGTGTTGATTAAAAATAAAATAATTTGTGGTAATATTTATTCAATCCTTGATGTATATAAAGAGTCTACATTATGAGGCGTTTGTGGTAAGTTTGATTATTTTATGGGGCCCATATATCATCATCTAAGAGTCCCTTCAATCGATAGTAATTACCTTTGTGAATAGTAATTACCTTTGTGAATAGTAATTACCTTCGTCAATAGTATTTACCTTCGTCAATAGTAATTACCTTTGTGAATAGTAATTACCTTTGTGAATAAGAATTACCTTCGTCAATAGTATTTACCTTCAAATAGATAGTAATTACCTTTGTGAATAGTAATTACCTTTGTGAATAAGAATTACCTTCATCGAATAGTATTTACCTTCGTCAATAGTAATTACCTTCTTCAATAGTAATTACCTTCGATAATAGTAATTACCTTCATCAATAGTAATTACCCCTTCACAAATAGTAGTTGTCCCTTCATATTACCAAGAGTTAACTCGCCTCTTGATTGTTCCAAGGGTTAATTACCCCGTCAATAAATAGTAGTTGTCTCTTCAATATTACTAAGAGTCATTTTGACCCTTCATTAAGACCAAGAGCCACCCTCGCTTTTCTATAAATAGAAAGCTCATTCCTTCATTATTTCTTACGAATTCAATTTGAAATTCTAGAGAGAGAAACTATAGAGAGAAAGAAAAAGTATTCTCAACTACTTCACTTTTCCAATATTCAGCCTTCTAAGGTAGGAATATTATTTGTTGTATCTGTAAGGGGTGTTATTCTTTCTTATTCATGAAGAGAACTGTTGTTATTCCATTGCTTATTATTCTGTTGGAATAACTTTTGTATACGTGGTTTACCCTATACTTGGTGACATTCTTCTATTATTACATTGGAACATCCTGTCTTCATGTGTTTTACACCGGACTGGTTCCGCCTTTTTATTATTATTCTATTGGAACATCCTCGTCATGTGTTTTACATCGGACTGGTTCTCGCTTTATTATTATTATTCTGTTGGAACATCTTTGCTTGCATGCGTTTTTTTCTTTGGACCGTTCCATTCTTTATTATTACATTGAATATCCTCGTCTGCATGCGTTTTACGCCGGGACTGTTCCGTTATTTATTATTCTCATTGGAATAACTCGCTGCATCACCTCTATCGCATGCATGGTGATTTCTTTTGTTATTCCATTCTTTATTATACCCAATTGGTTAAAACTTTGACTTCTATACTCCATGAAATTAGTGGAATATCCTCGATATTTGCGCTTCATCCAAAGATCCTTTCATGGAAATATTCTTCTCAAGATTCTTGAATTTTACTCTACAAAGCGAGATCATGTTGATATTTGGGCGTTATTAGTTCCTAATAAATTAATTCGTGAACTTGTTTTATTGAATTATTATGTCATTGTCATCATCCTCATGTTATATTATATTATCTTTGCTTACGTGCATAGATGAACTTAGTATGATTATGACCGAGGATCATTCTAAGATAATCATGGCTTGATATAAATGATGTGACAAAAGTCCTCGATGGCCGTAATGCATGCAGTTGATGGATAGTTTTTGGTATGATTATGACCAGGGGTGATTTGGTATAGTCATGACCATTGATAATTTGATGAAAATCCTTGGCCGTGGTACATGGATGATTAGATATTGTGGTTTATTCATTAAACCGAGTCTTAGTGATAAAATTGATGAAAACCTTTTAAAACCTAAAAATAGTAGACTTTATTTTCTACTTGACTCTTTTAATGGATTGCATATTCATTTGCAGCTTAAACCGGTTGTCTATTGTATTTTATCGGTTTAACATTGTTGAAGACTATTGATAATTTATTCTGCATTATCTTAGTTATAATATTTCTTCTTGGGCTAGTTGAGCTCACCTTTCTTTCACTATTCTCTTGTGAAATGAGAATATAGGCTTTGAGACGAGTCGGGGAAAAGAGTGATGGTCCCGAAGATAGCATTAGTAGTCCTCACTATTCTCATTAAATAGTGTGACAATAAATGTAATGAGGACTCCTTGAGTATGGATATTGTCTAAATGACAATATTCCTATTAGAACTCTCAGTTTATGTATTATCGTATGTTACACGACAGATGTATAATTAAGTTTGTATTTGTATTTTATACCATGTAAGTGGCGACCCAAGATGGGTGACGTATACCTAATTTTGGGGTCGTCACAATGGAGTTCCTACATTTACTTACAAAATCTCTTATTTTCAAGGTAACATGAGTTGTGTCAATCATATATATATATATATATATATATATATATATATATATATATATATATATGGTCCGGATCAGTCATCATACCACTTGTTTTATTCACCGCTCACCCCCTTTAGCGACGAGACTTCGGCGACGGTTTGGTTATACTGTCCGTCGCCTATACTTTTAATGACGCTATATATGTTGTCCATCGCTAAAAGTATAGATTTACGGTTGTATGACCAAAACAAGTCGTCATTCAATCCGTCGCTAAAAAGAAGTAAGCACGGATGAATAAGATAAGGGGTATGTACTTGATCCTTACTATATATATATATATCGGTGGTCAAGTATGACCCTTCATGTTTATACTTGGGAGAGACAATTATTTAAATGGATATGCATTATTAGTATTAATATGAAGGGCAACGCGAAGAAGATTTGAACGTACCCCAGGCCGCATACACACTCAGAGTTCTAATATCATTTTAAGTAATTAAAAACACATCTAAAAATTTTAATTTTTTTTTATCATTTGGGTCTTCTAAGGTGTCATTTGAATACATATACAAGAACAGGGTTATACAGTACAACCATGTTCTTGTAAATGTATCTAAATTACACATAAAATACTATATTTTATAAAAATTTCAGTTGGAATAAATACTATATATTTTTTGGGAGTCACAAGGAAAAAATAATAATTAAAAATATTCAATATTTAGGTCCAATATTCATGTCTGCCAAGACTTATTGTTTAAGATGTTGGTTTGAAATCCAGGTGGTTTTAATTGCTACGAAATTAAGGTTCAAATTGGAATTTAGACTTTGGAGTACATGTTCTACAATCAATTAATGAAGGTGTTTTGGTCTCCAGGCGGGACTTTTGCAAATAGCAAGAGGAGAAAGTTCAATAAAACACAAGGAACAAGACTTTTAATCAATACATCTACATGTATGTGTTTTAATTAAGGATGTAAAATGAACAAATAGTTCGGGCTCAATTCATGCTCGTTCGACTAAAAGTTCGATTCGAGCTCGACTCGAAACATAAATAAATCAAATATGAGCAAATTTTAAAGTTCGATAAATTACTCGAATCTCCTCAAATTGTTATTTTCTATTGATACTCAGATCATATTCGTTCGAAATGATCAAACGGTTCAGGCTCGATTCGAGATCGTGCTAGACTCGGTAGCTAAATGAGCCTTAATCAAATCTTATTTTATATTTGATAAATTTATGAACCAAATCGAAAGAATCAATCTTTACCGATTTTATTCATTTACACCTTTAGTTTTAATATATATATAAAATTATTTGGAGTACTATTATAGATGAAATAATTCTATAGTTTGTACATGTATGTGTTACTCCTTTTCGTTCTATTTTTTTTAATATAACGATATATGTTGAAATAATTAATTTCTATACGTTTTGAAGCATGTTAATTCCTTAAATTTTAAAAATAATTTAAAATGACAATGTGCAAACTTGGTCCAAGCAACAGCATTTGACAAAACACTTATTTCTTTAACATTACAACCACTCATTATTCCTAAAGTAGACTACTCAAGAGTCAAGTAACCTTTTAACTAAAATTCAATGTCTTTGAATTTTGTTTTTAATTTACATTGTAATTGTATAAACTAAAAATTTAAATAATGGTTCGTATCATTGGTTAAATTAAGTTAAATATTTTAATTTTTCCATTTTAAATTTATTTCAAAAATGAAAGAAAAATTAAGTAATGTTGAATTATTAGGGATAATATGAAAAATTGTATTATTAATTCTACCTTTAAATTTACAAATGACATAAAAAGAAGAAAATATGTCTATAGAAAAACAAATTAAAATTATTATTATTAAATATTTGATAACTCTAATAAGTTCACATCAGAATTTAAAATTTAGAATTTTACAAATTAACTAAGAATCATAGTTAAATGAGGTTTTTTTTTTGGAACCGGGGAGTATATATATATATGTATATATATATTGAAGAGTCGAAACTCGAAAGTAATCATTCTATGCTAAAAAGCAAAACCCAAATAGAAAGCATACAAGTAAAGATGGCTACTAGGGGTGATAAATCTGCTAAAATAATATTCGTCTTCTGTTTGCTTTTGATTCTCTCAGTCCCTCCAGGAACAACAGCAAGAAATCCAGTGGACGATTCAAAAAAACGGTGAGTATGAGTAATTGCTAATTTTTCATCTTCCTTAATCAACTCTCTCTCTCTCTCTCCCTCCCTCTCCTCTCTCTCTCTCTCTCTCTCTCTATATATATATATATATATATATATATATATATACACACACACACGGAGAGAATTAGGTGCATACCCTTTTATTTAACATATCCTCGCTTCACCACCTTTAACGACTTTAATCTTTTTTTTAACCTTGTGTTGTAGCAATTGGAGTAAAAAACGAAATTTATAACGAGGCTTGTAAAGGGTTCTTCCACAAAGAATTAACTCAAATTCTTTGTGGATGGAACCCCTATATATATATATATATATATATATATCTGTGGTATGTATTCATTAATATAGGGTTATGTGACGACGCTGAAAAATGTCATTATAAATTTCAAAAACCGTCATGATACCTAACCGTATAATACACAAATTGTATACATTTTTCCTATATATATATAGTCCGCCTTCTCCAAATAATTAAGATCTAATCCATTATAAAGAACGATTTTTTTCGTCATTATAGCATAAAAAACCAACTTTCTATACTATAGCGACAGAAAAAATCGTCGCTATAAATGGATTCGTTCTTGGTTTCATTTCCTTCTAGTTCATTGAGAAGCGAATCAGATATATATATATATATATATATATATATATATATATATATATATACTGATCCCGATCTTAAGCTTCACTCCTTATCTAACATACTTACAGATACCTCCTTTAGCGATGAATAGAAGGCGACGATTATCTCATCCGTCGCTATATTTTGTCTGTCATTATATGTTATCCGTCGCTAAAAGCTAAGACGATGGTTTTATATATAGACGACCGATCGAATCATGGGTCATTCTCATTACTAAAAGAGGGTATACAAGATATATATAGATATAAAATGAAACTTTAAAATATGGATCGTATATATATATATATATATATATATATATATATATATATATATATATATATATATCTGATCCATTTCAAGAAAGATACCCTTTTATCCAACATATTTTTGCATATTCTTTTAGTAATGATTTGACCTGACGATTGATCGATCCGTATTTCAGATATCGTAGAACCGTCGTTAAGACCAGAATTACCGCTTTGTTATATATGAGAATTTAGGGGACATTTTTTAGTGACATTTTCTAGCGACATTTTTTTTTTGGTTTTTTTTTTTGTAGTACCTCTTAAAAAATGTATAATATTTATTTCAACTGAAATTTTTATAAAAAACAGTGTTTTATATACAGATCCTTTTTCTTGCATGTATCTAAATTACACATAAAACACTATTTTTTATAAAAATTTCAGTTGAAATAAATATTATACATTTTTAAGAGGTACTATAAAAAAAAACCAAAAAAATCGCTAGAAATGTCCCAAAAAATATGTCCCCCTAAAAGAACTCTTGTTATATATGAATTGCTATAACTTGCCACTATTCTATTACTTTTAAGTATTAGTAAAATCTTATTTTACTGATCATATATATATATATATATAGTTCTGCTGTAGTACCAAGTTGTTCTCCGCATGGTCCTGGCCCTGTCAAGGTTGCCGCAGCAACAACTGATACTGCTCATTGCCGCCATAGATGGCAACATCATCCTATTGAGCATATATATGGTAGTAATCCTTAGCTAATATGCATTTATGGTTAATTATCAATAAAAGAAATGGATATCCAGATTTTAACATTAATTTTAAAACACTTTGATTTTTGGACTTTTTGTCACTGAAAGACATTACTTGTTTAAAATTTGGTATGTCTATTTCCCTTATATATATACGATAAATTAATCAATAGATGCACGTACTAATTATCGTGTTGTGTTCATGGCTGCAACTCCTAGATTGTTTGTTTCTATTGTGAGAGTATTTTGTTTTTGTCATGGTTATTATTCACTTACCTTGCTTTGTACTATATATTAAGTGAATTCTGTAACTTATTATAGAATAAATAAATAAATATCGAGCGAGACATGCATTTTATATAATTTTTAATATTCAAATACATTAGGTTTTAATTATTTACTTAATTTTCATTTTTTCGTATATATTTGATAAATTTAGGAGAACTAATTGTAATGTTTTTATATAATAAGGGGTAAATTTCACTTGATGCACATTATTGCGTATTTATTGGGAGAAGAGAAAAATAACTTAATTTCCATCTTAGCTCCATTAAAATTTATGTGCAAGGACTTTAATCAGAGAAAGCAAATTAAAGGAGAAATTGCATCTTCTACAAATCCATTAATCAAGAGTTTGGAATTAAAATCGTAGCTATTGGGCGAACATGCAAAACCTGTTGCTATAGTTTTGGCCTTGTTTATGTGACATTTACAATTAGTTGACATATATAATTATGGGTCCTTAACACTAATATACAACAATTATAAAGTATTTACAAAAATAAAACACAAACAACATAATTACAAAAATAAAACAACACAATATAAAGTTATAAAATCACCCTACATTCAAGTAATCGAATGTAACACGCCCCTACATTCAAGCAATCAACAAAACACTAACTTTGATATCGAGAAATCTAAATCTTCCGGCGCCGACACACCACTAAGATCGGAGAAGACGAAAATTTTTGTCATGACGACAAGACGCCGAGATCGACAAAGAACTCCGAGATCGGAGAAGAACATATCAACGACGATTCATCGGAGAAGACGAAATCTCTTGATGTGACGCAACTCTGAGATCGGAGAAGAACATAAAAGAACGACAACAACTTCAAGATCTGTAACTAGAAACTTACTGCAACTGCACTGATTGTTGATCGTATTGCACTGATTGTTGATTCGTTACAAATTTGTATACCAAGGTATTTGAGTTTCCAATTTATATGCATAGTGTTACCCCGTGTTTACTACGTATTCGTCTATTGGTTACCTTTTTCAAATTTTTTGCTCTTTAAATGGTCACAAAGTCATAATAATAAATGTTTTGAATGCAAAATGCATTTTAAAATATGTTTTATACTCGTTACTAAATACATATAAATTGGTTATCGCTTATTATTGATTTGATTATCGCTTATTATTGATTCGTTGTTGTATAATGTTTATATGCTTACTTTATAATTTTAAAGATTATTTTACTGATGTTTTTTATATTAATGATTACTTATTAAATACACTGGTTACCTTCCTGCAACTGTTGGTTACTGTCTAATTTGGATTTAGTTAGTATATAATGCTGACTTGGTTACTGTGTAAAATTGCAATGGTTACTGCATAATATTAACCCCAGTTCATGTTCTGGTTACTAACATTATGTAGTTTGGTTACTGTTCATAATATTTCCATTAATTTCATGGGTTAGGCCTTCAAAATGGCATGTAAAAATGTTGTTTATGTTTTGTTACTAAGATTATGCGCTTTGGTTATCGCTCAATATTGATTTGGATACTTTATAATGTTTATATAGTTGTTAGACTATGGAGATGATTCCAGCTGTGCTTTACTTTATTAATGGTTACTTGTTAGCCAAATTGGTTACATTCTTACAAAAGTCCGCTTTTAGTTGGTAAATAAATAAATTATACCGGTTGTTTTTTATTGTAAAATGCAAGGAAACCCCTATTTTTACCGGGTTGTTTTTGTTATCGACAATGCCGATTCTAAGTATCGTAACAACATATATGGTTACCGAATATTGCCGAAGTTGGTTTGTCAAAAATTATAATGGTTACTCAATAAGGTCGACCGTTATCGTAAAATTATAATGTTATATTCTTTTGTAATTGTTTCATTTATATCGATGTTACTTATTGACTACATCAGATTGGTTACATGGACTAATAAGAACCAATACACCAAATTTGATGTTTGGACTAATAAGAACCAATACACCTTTAAGTACATATCGATATTTTTTATATTATTTGTTTTTACCGTAAAATGTCACAAATATGTTTTATGTTATGGATACTAAGTAAATATATGTCAAGTTATCGCCTAATCTGGATTTGGTTAGTTTATAATGTCGATTTGTTTATCGTGTAATATTACCATGGTTACTACATAATATTACCGTGTTTTATACTCGATTTTTTATATCGATGGTTACCGATTAACTACATTGGTTACCTTTATACACCGTTAGTCTTTAATTTGTAACAAAGTCATTACTTGATTATTTTGGTTGTAAAATGAATGTAAAAATATTTTTATAATCTCGCTACTAATTACATATATCTTCGTTATCAGATAATGTGTATTTAGATACCGAAAGGTGTTTATTTGGTTACTCTATTATGTTATTGAGTTTTATAATTGTTTATTTTATATTGGTAGTTACTTATCGACTACATTGGTTACCTTCATACAATCATTAAATATCGGTTGTTGTATACTATTTAATTGTTACAAAGATAATGTTTATTTGGTTGCGTTGACAATTTGGCAATTTTCTCATCAAGTTTGGAGTGTCGGATTTTGGCGCTTTTCAGAGCCTAATTTCATTGGAAATGGGTCAACGATTAAAAGTCACCACTTTTTTGCTTTGTGAAACTGCATGGTTTTTTTGGTCAATTCCATCATTTAGGCCTTCAAATTTGCATGTAAAAATTTGGTTTATTTTCCGTTACTAATATTATGTAATTTGGTTATCGCTCAATATTGATTTGGTTACTTTATAATGTTTATTCAGCTTGTTAAACAATGGAGACCGACAAAGAATCCAATACAACAAATCTAATTGTTTACAGAAATATATAATTGTTTACTGTTAGTAACCATTAACCACATGGTTGGTAACATTTTTGATGGTGTACAGTAACCAAAATTGATGTTGATTAATATTTTTATTTTTGATTCCATCATGAGTTATCAATATAAAGTAAACATATACAAGCTTTATAATGCCTTTTGATACAAGCTTATAACAGCTTTTGATACAAAGCTTATAATTATCTCCGTTACTAACAAGCTAGTAACTATCTATGATAATTATCTGTTACTAACAAGCTTGTAGATAAATAGACACTCACACGTACATTTAACAATTAATGTTTGTCCCGATACAAGCTTGTAACTATCTAGTTACTAATAACAAGAACTATAATGTAACATAATAAAATAGAACTATATAATTATATGATAAGAACTGCAACATGTTTTAATGGTAGCCAAAATGTAAACATCATGTAATGAAACTCGCTTTAAGCAATCCATGTATACTATAACCATAATGTAACATAATAAAAACAAGAACTATATAATTATATGATAGTAACCATAACAGTTTTTAATGGTAACCAAAATGTAAAACATCATGTAATGAAACCCGCTTTAGGCAATCCATGTATACTAAACAATTACATATTAACCGTAATAAAAAAAAAAAGTATCTCAAATCCCACATTGAGGACACAATAATAATAGTCAAACCATAAGGTAACAAAGAATCAAAACATAATAAAGAAGTAACCAAATAGTTATATAAAAGTAACTGTATATGTAAGATGTGTTTGTGGAAATGGAAGTAGAAATAGAATAGCATAAACCTTGTAGAATATATTTGAAGGAATTTACAAAAATAATACATCAATGTATACTAAGCAAATACATGGTTTATTATGACTTGGGTTTATTATTTACAAAAATAATACATCCACAAACTAATGATGCCTTAAACTTCTTCAACTGTCTTGGGTTCAATTTCTTGGTAATAATGTCGAAACTTCCATGTCACACCAATATATAACTTTTTCAATGAATTTTCTATCAGATTCTATATAGAAAAGATTCCATAACCGCAAATAAAAAAATCAAATTTACACAAATATTAGTAACTCAGATATAAACAATATTTATATCATAAATAGCTTTACCAAACAAATACATTGTAAACAAAAACAACATATAACAAAGAACCAAAATCTCAATTGAGAGAAAAAGAATGGTATCCAAATCATAAGCTAACAAAGAATAAAAAATATACTAATGAAGTAACCAAACAGTTATATGTTAGTAACCAAAACATATATTAATGGTAACCAATACATAAACAACATATAGACCAAACAAAGTTTAGTCAACCCATATATTAAGCAAATATATTGTAACTGTAACAACAAAAAACAAAGAAGCAAAATTCCAACTCAAGAAAACAAAATGGAATCCAAATCGAACTAACAAAGAACTAAAAACATACTAAATAAGTAACCAAATATTTATATGATAAGAACTAAAACATGTTTTAATGGTAACTAATACATAAACAACATGTACACCAAAATCAGCTTTAGTCAACCATGTATACTAAGCAAATAAATGGAAACCATAACAACATAAAAAAGTAACCAAAATACCAAATCAAGGTAACAAACATGGTATCCGAATCTCAAGCTAACAAAGAACTAAAACATAATGCGTAAGTAACCAAACAAATTATATGATAGTATCTATTTTTTTATTGCGTCGACGAGATACAACGTAAAGCATTACATCAAGCCCCCATAAATTAGTCTAGTATACTAAACAACATGTAGTCCAAACTTAGTTTAGTCAATCAATGTATACTAAGCAAATACATTATAACCAAAATAACATATAAAAGTAACCAAACCATATTTTAATGGTAACCAACACATAAACAACATGTAGACAAACCCAGGTTTAGTCAACCAATGTATACTAAGCAAATACATTGTAACCAAACCAACATATAAAAGTAACCAAAATCCCAATTGAGAGAAAAAGAATGGTATCCAAATCATAAGGTAACAGTGACAGAAAATATACTAATGAAAAAACCAAAAAGTTATATGTTAGTAACCAAAATATATATTAATGGTAACTAATACATAAACAATATGTATAAACAAATTATATGTTAGTAACCAAAATATATATTAATGGTAACCAATACATAAACAACATGTACACCAAAAACTAGCTTTAGTCAACCATGTATACTAAGCAAATACATGGTAACCATAACAACATAAAAAAGTAACCAAAATACCAAATCAAGGTAACAAAAATGATATCCTAATCACAAATTAACAAAGAACTCAAAACATAATGCGTAAGTAACTAAATGCTTATATATGATAGTAACACTAACAAAATTTAAATTAACACACCTTTAAAAATTATATGATAATAGAACAACATGTATGCTTTCTCGATCCAAAACCTTCTTTTCACTAAAATGAACAACTTGTGAATCAACAAGTGCAACAAAAGTAAATTAAAAATAATTAACTAATTAATTTACGCCACCAAAAAAAAAAGAAGACTAATCAAGAGAAAAAAATAAAATATTAGTAGAAATATCAAGACAAAAAAAAAAAAAAAAAAAAAATAAAAAAATATCACCCTAATTAATAGAAAAAAGAAGACTAATTAATTAATGATGAATATGAAGAAAAGAAGAAATACCAAAGAGAAATATCAATACAAAAAGAAGAAGAAATATCAAGAGATGAAGAAATATTAGATGAAAAATATCAAGAGATGAAGAAATACCAAGAGATGAAGAAGAGGATCTAATGAGTTGAGAGATCTGGTGTTCATGACATGACTGATGCAATGGTAAGAAGGACGACAACTTACATTTATTTAGTGGATTTGAGATGAGAGAGATAAGGTAAGGAGAGAGAAGTAGTAGTAGGAGAAGAGAGAGAAATATTAATGGAGAATAGCGAGACTGAAGGAAGATGGAAACTAATTTGCCATATCAGCCAAATAATATTAACCCCTTAAATTAAGGACTCCTAATATAATTAGTATTGTAAATATATATGATAAATTGTCATATTTTTGTAATTATTTTATAACTGTATGATTTTTGTAATTACTTTTATAAATGTACTAGTATATGTAATTTATCCTATAATTATTGAATATAATTTTTAAATAAATAACTACTTTATTTAAATATACATATATAATCTGTTATCAAATAATTTAAAGTTTTCAAATCAATTTATTAATATAATACATCAACAACATAATTTTTTTTATTAGATTAAAGACATTTTCAATAAAGATCATGTTCAAAAAAGACCTATCATGTAGAGTTTTCAATAAAGTAAATTTAGTTACACAGTTTAATTTACAAATCACAAGAAGTAAATGTATACCATGACACAAACAAGATGGATAAGAAATTGAAATGTAAGCAGGACTAAATACAGTTTACTACATGAAGTATCATCATATTTATGATTAGGCCCTCAAAGAATTTGAGCTTACACTTTACTACATCAAGTGTCTAATTTTATACAATTTAGACCCCAATTTTAAAATCCGGCCAAAATTGGCCGGAATACCTAATTTTTCGGCCAGATACCGTATACAATACGGGCTAATAACACTCGTGTTACATCAAGTACCACCAAATTCATAATTTACTACATCAAGTACCTAATTCGTATAAAATTTATAAAAATACTTATTTTGACGTATTAAACCTGTATATAAATTCTAATAAATAATTATTATATGTTAAATTATTAAAATTAAATATTAATACAAAGATTAGAAAATATATATTTTTTATTTTAATTTTTTTAAAAAAACTTAATTACCAAAAAATCAATAAACTTTTAAACATACAAATTATATTTTTAAGATTTAATAACATTAAACTTTTAAACAATTGACAAAAGTGTCCAAAAGTTTATTAATTAAATAATACCTTTTTATATTGGAAGTGCATACAAAAGGAGGAGGAAAAATTAAAAAGAAAAAGAAAAAAATGACTCATTTGCTCTCTCTCTTCCCTAATCCTTCAATTTTTTTGTTCCTTCAAATTCATAAATTTTAACAAATTGTATGTATAAATTTTACAATTTAAATTTTACAAATTATAAATTATATTAGAAATTATAAATTTTAAGTCTTAAATTTTACAAATTCTATGTACAAAATTTACAATTTAAATTTTGCAAATTATAAATTATATCATAAATTATAAATTTTACGTCTTACATTTAATAAATTGTATGCATACATTTTACAACTTAAATCTTGCAAATTATAAATTTTACGCCTTAAATTTAACAAATTGTTTGCATAAATTTTACAACTTAAATCTTGCAAATTATAAATTATATCGTAAATTATAAATTTTACAAATTATATTACAACTTAAATTTTACAAATTGTTTTTGTAATTTTATGATTTTATTTATAAACATTTTAATTTTAATTTTATAAATTGAAAAAGGAAAAGAAAAAAAAATGACCCATTTGCTTGTCTCTCATCTCTCCCTCTTCTCTAATCTTTCAAATTATTTTGTTCCTTCAAATTTAGAAATTTTAACAAATTGTATGTATAAGTTTTACAAATTATATCACAACTTAAATTTTACAAATTATATTTATAATAGTTATAATTTTATTTATAAATATATATAATTTTAATTTTATAAATTGAAAAGAAAAAAAAAAAAAAACGACATTTGCTCTCTCTCTCTCTCCTCTTCTCTAATCCTTTAAATTGTTTTGTTCTTCAAATTTGGAAATTTTAACAAATTGTATGTATATATTTTACAACTTAAATTTTGCAAGTTATAAATTATTAATTTTATGTCTTAAATTTTACAAATTGTATGTATAAATTTTACAACTTAAATCTTACAAATTATAAATTATATCATAAATTATAAATTTTATGTCTTAATTTTAACAAATTGTATGTATAAATTTTACAACTTAAATCTTGCAAATTATAGCACAACTTAAAATTTACAAATTGTATTTATAATTTTATTTATAAATATTTATAATTTTAAATTGTATTTATAATTTTATACGGTATTTCTACGGTATTAGTTTTAAAGAGCTAAAAATTATTATATTTATAATTTTAAATTTTTTATAATTTTAATTTTTTTTTTGAGGGCCGAATCATGAATATGGTGGTACTTGATGTAACGGAACTGTAAATAACCCTTTTTTAAATTAAGTCAGACCATATATTTTTACGGTCAACTGGTATATTTATACGAATTCTTAGGCGGGTCGGGAATTCCGGTCAATTTTGGCCGGATTCTGAAATTACGGATTAAATTGTATTAAATTAGATACTTGATGTAGTAAATTGTAAACCCAATTTTTTTGAGGGCTAAATTATAAATTTGATCACGTAACAGAAGTAATTAGCCCGGCTAAGTATCAGACCGAGTAATGTCCAAGTCACCCCAGTTATCTTCAGGCACACCTAAGGCTTTACACACAGCTTTTGAGGCATCAACAATGTTATTAGGACACGGGGGCTGATAGTCATGGTCATTGTCACGTCCCATAGTAGAGTCACATCCCATAGCATATACACTTCGATCATTAACACTTACTGTGATTTTGTTAAGGCACCTTGATCCACCTTTGTACCATCCAGTTAATAATGCAACGACTGGTGTGTCATCATCGTGGTATTGGTTGTTACATTCTGATGGACCGCCACCATCTCCACCCTTTTGGAAACTATTTAGGGTGAGAGTTGCTTTTGTGTTGCCAGTCACTGGAGGTGAGCATTTGTAAGTGGGGTAAAACTTGCCTTGAACACAACAATCAGAGTAATTCTCCCGGTTGCATTGCCCAGGAGGCGGTTTTCTTCCCCTAATTTTGCCACTAGGCCTTCAAGACTGAGCATCAATCTCTAGAGAAAATGTAACAAGGAAAATGAGAAATACAAAAGCAGATGCTCCTAAGATGAAGTTCTTCATTCCCTCTAAGTGTTGTGTTTCTCTTAATTAAATTTTCGATGCAGAAAGGATTAAGGGATTGGGCATTATATATATACTGTTTGCACAAGCAAAAAGCCAAGTTTGTGCTCAAATATAAAAACTCTATTAGTCTATAGAAATAATCTGATGCATGGGTTCTATAGTCCAATGGACTGTTAATCTGGTTTTTGCTAGAAAACATTTGGAGGGCGTATGAGAACACTCCATACACATCTTTTTAACCATATCTGCCATGGCCCGAAGCCTAGGCTAAATTGGGATGGAGATTTGATTATAAATCAACTCCATACTAGGGGACATGTTTTGACAATTAGCATGTCATATATATAGTCTTAATCAACTACGCTAAATTGGAATTGAGATCTTGTTCAGTTGGTATCTTCTGTTTCTTAAATGTGTGCTAACAAAAAATCCAAAGTAATCTTAGCTAGGCTATCTATTATAAGCGACTATAAATATCACCATAAATTTACATAAATTTTGTATCCTTGCTATAAAATGCAGATCTTTTGAGTAGGCTGATAAATATCTATTATACGTGACTATAAATATCACCTTGTTCTGCGAACCCCTCCATTTTGACTTAAATTTTGTATCTATTATAAGTGCTGCTAAAATCAGGATGAAGGGAAGAACGTTTACAACTTAATTTCTTTCTTTTCGCTCCTTCATTGAGGATTATTAGACCCTTAAAACTGCCGTTTGCAGATTTTGTTCATCTTGTCATCATCTACTCTTAGTTTTCTTCGACAAAAAAACAAATATAGACAGAGTTGTCCTCTATATCTTACATTAGCAAGAACCCTTTCAGTTGTAATTATTGTAATAAAATTCTTTGCTGGTTTTCCTTTTGATTGAATTTTCTTGATTTTGTAGATTTATATTGGGGCTTCATCTTTTGTAGCAGCAATAATCTATATATGTCAATATTTACTTTATAAGACAGACTAAATATTCTGAGAAATTCAGATAACATTTTATTGTAAACGATATTGATGATACACAAGTTCAACAAATTAGTAAATTATATACAGTCATGGTAATATAGTTTGACTATATAGAATTCTAACACTTATAATACATTGTACGGACACTATTTCCACAGGACATCAATATATATATATATATATATATATATATATATAGCTCTAGATTGTTTAAAGAGAATTAAGGAAGTTGATGATCCGTTTGCCTAAAATGATTTGATGATGTACACTTGTATACCTAAGACTCAAGGTCAAGATAACCAAAAAGAAATCTATATATGCTATTGCTATATATAGTAAGCCTAAAATTGAGGTAGTCAACTCATCAATTTTTATCTTTTTAACCTGAGTTAAAAATTGAGGTGACTCGAACATCTTTCAATCAATTCAATGAGTCTGCTCGATATTGGTTACACGATTCTACTCAACAGACAATATATTTTAGAAAGAAACAGTTTCTTGCAAAGATTGTCTTTTCTAATTATAATTTGTTACTATTTTTAAATATAAGTATATATAAGTGTGTGTGTGTGTATATATATATATATATATATATATATATATATATATATATTATTACTTAGAAAATATAATTTTAGAAGAAAATAATTTTCTTATCATGATAATATCTTATGCAGTATTAATCAGTACGTTACTATTATTTAAACCATTTGGTATTGCACGGGCTAGTTTGAATAATAGTTTTAATATTTTGTCCATCATTTATGTCAAAAAAAAACCTGAAAGTACACAATATGTAGCAACATTGACTATTACTATTACAAACTTGGTCCTGGGTTCTAACCTTGAAGTCCAAATATTTAAACTATCAACACAACCAAATAATTAGAGAGACCATAAAATGAAATAGAAAACCTAAACATATTTTCAACTTGACATTAGATCAGTGATTAAGGCTGTAAAATGAACAAATAGTTCGTGCTCGATTCGTACTCGCTCGACTAAAAGTTCGATTTGAGTTCGACTCGAAATATAAATGAGTCAAATATGAGCAAATTTTAAAGTTCGATAAATTACTCGAACCTCCTAAAATTGTAATTTTCTATTGATACTCGGATCATATTCGTTCGAAAAGTTCAAACTGTTCGGGCTCGACTCAGAATCGTGCTCGACTCGGTAGCTAAATGAGACTCAATCGAACTTTATTTTATACTCGATAAATTTTGTGAACCAAATCTGAGTAACTCAATACTCGGTTCGACTCGATTCGTTTACACCCTTATCAGTGATATCAAAACTCTAAAATCTTGTCCTGCATATGGCAAAACTTTACAGTAATCCACCTTTCAATTGTTAAATCAAAACAACCCAAAAGCCATGTTGACATACCTGGAACATTCCCCGAGGAGAACAACACCATGATGTCCCATACAACCTTAACAACACTCTGAATTTGAGAAGATATATCTGATGTCTGAAACTAAAACTCTGCATTTACCTTTGATCGACGAAAGGTACATAGTTCTTAAAACACAAAAATGTTACACTTAGTCCTGCCTCCATTAAAAGTAACACAATTTCTGAAGATATTTAACACCAATATAGGGCAAAGATAGTACATAAGTAGTTCAACATCCCAACATGCATGAAGAGAGAAATGAGAATCCAACCACAAAATGAAATCACTTCACTTGCTGAAATAATATCAATATGCTAAAGCCGTCCTTTTCTAACCATAAGATTATTAAACACCATCCGCAAAACTCGATTAACCATAAATAATCCTATTCATTTGTAATATATACTCTTTCCTTCCCTATCTTCTACCTCTCAAAGTCTTTTTCCTTTTTTCTCCTCTAATATTTTATATTCAAACCTTGCTTGCTACACCCCTGATATCAAAGACCAAAAAACAAAAATTACTTCAACAAAAATACACCTTCAACCAAACAAAGACATCTGTACCAAAATAGTGAGCCCACAAAACTTCATGTTTCTCCTTGTCGTTCTCTTCTTCTGAAAATGATAACGCTGGCTGAAGTTTAACATTCTTAAATAGCTCCTCCACCAATTAGTTGTCTGAAATTTCCTTTGATTCAAAATCATTTTCGGGATTTTTTATTTCTTCAACTTCCTCGATGCAATTATTTTTTGGGATATTAACCTTAATTAGATCCTGATTTGCTCATCTTTTTTTAAGCAAAGACAAACATAATTGTTTAAATAAGAGATAAACTAATCTTTTAAAACCCAACACTGCATTTTTGCATAAGCTTTAGAAGAGATAGGAACCCCTTCAAATAAGGCTTCAATGGACCAAATCAAACACACCATAAGCACATTATTAATTTAAACTAAAAGAGAAAATAATAAACTTAATAGAAAAATCATTTGAATTAGGAAAAATAAAATCTGTAATTCCCTATCCTAGATTATGTATCATCTATGCAAACAATGTGAATTCAATGAGCTCACTTACAATATTGATTGCATAATACATAATAAAAACTAAACAAAAGGAAGAGGAGTCGAATCAAGAAAAATTGAAGCAACTATATTTTGAAATTAAATAAGTTGACTATGATTTATTCATATACTCTCTTATGATAATAATGTTGATACTATTGTGTGTGAGGCAGTTTTGCTTGTTTTTAGTTTTGATCTTTTTGTAGATTAATGAACATGAGATGACCCAAGAACCCTAACCACTTGATTACTTAGAAAGATCATTTACGGACACTATACGTACAACACAAAATCACAATTATTGACCCAATTTTTAACTAACTAATGTGAAAATTGTCACCCACCATTAACGGTTTGAACCTTATTCTTGACGGCGGTAACACACCCATCACATTTCATATCCACTATAAACTATGTCTACCATAAATTAACACCAAAATATCATAATATAGATATATCCCATTTCAACATGATAATTTGAGTCAATTTTAACTTGGTTAAGCCCAAAATTAAGTTTTAAAATTAAATGTTCCAATAAGAAAAAGGAAGATAATACCTACATATAACTAATTTCAAACCATATTACATTCATACATTTCTAAAGACAATCTCGATGAAATCATCACAAAAGAAGCATAACCAATTATATACTTATGGTTTAAAAAAGAGGGGGGAGGAATGGAACTTACTAACAATTCTGACAAAACATGGCCCTTCCGCGAATTAAAGCAAATAATTTTTTTATGATATTGAAATTCAAGAGAATACAACAAAATTGATAACATGATGGATATATAATAAAAACGAATCTGGTGTTAGGATTTTTAATCTAACGTGGGCACGCCCATATGAAGAGTAGAGGGAGGGTTATTGAATTAAAATGGATAACATAAAGAGATATACCTTAAAAAAAGATTGACACTTTGCACCATTGTTGGAAAGAGGCTTCTGCAACCAAGGCTTTGTTTCGGTACCATAATCACTAACATACTGATAAATGTGAAATCCTTAATGTTAGGTTTGTAATATTCATGAACGCAATCAAATTGCAAAAATTAAGCAGAAGCGAGATAAATCAGAGTTTAAAAAAAATTACAAACCATATACTCGGATCACCCTTTATGCACAATTATTAATTAAACGAAGAATAAGAAATTATGAAATCACACCCTTGTAGAAACGAGCTTCCTCAGGTACAAGTTCACCTCCTACTTCTCCGTGATCTCCTTGAATCAACCGGGTTTGGTTCCTTCCTTTGATCAACGTTAGCCACCCATATGGTTGGCCTCTAGAGGTGATCCACCAAGGAATAATAAGAATTCAAGAAGATGGGTGTATTAGCTCAAACCCTAGTTTTTCCTATCTGTATAGAAAAAGGGCGTACTCTCCAACAAATTGGAATTATGTCGTTGTAAAAGTCAACAACCCTATCACCCATAATAAGACTCCTCTTATTTATAGATGTGGGCAACCCACCTTAACAATTAAGAAATTGGGTTTTATTTAATTAATTAAATTCTTTTAATTAATTAAGCTCCCTAATCTTATTAGGGATAATTAATTAAACTCCTTTAACTAATTTTCCTTCCTAATCCTATTAGGAATAAATGAGAGTACTTATATTATATTAATTCCTAAACTCTTTTAGAAATTAAAATAATAATAATTGTAATAATATTAATAAGACTCTCTTATTAATTTATATTTAATATTTCTAAAATATTAAATAATAATATTAAGCTATTTAATTTATTCTATCACCATAGATTAAATTAAATATACTTAACATATTATTATTTTATTAATAAAGATTTAAATTTTGTCAAAATAATTTTTAATATTATGGTGTGAATTTGAGATAATATTATAGTCAGGTAGTATTTATAAATTTTGCAAAGTATGCAAGTGGTTATATTATATTCGATTGGCTCGGGGAATATTCTATTAAGCAGGAATATTCGCATAACTACCAATCATCAGTGGACCCCACAAAATGTAATTATTGCTTTGATCGAGAAAACGACAAAAATATTTTTATCAAAATAACTACGAAGTTTTACCGCTGATATCGCTGAACTACTCTTGTAGTAAAAGTACAAGAATACGCAAGTGGTCGCATAAGAAGAACACACCAGATTGATTATCGATGCTTATGTGAGAAGTCACCATTGATTCCATTATCACGATTAATAATATGAATTATTATAATGATAATGACGCTTTTGTTTTATTCAGACATAACGTAATAAAATGTAAACATCTTTTATATAAAATAGAATACTTTATTAAAGTTATTCTATAAATATATATTATTATATTTTATTACGATAAGTGTCAGATAAGTGTTTTGCATAAGTTTTCAGATAAGATTGCATAAAGGTTTGCATATAGTAAAATGTTTTTATATAAATAGAATATATTATATTTTATTTAAAAGATTTTTCTTTAAATATGGACCGCCGATTAAAGTAAATCAATCTGACCGCTCATGGATTAGTTACTACGCATTCCATTTTCCTATAAATAAGCTCATTCCTTCATTATTTTCTTATTAATTCATCAAACTCTGTAGAGAGAAATTATAGAGAGAAGCTAGAGAGAAAAAATTATAGAAAGAAGAAGAGTATTCTACTACTTCACTACTTCTATATTCAGCTTTTTTACTAGTAGTGGGTGTTATTCTTTCTTCTTCAAGAGAACTTCGTTATTCCATTCACTATTATTCTCGCTGAATAACTCGTAAAAAGTGGCATACCCTATACATAACCTCGATATACGCCAGATACCCTATACTTGGTGAAATCTTTATGTTATTCCATTGCTATTATTCTCGCTGAATAACTCAGATACGCTGCTTACCCTATACTTGGTGACATTCTTCTATTATTCTCGCTGAACATCCTCTCAGGTTTTACACCCGACCGGGTTCCGCTTTTTATTATTCTCGTTGAACATCCTCGTCTGTGGTTTTTACACCTTACCGGGTTCCGCCTTTTATCATTCTCGCTGAATATCCTATCTCGTGTTTTACACACCGGATCCGGTTCCATCTTTATTATTCTCGTTGAACATCCCGCTTGCGTGAATTTCACCGACCGTTCCGTTATTATTATTCTGTTGAATAACCTCGCTCATGCGGGTACCGCATGCACGGTGATTTCTTTTGTTATTCCATTCTTTATTATACCCAAATAAGTTAAAACTTCACTTCTATACTCCATGAAATTAGTAGAATATCCTCGATATTCATGCTTTCATCCAAAGATCTTTTCATGGAAATATTCTTCCGATCATTCTTGAATTTTACTCTACGTAAACAAAGATTATGTCGATAATTTGACGTTAATAATTCATGGATTAAATAATTTTGAACTTGTTTTATCAATTATTATGTCATCATCATCATCCTCATGTTATATTATGTTATCTTCGCTTACGCAAGATAGATGAACTTAGTATGATTATGACTGTGGATCATTCTAAGATAATCACGACTTGATATAAATGATGTGACAAAAGTCCTCAAAGGGCCCTGTAATGCAAAGATGGATAGTTTTTGGTATGATTATGACACTGTGGGTGATTCTTAAGATAGTCATTTACCATCGATAATTTGATGAAAATCCTCGACCGTGGTACAGTGGATGATTAGATGTGGTGGTTTATTTATTGTCGAGTCTCAAATGATAAAAATTGATGAAAACCTTTTAAAACCTAAAAGATAGTAGATTTTATTCTCTACTCGACTTTTTAATGGATCGCTTATTCCGCCGCAGCTTAAACCGGTTGTCTATCAGATTTTATCGCTTAACATCGTCAAGGCTAATGATAATTTATTCTCGCATTATCTTAGTCATAATATTTCATCGGGCTAGTTGAGCTCACCCTTTCTTTCACCGTTTCTTCTTGAAATGAGAACATAGCCGGGACGAAGCCTGGGAACGTAAGTAATGGTCCGTAGGATAAGATTAGTAGTCCTCACTATTCTCGTGAAATAAAGGTGATAATAGTTGTAATGAGGACTCTTTTCGAGTTTGTATAATATCTAGTAGACAATATTTGTATTCAAACTCATAGTTTATGTCGATTGCATACCTACGCTTATATTAGTAAGTCAGATTTGAATTTATGTACCATGTAAGTGGCGACCAAGACGGGTGACGATACCTAATTTTGGGGGCCACAAATATCATCGTAGCTTAGGATATATCCCCGCTAAGATGTGAGATAAGAACTAGAGGGAGAGAGAGACGGAAATTCTTCGCTAGTATGACCTACCTAAGTTTATTTGGTATTTAATTGGTCTCACGTAGTATAGGATAATATTTGATATATTAATTAACCCTCGTGGTTGTGGCAAAGTTTGAAACGGCAAATTAAAATATTCACAATGGAGTGAATGTGACCATCAGACACCTTTAATCACTAATCAAAGTTAATGCAAAGGTCGACGAGGAACAAATTAGAGATATCCACGAGTGAATGAAGAACTAATTGTCGCACCCGAGCTAGTTGCAGCAGGGTAGCAAATTAAGTGAAAGTGAGAAGAGAAGAAGAAGAGGAAGAAGAGGAACCCGAGGAGAATTGGTTAAGAAATTTATGATCAAAACTTAGAATTACAAAATCGTGTTCGTGAGCTAGAAGAACAAAGTTGAAGAACCAAAAATCTGGTCGTGGAACAAAGGGATACAACAATTCAAAATCAAGTTACCCGATATGTGATGCTCGAACAAAATCACGCTTTCGCAGGTGTAAGATATTAAAGTTGAATCGAGAATTTAAAAATCAAAGATCACCTAAAAGAAGAAACAACCGAACGAAGGAGAATAGGCGATGTATGGGTAAAAGTCGCACAACGCGCTGATAGTGTAGAAAAAAGACGTCCATCCAATAAAGCCAAAATAGATGAAATGGACTTTGCTTTTGGACAAAGAATTGAGAATTTAACATCGAATTCTAATTACCTCGTATATAGCGGCCAACCCGAATTCGATATGGATCGAGAATAATGATTCAAATAATGGATCAGAATGTGAAGAAGCACTTAAGGGTGGAATGTACCCTATAGTAAAGTCAAACTCTGTAATTTAAGCGAGAGCGCTTTGTTTAAAAAAACCGAACGGGTTATTACGTAAGTTAATTATAAATTAATGCTAAGTCTATACTTTATTCAATACAAGTTCTACCCACTTTTTATTTCACCTAGTTGTGTTCAACGCTTAAATTTGACCAAGAAGTTAAACTTTGACTTATCGTCAAAACTTCTAGAGAGAAGCCTCATATCGCTTACTATTTTTTTAATCTCTGTTGATTCAAATAAACATTTTCACGCTACTTCGTCGATCTTATCTTTTGAAAATACTTGCCTTTGATGTGATTTTTAGGAATCAATTGGTTAGCTAATCATCATGCTTTTCGTAAGGTTGTTAGCTTTTATATTCATAACCAACCCGTTATACTAATTCAAAGTAACCAAACCCTAAAGTTAATCATCATTATATCAAGCCATAAGAAAGAGCTCCGACCTTTCGTTGTTGACTTCCTCAGTGTGGAATGCACCGGCCGACTTTCTCAGAGGCGCTTACATCGTGAATGAAGATGGCAAATTTATAGGTATCATTGTGAGGTGCTATCTAGTTAAGGGATGTAAGTCACAACAGCTGGTATCAATGTGACGATCATCCAAGTCTTGGATAAGAGTAATAGCTTTGAATGATATTTCTATCATTAATAAATTTCTTGACGATTCTTGAAGATTTCCTAGCCTACCCTAGAGCGTGAAATCGAATTTTGTATCGACCCCAAAGATAAAAACCCATTTCTTAAACCTCAAATATTTCTTCAACTAAATAAATAAATTACGTGGTTTATGATGAAAGTCATAATAAAAGCATTGGAATAATGAAAATCATGGGTATATGAAGTATTAGTAAGTTTTATGATGAGTTATGTTGGTTAGTACGTGAAAACATGAAAGTTTCTTAGAAATCACAAAGAGTTGAAAATCGATTTTAGTGAAAAACGAATATGAAATTAAATCGACCATATCTCCTATTATATTTTGAATTTTTGAATGTGGTCAAGTCCTAGAGTTAGATCTATGAGTTACCTAACTAATCCAAGTGGAATTACTGGAAAAGGTGTTGTAGATTTTTGTGTGGACTGATTTTAGCAAAGGAGTGCAAAGCTGCAAAACCCTAAAAGCTTCTGCCATGATTTTAGAGAGGCTGTTTCGGCCACTTAAATTATGAGAAAAATTCTGGCCTTTTGGGACATGAAAGTATATGGTATAAAGTACCTCCTGTCCAAAAATGAGCTCATTCTCGACTTAAAATGAGCAAGTTATGACTATTTCAATATTTAGGTTTTTCCGATTTAAAAACGCTATAACCGAGTTCTATAACTCCGATGACCATGAAATTTAAACTAGAAGCTCACGTTAACATGTGTAAGGTCCTGCCAAGATTTGGGAATTTTTGGAGTTAAACTTGAGGTAGCTAATTTCTTAAGGAATTAATGGAAATTGATTTTTAAAAATAGTAAATGAATTTTAAAAATTCCGAGAAAAATATATTTTCATTATGGGACTATATTATGCTAAATCCCAGAAAAGAAATATTTTTGGGGCTGATTTGGTATTTTTCATGAAAATAGTTTAGTTACTTAACATATGAGTTAAATATGTTATGTGAAGTAACAAAGTTGAAAAATAGGATTTTATGGCTGTAGAATCCTATATAGTAGTATATGCATATTTTTTTTGATGAGGATTTGATAATTGGTGATGATATCTTATGAGTATGACATTTTGAATGATTAAATGCATTATATGGTAAAGCGTAAAAACAATTAAGATAAATTGTTTATAAATTTAAGAAGTGATTAAAATATTGTTATAATATTAATGTTATTAGATTATGAGATTATTAAATGATTGATAACATGGGGATATTCTTGAATCTCGGATAAATTATATTATAAATGTTTAATATTTATCCTTTATCTCATTCGATCGATTCTTTATATCATTATCCTCATGTTTATATTACGTTGAAAGTCATCTCGCGCCCAGAAGATATATAGATGGACTTGGTATGATTATGACCACTGATTATTAGATAATCATAATCAGAAATGAATACACAATTATCTTCGTCAGAAAAATGGATAATTTGTGGTCGATACTAATGAATACACAATTATCTTCGTCGTAGTGCATGGATAATTTGTGGTCGTGATACTAATGAATATCCTCGCCCAGAAAGTGTGGATGATTCGATGATGTGGATTAATTATCGAAATGAGTCTCAAAGAATGAAATATTAATTCATGGATGTGTTCAAAGTCATCTCGTTACGCATAGATGGACTTGGTATGATTACGACTGTGGATTGTTCGCATATATATCATAACCAGAATTGAAAAACACACATTATCTTCGCCGAAGTGCATGGATAATTTGTGGTCGCGATACTAATGAATATCCTCGCCCAGTAGCGTGTGGATGATTCAATGATGTGGATTAATTATCGAAATGAGTCTCAAAGAATGAAATATTAATTCATGGATGTGTTCAAAGTCATCTCGCGGCTTACGCATAGATGGACTTGGTATGATTACGACTGTGGATTGTTCTAAGATAATCATAACCAGAATTGAAAACACAATTATCTTCGTCAGAAGTGCATGGATAATTTGTGGTCGTGATACTAATGAATATCCTCGCCCGTAGTATGGATGATTCGGCGATGTGGATTAATTATCGAAATGAAGTCTCAAAGAATGAAATATTAATTCATGGATGTGTCAAAGTCATCTCGCGGCTTACGCAGCATAGATGGACTTGGTATGATTACGACTGTGATTGTTCTCGTGATAATCATAATCAGAATTGAAAACACAATTATCTTCGCCGAGTGTATGGATAATTTGTGGTCGTGATACTAATGAATATCCTCGCCCAGAAAAGTGTGGATGATTCGATGATGTGGATTAATTATCGAAATGAGTCTCAAAGAATGAAATATTAATTCATGGATGCGCTCAAAGTCATCTCGCTTACGCAGTATAGATGGACTTGGTGATGATTACGACTGTGATTGTTCTTAAGATAATCATAATCAGATTGAAAACACGAATATCCTCGCCAAAGAAAGTGCATGGATAATTCGTGGTCGTGATACTATTAAGTCGCTGCCTCAGATTATTGGTTTTACAAATTGTATATCTTTAGCCCAGAAGGCAAAGATGAATTGTTAATGAATATTTCGCGTGATTTCAAAGATGAATTTAATATTTTAAACGATAAAGGTATTCAAGGTATCCTCATCTCTTTATCATATCAGTATCGCACTTCTAATTTCGAGGGCTTAAATTCCATAAGGAGGGGAGATCAGAGACCCCGTATTTTATTAATAAAGATTTAAATTTTGTCAAAATAATTTTTAATATTATGGTGTGAATTTGAGATAATATTATAGTCAGGGGTAGTATTTATAAATTTTGCAAAGTATGCAAGTGGTTATATTATATTCGATTGGCTCTGGGAATATTCTGCTTAGCAGGGAATATTCGTATAACTACCAATCATCAGTGGACCCCACAATGTAATTATCATTTTGATCGAGAAAACGACAAAAATATTTTATCAAAATAACTATGAAGTTTTACCGTGGTGATACCGCTGAACTACTCCTAGAGTAAAAGTACAAAGAATACGCAGGGTCGCATAAGAAGACACCACCCAGATCGATTATCGATGCTTATGCGAGAAGTCACCACTTGATTCCATTATCACGATTAATAATATGAATTATTATAATGATAATGACGCTTTTGTTTTATTCAGATTATTAACGTAATAAAATGTAAACATCTTTTATATAAAATAGAATACTTTATTAAAGTTATTCTATAAATAATATATTATATTTTATTACGATAAGGTCAGATATAGTTTTTTTGCATAAGTTGTTTTGCATATAGATTGCATAAAGGTTTGCATATAGTAAAATGTTTTTATATAAATAGAATATATTATATTTTATTTAAAAGATTTTTCTTTAAATATGGACCGCCGATTAAAGTAAATCAATCTGACCGCTCATGGATTAGTTACTACGCATTCCATTTTCCTATAAATAAGCTCATTCCTTCATTATTTTCTTACTTAATTCATCAAACTCTGTAGAGAGAAATTATAGAGAGAAAGCTATAGAGAAAAAATTATAAAGAAGAAGAGTATTCGCTACTTCACTACTTCTATATTCAGCCTTTTTTACTTAGTAGTGGGTGTTATTCTTCTTCTTCAAGAGAAACTTCATTTCCATTCACTATTATTCTGCTGAATAACTCGTAAAAAAGTGGCATACCCTATACATAACCTCAGATACGCCAGATACCCTATACTTGGTGAAATCCTTATGTTATTCCATCGCTTATTATTCTCGCTGAATAACTCAGATACGCTGGCTTACCCTATACTTGGTGACATTCTTCTATTATTCTCGCTGAACATCCTCGTCTGTGGTGTTTTTACACCCGACCGGTTCCGCTTTTTATTATTCTCGCTGAACATCCTCGCTCTCAGGTTTTTACACCGACCGGTTCCGCTTTTTTATCATTCTCGCTGAATATCCTATCTCGTGTTTTACACCGGATCCGGGTTCCATCTTTATTATTCTCGTTGAACATCCCGCTTGCAGCGAATTTCACCCCGACCGTTCCGTTATTATTATTCTGTTGAATAACTCGCCTATGCCAAGTACCGCATGCACGGTGATTTCTTTTGTTATTCCATTCTTTATTATACCCAAATAAGTTAAAACTTTCGACTTCTATACTCCATGAAATTAGTAGAATATCCTCGATATTTCATGCTTCATCCAAAGATCTTTCATGGAAATATTCTTCCGATCATTCTTGAATTTTACTCTACGTAAACAAAGATTATGTCGATAATTTGACGTTAATAATTCATGGATTAAATAATTTTTGAACTTGTTTTATCAATTATTATGTCATCATCATCATCCTCATGTTATATTATGTTATCTTCGCTTACGCATATAGATGAACTTAGTATGATTATGACCAGTGATCATTCTAAGATAATCACGACTTGATATAAATGATGTGACAAAAGTCCTCAAAGGGTCTTCAGTAATGCAAATGATGGATAGTTTTTGGTATGATTATGACCAGGGGTGATTCTTAAGATAGTCATGACCATCGATAATTTGATGAAAATCCTCGACCGTGGTACAGTGGATGATTAGATGTGGTGGTTTATTTATTGTCGAGTCTCAAATGATAAAAATTGATGAAAACCTTTAAAACCTAAAAGATAGTAGACTTTTATTCTCTACTCGACTTTTTTAATGGATCGCTTATTCCGCCGCAGCTTAAACCGGTTGTTTATCAGTATTTTATCGCTTAACATCGCTCAAGGCTAATGATAATTTATTCTCGCATTATCTTAGTCATAATATTTCATCGGGCTAGTTGAGCTCACCTTTCTTTCACCCGTTTCTCTTCGTGAAATGAGAACATAGCCGGGACGAGCCTGGGAACGTAAGTAATGGTCCGTAGGATAAGATTAGTAGTCCTCACTATTCTCGTGAAATAAAGGTGATAATAGTTGTAATGAGGACTCTTTTCGAGTTTGTATAATATCTAGTAGATAATATTTGTATTCAAACTCATAGCTTTACGTCGTATTGCATACCTACGCTTATATTAGTAAGTCAGTATTTGAATTTATGTACCATGTAGTGGCGACCAAGACGGGTACCAGTGCAACAGATTTAAATAGAAGGGAAAAAACATTTGAATCAATTACATATTGTCAATTCACATATATTGTGTGTATATAATATATATAGAGAGAGACCTGACGAGTGAGAATTGGTGAAACGGTTATGATGTCTATTTGATTGGGATAGAGAATTTCGAGAATGAAGAAGTCGAAGATCTGTCCATAGAAGCTTTGGAAGCTGTTTGAGTATTTGATTTAATAGGAGATTTAACGAACGATTTTGAAGCCAAGAGAAAGAAATAGAACAGATTCAAAATAAAACAGAATAAAAATTAAATATACCTTGGTATTCATCCTTCTTAGAGGCTATCCATAACCCAAAGTTGGATCACAAGGCGAGTCGCCGACGCGGTGATAAAATCCCGTGAAATCGACCCATTTCAAGCCTTGAACCATACCCATAAGGTCACCGAACTTTCCCTCTCTCTACTGCCGGACTATGGAAGCGGCCTCATTGCCAATGAGACATCGCCGGGTCGAGGCGCATGGGGGAGGTGAAGGAGTAGAAGGAAGAAGAAGGGTCGGTGAGGCGTTGGACCAAGTTCATGAACTCGTTTTCGGTGGTGGAAAATTGAAAGGAGCGACAGAAGGGGAACATGTATATAGAAGTGAAATAGGGGTGAGGGTAGTGAAGAAGAGGAAGAGGAAGAGGAAGAATTGGAAAATTTGAAGAGAGGAACAATTTTGTCGATAAGGCTCGATACCAATTTAGCGTGAGTTTTTTCTAATTGAACGAGTTAACTCCTAATTGATTTCAAATTGAGTGAAGTGACTCACCCAATTATGTAATTTAAAGGATCGACAGTGATCCCTTTATATATAAGGTATTGATTTTACATTTTAGCATAAATAAACTTTGGTACATTTTGTAACATATATGTTAATAGAAAATTGTTAAATCCACAATAGAAAATATTATTTCCACAATAAAAGTGTCACTATTGATCCTATTGCGATGGTTTTCACCGTAGCTATACATCTACAACGACACTTTTATTGTGAAAATAATAAAAAGTGTTGTGGGTTTAACAATTTCCATGTTAATAATATGAAGTAATACGGATTTATAACAAAACTTTCATAACTTATTTATATTTTATTATTAATAATTAATTACATAGGAGTATTACTTATTCCACTTAATATTAATATTGATATTATTCAGATATAAATACAATATAATAAAATTACCAACCACATGATTCTATAATTAAATCAACAAATAATTAATAATTAAATATTATATCCAACAAAATAGCTACAAAAAATATAATAAAAATACCAACAATATAATAATTTTATAATAAGGTCCGTACTTCACAAAAAGCACGAAATATACATATGCTAAAACTCCTTTATATTTCTAAGTTTATATTTGATTTTGAAAGTTTGTAGACCATGATGTGATAAAAATATGTATCTGCAAGTGTATATTGTTAAATTAAAAAATTGACAAATGCAAATTGAACCCACGGAGACTAAATTAATTTTAATGTCTCCTCAATATCTATTTTAGGCGAATTAGAAATAAATATTGAGAATTGTTTAACTATAATTAAACTAACTAATACTACAAGAAAATGCTCTAACAGCGACCAAAACTACCAGTGACCGCACTTACGGTCGCAGATTGGATTATTAGCGACCGATAGTAGCGACCGTCCTTGAATTTGGTCGCTAGATTATGTTAGCGACCGAACCCGGTCGCTAATTGGTCACAGTTTCAATTTTACCTCCAAAAAAATTGGCAGGAAATGTTGGCGTGCTAGTTGTTTGCGACCACTCACCCAAGGCCCCTGCTAATCCAGATGATCGGATTCTTATTCAGATTCGTCCTCCTCCGAATAGCACGTACGTCCCGTAACATTTATTTATAAGCATTTTAGATTCCATTTATACAAGATATATAGAACTTAGTGTTAGGTTTGTAATATTCATAACGCAATCAAAATTGCATAAAAAGTGCGGAAGTGTGGAAAAATCAGAGTTTAAAAATTTACAAACCATATACCCGGATCATCCTTTATGCATAATTATTAATTAAACGAAAAGATAAAGAATAAATCATACCCTTGAAGATCGAGCTTCCCTCGTGTACAAGTTCACCTCCAAATTCTTTCGCTCAATCTTGAATCCACCGGGTTTGGTTCCTTCCTTTGATCAACGTTAGCCACCCAAATGTTTGGCCTCTAGAGGTGATCCACCAAGGAAGAATAAAATTCAAGAAGATGGGTGTTTATGGCTCAAACCCTAGTTTTTCCTATCTCTATAGAAAAAGGGTACTCTCCAACAAATTGGAAATTATTACGTTGTAAAAGTCAACAACCCATACACCCATAATAAGACTCCTCTTATTTATAGATGTGGGCAACCCATCTTAACAATTAAGGAATTGGGTTTTATTTAATTAATTAAATTCTTTTAATTAATTAAGCTCCCTAATCTTATTAGGGATAATTAATTAAACTCCTTTAATTAATTTTCCTTCCTAATCCAATTAGGAATAAATGAGAGTACTTATATTAAATTAATTCCTAAACTCTTTTAGAAATTAAAATAATAATAATTGTAATAATATTAATAAGACTCTCTTATTAATTTATATTTAATATTTCTAAAATATTAAATATCAAGCTATTTAATTTATTCTATCACCATAGATTAAATTAAATATACTTAACATATTATTACGATTATGCCATTAACTTCTTAAATAATTATTCTTCCTTTTATGGTGTGACCCTTTAGGTTCTCCATATTAAACCTATTGTTAGAATAAATCAATTAGAACAATTCTAATCTTATTTAAATAAATAAATTAAATAATTAATCTATTTAAATAAATAATATTTATTCTACAATAGGATAAGCCTCCCCAGCGATCAACGACTTTCCGTATAATATAGATTTCAACATTAATCATAAAAGAACCTTTGAGTAAATAGTTACCGTACAATTCAATCCTTCCACCATACAATGTCCCAATTAAATATAAGACATGGAATTACTCACAAGTCTTATTTTATTTAATTATATGTATTTCGACTCTTAAATGCACAACTCAAATAATGCAAATTAGAAACTCCTTTCTAATTTCATTCTCGCTTATCGCCAAGGACTACCGGGTTGTCATTTATCGAATCACATAGGACATTTCTCTTCTTTATTAGAAGTGGTAGATTCTTTATCGATCATACATTATCTCCATGTACAACTTATTATACCCAAGCATACCCTTTGATATACCCTAAGGGTCTTAAGGAATAAGTCAAAGTATAACTCATCATACACAAGATACTATGATGATCTCAAGTCCAAGGATCACTTGTACTACTATCACTACAGAAATTCCTATCGACAGCAAATAAAACTCCATTAGGTATTCCTTAGCGAGCCAATGCTCAAAGAACTTATTCTCTAATAAGCACCTACATACTTGCTTTAGTGTTCCACACAAAAATGATCATGAGATCAATCATCCTCATCTAATGAGCAAAGAACGTATGTACCAATCTATCCTGGATTCACTAATCCCCAATTTAGTAATCCAATGATTGGGAACTATTTTAGTTTTAAGCTTTCTAAGAATTTAGATCTCATTAGAATGATCATCATCATTATTCTAAAAGCATTGCTTAAAACTATGGGTTTATCACATATTATAAAACAAAGATCATGTAGATAATTAAAAGCCTTTAATAAATTAATACTTTTTATTAATAAATGAATAAGATTGTTACAAAGTATATGCTTTATCATCAAACATGATCGGCTTGTGTGCATACTACTTTCAATCTCCCACTTGCACTAAAGCCAATCGTCATGGTAACTCATACTCTTCTTCTCTAAGTGAAGTGATTATCCTGCCGTTGGATAAGCTTTAGTTAATGGATATGTAATGTTGTTTATGAGAGTCCACTATCTCTATAGTGATTTCCCATCTTTCAATGATTCTTATAATCAAATGAAAGTGCCACAACACATGTTTAGATCCAAGATGAGACTTAGAACTATTCCTAGTTCTCAGAATGAACTTTTAATCCAAACAATCAACTTGCATGACTTCATTTATAGCTATATACTTTGTCTTTATCACTAAACCAAAGAACTCTTTCATTGTTTGGAACCTTTCCAATTCATCGCACTAATCGCTCAAGATAACGCTTTACCTTAAAGTGGATTTTCATCATCTTGGTCCGTCTCGAAAAACTTGAGTCTGTTAAGCCCTCTAGTTTTAATTTAGACCCACCATGAATATGATCACATCCTTAGTGCCAAGTTAAGCACTTTAAGATGTTTTTCATCGACTCATAGTGAACTTCTCCGAATATGATCGATCAACATCAGTCTCAGATATTTCATTGCATACATGATTGTCACTCATGCGATCTCTCTTCTTTGGAGTCTATGGGGACTATTAAGAGAGATACACTCCATGGCTCATCAACATGAGACATCTCTTGGAGTTTGCCATGCTAAACAACTTTAGCATCAAATGAATATACGCCTCGGGTTAAGTCGAGCATCCTCTTAAATCTATCTATATAGATTTATATCCCCAATTAAGATACTCTTCCAAATCATTCATGGAGGAATGTTTAGACAACTTTATCTTTACTGATTGTAGCATTAGTTTGTCATTCCTCATCCGTAGTATATCAACATATAATATTAGGAATGTCACGACGCTCCCACTGTCCCTTTTGTACACACTAGAAGTCTTACCTCATCGAATGTAACTCGATCATCATCATCTTCTATGATGTGTACCTCATCATCATCATCCATGATGAATCCATACCTCCTAGGTATCTTCTTGCACTATTCCGCATTTACGATTCTTTGCCAGGTACAATATGTCTATCTATAGGTTCCTCTTATATTCGACTTATAGTGTTTTGTGGTTCTTGAACTCTTCAAGATCTATTATCCTCCCACTAGCCCCTTTAATGATAAACACCTTTATCTTAGAATGCACCCGTGTTTCGCAACAAACACCTTTTGCTAAGTAGAATTATAGAACATATACCCTAAACTTACTTTAGGATGTCCCACAAATTGTACTTGTCAAATCTTGTCCCAAGCTTATCCTTTGAAACCTTTTCACATAAGTTGGACAACCCCTTATCTTAACATACTTAAGATTAGGAATCCTCCCGTCCCATAACTTTTATGGAGTCTTAAATGGATTTTGAGGTTACCTTTTTTGTAGATATGCAGCCATTTCTAGGACATGACCCTAGAAGATACTGGAATGTCGGTAAAATCATTATGGACCGCACCATGTCCAACAAGGTACGATTTTTCATTCAGATACATCAATATATTATTGCGTATCAGGATGTGTCCATTATGAGAAAACCATTTGAGATGATCTAGAAACTTATTGCACAAGTATTTATTCCTTGATCTAATCAAAGAATCATAATACTTTGCCAATTTGTTTCATTTCTGAATTCTTTGAACCTTTCAAATAATTCACAATTGTATTTTAGCAAATACACACATTCAACTCTTTGAATGATCATCTCCTTTTCTTATACTAATTTGTTCAATATGCAAAATTATTTTTCATGTAAGTCAAGTATACAAAATTTATTAAGTAATATTCCAGATTCTATACAAAACATTATTATTATAAATAACAACAATTGTTCTTAATTATAATACCAAAAATTTTATCATTCAACAATAAAATGGAAATAATGTTTCTAACAAGTAATCGGAATACAATAACAACTTATCGACTTAATAGATTTGCTTCAGTAGGCATTGCTAAACTATAAGTTCCTATGGTTAATGCAGCAACCTTTGCTTCATTTCCCACACATAGAATTACTTATCCTTTGTTTAGCTTTCTACTTCTGCTTGGTCCCTTCATAAATCTATATTTATGATAACCAAAGTCGGTATCCAATACCCAAGTAGAACCTTGACTTAAAGAAAAATTTATTTAAATCATGAACAAAATTGTATTTATAACCGAAACTTCACTAAGCTTCTTTGGTTAGCCTCTGCAAGACGCTTCTCGCAGCTTTCTTTTCAAAGGTCCAGCTTATTGCAAAGGGAAGCAAACTCCTTTGCCATCTATATCAGTTTTGTTCGTATTATCCTTTGTTTACGCCTTTCTGTTTACCTTCTTTGAATCATTCTTCTTTTCAGAAGATCCTTTGGCCCTTACCAGTAAGACATGGTCTTTCTTGGTTGGAAAGCGACTCTTAACATTTTTCAACATGTTAAGCAAATCAGCGAGGCTGATATCTAGCTTGTTCATATGAAAAATTCACAACAATTGTGAAAGGAGTCCGGGAGTGAGTGCAAGATCAAATCTTGGCTCAACTCTCCATCCATGACAAAACCAATTGTCCTAATTGATCAATCAAATTGATTATGTTAAGAACTTTTATCTGCATCTTATAGTGCCATTGCCCATTCTAGATCGGAAGAGCTCCTTAGATATCCGATATCTATCGGTCCCACTTTCCTCACCATCAACTACTTGATGTGCGGGAGTATAAGTAGAAGTATCCATAGTTTCAGTCGACGTCAAGCTTGTTACTCATGGATACGAGCATGATGCATCGAGCTAATCAGTGCATCATCTTGCCACTTTCTAAAAGTAGCAATCTCTTCCTCGAGAGGCATTGTCTGCAACCACCATGCGCAGGATAAAGCGTGATAAGGATATAAGATAGCTTTTTCAACTATGAGAACTATTCTCAAATTCCTTAACCAATCCGCTTAATTAGGTCCTAAGTTAATTTAGCATCTAATATGCTACGCAAAGGATAGTAATTTTAGACATTGTAAAATTTCAGAAATGAATTTGTAATTAACAATATTTTAACATACATTCTATTATTAATTACCAAAATAAATTAGGTCTTGTTTTAAATTGGTATCTCCCACTATTTTCTTCAAACTATATTACCTCACTTATATAGTTCTAAGAAAATCTAATTAAAGATTTGCTAGTGAGAATAAGGATCCCATTTCAAATGTATATAGCCTTGTGGTGACACAACAAACTCATATTAAATATTTAATACTCTATTAATTTTATCATGCTAGAAGGCGACGTTCGATATTCCAAATATCTTTGAACGCTTTTAGGACTTAATATAAAAAATTGAGGGGTTTGTTATTAATTTGTCTCATCTTGTTTAAGCGCATTTACATATATATATAAAATACGCGTATATTAATAAACATGCTAAGCATGTTTGCATAATATATAATATATATATATATATAGTATAGCATGCACATATAGAATACTATATTCTACCCGGATTGATTATGGACTTTTATTCTAGTTTGGTTCACTAGAGCCACCAAGTGAACCAAAAGGTCAAACCCTTGGGTCAGTAAGAAATAATATTTAAATATAACTATTACATTTAAACCCTGGGCTCCATTACAAACGGGTCTTCAAGCGCTCTTGCTCTTTGATCTCCAATTCTTCAAAATTAATTCTAACTATTCCTATTACAAAACTATTTAAAATAAATAGAAACCTCGATCGTGATCGAGGGAAGTACATAGGAGGAGATAGAATTTACATTAAGAAAAAATTAGAGAAGACGATGTACGCAGACCCCATTTAATAAAACCCATACATTCATGCATCCAACTAAAATAAAATCCAATCGCATTTATTCAATAGTCCATAATCAATCCCATTTATTATCATACACATCATCATACGCATCAATAAATAACATTCATCTCATGAATAATAAACATTTAATATATATATTGATATCATTTAATGGGCAACATTTAGTTAGTATAAAATCTAAATTTTGAATCAAAATAAACTCCTTTATTTTAATCCAAATTTAAATCAAAATAAAACTATTTTATTTTAATTTATCCAATTTTGAATAAAATAAACTATTTTATTTTAATCAAAATTTTAATCAAAATAAACTCCTTTATTTTAATTAATTATGGAATCCAATTCCAAATATATAAAAATCTCTAATTAAAATAAACTCTTTTATTTTAATTAATTATGGAATCCAATTCCATGTAAAAAAAAATATTAAAGGAAACACGGATTATATTTCCTATTCACAAATAAACTCTTTTATTTTGAATAATATGAAATCCTATTTCATATCTAAATAAACTCCTTTATTTAAGGAAATTAGGATTCTCTTTCCTATTCACAAATAAGCTCTTTTATTTTGAATAATATGAAATCTTATTTCATATTTAAATAAACTCCTTTATTTAAGGAAATTAGGATTCTCTTTCCTATTCACAAATAAACTCTTTTATTTTGAATAATATGAAATCCTATTTCATATCTAAATAAACTCCTTTATTTAAGGAAAGATCAATTTCAACTCCAATTAGTTATCATGGAATCCAATTCCAACTCTAATTAGTTAGCATGAAATTCTAATTTTAAAATTAAAATAAAACTATTATTTTAAAATTAAAATAAACTTTTTATTTAAAATTAAAATAAACCTTTTATTTTAATTATAAAATTATTGAGAATAATATATATATATATATATATATATATATATTAACCGTATATATAATAATATATATATAACCGTATATATTTTAATATATATAATAAAATCAGTTTGCATGAGTTCAAGATTTCAAGTCCACCAACGGTAATGAACAGGATTTCAAATGAATTACAAGTATTAAGATAAGATACTAAAAAAAAATCTGTTTGTTTTTTTTTTTAAAAAGGTGACGTGAGCAACTTGATATCCCGGCCATTTCTTAAACCGTGACTTCCTTGAATTATCAAAAACCGTGCGGTGCTTCCCAACAAAAAAAAAAAAAAATTCTGCCGATTTTTTTTGAAAAACTGTGCCTCGATTTCCGTGCCAGTTTGCAAGAAAAAAAAAAATCAGATTCCTTAATAATTTTCCAAGTCATTCGGCCGGAAAAAGAAATACAGCTGCCATGAACTGTGCCGTGCTGCTCTTGTTTCCTTTTTTTTTTTTAAATTTTATACAATTAAATTATGCCCAATTAAATTGTTCTAAACACATATCAATATACATATCAAATTAAAACAATTAATAATTCGTGATAAAGTTTTGGCTCGATGCCATCATTGTTTGGTTTGTAATATTCATAACGCAATCAAAATTGAATAAAAAGTGCTAAGTGTGGAAAAATCGTAGTTTTTAAATTTTACAAACCATATATCCGGATCATCATCCTTTATGATAATTATTAATTAAACGAAAAAGATAAAGAATAAATCATACCCTCAAGATCGAAACTTCCTGCACAAGTTCACCTCCAAATCTTTTCGCTCAATCTTGAATCCACCGGGTTTTGGTTCTTCCTTTGATCAACGTTAATGGCCAAATGTTTGGCCTCTGAGGTGATCCACCAAGGAAGAATAAAATTCAAGAAGATGGGTGTTTATGGCTCAAACCCTAGTTTTTCCTATCTCTATAGAAAAAGGGTACTTCCAACAAATTGGAATTATTACGTTGTAAAAAGTCAACAACCCATACACCCATAATAAGACTCTTCTTATTTATAGATGTGGGCAACCCATCTTAACAATTAAGGAATTGGGTTTTATTTAATTAATTAAATTCTTTTAATTAATTAAGCTCCTAATCTTATTAGGGATAATTAATTAAACTCCTTTAATTAATTTTCCTTCCTAATCCAATTAGGAATAAATGAGAGTATTTATATTAAATTAATTCCTAAACTCTTTTAGAAATTAAAATAATAATAATTGTAATAATATTAATAAGACTCTCTTATTAATTTATATTTAATATTTCTAAAATATTAAATATTAAGCTATTTAATTTATTCTATCACCATAGATTAAATTAAATATACTTAACATATTATTACGATTATGCCATTAACTTCTTAAATAATTATTCTTCCTTTTATGGTGTGACCCTTTAGGTTCTCCATATTAAACCTAATTGTGAATAAATCAATTAGAATAATTCTAATCTTATTTAAATATATAAATTAAATAATTAATCTATTTAAATAAATAATATTTATTCTACAATAGGGATAAGCTTCTCCTAGCGATCAACGACTTTCCGTATAATATAGATTTCAACATTAATCATAAAAGAACCTTTGAGTAAATAGTTACCGCATAATTCAATCCTTCCACCATACAATGTCCCAATTAAATATAAGACATGGAATTACTTTGTCAAGTCTTATTTTATTTAATTATATGTATTTCGACTCTTAAATGCACAACTCAAATAATGCAAATTAGAAACTCCTTTCTAATTTCATTCTCGCCAACCAAGGACTACTGGGTTGTCATTTATCGAATCACATAGGACATTTCTCTTCTTTTATTAAGTGGTAGATTCTTTATCGATCATACATTATCTCCATGTACAACTTATTATACCCAAGCATACCCTTTGATATACCCTAAGGGTCTTAAGGAATAAGTCAAAGTATAACTCATCATACACAAGATACTATGATGATCTCAAGTCCAAGGATCACTTGTACTTACTATCACTACAGAATTCCTATTGACAGTGCAAATAAAACTCCATTAGGTATTCCTTAGCGAGCCACGCTCAAAGAACTTATTCTCTAATAAGCACCTACATACTTGCTTTAGTGTCTCACACAAAATGATCATGAGATCAATCATCCTCATCTAATGAGCAAGAAAGAACGTATGTACCAATCTATCCGATTCACTAATCCCCAATTTAGTAATCCAATGATTGGGAACTATTTTAGTTTTAAGCTTTCTAAGAATTTAGATCTCATTAGAATGATCATCATCATTATTCTAAAAGCATTGCTTAAAACTATGGGTTTATCACATATTATAAAAAGCAAAGATCATGTAGATAATTAAAAGCCTTTAATAAATTAATACTTTTTATTAATAAATGAATAAGATTGTTACAAAGTATATGCTTTATCATCAAACATGATTGGCTTGTGTGCATACTACTTTCACTTAGATGTAAATTGCTTTAATATATCTATTTATCGTTGATTTAAATTGTTGTATATTATAGTGATTTTTCAAATAATAAGATCGTCAAGTGCATATCACAGCTGTGTTTACAGAATTGGCCTACACCTGTGATTACGTGGGCGAGCATACCTATCGCCCACAAGGATGCTGTTTGGGCTGAATTTCAGGTATGTTTTTTTTAATTATAACAGTTTCGATAATATTATAATGATAATTTTTTAGTAATGTTATTATAGTTGTTTTATTTGCAGAAAAGGTATAGATGGGAGGACACACATGCTTCAGTGATACAGACATTATTTTCGCAGAAGTACGCGATCCACACCAAAAATAATTTGAACAAAGAACGACAAAAAGCCCTTCACAATGCATCAATCGACCATCCAGGCCAAGAAGAGGATTACATGCACGAGCATAGCCCCTGGTGGTGCACCTAGTCCATATGGGCTGAGATGTGTGCCCAATGGAGAGTTGAGAGCTGGGTGAAAAGACAAAAGACCCGCCACCACTAATGGATCCTCTCTAAAATTCCGATGGCGAAAAAGGCTAAAGGAATATACACTGCGGCGCGATATTTCACGATTCAAACAGATATCACTTTGCCAGGTAATGATTTACAAGTTTTAATATGTTTACAATCATGAATTATAGAATATATATCACATTTTTACTTAGTAATATTGGTCTATTTTTTGTATAGGAGTCTTAGTCTCAACGTCAGCCTATCCATTGACTGGATGTGTATGTGGCCACCCATGATAGTCTGCCTGATGCTATCCAGATAACGGTAATAAGTTTTAACAACTTGATCTTTTTTATCAATGCTTACAAAATTTATTATTAACTATTTAATTGTTAACATGATGACAAAATACTTATAAGTGTTTATTGAATGAGCGCTATCTTGAAGGCACTCCACGTCTGTAAATTGATCAAGAGTTGTGGATGATGGCGTCTGTTGTGAAGAAGAATTATATTAAAGGTCAAGGACAACGACGACGCCTTTATCCTTCATGGCTCGAGTCAGCTCTCTTACCCGGTCTTCACACACCATCGAGTCATCCAAATTGCTCATACTCCTGGCGACCGTGTGAGAGCTATATGTCGAGATCGTGATCTTCTCAAGACATCAAGCGGAATCGCGACAAAGAAGCAGCAGAATACACAAGATGGGGATGGCGACGAGGTAATCAATTTGTTGTATATTGTCGTAATATATACCAGTATCAACATAGTTACTATATTTCGAACTTGTTTTATTATTTTGTTAATTACAGGGTGATCAAGGAGAAGCTACTCAAGACAATGATGCTTGACGACCGATTTAGTGTTGTTTTGTAGTTATTTAATAAGTTTTTACTTGTATATTTATTCTTTGGATGTCTGTTTGTTACTTAAACATTAGATTTGTGGTTATTTATTTAATTCATATTAGTTTTTAAAGGTTTATATAGTTTATATACTAGTTTGGTGTATGTGTCGGAGGACGATGGATGTTTATATTATTATGCACATTGTTTATATTATTATGGGGTAAAATGCAAACTAGACCACTGAACTTTAAGGGTTTTTGGGTATTGAGCCATTTTCTTTTGGTCAACGCAAATTGAGCCCCTTTCTATTAAAAAATTTGGACTTTGAGCTCAGTAGCATACATGTAATTGACTGACCACGTGCGATGGCGCCTACGACAAATCTTTACACGTGGACATGCTGACATGGCAAATATTGAATTTAATTCCAAAACATATGTTTGAGACCTCTAGATTAGAATTTGAACCAAATGACCAACTGAGCAAACAAGATTAGTTGTTATAAATTTGTAAGGATTAATATTTATAACTGAACAAATTATTTTCCCCAATAATAATAATAATAATAATAATAATAATAATAATAATAATAATAATAATAATAATAATAATAAAAAAAAATAAAAAAAAATAAAAAAAATAATAATAAAAAAAAATAATAATAATAATAATAATAATAATAATAATAATAATAATAATAATAATAATAATAATAATAATAATAATAATAATAATAACAGCAACATCAATACTAATAATAGTGAAAAATTATGTCAGCTTTGAGGAGATCGGCCCTGAACAATCCCAACTAATTACGTTTCTTAATCAAGTAATGCCTGATCATGCATGATATTACTACAATATTGCTCCACCGCCTTGTTAATCTAATTATTAACTAACATGCTATTATTATCTCTTTTGGAATTCTTTCCCATCTCTAAGATCTTGCTCAAACAATTTCTATTTCTTTAATTATAGCACAGTCTTCATAGATGGAATTAAACACATTGAAAGAAGCTTCATGCTAGTTCATGATTATGTTCCATGTGAGTGGTTTTTCATGAAGACCCACCCCACCCCCACTTCACTTATGTATTGCATGAGAGAGATTAATTAATTTCAAACAACGTACGTGGTCCTCTTTGAATTATTTTGAGTTTCTTTGCAATATCCTCGCCGTATTAATAATGATAATAATAATAATAATATTATTATTATTATTATTATTATTATTATTATTATTATTATTATTATTATTATCATCATCATCATCATCATCATCATCATTATTATTATCATTATTATTATCATTGTTATTATTATTATTATCATTGTTATTGGGGATAATTTGTTCAGTTATAAATATTAATCCTTACAAAATTATAACAACTAATCTTTTTTGCTTAGTTGGTCATTGGGTTCAAATTCTAAGCTAGAGTTCTTGAGTTCAACTCTAGGTAACAGACATGAGTTTTGGAATTATATTAAATATTTGCCATGTCAGCATGTCCACGTGTAAAATAAAATAAAAAAAATTAAAAATGCTGACGTCATATTTGCCAGGTAGGCGCCTCGTACGCAGGTATGCATTTTACCCTATTGTTATGTATGTGTGTTGGGATAAAGCAGGTACAAAACAGTTACATTTTTTTGAGAATTTTGCAAAATAACAAAAATCTGGTTTCAGTATTTTAAAATCAGCGACCGCATGCGGTCACTAATAGTTATTAGCGACTGTTAAACATTTGAGGGTATCAGCGATCGCACGCGGTCGCTGATTACAGTCACTGCCACGTAGCTCATGTCAGACTTTGCCCTGAACCATGCTGACTCAGCTTAGCGATCGAAATGACGAATTCGGTCGCTAATATCGATAATGATACATCGATTAGCTAATAGTGGCCATCACGTGTATTCCAAATGACCAAATTTTATCTGACGCCTATCGGTGATCGCAGAGGTCGTCGTTGATAATGATCTCAACTGTCGTCATGCGATCACGATAAAAGGTCACAGATAGGCCATTTTCTTGTAGTGTAATAATAAGGACGCAATATAGGAAATCTAATCTATTAAGCAATAAACATAACAAATATATAATTCAATCTTTTTTATTTTTATAACTTAACTATGATTTTGATCTCCATTCCCTTTAATTTAGTAATTTTACGATTAACGTGGGCAAGCATAGACTATAAAAATTTAAAGATTAACTATAATCCATCAAAACTTTTTCGACCAAGCATGAATTATGAAAAACTCATATCTTAATAATAATCTATCAAAACATCTTAATTAATTTAAATCACATAAGAACTATAAAACATAAAGAGTAAAATACAGTGACACCCCCTCTAGATAATCGTAATATCACTCACCTTCCCTCTAGTTTTTTAATTTACAGTTAGTACCCCTGTAAGTTTTTAGGGTTGACTAAATAGATAAAATTATATATTTACCCTTGTTTGTTATCAAATTTTAATTCTTGAATAATATATATATATATATATATATATATATATATATATATATATATATATATTTTTTAATACCATACATTTTAATTATAGTTTTATTTGTAATTAAGATTATCTCATTTAAATAATTTAATTTAATTAACACATATTTTGGATAAGTGATACAAATATTGAGAATTTTAAATTAAATTATTAATGAAGGTTTTGTAATTAAAGTGATTGAGTATGTTGATAGTTTAGTTTTTTGGTGTTTAACAACAAAATTTATTATTTGAATTCTTAGTTTCATATTATGATTTTCATATGTTAAATTTTCTTGATTATATGTTAAAATTTGGGATGTTCATGATTTTAATTACATTTTTAGTATTCGGTTAGTGTTGTTTTTGTTTACAATATTGAATAAAAGAAAAAATATAATAATTTTACTATTACCTCTATCTTATTAAAAGAATTTTTTTATGTGTATTTTTATTTTTTGAGTAATAAAATTTGTCATTTTATTGTAAATAATTATTCTCAAGTGTGACTTATGTCTAGTTTAATATTTGAGAAAAATAATTAATATAATTTTAATACTTTTTATATGAATAATAAGATTAGTTATACAATAATAAGTTTATTTTACGTAGATTTTAATATTTAGAAAAATAATTAAATGACTTTTATGCTTTTTAAAATTTTTAAGTTTACTTTTATGCTTATTAAAATTTTACTTTTTAATTACAAAAAATATAATTAAATGTATATTACGTAAATTTTAATCTTTAAGAAATTTAATTAGCAAAAAGTGTATGACTTTATTTTTTGATAAAATAAATATTTATTATTTATTGATATTTATGTTACTTTTTGCACAAATTCACAATTTAATTAATTAGATCAAGTTAAGTAAAAATTATAGCATACAAATTAATTTATATTTAGTGGATATATTAAACATTATAACTTAAAGGGTATATTAGACATTATATTAAAAATATTTTTGAATATTAGTTGGTCAACTGTACTAGGGGTAGTGAATGTCACATATTATAGACTACAGGGGTACTGACTATTACTTAAAGAACTAAAGGGGTAATGAGTATTATAATGGTTATCTACAGGGGTGGTCAATGTATTTTACTCAAACATAAAAGCAGAAATAAACATCTCATTATTTTTAGGAGGTCTAGAAAATTGAAAATAGTTAAAATTTTTATCACAATTATGCTTAAATTTTACCTCAAGAAAACTTTCACTAACATGTTCAAAAGATGGACGAATTGGTTCAAATACATGTTCTAGTTTAGTTGACTTATTTGTAGTGGATCTCAACAGCTCATTTTGGTCAAGATGATTTAAGAAAAAATCAATTGGATCTTTTTTAATCAAGAGTCTATTTTCAATTATTTCTTGGGTCATTGACAACCCTTGAATTATGTTTACTTTAATAGGTTGGTCCAAAAAATTACTATGTGGTTTTAGGAATAAGTCTTTCAGGGTATGGACCTTTAAGTTTATAGATTTTTTCAACTGACTCATTAAATGTGACATGATAAATCAACTCAGAATTGTTTAACTCCTCGAATTGGTTTGACTAAGTGTGTAGAATTAAATTCATAATTTTTATTTTTCTCATTATTTTCACAACCATTAGGATTTTCAAAATTAACCTCGGAATCACTAGAAAATTCACCACATCTTGTTTATTTACTATAGTGGGCTAATCAACTCATTTGAATTTCTAGATGAGATATAGCTTGATTTATGTTTTGCATGAAAGCTTCCATAGATTTCATTAAGGTGTTGAATCTTTACTTTTCTTCATTTGAAATTCTTGTGGATATTGAGGTTCTGGATCCGAATATAGATATGAATATGAACTTAGATAAGGATTTTCGTAAGTTGAAAAAAAATTGATTTACTTGGTGTGCTTTAAATATTTCATAGGATTCTTGATTCTAAGTGTGGGTAAGGAAATCGAGCCTTGCTAGTTAGGGTTTCGTGTTGGCTGAGGAGGAGAGAAATTCACGAAGAGCACGAAATTGATTGATTGATTGAAGAGGGGAGAACGACAGGTGGACGATTACTCCAATAACGCGTGGCAGAACTCCTAGAATTCGAAAACCTTATTAGGGTAATTGGGATTCTAAGAGCCTTCTTCTTGAGTCCTTCCACTCCTAGAATCCAGAAACCTTATTAGGGTTATTGGAATTCAAAGAGTCTTCCTGAGTGTTGAGAGAGAATGTCCTGGTCCTTTGATCTTCCAAGAGTCCAAGTCCTGAGTCTGAAGAGAGGTCCAAACCCTTTTAGTGCTTTTAGGTGGAATATCCAAGCCTTAAGTCACCAAAAGAGTCCTCCCCCTTCCTAGAATGGAAGAGGTATTTATAAAATTTCCTGGAATTAAGTAGTCACATATTTTCAGGGAAATTCCAGAAATACCCTTTAGTCATTAGAATAATGCCCATATTGCCCTGTCCTTTTAGCCACCAATTCAATCCCTCAATCAATTCCCAAAACGAGCCGCCTCCACTAGCCTTCTGCCTTGGGACACATGGAGGCTTCTCCTAGGTCTAGCACATTTATTTTTGACTTTTCTGTCTTCATTCCATTAGGTTATGCGAACCCTAATTTGCATATTTAATGAGGTCATAGAACCCTAATTGCCCATTTAATTCAATTAGGTCATGTGAACCCTAATTTTACACTTGGGCCCACATTTGCCCCCTGTGCAGGAGTCGTATTCCCAAATAGACTATCGCACAAGAATACTTCAAGCCTTTGAACGACTTTGCGGGACTTCACTTTACAAGTCTCAAAGATAGTGGTCCTAGTAGAGGGAACCCCTAGGGAGCTAAACCCTTAGGGTTAAACCCTAGAAAGGCAAAACAAGCAGGGCTCTACCTTGGACATATTAGTAAATCCTCCAAAAATATTTCAATAAGTTGCCCATATTTTTTTAAGGGATGAAGGAAAAAGCCCTTAGGTGGTCAAGCCTATATATATATATATATATATATATATATATATATATATATATAATTTCAAGGATGAAGAGAACAACGCCTAGGTGGTCAAGCCTATACGGCCGAAACAGTGCCCTAGTGGCCAAGCCTTCATACGGTTGAACCCTATAGATTTTTTTTTAAAGGGATGAAGGAACAACCCCTGGTGGATTTAAGCTTATATATATATATATATATATATATATATATATATATATATATATATATATATATATATATATATATATATATATATATATATTCAAGGATGAAGAGAACAACCCCTAGGTGGCCGAAGCCTACATGGCCGAACAGGCCCTAGGTGGCCGAAGCCTACATGGCTGAATTCTTTGCCAATCTCAGACTTTCCTCTTTGCCATGGTTAGCACTTCAAGTACAAATACCTCATTTCCCTGCTCTTTAGATCCCTTATGCCGAATTCTTTTTTCATGCAGGCCCTCCCCATTGAACATTCTGCAGACTTGGGAACAATCAAGGAGGCCCCGTTTCTTAATGATTGGGGAAGGGCTCACCTCCTTTGGTCTTTTTGACGTCTTTTGGAAGAAAGTCCAGACTTATGACCATACAACTTTTCCTCCACCATAGAAGGAAGACTTGTTTCTATATGCAACGGCTTGTGGAGGTTGGGATGACTTTTTGTTTGATTCATCTAACCACCTTCAAGAATAGCAACATTGGATCGACGAGCTACATGGGAATGCTGATTATATGGATAACTGACATTCTTCTTTCATCCAGCTATGTAGGAACATTCGTATCCAATAGGACCATGGTGTTCTCTATATGCACATTCATCACTACTTGGGGTGAATGCACCTTTACTTTGGAGGATGTCTATGCCATCTATCAGTAAGCATTTGCCCCCTGCGCGTGAGTCACGCCTTTGGTGAGATGATCGCGCAAAATATTGTAAGTGTTGAAGTCTTGATTCCAGTGTCTGAACACTTCGCGGGGCTTGATGTTTTGCAAACCCTAGAAGGGCGAGCCTTAGAGGAGCTCTCCTGGGATATTTTGAAAATCTTCAATCTAATCTTTCTTAACCTCTCTTGAAATTTATCTTTTCTTTAGAATCAAGAAGTCATTGAAAATCAAGAAGTCCGTGAAGGCTTGATAGCCTCTAAGGTCTAATAGCATCAAAGGTCTGATAGCCTCGAAGGCCTAATAGTCCCGAAGACCTGATAGCCTCAAAGGCCTGATAGCCACGAAGACCAAGCTTTAGGTATTCCTCTCTTCAATTTTGACAGGTCATGGCCTTTAGATCATGAAATTTTATAGTTTTTTCCATTTCCTGTATCAGAAAATTCATGTACATATATTTCATGCAAACTAACACTTGAATCTATACTTTTTTTTAATAAATCAGAAGAAATAGTCAAGTATAAGTCAAAGTTTGACAAATTTATTGATAATCAAATTGCTTTTAACGAAAAGCATAACGTTTTATATAAATCTTGCTTTTGTCGAAGAAAGCATAACATTCACCACTATTAGAGATAAAGTGCAACTTTCTTGCTTTTGTCGAATAAAGCATAACGTTCGCCACTTTTAAAGATAAAGTGTAACTTTTGTGGTTGAGGGCTTATAATCAGGTGCCTCAATCACCCTTCACTTTTGATGATAAAGTGTAACACTCGGGTGCCTCGTCACTTGGGTCGTCCAATTTCTTGGCAACTGCGGTCTACAAGGACTTAAAATCGGGTGCCTCGTCACTTGGGTCATCCAATTTCTTGGCAAGTGCAGTCTACGAGGACTTGAAATTAGGTGCCTCGTCACTTGGGTTGTCCAATTTCTTGGAAAGTGCAGTCTATGAGGACTTCAAATCGGTTGCCTAATCACTTGGGTCGTCCAATTTCTTTCCAAGTGCAGTCTACGAGGACTTGACCACCATTTAGAGTGGACCACCATCTTAGGTGGATTTTTTTTATTTTTTTATTTTTTAATTTGTCAATTCTTGTGCCTCCTCCCTTGGTCATCCAATTACTTGGCAAGGGATATTCCTGAAGACTTAAACCACTATTTTTGGTGGACCACCATCTTGGGTGGATTTTTAATTCATCTATAGTTCAGAGTTCTCTCGATGGTAGAGCCAGTATTTGGGTTCTTGACTTCCGCAACTGCATTATGGGTGATAGCGTTGCACGTTTCTTCTCCTAGTTCAATCTCCTCGGCCGCCAGCTTCTCATGGTATATCCTCCGCACACTATAACAGTCCATAGTGGAATGTCCTGCATATTGGTGGTATACACAGAATTTCGGTCTTCTTTTCATCTCTTCCGTAACAACCAGCCAGGGCCTTGGAGGCTTCACCACTCTGTGCTCAACCCATTGTTTATACAGGCTCCTGAATGCCTTCTCGCTGCATGTGATAGCCTCCGGAACTGGCATTCTGGTATACTTATCCCCATGCTTTTCTCTGCTTGGTTCAAAATTCTCATTTTTCTCCCTCTTGCCCCTTTGTGGTTTTGACTGAGAATCCGCCAAAGCCACAGTTGCTGTCCTCTCACTACCACAAAATAGTAAATAGACAACACTTAAAAGACAACGTTTTTTATAAAAACGTTGTGGTAGTTTTTTTATAACGTTTTTTAAAAAAACGTTGTAGATACATATGCAAAAACGTTATCTATTTAAAAGAGTATTTTTTTGATTTTAACTAGATAACGTTTTTTTTAAAAACGTTGTCTATACGTAAAAACACGGAGCTAAAAATTAAAATTAAAACACGGAGATAAAAACGCGTAACTAAATCAAGCCTAGGTTTGTTTCTTCCTCTGTGTTTTAGAGAGAGTAAGAGTTAGGGAGAGAAGAAGGGATTCCTTCGAAGATCGGCGATGCTTACGAAAGAACAAGGGATTCCTTCGAAGATGCTTATGAGAGATGCCGTACTACCCTATGGAAGGTATGCTTCTCATGAGATCTACCGATCTGAATTTTTTCTCCTCATACATATAAACAAAACATCTATTCATTGTGAAGTGAGCTTTTTTTCCTCATACAAATTCAATACAGTTGCATCTCCCTCAAGTCTTACCTAACTTTATTCACCGGTAGTGGTAGGATTGTTTCTTGTGACCGAAATACTGACAGAGGTGTGAATACCTTCTCTTAGAAAAATTTGATTGTTTCAGAGTTGAATATGCTATTGAGGTTATCAAGGTAATAATATCTACACCTTTGCTATTTGTATGTTGATTGTTATTAAGCTTGATTTAGTTCTTGCTAGATTGGTAGAAATCCTTTTGAAGTGATTTTTTTATGTGGGCTTGACTCTTCATTGAAGTTAAGTTCAACTGCAATTGGATTGAAGACTAAGGAAGGGGTTGTAGAGCTTGGAAGAGGCAAGATCAGTAATGGAGGTTGTGAGACCAATATTATTGGTGATGTCATATTTATGAATGTCATATTTGTACACTATGGAAAAGGTGAGGTTAATCTTGTTTGTTCATGGCAGCAGTGACTTTCTCCAAAATTGGCTTATCATTTCTTCTTATCTCTAACTTTTTGAAAAAGCATATGTTATGTAGGGTTATTTCTTCACCTGAAGGAGCCAAGTTACTAAGATAACATTCGTCTTACAAATATTAGCATTTCAAATTTCGGCATTCTGCTTTGGTAACAATTCAAGTTCATTCAGGTTCTTGAAAGATCTCGAGTAAAAATCATTAGTTCTTCTAATATTTGAATCAAGACAATATTTTCTGTTAAAATTTGTTAATTTTTTTTTATAACAACTAAGAGAAAACATTAGTTGTTCCAGAAACATTCTAGGGGCTCAAAATTGATAGTAATTATTAGTAAGCAGCAAAATATCAAAGTTTTGTAGAATTGTAAAACTATGCTTGTATGAGAGTTTGTGGAAATGGAATATACTAACATATTTCAAATGAATATCTTTTTCTGTGCAGGTGGCAAAAACTTCTGATAAACAGACTTGTAGGTTATGTGTGACGCCCATAAAATAAGTACACATCACCTATTTTGGGTCGCCACTTACATGGTACATAATACAAATACAAACTAACTTATAACAAATATCAAGTTTAACTGCAGCGGAACAAGCAATCCATTAGAAGAGTCAAGTAGAGAATAAAATATATTATCTTCTATGATTTAAAAGTCCATCGTTGATATTTTATTCCTGTAATACTCATCAACAGTTCTTTGTTATACTTAAGACAAATAGAACTTTCAACACTTGTCTTCACCTGAACCACTAAAGATGTTAGTTAAATTCACAATTCATATATATAATAATGTGAATTAATAGTTCTTTCTTGCAACAAAGGCTTAATAAAATGTTTACTCAATATCCTTACCCCAAAGGCTGAAGATATTCAAATGTATTAACAATGATCATACCAATCAGTTGTCTGTCAGTGCACTACGGCCAAAGACATTCAACTGTTAACTAATGGTCATGATCCTGCCAATCACATCATTGAATTATCCATGCACTACGGCCAAGGATATTCGTTAGTATCACTAGTGGTCATGATCATGTCATACATCTGTCCATCTTCGCACTACGGGTCAAAGATATCAAACAATAAATTATCTTTGCACTACAGGCCAAAGATATTCAATAACATATCATCTTTGCACTACAGGCCAAAGATATATCATCTTTGCACTACAGGCCAAAGATATTCAACAACATATCATCTTTGCACTACAGGCCAAAGACACACAACTGTAAAACCAATAACCAACAGTATAATAAATAATGGAATAATAAAAGAATTTCACCACGTATAAGATTGCCGCGATGACGGGTTATTCCAACATAATAATAAAGAATGGAATAATAAAAGAATTTCACCATGTATGCGATACTTCGCATAAACAAGTTATTCCAACATAATAATAAAGAATGGAATAACAATAGCTCTCTTCATGAATATGAAAGAAATAATACTCCTTACTATAATAATAATATCCGTTACGAATATTGAACGAAAATAATATTCCATATGAATATTAAACGAAAATAATATTCCTTACGAATATTAAACGAAGACAATGAATATTGAACGATAATAATATTCATATGAATATGAAAAATAATTTCTCTTCAGAATATGAATAAATAATAATCCTTACCATAAAAGAAACTGGATATAAGAGTAGGGAAGTAGCAGAATACTTTTCTTCTTTCTCTCTATAGTTTTCTTTCTATAGTTTTCTCTCTATAATTTCTCTCTCTAGAGTTTCAGTGAATTCGTAAGAAATAATGAAGGAATGAACTTCTATTTATAGAAGAATGGAATTCATAGTAACTGAGATAATCAAATCCTTCCTAGGAAAGGAAAAGTAATAAAACAAAACTTATATAATCTAATCATTCTTAGGAAAGGAAAAGTAATAAAACAAAACTTATATAATCTAATCCTTCTCAGGAGAGGAAAGGTAATAAAACAAAACTTATATAATCTAATCCTTCTCAGGAAAGGAAAAGTAATAAAACAAAACTTATATAATCTAATCCTTCTCAGGAAAGGAAAGGTAATAAAACAAAACTTATATAATCTAATCCTTCTCAGGAAAAGAAAAGTAATAAAACAAAACTTATATAATCTAATACTTCTCGTGAAAGGAAAAGTAATAAAACAAAACTTATATAATCTAATCCTTAATCTAATCCTTCTTAGGAAAGGAAAAGTAATAAAACAAAACTTATATAATCTAATCCTTCCTAGGAAAGGAAAAGTAATAAAACAAAACTTATATAATATAATCTAATAAAACGAATAACTTTATAAAATTATTACATTTTTATATAAAAAAGGATTTTGTTTTATTACGTTAATAATCTTAATAAAACAAAACTTCATCATCACTTATTTTGAAATAATTTCAAATGTCACCCTTAACTTTAAACTTTTATCAATTTAACTATTCACCAAAATAGAAAAATTGAATACTTTTATTTCATAAAATTCGGGGTCTCACATTATGATACTATTTTGATGAATAGTTTGTTGAATGCTCCTGGTCAAGGTATTATATATTTGACCTATCACGTATTGGTTAATTGTAGAGCGATTTAGATCACATATAAGATTGAACAAAAACTGCAGTCTCTAATCTACTTCTTAATTCTTTCAATAACTCTGCTGGTTGGTAGTAACTTTATATTGTTAATGTTTCTTATTTTAGGATGTGTCAATTTGTTAGTGAACTCCTCTTTTATCAAATGGTATTCTCTAAGAGCAGTTCTTCAAGTACATCAAAATTTTAGATCTGTATTCACAGGTACATATTGACATGATTTAAATGCTACTTTATTTAAAACACAGGTTGTCACTGATATAGTCTTGAATCAGAATAGGCTAGCACTAATAGTTAGCAGTACAAGCTGGTGAGTTCTTACTGAATTAGTTGCTCATTATATATATGTGTTATGTATGAGCTGTGTTTGTAGTACTAATTTCGAGGTGAATATAACCTTTATATTTCTAGTGTTTATTATTTGCTCTATTTTATTCTAGTGATGCATCATACAATTTTGGGATTGCATTTGATCATATATGTATTTGATCATATACCATTGCATTGCATTTGATCATATATGTACATGGTTGCATACTGTGAATTGAGAAATTTATGTCTATGTATTCTAAATTTTGGGATAGTTCTAGTTGCTGTCTTGTCTACATTTGCCTGGAAATATTCAGCACCGGATGTTTATGCTGCACTTTGGTCAACTCAAAATTGTTCCCTGTACCTACCTAGACCAGATCACTTAAGCTTGTTCATCCCTGCCAGATCAAAATCTTTCCTTTACCGCTCTCAGGGTGACTTGCTGCTATCTGCACATCCTCTTTAAGCATCCGTGATAAACAGACTTGATAACTAATATACTTTTCCTGCAGAAACATAACTACAATGCATATGTTCCGGATTTAGTTATTTGCCTTTCCAAAATGATTTTATAAATGCTGCTTTTGTTTTGAATATAACTCAAAAGTATTCATCCATAGTAACAATATATTACAGTGACCGAAGCAATGAATTTTATTGCATCATGCATATCAGGATTACAGCTTGACGTAAAGTATTTTTGCATACAACATATTGATATAAGCTCATACGTTACATTGGCCTAGGCAACTGTGCAATTGAGCACCTGTTGTAAGTTCACACCTTTCCGTCCACCTATAAAGGTTATCTACACCTTTCCGTCCACCTATAAACTTACACAGGTGTGCAATTGCCCTTATAAGGGCAATTTATGGTTTTAAATACATATGAAAAAATGTTATCTATTTATAAGTTTCCATACTCTATTAGAATACTTCTTGAGTCTGCAATCCGTAATTGTGACAACTTTCAAGTGACAAAGAAAGATGTTGAAAAAATTATTGATTGGGAAAATACATCTCCCAAGCTAGTTGAGTTTCCATTCAAGCCTGCCCGTGTTCTCTTGAAAGTGAGTAGTGATCATTAGCCCTTAATCGAGAAGTTATAATCAGTAAGCATGTGTCATCTAAAACTTTTGCTTTGGTGGCAGGATTTTACTGGTGTACCGGCTGTGGTTGACCTTGCAGGTATGCGTGATGCCATGAATAAACTAGGAAGTGATTCTAACAAGATCAATCCTTTGGCAGGTGTTTCTCCTTTTAACAATAGTTTATGTTTGAGTGAGTGATATATTATTGTTGTTTGAACCGTGTGTTAGATTCATAACAATGAATATTTGTCTATTTTATATGTCTTCATTTTTGTGTCCTGAATAAGTGAACAACATTTAGTTATTTGTTACAACTATTAATTAGTTTGACATCTCTCCTTCATACTTAGGATTCTAGCTTTATAGTTTTCTCATACTATTCTATATTGCACTATTGTGGTTGCAGGTTCTTGTAGATCTTGTCATTGATCATTCAATTTAGGTTGATGTTACAAGGTCAGAAAATGCGGTGCAAGCAAATATGGAGCTTGAATTTCAGAGAAACAAAGAAAGATTTGCTTTTTTGAAGTGGGGATCCAATGCATTCCACAACATGCTTGTTGTTCCTCCGGGTTTGACAACATGAAATAGAGGTTCTAAAGTTGATTAAAATAACAGTTTCCTTATTTTCATTGTTTGCAGCCTGGTACTTTCCTTGGTCAGAAAGAAAAGCTAATCAAGTATAGTGACTTTGTCAACAAGGAGCTTATACTGTTTTCAATGGCTGATCTTCAGAGGTCCATTCGGTTGATGGTCTAAAACCAGGCCAAAGAAAGATTCTTTTCTGTTCTTTCAAAAAGAAGTTTACTAAGGAAGCCAAAGTTGCTCAATTCTCTGGTTATGTGGCTGAGCACTCGGCTTACCATCACGGTGAGCAGAGTCTTTCCAATACCATTATTGGCATGGCTCAGGATTTTTTTGGCAGTAATAACATAAACCTTCTTCAACCGAATGGGCAATTCGGCACTCGACACCAGGTGTGACAATTAGAATATTTCAGATCTTAAAAAAATGAACTTTATATCTGAATATCAAATGTATTAACTTCTTATTTACAGGGAGGCAAAGATCATGCGAGTGCTAGGTACATATACACTCAACTTTCTCCGATCACAAGATACCTGTTTCCCACGGATGATGATAGTCTCCTTGACTACTTGAAGGAAGATGGGCAGAAAATAAAGCCTACTTGGTTAGTTTTCTTGTCTTTAGCATATGAAATTTGGCCAAAAATAATATAAAGATGGAACAATTATTATATTTATTACACATTATAGATCTTGGTCAGTAAAATATTGAATAATTTTTGGAAACTATGGAAATCATTCCCAACTTCCACTTCACAGAAAGTTTAAACATCTCTAAGATGATGATCAACGGAGATTCTGTCTTCTTTTGTAGTTGAAGAAGGCTTTCATGATTTTTACAATAATATTTGTTGGAGATCCCACTAGGATACCACTGGGAAACTATCAGGAGGTTAGAATTACTGCAGCTCTCTTGCAAACAGGTTAAAATGTATTTAACCCGTCCACTAAATTGTGTTAAAATTTTGTAAATCATGTGACAAATGTCTCTTTAAGCCTTGCTTTGTTCTGATTGTTTGCTAAGTTGAATTTCTGTAAACCTTTTTTTTTCGTTTATGGCAGGTGACAGAAGAGTGCTTGCAAAGAGGCATTGCTGTCTGTAAAGATGGTGCTCTTTTTTGAAAAATTGGGAGGGGGATTAGGTATTTTATCTTTGCCAATGATGTCATTGATGTACTGGATTAGAATGGGAGTTGTATTTTATGTAAATGGACTATATGACTACTCTTTTCTTTAATCTAACATGCTTGATGGCATATTTTCTTGACAATCTTTTGGATCTGTGTATCAGTGAACATGTTGACAAGTTTGGTTACAGTGTGGTTGATCGTTTTGTTGGGCATGGTGTGGGGACAATATTTCATTCTGAGCCGCTGATATTTCATCATTGTAAGTAACTTCTTTGGTTAATTATTTTGAAATCTGAATTTGGCATGTGCTATCATTTTGTAGCATTACTGCATTAGGAATAGTGAATTTATTATCTATTGTGAAAGAATTTCTGAATATCTGGCTGCACTGAATGAAACTAAACTGTTATTACATTAAGTGGTCAATGACTTGGTATACAGGTTGTACCAATGTTTTCGTATAGGTAATATTGGCCCTATGTATGAGGATTGTTTACCAATGTTATTACAAGTAACAAATGTGATTTGCTATTAATCTAGATGTTAGTGCTTCAAAACTTTTGCAGATTGATGTCAAGTCCTAGAAGTTGATGGGGAAAAAGCTGTTGTTCAGGTGATAATTGTTTGATTGGCAGCCTTGAGTTGGTACCTATAACCCTTCCAGGATACCTGCAATAGAAAGAGCGACCAACAAAATTTGGGAACCTTTTGCAAGTTCAGTCTCATTCTCTTTGAAAGAAATTTAGTTTCACTTGTATTTTTTAATTCATGTTGTTTCATAATCAATGCTTGAGATATTTGAAATTGTAAACGAATGATATTATTGGGATCGATGTATTTTGAATGGTTGATACATTTTGGTTTTAAATTTAAATGAGAATTTAGACCTTTTAGTTATATATCATGGCATTAGCATATTGCAGGTGCATTGGTAATATAGGTGAACCATAATTTTTTTTTATTTATCTACAACATTTTAAAAATGTTGTATAAATTGGTTAAAAACGTTGTCTAATATACTAAACAACAACGTTTTTATCCAAAAAACGTCGTGGAATTATATCTTCTACAACGTTTTTAAGCATCTGCTAATTTTTGGAAGACAAATCTACAACGTTTTTTCTTTAAAAACATTGTGTATTGTGCTTAACTACAACGTTTTAAAAACGTTGTGTAAGGGTGTCAAATAGACAACACCCTTAACCACGACGTTTTTCTGACTGAAACCACAACGTTTTTTCCGCGTTGTCTATTTATAGTTTTGTAGTAGTGTCTTGCCCTTCCATGTAACCTTCGCATGGCTGGTGGGCAATGTCATGATTCCTCCCAAGTCTTTGGCAAAAGATGTGAGGTCGCAAATGAATCACAAGCTTTGGTAATGAGGTGGGGCTTGAAGGCGTCTAAAGCACCATTATTGCATATACTAACCAAGTTCTTTTCTTCAATTGGCTCTGCACACTTCTGTGCTTGGGCCCTAAACGTATTCGTGTAATCTGACAGCTCCTCATTTGGTTTCTGCTTGAATCACATGAGCTCTACGATGGTTACCTGTTTCTACACATAGAAAAATTTCTTTAAAAAAATGTAATTTTAGATCATCCCAATCATGGACTGATTCCTTCTCCAAGTTGTAATACCAATTGAAGGCATTATTTGTCAAAGTCTTGTTGAATTCCCTCATCAACAAATTGTGATTGTTCGTTTCATCATATCCTAACCATGGAGACATCGACTCAACAAACCTGGCAATGTGTTCCCTGACATTTCCTTTCTCCCCATTGTATTTTGGAAATTACAGGGGATGTTCAATATATCCTGTCGGGTAAGGTTGTCTCCGAATATGTGCTGGGTAGGGTGGAGTAAAATCTAAGTCTGAAGGTCGGGATGACTACCTGTGAAGTTGATTGATCACATTGATCATATCATCCTTCATCACGTATTGGCTTGTGGCATGGACTCTTTGTGGTGTTGTGACGTATTGCTGCATTGGCGGTGTATATGGTAAAGAAATTTGTTGATGCACACTTGCATCATGCAAAGCTTGCATTGGTTATGCTTGTTGGCTCGCTCGTTGGACGTGGCTTGGGATGGTTGGTATCTGCACTTGTGAAAATGCGGGGATAGTTGTCGGAATGACGTTTATCTTAGGCTGGCTGACTTCCAGTCTGGGTTGTGGCACGTCACCACTGTTCTGGGGTTCCAAGTGGATGATTGGAATAGATTGATTCTCTGTCAATGGAGGTGCAGTCTGATTCTCCTTATTGTTGTTATCGTTGTTGTTGTCCTCCATTCCTGCTTGTTCTCCCTGTGAATTTTCTGGGAACATGGCCTTGAAAGCAGGAATCTGCATCAACGGCTGGCGGAAATTTCCCATTTCCTCTTACTTCCTCTGTATCTCCAGCATCATAGCCATCATCATCCCTTGTCTTTCCCGTGCTTCCTTCAACACCTTGAACATCTCCAGTTGAACATCATTTGCCCGCTCTCCACTTTCTTCCTCGCTTTGCCTTTCCGCGCCTGTCTCCCTGACATTCGTTAGTTGTTGATCAGCCATGTATGGTGCTGTTGAACATCCTTCCGATGCGTCTTCAAGGATATATTGATCGAGATTTAGATTCACGCATTGGAAAGCTTGACTTGCTTGCCTTGGAACTGGACCCGGTGAAGTAATGCTATTTGTTGGTGAAGCACTTCCTGTTGTTCTCCTACTTCGAGTTGTGGGCATACCCTTCACGAATTTTACACCTCCCCAGCAGAGTCACCAAATAAATGTGGGCAAGGAAATCGCGCCTCGCTAGTTAGGATTTCGTGTTGGCTTAGGAGGAGAGAAATCCACGAAGAGCACGGAATTGATTGATTGATTGATTGAAGAGGGGATAACAACATGTGGGCGATTACTCCAATGACGCGTGGCAGAACTCCTAGAACTCGAAAACCTTATTAGGATTATTGAGATTCTAATAGCCTTCTTCTTGAGTCCTTCCACTCCTAGAATCCAAAAACCTTATTAGGGTTATTGGGATTCAAAGAGTCTTCCTGAGTGTGGAGAGAGAATGTCCAGGTCCTTTGATCTTCGAAGAGTCCAAGTCCTGAGTCTGAAGAGAGGTCCAAACCCTTTTAGTGCTTTTAGGTGGAATATCCAAGCCTTAAGTCACCAAAAGAGTCCTCCCCCTTCCTAGAATGGAAGGGGTATTTATAGAGTTTCCTGGAATTAAGTAGTCACAAGTTAGGCACATTTTTTCAGGGAAATTCTAGAAATACCCTTTAGTCATTAGAATAATGCCCATATTGCCATGTCCTTCTAGCCACCAATCCAATCCCTCAATCAATTCCCAAAAAGAGCCGCCTCCACGAGCCTTCTGCCTTGGGACACATGGAGGCTTCTCCTAGGTCCAGCACATTTATTTTCGACTTTTCTGTCTTCATTCCATTAAGTTATGCGAACTCTAATTTGCACATTTAATGAGGTCGTAGAACCCTAATTGTGCATTTAATTCAATTAGGTCGTGTGGACCTTAATTTTGCACTAGGGCCCACACTAAGTAAAATTATTATTTCAACTATAATAAGAGTTCATCTTTCCACAAATCACAAAACAAATAAACTACTAACCACGAAAGTCACACAAAATAAAAATAATATAAAATAAAATAAAAATCCTAATTACACCTTAAGGTCCATAATATTCGAAATTAATCACACTATTAGTAAGATAAGTGTAAGAATGGTGGGAGTGATCTCTCTGTGGGTAAGGCTAATTGAATAACCACATGTTTTTAGGCGTTTGTCTTTTGAACCACTACTACAAAACAGTAAATAGACAACGCTGAAAAAACGTTGTGGTTTCAGTCAGAAAAACGTCGTGGTTAAGGGTGTTGTCTATTTGACACTCTTACACCATGTTTTTAAAACGTTGTATTTAAGCACAATACACAACGTTTTTAAAGAAAAAACGTTGTAGATTTGTCTTCCAAAAATTAGCAGATGCTTAAAAACGTTGTAGAAGATATGATTCCATTAACGTTTTTGGATAAAACGTTGTTGTTTAGTATATTGATACAACGTTTTTAACTAATTTATACAACATTTTAAAATGTTGTAGATAAATAAAAAAAAAATTATGGATGGTTCACCTATATTACCAATGCACCTGCAATATGTTAATGCCATGATATATAACTAAAAGGTCTAAATTCTCATTTAAATTTAAAACCAAAATGTATCAACCATTCAAAATACATCGATCCCAATAATATCATTCGTTTACAGTTTCAAATATCTCAAGCATTGATTATGAAACAACATGAATTAAAAAATACAAGTGAAACTAAATTTCTTTCAAAGACAATGAGACTGAACTTGCAAAAGGTTCCCAGATTTTGTTGGTTTCTCTTTCTATTGCAGGTATCCTGGAAGGGTTACAGGTACCAACTCAAGGCTGCACAATCAAACAATTATCACCTGAACAACAGCTTTTTCCCCATCAACTTCTAGGACTTGACATCAATCTGCAAAAGTTTTGAAGCACTAACATCTAGATTAATAGCAAATCACATTTGTTACTTGTAATAACATTGGTAAACAATCCTCATACATAGGGCCAATATTACCTATAAGAAAACATTGGTACAACCTGTATACCAAGTCATTGACCACTTAATGTAATAACAGTTTAGTTTCATTCAGTGCAGCCAGATATTCAGAAATTCTTTCACAATAGATAATAGATTCACTATTCCTAATGCAGTAATGCTACAAAATGATAGCACATGCCAAATTCAGATTTCAAAATAATTAACCAAAGAAGTTACTTACAATGATGAAATATCAGCGGCTCAGAATGAAATACTGTCCCCACACCATGCCCAACAAAACGATCAACCACACTGTAACCAAACTTGTCAACATGTTCACTGATACACAGATCCAAAAGATTGTCAAGAAAATATGCCATCAAGCATGTTAGATTAAAGAAAAGAGTAGCCATATAGTCCATTTACATAAAATACAACTCCCATTCTAATCCAGTACATCAATGACATCATTGGCAAAGATAAAATACCTAATCCCCCTCCCAATTTTTCAAAAAAGAGCACCATCTTTACAGACAGCAATGCCTCTTTGCAAGCACTCTTCTGTCACCTGCCATAAACGAAAAAAAAGGTTTACAGAAATTCAACTTAGCAAACAATCACAACAAAGCAAGGCTTAAAGAGACATTTGTCACATGATTTACAAAATTTTAACACAATTTAGTGGACGGGTTAAATACATTTTAACCTGTTTGCAAGAGAGCTGCAGTAATTCTAACCTCGTGATAGTTTCCCAGTGGTATCCTAGTGGGATCTCCAGCAAATATTATTGTAAAAATCATGAAAGCCTTCTTCAACTACAAAAGAAGACAGAATCTCCGTTGATCATCATCTTAGAGATGTTTAAACTTTCTGTGAAGTGGAAGTTGGGAATGATTTCCATAGTTTCCAAAAATTATTCAATATTTTACTGACCAAGATCTATAATGTGTAATAAATATAATAATTGTTCCATCTTTATATTATTTTTGGCCAAATTTCATATGCTAAAGACAAGAAAACTAACCAAGTAGGCTTTATTTTCTGCCCATCTTCCTTCAAGTAGTCAAGGAGACTATCATCATCCGTGGGAAACAGGTATCTTGTGATCGGAGAAAGTTGAGTGTATATGTACCTAGCACTCGCATGATCTTTGCCTCCATGTAAATAAGAAGTTAATACATTTGATATTCAGATACAAAGTTCATTTTTTTAAGATCTGAAATATTCTAATTGTCACACCTGGTGTCGAGTGCGAATTGCCCATTCGGTTGAAGAAGGTTTATGTTATTACTGCCAAAAAATCCTGAGCCATGCCAATAATGGTATTGGAAAGACTCTGCTCACCGTGATGGTAAGCCGGTGCTCAGCCACATAACCAGAGAATTGAGTAACTTTGGCTTCCTTAGTAAACTTCTTTTGAAAGAACAGAAAAGAATCTTTCTTTGGCCTGGTTTTAGACCATCAACCGAATGGACCTCTGAAGATCAGCCATTGAAAATAGTATAAGCTCCTTGTTGACAAAGTCACTATACTTGATTAGCTTTTCTTTCTGACCAAGGAAAGTACCAGGCTGCAAACAATGAAAATAAGGAAACTGTTATTTTAATCAACTTTAGAACCTCTATTTCATGTTGTCAAACCCGGAGGAACAACAAGCATGTTGTGGAATGCATTGGATCCCCACTTCAAAAAAGCAAATCTTTCTTTGTTTCTCTGAAATTCAAGCTCCATATTTGCTTGCACCGCATTTTCTGACCTTGTAACATCAACCTAAATTGAATGATCAATGACAAGATCTACAAGAACCTGCAACCACAATAGTGCAATATAGAATAGTATGAGAAAACTATAAAGCTAGAATCCTAAGTATGAAGGAGAGATGTCAAACTAATTAATAGTTGTAACAAATAACTAAATGTTGTTCACTTATTCAGGACACAAAAATGAAGACATATAAAATAGACAAATATTCATTGTTATGAATCTAACACACGGTTCAAACAACAATAATATATCACTCACTCAAACATAAACTGTTGTTAAAAGGAGAAACACCTACCAAAGGATTGATCTTGTTAGAATCACTGCCTAGTTTATTCATGGCATCACGCATACCTGCAAGGTCAACCACAGCCGGTACACCAGTAAAGTCCTGCCACCAAAGCAAAAGTTTTAGATGACACATGCTTACTGATTATAACTTCTCGATTAAGGGCTAATGATCACTACTCACTTTCAAGAGAACACGGGCAGGCTTGAATGGAAACTCAACTAGCTTGGGAGATGTATTTTCCCAATCAATAATTTTTTCAACATCTTTCTTAGTCACTTGAAAGTTGTCACAATTACGGATTGCAGACTCAAGAAGTATTCTAATAGAGTATGAAAACTTATAAATAGATAACATTTTTTCATATGTATTTAAAACCATAAATTGCCCTTATAAGGGCAATTGCACACCTAATAATAAGTTTATAGGTGGACGGAAAGGTGTAGATAACCTTTATAGGTGGACGGAAAGGTGTGAACTTACAACAGGTGCTCAATTGCACAGTTGCCTAGGCCAATGTAACGTATGAGCTTATATCAATATGTTGTATGCAAAAATACTTTACGACAAGCTGTAATCCTGATATGCATGATGCAATAAAATTCATTGCTCCGGTCACTGTAATATATTGTTACTATGGATGAATACTTTTGAGTTATATTCAAAACAAAAGCAGCATTAATAAAATCATTTTGGAAAGGCAAATAACTAAATCCGGAACATATGCATTGTAGTTATGTTTCTGCAGGAAAAGTATATTAGTTATCAAGTCTGTTTATCACGGATGCTTGAAGAGGATGTGTAGATAGCAGCAAGTCACCCTGAGAGCGGTAAAGGAAAGATTTTGATCTGGCAGGGATGAACAAGCTTAAGTGATCTGGTCTAGGTAGGTACAGGGAACAATTTTGAGTTGACCAAAGTGCAGCATAAACATCCGGTGCTGAATATTTCCAGGCAAATGTAGACAAGACAGCAACTAGAACTATCCCAAAATTTAGAATACATAGACATAAATTTCTCAATTCACAGTATGCAACCATGTACATATATGATCAAATGCAATGCAATGGTATATGATCAAATGCAATCCCAAAATTGTATGATGCATCACTAGAATAAAATAGAGCAAATAATAAACACTAGAAATATAAAGGTTATATTCACCTCGAAATTAGTACTACAAACACAGCTCATACATAACACATATATATAATGAGCAGCTAGTTCAGTAAGAACTCACCAGCTTGTACTGCTAACTATTAGTGCTAGCCTATTCTGATTCAAGACTATATCAGTGACAACCTGTGTTTTAAATAAAGTAGCATTTAAATCATGTCAATATGTACCTGTGAATACAGATCTAAAATTTTGATGTACTTGAAGAACTGCTCTTAGAGAATACCGTTTGATAAAAGAGGAGTTCACTAACAAATTGACACATCCTAAAATAAGAAACATTAACAATATAAAGTTACTACCAACCAGCAGAGTTATTGAAAGAATTAAGAAGTAGATTAGAGACTGCAGTTTTTGTTCAATCTTATATGTGATCTAAATCGCTCTACAATTAACCAATACGTGATAGGTCAAATATATAATACCTTGACCAGGAGCATTCAACAAACTATTCATCAAAATAGTATCATAACCTACAAGTCTATTTATCAGAAGTTGTTGCCACCTGCACAGAAAAAGATATTCATATGAAATATGTTAGTATATTCCATTTCCACAAACTCTCATACAAGCATAGTTTTACAATTCTACAAAACTTTGATATTTTGCTGCTTACTAATAATTACTATCGATTTTGAGCCCCTAGAATGTTTCTGGAACAACTAACTTTTTCTCTTAGTTGTTATAAAAAAAAATTAACAAATTTTAACAGACAATATTGTCTTGATTCAAATATTAAAAGAACTAATGATTTTTTACTCGGGATCTTTCAAGAACTGAATGAACTTGACCTGTTACCAAAGCAGGAATGCCAAGCTGAAATGCTAATATTTGTAGTACGAATGTTATGCCGTAACTTGGCTCCTTCAGGCAGTAAGAAATAACCCTACATAACATATGCTTTTTCAAAAAGTTAGAGATAAGAAGAAATGATAAGCCAATTTTGGAGAAAGTCACTGCTGCCATGAACAAACAAGATTAACCTCACCTTTTCCATAGTGTACAAATATGACATTCATAAATGTGACATCACTAATAATATTGGTCTCACAACCTCCATTGCCGATCTTTCCTCTTCCAAGCTCTGCAACCCCTTCCTTAGTCTTCAATCCAATTGCAGTTGAACCTAACTTCAACAGTAGTCAAGCCCCAAATAAAAAAAATCACTTGCAAATTGATGTACTTGAAGAACTGCTCTTTGAGAATACCATTTGATAAAAGAGGAGTTCACTAACAAATTGACACATCCTAAAATAAGAAACATTAACAATATAAAGTTACTACCAATCAACAGAGTTATTGAAAGAATTAAGATGTAGATTAGAGACTGCAGTTTTTGTTCAATCTTATATGTGATCTAAATCGCTCTACAATTAACCAATACGTGATAGGTCAAATATATAATACCTTGACCAGGAGCATTCAACAAACTATTCATCAAAATAGTATCATAAAAGTATTCAATTTTTCTATTTTGGTGAATAGTTAAATTGATAAAAGTTTAAAGTTAAGGGTGACATTTGAAATTATTTCAAAATAAGTGATGATGAAGTTTTGTTTTATTAGTATTATTAACTTTATAAAACAGAAAACCTTTTTATATAAAACAGAATACTTTTATAAAGTTATTCGTTTTATTAGATTATATTATATAAGTTTTGTTTTATTACTTTTCCTTTCCCAGGAAGGATTAGATTATATAAGTTTTGTTTTATTACTTTTCCTTTCCTAGGAAGGATTTGATTATCTCGATTCTTGTCGTTCCATTCTTCTATAAATAGAAGTTCATTCCTTCATTATTTCTTACGAATTCACTGAAACTCTAGAGAGAGAAATTATGGAGAGAAAACTATAGAGAGAAAGAAGAAAAGTATCTTGCTACTTCCCTACTCTTATATCCAGTTTCTTTTACGGTAAGGATTATTATTTATTCATATTCTGAAGAGAAATTATTTTTCATATTCATATGAATATTATTATCGTTCAATATTCATTGTCTTCGTTTAATATTCGTAAGGAATATTATTTTCGCTTAATATTCATAAGGAATATTATTTTAGCTTCAATATTAAATAACGGATATTATTATTATAGTAAGGAGTATTATTTCTTTCATATTCATGAAGAGAGCTATTGTTATTCCATTCTTTATTATTATGTTGGAATAACTTGTTTATGCGAAATATCGCATACATGGTGAAATTCTTTTATTATTCCATTCTTTATTATTATGTTGGAATAACTTTTATACATCATGCGCAATCTCGCATACATGGTGAAATTCTTTTTATTATTCCATTATTTATTATACTCGCTTTGGTTATTGGTTTTACAACCAGTGTCTTTTGGCACATGGTGCAAAGATGATATGTTATTGAATATCTTTGGCCTGTAGTGCAAAGATAATTTATTGTTTGATATCTTTGACCCGTAGTGCGAAGATGGACAGATGTATGACATGATCATGACCACTAGTGATACTAACGAATATCCTCGTCAGTAGTGCATGGATAATTCAATGATGTGATTAGCGGGATCATGACCATTAGTTAACAGCTGATTGTCTTTCAGTAGTAGTGCATCGGCTGCACAACTGATTGATATGATCATTGTTAATACATTTGAATATCTTCAGCCTTTGGGGTAAGGATATTGAGTAAACATTTTATTAAGCCTTTGTGGCAAGAAAGAACTATTAATTCACATTATTATATATATGAATTGTGAATTTAACTAACATCTTTAGTGGTTCAGGTGAAGACAAGTGTTGAAAGTTCTATTTATCTTAAGTATAACAAAGAACTGTTGATGAGTATTACAGGAATAAAATATCAACGATGGACTTTTAAATCATAGAAGAAAATATATTTTATTCTCTACTTGACTCTTCTAATGGATTGCTTGTTCCGCTGCAGTTAAACTTGATATTTGTTATAAGTTAGTTTGTAGTTGTATTATGTACCATGTAAGTGGCGACCCAAGATAGGTGATGTGTACCTATTTTATGGGCGTCACACATAACCTACAAGTCTGTTTATCAGAAGTTGTTACCACCTGCACAGAAAAAGATATTCATATGAAATATGTTAGTATATTCCATTTCCACAAACTCTCATACAAGCATAGTTTTACAATTCTACAAAACATTGATATTTTGCTGCTTACTAATAATTACTATCGATTTTGAGCCCCTAGAATGTTTCTGGAACAACTAACTTTTTCTCTTAGTTGTTATAAAAAAAAATTAACAAATTTTAACAGGCAATATTGTCTTGATTCAAATATTAGAAGAACTAATGATTTTTTACTCGGGATCTTTCAAGAACTGAATGAACTTGACATGTTACTAAAGCAGAATGCCGAAATTTGAAATGCTAATATTTGTATTACGAATGTTATCCGTAACTTGGCTCCTTCAGCAAAGAAGAAATAACCCTACATAACATATGCTTTTTTCAAAAGTTAAAGATAAGAAGAAATGATAAGCCAATTTGGAGAAAGTCATCTGCTTTGCCATGAACAAACAAGATTAACCTCACCTTTTCCATAGTGTACAAATATGACATTCATAAATGTGACATCACCAATAATATTGGTCTCACAACCTCCATTGCCGATCTTGCCTCTTCCAAGCTCTGCAACCCCTTCCTTAGTCTTCAATCCAATTGCAGTTGAACCTAACTTCAACAGTAGTCAAGCCCCACATAAAAAAATCACTTGCAAAAGGATTTCTACCAATCTAGCAACTAAGTCAAGCGAATAACAAACAACATACAAATAACAAAGATGCAGATATTATTACCTTGATAGCCTCAATAGCATATTCAACCTGAAACAATAGGCCTTCGGGAGATAAGGTATTCACACCTCTGTCGTACTCGGTCCTGAAACAATCGGCCTTACCGGTGAATAAAGTTAGGTAAGACTTGAGGGAGATGCAACTGTATTGAATTTGTATGAGGAGAAAAAGCTCACTTCACAGTGAATAGTTGTTTTGTTTATATGTATGAGGAGAAAAAACTCAGATCGGTAGATCTCATGAGAAACATACCTTCCATGGGGTAGTACGGCATCTCTCATAAGCATCTTCGAAGGATTCCCTTGTTCTTTCGTAAGCATCGCCGATCTTCGAAGGAATCCCTTCTTCTCTCCCTAACTCTTACTCTCTCTAAAACACAGAGGAAGAAATAAACCTAGGCTTGATTTAGTTGCGAGTTTTTATCTCCGTGTTTTTACATATAGACAACGTTTTTAAAAAAAACATTATCTAGTTAAAATCAAAAAAATACTCTTTTAAATAGATAACGTTTTTGCATATGTATCTACAACGTTTTTTTTAAAAACGTTGTAAAAAAAACTACCACAACGTTTTTATAAAAAACGTTGTCTTTTAAGCGTTGTCTATTTACTATTTTGTGGTAGTGAACCACTTGCCTAGACAACAGTAGTTTAATTAATTTAAAATTTAGACTACTTTTGCAGTCCCTTGCCCTAATCGAGTTCAAAATTTCTAGGGGCTAGCATCTACATAATTTTCTTAAGTCAATGTTATGTAAAATGAATGGGTGATTTGTGGGCCAAGGAAGGGTGATGAAATTCCTACCTTATTTTGTTACATGTTGTACCCTTAAGTTAAATTAGAAATGAGAAAGAAAAATTTAATGTACCTCAATCCTCCAACAATCACCACAGTTTATATTTGACAATAAATAAATAAAATAAAAACCTAAATAGGTTATACTCTACGTGAGTGAATGCATGAATATGACAATTAGTTTTTTAACTAACAATAAAAACTAAAAAAAAGAAAAGAAAATAAAGCTACTATTTTTTTTTTTTTTTTTTTTATGTTGAAGTTAAGATACAAAATACCAGGAATAGCGCAACAATAATGTTCTCTTTCCGCACCGTTGATCTGCTTCAATAATCCTGAAAAATAAAAAAATAAATTAAATATTAGAAATAAAAAAAATAATTCAAATAAATAAAAATTAAGAAATATAAAATTAAGTCTAGTCCCTGGCAACGACGTCGAAAACTTGATGTGATAAAAATATGTAACTACATTTGCACAATGTCAAATGGAAGAACTGACAAGTATATGTCGAACCCACAAAGACTAGATTAATTTTAATTTATCATTAATATCTATTTTAGGCGAATTAGAAATAAAAATTTAGAATTAATTAACTATAATTAAACTAACACGCAATCTAAGAATTCAAATCCATTAAACAATAAACATAACAAATAATCCAATCTCTTTTATTTTTATAACTTAACTATGATTTTGATCTCGCTTCCCTTTAATTTAGTAATTTTAAATTCACATCGACAATTATAGAGTATGAAAATTTAAGGATTAACTATAACTTATCAAAACTTCTTCGAGCAAGCATGAATTATGAAAAACTTATATCTTAACAATAATCTATCAAAACATCTTAATTAATTTAAAATCACATAAAAACTATAAAACGGATGTATTTAAATAAAAAAAACGCGTGAAGACAAAATCAATTAAACATAAAAGCATAAATAATATAAGTGATGAAAAATATTATCATGAATAATTATTTAATTTCATCTTCATCCTAGATATAAAAAATTATCTAGACATAAAAATAAATAAACTAACTAAAATAAAGAAGATAATAAGATTAAAAATAAATAAGAAAACTTCATTTAATTAACGATCATCCAACGAACGTACAATAAATAAGTAATTTATTCATACTCCTACTTCTAACCTAAACTAATACATTTCTCTCTTTAAACAACAGATCTATTTATAGAAAAAATAAATTTGTGCCCTAATTTAGATTCATTGAATTTGGTCTCTTTTGTTCCCTTTTATCATCTTCTTTCCATTTGGCTTCAATCTCTACATGGTAATCTCTCAAGAGTCATTTTCTATCTTTAAAAGCCGAAATAATTTTATTCACTAAAATAAATTCAATATTGTTCCACTTCTTTCTTTCTTGTTGTAGGATTCTTCTTGTCTGTCATTCCTTCCATTAATAGGAGCATTAAATACTGATTGATTACCAAGATTTTGAGTTTATTAATTGCAACAAAATTGTAAATCCTACAAAATAAAAAAAATTAATTTAATAAACTAATATAATTAAAAAAATAAAATTAAAGATAATAAAATATATAAATTATGTGTCTATCAGACCACACACTTCAGTTGTTATTTAGAAAATTTATGCGTGGTGTCAGGAGAATTTATGCCTGGAGCACTTAAAGATTGTCCAAGAAAAACCCGACTCCATAGCACATTGCTCATAATTATATCCTATGGTAAATAATATTTCTTCCATTCTGAATTATAAATATAAGATCACTATTGACTTATTAAAAGTTAGATTAATACATTTTAAAATTTAAAATTGATATGATTCATTTAATTTTTTAAAGTAATAAATCGTATTCTCCCTCTGTCCTCAAAAAGATGACTTAAGTGACAAAAAAATTTATCCTCAAAAATATGGCTAAAATACATAAATTAACTAAATAAAATTTTACATTGACTAAATTACTCGTTCCCATACTAGATCATCTTAGCCAAAAAGTAAATCAATCGTATCATAAATGAATGATTCAAATTAATTAATTCGTTCTCTCCAAGAGCAATGTTTTTAGATTCGGACATCAAACCAGAATAATAACTATGTAAATTGGTAATTGCTTCAACTAGTGATTGAACGGTTATTGAATAAGTGAAAACATAATTATTTATTAAAATTGAATATAATAAATAAATTTTATACAAGAATAATATTATAAATTTTAATTGATATAAATACAAAAAAAGATTAATTTATTAATGATAATAAACCATAATATTTATTCATGAATTTACAATTTTTAAAAATTCATGAATTACTTGATTACAATATGAACAAAAAAAACATGGACTAAATAAAAAAAGTAACAAATTATCATGTGCAAAGTTGGTGGGGGGGGGGGGGGATGTATTCCTACTTCTTTTAAATTCCCAAAACAACCAAAACTTCATCTCGACCACACAGTTTCTCTCTCTCTCTCTCTCTCTCTCTCTCTCAAGCTTAATCTTCTTCATCAAACATCTGACTTATTCACAAATCCAGCACCTGTTCTCAAATTCAACTAATATGGAGAGAACTTAAAGAGTGAATATTGAGATTTTTCAAACGGTCAGTTTAGTATTTTTCTCTTTTTGCAATTAGGTTAAAACCGCCGACCGGACGGTCCAACCACCGAGTCAACAGTCATAAGTATTAGTTGTTGTCCTATTTTATTGGAATTTGTTAGTAGTGTAGCAGTGGTCAGAATGTTTACCACTTCATTAGGAAGTTGTTATAGTTTTACCTAGTCTATAGTTTATGCACGTTAGAATTTTAGTGCTCTTATTTTCTAGTATTAACTCTATATAAAGAGTTGCAGATTGTAGAAAAGTTGTTAAGCACATAGTAATAAAAGACTTGTTTTAATTTCTGTCTTCTTCTTTATTCTATAATATATATATTCTGGTTTTATATTATTCTTCGGTTAGAAATGCCACACAATATGGTGGGAGTGAAACAAATTCAAATGATTCATTAAATGATGACGAAAATCAGGCTTTCAACTCGAAGGTTGTTGAAAATTTTAGTAAGTTTGGTGGTTTTCACGGGCATAGGAGCAATGGTTGTCAATGTTCGGAATGTGAAGTGTTTAAAAAAAATATCAAGGCTGCCCGAGTTCAATCTGATGCAACGGATGATCATAGAGAGGAGGCAGGAAATGTTATTGCAATCGAAGATCAATACATGGAGTTTTACAGAGATATAAACGGAGGAGCAATAAGTCGATAGTAGGAAAAAAAAAGAGAAGAATCAAAAGGTACATGACAGGCATGATGTAGGGGCTGTTGTTGAATCAAAAGGTACATGACAGGCACGATGTAGGGGCATGATGTAAGTGGAGAGAGCTTTTAGATTTTCTCATTATAAAGAAATAAGTTGGGAGGAGAATATGGATAGATAGATATAGGCATAATATATGAAGAAGAAACTTGTTCCAGTTGTTCAAGGTATTTTTTCAAGATACACGACCAAGCTTGAGTAGTTGATTAGTAGTCAATGTTTGAGTAGTTGAGATTGTGATTGGCCGAGTATATGTATTCAGTTGGCGTTTGTTAAGTTGCAGAGTATGGGAACTTCATCAGTTTCATAATGCCTAGTGCACGGAGTATTTATTTTGGGGAGCCTGATTATGGTGATTTTTGAAGTTTAAAAAGGTAGTGGTGATACCTTGGTGTTGAATATATGATGAGAACAAGATTGAATTATAGTTGATTGATTGAATTATAGTTTGGGCATAAACAACTTTGCAGAACAACTTTGTCAATGTGGGGTTTTTCAGGATTGCAAATGCAAGGTTCTGTAATTCAGAAAATTACAAGGTTGAAAAATGTGGTGTTGTGGTTACTCGTAATTTGCTGAACTCCTATGTGTTGCTCATCTATACTCAGAGGTGGATATCTTTAATACAGCTATAGAGAGAGAATAATATTTTTGTATTCAATTCGTTTAATTCAGTGTCTCTCAATATGTTCTCAGTTTGTATTTCAAATCTTATAGTCCATTCCTTTTGGACTTTTGATTTCCTTCAATAATATAATTATTTTGTCTTTTTATAAAAAAAACAATAACTAACTTGTTCTTATACTAAACAATAGCAGGTTCCCCAAAACCAAATGCAGAACTAAATGCACAATAACTAACTTGTTCTTGTACTAAACAATAGCCGGTCCATGCTATGCCGACGGTTCATACCGTCGTTATAGTTTAAAAAATTGTCATATATATGATGCGATCTCAATAACGTCTTGGCATATATATATATATATATATATATATATATATAATATATCCTACGATTACGATCGTCTATCCAGAATATCTAACGACTAATTAAACTGCGGACGGGAGAAATATTAGTCGTTAGAGATTCGGGAGAAATATTAGTTGTAAGAATAGACTTTTTTTACATTAGCTATAGAACACACACACACAAATATATATATATATATATATATATATATATATATATATATATACGATCTCCTTTTTTAACGAACCTTAAACAACGAACCAAAAGTAACCTAAATTATATCAACGGTTTTTTCAATCCAGATATAGATACAAAACCGGCTTTACATAAATATATGGCAATGCTTGAACCATCAAATCTATAATAATCGGTTAAATGTTTTGGTTCATTGCTTAAAGACATGAATTGGGATCACTCCATTACACATGTCCTTTAATTTTTCTCAATACACACTCAACAACACAACGATATTCACCGCAAATAATTAATTACACTTAAAATTCATTGCAATAACTATGTCGTTGATATCATTGTTAAAAACAATATGTACGTCACTAACTGTGTATGTATTGAAGGAAATTGGAGGATATTATGTTATAACAAAGGGTATCCTATTCTCAAAAACATATATATCAAATGGAATTTGGTGGCTGATCATGGAATCGCTATCCTTCAAAGGACTTGAGGGTCAGGGCCACGCGGTGAATGTCTTCCCCCTACAAATGAATTAGGCGATGGAGGAGGATAAAAATCTACACCAATAGAATTGGAAAAAGTTAATCATGTAGATGGAAAGTGACATAACATATTTTATAGTCCTGTTAAGTGTTAACTATTACTCACATATTGTTATATTGTGGAAGGACTAAGAGAAACAAAATAAAACATAAGACAAGGTGCATAATAAGAGAATAAGCCGCTCTAGTTTCCATTTTTGCTTATTAGCTTTTTCGTTGTGTGATAAATGGGTTTTATACCTGTTATTAATGATCTTTAACTTGATAATTTGTGAGTTCTTAAGTATTTTAAGTTATGTTTTTGTATTCATAGTATTTTTATGTTATTTGAAGGAATAAGTGATGAGAAGCAATATGACATCTTTTGGACAAAAATTTTCAAGCAAATGAAAGAATAAAAGATTTAAAGGCTTTTAACACCAAGTTGGATGCATTTTCTTGGCTTGGAATTTGGATTTTATTATATATCTCATCAAGAGCTTCAATTTGATAGGTGTCACGTCCCGTAACTCCTCCCGGATCAAAAGTTATGACTTTTTTTTTATCAATAGAGATCAAAACTTGGAGTTATCATGCTTTGACATTTACATAACAGCCACTTGGAGCCCAATTTTGACATTGATCCAGCCAGAATCTGTCAATACTCAAAGCATGAAAGTTGTAGATTTACTTATTAGTTTTCTGAAAAATTTTGAATTATCCCAATCGGAGTTTATATGAAAACGTTATGACCGTTTTACCAAAGGACGTCATAGCAGAAAATTGACCAGCGTGGGGCGCACCGGAAAGCAAGGCATAGCAGCGTAGGGCGTGTCGGACAATCAGTCTTTCTGCAATAGTAGCACGGGGTACACCTAAATTGGCATAGGAGCAGCGCAGGGCGCCCCGGATGTCAGAGAGAAAGCTGATTTTGGTGTCATGATGTCCAATTTGAGTTATAGTAGGATTTTTGGATGCCTAATGTAACGCCCCCAAATTCGGGTCCCTTGAACCTCGGACCTAGTACGTCACGGTATACCTTCATCTTAATATATACAACCTTTATTCATAAATAATTGAACACAACTTGGCTTTTATACCAATCAATACATTTTCCCTTCTGTTCCAGAATCTGTAACCTTTATAATCGGTTATTACATTTGTAGATCGTTCATGATCTACCTATACATCTTATTAAACTATAAACAATATGTGTGACGCCCACAAAATAGGTATACATCACCCATTCTGAGTCGCCAAATACATGGGACAGAAACAACTACAACTTTATAAATACAATTGTCGTGCAAAATACAACAACACATAAACTGTGAGTTTAAATACAAATATTGTCTTCTAGACAATATCCATACTCAAATAAGTCCTCATTATAATTATTGATACACTATTTTACAAAATAGTGAGAACTACTAAAATAACTTTCTAGAACCATCATTCCACACCCCGACTACTTTCCGCTACATTCTCGCTTCCTAAGAAGAAAAATAGAACAAAAAGGAAAAGGGTGAGCTCAACTAGCCCAATAAATAATATTATGACTAAGATAATATAGAACAAATTAACATTAGCCCTCAACAGGGAAAAATCTGATAGAATATAATATACAACTAGTTTTAAATCAATATTCGCAGCGGAAATAACAATTCATTTAGAAGAGTTAAGTAGAGAATGAAATCTACTATCTTCTATGATTTTTAAGTCCATCGTCAATTTTTTTTATCCCTGTAATATCAATCAATATACATTTTGAATCAAATATTCATCTTTGCACTACAGGCCAAAGATATTCATCAGTTGGTCATGTTCATCTCAACAACTGTTCATCTTTGCACTACGGGCCAAAGACGTTCATCTGGAAATCAATCATCTTTTCACTACATACCAAAGATATTCAGTTATATCATCATTTAGGACTAAGGATGATGAAAAATATTTTTAAAAAAATGAATCCAGTGAGATAAAAGAACAAATATTAGGGATTCGTACTTCGATTTATCCATGTTCAAAAACACCTCATAATATACTATGGTGGAGTAAAAATTAAGAATGAATATCAAAACATGGATACAATCAAAGATAGTAACAAAAATAGACATCTGGGCCAAAGAAGAAAAAAATTTATTTTTTTGTGAATAGTTCTTATTGATTCGTGAATAAAGGTCGATATCGTGAATAGTGTTGTATCGTGAATAAGAACCTGGCGACACTAAAAGACAAGAATTTCACAAGAAAAATATTACCAATACTACTGGCATAATGATATTGAAAGAAATAATATCATTTAAAAAAATAACACCACTTACCTCAAAAGGATGAGATTTCATTTGAATATATGGGATATAGTCTTTGAAGGAACTTGTATAGCAACACTCAAAGTATTAAAATACTCACAAGAATACGCTCAATAATATAGAGAGAGAAAATTCAGTTTCTGGTGTGATTTTCAATTCTAACCTAAGCACTCTATTTATAGAAAAATGGTTAGAACACCAAAGCAGAAAATTTAATAAAATATTAATATTTTCAAAATAAATTCCTACGCACACAACACCAGACCAAAGCATCAGCCACAAGTGGGACCCACCTCACAAAAAATAAAAAAATATTTTTCTTAATAAAAACATTTATAACTCAAAAAATTAATTATTCCGGAACTTCAATAATTCATAATAAATAGCCCTTTTATCAAAAAAAAATTGAATCTTATGTCCATTCCATAGGAAATTCAATTCTCTACAACTTTGTAAATTTAAATTTTTTCAAATTTCAAGCAGAAATTGACCGAAATCCACATACGAACGATTTTGCAGGCTATAATCAAATTTCAGTTAAAAATGGGGCCCACCAACATGTTTAACATGTTTTTAACATTTATTGTAACAAAAATACTCTTTCTCCTCATTTATTCATATATCACACATTCATTGTAAAAATATCACCATTATTATATTATTAAAATATAATAATATATTTAAATAAACTATTTTATCGAAAAGATAAAATATCAATTTTGAACAATTGTCACTTTTCTAAAATTCTTCCATTTATATCCACATAAATAAATATTTTTCTTATCATATAAATCAATAATTAATTATTCACAAATAATATTACGAATCACAATAATGACAACCGAGTAGTTCTTTGGAAGAGGGGCTTTAGATAAGGGTTTCTCTCTTCTTGGCGCCGTAATTAGATGACCTAACCCTTTCCTCGACGTAACTTTCTGACATTGTCAATAATGATATCTAATAATATTATTCAAATAATTATATGGATTATTGATCCAATAATGGAATCTTGTGTAGTGATAATTATTGAAACAAAATAATATAAAATATCAACGTAACAATTATTGAATCAATAAAATAAAATATGAAACAAGAATTACCGTAACAATTATTGAGTAGTGGTGCCTTCACGTAAGAATCAATAATTGGTGCAATACTGGTAATGCTCACTGTGTTTAAACCACTTGGGTATTCCAACAATGTTAGCAGTAATAACTATCCGTTATTATTATAAAAAACTTATACTTGTCATTTTCTTCATCCAATCGCTTTCAGTTATGGGGCCCACACAAATTGGCGGCAGCGTCGTATTTAATATTCCCAAGCGAAGAAATATTCCACGACCAAACGAATATTCCCCGACAATAATGAATATTTTATACCCACTTGCTTATTTAAGATATTTGCGCATTTTATCCATAACTAACCACATTTATCAAATCAACCCTTACTATTTCAAAATAATAAATAGAGAAAATTCAATTTCATTTATAATAAGTTGAGGTCTTACAATATGTTTCATATTAACACATATTAATTTGTGAGTATTCATTAACTCTCAATCTAAATTTAAATATTCTTCTGCACAATGTTCTTAAACTCAACATCTACAATATAATAATAATAACGATCATCAACATAATTAGAGACTATATACGCAAATAAGTGTTCTAGCATTTAACATTTTGCCTTTTATAGTTACTCTAACAGGATTACACCACTATGCTTGTTGTTATTAAAACACCAAATATCTTCCATCACAATTTCTTCTTGTGAGCCTTCGTCTATTCTGAAGTCTTTGACACTATGGTCTTTTATAATTTGTATTGACCATTATCTGCAAAAATTTGTTTGCAAGGTTGAGAACGACGGCTCAACATGTCCAACAGTCTACACATTTTACGCTTCACATAGCATACAAATTTCATATATTCATGCATCATAAGTTTTAGCCAATGCATCTATTTATGCTTCATACAAATCATGATATGCATTCTTATATGCATCTTAGTTGTCATACAACACATATAAACTTCATGTTGTATAGTTAACATATATATACTTTATAACTTTCATACTTTGCACTTAGTCACATAACATTCATATAGTCAATTAGTTCACACAAAGCAACATATTTCATCAATACCATAAACACATGGTTTAATGCAGATTATCAAATAAGAGCAAGTTACTGAAGAACTTGTCTCGAAGCGTTCCTTGTACAGTTAGGAGAATTCGTCATTCCATTGTCCTACATAATTAAGTGTATATACAACCACAATTAACCACATAATGACGCTTATTAGTCATTTATGTTAGCTCTACTTTACATCTTATCATTATTCCTTTTTAAAATTGATACACAATGCTTGATCGTGTAATTAAATCTTTCTAGGACACTTTATTAACCATTCGGTTATTACTTTAAACTTTATTTTATGTCTTATTACGTTTTCTCTTTCTTTACACTTAGCTTATTTTGGTGTCATGATGTCTAGTTTGAATTGTAATAGGATTTTTGGATGTCTAATAAATTAGTATTTCCATTATGACTATAAATACTTGATTATAACTTGGGTTTGGGAGACTTTTAACTGCAAGGATTGACATCCACCTAAGGAGGCTTGAATATTAGATTCGAGAGCAAGAAGAGTCAGGGATTGAAGACTAAGGAGATTAAGGATTCTTACAAGAGTTTTTCTTCTTCTTTTATATTTATTATTTGTAACTTTGAATGTTTTTCATATTTGAGATGATGATTTGATTTAAGATTATGAACTAATTTTTCAATTAGGGATATAATGGAACCTTTTTCTATGCTTTATTTCAATTATTCATATTTTCAGTTATTGATCCGGTTGAGCTGTTTATCATATCTCGAGCTTAATTATTAATTGTATGATCTTCAAATAATCTGATATCTTAGATGGAATTGAAAGAGGAATTCTATGATTAGATCTAAATGTGATAACACATAAATTTGTTGATTCTTTTTAGAATAACGTAATCGTATATAAGATGAGAATGCTTGTATGCCATGCGTAACTTTATTAGGAGTTTGTGTTTAATGAATATATTTTAAGTCTCTTGCATGAAAATAACAACATAATTGAAATATTTATTTTTATTAATCATTGAAAGATGTTAATAAATTGACAGGCAATCCTAGTTAACAACTTGTTAGATTAATAAAGTGAAAATAGGATAGCGCAATTATTGCAACGCAATTGGAAAAATTGTATTCCTAATACTTATTACATTTGGTGATCAATTCTTGTTAATTTAACTTAGTTATAATTTTGAATTATCTTATTTTTAAAATCAACATTGGTGATCGTTTAAGTGTAAGTTGGTAATTATTTGATAATTAGAATAGTTATTAGTATTTGTTTTCTGTGGGTTCAACATACAAAACTCCCAAGATCATTTAATACCCTCATTCAAATGTATAGTTCATATAGATAATGCACTTCTTTCTAACTTCTACAAGAATATAAAAGCTAAGCAATTGACAAAAACTAATAATATATTACATATTAAAAAAAATCGATTACATAGACCTCAAATTTAACTTTCTATATATTACATCCAAGTATGCAAAGAGGTAACCAAGTACAACACCATAAAACTTAATCTAATAAACTTTATCTTTATATTACTTGATTGATCGTGTATACTTGCGCGAATTGTCATTATATAAATCGAGACAACATTATGCAATATATATATATATATATATATATATATATATATATATATATATAAATCAGTTCTTAAGCTCACCCCTTATCCAACTCACCCAAGCTCACCCCCTTTTAGCGACGGACCCGGTGACGGTTCGATCATACAACCGTCGTCTATATTTTTAGCGACGGACAACATATAGCGTCGCTAAAAGTATAGACGAAAGTTGTATGACCGAACCGTCGCCGGGTTTGTCACTAAAGGGGGTTGAGCTAGGGTGAGTTGGATAAAGAGTGAGCTTAAAATCCGGATATATACGGTCCGACTATCCAACGGACATATCCGTTAAAGAACCAGCTATGGCGACGGTCCGAGCAGTCGCCATAGAACAGAAAATCGTTGCCATAACATACATCGACGACTTTCTGTTTTATGGCGACAGTCCAAACCGTATCCATAGCTGGTCCGTTAACGATTGGAGAGGTTTTTCATATATATATATATATATATATATATATATATATATATATATATATATATATATATATATATATATATATATATATATATATATCTGAAAAAGGATCAAGGGGTTGATCCTACATACCTTGCATATCCCCTTTAGCGACAGTTCGGTCCGTCGTTATAGGTTCGGTCCATCGCTATATGTTGTCCGTCACTAAAAGCTAAGACGACGGTTCTTTGATATAGCGACGAACCGAACCGTCATCTAGTTCATCGCTAAAGGGGTGAACATGGTATGTAAAATAAAGGAGAGAAAGAGACGTGGCCCATTCCCACGCGTTAAGCGAAAAGTCGTTGAAGAAAATATAATAATTGAATTAGTCCATACTAAGACTAAAATGTATATCCATATTTTATATTCCCTCCGTTATAATAAATTTTTTGAGTTCAATTTTAGGATTTTTTTTAAATTTAAAAATGAAATGATTTGTCTTTTTTAATTTTAGTTAATATAATTGTTAACGCCAAGATCTTTCTCCACGTCCCAATCACCAAGACGCGTCCGATATCCTGCACAGTTCAACAAGTCAACACCAAAAGCTTGATTTGGCCGACCGTTGGGATAACTCCACGTGAGAGTCAAGATTTCGGTGATCACAAGAGGTTAACAATGGAGGAAAATAATATCTAATGCCCGAGAGAAATAATAATATGAATGTGTGTGTTACTTACCTTCTTATGTGATCTTAGCCCCATACATACTCCACTCCCTGCCATCAGTGCCACCCATCATCTCCTCGACACCTTTTTCCCCCACTTTCGGTCATTTCGGTAGAAAGTAAGTAAGCAGACTACTTCCACACACTACTTTGTTTTTGCCATCGCGGCCATCCGAATCCCATCCTCATTAATGCCATGCAGAAGGTGGCGTGATTACGAATCAACTATCACTTGGTATAATGATTACCGGTCAAAGTTGGATTAACTAACAATTTGTATAATGGGCTAATTCAATGACTAAGCCCAAATAATGAAAATGACCCAAATGACCGGATCCAACCGAAAGAATCCAATGAAATGATCAAATAATCCACCAAACTTTTCTGACCAAATCCAAGACTTAAAGCATAACATGATCAAGGAGGGCCCTATTAAGTGCTGGGCCGATAAGGAAAAGGATTATGGCCCAACAATAATTATTAAAATTATAAATTTTTTTAAAAAGTAAATATTAATTATAAAATTTATTGATTGTAAAAATTTGGCTAGATTGTATTTTTGTCTCTCCAATTGTTGCCACACAAGTTTAAAATTGTCGCTCAATTGGTAAAATTAACATGCGTTCCTTTATATTTTACCCATGTACCCTGAGCCATTTAATGGGGGCACAATGTCACTCATTAAATCTAATTCAAAAATTATTAAAGAAAATTTTGTGCGGTTCAAACAAGCGTTAAGACAGTGTGGTACACGAAAGTAAATTTTATTTATTTTATGGTGAAACAAGCCTCTCGAGAATAAAAAACAAAAATTGAATTGGTCTATACGAAGACTAAAATGTATGTTTGTATTTAAAATTCCTTCCATACAAAAATATTGTGGCAATACTTACTTTTTCGAATTTAATTTGAGGTATTTTTAAATTTAAAATTGATATAATTTTTTAATAAAATTTTTAGATAATTAATAAAATTATGAAAATTGTAAAGCTAGTTTGTAAGAAGTACTACTAATTATAAGATTTATTGTTTGAGAAAATTAAAATTGACTTTAATAAATTAAAATTGATCTTATATTTATAAATGTATAAGTAATATATAGTGCCCATGGATAAGTAAAATAAATGCATTGTGCACAGTGCACTGTGCATATAAGGTAATGGCATGGTTTCTGCAGCAACATTTTTTATTCATACTATTGGGTGTTTATCAAATAGACATGCCAATTCAGTACAATTGATTGTTGGAAAATTATATATATATATATATATATATATCGATAAATATTTGATAAAATTAGATTGCGACTAACATAAAAGTGTATGCGATAAGATATAATAAATTAAGGTGAGACCATTTGTTAACGCTTAAGTTTACGCCAGTGCGCGTCCAATCACGAAATCCGCGCTAGAACCCCATAAAGAATGTATCACACGTAAGCTTGACGACTTGTGCTGCCACGGAGATAGTTAGGTGTGAGAATGAGTCAGATGCCGCTGAGGTTTAACAATGGAGGCAAGTGTTTAAGACTTTCAAAAGTAGGTATTACACTGTTAATTGTAACCTTGACCTTGTATTTATAGTAGTCTCACCACCTTAGAATCCTTCTCCGAGTCGGATTAGGACTCCTAGTTATGGTAGTTACCATAACTTGGGTCCAACACAATCTCCTTAAAAGATGCAAGTAGAATCTAATCTGGTCACTATCTTTGGAGCTGCCGTATTCAATTGTAATTGGGATGTCCAACTTTGCATGCAGGGAGGCCCACTGTACAGGCCCAAATAGTCCCACCGTCAGGTCTGGGCTTCGGTCCAAAGGACTTGAAGACCCGACCCCGATCAGTACACAACAGGGTAAGGCTCCGGCCCAAGGGCCTCGGATACCGAACCCGAAGACATCCACCAAGATGAGGGTCCGGCCCCAAAGGACTCGGACGCCGACCCGAACACCTCCAACTTTACCATGAGCCTCGGCCTACTGGACCCCTACAGCTCCTCTGATGTCGGGCCTTCAACCCAAGTGAAGGTCGATAAAATGCTCCCGAACACCATTGTTAGTAATAAGATAAAATAATGTATTGGGAGCCTCTATGTGGCTAATGAGACCGGTGGTGTTCACTATAGTGGATAGAGCTGGCTGGGAGAAGCTCTCAGATACTAACATTTAGTTTGTCAAAGACTCAATGTAACTAGAGGTAGAACTCTAGTTTTCTTGCCTCTGTTGTTACTAGAGCAAAAGTTTGAGGTTATCAAAAGTACTGACTTGAAGCACAGCCTAAACTTAATGGAATAAAGCTCAAACTCAGCTGAATTGTTGGTATATGTTTTATCTGTGGTTATTGCAGGAACATATGGTTCAGTGGTACTCTAGACCTCTTGCTAAGCAAGGGGTTCTAGGTTCAAGCTCCCCCAAATTAGAAAGAAAAAAAAGATCAAATAAAATATTGGAGAATACGGACATCTGGACCTGTCCGTATACTTGCATTTTTTTTTTTGGTATGGTTATATGTGAAATTTGAAATGTTACATTTTCTAGTTACTATCCACCTTTATTAAACTTATTCAAATAATATATGTATTTATAAATATTTTACACATATTTTTCAATAATCAAGAATATTAAAAATTTAGATTTCAATAATAATTGTATTTATATTCACAAAATTTATTATAAGGGTTTTTGAAAATATATTACAATAGGCTCTTGGGTAGCTAGGTTTTCAAGTTTTCAAGTTGTCAAATAGGCTAAATACCTGTATCACAAAACTTGCTAAAGAGACCAAAACATTAAATTATATTCTCGCAATATATAAGTATTGAATATGTGATAAATTCAAAAGATATGAATAGGGCTGACAAAAGAATTAGATAGCATTAAAGATTCGTAAATAAAAATAGCTATTACAAATTTCATCTATATTCAAACGCATGTAACAATCCTTCCTAAAATGAAATAAAGTATTTTCTTGAAAGCTTAATCCTTTGTCCCATAACAATAGTGCATCATCTTTTTTTCTTCAAAGCAACAACTTTTAGCTTATCCTTTCTTTCTTTAGGAGAGTTTCTCACAAGATCCTCTAAATCATGCATATATTTCCACTTTAGGAGAGAATAAACTAACATAGCACTGCTCATAATTAAATAAATTCTATGATAAACAATAGATTTTCATCAACTTAAATATAACTGAGCATAATTTCAAAGACAAATACATAACGATCCTAGTTGAATAATATTGACATATCCAAACACAAAAAATAAAATCCAACCAGGTGCATACTAACCAAAACTCGAACAATATAATTATCTGTAGCTGCTGATTTCCATGCATCTAAGGCTCACAACGATTGCTGCTTGCACATGGCCGACTATAAACAGTATTATCTGTCACTGTTGAGATATCCTCGTGAGGCCCTGGACCATGGTGTGATGTACTTCCTGATACTTCTCCCGGTAGATTTCCACCATCTGCCCCAAAAAATTTGAAGAGACAAACAAAGTAAATATAAAAAATAGAACAAAAAAAGAGTAAAATCAGTTAATCGATCTTCAACAACTAGCTAATACTTGGAATTTTTGTAAGAAATGTTGAGTAAAGTTGTTGAACCTGTTCCTGGAGGGACTAAAAAAATCAAAATCAAACAGAAGACAGAGAGCATAATATGAGAAATGGAAGCTCTAGGTGCCATATTTTGCTATATTGCAGCTGTCGGATGACTCTTAATATATATATATACACACACACACGCTTTTTGAGCAATAATTGAAGAAAAACTAGGAATTATTTATTAATGACTGATTAACAGGCGAAGTTTGTTTTGGACTTTAGGCCAAGTTGAATTAATTAATTGAAAGGAGCAATAATTAACGAGGGAAGTAGGAGGAATAGAGGAGAAATTTATATTTGCTATGAAGTGTCTTTGTTGTTGACTTGTAAAGGGATATTCACTATTGTTGTTTTTGATTTGTAGATTATTTTCAAGGGTGTTTGTTACGGGTCATGGTAGATACCAATCTAAACACAAAATATTATATATCTGATTACTGGTAATAGACTTTCTATTTCGTAAAAGATATGTGATATATCTTATTTCTATTACTTTATACGAGTAAGACAGATTAGCCAATCAAGTGTATTACAATCTACTAGAACGGTATGTCCATTTTCATCAAAGATTGAGAACAATATTGTGACGCCCCCAAAATAGGTCCACACGACCCATTCTGAGTCGCCAGACATCACACTATAAAAATCAAATACAAACTTTATTTATACAACTGTTGAATCGTCAATGCGAGAATACGTACCACTACGCTTAAATCATGAGTTTTAATAAAAAAGTATATAACTCTCGTGGTGCCTTGACCAAGACCTTCTACAATGGTACTTTATATAAAGCGCGATAAATAATAACCGCTTTTAGAAATTAAAATCTTTGGAAAAATACTCAAGGAAACCTTCGTACATGGGAGGCTATACGTCTAGGTTATGATAGATATCATATGTCCACAGAATTATCCTTGGTTAACCTAAAAGTCCCCAAAGAAAACAATAAGATTACTATCATCTTCTTTCCAATGGTGAGTCTTCTCTTGACATATAATTATCTCCGTTGTCTCCAAATGAAAATTATATTTCAAATAAACTCCAAGATTATATAGGTAGTGCTCGTAGATATACTCAGCAAGTGGATGAGCACAACCCTGTCTTATGATAACACGAAGTCGTCTGCCATTAGACATCTTGTATGATAGTGACAAAAACGCCCTTCCAAAGTTGGGTTCATCTCACCCTATTCGGTTCACCAAAATTAAATATCAAATGACATATCCAATACGACACACTTATCTAAAGTTCTCAATAAAATTATTTCCATTCTATTTAGGGAGAACCTCAACAGCTATAGACCACCGTTCTATTCCCCTGTTATTCCCACTTGTGATGCACCCAAAATAGGTATACATCACCCATCTTGAGTCGCCAAATACATGGTACAAAATTCAAATACAATCTTTAATATACAACAAGAGAGCTGTGAGTTTTAATACAAATATTGTCTTCTAGACAATATCCACTCTCAGAATAAGCCCTCATTACATTTATTGTTACACTATTTAACAGAATAGTGAGGACTACTAATACTATCATCTGGATCGTCACTCCAATCCCCGACTAGTCCCGGCTACGTTTTCATTTCCTGAAGAGAACAGTGAAAGAAAGGGTGAGCTCAACTAGCCCAGTAAGAAATATTATGACAAAGATAATGCAGAATAAATTATCATTAGTCTTCAACAATGTTAGACTGATAAAATACAATAGACATCAAGTTTAACTGCAGCAGAACAAGCAATCCATTAAAAGAGTCAAGTAGAGAATAAAATCTACTATCTTTTATGATTTAAAAGGTTTTTCATCACTTTTATCGCTGAGACTCAGCTCAATGAATAATCCACATCATTAAATCATCCCTGCACTACAGGCCAAGGATATTATTTAGTATCACGACCACGAATTATCCATGCACTACGGGCCAAAGATAATCGTGTTTTCATCAACGGTCCTGATCATGCCATAAGATAATTAATCTTTGCTCCCTTGGCCGAATAATCATACCAAAAACTATCCATCAATGCACTACGAGCCAACGAGGACTTTTACCACATCATTTGTAACATTACTACCATGATTATACTGTAATAATCCTCGGTCATAATCATACCAAGTCCATCTATGCACTACAAAAACACGTATTTACTTTTAACATAATATAAACATGAGGATGATGACAATGATATAAGAATTCAATAAAACAAGTTCACGAATTAATTTGTCCAGGAACCAATAACGTTTAAATTATCAACATTATACTTCTTTGTAGAGTAAAAATCAAGAATGCTCAAAAAAATATTTCTATGAAAAGATACTGAATGAAGCGCAAATATCAAGGATATTCTACTAATTTCATGGAGTATAGAAGTCAAAACTTTAACTAACTGAGTATAATAAAGAATGGAATAATAAAAGAAATCATCATGCATGCAGATTTCGATAGATAAAGTTATTTCAACGAATAATAAATAATCTAACTGTGTCAAAGTAAATTCGCACCGGCTGTGATGTTCCAATAGAATATTAAAGAATGGAATAACAACAGAAATCACCATGCATGCGCAGATTGCATGATGCAAAGTTATTCCAATGTAATAATAAATAATGGAACCAGTCCCATAAAAACGCATGCATAAGATATTCCAATGTAATAATAAAGATGAATAATAAAGATTTTAAACTGGTCCTGTAAAACACACAGATGTGATATTCCAACAGTAATAATAAAAACGGAATAATAGAAGAATGTCACCAAGTATAGGGTAATCAGTGTATACAAAGTTATTCCAATGTAATAATAAAGAATGGAATAATGTAAGAATTTCACTAAGTATAGGTATAATGCAGATATACAAAGTTATGTATAGGTATCTGCATATATCTGAGTTATTCCAACAAAATAATAAGGAATGGAATAACAGAAGTTCTCTTCATGAATAAGAAAGAATAACACCCCTTACCGTAAAAGAAACTGGATATAAGAGTAGTTAAGTAGAAGAATAATTTTCTTCTTTCTTTCTACAGTTTATCTCTCTAGAGTTTCAGTGAATTTGTAAGAAAATAATGAAGGAATGGGCTTCTATTTATAGAAGAATGGATTGCATAGTAACTAACTCATGAACGGTCCAGATTGATTTACTTTAATCGGACGGTCCATAATTAAAGCAAAATCTTTTAAATAAAATATAATATATTCTAATTATTGCCTAATAAAATAAATAACTTTATAAAATTATTTTGTTTTATATAAAAAGATTTTACTATGCAAAATACTATACAACACTATCTACAGTACTATGCAACACTATGCATAATAAAATATAATATAATCTAATTATTGTCTAATAAAACGAATAACTTTATAAAAGTATTCTATTTTATATAAAAAAGATTTTACTATTAGCCTAATAAAACGCGAATAACTTTATAAAAGTATTCTATTTTATATAAAAAGCTTTTCGCTTTTATTACGTTAATAATACTAATAAAACAAAACCGAGTGACTTATCACATAAGCCTTAATAATCAATACCACGTACTACTACGCAACCACGCCAGACATCGTATTTTTACTACCGAAAGTAGTACAACAAAGATTAATCTGTAAAACTTTCGCCGTTATTTTCAATAAAATATTTTTTTGTCGCTTTCTCAATCCGACAATAATTACATTATTGGGGTCCACCAATGATTGTACTGGTGCATTTGGATATTCCCCGACAAAAAAGAATATTTCCCAACCAATCGAATATAATATGACAACTTGCATACTTTGCAAAATTTGTAAATATTACCCAAAACTATAACATTATATCAAATCCACACCATAATATTAAAAAATTATTTCGAGAAAATTAAATATTTATTCATAAAATCTGGGATTTTACAATCTCCCCTCCTTATGAAATTTCGCCCTCGAAATTTACGTACGTACCTGGTATGCCGAACAGGTGAGGACAGCTCGACTTCATTTCAAATTCTAACTCTTGAGGTATAACATTTGAGTGTCAAATATAATCCTTCTTATCCAAGATTTTAACACGTATCTCCTCATACGTTAAATCATCTGCTATCTCATCCGGTTCTAAATTAATAATATGGTTCGGGTTATCCACATATTTACGTAACATCGATACGTTATGAACACGCGACATACTTGGCGGTAAAATGAGTCTATAAGCCACAGTTTCTACTCGACTGAGGATTTCAAATGGGCCAATTAAATCGAGGGTTGATATTTCCTCTCTTCATCAATTCTTGTTTCTAGAATAACGCCATCTTGAACTTTCTTCTTCACATTCATCAGCTCTGAGTATGTAGCTTGAGCGACTTTAACTTTATCGATTAAAGTCGATTCTACTCGTATATTTGTTATCTTTACGTGGGTCCCTAGAGTCTTTAACTCTATCTTCATCATTTGTGAGTTATACGAAATGGATTTTTGTGTTAACAACGTCACACTCGTAACCGCATACGATCTTTTACTCAACGCATCAACTACCACGTTCACTCTTCCCCGATGATATTGAATGGTATGATCGTAATCTTCAACAGCTCGAGCCAACGTCTTTGGCGGATTATACGTTCGTTTTGGATGAAGAAATATTTAAGGGTTGAAGAAATGGGTTTTGTACTGGGGTCAATACAAAATTCGATTTCACGTTTTGGGGTAGGCTAAGAAGTCTTCAAGAATACTTCAGGAAATTTATTAAAGATAAAAATATCATTCAAAACTGTTACTCTCATCCAAGACTTGGATAGTACGTCATATTAATACCTATCAAATTGTCATCGTCATTCACGACGTATCCTACGGAAAGTCTGGCTTCGGTGCATTCCACACAAGGAAGTCAACAACGAAAGGATCGGGGCTCTTTACTTATGGCTTGATATGACAATGATTGACTTTAGTGGTTTGGTTACTTTGAATTCACATAATAGGTTGGTTAGGAGTATGAAAGCTAACAACCTTACGAAAAGCATGATGAGTAGTTAACCATTCGTTTCCAAAAATCACATCAAAGGCAAGTATTTTCAAAGAGATAAGATCGACAGGTAACGTGAGGGTATCGATATGAATCAAAAAAAATTTATAAATAATGAAGGTAACGAAGGTTTCTCCCAACAGAGTTTTAATAGATAAATCAAAGTTTAACTTTTCCGGAGTTAAGTACAAACATTGAACACAACTAGGTGAAATAAAAGAGTGAGTAGAACCGATATCTAACACGGTATAGACTTCAAAAGAGCTTATGATTAACTTACCTGTGATAATTTTATTCAGGTTCCTCGTCACGAGAAGAAAAAAAAACTCTCTCTCTTAAACTACCGGCTTTGGCTTGTCTGGGACATCCTTTGACATCACTATTCTAGCTGGACTTGACTTCACCATACGACAAAATCGAGCTAGGTGACCTTCTCTTCCGCAATTAAAACACGCTTTGATTGTCACAGTACAATTTGACTTTTATGTGTCCCTCCGTCTCAAGATTTGAAACATACGACCGATGGTCGTTCTTCTTCCTTTGAAACGGGTGCTGGTGCCGCTATCTTTCCATCATTATTGAACCTCCTCTTCTTGAAATTTCCACTTCTATTATCTTGACCATGATTACCACCGAAGTGGTTACCATTCTTGGCATGATAATTTCCCCCACGATGGTTATCATTGTTTCGATGACCGTTGCCACCGGTATGATTATTATCGTATTGTTGGTCGTTGCCTTTTGGTTGTGCTGACTCATTATCGCGCTCCAATAACTGAGCCCTATTCACAACATCTGAATATAAACAAAGTTTATGAGAAATGAGGTATTGACGTATTTCGGGTTTCAAACCTCTTAGAAACATTCGCGTCATTCGCTCCTCATTATCGACTAAATGGGATGCAAACCGGGATAACTCCGCAAACTTAGCCTCGTACTGCGACACAGTCATATTTTTTGCTCCAACTTGATAAACTCCATCTCTTTCATGTGACAAATACTTTAGAGAAAGTAATTGTCATTGAATGCTTTGGAACTTCTCCCAAGACATCTTGAGTGCGGCCAGTCGGGTACGCTTTTACGATTCCCACCCAATGATCTGCTTCTTCACGCAACATAAAGGTGGCGAATGGAACCTTTTGCTCCTCTGAGCATTCCAAGACATTAAATATCTTGGCGATCCGCTTTAACCACGCCTCCGCTTTTAAGTGGTTTTGGCTTTCCCAAAACTCCTGTGGTCCCAGCCTCGAATCGCTTAATGGTGACTAACCGTGGGTTGCCATTATTTTTACCTGCATTATGAATGTGAGCCGCCGCCGATGTTGCATGAATTCTAAAAGCTTCTAAACGCACTCATTGCTCGTTAATTGATCAATGTTATTGTTTACAGGAGGATTATCGCCATCTTGTTGCACATTGTCCTGATTATTGATCTGTGGAGACTCAACGGTCTCCTGTGGTCCATTGCTTATCTCAACATTTTCGGATGCCATTTTCAAATACTGCCACAAAATAAGGGTTAATTAACAAATCACATATTATCCCTATACTCTGACAGACCAATTAAATACCAAATAAATTTAGGTAGGTCATACTAGCGAAGGAATTCCCCGTCTCTCCCCTCCTAGTTCTTGTCTCACATCTCAGCCAGGGATAATATCCCTAAGCTTTGATACAAACTGTGACGCACCCAAAATAGGTATACATCACCCATATTGAGTCGCCAAATACATGGTACAAAATTCAAATACAATCTTTAATACACAACAAGAGAGCTATGAGTTTTAATACAAATATTGTCTTCTAGACAATATCCACTCTTAGAATAAGCCCTCATTACATTTATTGTTACACTATTTAACAGAATAGTGAGGACTACTAATACTATCATCTGGACCGTCACTCCAATCCCCGACTAGTCCCGGCTACGTTCTCATTTTCTGAAGAGAACAGTGAAAGAAAGGGTGAGCTCAACTAGCCCAGTAAGAAATATTATGACTAAGTTAATGCAGAATAAATTATCATTAGTCTTCAACAATGTTAAACCGATAAAATACAATAGACATCAAGTTTAATCAGAATGAACAAGCAATCCATTAAAAGAGTCAAGTAGATAATAAAATCTACTATCTTTTATGATTTAAAAGGTTTTTCATCACTTTTATCGCTGAGACTTAGCTCAATGAATAATCCACATCATTAAATCATCCCTGCACTACAGGCCAAGGATATTCTTCAGTATCACGACCACAAATTATCCATGCACTACGTGCCAAAGATAATCGTGTTTTCATCAACGGTCCTGATCATGCTATAAAATAATTCATCTTTACTCCCTTGGCCGAAGAGAATCCATAGCCATAATCATACCAAAAACTGTCCATCAATGCACTACGAGCCAATGAGGACTTTTACCACATCATTTATAACATTACGGTCATGATTATACCGAATAATCCCTGGTCATAATCATACCAAGTCCATCTATGCACTACAGGCCACAGATGACTTTAAACATATTAAAAACATGAGGATGGTGACAATGATATAAGAATTCAATAAAACAAGTTCACGAATTAATTTGTCCAGGAACCAATAACGTTCAAATTGTCAACATGATACTTCTTTGTAGAGTAAAATTCAAGAATGCTCAGAAGAATATTTCTATGAAAAGATACTGGATGAAGCGCAAATATCAAGGATATTCCACTAATTTTATGGAGTATAGAAGTCAAAACTTTAACCAACCGAGTATAATAAAGAATGAAATAACAAAAGAAATCACCATGCATGCGATTTTGTAGATGAGAGGTTAATCCAACGTAATAATAAGTAACGGAACTAGTCAAAGCGAAATTAAGACCGATGAATGTTCCAATAGAATATTAAAGAATGGAATAACAATGTAAATCACCATACGCATGAGTACTTCGCATAAACAAGTTATTCCAATGTAATAATAAATAACGGAACCAGTCCCACAAAATGCATGCATGTGATATTCCAATGTAATAATAAAGACAGAAAAATAAAGATTTTAACCAGTCCTGTAAAAAACACACGATGTGATATTCCAAATGTAATAATAAAAACGAAATAATAATAAGAATGTCACCAAGTATAGGGAAATCACATGATACGTGGATATTCCAATGTAATAATAAAGAATGGAATAATGTAAGAATTTCACCAAGTATAGGGTACGCCGCATACATACAAGTTATGTATAGGGTATACCACGATACAAAGTTATTCCAATGTAATAATAAGGAATAGAATAATGTAAGTTCTCTTCATGAATAAGAAAGAATAACACCCCTTACCGTAAAAAAAACTGGATATAAGAGTAGTTAAGTAGCAGAATACTTTTCTTCTTTCTTTCTACAGTTTATCTCTCTAGAGTTTCAGTGAATTCGTAAGAAAATAATGAAGGGATGAGCTTCATTTATAGAAGAATGGATTGCATAGTAACTAACTCATGAACGGTCCAGATTGATTTACTTTAATCGGACGGTCCATAATTAAAGCAAAATCTTTTAAATAAAATATAATAAATTCTAATTATTGCCTAATAAAACAAATAACTTTATAAAAGTTTTATATAAAAAGATTTTACTATGCAAAACACTATGCAACACTATGCAGGCACTATGCAACACTATGCATAATAAAATATAATATAATCTAATTATTGTCTAATAAAAACGTAATAACTTTATAAAAGTATTCTATTTTATATAAAAAAATTTTACTATTAGCCTAATAAAACGAATAACTTTATAAAAGTATTCTATTTTATATAAAAAGCTTTTCTGTTTTATTACATTAATAATATTAATAAAACAAAACTGAGTGACTTATCACATAAGCCTTAATAATCAATACCGTGTGCTACTATATAACCACTCAGATTCTCGTACTTTTACTACTGAGGAGTAGTTCAAGATTAATAAAGAAAAACTTCCGCCGTTATTTTTAATAAAATATTTTTGTCATTTTCTCAATCCGACAATAATTACATTGTAGGGTCCACCAATGATTGTACTGGGTCGCATTTGATATTCCCCGACAAAAAATAATATTTCCTACCAATCGAATATAATATGACAACTTGCATACTTTGCAAAATTTGTAAATATTATCCACAACTATAACATTATATCAAATCCACACCATAATATTAAAAAATTATTTTGAGAAAATTAAATATTTATTCATAAAATCTAGGATTTTACATTGCTCGACTCAATAACACTCTTATTACCTGAAAGAAATTATGAAGCAAAAGGGTGAGCACAACCAGCTCAGTAAAGAATATTATGACTAAAGATAATTAAATTATCAATAGTCTTCGTCAATAATAAATCAGAGATTTAGAACATGTGGTAGATGATAAAACTTTTCAACCATAGTTGCAGCGGAACGAGCAATCTATTAGAAGAGTCAAATAGACTATAAAGTCTATTATCTTCTCCACATTAAAAGTTCACCAACAATGTTTTATCTCTGTAACATCAATCAACAATTTCTTTCCACAATCATGTGAACAACTCATAATCATAATTGTGATTCTAAATTCCTCTTCGCATCCAGAACGAAGATAATTTTCATTACATATCTTTACCTGAAACATCAAAAATCATGGTTATTGTAAGACCCCAACTTTTTAATAAAAAATAAATTTTCTATAAATATCATTTTTGATTATTATGGAGTAAATTTGATATAATGTTATAGTTGTGGGTAATATTTATTAATTTTACAAAGTACGCAAGTTGTTATATAATATTCGATTGGTCGGGGAATATTCGTATGACGGCACAATCATTGGTGGACCCCACAATAGAATTATTGTCGGATTGAGAAAACGACAAAAATATTTTATTGAAAATAACGGCGAAAGTTTTACCGTTATTATCTTGTTGAACTACTTCTTAGTAGTAAAGTACAAAGTCTACGCGTGGTTGCATAAGAGCACACCTGTGATTGATTATCGATGCTTACGTGAGAAGTCATTCAGTTTTGTTCAATTATTGCTATAGTAATTGTTGCATAGTATCTCACGTTATTTGATTCAATTATTGTCGATATTTTATATATTGTTAAAATCAATAATTGAGACGACAAAGTTATTAATATTATTATTTGCAATATTAACGATGTCTAGAAGTTCTGTCAAGGAGAGGTTTGGTCACCTAATTGCGCGCCAATAGGGAGAAATCCTTATTGGAAAGCCCCCTCTTTCCTGGGAACGACCTGGTCGATTAATATTGTGAATTATAATAAAGGTGATAAATGTTGTTAAAATTATTAAGGTGATTTTTATGAAGTTTTGCTTATTTTATGGACCCCCATTTACCCATTTTCCAAAATAATCGGTAGAATTTTTTTATAATAAAAGTGGGGCCCATTTGTGTTGGAAAAATGATTTTGGAAATGGAGAGAAAGAGTATACGTATGGAAGTATATGTATGTATTGAGTATATGGTGGGAGAAAATGATATGTGAAAGTGATAGGTGTGTGATGTGTGTGTGAGTGGAAAATGGTGAAAAAGTGATAGTGTGATAGTGATGTGTAAGAGTGTAGTGAAAGTGATTTGGGGGGGGTGGGGGTGGGGGATTGATGTTGGTTATGGGGGGATAAAAAAAATCAAGTGGTGTATATAATATTGATATATAGCATGTGTTTATATATACATATTGTATTTTATTATTTTTTTTGGTTGATTGAATTTGAGATTCATATTCTGCAAATTATTTCATCCATGCACAGTGCCTTTCCATTCTCCTATAAATAGCAGCTCATTCCTTCATTATTTCTTACGAATTCACTGAAACTCTAGAGAGAGAAAATTTTAGAGAGAAAGAAGAAGAGCAGTCTGCTACCTTTCTTTTTCTACTCTTATATCCAGTTTCTTTTACGGTAAGGAGTATATTTTTTACATATTCATGAAGAGAACTTCTGTTATTTCAATTCCTTATTATTCTGTTGGAATAACCTGTATACGCGGGTTACCCTATACTTGGTGACATTCTTCTATTATTCTGTCTTTACTATTCTGTTGGAATATCCTCGCCTACGTGTGTTTTTACACCGACTGGTTCCGCCTTTTATTATTCTCATTGGAATATCCATGCCATGTGTTTTACATCGACTGGTTTCGCTCTTTATTATTCTGCTGAATATCCTCGTCTCATGTATTTTACACCGGACCTAGTTCCATCTTTATTATTCTCGCTGGAATATCCTCGTCTATGTGTTTTACATCGACCGGTTCCGCTTTTTATTATTCTTGCTGAACATCCGGCTTGCGCATAATTTCGCCGACCGGTTCCGTTATTATTATTCTCGCTGAATAACTGCTCATGCGGGTACCGCATGCATGGTGATTTCTTTTGTTATTCCATTCTTTATTATACTCAAATTGGTTAAAGTTTTGCTTCTATACTCCATGAAATTAGTGGAATATCCTTGATATTTGCACTTCATCCAAAGATCTTTCATGGAAATATTCTTCCGAGCATTCTTGAATTTTACTCTACAAAGAAGTATCATGTTGACAATTTGGACGTTATTAGTTCCTGGATAAACTAATTCTTGAACTTGTTTTATCAATTCTTATATCATTGTCATCATCCTCATGTTTATATTTTTGAAAGTCATCTCATGGCACAGAAGTGCATGATGGACTTGGTATGATTATGAATTCGTGGATTATTCTTGTATAATCACGATCGTAATGTTACAAATGATGTGATAAAAGTCCTCATTGGCCTCAGTAGTGCATCATGGACAAATTGTTGGCACGATCACTGACCATCATGAATACACGAATATCTTCGGCCGTAGTGCATGGATAATTTGTGGTCGTGATACTAAATAATATCATCGGGCCAGTAGTGTGTGGGTGATTCGATGATGTGAATTATTTATTAAGTTGAGTCCCAAAGAATAAATGTGATGAAAAACTTTAAAATCATAAAAGATAGTAGATTTTATTCTCTACTGACTTTTTAATGGATTTCTTGTTTCAACGCAGCTTAAACTTGATGTCTATCAGATTTTATCGGTTTAACATTGTTGGAGACTAATGATAATTTATTCTCGCATTATCTTAGTCATAATATTTCTTCATTGGCTAGTTGAGCTCACCCTTTCTTTCACCGCTTTCTTCGTGAAATGAGAATGTAGTTTTAGACGAGCCTGGGAACCGAGAGATGTTCCGATGATAGTGTTAGCTAGTAGTCCTCACTATTCTCGTTAAATAGTGTGATAATAAATGTAATGAGGACTTATTCTGAGAGTGGATATTGTCTTCAAGATGATTTTGTATTTAAACTCACAGCTCTCTTGTTGTATAATTAAGATTGTATTTATATTTTGTACTATGTATTTAGCGACTCAGAATAGGTGATGTATACCTATTTTTGGGGCGTCACAGTTATACCAAATCACAATTCTTGTTCATAATCATACTAATAAATTCATCTTTGCACTACGACCAAAGATATTCATTAACACTTCATCTTTGCACTACAGGCCAAAGACATGCAACTGTATTTTAGAAGAGTCAAGTAGAGCATGATATTTACTATCTTCTACGAATTAAAAGTGTATAATCAATATTTTATCGCTGAGACTCAACTTAATAAATAATTCACATCATCGAATCATCCTTGCACTACGCCCAAGAATATTCATTAGTATTATGACCACGAATTATCCATGCACTACGAGCCAAGGATATTCGTGTTTCCAATAATGGTCATGATTATACCGAATAATTCGTGGTTATAATCATACCAACAAGTGTTCATCAATGCACTACGGGTCAATGAGGACTTTTATCATATCATTTGTAACATTACGGTCATGATTATACTAAATAATTCCTGGTCATAATCATACCAAGTCCATCTATGCACGTAAGCCACAGATGACTTTCATCACAATATAAGCATGAGGATGATGACAATAATATAAGCATTAATCAAATGAAACAAGGATAAATATTAAAGACTTTAAATTTATCCAGAGTTTAAAATATCCAAATATTATCAATCACTTAATAATCTCATAATCTAATATCATTAATATTATAACAATATTTTAATCATTTCTTAAACTTATAAACAATTTATTTTAATTGTTTACACTTTTACCAAATAATGCATCTAATCATTCAAAAATGTCATACTCATAAGATTTTATCACCAATGATCAAATCCCTCATCAAAAATCTGCATATACCTTATATAGGATTTCCAAGCCATAAAATCATATTTACCACTTTTTCAACTTCACATAACATATTTAATTCATATGTTCGTAACTAAACCATTTTCATGAAAAATAACAAATCATTTCCAAAACGTTTTCTTTTCTGGGATTTAGCAGAATATAATCCCACATTGAACATATACTTTTCTCAGAATTTTTAAAATTCATTTACTATTTTTTATATGATCAAAACTGCCGAATATTTAGACATTTATCATAAATTATACTTTTGTCCAAAAATTCAAAAATTTACAGGGTATACTCCTGTTATAGATATGTACTCTCAATAAAAATTTCACCAATTTTGGAGTTAACCACAAGGAGTTATAAGGGTTTACTTTTAAAATAGTCTTTTTCCGTAAAATTCATAACTCCTAATCTATACATTCAAAAATCGCCATTTTTGGACACAATCTAGAAAACTCATCAAATTATCATTTCAAATTTTTTCAGAATTTTTGAAGGTCAGAAAAATTACGAAACTGCAAATGGATTTTCGCCCGCCATGCAAAAATCCACGTAGACAGATCATTTCCACAATTTAATAAGAAATGAATACAAAGGATCATTCACCATGCATGTGGTAATCCACATAGACAGGTTATTCCAACAGAATAATAAAGAATGAAATAACAGAAGAATTCACCATGCATGCGGTAGTCCGGCATGAGTGAGCAGTTATTCCAATGAATAATAAAGAATGGAATAATGTAAGAATTCACCAGGCATGTAATGTAGATCGCATGAGCATGTGTTATTCCAATAGAATAATAAAGAATGGAATAACAATGAGAATTCACCAGCATGCGATAGAACGCACCGACAAGTTATTCCAAAGAATAATAAAGAGAATGGAACCAAATGTCATGCAGAATCCGGATGCATGAGACAGATATTCCAACGTAATAATAAAGAATGGAACCAGTCATGCGAATCCGCACGCATGTGATATTCCAAATGAATAATAAAGAATGGAACCAGTCATGCGAATCCGCATGTACACGATATTCTAACAAATAATAAAGAATGGAATAATGTAAGAATTTTACCATGTATGCGAAGATTGCATGATGTAAGTTATTCCAACATAATAATAAAGAATGGAATAATGTAAGAATTTCACCATGTATATGGTAGTCACAGATATCTGAGTTATTCCAATGTAATAATTAGGAATGGAATAACAATAGCTCTCTATCCTGAATACGAAAGAAATAATACCCCTTACTATAATAATAGTATCCCTTACCTTAGAAGAAAACTGAATACTGGAATAGTGAGGTAGAAGACTTCTCTTCTTCTTTCTCTCTATAATTTCTCTTTATAATAATTTCTCTATAGCTTTAGTGAATTGGTGAAAAATAATGAAGGAATGAGCTTCTATTTATAGGAAAATATAGTTTCGATAATTGCATGTTTTGGGGCTCGAAATATTACAGTATAATACCTTCCTCTTTTCCTTTATTTTTAATTTAGTCCTGCAAGTATTATCAAACTTGCACCACCTCCCCTAATAGTAAATCATGTGAATCAATAGTTCTAGACATGAAAAAATACAAATTACAGTATAGTACCTCCATCTATACCTCCATTTTTAACTTAATCATGCAAGTATTATCAATCTTGCACCAACTCCCCTAATAGTAAATGAATGTGAATCAGCAGTACACACATGTGAACAAATAGTTATAATCATGTGAATCAATAACAATTAATTGTTCATTTATCCGGTTAATTACCCGATTGGTCAATATAACCTCCAGACATCAATTATTATCAAACTAAATGTCGATTTTCACTAACACTAATAATTCCAACACAATGGAACTATCAATTTAATCTTTAATCAACACGAACTTATTCATCATTAATATTACAATTCACAATATTTAACAACCGTGTCGTTCCTGTGAAAGAGGGCTTTAGATAAGGATTTCTCCTTATCGCACGTAATTAGGTGACCAAACCTCTCCTTAACAGAACTTCTAGACATTGTCAATATTACAAATAATAATATGAATAACTTTGCCGTCTCAATTATTGATTTAACAATATAACATATTATGCAGATAATACTGTGACAATAATTGATTCAATAATATGAGAGATATGATGCAACAATTACTGTAGCAATAATTTAGTATAACTGAGTGACTTCTTACGTAAGCATCAATAATCAATACCGTGTGCTACTATGCAACCACGCCAGATTCTTATTTTTTACTATCTAGTAGTTTAACGCTTTTAATCTGTAATACTTTCGCCGTTATTTTTAGAGATATTTCTATCATTTTCTAAATACGAAAATACTTCCGTTGTGGGGTCCACCAATGATTGTGTCATCGTATGAATATTCCCTGTTAAAACGAATATTCCCGGACCAATCGAATATTTTCCAACGCAACGAATAACAACTTGCTTGCTTTGTAAAATTTTCAAATATCACCCTTAACTTTAACCTTTTATCAATTTAACCATTTACTAAATAGAATAATTATAAGAAAACTGAATACTTTCATTTCATAAAATTTGGGGTCTCACAAATATATTTCTTTAATTATACATAACATATAATTTATATCTTCTGTATATGACACTCCTTCATATACATACATTATTAAATGTATAATTATGGACAAAATTTATGAAACATTTAATTATGCAAAATAAAATAAATTTTATTATTAAAATAATAAAATAAATATCAACATTGGGTTTTTTTGGACATAAAACCTTACAAAAACATCATTAAGGCCACATGTACAAAATTTCAACTACATGTAAATCATTGGCGAGGGAGGTTATGGTGTAATGAAGCTGAGCTGCCAAATGGTCCAAGTTGTTGCTGTGAAAAAGTTATTTTCATCACAAGATTAAGACCTAAAGGATCTAAACGATTTTATGAGTGAGATTAGTGTATTAACAGAAATTCGTAATCTCGTGAAGCTCTACGGTTTATGTTGGCATACACTGCACTCATTCACGAGTTCCTTGAAGGGGGAAGATTGGGTAAATTATTTAGCAACAATGAAGAAGCAGTGCAACTTGATTAGAAAAATAGGCTAAGGGGGTGTTTGATTAAACTGAATAAAATAGTTTTGAATGTTTAAGTAATCTGAATGAGCCGAATGAAGTAAGATTCTGAATACTGAATGAAAAAAATTGTTTAATAATTGTCATGTCTGAAACACCCTGAATAACATATTTTGATTATTTTACTCCTCTGAAAAAATTTAAAATTGTTGTAAATTTATTTAATATTACTTAATATTGTAAAAAAAAATTAAATATAAAATACTTCATTCAGCAGTACTTATTCAGCCCATTCGGCCAAAAAAAATACTTTGTCATTCAGCCCAAAAATCTGAATGATTCAGCCACTTAAACGATTTTTATTCAAAACAGATGCACTGAATAACTAACCAATTCAGTCATTCAACTCCATTCAACTCTAAAAAAACACTCCCTAAAAGTTGTTAGAGGTGTGGCAAATAGTTTATCATTCATTCACCATGAGTGCTTGCCTCTGATATATAGTTCACCAGAACATATAAAGTAAGAATATCTCTCATCATCATTTGCTTGTGGTGTTCTACTGACAGACTTGATGAAGTGGCCGAGGAAAGGATTTTTTGTTGCGAGGCTTGCATCTGATTGTTTACATCTACATCCAAAATTTAGGCCTAACATGAAACAAGTTTCTCTATAACTAACAAACCCCCCCGCTAGATCCCAAAATCAAATAAATTAAAAAAATTGATAATTTAAGGAGATCGTAGGAGAGGGAAAGTGATGTGTTTGCTGAGCTGGAAATTATTTCATTAAAAAAATTCACTTGGTAATAGGTGGTTTTATCTTGACCATATAATTCAAATGCAAGGCTGAGATGTTGAGAACTCTAAAGAAGCCGAATCCAAACCGCTTTCAATAAGATAAGGATATAATTATGATCTAACTAGAACTTGATACATTCTTTAATACTATCAAGTGCATAGAATAGAGATTGTGCTTCCCTAAGACTTCATTTTAAATTATAATATTATTATTAACTTTTGAAAGTAAATTGGAGATATTTTTAAACTCCAAATTCGATAATAATTACAAAACACTAGTAATGATACTTTTTAAAATTTAAACTTTTTACTAATATGAAAAAATATTATATGATCATTAATTACTTAATAGTAACAATGATTTATACTTCAAGGAATAACAAAGAAGTGGTTAGCCTTTGATCTCTGATACCATATATATAACTTGTGAAACCCCAGATTTTATGAATAAAGAATTAATTTTCTCGAAATAATTTTTTTTATTATGGTGTGAGTTTGAGATAATGTTATAGTTGTGGATAGTATTTATAAATTTTGCAAAGTATGCAAGTTGTTATATTATATTCGATTGGTCAAGGAATATTCTTTGTGTCGAAAAATATTCGTACGACGGTACAATCATTGGTGGACCCCACAACGGAATTATTGTCGGATTGAGAAAACGACAAAAATATTTTATTAAAATAACTACGGAAGTTTTACTGGTTGATCTTTGTTGAACTACTCTTAAGTAGTAAAAAATACAATGAATACGCGTTATCGCAGTAAGTAGCACACAGTATTGATTATTGATATGTATGTGAGAAGTCAGTCAGTTTGATTCAATTATTGTTGATTAATGATATGAATTATTATAACGATAATGACGTTATGTTTTATTCGTATTATTAACGTAATAAAATAGAAACATCTTTTTATATAAAACAGAATACTTTATTAAAGTTATTCTATAAATAGAATATATTATATTTTATTATGCATAGTGTTGCATAGTGTTTTGCATAGTGTTGCATAGTGTTTGCATTTTTATATAAATAGAACATATTATATTTTATTTAAAAGATTTTTCTTTAAATATGGACCGTCAGATTAAAGTAAATCAATCTGGACCGTTCATGAGTTAGTTACTATGCATTCCATTTTCCTATAAATAGAAGCTCATTCCTTCATTATTTTTCTTACGAATTCACTGAACTCTAGAGAGAGAAACTATAGAGAGAGACTATAGAGAGATAGAAGAAAAGTTTTCTACTACTTCACTACTCTTTTATCCAGTTCTTTTACGGTAAGGGGTATTATTCTTTTATATTCATGAAGAGAACTGTTGTTATTCCATTTCTTATTATTCTATTGGAATAACTCGTATACTGCTGAATAATACTCTATACTTGGTGACATTCTTTTTATTATTCCATCTTTATATTTTTGTTTGAATATCCTCGTCTGTCTTTTATATGGGACTCGGTTCCATTTTATTATTCGCATTTACTATTCTCATTTTAATATCACATCATGCTTTATATCTGTAAACTCGGTTTCATTTTATTATTCCGCATTTACTATTCTCGCTTTAATATCCTCATGCATGCTATATGCTTAGAACTCGGTTCCATTTTATTATTCCGTCTTTAAATTTACGCCGAATATCACATGCTCTGCTATATACGCCAGGACTGGTTCCATCATTTATTATTCCGCATTTATTATTCTGTTGGAACATCCCGTCGGTGTGAATTTCACCTGACCTGGTTCCGTTATTATTATTCTGTTGGAATAACCTGTTTGTGCGGTCTCTATCGCATGCATGGTGATATCTTTTGTTATTCCATTCGGTATTATACTCAGTTGATTAAAATTTTGACTTCTATACTCCATAAAATTAGTGGAATATCCTTGATATTTGCGCTTCATCTAGTATTTTTCATGGAAATATTCTTCTGAGCATTCTTGAATTTTATTCTACAAAGCAGTATCATGTTGACAATTTGGACGTTATTGGTTCTTGGACAAATTAATTCTTGAACTTGTTTTATTGAATTCTTATATCATTGTCATCATCCTCATGTTTATATTTATTGAAAGTCATCTATGGCCTGTAGAGCATGGATGGACTTGGTATGATTATGACCAGGGTTTATTCGGTGTAATCATGACCGTAATGTTATAAATGATGTGAAAATTAAAAGTCCTCATTGGCCCGTAGTGCATTGATGGACAGTTTTTGGTATGATTATGGCTATGGATTCTCTTCGGCCAAGGGAGCAAAGATTAATTGTTTTATGGCATGATCAGGATCGTTGATGAAAAAACAATTATCTTTGGCCCGTAGTGCATGGATAATTCGTGGTCGTGATACTAAAGAATATCTTTGGCCTGTAGTGCAGGGATGATTTAATGATGTGGATTATTTATTGAGCTGAGTCTCAGCGATAAAAGTGATGAAAAACTTTTTAAATCATAAAAGATAGTAGATTCTATTCTCTACTTGACTCTTTTAATGGATTGCTTGTTCCGCTGCAGTTAAACTTGATGTCTATTGTATTTTATCAGTTTAACATTGTTGGAGGCTAATGATAATTTATTCTGCATTATCTTAGTCATAATATTTCTTACTGGGCTAGTTGAGCTCACTCTTTCTTTTCTTTGTTCTCTTGAGAAATGAGAACGCGTGCTTGGCTAGTCGTGGGAATGGGAGTGACGATCCAGATGATAGTATTAGATAGTAGTCCTCACTATTCTGTTAAATAGTGTGACAATAAATGTAATGAGGACTTATTCTAAGAATGGATATTGTCTAGAAGACAATATTTGTATTTAAACTCACAACATATGTTTTGTCGTATTTTTACACGACTGTTGTATTATTAAGTTGTATTTGAATTTTGTACCATGTTTTTGGCGACTCAAGATGGGTGATGTATACCTAATTTTGGGGGCGTCACAGTTGGTATCAAAGCTTAGGGATATGATCCCTGGCTAAGATGTGAGATAAGAACTAGGAGGGGAGAGACGGGGAATTCCTTCGCTTGTATGACCTACCTAAGTTTATTTGGTATTTAATTGGTCGGTCAGAGTATAGGGATAATATGTGATATGATAATTAACCCTTGTTTTATGGAAGTGTTTGAAAATGGCATCCGAGAATGTTGAGATCATCAATAGAGCACAGGAGACCGTTGAGTCTCCACAGATCAATAATCAGGACAATGTGCAATAGGATGGCGATAATCCTCCTGTAAACAACAACACTGATCAAATGACGAATGGCGGTACGTTTAGGAGCTTTTTAGAATTCATGCAACACCGCATTTAGAGAGACTCGCTCAGAATGCGTGGAAATAATGGCAACCCACGGTTGGTCACCGCTAAACAGTTCAAGGAGCTAGGACCATCGGAGTTTGTGGGAATGCCAAAGCCACTTAAGGCAGAGACATGGATAAAGCAGATTACCAAGATATTTGATGTCTTGGAATGCTCAGAGGAGCAAAAGGTTCCATTCGCCACCTTTATGTTGCGTGAAGAAGCGAGATCATTGGTGGGAATCAGAAAAGCACTCTGCATCGACCGACGACTTCAAGATGCCTTGGGAGAAGTTCCAAGAGCTGTTCAATGAAAAGTACTTTCCCAAAAGTATTCGTCACATGAAGGAGGTGGAGTTCATCAAGCTGGAGCAAAAAAATATGACCGTGTTGCAATACGAGACTAAGTTTGTGGAGTTATCCCGGTTTGCATCCTATTTGGTTGATAATAAGGAGAGAATGACGCGAATGTTTCTAAGAGGTTTGAAACCCAATATACGTTAATACCTCATTTCTCACAAACTTTGTTTATATTCAGATGTTGTGAATAGGGCTCAGTTATTAGAGCGCGATAATGAGTTAGCACAACCAAAAGGCAACGACCAACAACACGATAATAATCATACCGGTGGCAACGGTCATCGGAATAATGATAACCATCGTGGGGGATATTATCATGCCAAGAATGGTAACCACTTTGGTGGTAATCATGGCCAAGATAATAGGAATGGAAATTTCAAGAAGTGAAGGTTCAACAATGACGTGAAGACGTCGGCACCAGCTCCCGTTTCAAAGGAAGAAGAACGACCACCGGTCATATGTTTCAAATGCGGACAGAGGAGGACACATCCGTCCAAATCAGTATGCTGAAGAATCCAACGCGCGTGTTTTAATTGCGGAAGAGAAGGTCACTTAGCTCGATTTTGTCGTATGGTGAAGTCAAGTCCAGTTGGGATAGTGATGCCAAAGGATGTCCCAGACAAGCCAAAGCCGGTAGTTTAAGAGAGAGCGTTTTTTTCTCATGACGAGGAACCTGAATAAAATTATCACGGGTAAGTTAATTATAAACTATTGCGAATCCTATACTTTATTCGATACAAGTTCTACCCACTCTTTTATTTCACCCAGTTGTGTTCAATGTTTGTACTTAACTCCGGAGAAGTTAAACTTTGATTTATCTATTGAAACTCTGTTGGGAGAAACCTTCGTTACCTCCATTATTTATAAATCTTGTTTAATTCAAATCGACACTTTCACGTTACCTGTCGATCTTATCTCTTTGAAAATACTTGCCTTTGATGTGATTTTTGAAAACAATTGGTTAACTACTCATTATCCTTTTTGTAAGGTTGTTAGCTTTTATATTCCTAACCAACCTGTTATACGAATTTAAAGTAACCAAACCCTAAAGTTAATCACTGTTATATCAAGCCATAAGTAATGAGCCCGATCATTTCGTTGTTGACTTCCTTGTGTGGAATGCACCGAAGCCAGACTTTCTGTAGGCGACATCGTGAATGAAGATGGCAAGATGATAGGTATCATTGTGAGGTGCTATCCAGGTTAAGGGATAGAAGTCACAGTTGGTATTAATGTGACGTACTATCCAAGTCTTGGATGAGGGTCACAGTTTTGAATGATAATTCTATCTTTAATAAATTTCTTGACATATTCTTGAAGACTTCTTGGCCTACCCCAGAGCGTGAAATCAAATTTTGTACTGACCCCAGTTTAAAACCCATTTCTTAAACCCTCAAATAATTCTTTACTAAAACGAACGTATAATGTGCCAAAGACGTTGACTTGAGCTATTGAAGATTACGATCGTACCATTCAATACCATCGTGGAAAAGCGAACGTGGTAGCTGACACGTTGAGTAGAAGATCGTATGCGTTTACGAGTGCGAATATACAGACCCACATAAAGATAACGAATATACGAGTAGGATCGACTTTAATCGATAAAGTTAAAGCCGCTCAGACTACGCACCAGGAGCTGATGAATGTGAAGAAGAAGGTTCAAGAAGGCGTTATTTTAAATAACAAGAGTTGCTGAAATCTCAACCCTCGATTTAATTGGCCCATTTGAAATCCTCGATCGAGTAGGAACTGTGACATATAGACTCGTTTTACCGCCAAATATGTTGCGTGTTCATAACATTTTTAATGTATCGATGTTACGTAAATATGTGGACGACCCGAACCACATTATTAATTTAGAACCAGACGAGATAGCGGATGATTTAACGTTTGAGGAGATATGTGTTAAAATCTTGGATAAGAAGAATCGTATTCAACACTCAAAGGTTATACCTCAAGAGTTAGAATTTGAAATTAAGTCGAGGTATCCTCACCTGTTCGGCATACCAGGTACGTACATAAATTTCAAGGGCGAAATTCCATAAGGAGGGGAGATTGTGAAACCCAAGATTTTATAAATAAAGAATTAATTTTCTCGAAATAATTTTTTTTATTATGGTGTGAGTTTGAGATAATGTTATAGTTGTGGGTAGTATTTATAAATTTCAAAGTATGCAAGTTGTTATATTATATTTGATTGGTCAGGGAATATTCTTTGTGGTTTGGAAAATATTCGTGCGACAAGACAATCATTAATTGGACCCCACAACGGAATTATTGTCGGATTGAAAATGACAAAAATATTTTATTGAAAATAATGGCGGAAGTTTTACCGGTTGATCTTCGTTGAACTACTCGGTAGTAAAAGTAAAGAATAATGCTGGCGTTGTTGCATAAGTAGCATTACCTGTATTGATTATTGATATTTATGTGAGAAGTCACTTCAGTTTGATTTAATTATTGTTGATTAATAATATGAATTATTATAACGATAATGACGTTTTGTTTTATTCAGTATTATTAACGTAATAAAACGAAACATCTTTTTATATAAAATAGAATACTTTATTAAAGTTATTCTATAAATAGAATATATTATATTTTATTATGCATAGTGTTGCATAGTGTTTTGCATAGTGTTTTATATAGTGTTGCATAGTATTTGCATAGTAATTTTTTTTATATAAATAGAATATATTATATTTTATTTAAAAGATTTTTCTTTAAATATGGACCGTCAGATTAAAGTAAATCAATCTGGACCGTTCATGAGTTAGTTACTATGCATTCCATTTTCCTATAAATAGAAGCTCATTCCTTCATTATTTTTCTTGCGAATTCACTGAACTCTAGAGAGAGAAACTATAGAGAGAGACTATAGAGAGATAGAAGAAAAGTTTTCTACTACTTCACTACTCTTATATCCAGTTCTTTTACGGTAAGGGATATTATTCTTTTATATTCATGAAGAGAACTGTTGTTATTCTATTTCTTATTATTCTGTTGGAATAACCTGTATACGCGGAATACCCTATACTTGGTGACATTCTTTTATTATTCCGTCTTTATATTTACGTTTAATATCCTCATCTGCGTATATCGCCGATTCTGGTTCCATTTTATTATTCCGCATTTACTATTCTGTCGGAATATCCCGTTTGTGCTATACGCCGGACCTGGTTCCATTTTATTATTCCGTCTTTATATTTACGTGAAATATCCCATACATGCTATATGCCGACACTGGTTCCATCATTTATTATTCCGCATTTATTATTCTGTTGGAACATCATATCTTGTGTAATTTCACGACCTAGTTCATATTATTATTATTAGTTGGAATAACCATCTGTCAAGGTCTCTATCACATGCATGGTGATATCTTTTGTTATTCCATTCGGTATTATACTCAGTTGATTAAAATTTTGACTTCTATACTCCATGAAATTAGTGGAATATCCTTGATATTTGCGCTTCATCCAAATATTTTTCATGGAAATATTCTTCCGAGCATTCTTGAATTTTATTCTACAAAGCGATATCATGTTGACAATTTGGACGTTATTGGTTCTTGGACAAATTAATTCTTGAACTTGTTTTATTGAATTCCTATATCATTGTCATCATACTTATGTTTATATTTATTGAAAGTCATCTATGGCCTGTCGAGCATGAATGGACTTGGTATGATTATGACCGAGGATTATTCGGTATAATCACGGTAGTAATGTTATAAATGATGTGAAAATTAAAAGTCCTCATTGGCCGTGAGTGCATTGATGGACGCTTTTGGTATGATTATGGCTATGGATTTTCTTCTTGACGAGGAGCAAAGATTAATTATTTTATGGCATGATCGGACCGTTGATGAAAAAACAATTATCTTTGGCCGTGAGTGCATGGATAATTCGTGGTCGTGATACTTAAAGAATATCTTTGGCCTAGTGCGAGGATGATTTAATGATGTGGATTATTTATTGAAATTTGAGTCTCAACGATAAAAGTGATGAAAAACTTTTAAATCATAAAAGATAGTAGATTCTATTCTCTACTGACTCTTTTAATGGATTGCTTGTTCAATTGCAGCTTAAACTTGATGTCTATTGTATTTTATCGCTTTAACATTGTTGGAGGCTAATGATAATTTATTCTGCATTATCTTAGTCATAATATTTCTTACTGGGCTAGTTGAGCTCACTCTTTCTTTTCTTCGCTTCTCTTCGAGAAATGAGAACGTAGCCTTAAATTAGTCGAGGAATGGAGTGACGATCCAGATGATAGTATTAGATAGTAGTCCTCACTATTCTGTTAAATAGTATGACAATAAATGTAATGAGGACTTATTCTGAGAATAGATATTGTCTAGAAGACAATATTTGTATTTAAACTCACAGCATATGTTTTGTCGTATTTTTACACGACTGTTGTATTATTAAGTTGTATTTGAATTTTGTACCATGTTTTTGGCGACTCAAGATCGGTGATGTATACCTAATTTTGACGGCGTCACATAACTAACATAACAGCTTTATATTTTTTAAATTTCTTTTAGTACATGATCATCTCAGAATATGTTGCTGCATAAATATAATACAAGAGATAATAACTATCTAAAGTAGAATAGCTAGTAATCTAACAAGAAGTTTAATCACATAAATAGTGCTTTAGCTGTGCCTTGGCTGTGTGAAAGCTTGATTCAAGGGCCAGGGCCCTGTTGTGAAGTATTTCCACCTACATGTGAATTATTGTCTGAACAAAAAGAATTGGACAGAGTTAATTAATAATGTCTTAATGAAAGCTGCAAAAGTCAAAATCAAAAGAGTTAATTGGACAGAATTACTCAAATCTACCTGCAGATGTTTGTGGAAGAACTAAGAGAATCAAAATCAAACACAAGACAAAGTGCATAATAAGAGAATAAGCACATTTTTGCTTATTAGGTTTTTGTTTTGCAACACACATATATAGGAACATTCCCACGTGCTAAATATATTAAGACTTTTGTCAAACGCACATTTCTACGTGCAAAATATTGAATTGGTCATACGAAGACTAAACTATTTATTAAAATATATTCTTAACTAACCCTAATAATGTACCCAAAAAAATACATTCTTTCTGATACCTCTTTGTCTGGGGGCGTACAAGTTAGTAATTTTCATCTTGTTAGTTTTATTTAATTTGTTTTTTGGAATTTTAAATTGAGATGACGTAAATATGTTTTGAAAATAATAATTTTTTTTGTAATACTCCTTCATTCTAAAGTATGGAATCAAATTTGACTTTTTATATATAGAACTAATCATAATAATGTTTACAAATTGCAATAAATATTCATAATCTAAACTTAAAAAAATCAAATAAAAATATTTAGATACAATTTAGAATTAAACTTACTTGATTACTTGATATTTGAATGATTCCCCAAATGCTTAAAAAGTTCTCAAACCAAATTTTCTTTCTATATTCAAACATACTCATGAATTAATTTCAAAGTATAAACCAATTTTAGTATCTTTTATAAGTTTCAAATAAGCCTCAATGTATCTTTTTTTTTTATTCTATTTTGTGGGGTTTGTTTATGATAATTATTTTTTTGTCCTAAAAAGGTTAAAATGAGAGTAGTTGTAAATCAAAACTCTTCCATTAATCATGTCATCTTAAATTTATTACTTACATATTTGTCTCTCGTCCCTATACCTAAAAAAAAAAATTCAACAGGGGTAGCGCTTATAACGCCCTTTAACAAATCAAGACGTATATATATATATATATATATATATATATATATATATATATCAAATCTTGAGTTATGATCTTGAACTCTAAAAATCTTAGATCTACATGTTATATAGTGTATTATGTATGTATCTAACCATTTTTGGTGTTAAAAGCTTGATCAAACAAAAGAAAAGAAGAAAAAGGAAAACAACTTTTAAAACTTAAAAAAATTAGTAGACTGCCCCTAAATAGAAAATTCGAGGTTAGCTAGATGTTCTAGAATATTTTGGGCTTCTAGTATGTTATAGTACACTGAATAAGCTTTTCATAGACTCCAGAACGGACTAATTCCAACTTCGAAGCAAAGAGTTATGATCGTTCAAAGTAGTCACGTCAGAACTGTCTAACAAACTCGGGACAGTCCCCTTACACGAGATTTCTGGACTGATGTGTTTGAAATTTGGAAAAGAGTCAGTAGATAAAAGTTGTAGTCCCGAAAGTCAGCTTTGCATGGGCTCAAGAATCGGTTAAAAATATTTTGAAATGAGAGAGTTATGACATTTCAAATCAGTCCAGTAAATTCGGAGCAGTCCCCTTGTATTAAATTTCTGGACTGATGTGTTCGGAATCTGGAAAAAGGTATACAGATAAAAGTTGTAGTCCCAGAAGATAGATTCGCTTGGGCTCAATAATCGCTCAAAAATATTTTGAAACGAAAAAGTTCTGACTGTTTTGACCAGAGAAGGTAAAGTTGGAAAAATTTAAAAACTGTTACAAGTGGACATTTTTGGGGCCTGTTTTAGGGTGCCTATGAGGTCCGAAATTGGAGGGTTATATTTTTTAAAAATAGCATACTATGGTACCTATAACATATCCTAAAATGGAATCAATTCGATTAACGAGCAGCGTGTACGAAAATCGCGAAGTAGATAGTTTGATAAGTGCACGACAGGCAACAAAGAAGCTTGATATTGCCATTGCCGCCGCTGCTTTAGGTAGCTCGCCTCTGCCCGCCACCAAGGTAGCCGTCTTTGTGTTGTTGTTCGACGCCTTTTTTCAAGATTGCTTTGATGAGTTTTCGTGATCCGTTTTGGCGGTGTGAAATTTTTCTAAAATACTATGACATGAGGTCTATAACATGCCCAAAATTTCACTATTATATGATTCATGATTTGAGAATTAACAATAAGCAAAAGAGCATGTCAAAACTTAAAAATTAGCTAACGCCAAAGTAATACGCTGTCGAAATGACTTTTACATTCGACGTTCCGAATCGCGTTCTGACGAAATAATAAGTCATAATAAATCTAATAAAGTCTTACGGGACGAGATTAATTTGACTATAAATGATATTTTACGCTGAGAAACTTATTTTCAAACATAAATAAAGCAATAAAAATATGTTATAAATATAAATTACATATTTAAGTGAAATAAAAACTATAGTTGCTTAAAAAATCATTGTGGTGCAAACGAAGAAAGTAAAACCTTTGAAAAAATTATATTAATCATAAAAATGATATTTTAAAGTTTTCGGAGTTCAAAATGAGATTTTTGAGTTGAGAATTTTGTCACAGAATATATATTTATTTAATATATCGAAAAGGATCAAAGGTGTACCATTGATCCTACATATCTTCGTGATAAACCCTCTTTAGATGTTCATTGCTAAAAGTTAAGATGACCCACAAATCGAATCGCTGGTCAGTCCGATCACTAAAGGGGTGAGCGGGTATGTAAAATAAGGGATCGCACCCTCACCTCATTTAATATATATATATCATGTTGTCTTATTCATTTATTAATAAAAGTATTAATTTATTAAAAGTTAAGAATAATGATGATGATCATTCTAATGAGATCTAAATTCTTAAAAGCTTAAAACTAAAATAGTTCCCAATCATTGGATTACTAAATTGGGATTAGTGAATCCGGATAGATTAGGTACATACGTTGCTTCTCATTGTCCGCATTTGTGTGGAGACACTAAAGCTATTAAGAATAAGGGTGAGTTTTACTAATAGGAATTCTGTGTAAATAAGTGATCCTTGGACTTAAGATCATCGTAGTATTCTTGTATGATGAGTTATACTTTGAATTCCTTGGGGGTATATCAAAGGGTATGCTTAATAAGTTATGCATGGATATATATCGATAAAGAATATATTTTTATTAAAGAAAAATGTGAATATTCAGTTATTGCATTTAAGAGTCGAAAAAAAAATAAAATAAAGCGAATGTACTTATATTTAATTGCGTTATGGTGGAAGATTGAATTATAAAAATATTCTTTTTATGATATATATATTATCTGGAAAGTGGGGAATAAACGATCCGTGTTTACTCAATAATATATTAAGAAAGGACAAAAAATGATATAAAAACAATATTTAAATTAAATAAATAATATAGTAAATTGAATTTTACTATAAAAGCTATGTTTATTAAATAATACCTTATTTTAATAGGGTTAAATCTTTATAAGAGAGTCTTATATCGAGATATCAATACGACGTGATAATTCCAATAGTTGGGAAGTGCGCCTTTTCTATAGAGATAGAAAAAGCTGTGGCTTTTAACCTCCCATCTTCTTGAATCCTTCTTTTCCTTGTGGATCACCTCTAGAGGCCAAACAAACGCGATAAAGGAAGGAACCAAACCGAACATGGTTTCAAGTTGAAAAAAGGATGGATTTCAAATAATTCTTATATAATTGGTTTAAAACTCGATTTTTACATCGCTTTACGCACTTTTATGCTTCAAGATGTAAAATATTTACATCTTATAAAAAAAATATATATAGACCTTTATTATTAATATTAAAAAAATAATGATTTTTTACTATAAAAATATTATTAAATGATTAATAATATTAGATAATAATTGAAATAATATTAAATGGTTAATAATATTAGATAAGGATTAATATATTATTAAATGATTAATAATATTAAATGATTAATTAAAATATTATTAAATGATTACTAATATTAGTTAAGGATTAAAAATATTATTAATGGATTAACAATATTAGTATTTGATTGATTGAATATTATTATTAAGGGTTAATAATATTGGTAAATAATTAAAATATTATTAAATAATTAATAATATTTTTGAATGATTAATATTCTATTAAACGATTAATAATGTTAAGAAGTGATTAAATATTATTAAATGATTAATAATATTAAGTGATTAAAATATTATTAAAGGATTAATAATATTAGACAAGAGTTTAAGATAATGGTTAAGTGATAGTAATATTATTAAGGGATAATAATATTACTAATGAGTTATAGAATTATTCAATGTTTGATTATGTGGCTAAATATTAATTAATTTATTATTCAAGTAATAGTATTGTGATATAAAGTGTATTATGCTAATTGAAAGATCGATCTTATTAATAATAGGTTTTTCATAAGAGATTAAACTAGATTGCTTAGTGGTAATCAGCGCTACGTGAAAGTTTTCTAACTCAAACTCGAGTTAAAAAAATTCAAGAATGCTAGTGATTTAATTATTGAAAATTATTTCACATCTATGCTTATTGATTCGCACTTAGTTCACATTGCATATGTTTATCAGGTACGAAAGGTTGATTACCTTCATTACCAAAGTATTTGTTCATTGTCATTGTTGACCACTCAGCATTATTAATTCAATCATTCATGTATTGAAATTTGATTCATGCTATTTCACAATCATTATATTTTTGAAAACTTGAAAGCTTATTCTTTCTTCAATCATGATATATCTTTATTGTATTTAAACTTGCTGAGCAAAATAGTTATTCACCCTTGCCATATCATGAATATATTTCAGTTTAACCCGAATGCTTAAAGAATGACAAAGCCAAAGGCAAAGATAGAAATTATTTTTATATAAAAATTTATTTATTATGATAACTGACGTAAATTAATTATGTAAACCTTGTGAATTATTAAAGGTATATATTAAGATAAAGATTGTAGACCTTGAGAAATGTTATAGAACTATTGTGTAATAAAAAATTTATATTTATAATTCCACATTAGTTTATAGAATATGTATGAAGATGATGTATCGTGACGCACCAGATCCAAGGTTCAAGGGACCCAGATTTGGGGGTGCTACAGTCTCCATTTCCCCATTCAATGGTTTTTCAAAGTAAATCTTGCATCTGTTTATTTTAAGTTGAACGTTGTGTGACGTTTAAATTGAGTAAGTTGTTTACAACAACCATCAGCAAGCAGGAATTAGAATAATAGACTAATTGACTATTCTTAACCCTTGATTTGGACCAATATATATATATATATACATATATATATGTATAGTTTTAGAGCCATGTTTTGTTGTTGGTAGCTATATAGTTAGATCTTTTTAATCAAACTTCTCTTTACTATTTCAAAATCATCTTCTTAATCAAAGTTCTGAAATCACCTTACTTACCTGTAGTCCACCTAGTTCGTGTCTAACCTTTGTAAGTCTCCAGAGTGTGAGCAGTGTCGGGTTATAGAACATAGGTATGAGTCTACTTTGGGTAAACGGGGTATGTATGAATGAACCTTGAGTAAGATTTTATTTTGAAATAGTTAAGATGGGTAGGTTATTCAGATCCAGCTCTTCAGTTAGTAACAGGTCAGCTTTGCCTCCAGTCCCGGACATAGTTAACCAGGAAGAACATAGTTATGAAAACATTAATCAAGTTTTACACAACTGGAACATACCTAGAGTATCTCCAAAAGATATTTATCATTCAACGTTTTCAGATAAGTTCAAAACTGACTATAATGTCAAAACAGTTTAAAGAGTTTACGCAATTAATAAAGAATACGAAAATTATAGTCTTTTATCACTTGAAGTCATTAAAAAATACAGAAAGAAGGGTTACAATTTTATTCATATAGGTCTTGTTCAAGTTGCAGTCAAACCTCTCAACAGAAAAGGAATTAATTCATCTATCTACCTTTGCCTTAGAGATGCTAGATTTTTGAATTATTATCCCAGCATTATTGGTGCCATGGAAGCAAGTTTGCATAATGGACCTATCCATTTGAATTGCTTTCCTGATTTCACCTTGAGTCTTAGTGATCAAAACTTATTTAAAGCCTTATCATTAAATATTAAAACTGATGGAGAGATTACTCAAATGATTGAAGGATCTCAACCCATTGCTTTGATTTACAGAATTTACTATAAAACAATGAAATCAAACTTAAACGTTCATGCTCTTAATAAAAGCCCAAAAGATCAAACAGTTTTAATTCAAAGTTCAACTAGTAATGCTAATATCCAGATCCCAAGAACAATTCTTTGGAAAGATATTACCTTACCTAATCAGTGGACTTTACCAAATGAATTACCACAACAGCCCATAGTAAATAATTTGTTAAATATTGATAACATTCAACAGTTTTCTGATGGAACTGTTAAAATTAGTTTTAAACGTACTAGAACGCCAGTTATCATTGAAGACATCTCCAGTTCTTCGGCTCCTTCAGTTATCCACACTAGAAGAGATACTGAAGTCCTTAGTAATCCTTCGGTTAGAGATATCAAACTTAAAGGTATCCTTAACAAAGGACATGTTAGTCATCCTTGCTATACTCAGAATGATACCGTTGAAGATGAAGATTCCTCTTCTCCGGCATCCTCAGTTTATCCCACACAGTCTGATTTTAATGCCCCAATTAATAATCAATTAAGAGTCATTAAAAAGAATTTCGTTTTAGAATGGGAAAACTTAGTAAAAGATTTTAATTCAAAGTTTAATAAAGAAAAGAGACATCTATTCAGATCTACTCACCCCATTGAAAAGGAAAGAGATAAGATAGTTAATAGATGGAAAAGATTTATTAAAAATGAAGAAATTAACATCACGTTTTACGACTGGTATGATCAATACCAAAGTAAATGTAATGTTATTAGTAAAACTCAATGGATTAAAGAAGATAGATCTAAAGTATCGTCCAGTCATCCCCCTTTAGAAATAGTTCTAATTCCCGTTAAAAATACTTCAGTTATCGCTAGTCCCTTCAAGATTCCTGACGGAACTAATGATAATAAAAAAATTAATTGAACAGTTAAACTTTAGTAATCAATATCTAGCAACAGTAGGAAAATAGCTAGATAGGATTGAAGAAAAATTTGAAGAAGGAATTATTAAAAAACCTGATTCAAAACTTGAACAACCTTTAATTAAATTACCAGAAAACCGATACAATCTAAGTTTACCTAATAAAGAAAGTGAATTGGTCCAATCTATTGAAAAGTTATTTAAAAAACTTAAAACAGAACCAGGTCCAAGTGGAACCATTATTGTTATCGATCATGCTAAATCAGATGATGATAACGAAAGTTCTTCGGATTACTCTAATCACTCATCTATTTCAAACCTTAATGAACAGCTAAATAAATTAACTGTCAATAACACAAGTATTACCAGAAATTGGTACTCTAGACCAACTCCTCCGGATCTACAGTTCGAAGAGAGAAATCTAGATAAACAGTTTTTTGTGTCCTCTAATAAAATTTATGAATGGAATATAGATGGTTTTGGTGAACAAGAAATTTTTAATAAACTTAATCATATGTCTATGGTATCCAACACCTATATTACCAAATTCAACACTTTATCTCAATCAGATATAGTTGAATTAATAGCTAGTGGTTTTACTGGCATTCTTAGGTCTTGGTGGGAAAAACATCTCACAAAAGACATTAGATGTTCCATAATTCATGCTATCCAAAGAGATAATGAAGGCAATCCCATCTTTGATGAAGATGCTGGTATTGGTCTTCCTGATGGAGTAAATACTTTAATATTTACTATAATTAAACATTTTGTTGGAACCCCTAATAATATTACCGAAAGAATTCATGATCAATTAAGTAATCTTACATGCCCCACTCTAAGTGATTTTAGATGGTACAAAGATGTATTTACTTCCAGAGTTATGATGAGAAACGACAGTAACAAACCATTTTGGAAAGAGAAATTCGTTAATGGTTTACCATCTTTATTTGCTCACAAGGTTAGAGAAGAATTAAGTAAAAATTTAGGATATATAGATTACGATAATTAACCTATGGTGATATTATTAGTTATATTCAAAAAATCGAATTAAAAATGTGTATTGATTTTAAATTAGCTAAACAAGCTAGAAAAGATAAAAATAAAGCTAAATACGAGTTAAGAACATTTTGTGAACAAGATGGTTTTCTTGCCCGCTCCTCTGTAAGAAAGCATGTATAAGAGTAAACATATTGAGTCACATAAAAGTCATAAGCGTCGTAAGAAAAGATACAATAATGATAAAAGGAGTAATAATCAAGATACTTATTACAATAAACCTAAGTCATCTAAGAAAAAATCATATAAAAAATCAAAGAAATATGATAAAAGTAAAATTATTTGTCACAATTGTGGGCAGAAAGGACACTATAAAAGTGAATGTAGAGTTAAGCAAAAATTAGCTCAATTAAATATTTCAACCGAAGATACAGAACAGCTATTAGAATTAATGAGAATTGAAAATAACAGTAGTAGTGATGAAGAAGCTTCTGATATTCCAGAATCTTATAGTAATAATGCATCTAACGATGAATCAGATAGTGAAAATGAAGTCACCATATGTACAAAAAATTGCAATAAAAACTGTTGTAAAAGAGTTAATGTAATTACAAAAGAAGAAGAAGAAAGTTCTTTATTAGTTGATTTAATCAGTAAAATAACAGACCTTGAATTAAAAACTCAGTATTTGAAGCAATTAAAAGATTTGTTAACCAAAGATAAAAAAGTCACTGATAAGGTTCTTAGAGCCAAAGAAAAACCTATTTTCAGTCTCAATAAAACTCTTGAAAGATTCAAATCTCCGATAAAGGAAATTACCCTCCCTGAATTAAATCAAGTTAATAAACTTAAGAAAGAAATTTCTAATTTAAAATTAGATATTTCCACTTAAGAAAAGAGACCGATGATAAAAATCGATCTTCAAATTCATGATTCTTCTTCAGTGATGAGAGTCACGATGAACCCGAGAATCATCAAAAGCTAAAGATTCGATCTCTTTATTCAAGGTCTCTCCTTAAAAAGATTAAAGATATTACTATTCAAAAATGGTATATCTCTATTAATTTAGTTATCGATAAAATGTTCTTTGTGCATACTACGACTCCGCCTTAGTTGATCATCAAAAGATTTGAATCGTATTCAAGAAGGTATTATCCCTCACACGGTATTATAAGAAGACTAGTGAAAAACTAAATTCAGCTAATGGTAGTCAAATAGAAATAAAATATAAATTACCTAATGTACATATTTGTCAAGATAGTATGTATTTTAAGACCTCATTTGTCTTAGTTCGCAATCTTATTGACAAAATCATTTTAGGTTTACCATTTATCTATTTATTATACCCATTTACTACTAGTAATAAAGGTTTAAGTTGCAAACATTAAGGAAAAAGGATTACATTTAAATTCCTAATCAAAACAAAAGAAAGAGATTTAAAATTTATTCAAAAAGAATCAATTTCTAAATCATTGAATCTGTTAAATTGCAAAGTTACCCACTTAAATTTCCTTAAGGAAGAAGTTAAGTATCAACAAGTTGAAGAATAAATTAAGAGTAATAGAGTTCAAGAAAAAATAAAAGAATTAAAAGATTATTTAATAAAAAACTTATGTTCTGATTCTCGCAATGCTTTTTGGCATAGAAAGAAACACACAGTTAGGTTACCCTATGCTAAGGAATTTAAAGAACATTTAATTCCCACTAAAGCTAGACCTATTCAAATGAGTCATGAACAAATGGAGTTATATAAAAAGGAAATTAATGATCTTCTTAGTAAAGGTTTAATTAGACATAGTAAGTCACCTTGGTCTTGCCCGGCCTTCTATGTTAATAACGAAGCTGAAAAGGAAAGAGGTGTTCCTCGATTGGTCATTAATTATAAACCATTAAACAAAGTACTAGAATGGACTAGGTACCCTTTACCCAACAAGGATGATCTCCTTAGTAGGTTAAGTGTCTCCACGATCTTTAGTAAATTTGACCTCAAGTCAGGTTTCTGGAAAGTTGCTATTCATCCAGATGATAGATACAAAACTGCATTTACCATTCCGTTCGGGCACTACGAATGGAACGTTCAGTCATTTGGACTTAAAAATGCACCTAGTGAATTTCAGAATATTCTTAATAATATTTTGAATCCTTTCAGTCATTTTATCATTGTATACATCGACGATATCCTTGTTTTCTCCAAGACTATTGAAGAGCGTGTTAAACATTTAAATTCGTTCTTCAAAACAGTCAAAACCAATGGTCTTGTTCTTTCTCCTTCCAAATGTAGTCTGCATTTTCGACTAAAGTCGTTTCTCGATTAATCCTCTATCATGGACTCACGCCGCCAATCGATAGAGCTATTCAATTCGTCGATGGGTTCCCGAGATAATATTACCGAAACAAAACCCAAATCTGACAGGTTCCTTGGCTCGCTTCAATTATATTGGCAAGTTTTACAAGGACCTCGTGAAGATTTAGCCTCTCTTTCGTAGCTACAAAGTAATCCTCCCCACGGATCGACATTCATACTTACATCGTCCAACAAGTTAAAAATATGTTAAGGTTTTGTCACCTTTGGCATTTCAAACGATTCACTTTCAAAATAGTTGAAACCGATGCCTCCGATATTGGATTCGGTGGCATACTCAAACAAAATTTAACTCCTACTTCTGATGAACAAATTATTCGTTTCCATTCTGGCACATGGAACCCTACGCTTAAAATACAAGATTATCAAAAAGAAATCATTCAAGATCTTACTGCAAGAAGATCTTCGCTTTTACCAAAAAGCGTGAATCATTCAAATCGGCCCACGGCGCATTAGTCAAAGAAAGCGTCTTTTCCACCGAAGCGGTTTTTTCTTTTTTCCTTTTTACTTTAGTAAAATGTTTTTTACTGTCGTTTACTTTAGTAAAATGTTTCTTTTTTTTACTTTTCCCAGATTATTGTAATAAGAACATTGTAATAGTTAGTTTCTTGTTACTATAAAGAATTGAATTCATTTGGATTCGAAAGACTTAGAAAGACTTCGAAGTTCCTTCTACGATAAATCTTTAGCCTCAATTTGATTAAGCCTACTTAACCCCACTTCATCTAATGTTCTTATTTCAGTAAACTTGTAAGTTATTTGAATTAATCATGAATGAATTGAATTGAGAAGAACAAGTGCGCATACAACAACAACAGCAATTAAATTACTAAATGGAATAAATAATTTTATTGATTATAACTCAAACTTGATACAGGATGATTAATTCAAATAACTTACAAGTTTACTGAAATAAGAACATTAGATGAAGTGGGGTTAAGTAGGCTTAATCAGCAGTTGAGGCTAAAGATTTATCAGAGAAGGAACTCTGAATCTTTCTAAGTCTGACTTAACCAAATGAATTCGAAATCCTTTTATAGACCAAGGAAACGAACTATTACATTTTTACTATTACAATAACTGGGGTAAAGTAAAAGTAAAAAACATTTTACTAAAGTAAAAGTACAGGTAAAAACATTTTACTTAAAGTAAAAGTACAGGTAAAAGGAAAAGAAACTGCTTTCGGTAGAAAAGCAGACGTTTCCTTTTGACTAATGCGGCCATGGGGCCAGATGCTTGAATGATTGTCTTTGCAGAAAAGCGTAAGATGTCACCGACTATGTCAGAGGTGCCGATTGTCTTAGGTCAGAGCAAAGTGCCGCTAATCGAGACTCAAGAAAAGGGATCTTGAGCGTCTCAAGATCGATTGCACTGTAGGATCACAATCACCTTCATCTTCAAGATTTTGACTAGAGAATTCTTCTCCTGAATGAGAAGAAGCTTTATCCGAATCTTCGTAATCGGTCAAGTCTCATATGAATAAGATCGTGAAGACGCTTTAATCGAGAGCTAGAGTAACTAGAGACATTAAGAATTTCTTCGGAAGGGACACCGTGATTTTTCTTTTACCGATCGTGTGTCTTAGTGACCGATTTCTTGGAAGATGCAATGGTAGGGGTGGTGGACCCAAGGAGTGGTTACTGGAGGAGTTAATAGAGGAGAAGGCAGAAATTCTTTCTGAACTTGGCCAACTATCCTATCAACACCGAATTTATTCCACCATTTAATGAAAAAACGGCAAGAGACATGAGAAATAGGAGAAAGGTAAGTCTGAGCAATCCTAACTCCTATGGACGACGGAGACTGAAATACAGTGACTTCTTGGGTAGCTAAAATGACATATTACCATTTGAGGATCCAAGGGATTTTGTACTTACTATAAAATATAAGGAAAACTGGAATTTCCTCATATTTGGAATGATAATTACTATGGTGACAAAAATGTTCTAACTGAGCAAGGAGTGGTTTGGGGAAAATATCATGGTACAAACCATACCTTGTCCACCAAAGGATGAACCATTTGGGGAACTGACTTTTGAACTTATGGTCAAATTAGAAAAACCACGAATGACTATGATCTTCATTTTGATGAAGCATAATTTTATGCCAAGCCTCAATATAATCATAATAGCAAAAAGAGCTAGTATGATTAGAAAGTGACTTGAGATCAGAAGGATGACTACCCTAATCGGACAGATTGAGAACTTGCTTAATATACAACGAATGATAAAGAAGCTTGGACTTATCATCGTTGGTATAAATGGGTTTAATAAAGACTGACCCTGTTTCAATAAGAATATCCCTATAATACACTAAAGATTTATAAAGAGCTAATGGAAGAAAATGCCATCCAGTAGGAAAATACTGGGCAGCTAACTGAATTGGGTCATTCTTGGGTTTCATTGGTAACTCAATATGGAATAAATATTGGTCAAAAATTTAACTATAATCTGAAGCTGGGTGACTAGGTTGAGATGAGGTAGACTTGGGTTGACTAGCAAAGATATCAAATGGCTTGGGTTGACTAGTAAGAACTGAGGAGTAGGGCTTGGGAACTGTACCAAGCACCTGGAATTTATTATGGGTTTGGGTAACTGGATGAGGAACAATAGTTACTTTTGAACGATTAATTGACCTACAGAATGCGCCATGACCACGAAGAAGATGAACCTCCTCGTACACTCATAATGTTGTAATAGTACCTGTGTTAATAAATTCACGAGTGAGAAAATCTGGAACTGAGTTGTTACTACCTTTAATGTATTCAATATCGAAATAAAAAATACTTAAAATTGCTTGCCATCTAGCTTAATGAATGCTTAGAGGCTTACATTCTAAACATCTTTTCAAGAATAAATTTTATTGATTTGCAATCTATTCTAACTAGGAATTTTTGGTTTAATAAATCTCTCTCAAATTTTTAATACATAAAACTAATGATAAAATCTCTTTTTTAATAATATCAGTATTTTAACCGTGTAGGGTTCCATGCGCAGAGAATGGAAACGAACAATTTGTTCATCGTAAGTAGGAGTTAACTTTTGTTTGAGTATGCCACCTAATCCAATATCGAGGCATCGGCCAACTATTTTGAAAGCGTAATCGCTTTGAAATGCCAAGGCGTGACAAAACCTTAATATATTTTTTAACTTGTTGACGACGTAAGTTTGAATGTCACCCATGGGGGGAGGATTACTTTGTAAGCGTTGAAAGAGAGGCTTACAAATCTTCCTGAGGTCTTTGTAAAACTTGCCAATATAATTGAAGCGAGCCAAGGAACCTCTCAGAGTCGGGTTTTGTCGGTAATCTTATCTCGAACCCCATCGAATTGAATAGCTCGGCTAATTGGCCGCGTGAGTCCATGATAGAGGATTAATCCGAGAAACCTGACTTTAGTCAGAAACAAACTACATTTGGAAGGAGAGAGAAAAAGACCATTGGTTTTAACTGTTTTGAAGAATGAATTTAAATGTTTGATATGCTCTTCAATAGTCTTGGAGAATACAAGGATATCGTCGATGTATACAATGATATAATGACTGAAAGGATTCAAAATATTATTAAGAATATTCTGAAATTCACTGGGTGCATTTTTAAGTCCAAATGACTGAACATTCCATTCGTAGTGCCCGAACGGAGTGGTAAATGCAGTTTTATATCTATCATCTAAATGAATAGCAACCTGCCAGAATCCTGACTTAAGGTCAAATTTACTAAATATTGTGGAGACACTTAACCTACCAAGGAGATCATGATTCCTTGTTGGGCAAAGGGTATCTAATCCATTCTAGTACTTTGTTTAATGGTTTATAATTAATGACTAACCGAGGGACACCTCTTTCTTTCTCAGCTTCGTTATTAACATAGAATGCTGGGTAAGACCATTGTGACTTGTTATGCCTAATTAATCCTTTACTAAGAAGATCATTAATTTCTCTTTTACATAACTCCATTTGTTCATGACTCATTTGAATAGGTCTAGCTTTAGTGGGAATTAAATATTCTTTAAATTCCTTAGCATAGGGTAACCTAACTGTGTGTTTCTTCCTATGCCAAAAAGCATTGGGAGAATCAGAACATAAGTTTTTTATTAAATAATCTTTTAATTCTTTTATTTTTTCTTGAACTCTGTTACTCTTAATTTGTTCTTCAACTTGTTGATACTTAACTTCTTCCTTAAGGAAATTTAAGTGGGTAACTTTGCAATTTAACAGATTCAATGATTTAGAAATTGATTCTTCTTGAATAAACTTTAAATCTCTTTCTTTTGGTTTGATTAGGAATTTAAATGTAATCCTGTATCCTAAATGTTCGCAACTTAAACCTTTATTACTAGTAGTAAATGGATATAATAAATAGATAAATGGTAAACCTAAAACGATTTTGTCAGTAAGATTGCGAACTAAGACAAATGAGGTCTTAAAACACATACTGTCTTGACAAATATGTACATTAGGTAATTTATATTTTATTTCCATTTGACTACCGTTAGCTGAATTTAGTTTTTCACTAGTCTTCTTATAATACCAAAAGGGGATAATACCTTCTTGAATACGCTCAAATCGCACTCAAAGATCAACTAAGGCGGAGTCAGATGAGAATGTTTTATCGACATTACTAAATTAATTGAGATATACCATTTTGAATAGTAATATCTTTAATTATTTTAAGGGAGAGACCTCAATAAAGAGATCGTAATCTT